>OY987312.1:29594324-30867580 GCA_963920655.1 Geranium rotundifolium | reverse complement strand
GGTAAAATATGTAATTATTTTATTTTGAAATTCAAATCAGATTTTTGGTTTTAATTTCAAATAATTACAAAATATTTTCTCCCTAATTTTCTCTCTAATTTTGGCAACCTCCCCCCATTCCCTCTCCCTACCCATTCCTCTATTGATTTTGTCAAAATTCTTCTCAAAACATTTATAGCAAAAGTGTGAGAGAAAACCAATTTTTGGTTGTTGTGCTTGTGTGGACTCAATAGAGAAACACTACATTGTGTTTTCATCGATTGACAAAGGTAATTTTCAGATTTGAAAAGGTTGAGAACATGCTGAATTTTTCATTAAGATCTTCGTCTATTTCGATCTCCATGGTTACATAAGGCTCCGCTGCATGAAATTAATGTTTGGAACCCATGGTGATCTCTTTCACAAGGAAAAGGCTCCACTCGAAAGATTCAGGATTTTCAAGGAACTTCTCGCCTGCAAAATGTCAGCAGGCAGTTCTGTAGGTCCACATGTCTTCAAAATGAAAGGACATCCCGACGGCCTAACTCGACCTAGGCTCGGGGTGGAACAACAAATGGTAGCCGATTTTGTTCTACAATCCCTTCCTTATCCATATGATAGCTTCGTAATGAACTATTATATGCATGATATGAACAAGCTTGTCTCGGAGTTGCATCAAATGCTTGTAAGAACCGAGAAGAACATCAAGGTCACTCGTGCCAAGGATGTCCTAATGGTCAGAAAGGGAACTAGCTTCAAAGCTGGAGGTGATAAGGGTATAGTCCCTATGCACTTGGCGGGAAAGATGAGACTTCCTTTACTTCCTAGACCTCCTAAAGCCGGGGAGGTGAAGAAGAAACTGCCAACAGCCCGGTCACTGGAAAAGAGACTGTCGGAAGTTCCAGGATGATCTGAAGAAAGGCGGCGGGGCCGCGTTTTCCTCAGGTATTTTATTTTTAGAGCTAAATCTCTCTGTTTCGGATTTATGGGTATTAGATACCGGGGTTGAATCTCATATCTGTATGAATGTGCGGGTGTTGGAAAATAGAAGAGATTTGGGCAAGAACGAGGTGGACCTAAGAGTTGGGAACAAAGTTCGGGTTGCCGCAACTGCTGTAGGATCCGTTAGACTTGTTTTGCCTAGTGGCCTTGTTCTTGTACTTCATAATGTATTTTCTGTACCAACTTTCGGTAGAAACATTATATCCATTTCCTTGCTTGATAAGGAAGGATTTACTTTTGTAATAGAAAATGAGAATTTTAATATTAAACGTGATGACGTACATTATGGAAGTGCAAGTACAATTGGTGGTTTGTATGTATTGAATATGGAAAGCCCCAATTCAAATAAGCTCTATAACGTTAATATGAAAAGGTTTAAATCCGATGATTTGAACCAGACTCTAATTTGGCACTGTCGTCTAGGCCACATAAATGAAAGGCGCGTCTCAGCACTTCACAAGTGGGGGCTGTTAAGTCCATTCGAATTCCATTCGATTGAGAGATGCTAGGCTTGGTTGATGGGCAAGATGACTAGAGCGCCTTTCATTGGGAGAGGTGAGAGGGCGGGTGACCTATTGGCCGTGATACACACAGATGTGTGTGGATCTATGAGTTCACTTGCCAGGAGCGATTATAGTTACTTCATCACTTTTACTGACGATTTCAGTAGATTTGGTTATGTCTATTTAATGAGACATAAGTCTGATGTTTTTGATAAAATCAAAGAGTTCAAGACTGAAGTGCAGAACCATCTCGGGAAAAGTATAAAAGCACTTCGTTCGGATCGAGGTGGAGAATACTTATCCCAGGAGTTTCTAAAGTGGGATATTATCAGAGTGGACTCCGCAAGGAACACCTCAATTAAATGGAGTGTCCGAGCGAAGGAATCGAACATTGTTAGATATGGTTCGATCCATGATGAGTCACGCTGATTTGCCGATATCCTTCTCGGGTTATGCTCTTGAAACTGCCGCATTCATATTGAATAGGGCTCCAACGAAGACAGTGGAAGGGACACCTTTTGAGCAATGGTACGGGAAGAAGCCCGTGTTGTCCTTCCTCAAGATTTGGGGTTGCGAGGTTTTTGTGAAGCGTATGCTCTCAAACAAACTCGAACAAAAATCAGACAAATGCGTCTTCGTTGGGTATCCCAAAGAAACAAGGGGATACTACTTGTACAAACCAAGCGAGAACAAAGTTTTCGTTGCTCGCGGTAGGGTGTTTTTTGAAAAGGAGTTCATTTCCAAAACTGATAATGGGAGAACTATAGATTTGGATGAAATTCCAGAGGATGTAGCTTCTCAAGAACCACCTGAAAACCCAGTAGAAGACATGGAGTCGGAACAGGTAGTAGAGCAGGAACCGATCAGTGCAGTTTTTCAGGACGGTCCAAGGTGGTCTGAAAGGACCAGTCATCCACTTGTGAGATACGGATTCTGTGTAACTCAAGGTGATGAGCTAGTATTGGTGGATCAAGATGATGAATCCACAACCTTTCGAGAAGCCGTGGACAGTACCGACTCCGAGAAATGGCTGGGAGCCATGAAGGAGGAAATGCAATCCATGTACGATAGTCAAGTCTGGAGCTTGATTGATCCAATCGCTGGTGTTAAAACCATTGGTTGTAAATGGGTCTTCAAAAATAAGAAAGACATGGATGGCAATCCTCAGACCTATAAAGCACGCCTGGTAGCAAAAGGTTATAAACAAATTCAAGGAATTGACTATGAGGAAACCTTTTCTCTAGTGGCTATGTTCAAATCTATCTGAACTCTTCTTGCCATCGCATCATATTATGACTACGAGATATGGCAGATGGATGACAAAACCGCCTTCCTTAATGGGAACTTAAATGAGGACGTCTATATGACGCAACATGAAGGGTTTGTAGATCCAAAGAGTAAGGGAAAGATCTGTAAGTTGCTAAAGTCCATTTATGGATTGAAGCAAGTTTCAAGGAGTTGGAATCAACGTTTTGATCAAGCTGTGAAACAGTTCGGCTTTATCAAGAACGATGATGAACCTTGCATTTACAAAAGGGAGGATGAGAGTAAGATAATCTTTTTAGTGCTATATGTCGACGACATATTACTCATTGGAAACAACATCCCAACCTTGCACTCAAAAAAGGCTTGGTTAGGCAAGTGTTTCGCCATGAAAGATTTAGGCGAAGACTCTTACATCTTGGGTATTAAGATATGGAGAGATCGCACCAAGCGGGTCTTGGGTTTAAGTCAGAGCATATATATAGACAAAGTGTCGAGAAGATTCTCAATGCTTGATGCCAAGAAAGGATTCTTACCCATCCGTCATGGCTTAAGACTAAGCAAGACTCACCCTCCCGTGATGACTGATAAGTTCAAAAGAATTAGTGGAATTCCATACGCTTCAGCTATTGGATCCATCATGTATGCCATGATATGTACGAGACCGAACATCTCGTTTGCCCTAAGCTGTACCAGTAGACATCAATCCAACCCCGGTGAGGAACATTGGATTGCGGTCAAGGCAATCCTCAAATACTTGAGGAGAACCAAGGACGCTTTTCTTGTTTATGGGGGAAGAAAAGATGACGAACTAGTCGTCAAACGTTCTGTTGACGCTAGTTTCCAGACGGATCCAGATGACTATAAAATATAGTCTGGATATGTGTTCATGTTGAATGGAGGAGCTTTTAGCTGGAAGAGCAAGAAGACGGATTCCACTGCTCAATCTGAGTAAATCGCTGTCTTAGAAGCTGCGAAGGAGGCTGTATGGATAAGGAGCTTCTTAACGTGTCTGATCCAGTAAGCTTATTTGAGTGCAAGGTAAAATGGAGTTTTACGCCGATCCGCCGACGTCGGCATGAGCCTAGAGAGTCACACACATAGGATATGGATTATGAGAGACAAGGAAAGGTCGGAGACACTTGAGAGAGAGGCATGGGCAAAACTGCACGTTTTGGGCCATGGGTATATGTAATTGGATGTGACACGCGAATCGAGAAAGACTAAGTCTTTCGTCAATGTCGCGTCGAACTTTGTACGATAAGTTCAGGGGTAAACTGGACGCGGTACGGGACGTCATGGCCAAAGCATTGGACTTCGTGCCACGAGGCCCAAGTGGTCGGCCCAACCAAGGCCCAATAGTGGAGAAAAGGGTGGGTCCCTTTCTCCACTAATTTTGGTTAAGTGGATGATGACTTGATACACACTAACCTAATCCATGTTGGGTAAGTGTGATTAAAGGTGGCCACCCAATGACCATCATCGTTTTCTCTTAACCCAACACACATCAATTCACCAACACATATACTAACACACACCAAAAATATCACAGCATAATTGTGTGTTTCTCTCCCTCTTTCTTCAAGTGTTGGTCGAGAGCTCCATCTCCCCTCTCTTGCTCTCTCTTGCTCATTTATCTATTCTAGTAAAGTAGAGGAGTGTAGGATCCTCAAGGGATCATCCTATCCGTGTGGATTTGGCTAGAGTTGAAGATCCGAAGCGTTCTTCAAACCAATTCGAACAAACCGAAGGTAAACTTGTGATTTTTGTTTTTGCCTTGGAATTTAATGGTTTGATCTTGTTAGACAGTTCTTGGGGTTAATATATATATATATTGCTTCTGCTGCCATATGAGTTCTTGATAGCCCCAAAGTTCCTACACGTGACCCATTGGCAGATCGGCGTGACATACTATCTTACCTGATCCATCACTAGTGGTCTCTAGTAAGACGTAGTGATTACCCAATGTCCACGAGTGTATCGATCGGTTCAATATCTCTTTTCTAGTAATCTGTATCAGTAACCCTTTGATTACTTTAAGGCGTACGAGATCGTATGAGGCATAGAATCACCATCCTCATGTATTTGATCTAGTTCCTCGAATTTGGAGTTTACTGATACATATTAGTGCGGCGGCACACTTCATCAGTCACACTCATCAAGGGTCCCTTAACCATACCCTTCACCACGTCACACCATGGGGAAACAAATCCCTTCGGACGCAATGTGCGATCCCACTACAGTCCGTCCAAAAGCCAACGATGTCCGTTATGGTTGGCCTGTTAGAGACAGCGTTAGAACATGTCAAACTAATGGAGTGACGTGCATGTGAGCCACTCGCTTCAAGGTATTAAGGCAGTGATCACACGACGACGGAGTATGCGTTTGTGACTAAAACTATGTGTCATACTTCACCGCGAGTCATCCAATATCATCCTCCAGATGATATCCGTGATATGACTTTGGTAATCCCACCACCTTGATCAGCAAGACTTGAACTTAAGTCATCATCACACTAGTCACTTATGGATAAGTATTTGACTTGGGATCCGTCAAGCATAACTTGATTATATCTAAAGGTTATGTTGTTCTTATGTAAACACTAACGACTTTAGATGAAGTTATCGCTTGACACATTATCATAACACAATAATAATGTGAATGCCATTCATTGCCAAACATAAGATTACATAGAATAGACTTGGACTAGGGCACAAGCTTTTACAATCTCCTACTTGCCCCTAGCTCCAATCTAAATCCTAACGTAAGCCCATTAACCTTACATGGTCAATGGATCGGCTGCATCATCTTCTGTTGCAATCTTTAAAATCTTCATTTCACCTCGATCGATGAATTCTCGAATATCAATGAACTCTCGAATCAAGTGAAACCGCCGCAGTACATATTTGGATCGTGCATGCGCCCTATGCTCATCAGCAGGTGCTATGGCCCTAGTGTTGTCGTAGTACAAGTTCACCGGTGTGGACGGGTTTTTAATTACGTCCACTCCGGCCATGAAATTTCAGATCCATACAGCCTCTTTTACCGCCTCATAAGCAACTATGTACTCGGCTTCTACCGTAGAATCGACAATGGTCGGTTGCTTTCAGCTCTTTCAGTTAGCTAAAGCCCCACCGTTAAGCACAAGAACATACCCAGACTGACACCGCGAGTCATCCGGATCAGTCTGGAAACTAGGGTCGGCGTATCCCGTCACCTCCAGTTTCTCATGTTAAGGTTGTGAGCGAGCATTTGTCAACAGGTCGGCTGCATTATCTTTTGTCGCAATCTTACAAATCTTCACTTCACCTTTTTCGATGTACTCTCGAATCAAGTGAAACCGCCTATGTACATGTTTGGATATGACATAAGCTCTAGGATCATTAGCATGTGCTATGGCGGCAGTGTTGTCACAGTTAAGTTCACCAGATCGGACGAATTCTTCATTACGTCCAGTCCTGCCATGAACTTCCGAATCCACACAACCTCTTTTGGCGCTTCTCCAGCAGCTATGTACTCGGCTTCTGTGGTAGAATCTACAACGATCGGCTGCTTGAAACTCTTCCAGCTGAAAGCCCCACCGTTCAGTATGAACACGTATCCAGACTGTGACCATGAGTCGTCCGAGTCAGTCTGAAAACTGGCGTCGACGTATCCCATCACCTCTAGCTCCTCATCCTTTCCCCTGTAGACTAGGAAGGCATCTTTTTTCCTCTTAAGGTACTTCAGGATCGTCTTCACTGCCGTTCAGTGGTCCTCTCCGGGGTTAGACTGGAGTCTGCTTATGCCGGACAGGGCATAAGAGTCATTAGGTCTCGTACAGATCATGGCGTACATGATGGATCATACTATTGATGCATAGGGGATTCTACTCATGCGCTTCAACTCATCAGGTTTTGTGGGACACTGAGTCTTGCTTAGCTTCACTCCATGTCTCATAGGAAGAAATCCCTTTTTGGATTCGTGTATCGAAAATATTTTCAAGATCTTGTCGATGTAAGTGCTCTGGCTTAGCCCAATGATCCTCCTCGGGCGATCTCGATAAATCTTGATCCCTAGGATATACGCGGCTTCGCTCAAATCCTTCATCTCGAAACACTTCTTCAACCAAGCTTTGGTGGCTTGCTTGGTGGGGATGTCATTTCTGATAAAGAGTATGTCATCTACATACATAACTAAGTGTTGGGATTTTGTGCCCTATCACAATGTATTTTCAATCTACTAATGTAATGAGATTATTAGTTGAAATTAAATCGGCATTTATATTACTAAGTGTTGTAGTAATATCTTAAGTGTGATTTGATTTGTATCATTGATGTGTCAACACATAATAGTAGGTCAACAGACCCGATAAAATCACACTTAAGTTGTCCCCGATCAGAATAGCTTCACAAGAAGCGATTGGTATGAGGCTAACTCTAAATGATTACGCTCTACTAATCATGGCCAGAAGGGGCCCGGAGTTAGATCATAGTATCGCCAGACGGGGTGATATACGATGACCCGATCGTGAGTATGTTACATAGATACAGTCATGAACATACTCATATGCCGGTACGTGAAATCACATCCTTAGACGGAAGGATCTTTTAGGTTACTATGTGATGAGGGGCGAGTTTGACTTAGTCTAACGTCTCTTGTGACAGGGTTACAATAACGGATGTGATTGGCTCGATCACGAGTCACATGAGTTGACTCAATAGATCGCCGAAGGATTTATCCCTCATACGGATGTATGAGCAGATATCTGTTTAGGCCACTTGATGAGTATGACTAAAATATAATAGCATGGTCATGTAGTCGATACGGAGTATCAGTCACAATTCAGTTAACTCAGATCAAGAAACAGGACAATTGAACGAGGATGACTTGTCTATGACTCGTGGTTGTGAAGATATCAAGAGGATAAAAGGATAGCTTCATGTACGACAAGTTTAAGTCGAAATCTCTAATAATCACAAGCGTTGGGTAATCATGATGTCTTGCTAGAGGCCACTCATGATGGAAAGGGTAAAATGGTAATTTTTCCAATCCGCAAACCTGTCGTGAGCCTAGAGGGTCACACACTAAAGATTGAGTAAAACGGATGGAATCACGTAGAGGAATCATGAGAGATATAAATTTCGGTTTTGGATTAAACGGAAATCAAGAACGGTTTAGCTGGACCAATTAATTAGAATCTAAACCAATATATTTAATTAATTAATTTTAGCTAAACAGGCCTAGCCAGATTGGGCTAAGACAAAATGGGCTTCCCTAGTTAATTAATTAATAAGCTTTGGTCTTTAAACACATTAAGGCTTTTAATCAATTAATTATTAAAAGGAGATATAAAAGGGAAAATTTTAAGATTTTAATCATATGAAAGTTTTCAAGAAAAACCCTAGCCCTCTCTCTCTCTCTCTCTCTCACTCTCTCTCTCTCTCTCTCTCTCTCTCTCTCTCTCTCTCTCTCTCTCTCTCTCTCTCTCTCTCTCTCTCTCTCTCTGTCTCTCTCTCTCTCTCTCTCTCTCCCTCCCTTGGCCAGTCGGCACCCCCTCTCCCTTTCCTTCCCGTTTTGCTTGCTTCGGTCTTCTAGCAAGGATCGTTGTGAGTATCTTCGGATTGCTATTCCTGTGTGGACGTTCTCTAGAGGTCACTGAATTATTTTAGTGACAAAGGATTTAAAATCAAGGTATATTTTATGATTTATTTTTCTGGCCTAGGTCTCATGATCAATCAATGATGATGTAAGATCCTTTAATTATACAGACTTTTGAGGTTAATTTCTTGTATGGGCATGAAATTAATTGATTGGAACTCTCAAAAATTCCTTCAGTGGTATTAGAGCCTGTTTACATATGTTTATTGTATTCAAGCATGATAGGCTAGATTTATTTTGCAATTAATTTCGCTATTAATTTGGAACTTGCAAAATAATTTTCTATTTTGGTTGATGAATTAATTACTGGAATTTATTAATTTGTGGCTGAAAAAAACTATTTTTTATCGAGTGAGATTGGGCCGAGACCCCGGGAGGCCGAGGGTAGCCGAGAGGCTAACCCCGGCCAAGCCACAGGCCGACCGACCGGAGCGGGAGAGCCGACCAGATCTGCCCGTGGCAGATCTAGCCGAGCCTCTCGGCTTCGGCAAGGGGAGGGCCACGGCCCGACCAGGACCGGCCTGGCGGCCAGGGTTCGACCGAACTATAACTGACCTTCGGGTCAATTTTGGTTCGGTCAAACCGGAAAGGATTCGGGT
The DNA here is from genome assembly GCA_963920655.1 of Geranium rotundifolium. Classification (NCBI taxonomy): domain Eukaryota; kingdom Viridiplantae; phylum Streptophyta; class Magnoliopsida; order Geraniales; family Geraniaceae; genus Geranium; species Geranium rotundifolium. The sequence continues at coordinate 30,858,594 of OY987312.1, read as the reverse complement.
CAGATACGACCCAAAAAAATCTAAAATTTTTAAGCGATAATCATTTAAAATTTCAGACTGGTTCGGTTTCGATAAACCAGAGGATGAACCGATTTAATTCAGAAATTAACCGGTTCAAAATAACGGTATCGATAAACTGAATTTTTTATTTAAATCAAGATAAAACTGGAATTAATATGTTTTCTTGATAACATGCTTGTTTGACAACATGATTGTTTGATAACACGGTGTTTGCAACATGATTGCTAAGTTAGCCCGATTTAGAATTTAATTTCAGTTTGCAACCTGCAAGTTGCTTTTGGGTTGTAATTTAATTGTGACCTGCGTGTAATGGCATTTATTTTATTTGAATTAAATGTAATTACGTATTCCCAAGGCGAGAAGAACTTAAGAGAAGGACGGTGATCCCGAGGAGGCGTGGAGCCAGTGGGAATCCAAGAGAATGAGGAAAGACAAGACCTGGTATAGGTTTTAATTTATTCCAGTAGGGTTAGCGGGCTAGCTAAAGCAAGTTTACATTTATGTTCGTGAATGTATGGTTGTATGTATGATTTAATTTTCATAAGCTTATGCTAATTAGATCATCACACATATGTGTAAAGATTAATAATAATCAATTGATCACGCACATGTAAACCGGAATGAAAATATCTCTACATGAATTTGTAGATGATAATTTCAAGTTAAGATCAGGTAATGATCAGTGAGAATGGACATTTAAGACGGCAAATAATTTCATGTCAAGCTAAATACCGCCCACATTTCATCACTTCGATTAGTTCACAGACCAATGGGTGGATACGATTAACGTGGATCCATGGGAATGAGCTCTAAAAGGAGATGGGCAATATTGTATGGGTGTGTGCGCATTAGCGGAGTAACCATGTAGATTGGACCATGCGTTGAAAGGTGGTTGACTTGGCTGCGATTCTCAAATATCTGAGCCAGGGTATTAGATCTAGGGCAATGTCGTATAAATAGAATGTATAAGCCCTAGCCAAGAATCACATGGTTTTGTGAAAGGACCGGACTGTCCTACTTCAATGTCCAAAACTGAGGCGATGAGATTAACTCAATTCAGTTTTGGGTAAGCGGAGATCTTGGTTTAGATTCAGAAATAAGAATCAGAAATGTTCATACTCAAGTATCTCTCACTTTAACTTAATTAAGAATCTAATTGAATGATTTTCATGTGTAGATATAATGGCACCGTCACAACCCAAATCAACATGTTCTAGCAGTGAAGCGCTAAAGTCTCTTTTGTCGAATGACAAGCTCTCAAGGACCAATTTCCTGGTTTGGGAAAGGAACCTGAAGCTTGCCCTTCAGTATGACAGACAGGAGTATATCCTTACGGATAAGCCAATGAAAGTGCCTGTGGCTTATGCCAGCGAGGCCAATAAGACTACTTATGACAAGTATCTTAGCGACCGGACAGATGTGGGCATCCTCATGGTCACGTCAATGGAAAATGACACCCAAGACCAGTTTATGCATCTCATGGACAATCCTCAAGAAATGATGGATGAGATCAAGGTATACAACTAGAATAATGCTCGTATCAAAAGATACGACACTCTTAGGGAGCTATTACATAGCTGGCTCAATGCTGGTGAGGCAGTAAGCCCACATGTCCTCAAGATGAAGCGTCTCTTTGATCGCTTGGTAAGTCTAGATCATAGCTTCATAGAGCAGCTGAAATCGGACATAGTTATGATGTCTCTTCCTAAGGTTTATGGAGATGTGATTACTAGTTACAATCTTCATAATATTGAAAAGACCATCAAGGAACTACATGGGATGTTGGTGAAAGCAGAGACGAATCTCAAGGGCAAAACCCCTGAGGTTTTGATGGTCAATAGGGATGTCAACTTCAAAAGAGCTGGAAAACCTACTGGCATGTCACCAAGACATCCCAACAATGTCAAGGCTCCAGTAGTGGCGGGTAAGGGTAAGGCGCCAATGCACCTAGGTGGGTAGTTAAGGGTACCTAGGGGTCCGAAGATACCATCGATTCCTAAAACCGAAGGAAATACTTGGACTGTAGGGGTAATCTGTTATTACTGCCAGCAGGCACGTCTATGGAAAAAGGATTGTAGGCAGCACAAGGAATATGTGAAGAGCTTGAAGAAGGGAGGACACCCTTCGAGACCTGGATCAGGTATTTACGTTGTTGAGTATAATCTTAATGTTACTTTCTCAGATACATGGGTAATTGATACCGGGGCAGAAACTCACTTTTGTGTCAATCTACAGGATCTGGAAAGTAAGAAACTCCTGGGGAAAAGGCGAGTGGATCTGAGAGTCGGAGACAACTGTTCAGTGTCAACGACGGTTGTCGGTTCTGTTAGTCTTAGGATGCCCGCAGGGCTTATTTTAGTTTTGAACGATGTCTTATGTGTACCTACTTTTAGTAGGAATATTATTTCAGTGTCCATTTTGGACAAACTTGGTTTTGTGTTTTCCATAGATAATGGTTTGTTTACTTTATCAAGAAATAATATTGTTTATGGCACTGCATCTATGGTTTGATGTTTATACATTTTAAATGTTGATAACTCTAACTACAGTTCAAACTATAACGTAAATAAGAGTTTGAAGTTGGGTGACTTAAACCAGACAGTGATGTAGCACTGTCACCTAGGCCATATTGGCGAGAAACGCGTCTCGACACTTCACAAGTATGGACTGTTAAGTCCGTTTGAATTCAAACCAATCGAGAGATGTGAATCTTGCAATATGGGAAAGATGACAAGCGGCTTAGGTGAAAGGGCAAGTGATCTCCTGGCCCTAATACATCCAGACGTATGTGGGCCCATGAGTACACAAGTCAGGAGAGGTTTCAGATACTTCATAACCTTTACCGATGATTACAGTAGGTATGAGCATATCTATTTAATGAGACATAAGTCGGAATCCTTCGATAAATTCAAAGAATTCCTAAATAAAGTACAGAACAAGCTTGGTAAGAGTATCAAGGCAGTTCGGTCTGATCGAGATGGCGAGTACTTAGACCAAGATGCTCTCAGTCACCTAAGGGATAACGGTATTCTCTCATAACTAACTCTGCTAGGAGCATCTCAGCTGAACGGTGGTTCCGAACGAAGGAACAGAACCTTGCTTGACATGGTTTGTTCCATGATGAGTCATGCCGACCTTCCAATATCTTTTTGGGACCTTGCCCTAGAAACGGCAGCATTCATTTTGAATCAGGCACCTACAAAGGCCGTGGAGACCACTCCATTTGAGGCTTGGCATGGGAAGGCTCCCAAGTTGTCTTTCCTCAAGATCTGGGGGTGCGATGTTTATGTCAAGCGGATGCTTGGTGACAAACTCGAATCCAAGGCAGATAAGTGTGTCTTTGTAGGGTACCCCAAAGGTACTATGGGGTACTACTTCTATAAACCCGAAGAGAACTAATTTTTTGTTGCTCGAGGTGGGGTTTTCTTGTAAAGAGAATTGCTTTCCAAGAATCCTAGTGGGAGTCTTGTGCTTCTTGAAAAAATTCGAGAAGACACAGAAAAACCTTTCGAGGATGTAGAAGTACCCGATGAGGTTAATAATCAGAGTCCCATTCTAACAACAACTCCTGTAGGACCAAGGAGGTCTGAAAGATCTCGTCAAAACCCATTCAGATATGGATTCTTAGCCACAGAGGGTAATGACTTGATCGTTGTGGATCAGGATGATCCCGCAACATTTCAACAAGCCTTTTCCAGTCCCAACTCCATAGAATGGCGGAATTCCATGAATGAGGAGATGAAGTCCATGAAAGACAATCAGCTCTGGAACTTAGTAGACAGCACACCTGGGATAAAACCTATAGGGTGCAAGTGGATATTTAAGTTAAAGACAGATATGACTCAGCCGGAAGGTTTTGTCGATCCGGATCATCCCGAAAAGGTGTGTAAGCTGCAACGATCCATTTATGGATTAAAGCAAGCTTCCAGGAGTTGGAACTTACGGTTCGATGAAGCCGTAAAAGAGTTCGGGTTTATAAGAAATCCAGATGAACCCTGTATCTACAAGAATAGCAGTGGGAGTAACATAGTGTTCCTAGTGTTGTATGTTGATGACGTACTAGTCATGGGAAGTGACGTCCCAACCTGGCTTGAGACCAAAGCTTGGTTAGGGAAGTGTTTCTCCATGAAGGATTTAGGAGAGGCCGCTTACATTCTGGGGATCAGGATCTATAGAGATCGATCCAAGAGAATTTTAGGCCTAAGTCAAAGCACCCACATAGATAAAGTATTGAGAAGATTCTCAATGCTTGACTCTAAGAAAGGGAACCTCCCAGTAAGACAGACATCAAGCTCAGCAAGAGTTAGTATTCTAAAACACGTGATGAGTTGAAGAAGATAGAGGGGATCTCGTATGCTTCGGCAGTGGGATCCATTATGTATACCATGATCTGTACGAGGCCTGACGTATCGTTTGCGCTCAGCTGTGCCAACAGATTTAAGTCTAACCCAGGCCAAGATCACTAGACTGCCGTCAAGTGTATCCTCAAGTATCTGAGGGGAACAAATGATGCCTTCTTAGTGTACGGCGGGATAGAAGGAGAACTGAGCATCACTGGATATGTTGACGCTAGTTTTAAGACAGACCCCGATGACTTCAAGTCTCAAGGAGGGTATGTGTTCATGTTGAACGGGGGAGCTTTGTTGGGATTTTGTGCCCTAGCACAATGTATTTTCAATCTACTCATGTAATGAGATTATTAGTTGAAATAAAATCGCATTCATATCACTAAGTGTTGTAGTAATATCTTAAGTATGATTTGATTTGTATCATTGATGTGTCAACACATAATAGTAGATCTACATATCAGATAAAATCTTACTTAAGCTGACTCCGATAAGAATAGCTTCATAAGAAGCGATCGGTATGTAAGCTACGACGCATCTCGTCGCAAAATATACAACCTAAATATTAAGATGACACATACCGCCATTTTATATTTACAAATCAAAATGCAATATAAACGGTCTTGTCTTGATCGGCTTTAGCTATACACCATATGACCTAACTTACGCATGTTGCAATCATATCATGTTATCAAACATATATGTTGTCACACAATGCATGTTATCAATCACATCATATCATATTTTAATTTTTATGATTTTAGTGTTTCGTTCTCACTTGGCACTCGAAAGTCCCGATCTCGAAATCCTAAACCGAGAATCCTGCGTTTTCCCCATGAAAACCCGAAATCGGTCCTTCGATCCAATCGCAAGGACCCGGCTCTGCCGCCGATCGATGTGATCACTTCATCAACCGGCATGCTGAAACTCTAGTGTATCGAGCAAAACTCTAATAGGTCGTTGGCAATACAAAAAGTTCAAGATCATGTGTCAACAACGCACCGAAGTATGTCGAACGACACAACTGTGCAGTCCTACGGTTTATCGGGTCATCAATCCTGTGGAAACTCGAGACCGTACTGTAGGGATTTGGAGCTACCAAGATGAATAAAATAGCGGAAGAAACAACAATATAAACTCCAAAATCTGTCCAAGAACATAAACCATTAAATCTAAAGGAAAAAACTATTTCACAAGAGTTTATTTTTGGTTTTGTTGAATCAATAAAGAAGAACAAGATGATCTTCTTCTCTAGAGCAAGTCCACACCAATAGATGATCCTTTTGATCCAACACATTTAGCCTACAAGAACTAGAGTATGAAGAACAAGAGATCAAAGGAAGGAGAGGGGAGGGAGGTTTCGGCCGGCCCTTGTATGAGAGAGAGAGAGAGAGAGAGAGAGTGATTCAAAAATATGTGTTGTGATATTTTTGTACTTAATGATATATTATAAGTTGATTTGATAAAACAACAAATGATGAAGGCATGGGTTAAAGGCATTCCACCACCTAATCCCACAATTTGCTCTTCATCAAAATCAACAACATCAACTAAGCATGGTGTGTGTCCCCCACATATGGCCCCACCAAGTGGGCCAGCCAAGACATGCCTAATTGGGCCTATTGTTGGGCCATTAATAGGCCGTCCTTGTGGCCTCATGGGCCGAGCCAAACGGGCTCGCCCATGTGGTCGCGTGCCGTGTCCAAAAATTATCCGACCCTTGTCGTCACTTATCAAACAAAGTCCGACGCGATATCGACGACAAACTCAGTTTTCACGATCATTGTTACTTGATATGTGAGACGACTGAGAACTGATAACTCGTATCACTGGCATGGCCATGCACTTCCTCTCAGTCACTCTCGATAAAATGGCCTAAACGGATATCTTTCCCATACCGCAGTATGAAGGATAAATCCTGATATAGGGGTTACTACGGAAATAGGTGAAATAGTTAGGGTTGAATTACTTTCTAGTTTCTTGAGAGTGAAGTTTGGAGATTTGAATAAAGAGACTAGAAGCGACAAGAAATAATGGGTTAGGAGTAGAAAGTTTAGGTTAGTGTTTTGAGGAACACAACCGCCACTTAGCCGGGAGGCTAAGATAAGGTTTACGCCACACCTAGGTTCCTCGGCCTAAGTGATAAGTAAGAAAACAAAGACACAAAGCTTTGATAATTTTTCTTTACTAAAATCTGAATTTTCCAAAGAGCCAAAGCCCCTTTAAATACATGCAAGTAGGAAATAACAACTAGAACTAGAAAAGGCAATAACAAACTAGGATAATAGGAAATTTGAAAAACAAAAATTACTTGACTTGCAAGCCAATTATTCTAGAAACTAAATATTAGGAAATATAGAAATTAGGAAACTAAGGTTGTTGAAACCATGTGCTTAAATTAATCCATGTGCTTGAGCTATAAATATTTGGCTCATGTATTTGACCTAACTCACATGCTCCTGCATCAAATCCCTTAGCCGTCTTTCGTGTCACTCATGCAATCCGTTCCGCCACCCAATTATGCCCGTTATTGCAATCCAGTTACGGAAAGCGTTAGGCGCAAGTCAAAGCCGTATGTCGACCGCTTAGCGATCACAAAGACTCCTTGGTCTAAGGATATTGTGACAAGCTATCGCATTTCAATATGTTCATGGCTTAATCTATGAAACACTATTCAAAGCGAGTCATCCGATACCAATCACCTCATGATACCTATGATATGATTCCGAGATCCCACATCCCTATGATAAGTAGAAATACATCATTGAGAACCATCCTCATACTGGTCGCTTCAATTGAAGCATATTTTGACCAGGGACTCGTTAAGTGTGATCCGTACAGATTTATGGTTTTACTACTTTAGTGGTCATAAATCAGATCATGCTCAACATATTACTTCAACACATAAGTAATACCAAGGCGTTTTAGTTATTACAAACGATTTTTAATATATATAGACATTTATAGACTACTAGCAATTGGACTAGGGCACAAAAATGCTATCAATCTCCCACTTGCCTCTAGTTCCAATGTAAGTCTCAGTCTATCCCCATTGACCTAACATGTTTATTATGTTTTGCTTGAGGAAGAGCTTTGGTCAAGGGGTCGATTGTGTTATCATCAGATGCAACGTTGTGGATCTTCACGTCACCTCTAGCAACTATGTCCCGGATGATATGATACTCCCTGAGTACATGCTTGGATCTGTCATGTTCTCTAGGTTCCTTAGCTTGCGCAATGGTCCCGGTGTTGTCACAATATAAGTCTACTGGGTTAGATGGGTTTTGAATTACACCTAACCCAGCCATGAAACTCCTGATCCATACAGCCTCCTTTACTGCTTCTGATGCAGCAATGTACTTAGCTTATGTTGTAGAGTAGTTGATGGTGTCTTACTTCTTGCTCTTCCAGCTGAATGCTCATCAGGGTCTGTTTGGAAACTAGCGTCAACATATCCTTTGACGACTAGATCATCATCACTCCTTCCCCCGTATACTAGAAAAGCGTCCTTGGTTTTACTCAAATATTTGAGAATTGGCTTGACTACAATCCAGTGTTCCTCACCGGGTTTGGATTGATGCCTACTGGTACAGCTTAAGGCGAACGAGACATCCGGTCTCGTGCATATCATGGCATACATTATAGACCCTATTGCCGAAGCATATGGGATCTCATTCATTCTTTTTAGCTCTTCAGGTGTCTCAGCACACTGACTCTTACTAAGCTTTATGCCATGACGCATGGGTAGAATCTTCTCAACACTTTGTCTATATAGGTGCTCTGACTTAAGCCCAAGACCCTCTTGGCACGATCTCTATATATCTCAATACTAAAGATATAAGAAGCCTGGCCTAAGTTCTTCATTGCAAAACACTCACCTAACCAAGCCTTTGTTAAAAGTAAGGTAGGGACGCCGTTTCCAATGAGCAATATGTCATCGACATAGAGCACCAAAAAGACTACCTTACTCCCATCTGCCTTCTTATATACGCAAGGTTCATCACCATTCTTGATGAAGCCAAACTGTTTCACAGCTTCATCAAAATGTTGGTTCCAACTCCGAGATGCTTGCTTCAACTCGTAAATTGATTTGAGCACTTACAAATCTTTCACTTATTCTTTGGATCCTCAAAACCCTCAGGTTGGGACATATAAACGTCATCGGCTAACCTCCCATTAAGGAAAGCGGTTTTGACATCCATTTTCCATATTTCATAATTATGATAAGCTGCTATGGCAAGTAGAATGCGAATAAATTTGACCATTGCTACTGGAGAAAAGGTATCCTCATAGTCAATTTCGTGGACTTGTCTATAACCTTTTGCTACCAGACGTGCTTTATAGGTTTGAGATTTACCATCCATGTCTATCTTTATTTTAAAGATCCATGTATTCTCCACCTCGATAAAAACGGAGTGCCTTAATACTTTTCCTGAGTTGGTGTTCTACTTCAGTCCTAAACTCTTTGATTTTATCAAAAGCTTCGGACTTATGTCTCATGAGATAGACATAACCATATCTACTGAAATCATCAGTAAATGTGATAAAGTAGCCTAAACCACCCCTGGCCGGTGTACTCATTGGTGCACATACGTCTGAATGTATTAGACCCAATAGATCACCTGTTCTTTCACCTGTTCCGGCGAAGGGTGCTTTAGTCATCTTACACATTAAACTAGCCTCGCACCTTTCAATCGTTTGGAATTTGAATTGACTTAAAAATCCGCGCTTGTGAAGCGCTGAGATGCGTTTCTCGTTTATGTAACCTAGACGACAATGCCATATAAGAGTTTGGTCCAAATCATCAGTTTTAAACCTCTTAGCATTAATATTATAGAGCAAGTTGGAATTCGAGTTTTGCATATTCAATATGTATAAACCTCCAACTGTGTGAGTATTTCCATAATATATGTTATTGCGCATAATATTAAAAAAACCCGTTCTTAATATCAAAATAATAACCTTCCTTTTCAAGAAGAGATATAGATACAATATTCCTGCTGAAAGCAGGTACGCAAAACACATTAAGGAATTCTATTACAAGCCCACTGGGCCAAACAAGATCAACCGAACCAACATCAGTTGCGGCAACACGGACGTTGTTCCCAACTCTTAGGTCCACCTCGTTTTCGCCCACATCTCTTCTACTGCGCAGTACCTGCACATCCGCACAAACATGAGACTCAGCTTATGTGTCCAATACCCAAGTATTTTTAGTAGAAAGATTTAGCTCTATGGGAATACCTGATGAAGTAGCGGCCCCTCCGCTCTTCTTCTGATCTTCCTTCATCTGTTGCAAGTCCTTCTTCCAATGACCATGCTTTTGGCTGTAGAAACAGACCGACTCCTTTACCTTCCCCTTGCCCTTCATGGGCTTGGAAGGTTTAGGAACAAATGGTCGTCTGTTCTTTCCTGCCAGGTGCATTGGGCCTTTACCCTTCTCACCACTAGCTTTGAAGCTGGATCCCTTCTTCACCATAAGAACACCTTTGGGTGCATTGCCCCTTATGCTCTTCTCGGTAGTCACGAGCATGATGTGCAACTCTGATGCGATTTTGTCCATGTCATGCATGTGATAGTTCACGACGAAACCACTATATGCATGAGGAAGGGATTGATGAATGATCGAGATGTCCCTTCATTCGTAGGACGTGTGGACCTACGGAGCTGTCTGCTGACATTTTGCAGGCAATGAGTTCTCGGAGAACAGTGTATTTTTCAATACATACTTTCTCCTTGAACATATCCTTGATCTGTGCAAACATGGCAAAAGGATCATGGGATAGCTCCATAAACTGTTTCTGGAGGTCCCCCTCCATACAGCCCAGCATGACACACGCAACGTCGATAGAGTCGCTAAGGTGATTCTGGTACGCATCCTTAACGACCCTCGTTGCGTTGGCAGCTGACTCCACCGGGATAGCCTTGTCTAGGACGTACACCCTGCGTTCCAACTTTAACACAAGTCGTAAATTTCTGTCCCAGTCCAGATAATTTGTTCCATTGAGCTTACACTTATCAAGTATAGCTCTCAATGACAAATTAGACGAGTTTGCTGAATTACTAGCCATTTTCTACACGAAGAAAGTAAATTTAATCAGAAATGTTGAATAAATTTAAGAAGATCTGAATCAAACACCAACCATTTGATTCTAAGAACTAGAATCTTTAAACCAAGATCCCTAATTTTTCAGTTGAAGTACGCTAAGGCACACCGCTCCAATTTACCCATTTGGGTAGGACATTCGTCCAATTACAACCTGTGTAATTCTTGGTCAGGGTATGTGCAAAACCACACGGCTCACCCTTCTGATGCCCCAGCTCAACCTCAGGCAGAGAATCGTGGTCGAGTCAACCAACCTTCACATATGCATTAGTTTTGTGCAGATGCTCCGCTAAGGTGCACAACATCCCACAAGGTTGACCATTCCATATAGAACCCATTCTATCAGGGCTCCGCTAAGGTGCACGACACCGAGAGAATGTCCCTACATGGGTGTGAATTTGGGTGGCATCTCACATGACTCAAATTAAGGTGTGATTGGTTGTGTTTAATAATTCGAAAGTATTTTGGCACAATTATGAACCCGTCATCAACAACCCGTGTTGTGTCATTTCTAATTGTATCACATACTATCTTCTTTTGAAGCCATCATTTGCAACCCGTGAAAACACGTTTCAAATTGAACGCATCCATCACAACATGTGGAATGATGGTTCACAATGCTTTAAAAATGCAAATAAATAAAACCGATTTTTAATTTTTGCATATGATGTGATGGCTTATAATCTCATAAGCTAGGCATGCTAGCATATAAATTATCATCTAATAATTCAAGCATGCATTTTAAAGCATTTAAATCTGCATCAACAGCCCATCCTATCCCTAAGAGTCTACGAGACATAAAATCTACTCGTCTTCTCCATTCGGGCTCCCACTAGCTCTTGGACTTCCTCCAAGACCGTCATCATTCTCGATTTTCGATCCTTCTCGACTTTGAGTTGAATTTACAATTAATACTCAATTCGCAGACTGGATAAAAAATAATTATACTTTTAATGGCTCGAATAAAAGAATAATTACACGCTAACAATAACGGTGTGCAAACCATGAAAGCGATAAAATTCTAATGGGCTACTAATGCATCATACATATCATCACATCATCCAACATGTTATCACACAAACATGTCATCATACAAGATGAAATATTCTGATTTTAACTTTGCCAAGTTGCTTGGTCGGGTTTATCGAAACTAGGCCATTTCGAAAAACGGTTTATCGAAACCGATCAAATTTGAAAGTTTTCGAAATATTGGATCGCGGTTTCGTGCCACCGAACAAAAACACCGTGCACAAACCAATTTGGGCTCAAGCCCAATGGGCCGAAACCCATTTGGGCCAAACCCAAGTACACGGCTCGGTTTGGGGTTTGGAAAACCCAAACCACGCTTCTCGCCACTCTCGGCCTCGACCAAGGGCGGGGACGGCCCCGGTCACCGCCGTCCAACGCCAGCCTCCGGTGACCTCCGTCTGGTATCTCCAATTCGGCTCCCCCAGAGTCCCGTTTCGGACCCGAAAAATCTAATAAAATTCCGAAAAATTCCAAATTCAGTATATTTTTCAAAATTAACATATTTCATGCAATTAACCCATAAAATCATTAAAATCATGTTATCAACAAATATGGCATGTAAATCATCATAAAACCGAAATAAGTTCAACAAAACAAAGATCATGAGAGTTAACCACCCTCTTATACCATTGTAGGGATTTGGAGCTATCAAGATGAATAAAATAGCGGAACAACAACAATATAAACTCCAAAATTTGTCCAAGAACATAAACCATTAAATCTCAAGGAAAAAACTATTTCACAAGAGTTTACCTTTGGTTTTGTTGAATCAAGAAAGAAGAACAAGATGATCTCCTTCTCTAGAGCAAATCCACACCAATAGGATGATCCTTTTGATCCAACACACTTAGCCTACTAGAACTAGAGTGTGAAGAACAAGAGAGCACAGGAAGGAGAGGGGAGGGAGGTTTCGGCCGGCCCTTGTATGAGAGAGAGAGAGAGAGAGAGATTCAAAAATATGTGTTGTGATATTTTTGTACTTAATGATATATTATAAGTTGATTTGATAAAGCAACAAATGATGAAGGCATTGGTTAAAGGCATTCCACCACTTAATCCCACAATTTGCTCTTCATCAAAATCAACAATACCAACTCAGCATGGTGTGTGGCCTCCACATATTGCCCCTCCAAGTGGGCCGGCCAAGACATGCCTAATTGGGCCTATTGTTGGGCCTTTAATGGGCCGGCCTTGTGGCCTAATGAGCCGAGCCCAATGGGCTCGCCCATGCGGTCGCGTGCCGTGTCCAAAAATTATCCGACCCTTGTCGTCACTTATCAAACAAAGTCCGACGCGATATCGATGACAAACTCAGTTTTCTCGATTTGCTAATCATTCTCACAAATCCGAACCCATGGCCTAAAACCCTTAGTTTTGGCCATGTCTTGATCCTCAAGAAACGCCAACCTTTCCTTGTCTCAAGTTACCCATATTGTATGTGTGTGACCCTCTAGGCTCATGCAACCGTTGGTAGATCGGCGTAAGAGATCTCTCTTGTCCGATCCATCATAAATGGCCTCTAGTAAGAAATTATGATTACCTAAGGCGCATGATGATCGATGATTCGATTTAACCTTGTGCGTACAAGTCACTATCCTATTATCTCTAGACATCCTGATTGATCACAAGGCATAGAGTCGTCATCCTTGTTTAATCAATAATTGTTACTTGATATGTGAGACGACTGAGAACTGATAACTCGTATCATTAGCATGACCATGCACTTCCTCTCAGCCTCTCTCGATCAAGTGGCCTAAACGGATATCTTTCCCACACCGCAGTATGAGGAATAAATTCTGATACAGGGGTTATTACGGAAATAGGTGAAACGGTTAGGGTTGAATTACTTTCTAGTTTCTTGAGAGTGAAGTTTGGAGATTTGAATAAAGAGACTAGAAGCGACAGGAAATAATGGGTTAGGAGTAGAAAGTTTAGGTTAGTGTTTTGAGGAACACAACCGCCACTTAGCCGGGAGGCTAAGATAAGGTTTACGCCACATCTAGGTTCCTCGGCCTAAGTGATAAGTAAGAAAACAAAGACACAAAGCTTTGATAATTTTTCTTTACTAAAATTTGAATTTTCCAAAGAGCCAAAGCCCCTTTAAATACATGCAAGTAGGAAATAACAACTAGAACTAGAAAAGGCAATAACAAACTAGGATGATAGGAAATTTTAAAAACAAAAATACTTGGCTTGCAAGCCAATTATTCTAGAAACTAAATACTAGAAAATACAGAAATTAGGAAACTAAAGTTGTTGAAACCATGTGCTTAAATTAATCCATGTGCTTGAGCTATAAATATTTGGCTCATGTATTTGACCTAACTCACATGCTCCTGCATCAAATTCCTTAGTCGTCTTTCGTGTCACTCATGCAATCCGTTCCGCCACCCAATTATGCCCGTTATTGCAATCCAGTTACGGAAAGCGTTAGGCGCAAGTCAAAGCCGTATGTCGACCGCTTAGCGATCACAAATACTCCTTGGTCTAAGGATATTGTGACAAGCTATCGCATTTGAATATGTTCATAACTTAATCTATGAAACACTATTCAAAGTGGTTCGTCTGATACCAATCACCTCATGATATCTATGATATGATTCCAAGATCCCAATCCCTATGAGAAGCAAAACTACATCATTGAGAACCATCCTCATACTGGTCGCTTCAATCGAAACGTATTTTGACCAGGGACTCGTTAAGTGTGATCCGTACAGATTTATGGTTCTACTACTTTAGTGGTCATAAATCAGATCATGCTCAACATATTACTTCAACACATAAGTAATACCAAGCCGTTTTATTTATTACAAACGATGATTAATATACATAGACATTTATAGACTACTAGCAATTGGACTAGGGCACAAAAATGCTATCACGTACTTTGTCTCGTCGGATATATAGTTTTTCGATATTTAATATACTCGATGAAAACCAATTTAACCATATAGATGACTGAGTACATTCATGGCATCAAAACGATAAAACAGTCGTATTGAAAATCTCGAGTTGCCTTTAAGTCGAAATTTCGACTTAGCCCAAAAACCCAATCTACCTAAGGGTTATGATCGCCACCCCTAGTGGTGACAGTGGCGATCGCAACCTCCGTGTGGCGATCGCCACTTCTTCGATTGGCGGAGAAAACGAGGTAGGGGTGTGGTGATAGTCACCTCCATTGTGGCGATCGTCACCTCCATTGTGGCGATCGCCACCCTCCTCGTTCAGCCCGATTTTTGGGTTTTCTCGAGCCCGCTTCTAGATCCGATTTCACTCGGGTCAAGTCCCGACCCCCAGGAATGACTCGGTGCACCGTGTGTATCAGTCCCAAGTCGAAAAACCACCCACAAACAAATAAAAATCCCGTCTTTATTGAGAAACACGATCAAAAATGGATTTTTAATTGTCATGAGGCCAAAACAAAGAGAAAGAGTAGAGATTCATGCAATAATCAATTATGGCAACAATCATATATGCTCAAGCAATCAATTTTACCACAAAATAATGCATGTATGATTTATCTAGAGAGCAACATGGCTCTGATACCATTGTTGGGGTTCCCGGGATCTCAAGTACAGCGAAAGCGATGATAATTAGTCGAGAACCCGCCACGGAACGTTTGCAATCAATAGATGAATCAAGTAGACGAGGAAAGATCCGATATTTTACCTCTCGAAGTGTGAAATCACCCGATAAAAGACGTGCTCTGGAGCTCGTCCTCTACGTCTCGCACACACCAGAGCTCCATCACCGCGAAGCAAGGATCCGACTAGTGGGTACTAGACCACCAAAGAACCCTCACACTCCTCCCTAGCTCCCAATGTAGCAATAGAGAGTTTTAGGAGGAATAGCTAATATTGCATAAATGCCTTCTGAAGGCACTCACCTTTGTCCTCTATTTATAAGATTGGGTGAGTGCCTTAGGGCTTTTCCCGTCAGGGCGATATGGCAATCGCCACACCATGGGTGGCGATCGCCACACCATGGGTGGCGATCGCCACCCTCCACATCTAATGGCGGCGATCGCCACACCCAATGTGACGATCGCCACCGTCCACAAGTGTCGGTGGCGATTGGTACCACGCTTCGTGACGAATATTCCTATTCTTCTTTTGGACCTCTTGAGTCCCATCGAGTAGGATTCGGTTCTCGCTCATGGTGCGACTTTGTAGGCTTGTGATCCATTGGCAGATCGACGTGAGATCCCATCTCACCCGATCCATCACTAGTGGTATCTAGTAAGACGTAGTGATTACCCAATGTCCACGAGTGTATCGATCGGTGCGATATCTCCATTCTATCATCTGTATCACTAACCCTTTGTTTGTTTTAAGGCGTATGAGATCATATGAGACATAGAATCGCCATCCTCATGTATTCGATCAAGTTCCTCGAATTCCGAGTTGACTGATACGTATTGGTGCGGCCGCACACTTCATCAGTCATACTTATCAAGGGGCCCTGAACCATACCCTTCACCACGTCACACCGTCGGGAAACAAATCCCTTCGGACGCAATGTGCGCTCCAACTACAATCTGTCCAAAAGCAGACGATGTCCGTTATGGCTGCCCTGTTACAGGCAGCGTTAAGACATGTCAAACTAATGGAGTAACGTGCATGTGAGCCACTCGCTCCAAGGTATTAAGGCAGTGATCACACGACGATGGAGTATGCGTTAAAGATGATATATGTGATGCATTCTCCAACGCAGTGATGATATCTAGCGTTAAGTATGCATTCTCCAACGCGGGTCATCCAATATCATCCTCCAGATGATATTCGTGATATAACTTTAGTAGTCCCACCACCTTGATCAGCAGGACTTGATCTTAAGTCATCATCACACTAGTCACTTATGGATAAGTATTCGACTAGGGATCCGTCAAGCATAACTTGATTATATCTAAAGGTTATGTTGTTCTTGTGTAAACACTAACAACTTTAGATGAAGTTATCGGTTGACACATTATCATAACACAATAATAATGTGAATGTCATTCATTTCTAAACAGAAGATTACATAGAAAAGACTTGGACTAGGGCACAAGCTCGTACAATTTTGTCCTTCCCAAAGATTTGGGGTTGTGATGCTTATGTCAAGTGTATGCTTGGCGATAAGCTCGAACTAAAATCTGATAAATGTGTCTTCGTAGGGTACACCAAGGAAACAAGTGAGTACTACTTTTATAAACCAAGCGAGAACAAAGTTTTTGTTGCTCGTGGTGGAGTGTTTTTCGAAAAAGAATTTGTTTCCAACACTATACATCTCAAAGAAATTCGGGATAATGCATTACAACCTGAAGTAATTCAGGAACCTAATATTGATGATATAGAAGTTATATAGTCGCTTCAGCAGCGGCTAAGGAGGTTGTATGGATTAGGAACTTCTTAGTTGAACTAGACGTAATGCCAAACCGTCTTGTCTAGTGAGTTTACTATGTCACAACACCGGAGCAATAGCACTAGCTAAGGAGCCAAGATCACAAGACAAATCCAAACATATACTCAGGAAGTATCACCTCATAAGGGAAATCATTACAAGAGGTGATGTGGGCATCATCTATGTTACTACTGATGATAATGCAACCGACCCATTGATGAAGGCTCTCTCACAGCCTAAACATGAGGGTCATGTAAAGTCTATGGGTATAGACTGGGACCTAGATTGGAACTAGGGGCAAGTGGGAGATTGTAGGATTTGTGCCCTAATCCAATACAAAGTTATGTCTAGATCATCGAGATAGCGGAAGCGTTTAAAAAAATCTACTCCAAACCTTGTCCAAGAACATAAACCGTTAAATCCCAAGGCAAAATCTATTCCACAAGATGTTTACCTTTAAGTCTTTGTTGAATCGATAAAGAAGAACTTTCGAATCTTCTTCTCTAAAGCAAGTCCACACCAAGGGGATGATCTTGAAGATCCTTCACTTAATTGCCTAATAGAACAATTAAGTGAAGAACAAGAGAGCAAGATGAGAGGAGAGAGAAAAGGTGGCCGGCCACTAGAGAGAGAGAGGGAGCTTGTGAGAGTTGTGTGATTATTTTGTGTAATGAATCAATATTAGATATTTACTTTCATCATCCAACTCATAAGCATGGGTCTAAAAGTGATTGGTATGGGCTTAAAGTGTCATCACCCATACCCCTTAAATCACTCACCTCTTAATCCACAATCACCAACCAAGCATGGTGTTGTGTGGCCCCCACTCTTGGACCCACCAATGTGGGCCGGCCATATGAGGCTTATTGGGCCCATAATGGGCCCTTGTTTGGGCCGGTCACGTGACCTCATGGGCCAAGCCAATGGGCTCGCCCATGTGGTTTCGTGCCGTGTCCAAAAGTTTGCCCGACCCTTTTTGTCGTTACTTATCAAACAAATTCCGACGCGACATCGACGAAAAAACTCAATTTTCTCGATTCGCTAATTATTCTCTCAAACTGAACCCATGGCCCAAAACCTTCAGTTTTGTCCATGCATTGCTCCTCAAGAAACGTTAAGGTTTCCTTGTCTCAAGTTATCCGTCTTGAATGTGTGTGACCCTCCAGGCTCATGCCACCGTTAGCAGATCGGCGCAAAAGATCTCTCTTGCCCGATCCATCATAAGGGGCCGCTAGTAAGACGTTATGATTACCCAAGGTGCATGACGATCGATGATTCGACTTAACCTTGTGCGTACAAGTCACTATCCTATTATCTCTAGATTTCCCGATTGATCACAAGGCATAGAGTCGTCACCCTTGTTTAATCAATCATTGTTACTTGATATGTGAGATGGCTGAGAACTGATAACCCGTATCACCGGCATGGCCATGCTCTTACTCTCAGTCAGTCTCGATCAAGAGGCCTTTAACGGATATCTTTCTCATACCGTAGTATGAGGGATAAATCCCTTAGCCGTCTTTTGTGTCATTCATGCAACCCGTTCCGCCACCCAATCATGCCCATTATTGCAATCCTGTTACGGAAAGCGTTAGGCACAAGTTAAAGCCGCACGTACATTGCATAGCGATCACAAAGACTCCTTGGTCTAAGGATATCGTGACAAGCTATCGCATTTGAATATGTTCATGGCTTAATCTATGAAAACACTATTCAAAGCGGGTCGTCCGATATCAATCACCTCATGATATCTATGATATGATTTCGGGATCTCTCATCCCTATGACAAGTAGAACTACGTCATTGAGAACCATCCTCATACTGGTCGCTTCTATAGAAGCGTATATTGACCAGGGACTCATTAAGTGTGATCCATACAGATTTATGGTTCTACTACTTTAGTGGTCATAAATCAGATCATGATTAACATATTACTTCAACACATAAGTAATACAAAGCCGTTTTATATATATTACAAACGATGATAATGTACATAGACATTTACAGGCTACTAGCAATTGGACTAGGGCACAAAATGCTATCACACTATGTAGTCAATATATGAGTTTGACGTACGCCCAATGTTACCTGTAATAGGGTAGTCATAACGGATACGATTGGCTTAGAAATGGGTTGCATGAGTGATACGAAAGACGACTAAGGGATTTATCCCTCATACTTCGGTATGGGAACGGTATCCGTTTAGGCCACTTGATGAGAATGGTTGAAAAGAAAACGCATGGTCATGCAGTTGATACGAGGTATCAGTTTTCAGTCATCTCGCATATCAAGAAACAGTGATTGATTAAATATGGATGACGGCTCTATAGCTTATGATCAATAAGGACATCTAGTGATAAAAGGATAGTGACATAGACGAAATGAGGTTAAGTCGATCATCGATAATCATGTATGTTGGGTAATCATTATGTCTTACTAGAGGCCACTTATGATGAAAAAGGTAAAATGGTAATTTTACGCCGATCTGCCAACAGAACTTGAGCCTAAAGGATCACACACAAAGGACACACAATGTAGAAATTATGCAAATATTTGTAAATTAATTGGAACGAGCCGTGGCTAAAACCTAGGGTTTTGGGCCGCGGGCACGATAGCACAAAAGGGACCACGGACCAGGCCAAAGTCTAGAGCTTTGGGCGCCGGCCGTGGCGGGCCTTAGAGGCCGAGCCCATAAGGCGCTTCCATGGCATGCCATCCCTCATGGGCTACCACCAAATGGGGCGCGGTCAATCCCATGGACGAAACCCTAAGGGTTTTGACCCATGTGGCCCAAACTGGCCACATTATGTGTGGCGGCTAGGGTTTCAAGGGAACCGAACCTAGCCCATTTTATGGGCTGATTCGTGATCCCAAAACCCTAGCTAGTCTCTATAAATATAGAGTCTTAGGTGCTGAAAAATTAATTCAATTCCATTACTTACCAAAACGCTGGCGGATTTTCTACTCGAACTCTTTATGTTCTAGTAGGTGTTTTAGGGTTTAGATCAATGATCTTGTGTGTTCGTGTGAATACAAATAGATGGAGGATCATACTGGTGCTCCTAATCGATTATTTGATAATTTAACAAAGGTATGAATCTAGATCTCGTTTGAAGTGTTTTTTGTAGATCTATCGCATAGAAGCGATCCTAAGCGGGTTCGGGGTTTATATTTTTCATATTTCGATGCGCATTTTTAATTTAGACCCTCCGAACCCAAACAATTACTCGTGGTACACTAAAATAAACGTATACGTAAGAACACACGTTTTGGTTCACCTCATGATTCGAATGTTTAACACGTGCTGCTGTTGGTCTTGTATTTGATCTCTTCAACTGCGATAGTTTTGGAAAGGAACATATAATACATAGTGTTTCCGTGAATACTCATGAATCATGCTCTCAGTTACGTACAAAATCAACATCCATTTGTTTAATTTATTCGTCAACTCTACACTATAATCTAGTATTATTCATTTTGTTTAATTAGAAAAGGTTGACACTAAGGTAATTATTATTACGGAAATGGACATAGTTACAAGAACATAGAAAACTAAAAGCATGTACCTGATAATATGTAGTATATTTACCCTGTTGACAGCTGGGAGAATTATCGTAATAAATATTGTTGGAATTACGATGGAAATAATAACAATTAATTTCATGACAGACAAAGCCGTGTATTGAATCATATCAAACGCAAGAACAAAAATACCAGAAATACTAATATTTAATCCCAAATGTCTTGGTCTAAAATCAGGCGACAATAATATAAGGCGCAGTGCATTTGAGGGGTCAATCATAGAATTAGATAACATAATCTTGATTATATTATATTAATTAATAATCCGACTGGCTTTATTAATTATACATATATTTTGTGATTAAAGCATGCATGATATTGTTTGTGACACAGATTATATATGCGGCATGCCGCCTGGGACGATCCAAGTCTCACTTATGATGTAATTCATGCATGCCTGTTTTCTACTATATATATATATATATTAGGCATTATTTCAACGAGTGTGAAAACATGTGATGCCAAGTATACAGAGAATAAATTTACACAAGAAATTATAAAAGAGTATAATTAAACTTAATTTGTCCATTAGCTTAATGGTATATAGGTGGTAAAATTCAACTTAATAAATTTAAGGGATAACTATATTACTATCACTAATTATACTGGTTTGGACATTACCCACTAACAGTTTTTTTCCTTAGTAACGGCGCACATTTTGCGCCGTTACAAGCATTTTGTGCGTCATTGCAAACTGAAACGACGCACAAACGGGGGGTTTTTCATGCGCCTTTACAAACGCGTCGTTATGCTTTATAACGGCGAACCGTCAATATGCGTTGTTACAATTGCGACGGCACACAAACTCTATGCGCCGTTACAAAGTAACCGTGACCGTCAATTTGGGGCACGGTGACGGAAAATTTGTGACGGCGCACATTACACATGTGCCGTAACGCTTGTGACGGTGTACATGGCACGTGCGCCGTTACTAGTGTAACGGCGTACATTACTTGTGCGTCATTACTATAGTAACGGCGTACATGGCACGTCCGCCATCACTATAGTGACAGCGTACATGGCACGTGCGTCGTTACTATAGTAGCGGTGTATATGGCACGTGTGTCGTTACAGTTGTAACGACGCACATTATGCGTGCGTGGTTACTAATTATTTTTTTTCAAAAATAAAATGAGAAAAAATTAAAATGAAATATTATTTATTTAATTTTCAGTATTTTCATTATTATTTTTTTAAATCAATATTCAATTTTCTAAAATTATAATTTAATAATATTATAATTCATAATTAAAAGTAAAGTGTTTAAAATTATTATTATTACATTAGGAAACTATGATGACGGGTCTAGACCTCTAAACATATTCGGGTCAAATGGAGGCATATTCGGTTTAACCGACCGCAATTGCTCGTGGAAGTACTGCATCATATTCAGGCTTTGAGAGCCTTGAGTTTGGAGCGCAATCTCGAGCTCTATAATCTTCTCGACTTGAGTGAATATAACCTCTGCTTGAGTATGGACCTGAGTCTGAAGCTCCGTAATCTCCACAGCAGCATCAGAGGAGTTTGAACATCTTTTCTACTTTTAACGGTGCTTGGTAATCACCACTGCAACCCCGGATGTGTCGTCCTCGGAATGGTGTGATGATGATTCCTTTGGCGGCCTCGACATCTCTAACGTGTTAGGCAGCTTGTCGTATTTTGAAAATGGTCAACTCAATTTGTGACGGCACACTCTCCAATGTGCACCGTTACAAAATATTTTGTAACGACACACAATATTGTGCGTCGTTACATTGAAATGTTCGCGGGAAGTTTGATTTTCCGCGAAATTTACCCTCGAAATTTGAATTTTCGCCAAATTTTCGTTTCTTGGCGACTTTGTAAAGGCGCACGATGGAGAGTGCGCCATTACAAACACAAATATTAAAATAAGTATTTTCATGTCGGTCCGATCGTGAATGATAAGCCGTGTTCCCGTGGTTTGATTTTTCTTAAATTCGTATTATACCACATAAATGTTGTTTACAAAAGATTGAATGGTTTGGATTTAAAAAAATATATATATTACTTCACCGAACGTTTGATGATCAATGTGTTTAGGGTTTATGTTAAAGTTTACCTTCTTATAAACTATACTCACGTTTCAACGAAAGTCAATAATGTTGGAAAACATGTTTGAATCCAACCATATGGATAGGAGCGCAATGTTTTGTTACTTCATGTGCGAAAATTTCAGACAATTCCGATAAGGTATCAACCTCGATCGAAACAGGTCAAGGGAAAGTCAACCGATTTGACTTTCAAGTTGACCATTTGTAACGGCGCACTATGGACAATGTGCGACGTTACAATTAAATTAGTAACGTTGTACATTGATTTGTGCGTCGTTACAAATGAAAAAAAATTATTATTTTATTCTCGTATGTCCGATCGTGAATCTAACTGTACCGTTTTGAGCGCAATGTTTTGTTACTATAGGTTCCAAAATTTCAGACAATTCCTATATTGTATAAACCTCGATTCAAAACAATAACGCGATATAAAACGAAGGTCAACAATATGACCTTTGTAACGACGCACATACCAAAAGTGCGCCGTTACAAATCCATACTTAGAAGAAAAAAACTGTTTTTTGCCAACATTCGAAAATGACCAAATTACCCTTATAGGTCATAAATGACCAAATTAATCATAATTCAGTCATAAATAACTGTATTAGTGTTCAGGAGTCACAAATGACCAAATTAACTATTATTCGGACATAAATTATTGAATTACCCTATTCTAGATCATAAATGACTAAAGTTAACCCTAATTCGGTCGAAAATGACCGAATTACCCTTATAAGCTATTTGACCATATAATAGTTTAATTTTCATGAAATCACATGATTTTATTGATAATTAGATCAAACATACATATACATATTTTAATCAGAGTTGGCAGAATCATATTCTTCATTCCCCTCCATATCAGTGTCATCGTTTTCTTCATGTTCTTCGTTGTCCTCGTCGCTCGATTCGATTTCGTCGTTCGCACGTGCAGGTACTAGATTTTGATGTAGGTATCTTAGGTCGAAAGTGATACCACCAGGTCTGACATCCTTAGCAGCACCGCTAAAGAAGTGTCATCGCTAGTCACATCCTTAACAGCGCCGCTAAAGAAGTGTCCTCACTAGTCACGGCGCACGTCTTTTCGTATAACGGATTTGGCGACATTGTCACCAACTGGTTGTATGCCATCATGTTTTCCTTAACGGCTCCTTTCTCAACTTCGGTTATTATATTAATGTTCTCTCCTTCCTCGTCCTCGTCCTTGCCAACGCTTACATCTCTAGTTGGGTCTAAATCATCCACGAAATGATGCACAGGATCAACGTCAACGAACTGCTGCACAAGATCAACGTACATTGGATTGTAATCCGACGTCAAACAACGTTGGTTCCCTGATGTTGGCATCACACTCATTTCCCAATTGCGACTTGAACTAGCTTCTTCGGCTTCACCGTGATAGAACCACGCACTATATAATCTAAGAAAATCTTTCTTAAGTATATGATCGCAAATGGTGTCCATATCGTGCTAAGCTGAATTACAACATCTCGTGCACAGACACTTGAAACGTCCCACGCCATCTTTTGGAGCGTTTTGTTTCGCAAATTTTACAAAACTACTTAGTCCGCACATCCATTCCTCACTCATTTTTACGGATCCTATCCATCGCCGATCCATTTTATGTAATATATAAAAATTATTATAAAGTAATAATATACATCATATCTTTAAATTAAATGACATGACATGACATGAACTAAAATATTTTAATTTAAATACATTATTTGAAAATGTACATACCTTCGAATTCCCGCAATTCTGAATCCACCAGCTAATATAGAGAGAGATAAAAAGAAGGCTAGTATTTGTGGGAGAGACTTAATATAGGGTACTCGAAAAATGTAAAATTAGTCAGAAAACTTTCACCAAAATTACGAAAATACCCTTCTCAGGAGGAAAATGTGTGGGAGAAGTTGTGGGAGGGAAAAGTGGAGTTTCTATAGGAGGTGCTGCCAACATTTATAGATTTTCTTTGTAACGGCACACATAGAAGAGTGCGCCGTTAACAAAATGCATCTGTACCGGCGCACAACCTCTTTTGCGCCGTTACAGACTAACGGTAACACCAACGGTTTCATTTCCGACCGTTAACGTCTAAAGGTAAAGTTTTGGTCAACAGCCAATATTTTTGTAGCGGCGCACGTTCCAATGTGTGCCTTTACAAGGTAAAATTTCTAATGGCGTACATTATTTGTACGTTGTTACTGGTTTATTGACGACGCACGGTTATTGTGTGTCGTCAATGATTTTTGTGACGACGCACTTTCCAAACGTGCGCCGTCACTAATGCAAAATCCGATAGTGACAATCCATATTTTTAAATTTTATTTTCTACTCTTCTAAGTACTAATTTTTAGAGGTTAAGAAATGTGAATTTTTTTCATATATAAAAATAGGGGAAATTGCAGGTCACTAACCTGTACTATGCAACTTTTGCATGTCACTACCTTCTACTTTTTTCAATTGCATGTCACCACTGTAAGGTTTCATTTAGTTGCACCGTCCATCACAGAGTAAAGTTTGATGTAAAAAGTCCATAATACCCCTATATTAAAAAATTCATAAATTCAAAAAAAATATCTTTTGAACATTTTTTTCAAAAAAAAATATCTTTTATCAAATAAATAATAAAACATTGATTTCCAAATTACTATTTTTTAAAAATTAGTTTTTTCAAAAAAAATATTAAAAATAAAAAACCACTTTTAACATCGTTTTTTATTTTTAACAAATTTTTTAAAAAATAATTATTTTCTTAAAAAATAATATTCAAATAAGTTTTTTATTATTTATTCCATAAAAAAATTTATAAAAAAAATAAGTTAAACAAATGATTTTTTTTATTTTTTTATTTTTTAAGTACAAGGGTATTTTAGTCGTTTAAATATTTCAGTTTCAAATTTTATTAAATGACTAAAATATAGGGGTTTTTTATTTTTAATATTTTTTTTGAAAAAAACCATTTTTTAAAAAAATAATTTTGAAATCATTGTTTTATTATTTATCTGATAAAAACTATTTTTTTAAAAAAATGTTCAAAAGATTTTTTTTTTTTGAATTTTTTTAATATAGGAGTTTATATCAAACTTAACTATGTGATGCAAAAGTGAAGGGTAAGTTACAAGGTAGTGACCTGCAATTTTCCCATAAAAATATGATAATTATTTTACTCATAAAATTTGTGAGAAAAAAAGTGAAAAATAATAGTTTGGTGAGTGAAAATAATAATATAAAAATAGTATATATTTAGGAAAATGCTCTCCCACGAGTTATACGTTCTCAATTTAACTTAGACATGTAAGCGAGATTCAAACCTTATTTGGAGCAAAAAAAAAACTTTCAATCTATATATAAATCATCTTTATACTCGACAATTACAATCATGACACGTGTAAATATGACTTTAGGCACTGTTGCAGTGCTACTGACCCTGAATGTTACCCTACTTGCTTGCCAAGATAGCTTATAGATGTATATTGTTTTTGAGGAGAGTGAGTTGTGAATTAATAATGTATAATTGGAACATCAATATAATAATAACATGACTAGTATAGTTCTCTTAACACGACACGACTCTGGTTATAAAATTACATAAACTGTGTAGGGCAGCCTACAATGAAAAGAAACTTAACAGCCGTTTTCGATATTCCAATTTAGTAACAACAAAGACAATCAATTTAAATAGACATGACATGAAGTGATGACCCCAAGACACAATGGAGGAGAGGTGTCCTCCTAAAATGGGACAGATCGTAGAAACATGACACGTCATTGTCCATTAACCAAATGGGTTCAGAAGATGGAGGACACCTAGCAAGCCCTACCAATCCACAAGGCTTTAAGTTAGTGCTGCCTTGTCAGTATATCTTGTGGATAATATAGTGCCAAATAATTATATCTACTTTATCTATCTTAGTTAATTTTTAAAAACAAATTATGTTAACAAATTGTTAAATGAAGAAGATATGCTTATGTTAAAATAGAAGATAACATAATTTTTAGGGTAAATTCCACATGACCCCCTTAATTATAAGCGTGTCTCACATGACCCCCTCTTAACTACAAAATCAATCTGTGAGATGCCTTAACTATCCAAAAATCCCACTTTACCTTTTTTATTGACTTTTTTCAAAATTTTGTTAAGTTTTTTGTGAAATGACGAAAATACCCTTGTATCTGAAAAATAAAAATAAATAAATAAAAATGATTTTGAACTTTTTTTTTCTATTTTCTCGTTGTACAAAATAAAGAATAAAAATAATATTTTAGTATTAATTTTTTTATTTTAAAAAAATTATTTATAAAAATTAATAAAAATAAAAAACGATGTTTAAAAGTAAATTTTTATTTTTAAAATTTTTTTATAAAAAAAACTTTTTAAAAATTATTTTTACTATCAACAAAATTTTATTCTTCATTTTGTAGAACGAGAAAATTAGAAAAAAAAGTTCAAAATCATTTTTATTTATTTATTTTAATTTTTCAGATACAAGGGTATTTTCGTCATTTCACAAAAACTTAACAGAATTTTGAAAAAAGTCAACAAAAAAAGGTAAAGTGGGATTTTTGGATAGTTAAGGCACCTCACAGATTGATTTTGTAGTTAAGGGGGGTCATGTGAGACACACGTATAGTCAAGGGGGGTCATGTGGAATTTACCCTAATTTTTAAGAAAAAAATTAAGGCAGTATACAGTGAGAATGCACTGTATTTAGTGAATATGGGTAATCAAACCGAACCGAATCAAGTTGAAAAGATAACCGAATCGAAAATCGAAAAGAATCGATTTGATTCGAATCAAAATTAAATCGAACCAAAATGTATTGATTGAGTTTCAATTCATAAAATGAAAGCCGAAAAAATTTTAGTCGAATCGAAAAATAATTAATTTGAACACATACCTCATTTTTAAATATAAAGGAAAGGACGGTAGATTACATCACTGGTGTCTCGTTTACTTTCATAAAAATCTTAACTAACATATTTCACAACAATTTAAGAAAATATATGT
This sequence comes from Geranium rotundifolium, assembly GCA_963920655.1. Taxonomy (NCBI): domain Eukaryota; kingdom Viridiplantae; phylum Streptophyta; class Magnoliopsida; order Geraniales; family Geraniaceae; genus Geranium; species Geranium rotundifolium. The sequence goes on along the minus strand of OY987312.1, from coordinate 30,831,042 downwards.
ATAATTGGGATGATTCATGCATTGAGTAGGCCACCTCTTCTGAATAACAAACATTAACCATACACCATATCACACAAAAGTATGTCTGTCAATCTTACTTTAATTTAAGGGTAAATTTTACGTAACAATCCTAATTATACTCGTGTCTCACATACTCCCTTAATTACAAAATTAATCTGTGAGGTACATTAACTATTCAAAAATCCCACTTTACCTTTTTTTGTTGACTTTTTTCAAAATTCTGTTAATTTTTTTGTGAAATGACGAAAATAATCTTGTATCTAATAAATTAAAATAAATAAATAAAAATAATTTTAAACTTTTTTTCTATTTTCTTTTACAAAAGCAAAGAATAAAAAATATATTATTGTATCAATTTTTCAAAAAAAATTATTTATAAAAATAAAAAACGATGTTTAAAAATAAATTTTTTTTACAAAAAAAACTTTTAAAATTTTTTTTTTACTACTAACAAAATTGTATTCTTTATTTTGTACAACGAGAAAATTAGAAAAAAAGTTCAAAATCATTTTTATTTATTTATTTTAATTAATCAGATACAAGGGTATTTTTGTTATTTCACAAAAAATTAATAAAATTTTGAAACAAATAAAAAAAAAGGTAAAGTAGGATTTTTGGATAATTAATGCACCTCACAAATTGATTTTGTACTTAAAGGGGGCATGTGAGACACGCGTATAGTTAGGGAGTTATGTAGAATTTACCCTTAATTTAAAGAATGTTTTAAAGAGTTATTATTGTGAAAAGAAAATAAAATGTTCTTTAACTTATGCAAGTGACGTGGTTATCGAGATCAATGCAATCAATTATATCTATCCTAAATGTTAGTTAACTGCCTTTCATTTTGTTATGGAATTCTTCATATTCACAGGTCATTTATGGCACACAAAAAATTGAATATATATGATAATTTCGTGATGTTGTTGTTAGAGTCGTAAATGAGCCGAAGTTTTAACGAGTCGCTCGAGTTCGCCTTGTTATAATCGTGCTCGAGCCTAATCTTTTAAGCCTCGATAAATTGAATATATATGATATAATTTTGTGATGTTGTTGTTAGGGTCGTAAATGAGCCGAAGTTTTAACGAGTCGCTCGAGTTCGCCTTGTTATAATCGTGCTCGAGCCTAACCTTTTAAGCCTCGATAGGCTACCTAGTCGACTTGTTTTTTTATGGAAGGAAAATCCAGTATTCTTATTAAGCCACTAACCATGCATCACATCGAACAGCTGAGGCAACATCTGGTGGGACAAACCCCGCACCATGATCCTAACTATTGTTAGTTAAAGCATACCTGGCTAATTTGTGAGGCACATAATTACAAGATCGACGACCAAAAGATATAGATATGCATGCCCCTAAGACGGATAGAATACGACAATAGTTTGAAATGATCCCCCATACATGTTCCTGACCTGGTTTCCGCACCTGATGTGGTCCACCACCCTAAAACAATCTGATTATATCACCGCCTCTGTCCATTTCTTCCCTTTTTCCCAAGAGAGAACTTCCCTGACACCCACAACCTCCACCTCTTCTGGATGGATGTTGCAGGGTCGAAAGGTCTCCATTTAAGCCCGCTCAACCTCGAAATTAGTTACATATTTGCCTCGTAGTGGCTATCTAGAACCAATTAGGACGACTTGATGCTTAGTTGGTGTTTCAAGGAGCATATGCAGGTCAAATGGAACATTGGTAAGGAGATCGGGTCAAGACGGTCAAGGGTTGGGAAGAGGCAAACATTTGGGGCTTGTCGCGATCGTGACCATTTAATTGTTACAATTTTTCCGAGACAGTGAGCATTGACAACGATCGAAGCGGAGGCGCAACAATCGTGCCAGAGAGAGACACATGATCGTGACACATCTGTCACGATCGTGACAGAATTCAAATTGAAGACACGATCGTGACAAGCAACGAGAAGACCGTGCTAAAGACCAGGAGCGTAATTGGTCCCCCACAAGGTGTCACGGTCGTGTCGGGACCGTGACACACTCTGTGTCACGATCGTGATAAGGCCATTTTAAGACACATATATGAGGTCTTTTGACCTAGTGATTAGAGGATCCTAAATTTTTCACCTACCACAATCTCCAGCAACAGTCACCTCACCCTTCTAACACATTCCATTTTGCCTTCAATCTCTCTACACATTCCCAAGTTTGAAGAAGAAGAATTTCTCCATTGCCTTCCAAGTTTGATTTGGGGAGAAGGAAGCTGAAGGCATTTCCCCCATCCAATCTTCTAGAAGACATCATTCAACCAAGCACAAGATTCTTCCTACTTCAAGAACTATTAGAGCACTCTCTCAACTCTATTCTTCATTTATATTATTGTTCATGTTTAGCTTAATAGTTTGTGTGATGATATTTGATTTAAGCACCATGATTGAGGGCTAAAAGTTCTTAACCATGGGTGCTAGACTTTGTATCTAATGGGTTTTACTTAATATGAGGTATTAGTTCTAGGATTGAATGAATTGTTGTGTGGTATGCTTGTTTTATTGCATGAAATGTATGATTGACCATCTATAATTCATGACCCTAAAGATTAATCTGTGTCCGAGAGGGACGGATGATCTCGAACCTAGCAACCACCTAGGATTGGAGGCTCGAAACCGTGTTTTGACCCCTCGAATCAATTCTTAGCCGATAATTGTCGGGCCAATGCAATCTCGAGTTAGTTCCTTACCCGAAAGGGAACAAGGGGCGACTTGAGATTAGGCCAATCTCCAGGCAGAGAGGCGAGGCTGGTATTCAAGGCATAGGTTCAACAACGATTTCAACCCTTAAAATTGAGACCTCTCGATTAAAACTTGTGTGATGCATGTCTAGCACCCTAGGCTTTTATTTTATCATAGTCATAAATTGTTAATTAGCTTACAGAACCAAAAATAACAATCTCGTTATACCTTAATCATTCGATTCAACAACCAAAGACCCTCATTAGTCCTTGTGGATCGCCCCATACTTACCGGCTTATAAATTATATTACTCGTAACTGTGTACGCATGCGCGAGGGGCACCTTTCCGAGACGTGACGTTTTACGCAACACGTCTCGGCCCTACAATGGAGATATCACGAGAAGCATCTACAAAGAGTCCCTACTATCTGACCCTCTAAATCTCTACATGCAAGTCCTACACTACACACCCCCCGTCTCGGCCTTGCTACAGGTTGGCCCGAGCCCTAGCTACAACCCAAAGTCTTTGGTGCCCCTTGGCAAGTGATGCTACCTTTGCCGGATGAAATATCTCCCCCTTCCAGATAAACCGATTTCTGGCTCCCCATATAGCCCAAATATTGAGAGCCACCAGGCTCGCTTCATCTTCTTCTTTCTCCTCAAGATGACCAATCGGTCGGCCACCTTTAGATTTTCCCCATTCGACTCCGGGTTCCCACCAACATTGTCTCCCCATATCGGTACCACAACCCGAGACTCCAAAAACAAATTATTCGCCGTCTCTTCCTTTTCTCCACAAAAAAGACACTAAGAGATGATTGTGACTCTCTAGTCAAGAGGAAGTTTGAGATTGCTTTCCATAAGAAGATTTTGACTTTCGGCGAAACTTTTAGTTTCCACACCGTTCTCCATTATGGTGCTTCCGCCGAAGGAGACCATATAGTCCCTAATTAACAAAGTACCCTATAAGCACTCATCACTGAGTACTTTTCTGACTTGTCCGCTTCCCAATACCAGTGGTGCTTATCATCGTACATGTTGGGGATAATGGAGAAAATCATGTCACTCATGTCATGGTCGAATATTTCTCTCACTTTCCCTTCATCCAAGACTCTACATTCGTGTATAAATAGATCATATATTTTCGTACACGCTGGAATATTCGTTCCTCCATTAATGTACGCATTCTCTCACACTAGCCACGGTGTTCCCAGAATTGGAAAGTTACCCGGACCGATGCTACGGTGAGCCTTCTCCTACACTATCCTCCGCCCTGCACATATACCTCCCCAGATAAAAATTGGCGAAGCCCCTAGAGAAGCTTCTAAGAATGAAGAAGATGGAAAGTATTTCGCCTTTAACATTCTTACCGGCAGCGACTCGGGCTTTGTCAAAATCCTCCAAGCTTATTTCCCCAAGAGCGCCTAATTGAATTCCTTCAAGTTTAGGAATCCCATCCCTCCCAACTCTTTATGTTTACACAGGTCGACCCACTTACGCCATAGAATCCCTCTTCCACCTGCATTTCCTTTCCACCATAATTTATTAAACATCCTGTCGATATCCTTCAATAGCCTTTGAGGGAACATGAATAACTGCATGGAATAAGAAGGGAGAGCTTGTAGAATTGATTTAATCAAAACTTCTATCCCATTCAACGATAAAAGTATGTTGCCCCAAAATGCCATGCGTCGAGCAATACGCTCCTTGATGCACCCAAGCGCCTTTTTCCTGTTTCTCCCCTCCATATTAGGAAGCCCTAGGTAGATAGACGAATTCAATTCCTCCCTGAAGTTTAGCCAGCTGGTGATGTCTTCTCTCACATCCTACGGGGTGTTTGGGGAGAAGAAAACACGTGATTTTTCCCTGTTGATGAATTGTCCATGAAATTTTGAATCGTAGCCAAGTCAGGAAGTCGAACACAAAGTCTTTAACTTGTGTATCGACTTCTTGTGGAAACAGTAAGAAAAGTAATAGACAGATAATAATCACGACACCAGAGATGATTACCCAGTTCGGTGACTCCGCACCTACGTCTGGGGCACTTTGCCAGTGGAAAGGTTTTTCACTATCATGTAGTCAATAGTACAACTTCAAGCCCAACTAGCTATCACACAAGCTATTGTCCTAAGCTACTATAGATCTCACCGTGAATCGCCTCGACCAGGAGCCTCTCCCCCTGTCTTTGAGATTCCCTCAATTCCACCCTTCGAGCAAGTCCATGCTCGGTGTCGTTGTCTTCTTGGACGGAGTTGTGAGTCTTCAATCACAAACAAAAACCCTAACCGATCCAAACACTTAGTCTTCGCGACTTGATGTTTGATCGGAGCAAAGATCTGTTCTAGCGAATATTCATCAGGCTCTCAACACGCTGATGGTGCACGGTTAAGAGCTCTGAGAATTCTTGCAATTGTTAGAACAAGAACGGATACTGCTAATGGGAAGCCAAAGGCTTTTTATAGCAGCTCACATTCCTAATCTTTCTCGGATCAGGAACAGGAAAGTCAGGCAAGTTGTTGCCGCCTTTCTTCGTCAGCTGGAAGTCGTCTTGTCTGTTTCTGACTTCCTGAATAAATCAGGCAAGTATAGTTGCCGCCTTAGTTGCCTCTTTTCGCTGACGTGTAACTGCCAGCTGGAAGTTGCTTGACTTGTCGACGTCACTCTCTTGCGCTCCAAGTCTTCGGGCCGCCTTTCTTCCTTTGCTCCAAGCTTCGTCGAAATAGGAAAGCTTCAGACTTTCCTAATCTGCGGCTCGTAACAAGTCGCTCCACATGTCATGCAACATGTTGCTCGACTTCTTACTTTTGTGCTAAAAAATCATGCCAACTATTAAACGTAGCAACAGTCCAGATGCCCTCTCATAGATGTGTAGGCACTGCAGAATCATGTCAACCTCCCCCTGTGTTGCTATGCAGAAGAGATAATTGTCACCAGCGAATAGAAGGTGGGACACTGAAGGTGCTCCCCTAACTATTTGTACCCTTTGAACACGGCCTGCTCTGTGAAACTCTTAGATTAACAAGGATAATCCCTCAACACATATTAGAAACATGTAGGGAGATAGTGGGTCACTAAAGGAATCCATGGGGTCCAAACAATAAACCTCATGTGTAGCGGAAACAAAATTAACCATGGATTCGAGCAAATAAACAACAGATCTTCATGTGATAAAAATTCCAGCATATATACAAACTTGAAAAAACTGGAAATTTACCTTTTCCTTTGAATCATATCAACAAGCATAAAACCATATGCTCTCTAGGTGTATCCACACAAGCAAGGCACCTTAGTCTTAAGGTTTCTTCAATCCAATTTGCTAGTATGAAGAGAAGAAGAAGCAAAATGTGGAGAGAGAGAGAGAGAGACCCAAATATGGGATTGATTTTAGGAAAAATTAAAATGAAAATCAATTTGTTTGATTTTCAAAATGTTTCCCTTAATAAAATCTCATAATTATCTTCTTAATATAACTATAATTATAATTATATTAAGAATGGGCTTCAAGCCCACTTAGCTAATCTTTTAATTAAACCCATTTAAAATGGATTCTAATTAAATGGCTTAACGAAACCGATCCATTTCCCTTAAACTGATTTCTGGTTTAAACTAATTTGCTCCGATTTAACTAAACTGAAAGGCGAATTATCCCAATTCCCCGAATGATATCTATGATCTAACTCCGGCACTCACCTTGCCATGATCAGTAGAGCGTGATCATATAGAGTTAGCCTCATAGGGACCCATTAAATATGATTTTTTTCCGATTTGCTGTTCTACTATTAGTGATGACACACACAATGATACAGATCAAATCATATATAATATATTACTACATCACATTAGTAATATAATGCCGATTTATTTATTCGAAAAGATGATAAAACATTATAATAGTAGATAACTTTTACATTGGACTAGGGAACAACTCTAACAATCTCCCACTTGCCTTTAGTTCCAATCTACTCCCATAGACCTCACATGTTCCTCATGCTTAGGCTGCGGTTGAGCCTTTGTCAAGGGATCGGCCATATTATCATCAGTCGAATCGTGCTTAATCTCCACATCTCCTCTATCTGTGATATCTCTGATGAGGTGATATATGTTGAGTATGTGTTTGGATCTGTTGTGGAATCTGGGCTCTTGACCAATAGCTACGGCCCTGTGTTGTCACACAACAAGCTTACCGGATCAGACGTTCGCGACATTACATCTAACCCGATTAGAAAGCTTCTAATCCATATGACCACCATAGCCGCTTCCGCAGCAGCTATATACTCAGTCTTCGTTTGCAAAATCAATAATAGTGGATAGCCTGGATTCATTCCTGCTTATGAGCGCCACTAAAACCCCACACATATCCTAACTAGTATCTAACTGATCATTGTCGGTCCGAATAATATCCTCAGTTCCCTTGAAGTACATGAGGGTATTATTAACCGATGTCCAGTGAAGCTCACCGGGGTTAATCTATAACTTTCTGGTGCAAGATAGGGCGAAACAAGAGATCCGGTCTTGTGCATGTCATGACACATGTGATCGATCCACTATACTAAGTATATGGTATCATCTGGTTCAACTGATCAATGTCATAGGATACTGATTCTTTCTAACTAGCTCATCAGTTTTATAGGACACTGATTCTTGCTGAGTCGTTTGTGTCATGTAGCGTGGGCAAGAATTCCTTCTTGTAACTGTGCATAGAGAACCATCGCACTCCCACTATACAAGATAGGGCGAAACAAGAGATCCGGTCTTGTGCATGTCATGACACATGTGATCGATCCACTATACTAAGTATATGGCATCATCTGGTATATGGCATCATCAATGTCATAGAACACTGATTCTTTCTGACTAGCTCATCAGTGTCGTAGGACACTAATTCTTTCTGACTCGTTTGTGTCATGTAGCGTAGACAAGAATCCTTTCTTGTAACTATGCATAGAGAACCATCGCACTCCCACTAGGCTTCTTGTGTACACAAGATTCTAATCTTTGAGAAGCTTGATTTAATCCATAATGAATTTCTGTAACTTGAAATCAATCCACTACTCCTTTGCAAAAGAATTTCGGATTGATTTCATCATCCATGTATGTCTTAACCTTAAAGACTTACTGACAACCAATGACTTTTACACACATTAGTTGGATTAACCAAGTTTCCAACTTGGTTACTGTTGTGGGGTCAAAAGGTCTCGTTTCGAGACCGTTTAACCTCACAATTCGGTGCATTTGTGTCCGATAGTGGCCGAGTCAGGCCCGGGAGTGCATATTTTATGCTTTTTGGTGTTTTGAGGTGCGTACGCAGGAACAGGAGGAAAAAGGGCCAAAAACGAGGCGCCGAGCAAAAAGTCAAAGGGCGTTGACCAAACAGCCGGGCAGAGGGCATTGGTCACGATCGTGACTAATGGAGGCACGATCGTGGCTCATTAGGCACGATCGTCCCTCAGCCAGCCACGATCGTGGCCCCCCTTTAAATTATATTGCCGAATTAATTCCAACTTACAGTGGGCTCCCCCGATCTCAGTCACGACGGAGGCACGATCGTGACCCAAGGAGGCACGATCGCCCCTTGAAGACCCACGATCGTGGCTTTACGGGGTAAAGGATCGAGGCGATTCAAAAATATCTTACCTTCCCCGAGCCACGATCGTGCTCGACGAAGCCACGATCGCCCCCATGACCAAGTCACGATCGTGCCACAACCAAGCCACGATCGTGACCCAGACAGAGGCACGATCGTGCCTTGCTAGCCACGATCGTGACCACCCTCAGAATCAGAAAACTATAAAAGGGGTTTAGTCACTTTTTGAAGAGGAGGAAGAAAAATAGAGAGAGAAAATGAGCCAAGAAGCTTTTCAGCCATTCTTCAAGCGTTCTTGAGTGTTCTTCGTGGTTTCTCAAGCGTACTCCATCTTCCTCGACACCAAAGGCACCGCTAGTTCTATCGCGCTTCATCACACATCGAAGACGCACCTTGCTCGGGAATCCAAGAGCATTTCTATCCATTTACTCTATTGTTCTTCGTGTTCTTCATGTCTACGTGTATTGCTACCATGTTATTGCTTAGCTTGAGCACCATGGTTATGGGCTAAACCCTTTAGCCATGGGTGCTAGACAATATAGAATGTGAATGTGTAGTTTAATGAGATTAGTGATTTATTGATGAACAAATGTGTTGTGTGGATTGTTGTTTGAATGCATGTGTTGTTTAAGTGACGTTTTACAATATATGTTTGAGGTGTTCTGTCCGATACCGAAAGGGAAGGATTAGAACCCGGACTTAACATCCACCGAGGTTTGTAGGCTCAAGACTGTGTCTTGGCACCTTCTAGTAACCCTTAGCCTTTTATTGTCGTTTGTATGCGATCTCGAGTTTACTCAATACCGAAAGGGCACGGGAACACTCGAGATTAGGCCAACCTCATTACCGAAAGGCGAGGTCGGCATTTAAGACATAGGCTCGACCAACCGTTTATTCAATAGATTGCTTATTTCTCGAACTTGTTCACTTGATGATTGTCTAGCACCCTAGGCGTTTGAATCTCTACGTATTCACTATCGCGCTTTGTTATCGTTGTCATAATCGCAAACACGTTTATTAACTAATCGTAAACCCCATATTAATCCCTGTGGACCGACTCGGTATCTTACCGGATCATATAAATATTATTACTTGCGACCCGTGTGCACTTGCACGTGGAAACCATTGTGCGACGTTATCACGTCACATTTTGGCCCAACAAGGACACTAATTCTTTCTGACTCGTTTGTGTCATGTAGCGTAGACAAGAATCCTTTCTTGTAACTATGCATAGAGAACCATCGCACTCCCACTAGGCTTCTTGTGTACACAAGATTCCAATCTCTAAGAAGCTTGATTTAATCCATAATGAATTTCTGTAACTTGAAATCAATCCACTACTCCTTTGCAAAAGAATTTCGGATTGATTTCATCATCCATGTATGTCTTAACCTTAAAGACTTACTGACAACCAATGACCTTTACACACATTAGTTGGATTAACCAAGTTTCCAACTTGGTTACCCTACATGGATTGGTTTTCTTCTCTTATGGCTTCCAAGCCATTTCTCAGAGTCGGGAATGTCCATTTCTCAGAGTCGACTATGGCCCAATTCCAATGTGGTTACTACGCGGAGGCGCACACACCCACATCAAACTGCCCAACTCATTCGGCCCTTCTCCCCTACGAATGCAACGCGGAGGCGCACCCACTCACAGGTTCGAAGTCTTTTTGAGTGTCGAGACTTGAATGGTATCTCGCATGACTTGAAATTATTTGTGAATCGGTGTTTTAATACTCTCTGATTGTATATTGATACAATCTTAACTGGAATCATCAACTACATATCCATGCAAAGATGATTCCAAATCCAATTACATGCAAATTTGATTAAATTCCAGTTTTAATCTTCACATGTGGGTGATAGCATAAACATACATGAACTCAAGCATTTTAAACTGATAATACATTAATATCAACTATATAAATGTAAAGCAGCATGCATAGCTTAGCGCGTAAAAACCTAAGGAAAGACAAAAACAAATTCTAAGACTAAGACTGTCTTCTGGATTTGAACTCGCTTCTTCCTTGTGGACTCCCACTGGCTGCGAGCCTCCTTAGGAACTCCACCAAATTCGTATTGATTTCTTTATTGCATCGGTCTTCGTAATTACAATTAAATAAATAATGAAATTTCATAAGAGCAACGACACGCAGGCCGAAATTAAATTACAACCAAATCCAGCAACGCGGAGGTTGCAGAAAATACTGAAATCTAAAACGGGTTTGGCTACACATCATTTTGAAATCAACATGTTGTCAAACATCATGTTATCAAACACCATTTTATCAAACAACAAAATTAATTCCAAATTTTATCTTGCTTAAATGTGGGAAAAAGTCTGGTTTATCGAAACCGGACAGTTTAATTTGATTAGTCGAAATTTAACCGGCTTACCCCCGGTGTATCGAAACCTGACCGGGTCTGAAAATTGCGAATTTTCGGGAATACCTCAGGGAATAACCATGGGCCAAAGACCGGCTGAAAACCCTCAAAACTGATCAGCCTGCCTATGGCCGCCCACACATCGCCTGCGGGCGACCATGGGCGTGCCATGAGCTACCGATCTGGTCGCCCAAGGGCTGACCGATCTGGTAGCCCAAGGGTTGACCGATCTGGTAGCCCAAGGGCTGTCCATGGTCGACCGGAGGGCCTCCCGTAATCGCCCAAGGGCTTGACCATGGCTGGCCCGAGAGCCCTTCATGGCCGTCCGTGGCGACTTGGTCGGCCTTTGGTACTGACTATGGTCGGCATGAGGGCTCTACATGGTCCACCATAGGGCTCGACCCTGGTTAACCATGGCTCGGCCATGACTAACCTAACACAGCCCAAAAAAATCATATTTTTGGCTTTCAAAATCAACTCCAAAAATAAAATAAATAAATTCATATTCATGTGAATCATAAACCGAAATACGCATATGAATTTTCTTAGGATTTAATTCTAATCCTAACATGCTCAAAAACAATATCACATATCAACCTAGCCTCTGATAGCACTGAAGGAATCCATGGGATCCAATCAATAAACCTCATGCATAGCGGAAGCAAAATTAACCATGGATTCCATCAAATAAACAACTGATCTTCATGTGATAAAATTCCAGCACATATACAAACTTGAAAAAAATGGAAATTTACCTTTTCCTTTGAATCAAATCAACAAGCATAAAACCATATGCTCTCTAGATGTATCCACACAAGCAAGGCACCTTAGTCTCAAGGTTTCTTCAATCCAATTTGCTAGTATGAAGAGAATAAGAAGTAAAATGGAGAGAGAGAGAGAGAGAGAGAGAGAGAGAGAGAGAGAGAGAGAGAGAGAGAGAGAGAGAGAGAGAGAGAGAGAGAGAGAGAGAGAGAGAGAGAGAGAGCCACGACAACAAGAGGGAGAGAGGGACCCAAATATGGGATTGATTTTGGGGAAATTAAAATGAAAATCAATTCATTTGATTTTCAAAATGTTTCCCTTAATAAAATTCTATAATTATCTTCTTAATATAATTATAAGGAAAAATGATACTTTTGTGCGTCTGAATATACACTTTTGACACTTTCATACCCTAAATTTTTTTTCTCTTTTTTCCATACCCTACTTTCATTTTGGAACAAATTTCTTCAGAAAATTCAAAATACCACTGAATTGAATCAAAATTAAATCTGGTTTAATTCTGGTCCAATTAAAGAGTGTGAAAAGACGATATTTCCCTCAACCATTCATCAAATTTTCAAAGGTATGTCACCCTTTCAACTATTCATCTCCTTCTCCTCCGCCACTCCCTCCTCACCGGCGTTTCTATGGCATCCATCGTCGGGGTTTCTCCGGCATGTGGGGAGCACGGTGGACCGACGAAGCCTCCAGAACACCTTCGCCAAGGTGTTCGTCTCGACCCCATCGTCCTCGACCCCTCCTTCTCGTCTTTTCCGGTGATTCTTCGTCGGAGCTGGCCATGGTTCTTTCTCTACAGCCTCCACAACACAAAATGGCGAGCATCAACGAGGTGGGCAGCGAGCATCGACGAGGTGGGCAATGGGCAGCGACCAAAATGGTAGAATGCGGTGCTCCGACGATTATCTCCGGCACAAAATAGCCGGAAAAGAGATAGAGTGAGAGAGGGATTAAGAAATTAGTTCAAGAATTCAAAATTTTCACTCGCCGGAAAGTGTGCCGGAACATATTTTCCGGCACACTTTCCGGCGAGTGAAAATTTTGGCACAACTTCGGTCACCTCCACCAACTCCGGTCACCAGGTACGAAGCCCAGCAGGTAAGCTCCGGCGATCGACGATGCTCACAATTTGATGAATAGTTGAGGGTAATTTCGTGTTTTCACACTCTTTAAAAAATTGGGCTAATTCTCTCCATTAGACCAGGGTAATTTCGGTATTTTAAAAATTTTAGGGGTAAATTGTCCAAAATGAAAGTTAGGTATGGAAAAAAGAGAAAAAAAAAGTATGAAAGTGTCAAAAGTGTATATTCAGGTGCACAAAAGTGTCATTTCCCCTAATTATAATTATAATTATATTAAGAATGGGCTTCAAGCCCACTTAACTAATCTTCTAATTAAACTCATTTAAATTGGATTCTAATTAAATGACTTAATTAGACCGATTCAATTCCCTTAAACCAATTTCTTGTTTAAACTAATTCGCTCCGATTTAACTAAACCGAAAGGCGAATTATTCTGATTCTCATACTTCTCAAATACTAACTTATACAAGTCTCTTTTTTTATACCTTGCTTTAAGTGTGTGACCCTCTAGGCTCATGACCCGTTGGCAGACCGGCACAAAATTACCATTTTAACCTTTCCATCATAAATTTGGAGACTCACTGTAGCAGTCTCTAAACATTAAATCCAGTATTTTAATCTGCGTTTTCTTTTTCCTTTTACAAAAATTAAACTAAAAAATAATAAAATAGAAAAAGGGCATATCAGAAAAACAATTAGATCTGGACAAAACAAAATCGAAATATAAATACATATTAGATCTGGCCTGAAATCGATGACTTCATCCTCTTCGTCTTCGACTTGAGATCGACGGTCAGATCTGGAGGCGGTTTGATGGAAGTGATTCAGACCGAGGCGGAACATATTGGAGGCTGGAACCATGGATGTCGGTGACGGTGGTCGGAGTGTAGGAACTTTGGGGCTACCAAGAACACCATGGCAATGGAAGCAAGAATATATAAACCCCAAAATTTGTCTAAGATCGTGAAACCATCAAATCCCAAGGCAAAAACGAAATCACAAGTTTTTACCTTTCAATTTGTTCGAATCAAAACTTGAAGAACGTTTGAGATCTTCAACTCCAAAGTAGTCCACACGGATAGGATGATCTTGAATGACCCTTACACACTACTACCTACTAGAATATAGTGTGAAGTTTGAGAGAAAAAGATGAAGGAGACACCAAAAAGGTAGTGTTCGGCCGAGACTACCAAGAGGGAGGGAGAGAGAGTTTTCTTTTGTGTTTTGTGTGTTATGCCATAAAGCCCACTCTCTCTCTCTCTTTGTCTTAGATGGATGAGTTGGTGATGGGAGCATGGCATAAAGTGTCCTTGCAAACCAAAATTGCCCATGCCTAGCCCATGACTAGCCCATGCCTTGCCCATACCTTGCACATACCTTGGCAAATCACCATCTTGTCAAGAATATTGGATGATTGTGTGGACCCACAAGTGGGCCACCTATTGGGCCGGCCACCATGGGCCTCATGGGCCGAAGCCCAATTGCTTCGGCCATGTGAGCCCGTGCTGGGTCCAATTATTATCCGACCTTTCTTGCCTCGCGTCGAACGAATTCCCAATCTTTCGTCGTTTCTCTCAAAATCCATATCCTATATGTGTGACCCTTTAGGCTCATGCCATCGTCGGTGGATCAGCGTAAAATTTTGTTTTACCCGATCCATCATAAGTGGTATCTAGTAAGATGTTATGATTACCCGACGCGCGTGATGATCGATGATTCGATTTAACCTCATGTAGTACATGTCGCTATCCCTTTAATCGCCCGGTATCTAGATTGATCATAAGGCATAGAGACGTCACTCTTATTTAATCAATCTCTATTTCTCGGTCTGTGAGATTACTGAATACTAATACCCCGTATCGTTGGCATGGCCATGCTCTCCCTTCAGTTAATCTCTATCGAATGACCTAAAAAGATACATATCTCGTACTGTAGTATGAGGGATAAATCCATTAGCCGCATTTCGTATCACTCATACAATCCGTCCCCGTGCTAATCTTGTCTGTTATGGTAATCTTGTTACGGACAACGTTAGGAGCAAGTCAAACACGGTTCTTTACTGTATATCGATCACAATGACTCCTTGGTCTAAGGATACGACGACAAGCTACCACAATTGAATGTGTTCATGACTGTATCTATGCAACACCATTCAGTGCGGGTCGTCCAATATCACTCACCCGAGTGATATCTATGATCTGATTCCGGGAACCCTCCCAATGGTAAATAGAGCTATATCATAAAGAATCATCCTCATACTTGGTCTCTTCATTGAAGCATATTTGTCCAGGGACCCGTTAAGTGTGATCCGTACATATATATGGTTCTACTACTTTGGTGGTCATATATCATATCAGACTTAACCTATTACTTCAACACATAAGTAATATAATGTCGTTTTTATATTGCAAATGATGATTAATATTTATAGACTAATACAATTGGACTAGGGCACAAAAAAGCTTACACGGAGTGAGGAGAGGCGGGACGTGAGAAGAGGCGGGATGCGAGGAGACTCCGGACGCGTGGAAAGGTTGGACGTCCACAACTCTCCGACGAACAAATTTGGGTCTGGTGTGATGAAAGAGGGCCAAGATAAGGCTGAGAAAGAGAAAGAGACGGAAATAAAAGAAAAGGAAAGTGAAGAATGAAGAGATAGGGGGGGGGGGGGGTAGTAGGGTTTAGGGTTTAAGATAAGATTTGTTTTAAATAATAATTATTTTTACTTAAAATTACAAATATTTTTTTTGAATTAATTACAAATAAATTTATTTACAAACAAGTATTTAGAGCTAACAAACAAGTTGATTATGAAATAATTTTTATTTTAAATTATAAGTATGCCCCTAATCGTTTATTTAATTACAAACAAGTTGATTATAAGTTTTTTTTGGTATAAATTTTGTAAATTATAAGTATGCCTTTAATTTTGTAAATTTTATTTGTGATTTTTTCAAAATATAATTTAACTCGAACACAACAAATTTTATAAAAAAAACCCGATAACAAACACCGATTTTTAATAGCAAAAATTGATAGAAATTAGAGAGAGATTTATTATTGATGTGTGTTGTGTGAATTACAAGAGACCTCTATTTATAGAGGCAATAGGAATAGAATAGGAAACCCTAATATATGTGAGAAAGGAAACATAAATATAGGAAACTAAATATAGGAAACATAATATAATCTAACAGCCCCCCTCAAACACAATGCGGTGAAACAAGAATTTGAGTTTGAAGCTTGATAGTATTGAGTTGTGGCAAGGGTTGCGGCTGTCGAGAATGCTGTCGAAGTGATGCGGCGAGGATTGAGAATGGAGGATGCACGCCGCTATTTGATGTCTGATACCTGATGCTTGATGATGCCTGATGCCTGTTGGCTGATGGCGAGATGACAACGGCTGATGGCATATAGATGATGCATGATACCTGATGCCCGATGATGCCTGATGCTTGCTGGCTGATGGCGAGATGACAACGGCTGATGGCATATAGATGATGTCTGATGCCTGATACCTGATGCCCAATGATGCCTGATGCCAGATGCTCTCCTCTCACGTGCGGTGTCCGAATTACGGGGATGTACACGTGTCGGTTTCCGGATTACGGGATAACTTTCCGAATTACGGGAACGTACACGTGTCGGTTTCCGGATTACGGGATAGCTTTTTTGATTTACGGGATTTTTGATTGATGAGTTAATAGGATTGCTTCGTGAGAGAAGATAAGTAAAGAGTAAAAAAAAGAATCGATTGGTTTGAGAAAGAAAATAACAGAATAAGGGGACGGTGTTTGAACTTGGTAGAAGAGATTTGCTGAAAGTAGCGACGGAAGCTTACGAGATTGTCGAATTGATTGTTTGCGGAAGCGAGAGGTTAGAGATTTCGATTGAGATTAAATTGCCTCGCCCACCCGTAAGAATCACGAATTATCGACGAGTGGGCAAAGCGAAATTTGCGTAGAGATTTAACCAAGGATCGATTATAGCTCTGATACCATGATAGAAATTAGAGAGAGATTTATTATTGATGTGTGTTGTGTGAATTACAAGAGACCTCTATTTATAGAGGCAATAGGAATAGAATAGGAAACCCTAATATATGTGAGAAAGGAAACATAAATATAGGAAACTAAATATAGGAAACATAATATAATCTAACAAAAATATATAATATTTATGTTTTAATAAATTAAATAAATTATTTAATCATATTATGAATATTTCATATAGAACAATTTATTAATAATATTATTATAAAAATAAATATGTAAAATTATTTTTTTTATTAAAATAATGAAAAATAATATTTGATGTGATAAATAGATACATTTTTAGAGATTGGGTTGGAGATATGAATTTATTTTTTACTAATAATTGGGTAATGATTAATGGATTTATAAATATAGGGCTGCAGAGAGTGTGAGCATTACACCCCTAATTGTTGTGATTTATTGAAAAATATTTGTACCGTATACATATGGAAAAACTGAAAAATATTATACAATCAAAAGTATTATTAAGTCGTTATCAACCGACTTGTAAGAGGATGGTCATGCACACACATGAAGAATGAAGTGTGGAAGCATTTTGGTCATGCTTGGAATGGAAAAAAGGGAAACTGTCATTGAAAGCTTGTGGTTGTGGCTACAAATTTATTTGTATTTGGTGACTAGAAAATCATGTATGGCCCATTTTTGAAAACTCGTAACATTGCTGCACATCATATCTTCTTCTTTTTTCTTTTTCCTTTTGTGTGTGATGGATCGATCGTCCTTTACTTTGTACGTCAAAATTGTCCGGATCCGTATGATATGGGCAGGCACGCCTCCACCACCACCACCAAAATATCACATAAACAAATTAATATATAGAAAAAAAACTTTGTATTTATTGTAAACTAGACTAATAATGAACCCTTTGGTCTATCCAAAAGTCACTCAAAGGCAAGACCTCATGTGATCATATTTGTCACCATTTCAACCTGTTGTTGCAATTCCAAAATCTTCATCACATCAGCTTCATTCATATTAATGGAGACTACTGTATCCCATATAATATCCCCTTTGTTTATTTTTCACTTGCCAGTTATTACTTTTGTTTTTGGCCTTTCGCATTTCTCATAGGGGATTCTGTGTATTTGCACTATCTTACAAAACCCACCCTCCACCTCATTCCCAACGCCGTGTCTAAACCACAGTCTCATGACTTGGTTAATTACTTCATTAGTTACTTTTATACTTTATTTCCCAAAATGCCCATGGATTTGGACCGAAACAATAGAGGTGAATTTATGGTCACAATTTTCAAGGGGTACAGCTGCAACCTGTAGCCGTGTCAGGATGTCCCAGTGGCAGTTTTCGTAATTTCATCCCATTCTCTGGGCAGAGTGTATAATCGCAAAGTACTATTAACCTGACATATCACGCGAATAGAGAAGGAATCTTAGCCGATACGGAATCCACGTTCTTGCCTTTGGCTATTCACACTTGGGAACTGTGGTGATGGCATTTCAGTAGTTTTCCCCAACTCCAGACCTTTTTTTATATCCCCACGGTTTTAGTAGTTACAGTTTCTCAACCATGTCGACCCCTCTACGTGTCCTCATTCTATTGGATGGCTGGAAGCGCACCCGAATATTCCATAAACATTCCAAACCATTTTCTTTAAAAGCACCGAAACCTCCTCAAAATTGAAGCTAAACAAAACCAAATAAGCAAAAAACTGATGAGCCAAGCACTAAAGCGTGAGTACCGAATCTGCGAAGAGATCGGGCGGGGACGATACGGCACCGTTTCTAGGTGCGTGTCCGGCGGGTCGTCCTTCGCCGTGAAGTCTATCGAGAAGGCGTCGGTGGGCGGCGACGAGCTGGAGTCCCAATGCCTGGTGATGGAGCCGAAGATCCTCCAGCATGTGTCCCACCACCCCCACATCGTCCGGATGCTGAAGGTGTTGGAGGACGAGGAGAGCCTCCACATGGTCCTGGAGCTCTGCGACGGCCCCGACCTCCACCAGCGCATCGCCGCCGGCGCTCCCCTGCCGGAGTTCGAGGCCGCCTCTGTAATCCGCCAGGTGATGCAAGGCGTGTCGCACTGCCACCGCCTGGGGGTGGCCCACCGCGACCTCAAGCCGGACAACATCCTGTTCGACGACGAGGGGAGCGTCAAGATCGCCGATTTCGGGTCGGCGGAGCTGTTCAAGGAGGGCGAGCCCATGAGCGGCCTGGTGGGGACGCCCTACTACGTGGCGCCGGAGGTGGTCTCCGGCAGGCACTACTCGGAGAAGGTAGACATATGGAGCGTCGGGGTCATCCTCTACATAATGCTTGCCGGATTCCCCCCTTTTTACGGGGATTCGGCGGTCGAGATTTTCCAGGCGGTGCTCAGGGCCAATCTGAGGTTCCCCACGAGGGCTTTTCACTCGGTGTCGCCGGCGGCCAAGGATCTGCTCAGGAGGATGCTCTGTAAGGACGTCTCCAGGCGATTCTCCGCCGATCAAGTTCTCAGTAAGTTCAATCGCTCTTGATTTCTTCAGCTTCTTCTGTTTTGTTTTGGAGCTGATTGAAAATTTGGGGAAAACAAATCAAAATGAAATTGATCGAGGTTGTGGTATTTATATTGCAGGACATCCATGGATCACAAGGCAGTCAAGTGTCAGCGGAAGCTATGACGAGTAGAGTGGGCGTCTGTTTTGTGCATAGAAGAAGACAGACACCGTATAGAAGAAGAGGGTGTCTGTCTGTCACTCGGACCCTTTGTAGATGTGGTTGTTCCAAGTTTTTTTTCTTCTTTCTTTTATATGTTATGCTTTGGAGCATTGCATGTGTAGAGAGCTAGCTAGCAATTGTAGGCGATGAAGATGGCTAGCTAAAGCAGAGGAGGTTTGTTTCAGTTCCCTCACTGTGTATGCTGTTGAAGCTTCAATGCTCAGTTATTAGGCTTGTCTTTTTTTCTTCTATGCTTCTTTTTTGGTGTGGAAAAGAAGAACAAATCTGTGTTTTGAGATGTAAATGAAGTAAGAATATCCACTTTTCTGTATCATTTCTGGGATTTCTGTCTTTGTTCATTTTATACAGCCATTTATGGTTTTTAGCAATCACTTTGTGGTTGTAATTAATTGGAAACATGATCAAGGAGACAAGAAAACTAATTAAGTTTTCATATGAATTTGATTGCAACCTATACCAAAACTGAAAGAGAAGTAATGTTTGTGTCCCATTTCATAGTAATTACATACAAAGAAGATTTGGATATGATAGGAGAAGAGAAGACAAGTCACAGTCTCTGTGCTGGCTAGTTTTGGTATGAAGGTGAAATGGTGTGATGGAAGTCACTAGAAATTGTGTGGAATCTAAAACAGTTAAACAAAAAGAAAGACTCAACCTTACTTCCTTTCTTTTTTATATTATAATAATGAGTTAATCAGAGATTAAACAAATTTGCAGAAGAGGAAAAAGAAGGGTTTCTAGATTATTCAGGATAAGTGCGTGGAAGTCATGTATAAGACCCATAACAGATGTTACTCCCTCTGCTCCTCCTCGTATCGTATCGTATCATTTTATTTTATTTTATTTATGCAAATATAAAGTTATAATAATTAATATATTTGGTACGGCGAGGGACCACCAGAAAGCCATGTGCGTCTGTAAAGTCTACGCTGCATCGAAATGGCATAAACTATTTATTATTCTAGAGATCCATCCAATCCAACGGCACAGATTGTTTTCTAGTACCGAGTTAATTATTGAGGGATAAGATGGGAATATCCAGAAAATAAAAGATACCAAACCCATAATATGTGGAGTAATCTCCTCCTCCTCCGTACCCTTTTCTCTTCACTGATTACACTTTTTCCCAATAAGTAATATATTTTTTATTTTATTCAAAATCAGTGAATATTATTTGGACTTTACTTTTATAAAGAATATGTATGAATATTGTAAAAATATAACCGACAGCATCATTGATATGAATCGACAAGTTTTGTTGAAGTTAGGGTGATAGCTTATATGAAAAATCATAATGCTTGTAACTTATGGTCAAGACAAAAACTTTAGCCATGCCGAACCATTAATTATATTTTAGCCAACCGACTAGAATTATAATTTCCTAATGAAAGTTTGTGCATCTGAAAAGAATCAGATAGTACAATTCATAACGTGCATGCTTAATTTTTAATTGTAGAACCAGTGATATGAAAATTGTAGGGGATGGCAAGATTAACTAGTTCGGACATGTATCCAATTTGGTAATACGTTTCAATCTGGTACTTATGAGATCAACTTGTAGCTTTTTTGAAATGTCATATATTAAAAAAAATTCACAAGGTTTCGGAGTGAGTTTTAGATTATCAATGTGGAATCTCACCCAACTCTTTTCTATTTAGGGTTTAAATATATCAACTTAAATGTTCAGATCAAAGAGTTTAGATACGATGATTTAGTATTTTAATATTTTGATGAATGGCATAAATTTATTTCAATAGGGATTTAAATATTCTAATCATGATACTAAACTTGTTAAAAAGAGAGTTTAGATATTCTCATTATATCTTGTTGAGTCAATCCGGTCATCCGTTAAGGTTCAAGAATCAGTTGAACCCCACAATTATTTACTTCTAAGGAGGTAAGGTCGATGCATAAATCTTACGTCTAGGGAAGGTTCGAGAATGCAGGCTGAGACTCTAATAGGAAACCTTAATACACAATAAATAAGAAACTATGATACTATAATGTGGGCTAATCCTAATAGGTCTTAACTCTAATGAAAATTACATACTATAATCTAACAATGTGGGTATCGGGAAATGGGGTACGAGCTTGTTATGCAGAGACGACTTGAGAGGGTTGCTGGGTGGTCCTTGTAAGTGATTTGCGGAGTCTCAATCCATTCGAGGTACAAGTCATAAGTCTGCGAGAGATCATTCGTTGGGTTATCAATATGGGTTGGAACAACGTCATATTTGAAACCGATTGTTAAAGGGTTGTGAATGTGTGTTAGATTATATTAGGTTTCCTATATTTATGTTTCATTTTTTCACATGTATTAGGGTTTTCATATCCCTCTATAAATAGAGGTCTCTTGTCCATCATAATACGAATTAATAATAAATCTCTCATTATTTCTATCAATGTCATTCAATTCAAGTTGTTCTCGAGCAGCCAGTATGGTATGTTTTTTGCTTGTTTTATTTCAGTTCGTCCCTGTCAGTTTAGTGTATAGGGCTGACAAAAAAGCTGGTGATCTTCTTACGATTTTTGCTCTTTTCTCTTATTATAAACTCTAAAAATTGTGCTCTTATCGAATATCTTCGGACTTCAATTAATCATCGGTTTTCAGAAAATAAATATGAAGTTGATGAATGAATTAGGTGCAATATTAGTTGAAAATGAACACGGTGGTTTATTCTTAACTAGCTTGTTAGACATGGCGAGGAAAAGAAAACGAAATCCGCATGCACCATCATTCTTTGGTAGAAAATTCCCCACTTGGTTGACAAATTGTTCACGGTCACATGTGACTTGTGAGACTTAAATTTAAATTCTAAACATTAAATCTGTCGTATTAAATAAGAGCTTGAAAGTTGAAATAATTTTTAATTGAAGTGTTCTAGAAGATTAGAAAGCGCAGACAATAAGTAATGGAAGAGACGTGGCTTAGTCAACACTCATAGTTTGGTGACTGTCGCTGTCTATCGTTCAATTTCTCCTCTCCTTGCACAATTCTTCATTATTTGTAGTTTCCTTTAAATTTTGTTAATATAGAAAGGTCAAACAATTAAAAATAAGAAGTCAAGTTCTTGATTTGTCATACCCATACCTCGGTGTTAAGAATAATATGTCAGTTATAGAATCCTCAACGGGTGAAATGTCAACTCGCTGCACAAATACAATAAAACTTAGTAGCAATGAGAATATAATACACCCAACTATATGGTGTTTCAAATTTAATACCTCAACTTCTACATTTTTATTTGGGATATTTAAAAATTAAATAAGCGACACTTAACTCGACATCTGTTAAATCTAACTGAATTGATCTGTTAAAAAGTATAAAATGACCTCAATAGTTTTGATCTGTTAAGCTGGTCTGATTGATATGATTATGAAATGACTATTATATCCCAATTGAACAATTAATTTAACTAATGATTTGAAAGAAAAATTGACTTTTCAATTACACAAATAATCATTATAATTTTTAATAATTAAATCAATATATTATCATTAATTGAGTATTAATTATATTATTATTAATCATTAATCATTAATTAAACACTTCTTTTTCTCATGTGGCCCGCGTGCTCTCCGTCTCCGGCAGCCTACTCCTGACGCCAACCACGATTCCGAGCACGACGGAGCGCCAAATCGAGCCTTCTTCCAGATCGATTGGCCAAATCGAGCCTCCTTCCAGATCGATTGGCCAAATCGAGCAACTCCGACCACGATTTCGAGCATGGCGTGGAGCGCCAAATCTGGAGCGTGGCGGCGTCATAGGCCCTGTTGGCGTCCTCCGCTGAGTCGAAACCAAGATCCGGTGAGGAGCAGGTGGAGCGCGTTCCATCAATTCTTGTGTTCCTCACCGCGAGGAAAAGCTCCTTGCCAAAGATTTACTCTGCGCGACCTCGCCGAAGATGGTCGACGTCTCCCGAGATGTTCAGATTTCAACTGCGCGAGGCCGAAATCGGCGAGCTTCGCCGAGAAGCACTCGTCCAGGAGGATGTTGCTGGGCTTGTTGGTCGAGGTGGCCGCAACCTCGCCGGAGGTTGCTCGCACCGCACTTGTGACGCCGTCGAAGACGCTGGAGAAGGAGAGCATCTCGGAAAGGAATTTCGATAGGGTTAGCTTGGGTTTAGGGTTAGATTAATATAATTATTAATTAACTAATGAATGATTAATAATAATAATATAATCAATTAATGATAATTTATTTATTTAATCATTCAAAAATTATAATTATTATTTGTGTAATTGAAAAGTTGTTCTCAAACCATTAATTAAATTATTTGTTTAATTAGGGGTCAACTAGTTAAGATTGTATTGGGTCCAATAATGACACAATTAAGGGAACAGTAGAGATTGCGTGAAAACTTTTGGTTTGAAATGCTTAATTGTGAATTATGGGGACATGAAATCTAGAGGCCCACTTCCCTAATTGTATACATAGCAACCTCTCCCGTTTTGTCACTTTTCTTTGGTTATTATACGTCACAAAAATGATGTGACATTGTCTGGTTAATACTCACCGGTCATATATATACGATTAAATTAAACGGGACACCTCACATGCCATTGTGAATTGGTGCATAGCCATGAAATGAACATGATGTTGAGCCCACACCAGAATATTCAATATTGTTGTAAGGTTATTGGTGGGACCATCTCCAACTTAATATTATGTTTACATCCCTAATGCATAATTTATCACATTCACTCCAACCTAAAAATAACCTGTATTAATATAGATTGGGATATGATGTGATATTGGTCTTAAAATAATGTCATTTTACTATACATTGTAATGATATATGAGTTAGAATTGCTTTAAAATATTGATTTGTTTATTACCCATCATCTATTATTACCATTGATATTGGTCCTAGAAAACATTTCTTAATCGTCTTTTAACAAATTACTTAAACTATATTCGACTTAATATTGATACTAGAATGTTATAATCAGGTTCAGAATAAATTAAATTTAAAATTACTCATTTTATAAACTCAATAATCTCGTTATGTTGATGATGAAGGCAAGATTGATTCCATCATATCAATCAAACCCATTTCCTTTCATCATACCGATACTATCCATTTGTACACATTTACCACGTTTCTCTCACAATTGTAAGTGAGTATATATTAGTTGTACTATTCTCTAAATACATATCATCTAACGATTGAGTTTTTTCTAGGTATCATAACGCCGATTTGATCCGACTTCTCTATTATCGCAATCATGAAAGACAATAATATGTTGTCATCTGCCATAATGGGTTTAGTGATAGTCGCACTCATCGGAATAATCGTGAATGTCCATCCAGTCTCAACTGTAGTTTACAACAAGGTTGATGCATCGTCGAAGTCAACACTTGCTTTTTATCGACTAAGCTCCATTGAAAGGAATAAAGGACACGATCTTGCAAGAGGCCGACGGTAGTTAAAAATAAAATTGTGCTTGATAATCACATCTCAGCACCATGTGGAGAAAGACCTCATTCGAGGTTGCCAACTTTAGCCCAAAAGTGAAACCGTGATAATCAATTGAAAATTCCTCTTAAGACCCATGTAAACTCACGTCCTAATGGGTTCAATAGACATCTGTTTGATCAAGCACGAAATATCTCAAGCGCATCTTGCAACAGAATTGTCAACCCATAATTATTTGGGCCGAACAAAATCGTCATGGGTTATTGATAGTAGTGCCACTTAATCATATAACAAGTGATTGTCACACTTTACATAATATTGAAACTTTGTCGTGCCATCGTTGCAAATACCAAATGGCGAGACTGTTGAAGTCGAGGCAGCGGGTCAAGCAAAGCATAATAGTAAATTGACACTCGAACGAGTTCTTGTAATTCCTTAATTTCAATTCAATTTGATGAGTGTTAGTCAAATTTCACATGATTTAAATTTTTCCCTAATCTTTTATCTGAACTTTTGTTTGCTGCATAATTTATCAACGAGTAGGCTAATTGGAATGGGTCAGATGTGAAACGTGTTTTACTACTTTGAGAAAAACATAACTTAAAAGGTGTTAATGATCCAACAAGGAAATGACGTAATTTTGTGACATTGACGCTTAGGCCACATACCAAAAGATCGTCTATGTTTTGTACCTAATCTACCTCCTCTTGTTAATATGCTTTATACATTCTCACTGTGTGATGCATGTTGTCGAGCTTGACAAAATCGACTTTCTTTTCCTACCGTGAGAATTAAATACAACCTTTTTCGAGTGGATTTATTGTGATATATAGGGGTTATATCATACTCTATCTCTATCTGGATGCCATTGTTTCTATAAATTATGGAAAATTATAGTTAGGCAACATGAGTCTTTCTAATGAAGCACAAATCTAATATCAAAACCCATATCCTTCATTTTTTTTCCATTATGTTCAAGGTTAATTTAACATTCGGGTTAAATGTTTACGCATAGATGGATTACATGAATTTCAACATCATAATCTACTAGCATATTACAGTGCCTCATGAATGGAGTTTCAAACAAGTTGTATAAGAACTCCTTAACAAAATGGTGTTGTCGAGAGGAAACACCGCCACCTCCTTGAAGTTGCACGAGCCCTCTGGTTCCAAACAAATCTTCCTATTTGCTTTTGGGGAGAATGTGTACTCACGATCCCATTGATAGCATTTTTGTGCCCTAGTCCAATTGCTAGTAGTCTATAAATGTTTATGTATATTTATCATCGTTTGTAATAAATAAATTGGCTTTGTATTACTTATGTGTTGAAGTAATATGTTAAGCATGATCTGATTTATGACCACTAAAGTAGTAGAACCATAAATATGTACGGATCACACTTAACGAGACCCTGGTCAATATACGCTTCAATTGAAGCGACCAGTATAAGGATGGATCTCAATGATGTAGTTCTGCTTATCATAGGGATTTGGGATCCCGGAATCATATTATAGATATCATGAGGTGATTGATATTGGACGACCCGTTTTGAATAGTGCTTCATAGATTAAGCCATGAACATATTAAAATACGATAGCTTGTCACGATATCCTTAGACCAAGGAGTCTTTGTGATCACTATGCAGTCGACGTACGGCTTTAACTTGTGTCTAACGCTTTCCGTAACAGGATTGCAATAACAGACATGATTGGGGGGCGGAACGGATTGCATGAGTGACACGAAAGACGGCTAAGAGATTTATCCCTCATACTATGGTATGGGAAAGATATCCGTTAAGGCCGCTTGATCGAGAGTGACTGAGAGAAAGAGCATGGCCATGACAGTGATACGGGTTATCAGTTCGCAGTCTTCTCAAATATCAAGTAACTATGATTGATTAAAACAGGATGACGACTCTATGCCTTGTGATCAATCGATATGTCTAGAGATAATAGGATAGTGACTTGTACGCACAAAGTTAAATCGAATCATCGATCATCGTGCACCTTAGGTAATCATAATGTTTTACTAGAGACCACTTATGATGGATCGGACAAGAGAGATATCTTACTCCGATCTGCCAACGGTGGCATGAGCCTGGAGGGTCACACACATACAAGATGGATAACGTGAGACAAGGAAACATTAACGTTTCTTGAGGAGCAATACATGGACAAAACTGAAGGTTTTGGGCCATGGGTTCGGTTTGAGAGAATAATTAGCGAGTCGAGAAACTGAGATTTTCGTCGATGTCGCGTCAGACTTTGTTTGATAAGTAACGACAAAAAGGGTCGGATAACTTTTGGACACGGCACGCGACCACATGGGCGAGCCTATTGGGCTCGACCCATGAGGTCACCTAGCCGGCCCATTAAGGGCCCAAATAAGGCCCAATAAGCATACATGGCCGGCCTCCTTGGTGGGTCCAAGTGTGGGGGCCACACACCATGTTGATTAAGAGGTGAGTGATTTAAGGGGGTTAGGTAATGACTTGACTTTAACCCATGCTTTCATCATTTGTCAGTTTAATGACTAATGCCTTATGTGTTGATGAAGTAGACAAATGAAGAATTAATTCAAAACACTCACACTCTCATTTTCTCTCTCTAGTGGCCGGCCACCTCCCTCTCTCCTCTCTTCTTGCTCTCTTGTTCTTCACATATTAGTTCTAGTAGGCTCTTTGTGAAGGATCTTAAGGATCATCCTCTTGGTGTGGACTTGCTCTAGAGAAGAAGATCATATAGTTCTTCTTTCTTGATTCAACAAAGACTAAAAGGTAAATTTCTTGTGGAATAGTTTTTGCCTTAAGATTTAATGGTTCATGTTCTTGGACAAGGTTTGGAGTTGCTTCATTTATGCTTCCGCTATCTCGATGATCTTGAACGCTCCAAAACCCTACACCCATATCTAATCAATTGAATACCAATCACAGTCATCAGTAACAAGACATTATTCAAAGTTCTCTTTGAAAAGCCACTTAGTTACAACCACATTCGTAGTTTTGGGTGTTTATTTATTCCCACCAGCAAACTCGGGATAAAATTTTTCGAACTCAAGAACTGACATATTTGTAGGGTAAAACTTTCCAACCTCTTTAACTTTCATTGTTCAAAATATGGACTAGATTCAGTAATTTGATTATTCTTTTGTTTGTTTATCTATCATATTTAGGTCGTTGTGGCAACTATATATCCATTGCTTTTGGAGAAGAAATCAATGTGGCAAAGAGAGATGGAGTGACTTTTTAGTGTTATTGATTTGCCATTTTCCATATTCATGGTTGTTTCAAGGTTGTTTAATACTAAAAACATTGTGTCCCTTTATTTGATTGTTTCATGGTTGTTTCAATTATTCATACTTCTTATTGAAGTGGTTTATTATAAAATTGATGAATGAATTGTTTGTGGTTTCATAAGATTCACCGATGGAACAATTGTATTGAACTGATAAAATCATGAAACCCATGAGACCATTGCAAAATTAATGAAACGACTACAAGAGAACCGATGAAACAAACAAAGTAATAATCTACGAATCTCGTGAAACCTTTGAAAAATCAATGGAATCGCTACAAGTGAACTGATGAAATAAATGCAAGTGAACCGATGAAACATATTCGATAATGATTTGGTGAAACTTGATTTCATAATAAAATGATGAAATTGATTTCATGATACTAGTTTCATGAAAATGATTTCATGAGATAATAATATATAAATAAAAAAAGAAATCTCAAAGTCTGGAATAATAATTAAATGATTTGTAAATAAAGAAATGAAATGATCGTACGAAAATACCAAATTACCTCTCTGTTAGTGTCAAAAGACCAAAATAAATTCTTAATAAATTCATAATTACATAAGTATGTCATTGACGAGTCACCGTAAATCTCATTTATTGATTACAAGACATGACAGTTGAGAGATGTTCTAATGTTTGTGTGGTAATATACGGGTTGCACTCGATTTCACCCCAAAATAAGAGATTAAATCAAATGTATACTTACTCAATTACTAAGTACCAATCATTAATACTATTAAAAAATATGATGAAGATTTTTGAGTTCATATAGAAAGGAAATAGATAACCTCGAGTTTAACTTATCTCAACCCGATTCATTTAATGTTCAACAAAATATTTATTAAATGTTTAAAATAATATCAAATAATATATATGTAATTCATTAACTTCTAAATAAGCTAGATCGAGAACAGTTCAGCTTGATTCTACTCATTTAATCATAATATGTATATTTTTTAATATATATTAATAAAAATACACAGTATAATGAATTAAAAGTTATACGAGTCTCTCGCGAGTCTATCATGCCTTAAAAGATCTGACTTGATTATAACGAGTCTATAACGAATATTTTTATTTTCTTTCGATCTAAATTCGAACTTAGTTGCATTGCATATGCTTATTCGAGTTTGAATTAAACATTTTTTCTATGGGTAAGGCCTTGCCAAATTCACTCAATTTAGTTCGTTCACGCTCATAATTTACATTACTAAACTCGACATACAATATATTATTGTTAAAGAATTTTTTATGGATGAAATATGTTATTTTAAAATTTTAAGTTGATCTCAATTGTATTTTTAAATAATAGTAATAATTGTTATTTTGTAATTGAGTTTGTGGAGCACATATTTTATTTAATCTTTTGATTCAATTACATTTATATAACTTATATTATAAACTATTCTGATGTGTTTAAACGAGTTCATAATTACCGAAAAATATGATAAAATTATGACAAAATATATAATTAAAGCAGTGAACACCATAACTAAACTAAACTAAGGAGGGTGTATTCAATTAGGATTTTGAATGACTTTTAAAAGTTCATGAATTCTTAAAGTTTACAAGACTCTTCCAAGTCTATAAAGAGTCTTGATGCTTTTAATGGAATGACTTTGCAAATCTCATGATTTGGGATGATATTTCTAAAGAGTTTTTTATGCCTACAAAGACTTTCAAAATCATTCAAAGTCATCAATTTCTTAGAATCATTTAAAGTCATTGACATTTACAATACCTTTAGATTTTAAAAGTATTTGTAAAGTCATGATTGAATACCACAAGACTTTTAAAGTATTTGTAAAGTCATGATTGAATACCACAAGACTTTAAAAGTATTTCTAAAATCATGATTGAATACCACTAGACTTTAAAAGACTTCTTAAATCCATTAAAATCATGATTAAATATACCTCCTAAGTGTATTGAAGGATTTAATGCAGCAAATATTAGTAAAAGCATTTCATCAACAAAGAGGTGCTTAAAATGAGGCCTCCTAGTCCCACCTAGGCGCTGACACGTGTGAATTTATTTTACTGAATTGTTTTTCTTGACCTTTACACTGTTTAGACAATGAAATGTCAAAAGGGTAAGAAAAACTGAGCTTTTTGGGGCTGACTTGTAATAGTACAAAACTTATATTTGTAAATATTTGAAGCAATAATCTATTTCTTAGATTATTTTAATAAATAACATTTTTTTGAAAAAAAATCCAATATTTGGGCAGTGACAAATTTGAGCTTGATTTAATCCCATTTAAAACTTTGTATTGGTAAAAAGAGTAAACATCTTCTAATATAAAGCTCTGTAAGCTAATCTTATTATACCCATAGGCCATATAGCTACAAAATATTCTGTAGGCGTAAAAGGAGTAAACATGTTGTAATAACTAGCACAGATCTTAATCATGCACAGCTCTCTAAAAACTAATTTTTACTTGTCATCTGAAATGAGAAACATAAAACACGAGAACAAATATCCCCTGTTTGGCAACATTCTAAGGAGAACTTATTCTAGTTTAAGTTGTAACCAAATCAAGCAAAAGACCTCATAGAATTTCTAGCAAAATCGGTAAGCAACTACACAAAACAATCCCCTTGAAAACTTATAAGCATTGCTCGCAAAATTCACAAACCTTCCAAGCTCTGTGGATCACTTCAGTTCTCTAATTCATTCTCACCGGACAACTCCTCGAGCGATTTCCCTTTCGACTCGGGCACTAGCAATGTGAATAACATCCCCAACAAGTTGACAACCCCAAGCATTATAAGAGTGGTCCTCACCCCTAGCCCCTTCTCCGCATATATAAACCCGAACGCCCCTAACATCGCCCCCAACTTCCCCGACGCTGCAGATATCCCGTGGCACGTCGATCTCAGCCTCGCCGGGAATATCTCTGCCGGCACCACAAACGTAGTTGCATTCGGCCCAAAGTTGGCGAAAAAGAATGTGAGCGAGTACATCACCACGAACCCGATCCTGTTCTGAGGCAGAGTCCAGTGATGGTAGGGAATTGCCAAGGCGAACATGAACACGGTCATGAACCCGAAACCCATGAGCTGAATCACAAACCTGCCCATCTTATCGATGAGGGCGACGGTGAACCAGTACCCGGGGACTGTGCTGCACAGCGCAATGAGCGTCTGCGCCCTCGCTATCTTGTAAACCTCCTCCATCGCGTTCATGGTTTTAGCCTCCGGGATCCACCCGATGGCGCTGAAGATGTCTTTCTGAAACAAGTTCTGGCTGTAGAATGCAATGTCGAGCAAGAACCACGTGCTCGTGGTTCCTAGCAAGTGGAGGCCGTGGCGCTTCACGAATTGCGAAGAGAAGAGCCCGAAATCCTTGTTTTTGTCAGCAATATGCTCTAGCTTATCCTGCTCCGCCTCCAGATCGACCTGGAGGACCTTGGACATGTCGGCAGCTGCTCGGGCCGCGTCCTTGGCGACGAGGGCGGTGAAGCGGGCGGTTTCGGGCATCTTCATGCGCCAGTAGTAGGTCATGGCGGCGGGGATGGCCCCGACCATGAGTATGATCCGCCAGGCGTAGTCGGCCTGAGGGATGGTGGAGGCGATCGGGTCGTCCTCGTATGGCGGGGCGGGGAATTGGAGCTTGAATATGGCTGAAATCGCAATGGCAACGATCCCGCCGCCCAGAATGCCAAACCCCTGCATTGCAAAGACGGCGGCGATGAAGGCGCCGCGGGTCTTCTTGTTGGCGTACTCGGACATGATGGTGGCGGAGAGAGGGTAGTCGCCCCCGATGCCAAAGCCGAGCCAGAAGCGGAAGAAGCAGAGAGTGGCGATGACGGACTTGGGGTCGTGGCTGAAGGAGAGGCCGGAGGCGATGGAGCTGAGGACCATGAGGAGGAGGGTCATGCCGTAGACGCGCTTCCTGCCCATTTTGTCGCCGAGCCACCCGAAGAAGAGCTGCCCCGCCAGGGTGCCGATGAAGGCCACGCCGTTGACGGCCGCGGAGACGTTGGAGGGGAGGCTGCCGGGCTCGTCGGAGCCTTGCTTGTGGTAGTAGAGGCGGCCCAGCAGCTTGGTGACGAGGGAGATGCAGAAGAGGTCGTAGGCGTCGGTGAAGAAGCCCATTCCGGCGATCACGATGGCTGTGAAATGGTACCATTGCGTCTTGGCCACATCAAGGGCGTTCAGCACTTCTAGTTGTTCCTTGGCCATCTCCTTAATTCCCACCAATGCCGATTTCTATGAAACATTACAAATTAACTCAATTCAGAATCTCCTGGATAGACAAGCAATGTGAATCTGTTGAGAAAATGGGTAAATCATGAAATGATACCTGAGAATGTCGCAGAGGAAGATGGTGGAACAAGAAACCCAGATCGATCACGGCATCGAAAACAGAAACAGAAACAGAGAGAGGGTATGGAGGGAAATTTGTTAGTTGAGAATTTAACTGCCACACTCTCTCTGTTACTTATGGTCTGTAATTTAGAATCTACCTAGGAATATTCTCATCCAAATCACAATTTCCTTAACAAAAAAGATGTCTTCATCTTGATCCAACAAAATAGCCCTTCATATTCTTATATGTGGTATCACTCTCCCCACTCCTCAACTAAACCCAATTTCACTACACAATTCCCAATTGCACAAAAATGCTAATTTTCTCACTTCATTTATTAAATGGAATTATATTAGATCATAAAGAGATTATACACATGAATACTACTTAATTATGTGGTGCAAATTAAGAATCCATGTAATCCTAGGGTTTGAGCCGTAGCTAGGAAACTATCAATAGGTTTAAATTAGATTATTTTGATGTTTTTTTTTCAATTTCTTGTATGTAATTGATGATAAATAATGTATCTGAAATTGAACCAAATGCAATTGTGCAAGTTTACTTTCTAACAGTACGTGTATCACATAAATTATATGATTAAAATAAGAAATAATTACACTCTATTGCACTTACTATGACGGATGGCAAATTCAGATAATTTTGCAAGGGGGCAAAATTTTAATTAATTAAAAATAATAATTATATTAATAAAATAATTACTAAATGCATATAACAAAAATCAATTTGGGCTTGATTACTTATTTTTAGTTGAGTTTCAATTTAACTTTCATGCATCTATAAATACAAATTAAGTCAGTTTGCGAGCCTTACAAACTCTAATAGTTTGGGCTCGAGTTTGATTCATTAATCAAATGACTTATTCTTGGATTTAATCTCTACAACTTTTATTGTTTTCTTGCACAGTATTTTGGAAGTACGCTTAATATAAAAACTTTTGTTTAAGATAATTTTATTTTAAGGGAAATTGCGACATATTATTAAATTATAAATCAAACTAACCCACATTACACCAGACAGCCAAAGCACCAGCTGGTGGGACAAACCCAACACCATGATCATACCTACTGTTAGTTAAATCAAACATGCTAATTCATGAGCCATGGAATTACAACGACAACACGCAAAATAAAAGATAGTGCAACTACATGCCTCTTACAACCTCGCGGCCTCCACCTCGAATGGGTTGAGACTCCCCGCAAATCCATTACAAGAACCACCCCGAGAATGACGGGCATAATAACTAATAGCGCAACGAAATACCTCTTGCAAACTTGCGGCCTTTACCTCGAATGGGTTGAGACTCTTCGCAAATCCGTTACAAGAATCACCCCGAAAAAACTTAGAGCAAGCCCCTAGTACACCACCCCAAATAAACCTACGAAATAAAACGATCGTCTTCAATCCTTTTCCCAAATAAAGAACCTCGTGTCATCTGCACATCGAAATGGCCCAATGGGACGCCACGAGGACATATTGAACCATAAGAAAACAAAGATCCCCTAGTTTAATATGCATACAGAAATATGCCCATCGACGCCAGAGAACTCCTGATCCCTCCTAGTACCGAGCCATAAGGCAACCAAAGATGGAACAATCAAATCACCAGAATTTTTCTAGCCTACCTCCGATGAGCCCCTCTCGGATCCGTCTAACCTCGATCTTGCACCAAGCTAATTGCCGAATTTTCTCTACCCAACCACCGCTGACCCCCTCTCATACCCGTCCCCCCTCGCAGATAATATCAAAATAATACCCCCTAACCGTACCATAGCAAAACTCCACCGTCGATTCCAACCACCGGCCTTAGAACCTCGACCTCTCTCCCACAAAACTACCACATCCTAAATCGCAGAACCCTCCGAGTCCCAAACACGCAGAATCGAGAGAGTAGTTCACTCTAAATTCGTAGAATTGCAGACGTTGGTTAAAAACCGCGCCACGAACCTCGCTGTGTTGCAGATAACTTAACTACTTTTGTTATACTTTGAGCTAATAACATTAAGTTTTTTTTTAAAAAAGCACAAAATTACCTTAGGGTCATCTTCTCCCTTAAAGTACCAAGCTGATATAGACCAAACAAAATATACAGTACCTTACTCTCGTTTCTAGAATCATCCCTTTCAAAAATTCTAATCACATCTCTGCAATGGATTATTCAATTAAATAGTTGAGAATAATACAACCCCGCCGTCGGTTCTGGCGGTGGACTATCCTTTTATGGATCTGATGGTGTTGAACTTTAAAAAGAACGACGCGACGTCACTGTCTCAGCCGTAGGGATTCACGAAGACGCTCGATGGAAACCTTGGCTCGTTCGCTAACTTTGGAAACTCTGAAGACTTCTCAGAGATTCTTTATATGTTTCTCGAAGGTTCCGAGATCTATAAAATGTAGATGGAATGGTGATCCAAGAAAACAAGAACCAAGAGGTTCGAATTTGGATCCGGCGATGACGTACAGATGATGTCGTAATTGCTTGGTGAACTATTCAATTTTTGTTCCAAAATTTGCTTGGTAGAGTATGTTTTTTCTTGTTTTAGAAGTTGTGATTTAAATTCCTAAAATTGACCTAGTATTGAGAGTATTTGCGTCAATTAGGCGATTAGACCTCTAACTTTATCACATAGTGGATTTTTTGGGTGAATTAAGGACACTTTTGTGCACTTAAATATACACTTTTGACACTTTCATACCCTAACTTTTTTTTTTCTCTTTTTTCCATACCTAAATTTGATTTTTGGACAATAATTCCAAAATACCCAAAATACCCACGAATTGTACCAAAATTCAGGGTACTTCTAGACCATTTTCCCAAAATACAAATGAATTGAACCAAAATACCTATGAATTGAACAAAAATTTAGGGTCATTTTTGGTAAATAAATTGCCAGTTGTCCCAAAATGAAATTCGGGTATGGAAAAAAGAGAAAAAAAAATTTAGGGTATGAAAGTGTCAAAAGTGTATATTTAGGTGCACAAAAGTGTCATTTTCCCTTATATTTATTTATCTCTCCAATGCAAAATATGCTAAATCAACTCCAACAACATGCTATTTGCTATACTATATTGGCATATGCTATATTTTCATGACATATTTGGCATGGAAACAGGGCCGACCTGTTCATAAGGAAAAAGAGACTTTTGCCTTAGGCCCCGGCTCTAGAGGGGCCCAAAAATAACCAGCCGACCCAATATCAAAAAGGTCCAATTTTTTAAAATTAATATCTATACATATTAAGTTTTATTATCTACGTTCAATAACATCGAAGCCTAAATATTATCTATATTGAAACTCATTATACCAACTCTTATACTTAATATCATTGACATCTTAATAATATAAGTTTTATACATAGTTCATCTTTCACGAATAGAAGCGTCGAATCCGAAATGATGGTGTCAAAGAAAAAAATGGTACTATGGTATAATCTTTTTAAAAGAAATGCTTCGTTTCAAATTCTTGCCATAGGCCCTCAATTTTCTAGGGACACCCCTGCATGGAAATATAGCATATGCTATTTGCCTCTCCAAGAAAACTTATTTTTTTATTACTACTTTATCATCCAAATGTTACTTTCACCAATTAATAAAATAAAATAATCAGAATGACACAATAAAATAATGTATTTTATTTTTTTATCGTTAAAATATTTTAATGGCATATAGCAAATAACATATAACATACATGGTTGAAACGAAATAACTTATGGATGCTAAAAAATAGCATTAACATAAATTTTATGAAAAATATAATATACCATTGGAGATGCTCTTAAATATGCATTTCCTCCCCGGATTCCAATAAATCCGCAATCTACTCACATCTTGACATCTTGTGTTTTTCTTTTTTGTTTCTCGAATTTCATATTTTATTGTGATTGTATTGATTTGGTCATTCAAGAAATTGCATGCCTAGGATTAATTCTCAGACAACCTATTTTTACTCGCCTTATTATCTCTCACCTTCTCGTGTGATCAATAGATTGGGGTGAAATTTACACCATATGTTACCTAATGATCGGTGCAATTACAATTCAATAGGGAGCGAGAAATCTTATAGGTCAGACTTTCTCTCATCAAATACGATCATAAGAGACGTATAGTCTTAAGAAAATCAGTTGCCGAGTTTTGATAGAAGGCAACAAAATAAGATAAAAAATTAGTATTGCCCGTCCTTTGAAGACTCGCAAGGTTTCTTTGTGACCTTGATCACATATCCCTTTTCCCTTGATCTCGGTTGTACATATATTTCCCCCTTAAATTCTAATATGTACATAAAGTGTGAAACTAAACAATAAAAGTTGTTTAGCAAAGTATTAAGTGTGTATTATTTTATCTAAAAGGTTCAAAGTTCAAACTTTAGAGTTGACAAACATTTTAATAGTTTTGTGCTTTTTATTGATGGTTGGGCCAAAACTTAATTTGTGGGCTTTTAAAATGGAATATTTTTCATTCTCTAATTATTATTTTACTAATTATTGTATTAGTTGAATTGTTTTTTTTATATTATTTTTCATTAAACTTTTTGTTTTGTCCACTACATTTTATAATTAAATTATTTGTTACTTATTGAAAATTTGTGATTTTTTCAAGCAAATAAATGCAGAGATTAAGTCCAATGGTGGGTTGTTTGATTAACGAATCAAACTCGAGCCCAAACTATTAGTGTTTGTAAGGTTCACGAACCGACTTACTTTATATTTATATATACATGAAAGAAATTCAAACTCAACTAAAGAATTAATAATCAAGCTCCAATTGATTAGTAATTATTTTATTGATAAAATTATTAATTAATATTTTAATACAAAACTTTGCCCCTGCAAAATTTTCTGGATCCGCCATTGTTCGCATCTATCTTTTTTATGGCTTGAGTTGTAAGCGAGCCGATCACGCTCATATCGTTAAATTTATGTTTTTATCTTCTTTTTTTATCAGCAAAAGGGAGATTTTACTGATGAAACCAAACAATATTTTTCGAGGAGGAAGCAAGAGCTAGCAAAATATATCAACAAAAGAGAACAGAGAATAAGATTCATAGAAACATATATAGAGAAAAAAACATATGAGAATAGAAGTTGCAAAATATGAGGAGATGTTTTTATCTTGTTATAATCGAGCTCGAGCTGAATATAGGTTTGACATATTTAATATTTTAAGGCTTGATAAACTTGCGAGCCAACTCATTTAATATTTATTTAATATATTTTTTACCTTTTAATAAATATTTGTGATACAATTAGATTATCCGAATTGAGTCGAGCCGATCTCGAGCTTTCTCGTTAGCCTTTAATCCATTATATATATTTTTATCTAATATGAATATTAATTTTAACTTGGAATGAATTTTATAGAAAAAAATAAGTGAATAGTCGAGACAAGCTTCTATATATTCTTAGAAGCCAAGCTCGAGCTTAGTTGTATAAACTTGTTAGAGCCCAAACCGAGCTCAAGCTAAACACTTTTTTCTACGAGCCCATACGATTTGAGACTCGATTAGTCTTTTTTACGCTCCTATTCATTACCGCTTTGCCTCCACCCCCATTTTAGGGCCTCCAATTTCGAGAAACTCTTGGCATGTCGTCGTTGAATAACACTGAATGATGATAACTATTTGAAAATTTGATTGAATATGAAAGGAGTATTAAGCTAAGTGAGATAGCGAAATCCTTATGTGGTTTTATAAATTAAAAATTTAGTTAAGGGGGCGTATTTGCGAACTGTGTTTAGTTAAGAGGGTCTAGGTGTTACGCCCGGGAGATGTTTTGCTTAAAAATCCTTCCGCGTGCGACCAACGAGCTCTTTCCTGACCTCGCTATGCCTCTCCCCCTCAGGTCGAGAACGTTTGTTCGCACAGGAATGTCCGACACTCTAGCATCCAAGACTTCGATGATAAGTCATCGACGTGCTACCCTGTTCATTGTGGTCGCGACGCCTCAACCCTAATGGAAGGGTCCAACCTCGCAACGCCACCAGCTTCGGTTTTGCAACAACTAGAGTTCCTTCGAGAGACTTCCCAGGTCCACCCACCGGGGGAATTACTATAAGATATGCCTCGGCTTCCCTAGACGAGTTCCTACGAGCAAGAAGACTCGACTAAGATAACTTGGATCTCGATAAGCTCCCTCCTGGTTCCTCCACGTGAGTTCCCACGAGAGACATCTTGGCTTCAACCCACGAAGTTCCTACAAGACAACCGGTCGTGCAATACGGGCTACACTCAACCCCAAGAGCAAGATGCTCACGAGAACCGCACAGGTTTACAAGAGTCGCATAAACTACCAACGGAAAACTCCGGCTCGTCAAGGCCACAAGGCCAATAAGGAGGCGCGTGGCTCCCTTGTAGCTCAAGCAATGCCACCTCAGGCCTACTACACGAAATGAGTCCTTTCTCTTTCCCAATTCGACGTAGAAGGAGCAAGACCGCAGACTTGGTGCCCAAGTTAGGGTTTAATATGTTCTTTCCTTTTTATGCTAGGATTGTAATTAGGGAATTCTCTCTTGTAAAGTAGTATATATAGGGATGTGGTGTACATTGTAAACTCAACTTTCAGTGGGAACAAATTGCTCCTGATTGTTCACGGGCGCACAGGTCTGCCGGATCACACTTGATCACGACGGCAGAAGGATTTTCCCAGCACAATCAAAAGATCTTGGCTGTCTCATAAGTGTTGGGGTGGTCGGCCGCGCTTCAACGCCATATCCCTCGTCTTGCTTATTCTCGTTTGTGTTTGCTTAATCGATACAAGTACAACACTCATACTCCATTCAATCAAATCTATATCCTTGATCCCGACGTGGAAAGACTTGTTGGAAACTTGCACGCAAGGAAACGACGCTCTCTAACGCTGCACGACTATGAGAATCCAAGAGAGATCTCTCAGGCCAGCACAGTAGGTGCAATTTTTCGATTTTTCTGTTGTTGGATTATGTTTTATTCTCTCTCGTTCATTTCCCTTTTGGATTTCTCCTTGACACAATTTTCCCATTGTTGATAAAAATAAAAAATTGAAATTGTTGAACAATAACGTTATAGACGTGGTAGACATTCTCTTAAACTTTACTATGACATTTTTTTGGTTCTAGCCATTAATTTCTCCTTCGTGCGATGATCCAATACAATATAATTAAAACTCTCGTAATAACACAGACAATCAAATACAATCCAAAGGGTAATTACAACATGTGAATTATAATGTCAAACACAAGCCAACAGAAAAGGTAATTACATCATTTTAATCGAAAACAATTCAATCTTTACTTTTATCGTGCATGATATATTCACATTGATGATATCACACCTAAGCTGTCGTAGCAGAGACGGGCTCGGCCTCAACCCCGGAGTCCTCGTTTTCGCCGGACATCTCTTCGAGAGACTTCCCCTTGGCTTCAGGAACTAGGAAAGTAAACGCCATTCCTAGAAAATTGATGACTCCGAGCATGATCAACGAGTTCTT
Source organism: Geranium rotundifolium (assembly GCA_963920655.1). Taxonomy (NCBI): domain Eukaryota; kingdom Viridiplantae; phylum Streptophyta; class Magnoliopsida; order Geraniales; family Geraniaceae; genus Geranium; species Geranium rotundifolium. The sequence goes on along the minus strand of OY987312.1, from coordinate 30,791,269 downwards.
GACCCCGATGCCCGGCGGGTACCCCGCCTCGGTTTTGGCTGGGTCCTTGCTCTGTGCCGCGTACAGGAACCCGAACGCGCCCACAATAGCCCCGGCCTTCCCGGCGGCTGCAGATATCCCGTGGCAGGTGGACCTGAGCCTGGCGGGGAAGATCTCGGCGGGGACGATGAAGGTGGTGGCGTTGGGGCCGAAGTTGGCAAAGAAGAAGGTGAAGGAGTAGATGACTACGAAGGCGATGCGGTTGGGTTTGAGGGTCCAGTGGTGGTAGGGGATGGCCAGGGCAAACATGAACACGGTCATGAAGAAGAAGCCCATCAGTTGGATGAAAAAGCGGCCCAAGTAGTCGATGAAGAGGACGGTGAACCAGTACCCGGGGACGGTGCTGCAGAGTGCGATCAGTGTTTGGGCTTTCCCGATCTTGAACACCTCGTGGATGGCGTTCATGCTCTGTGCCGGAGGGATCCACCCGATAGCGCTGAAGATGTCTTTCTGAAACAGGTTCTGGCTGTAGAAGGCTATGTCCAGTAAGAACCAGGTTGTCGTGGTCCCGATCAGGTGCATACCGTGCCTCTTCGCGAATTGCTTGCTGAACAGGCCAAATGATTTGCTTGAGCCTACTTCCGCCTTCTCCTTCTCATTCTCATCCTCTGCCTCTATCTCCACTTGTAGCACCTGTACCAAATATTTTGTTCTACTTGTGTAAAGGAGCAATATTTAAATCATGTAGTTAAGTGTAGGTCGACTCATTTCGATTCTATCTGAAACCTAACTTACCTGAAAGCTTAAGTTTACATGTGCATGTCTAGAATTTTATTTGAAAAGATAACTCTCATACAAACATATCATGTTTCAAAAGAATGACCTCAAGTTAAATTGATTTCTCAGAAAAGTTTAATTTATAGTACGTCGAGTCTAAACTTAAATTCGAGTGTCTTACTCTTGTTTTTGTACCAACATTTCGGATTTGACTACTATTCTAAATAGTTAGCAATTGGAACAAAAAATTTTAAAGCTTCAAACCTATAGATACCACGGCTTTGTGAAAACCAATCCCTGTACCTTAGTCTCAACTCGAAACTAAACAATTGTAAGATAATATATATATATATAAATTGGTAAACGGAAGAATAAGAGCACCTTGGACATGTCCTTGGTCGCCTTCTTCACGTTGTTGGCGACGAGGGCGGTGTAGCGGGCGGTCTCGGGCATCTTCATCCGCCAATAGAAGGTGAGCGCGGCGGGGCCTATTGGCGAGCGCGGCGGGGATGGCCCCGAACATCAAGATGATACGCCAGACGTAATCGGCCTGGGGGGCGGTGGAGGCAAGGGCGTTGACGGAGTAGGGCGGGGCAGGGTAGGCCTTGTCAAAGGCGGAGGAGACAATAAGGGAGACGACGCCACCGGCGAGGATGCCAAAACCCTGCATGGCGAAGACTGCGGCGATGAAGGCGCCGCGGGTCTTCTTGTTGGCGTACTCGGACATGATGGTGGCGGAGAGAGGGTAGTCCCCGCCGATGCCAAAGCCGAGCCAGAAGCGGGAGAAGCAGAGGCAGGAGATGACGGCCTTGGGGGAGGAGCCGAAGGAGAGGCCGGAGGTGATGGAGAAGAGGACCATGATGATGAGTGTCATGCCGTACACGCGCTTCCGGCCCATGCGGTCGCCCAGCCACCCAAAGAAGAGCTGCCCGGTGAGTGTGCCGCAGAAGGCGACCCCGTTCACGGCCGCGGCCACGTTGGGAGGGAGGGTGCCGGGTTTGGCGGCGCCGTCAACGTGGTAGTAAATGCGGCCGAGGAGCTTGGAGATGAGGGAGATGCAGAAGAGGTCGTAGGCGTCGGTGAAGAAGCCCATTCCAGCGATCACGATGGCCGTGAAATGGTACAGCTGCGTCTTTGCCACGTCCAGTGCATTCAGCACTTTCAGTTGTTCTTTCACCATGCTCCTCCTCTTAACTCTTTCTGTCAACAACAAACACAAATATATGTAAATTACTTTCTTTATGATTTCTCAAATTCAAACAATTAATTAATAGTTTTCTAACTCTCAAGGAAAAAACATGATCATGATACATAGTACATACAAATCTCGAGAGAAAGAGGGAAGTAATAGCAAATATTGGCTTGAGGAGCCAAGTTCGAATGAGGCGCATTTGTTGCTTCCTCCATTGGACTTCACGTCGATCTTATTTCCAACTTGTTACTAGAGCGCCGTCCACCAGCAGAGGAGTTAAGTAAACAAAATCACACATATATATATAGAGCACACATCTACTAAACGCCATCATGAAGCTCCTATCTACAAATCGTACCATATATAGCGTCTATTTATTACAACTGACTTTCAGTTGTACGTTATTTAAACTGAATTTAATTTACCTGCCAATTTTGAATTTAAGGGTTTGATACAATTTTAGTATAAACTCATCAACACAATATCATGTTAGAGTTTAATTATATCTAGTCTCGGTAAGCAAAAAATCTTATTATATATTTCACAATAACAACAAGTATAGTATATTTTTCCAATTTTACTAACGCAAGCTACCCAAAATCATGTTAACATGAAATTACCAAACAGCACGTCTACAGTCTACTAAGTCCTAATATATAAGAATTAAAAATACGTGAAAGAAACAAATGATTGAATGAACAAAGAGGCATGAAATAGAAAGACATTGAGAGAGGCGATGGAGTCACCTCACAGGTGTGTGTTGTTCAAGTTACGAGTAGGGGAGATCAGAGAATGTTTGGTTGAGTTGAAAGGCATGGAGAGGTTATTTATATATGTATCAGTATGCCAAGACTCAGCTTCCCGCATCTATTAGCATATTCCCCACAAACCATCCCTTTTTTTATTTTTCTATTAAAGTAAACTCTCTCTTACCCAGCTAACATGCTTATACTTGCTTCTTCCTTGTACATTATTTTTGCACAAAAATAATTCTTTTCCTCTTTTAGAACTATGTTTCGTACACCATCACTATGTATAGTTCCTAGACGCAGTGCAAATAATGTTTCTAGTTGATATCATAATAAGATAAGTCTTTTATTGAGATGTAAGGCATAGTTGATATCATAGTTGATATCCTAGACGCAGTGCAAATCTCGGAATCATATCATAGATATCATGAGGGGATTGGTACCGGACGACCCGCTCTGAATAGTGTTTCATAGATTAAGCCATGAACATATTCAATTGCGACAGCTTGTCACAATATCCTTGGACCAAGGAGTCTTTGTGATTGGTGTGCAGTCGACGTACGACTTTGACTTGCGCCTAACGCTTTCCGTAACTGGATTGCAATAACGGGCATGATTGGGTGGCGGGACGGATTGCATGAGTGACACGAAAGACGGCTAAGTGATTTATCCCTCATACTGCGGTATGGGAAATATATTCGTTTAGGCCACTTGATCGAGAGTGACTGAGAGGAAGTGCATGGCCATGCCAGTGATACGAGTTATCTGTTCTCAGTCATCTCACATATCTAGAAACAATGATTGATTAAACAAGGATGACGACTCTATGCCTTGTTATCAATCAGGATGTCTGGAGATAATAAGATAGTGACTTGTACGCATGAGGTTAAATCGAATCATCGACCATCATGCACCTTGGGTAATCATAATGTCTTACTAGAGGCCACTTATGATGGATCGGGCAAGAGAGATCTCTTACGCCGATCTGCTAACAATGACATGAGTCTAGAGGGTCAGACACATACAATATGGGTAACATGAGATAAGGAAATGTTGGCGTTTCTTGAGGAGCGAGACAAGGCCAAAACTAGGGGTTTTAGGCCATGGGTTCGGATTTGTGAGAATGATTAGCGAATCGAGAAAACTGAGTTTGTCGTCGATATCGCGTCAGACTTTGTTTGATAAGTGCCGACAGGGGTCGAATAATTTTTGGAATCGGCACGCGACCACATGGGCGAGCCCATTGGGCTCGGCCCATTGAAGGCCCATAAAAGGCCCAATTGGCCATTGTATGGCCGGCCTACATGTGGGGGCCACACACATGCTTAGTTGGTATTGTTGATTTTGATGAAGAGCAAATTGTGGGATTAGGTGATGGAATGACTCAAGCCCATGCCTTCATCAGTTGTTGATTTACCAAATCAACATATAATATGTCATTTGGGTTCTCACAAATCAAGACACACATTTTGCTCTCACTTCCTCTCTCCTTCAAGACCGGCCGAACTCCCTCCCCCCTCCCTCTCCTTCCTTTGCTCTCTTGTTCTTCACACTCAAGTTCTAGTAGGCTAAGTGTGTTGGATCAAAGGATCATCCTATTGGTGTGGACTTGCTCTAGAGAAGGAGATCATCTTGTTCTTCTTTCTTGATTCAACAAAACCAAAGGTAGATTCTTGTGAAATTGTTTTTTCCTTGAGATTTAGTGGTTTATGTTCTTGGAAATTTTTTGGAGTTTATATTGTTGTTGCTTCCGCTATTGTATTCATCTTGGTAGCTCCAAAACCCAACAGTGGTATCAGAGCGTGGTTAACTCTCTTAATCTTTGTTTTGTTAAATTTATTTATGTTTTATGATGATTAACATGCCATATTTGTTGATAATATGATTTTATTGTTATTATGGGTTAATTGCATGAAGTATGTTAATTTTGAAAAATATATTGAATTTGAAATTTTTTGAAATTTTATTGGATTTGTCAGGTCTGAGACGGGACTCTCGGGGAGCCGAATTGGAGGTACCGGACGGAGGTCACCGGAGGCCGGCGTTGGCCGGCGGTGACCGGGCCCGTTCGTGCCCTGGTCGAGGCCAAGAATGGCGGCAAGCCCGGTTTGGGTTTTCCAAACCCCAAACCGGGCTGTGAGTGTGGGCTCAGAGCAAATGTGTTTCGGCCCATTGGGCTTGGACCCAATAGGTTTGTGCACAGTGTTTGATCCGTGGCACGAACCCGCGATCCAATATTTTGAAAACTTTCAAATTTGATCGGTTTCGATAAACCGTTTTTCGAAAAGGTCTAGTTTCGATAAATTTGACCAAACAACTTAGCAAAGTTAAAACCGGAAAAATTGCATCTTGTTTGATAACATGTTTGTGTGATAACATGTTGGATGATGTGATGAAATGTATGATGCATTAGTAGCCCATAAGAATTTTATCGCTTTCACGGTTTGCACACCGTTAATGTTAGCGTGTAATTATTCTTTTATTCAAGCCGTTAAAAGTGTAATTATGTTTTATCCGGTCTGCGAACCGAGTATTAATTGTAAATTCTACTTAAAGTCGAGAAGGATGGAAAATCGAGAACGGTGACGGTCTTGGAGAAAGTCCAAGAGCCAGTGGGAGCCCGAATGGGGATGAAGAGAAGATGTTATGTCTCGTAGACTCTTAGGGCTAGGATAGGCTATTGATGCATATTTAAACGCTTTAAATGCATGCTTGAGTTATTAGATGATAATTTGTATGCTAGCATGCTTAGCTTATGAGATTATAAGCCATCACCTCATATGCAAAGATTAAAAACCGGTTTTATTTATTTTCATGTTTAAAGCGTTGTGAACCATCATCGCACGGGTTGTGATGAATGGGTTCATTTTGAAACGTGTTTGCACGGGTTGCAAAAGAAGATAGTATGTGATACAATTAGAAATGTCACAACACGATTTGTTGATGACAGGTTTGTAATTGTGCCAAATACTTTCGAATTGTTAAACACAACCAATCACACATTAATTCGAGTCATGTGAGATGCCACCCAAATTCACACCCATGTAGGGACATTCTCTCGGTGAGCGCCTTAGCGGAGCACCGATAGAATGGGTTATATATGGAATGATCAACCTTGTGGGATGTCGTGTGCCTTCGCGGATCATCTGCACAAAACTGATGCATATGTGAAGGTTGGTTGACTCGACCATGATTCTCGGCCTGAGGTCGAGCAGGGGCATCAAAAGGGTAAACCGTGTACTTTTGCACATACCCTGACCAAGAATTACACAGGTTGTAATTGGACAAATGTCCTACCCAAATAGGTCAACTGGAGCGGTGCGCCTTAGCGTACTTCAATTGAAAAATCAGGATCTTGGTTTAAAGATTCTAGTTATTAGAATTGAAGGGGTTGGTGTTTGATTCGGATCTTCGTAAATTTATTCAACTTTTCTGATTAAATTTACTTTCTTAGTGTAGAAAATGGCTAGTAATTCAACAAACTCGACTAATTTGTCATTGAGGCCTATGGTTGACAAGCGTAAGCTCAATGGAACAAATTATCTGGACTAGGACAGAAATTTACGACTTGTGTTAAAGTTGGAACGCAGGGAGTACGTCCTAGACAAGACTATCCCAGTGGAGCCAGCTGCCAACGCGACAAGGGCCGTTAAGGATGCGTACCAGAAACACCTTAGCGACTCTATCGATGTTGTGTGTGTCATGCTGGGCTGTATAGAGGCGGACCTCCAGAAACAGTTTATGGAGCTATCCCACGATCCTTTTGCTATGTTTGCGCATATCAAGGATATGTTCAAGGAGAAAGTGCCTATTGAAAAATACACTATTTTCCGGGAACTCATTGCTTGCCAAATGTCAGCAGCTAGCTCCGTAGGTCCACACGTCCTACGAATGAAGGGACATCTCGATCACCTAAATAGTCTCGGGTTGACTATGGAAAAGAAGATGACTGCAGATTTCATTATGCAATCCCTTCCTCATGCATATGGTGGGTTCGTCATGAACTATCACATGCATGACATGGACAAAACCGCATCAGAGTTGCACACCATGCTCGTGACTGCCGAGAAAAGCATAAGGGGCAATGCGCCCAAAGGTGTTCTTATGGTGAAGAAGGGATCCGGCTTCAAAGCTGGAGGTGACAAGGGTAAAGGCCCAATGCACCTGCCAGGAAAGAACAAACGACCTTTTGTTCCTAAACCTTCCAAGCCCATGAAAGGCAAGGGGAAGGTGAAGGATTCAGTATGTTTTTACTGTCAAAAGCCTGGTCATTGGAAGGACTGTCAGCAGATGAAGAAAGATCAGAAGAAGAGCGGTGGGGCCGCTACTTCGTTAGGTATTCCCTTAGAGCTAAATCTTTCTACTAAAGATACTTGGGTACTGGACACTGGAGCTGAGTCTCATGCCTGTGCAGATGTGCAGGTACTGCGCAGTAGAAGAGATGTGGGCAAAAACGAGGTGGACCTAAGAGTTGGGAACAACGTGCGTGTTGCCGCAACTACTGTGGATTCGGTTGATCTTGTTTTGCCTAGTGGGCTTGTAATAGAACTCCTTAATGTGTTTTCCGTACCTGTTTTTAGCAGGAATATTGTATCTATATCCCTTCTTGAAAAAGGAGGTTATTATTTTGAAATTAAGAACAGTTTTTTTAATATTATACGCAATAACATATATTATGGAAATGCTCACACGGTTGAAGGTTTATACATATTGAATATGCAAAACTCGGATTCCAACTTGCTCTATAATGTTAATGCTAAGAGGTTTAAAACTGATGATTCAGAGCAAACTCTTATATGACATTGTCGTCTAGGTCACATAAACGAGAAACGCATCTCAGCGCTTAACAAGCGCGGTCTTTTAAGTCAATTTGAATTCAAAACGATTGAAAGGTGCCAGGCTTGTTTAATGGGCAAGATGACTAAAGTACCCTTCACCGGGATAGGTGAAAGGGCGGGTGATCTATTGGGTCTCATACATTTGGACGTATGTGGACCAATGAGTACACAAGTCAGGGCTAGTTTAAGCTACTTTATTACATTTATTGATGATTTTAGTAGATATGGTTATGTCTATCTCTTGAGACATAAGTCTGAAGCTTTTGATAAATTTAAAGAGTTTAGGACTAAAGTAGAAAACCAACTCGGAAAAAGTATTAAGGCACTCCGTTCTGATCGGGGTGGAGAATACTTATCCGAAGAGTTTCTTTGTCATCTTACGGAATGTGGAATAATATCTAAGTGGACTCCGCCAGGAACACCACAACTGAATGGTGTGTCCAAGCGAAGGAATAAGACATTGTTGGATATGGTTCGATCGATGTTAAGTCACACTAATCTCCCGATCTCTTTCTGGGGTTACGCTCTAGAAACGGCCGCGTTCATATTAAATAGGGCTCCATCGAAAGCAGTGCAAGGGATATCATTCGAGAAATGGTACGGGAAGGAACCTATTTTGTCTTTCCTAAAGATCTGGGGTTGCGAGGCTTTTGTAAAACGGTTGCTAACAATCAAGCTTGAACCAAGATCAGATAAGTGCATTTTCGACGGATATCCCAAAGAGACAAAGGGATACTACTTCTATAAACCAAGCGAGAACAAAGTGTTCGTCGCCCGTGGTGGGATATTCTTGGAAAAGGAATTTGTTTACAAGGCAGTCAGTGGGAGGACTATTCATCTTGATGAACTTCTGGATGAAATAGTCACTGAGGAACCGCTGGACGACCCCATAGAAGAAGTAGAGCCAGAAGTGGTCGTAGAGCAAGAACCAATAGCTGCAGTTATTGAGGACGGTCCAAGGAGGTCTGAAAGGACCAGTCATGCACCTATCAGATACGGTTTTCTTGTAACTGGAGGTGATGAATTGGTGTTAGTGGACAATGATCCAGCTACCTTTTAAGAAGCCATGGACGGACCCGACTCTGAGAAATGGCTTGAAGCCTTGAGGGAAGAAATAAAATCCATGTCGGATAATCAAGTGGGACTTGGTAGATCAAACCCCTGGTATAAAAGTCATTGGGTGTAAATGGATCTTTAAAATAAAGATAGACATGGATGGTAAACCTCAGACCTATAAAGCACATCTGGTAGCAAAAGGGTGTAGAAAAGTCCACGAAATTGACTATGAGGAAACCTTTTCTCCAGTAGCTATGGTCAAATCTATTCGCATTCTACTTGCCATAGCAGCTTATCATAATTATGAAATATGGCAAATGGATGTCAAAATCGCTTTCCTTAATGGGAGGTTAGCTGAGGACGTTTATATGTCTTAGCCTGAGGGTTTTGAGGATCCAAAGAATAAGGGAAAGATTTGTAAGTTGCTCAAATCAATTTACGGTTTCAAGCAAGCATCTCGGAGTTGGAACCAACGTTTTGATGAAGATGTGAAATAGTTTGGCTTCATCAAGAACGGTGATGAACCTTGCGTATATAAGAAGGCAGATGGGAGCAAGGTAGTATTTTTAGTGCTCTATGTCGATGACATATTGCTCATTGGAAACGACGTCCCTACCTTGCATTTAACGAAGGCTTGGTTAGGTGAGTGTTTTGCAATGAAGGACTTAGGCAAGGCTTCTTATATCTTGGTGATCAAGATATATAGAGATCGTGCCAAGAGGGTCTTGGGCTTAAGTCAGAGCACTTTTATAAACAAAGTGTTGAGAAGATTCTCAATGCAAAATTCCAAGAAGGGACTACTGCTCATGCGTCATGGCATAAAGCTTAGCAAGAGTCAGTGTGCCGAGACACCTGAAGAGCTAACAAGAATGAATGATATCCCATATGCTTCGGCAATAGGGTCCATAATGTATGCTATGATATGCACGCGACCGGATGTCTCGTTCGCCTTAAGCTGCACCAGTAGGCATCAATCCAACCCCGGTGAGGAACACTGGAAAGCGGTTAAGGCAATTCTAAAATATTTGAGAAAAACCAAGGACGCTTTTCTTGTATACGGGGGAAGGAGTGATGAAGATCTAGTCGTCAAAGGATATGTGTTTACGTGGAACGGTGGAGCATTCAGCTGGAAGAGCAAGAAGCAGGACACCATCACCGACTCTACAACGAAAGCTGAGTACATTGCTGAATCAGAGGCAGCGAAGGAGGCTGTATGGATCAGGAGTTTCATGGCTGGGTTAGGTGTAATTCCAAAATCATCTAACCCAGTAGACTTATATTGTGACAATACCGGGGCCATTGCGCAAGCTAAGGAGCCAAGATCACATGACAGATCCAAGCATGTATTCAGGAAGTATCACATCATCCAGGACATAGTTGCTAGAGGTGACGTGAAGATCCACTACGTTGCATCTGATGATAACACAACCGACCCCTTGACCAAGGCTCTTCCTCAAGACAAGCATGATAAACATGTTAGGTCAAGGTGGATAGACTAGGGTTTAGATTGGAACTAGGGGCAAGTGGGAGATTGATAGCATTTTTGTTCCCTAGTCCAATTGCTAGTAGTCTATAAATGTCTATGTATATTAATCATCGTTTGTAATGGATAAAAACTGCTTTGTATTACTTATGTGTTGAAGTAATAAGTTGAGCATGATCTGATTTATGACCACGAAAGTAGTAGAACCATAAATCTGTACGGAGAACACTTAACGAGTCCATGGTCAAATATGCTTCAATTACAGCGACCAGTATGAGGATGGTTCTCAGTGATGTAGTTATGCTTATCATAGGGATGTGGGATCCCGGAATCATATCATAGGTATCATGAGGGGATTGGTATCGGACGACCCGCTCTGAATATTGTTTCATAGATTAAGCCATGAACATATTCAATTGTGATAGCTTGTAACAATATCCTTAGACCAAGGAGTCTTTGTGATCGCTATGCAGTCGACGTACGGCTTTGACTTGTGCCTAACGCTTTCCGTAACTGGATTGCAATAACGGGCATGATTGGGTGGCGGGACGGATTGCATGAGTGACACGAAAGATGGCTAAGGGATTTATCCCTCGTATTGTGGTATGGGAAAGATATTCGTTTAGGCCACTTGATCGAGAGTGACTGAGAGGAAATGCATGACCATGCCAGTGATACGAGTTATCAGTTCTCAGTCATCTCACATATCAAGAAACAATTATTGATTAAACAAGGATGACGACTCTATGCCTTATGATCAATCAGGATGTCTGGAGATAATAGGATAGTGACTTGTACGCACGAGGTTAAATAGAATCATCGATCATCATGCACCTTGGGTAATCATAATGTCTTACTAGATGCCACTTATGATGGATCGGGCAAGAGATAACTCTTACGCTGATCTACCATCTACACTTCAATTCTATTACATATGTACACCAAAGATTACATAAATATTTTGAATCTCATTGGAAAATGGCGGTCGAACTTCAATTTGACCAGAAATTCAACGATTTCACAGTAAGGACGACGTATGTGATTATGTGCGTCGTTATAACATTATACTTGCACAATTTAATATGTGCTCAATTCTTAATATTTAGTAAATTTTTTCACAAAACTTGGCATAATGCAATCAAACTTTAATTATAAAATATGTCTATTTTAATAAATCTGAATCAGAATTTTATAGAAACATAACAATTTTATTTGCAAACCTTACACATTCTAAGCGTCGTAAAAAAAATATTCGTGCCCTTCCAAATCACTATTTTTTCGGATTCACTACTAATACACTCTTCTATATCTTATGGAATCACAGGAACTTGAACATGCGGCACAAATGCAGGGACTTGGAAACCGCTAAGATAAATGGTTATTCCTCCCGATTTGTCATACTCAATTATATTCGTGTTTGGCTCTTGGTAAGGCGCGTGGGGAATCATCGGTTGTATAAGCTAGTATCCTCGGGTTGTAACAACCCTTGTGAGTGACGACGTTCACAACTTTCCACCGCGACCACTTTTGGGATCGTCGACGTAGAAATCTTGTTTTGCTTTTAAGGCGAGACAAAAAGGATTCAATATGTGACAGTTCGTTGTTGTATTAACCAGCCTTAACTTCCTCTCGTCGTACCATCTATACTTCAATACAAGCACATGCATGCTCTTCGCATATTTAAGAACGCTGACGTCGAGTAGAACACCGTAATATATTTTGTCGATCGTTTTTACCATTACTCATGAATTATGATTTACCCTCTTATCGTCCAATGGTGGGAAAATAAACTTAACGCCGTTTACTGTACATTACGAATATATGAATAAACTTCGAGATCTAGGAGAAAACAACGACAATTCAGTCTTATATCCAGAATGTTGCATCTGCAATGACAATAAGTGTTGGATTTAATGTCAACAATTGAAAGGTAATACAAGACTTTATAGATCTGAGCACTTACACATTGTATGAACTTGTGATTGAAGGAGATCACCCGATCTTTAGTAATGCCAGTAGGTCGAGTTCATTTGAACTAGGTTTCATGCGAGTCTACGAAGGCGTCAACCTCTGCGCAATTCTCTGTTACGGTCCTGTGGGCCCAAAACATCTCTTCTCTTCCCATTTGAGGTGCTCTCCAAAATATGCTCCACACTTATATAAAATGGGACATAGTCGAGAGGTTATGATTTAGGTGCATATGAGTGAAAGTAACTAACTCGTGAATCAAGTATTGTTGTGCTATTCACCCTTCAAGATACCACGGGTTACACACGCTTCTCTTATACTAACCGAGTTGCTTTCACATTGAAGTATAACGTCAAATTTCCTTACAATGATATGAACTCTACTAGCACGATAACTGAATTACCTCATACATTTCAATCGAAAACATACGCGTGAAGTGAACTGATCTGGTTTGCAAAATTTGATATAGAATATGTATAGGTAGTTGCGACTGTATTGTAAAGAATGCCTAGGGAAAAATTGTCTCCAACTTGCACCGAATCATCACGATATCTTCGCGCATCTGACTGAGGGTGGATTTTTTTAACTTCCTTGCATACAACTTAAAAAAAGCGCCCAACTTTACCAATATGTCTGCCAGGTCTAGATCAACTTATTTTCGAATCATAATCGGGAATATGTTCTGAAGCAACACATGACAGTTGTGCGTCTTAAGACCGTAAAACCTTTTGTCTTCCTTTACATTATACTTTAGAGTTTCCGCATGTCCACTTGGGTACTTCACCAACCTCAAATGGTCAAGTATTTCTCCTCGACCTTTCGATTTCACAACATACCCCGCTTAAGGGAGAACCCATTTCCCATGATTACCACGTACATGCCATAGATGTGATCGCACGTTCAAATCATGTATAGTGAATCAGGCCTTCTCATGATCCTTAGTCTTTCCAGCAACTCCCAAAACGGTGCTCATAACATTGTCGCACACATTCTTCTCTATATGTATCACATCAAGGGCATGTCTGACTTGATAAGTCTTCCAATAATCCAACTGCCAAAATATGCTTTTGTGCGTCCAACACTTAACCCGGGTGGCCCTTGGTTTCAAGAGCGGGGCCAAACTCTGTACTGGGTATTCATTTTCCAATATCGCTAAAAGGACTTCGTACCCATAACAAATCAGAGGCGCGTTTTGTAATTCCACTGTTCTATTGAAAGCCTCCCCTGTTCGACGCAAAAGATGATTTCTTTGTAAGTACTTGCCTGCACCTAAGTACATCGTTCTCCCCCGACTGTGAGTCGAATCAATTTTGTCCATGCAGACAGAAAAATCCTTGTAACCTTTTATTTGAATTCCACCAGACATTCCCAGCCCCAAATAGTCGTTAATAGTCCACATCACTGCAGCGCGCATTTAGAAAGCTTCATCATTGAACCCATCCCATGTCGGATCTCTGTCATGCCATAGTTGTTGTAACTCGTCGATCAGTGGACACATAAAATTATTCAAACATTTACCAGGTGACTTGGACCGGATATCAGCATCGTCAGGGGATTATATTCTGTTTTCATGGCCATTGGCGGAGGAAAATTTAGCAGATAGTGTGAACGGCCCAAAAGCTATAAGGCGTTAGTTGCAATGGCCATTCAGACATTACCGATCTACGCTGAAAAAGTTGGGTATGTCGCATGAAACATAATCCAGTCTTCGCCGTCTATTGGATATTCGAGTGTATTAGTGTCAACCTCTCCCGCTCCCCATCCTAGCACATCCACTCAGCCGTCTCAGTTGTGGCAAATAACCGATGCAAACACGATGTCAATGAAAAATACCACAATGTCTTCTTAGCCCCATTTGCACTTCCAACATTTTCGTACCAACTCTCTCCACATATCAGACACTTCGTGGAATTAATGTGCTATTTGTAGTACAACATGCAACCTTGAAAACACACATCGTATTTCACCAATGACAATTCTATTGACTTCAATTTCTGCTTCGCCATTGAGTAGTTTGCCACATGTGCATTGGACTGCAGCAACGCATTGGAAACATACGCAGCTACCTCGTCAAATGTTGTGTCTATCATCCCCGTCTTCTGTTTGATTGACAGAATCTTTAGTAGTGATGCCAACGCTGTTTCATTGCCACCATTATACAATGGTTTCTCCAGCTCTACCACCAACCTCTTGTAGGAACTTTGGGGCTATCAAGAAATCATATGGAAGCGGAAGCAACATGTATAAACCCCAAGAACTGTCCAAGAACATAAAACCATTAAATCCCAAGGCAAAACAAAATTCACAAGTTTACCTTCGGTTTGTTCGAATCGGTTTGAGGATTGAGGATTGCTTCGGATCTTCAACTCTAGCCAAGTCCACACAGATAGAATGATGGTCATTGGATGGCCACCTTTAATCACACTTACCGAACATGGATTAGGTTTAGTGTGTATCCAGTAATCATCCAGTTAACCAAAGTTAGTGAAGAAAGGGACCCACCCTTTGCTCCACTATTGGGCCTTGGTTGGGTCGACCACTAGATCCTCGTGGCACTAACCCCAATGCTTCGGCCATGAGGTCCCGTGCCGCGTCCAACTTACCCCTGAACTTATCGTACAAAGTCCAACGCGACATTGACGAAAGATTTAGTCTTTCTCGATTCGCGTGTCATATTCAATTGTACATCTCCATGGCCCAAAACGTCCAGTTTTGCACATGCCTTTCTCTTGAGTGTCACCGACCTTTCTTTGTCTCTCATAATACATATCCTATGTGTGTGACCCTCTAGGCTCATGCCGACGTCGGCGGATCAGCATAAAATTTCATTTTACCCGATCCATCATAACTGGCCTATAGTAAGACGTTATGATTACCCAACGCGCATGATGATCGATGATTGGATTCAACCTTATGTAGTACATGTCGCTATCCCTTTATCACCCGGTATCTAGATTGATCATAAGGCATAGAGACGTCACCCTTATTTAATCAATCTCTGTTTCTCGATCTGTGAGATTACTGAATACTGATACCCCGTATAGTTGGCATGACCATGCTCTCCCTTCAGTTAATCTCTATCGAGTGGCCTAAATAGATACCTATCTCATACCGTAGCATGAGGGATAATTCCCTTAGCTGCCTTCCGTATCACTCATACAATCCGTCCTCGTGCCAATCTTGTCCGTTATGGTGGTATTTTTTTTTTGATCAGCAATAACGAATAGTATAAATGGAAAGAGTAAAGTACAAATGAACAAAGAAGGGGAAATCCTTGGTCTAAGGATACTTCGACAAGCTACCACAATTGAATGTGTTCATGACTGTATCTATGCAACACCATTCAGTGAGGGTCGTCCAAAATCACTCACCCGAGTGATATCTATGATCTGATTCCGGGAACCCTCCCAATGGTAAATATAACTATACCATAAAGAATTACCCTCATACTTGGTTGCTTCATTGAAGCATATTTGACTAGGGACCCGTACAGATATATGGTTCTACTACTTTGGTGGTCATATATCATATCAGACTTAACCTATTACTTCAACACATAAGTAATATAATGCCGATTTTATATATTGCAAACGATAATTTAATATATACAGACATTTATAGACTAATACAATTGGACTAGGGCACAAAAAAGCTTACAATCTCCCACTTGCCCCTAGTTCCAATCTAAGCACCAGTCTATACCTATTGACCTCACATGCTTTTCGTGCTTAGGTTGAGGAAGAGCCTTGGTCAAAGGGTCGGCTGTGTTATCATCTGTTGCAAAGTAAGTGATCTTCACATCACCCCTCTTAATGATTTCTCGAATTAGGTGATATTTCCTAGGTACATGTTTGGATCTGTTATGTGCTCTAGGCTCTTTGGCTTGCACAATGACCCCTGTGTTGTCACAAAATAAGCTTACTGGGTCAGACGCGTTTGGCATTACGCCTAATCCAGTTAGGAAGCTCCTGATCCATACAACCTTCTTTGCTCCTTCTGAGGCATCGATGTACTCAGATTTTCCAGCGGTGGAATCCCGCTTCTTTCTCTTCCAGCTAAACGCTCCTCCATTCAACATGAACACATATCCAGACTGACTTTTATAGGCATCCAGATCCGTCTGGAAACTAGCGTCAACAAAAACTTTGACGACTAGTTCATCATCTTCTCTTCCCCCATAAACAAGAAAAGTTTCCTTGGTTCTCCTCAAGTATTTGAGGATTGCCTTGACCGCAATCCAATGTTCCTCAACGGGGTTGGATTGATGCCTACTTGTTCAGCTTAAGGCAAAAGAGATGTCCAGTCTCGTACATATCATGGCATACATGATGGATCCAATAGCCGAAGCGTATGGAATTCCACTCATTCTTTTCAGCTCATTAGTCGTCACCGGACGCTGAGTCTTGCTTAGTCTTATGCCATGACGGATGGGTAAGAATCCTTTCTTGGCATCAAGCATTGAGAATCTTCTCAACACTTTGTCTATATAGGTACTTTGACTTAAACCCAGACCCGCTTGGTGCGATCTCTCCATATCTTAATACCAAAGATGTAAGAGGCTTCGCCTAAGTTTTTCACTAGGAAACACTCGCCTAACGTAGCCTTTCTTGAGTGCAAGGTTGGGATGTCGTTTCCAATGAGTAATATGTCGTCAACAAATAGTACCAAAAGACTATCTTACTCCCATCCTCCCTTTTGTAAACGCAAGGTTCATCATCGTTCTTGATAAAGCTGAACTGTTTCACAGCTGGATCAAAACATTGATTCCAACTCCTTGAAGCTTTCTTCAATCCATAAATGGACTTGAGCAACTTACAAATCTTTCCCTTATACTTTGGATCTACAAAATCTTCAGGTTGCGTCATATAAACGTCCTCATTTAAGTTCCCATTAAGGAAGGCAGTTTTGACATCCATCTGCCATATCTCGTAGTCATAATATGCTGCGATGGCAAGAAGAATTTGGATAGATTTGACCATAGCCACTGGAGAAAAGGTTTCCTTATAGTCAATTCCTTGAATTTGTCTATAACCTTTTGCTACCAAACGTGCTTTATAGGTCTGAGGATTGCCATCCACATCTTTCTTCTTTTTGAAGACCCATTTACAACCAATGGTTTTAACACCAGCGATTGGATCAATCAAGCTCCATACTTGATTATCGTACATGGATTGCATTTCCTCCTTCATGGCTCCCGGCCATTTTCGGAGTCGGTACTGTCCACGGCTTCTCGAAAGGTGGTGGGTTCATTATCTTGATCCACCAATACCAGTTAATCACCTTGAGTTACACAGAATCCGTATCTAACAGGTGGATGACTGGTCCTTTCAGACCGCCTTGGACCGTCCTGAAGAACTGTTTGATCGGTTTCTACTCTACTACATGTTTTAGCTCCATATTTCTACTTGACTTTCAGGTGGTTCCTGAGAAGCTACATCCTTTGGAAATTCATCTAGATCTATAATTCTCCCACTATCTGTTTTGGAAATCAACTCCTTCTCACCAAAAACCCCACCGCGAGCAACGAAAACTTTGTTCTCGCTTGGTTTGTAGAAGTAGTATTCCCTTGTTTCTTTGGGATACCCAACGAAGACCCATTTGTTTGATTTTGGTTCGAGTTTGTTTGAGAGCATACGCTTCACAAAAGCCTCGCAACCCCAAATCTTGAGGAAAGACAAATCGGGCTTCTTCCCGTACCATTGCTCAAAAGGTGTCTTTTCCACTGTCTTTGTTGGAGCCCTATTCAATATGAATGTGGCAGTTTCAAGAGCATAACCCCAAAAGGTATTGGAAAATCAGCGTGACTCATCACGGATCGAACCATATCTAACAATGTTCGATTCCTTCGCTCGGACAGTCCATTTAATTGAGGTGTTCCTAGCGGAGCCCACTCTGATAATATCCCACTTTCCACAAGATGATCGAGAAACTTTTGGGATAAGTATTCTCCACCTCGATCCGAACGAAGTGCTATTATACTTTTCCCGAGCTGGTTTTGCACTTCAGTCTTGAACTCTTTGAATTTATCAAAAGCATTAGACTTATGTCTTATTAAATAGACATAACCAAATCTACTAAAATCATCAGTAAAAGTGATGAATTAAGTATAACCGCTCTTGGCAAGTGAACTCATGGGTCTATACACATCTGTGTGTATTAGGGCCAATAGGTCACCCGCCCTCTCACCTCTCCTGATGAAGGGCGCTCTAGTCATCTTGCCCATCAAACAAGCCTCGCATCTCTCAATCGAATGGAATTCGAATGGACTTAACAGTCCGCACTTGTGAAGTGCTGAGATGCACCTCTCATTTATGTGGCCTATACAACTGCCATACATACAAACCACCAATTGTACTTGCACTTCCATAATGTACGTCATCACGTTTTATATTAAAACTCTCATTTTTTATTACAAAAGTAAATCCTTCCTTATCAAGTAAGAAAATGGATATAATGTTTGTGCTGAAAGTTGGTACAAAAATACATTATGAAGTACAAGAACAAGGCCACTAGGCAAAACAAGTCTAACGGATCCTACAACAGTTGCGGCAACCCAAACTTTGTTCCCAACTCTTAGGTCCACCTCGTTCTTACCCAATTCTCTTCTATTTTCCAACACCTGCACATTCGTACACATATGAGATTCAGCCCCGGTATCTAATACCCATGAATCCGAAAAAGAGAGATTTAGCTCTAAAAAGAAAATACATGAGGAAGACGCGGCTCTGCCGCCCTTCTTCTGATCTTCCTGGAACTTCCTGCAGTCTCTTTTCCAGTGACCGGGCAGTTGGCAGTATAAGCAAACTGCTTCCTTTTTCTTCTTCGCCTCCCCGACTTTAGGAGGTCTAGGAAGTAAAGGCAGTCTCATCTTTCCCGCCAAGTGCATAGGGGCTTTACCCTTATCACCTCCAGCTTTGAAGCTAGTTCCCTTTTTGACCATTAGGACATCCTTGACACGAGTGACCTTGATGTTCTTCTCGGTCGTTCCAGGCATTTGTTGCAACTCCGAGACGGTCTTATCCAAATCATGCATATAATAGTTCATTACGAAGCTACCATATGGATGAGGAAGGGATTGCAGAAAAAATCGGCTGCCATCTACCGTTTCACCCCGAGCCCGAGTCGAGATGTCCCTTCATTTTCAGGACATGTGGACCTAGAGAACTGCTTGCTGACATTTTGCAGGTGAGGAGTTCCTTGAAAATCCCGAATCTTTCGAGTCGAGCCTTTTTCTTGAACATAACCCCTATCTGCGGCACCATCACTTTAGGGTCCTCAGACAGTTCCATAAACTGCTTCTGGAGCTCCGGCTCCATAGCGCCCAGCATCACACACGCCACGTCGATATTGTCGCTAAGGTGCTTTTGGTATGCATTCTTAACGGCCCTCGGGGCGTTGAGTGCTGGCTCCACAGGGATAGCCCGGTCTAGAACGTATTCCTTGCGTTCCAACTTGAACACAAGTCGTAGGTTCCTGTCCAAGTCCAGATAGTTTGTCCCGTTGAGCTTACCCTTTTCGAGGATATGCCTCAATGACAAACTATTCGAGTTCGATGAATTGTTCTCCATTAATCTATACGAGGAAAGAAAATTTAATCAAAAAGTGTAATAAATTTACGAAGATCCTGAATAAACTCAAACCTCTCGATTTTAAGTTAATAGAATCGAAAACCAAGACCCATGATTCATGAATCAAAGTACGCTAAGGCGCACCGTTCCAATTCATTTATTTAGGTAGGACATGCATCCAATTCCACCCCGTGCAATTGGGTCCAATTACAACCCGTGTAATTCTTGGCAAGGGTCTGTACGATTGTACACGACATACTCTTTTTGACACCCTGGCTCGACCTTGGTCGAGAATCACAGTTAAGTCAATCAAACCATGTATGCAAAGTACGGTAAAGATGCTCCGCTAATGCGCAGGACATCTAGATAGAACTTTAGCAAACTTGTATAGAGCGGCGCATTTTTGAAGATGCTCCGCTAAGGCGCACGATATCAACAACGTGGAGAACTATACAAGCTTATGATTTTGGGTTGGTGTCTCACTTGACTTAAAATTATTTGTGATTGGTTGAGTTTAAATCAATTATATTCGATACAATTAGGAAACCATCATCAACAACCCGTGTTATGACGTTTCTAATTTATCTCACATTATCTTCTTTGAAACCGTCATTTACAACCCGTGCAAAGACGTTTTCAAATTTAAACACATCAACCACAACCCGTGCAACAATGGTTAACAACGCTTTTAACATGCACACAATTAATCTGGTTTTAATCTTTGTATGTTGGTGATAGCTTAAACTAAGATAAGCTAAGCATACTCGCAATTCAATTTATCATTCAAATAAATTCTAGCATGCATTCAAGCGTTAAATATGCATAAATAGCTCAAGCAAAAGTCCTAAGTTTTCTATGGGACGAAGACTCTATGAGAGCTCATCTCGTCATCACCACTTAGGGCCTCTCCTACTAGCTCGTGGACTTTCTCCAAGATTGTCAACGTTTTCGGTTTCCATCCTTCTCAACTTGAGCAATTAATTACAATTAATACTCGATTAGTAGACTGGATGAAAGAATAATTACACTTTATCACTAGCGGTTTGCAGCCCACATAAAAGAATAGTTTACATGCTACCATCTAACGGTTCGCAGACCGTTTTAAAAGCGATCAATAATTAAACGCTATTGGGCTATCTATGTACCATGAAAATCATCTCATCATATTATCAAAAGAGATATATTTCCGGTTTTAATTTTCACGTCCAAGTTGCTCGATCGGGTTTATCGAAACTAGACCTTTTGAAAAATCGGTTTAACGAAACCGTTCAAATCTAAATTTTTTCAAAATATTGGATTACGGAATTGTGCCACGGATCAAACACCGTGTAACAAACCACCGGGGCCCAAAACAAGTGGCCGAAACCCACTTGGGCCGAGCCCTACGCACCGACGCGCTAGGGTTTGGAAACCCTAGCCGTCGGGCCTCCACCACCGGCCTCGGCAACTAGTTGTCCATTGCCGGGGCAGAAGCGGGGCAAGCACGTCACCTTGACCATCCATTGGCCACGGCACAGCCCTACTCAGGCAAGCCGGAGCCCCCACCCGGTCCCCTTTTCTGGCTCCCTGAGAGTCCCATTTCCGGCGACCCGACAAATTTAATTTTTTCGAAAATTTCTTGATTTGATAATATGTTTAAAACTTCATTTTCATGGCATATAAAACCCATATACAAGAAATAAACATATTATAGCAACAAAGCATGCAAAACAACACCGAAAACGATTCAAACATAGATTTAAGAGGGTAACCGTGCTCTAATACCACAATAGGAACTTTGGGGCTATCAAGAAATAATATGGCAGCGGGAGCAACATATATAAACCCCAATAACTGTGCAAGAACATCAAACAATTAAATCTCAAGGAAAAACCAAAATCACAAGTTTACCTTCGGTTTGTTCGAATCGGTTTGAAGAACGCTTCGGATCTTCAACTCTAGCCAAGTCCACGCGGATAGGATGATCCCTTGAGGATCCTACACTCCTCTACTTTACTAGAATAGAAGAATGAGCTAGAGAGAGCAAGAAGAAGGGGGAGGAAGCTCTCGGCCAAGCTTGAAGAGAGAGGGAGAGAAACACCAACTTGTTGTGATATTTTGGTGTGTGTTGGTATATGTAATATGAATTGATATGTATTGGTTTAAGAGAAGATGATGATGGTCATTGGGTGGCCCCCTTTAATCACACTTACCCAACATGGATTAGGTTTAGTGTGTATCTAGTCATCATCCACTTAACCAAAGTTAGTGGAGAAAGGAACCCACCCTTTGCTCCACTATTGGGCCTTGGTTGGGCCGGCCACTAGGGCCTCGTGGCACGAAGCCCAATGCTTCGGCCGTGAGGTCTCGTTCCGCGTCCAACTTACCCTCGAAGTTATCGTACAAATTCCGATGCGACATGGACGAATGATTTAGTCTTTCTCGATTCGCGTGTCGTATTCAATTATACATCTCCATGACCCAAAACGTCCTATTTGCCCATGTCTCTCATTCGAGTTTCGCCGACTTTTCTTTGTCTCTCAAAATTCATATCCTATGTGTGTGACCCTCTAGGCTCATGCTGACGTCGACAGATTGGCATAAAATTTCGTTTTACCTGATCTATCATAAGTGGCCTCTAGTAAGATGTTATGATTACCCGACACGCATGATGATCGATGATTCGATTCAACCTCATGTAGTACATGTCGCTATACCTTTATCGCCCGGTATCTAGATTCATCATAAGGCATGGAGACGTCACCCTTATTTAATCAATCTCTGTCTAGTGGCCTAAACATGTACCTATCTCATACCGTAGTATGTGGGATAAATCCCTTAGCCGCCTTTTGTATCACTCATACAATCTGTCCCCGTGCCAATCTTGTCTGTTATAGTGGTCTTGTTACGGACAACGTTAGGAGCAAGTCAAACGCGGTTCTTTACTGTATAGCGATCACAAAGACTCCTTGGTCTAAGGATACTCCGACAAGCTACCACAATTGAATGTGTTCATGACTGTATCTATGCAACACCATTCAGTGCGGGTCCTTATACTTGGTCGATTCATTGGAACATATTTTACCAGGGACTCGTTAAGTGTGATCCGTACGGATATATGGTTCTACTATTTTGGTGGTTATGTATCAAATAAGACTTAACCTATTACTTCAACACATAAGTAATATAATGCCGATTTCATATATTGCAAACGATGATTAATATATACAGACATTTATAGACTAATACAATTGGATTAGGGCACAAAAAAGCTTACAATACCAACATCTACTTCACTCACCATACCAGATACTTCGAGTTTTTGAACTCTAATATCTCGATATGGGTCAACATCATCCACGAATTATTTTACATGATCAAATAATAGACTGTGATAGAAGATATACTGTTCAATAGGCTCTGCACGAAGACCCAGGTTGCTACTCTCCCTAACTTCTCCCACTTCGCCATGTTCGGTCTACAGTGAATAGTATCTAATCAACCATTTCCTAAGTAAATGCATACAAATTGTTGAAATATCATGGAAACAAAAATTACAACATTTTACGTACGGGCACTTGAATAGATATGTCTCAATTATAATAATAAATATCCTATTTATTCTAGCAATTGAACAGAGCAGTGGCAACATGCATACAAAGGAAAGCAGAAATTAAATAATATTGGGGATTTGGCAAGTACCAATTGGGTCCGACCAAATTAGCAATCGAGATTAACCATTGTTTGTATTGGTCAAGTATTGAGGTGGGTACGTAAACAAGAAACGAATCTCCAGAGCATCAACATGGATCCCTTGCGTACTTGAATTAACTTTTCCCAAAGATATTGTGAAATCATAAAATAGATATGAATATGATCTTGAAGTTGGTTACTATTGCGTATGAAATGCTGCTATTGACCGAGCTGATAATGATCTGTCTAAAGGGGATAATGTAAAGTTAAGCTCAATATTTATAGCAGCAATTCTAATTCCAGTTAAAGTCAGCTGCTTGACATTGCAAAAGTAGTTCTAATTTTGGATGCCCAGTCAATTAAGTCACCATCATCATGCCTAAGATACCGTACATATATTTGTACCCGCACAATAATCTGAACTTGACCGGATCAATCATTAAACTTGGGTCATATACTCTATTTCAAATTTTTGTCACGTCTCTCTTGTTGCTGAGCAAAAAAATAATTAGAGTTTACATATTAAAAAGACGAAGTAGTTACAAAAAAATGGGCACTGTACTGTTTCACTTTGGCAGTGAGTTGTTATATAACATGTTTATTTCAAGAGTTTACGTGAATTTACCTTCTATATATACTTCGTCAGTTCACTTTGATGAAAAATGGATATTTATAGTCATGTGAGAGAAACGTCTCTCCTTTATAATTTTAAGGGGTAATTAAACTTCACTTCGGTACTTGACTGGATTTTCTTATTTCATTAGAGAGAAGTCTTTTGTATTTTTCTCCCCAAACACAAGCAGCGAAGTGAAAGGAGTCATCAAAAACAGGTTGTATTTTAAAGAGGAACTAGAGGCAACAGTATATCTGGGGCTCCCAAACATGGTAGGGAGGAATAGAGTACAAACCTTTGGGTATATCAAGGAGCGGATTGCACGGCAAATGGCCTCTTGGAGCAACAAGTTCTTGTCTTCTGCAGGGAGGTAGGTTTTAATTAAATTTGTTCTCCAGGCTTTGCCATCATATTATATGCAATTATTCCAATTGCCGCAAAGGTTACTCGAGGATATTGGGTGAATGTTCAATAAGTTCTGGTGGAAAGGAAATGCGGGTGGTAGGAGGATTATGTGGCGCATATGGGCTGACCTCTGCAAACATAAGGAACTAGGAGGCATGGGCTTCCTGCACCTAAGGGAACATAACCTGGCACTCTTGGGGAAACAAGCTTGGAAGATCCTGACAATCCCTCATCGTTGCCAGCAAGGTTGTTAAAAGCAAAGTACTATCCCCATGCCACATTTTTCGTAGCTCCACTAGGGCATACCCCGAGTTATATCTGGAAAGGCATAGGGGAAGATCAGGACGAGACCGTCCTAGTGGCACTCTGTTTCCGGGCCATTTGGAGAGCAAGAAATCAACGTATCTAGAAGGGAGAAGAGTTTCACCCGTCACGGGTAGCTGCAATGGCAAAAACGTATCGTACACAATGGGCTGCTTCTAGACCTCAAACAACCAGTGCAGGGCAGGCGCAAAGAGAGCCAATTCCACCCTGTCGTCCTCTCTTAGAGGGAGCTGTAAAGATTAACGTTGATGGAGGTTTGGACACAGAGAGAGGGTTGTGGAGTATAGGACTCGCATGCAGGGATTCCGAAGGGCGGCTGATAGGGGGATTTTGCAGACGGTTCACGGGATATCTCCTCCCAGAAGAGGTGGAGGCCGTGGGTGTCAGAGAAGCACTTTCATGGGTAAAAGGGAGAAATCTAACAACTGCGGTGGTAAAGTCAGACTTCCTACAAGTTGTGGACAACATCAGGCGGGGAAATCGAACCAGGAACATAGTGGGTGGTATCATCTCTGACTGCTGCCAGATTTTTTCAGTTTTAGGGGCAGGTGTTTCAATATCTTACGCTTCAAGATCTTGTTACTCGGTGGCTCATGAGTTAGCTAAATATGCTATGACTAACAATAGTTGGGATTATGGTGCGGGGTTTGTCCCACCAACCGTTGCCTCAGCTGTTCGGCTAGATGCCGGGTTAGTTGTCCTTTAGTCAAATAAAACAAAGAATTACTTCAAAAAAAAATAGAATTTATGAGAAAATTTCATTTTAATTTCGTACTTAATTAATATTTTTAATATTTAGCATTGGTTAACTAATTTTTTTAATTCATTTATAATTTAAACATTTCACACAAATAATTATCTCTATTATGGATGGTGACGTGCGGTATTGAATTGATACAATTTAATATAAACCTCAATAAAGCAAAAAATATGCAGTACTATTTTCACTGTTCTTAATAACAATTATGTTATTGTAGTTAAAAATTAATAACAAAAAAACAAAAAAAGTATAATTAAAGTAAGGGATAGTGATAGTTTACTACTCCTAACTATCCTGAAATGACACTTTCATACACTAAACAATTTTCTCTAGTTTTAGTACCCTAACTATTTTTATTAATGACTTCTTAAAATATGTAAATTACCCTAGGTTTTGATTTCAATTCTGCTCGATTTACTACAGACCGATAGTAATCCAGAATTGAATTTGAACTTAGTTCAAATTCATAATGAAAATTTTAAACTTTTATGGTATGTCCGGATCAATTCTGGTTCAGATGAAAGGACGTTTTTTTTCCTTGGAGAGCGACTCCGTCGATCATCGACGGACCTCCGGCAAGTCGTTGTTGTTGATCCCCTTTTCTCTATGCATCAGAGTGTAATCAGTAGCAGCGGATCTGAGTAGCCAATTACCTTTTCTAGTAGTGTTCCCGGATCTGAGCACCGTTCCCCTCTCCTCCCAAAACCTCTTACTCTTCGTCGTATGCTTCTACCACCTCTAAGTTCCAGACCACCTGGATCTTACAGTTTGTGACGGGTCGCTGCGGCATGATTTTGGAAGCCTTAAACACATCCCTCCTGTTGTCTATGTAGACCTCAGAGTCTTATTTTGTCAAGAATGTAGCTTTTTCCATGGCCGAGTCGCTGCCACCGATGACGGCGAACGACTAAATCCTGAAAATTGGGGGCAGCGCTGTCGCACACGGCACAGGCCGAAATCTCTTTGTTTTAGAAGCCTCCGAGGCCCTCTCCGGTGGAGACGATTATGGAGTCTGCAGAGACGGTTTTGGAATTGGTGAAGACTTTGAAGGGGTGGGAGGAGAAATTGACCTTGTTGACGGTCTCGGTAAAAATCTGGGTGTCGACGCGGACGAAATGGTGCGGCAATGATCCATGAGCTCGAAGCCGAAGACGCCGTGGGGGAAGACGGTGAAGTTCTCGACGTCGGAGGTGGTGGAGTGCTGGCCGCCGGAGCTTATCCACCAAGACGGAGTTCCTCTGCCATCGACGTACTTTTTTGTCGTGGCGCTCATAATCCCTTTTTTTTAATTGTTTGGGAAAAAATAATTTTCTATTATTTAATTAGGGTAAACCAATATTTAATAAAGATAAAATTGTAAATTTATGAATTTTAACCGAGTTCAAATTCAATTCTAGTTCACTATCGGTCTGTTGTAAATGGGATAGAATTGAAATCAAAACTAAGGGTAATTCAAATGTGCTAGACATTTTAGGGACAAGTTGTCAATAAAATAGTTAGGTTATTAAAAGAGAGAAAAAATTAGTTAGAGTATAAAAGTGTAATTTCGAGATAATTAGATGTATTAAACTCTAATTATCCCTTGAAATAATACATGGGGATGGAAGAAAAGATAGGATGAACGAGGAGAGTGGAGGAAGGACAGACAGCCGGAAAAGGGAGGACTTAAATGCAAGAAAAGCTCATCGGAAAATTCACACACTAACTCCAGCAAAGGACTTTTTTTATTTTTGAGGGGTAAATTGGTTATCAGGAAGTCATAATGCAAGAGCCATTGACATTTGCCACATTTGAAACAATATTTTGGCATATCCCAACATATACACGTAAGAAAGGCGAAAATCTATTTCCAGATACGCATAAACAGTTACTATCAACTGATGCCACCATAAACAAGAAATATCCCATTGCTAGAACTACTAAATGAAATTATACTGTAAATATAATATGTTCAATGAGGCAAGTCATGACACCTTTAAAAATCACAAATATCAGAACATGTTGTAGATTTTGAATGGTCAACCAACCGTGGTTGCCAAATCTATACAAAAAAAATTATATTATACTTGAAATGCTTGTGTCATCAACCAGCACATTACCCTTTTGGAGGATAATACCATGGAAATCCAAAACAAGTTGAACGACTCAAATTCCAGAACAAGTGTGTGCACCATCACCATTTCATCAACAAGTTTTCGCAATTTCTTTTTCTTTTCTATGATTAATCATTGTCGAAGCACAAAAATTATTAGCTTTTAATCAAAGTCATCCAATTCCCATATTAGCATGACATGGATTATTAGGATAAAAATGCCAGATGTTTTTATCATCTAATAACTAATTAGTTTGTCTCGCCTTGAGAGATCCCTTTGAGATTCGCAGGATCCTGCAGCGATTAGGGTTGGCGGAAAACTCTGTTGGCGCCCTATACAAACTGTCACAACTTTACAGAAAGCAAGTTGGTCGAGTAGAGTTAAATATGCCCGAATTGTTCCGATATCAACTACCCATACACACTTGGAAGGAGACAAGTCAATTGAGTTTTCGTGGCTAGGAACTTGGCGGCTATCCCAACAATTATGGCGTATTCGGAAAATTTTTATTGTGTTGGGAAAGCTCATCCATCTCATCCATGTATGCAAAGTACGATAAAGATGCTCCGCTAAGGCGCAGGACATCTAGATAGAACTTTA
Source organism: Geranium rotundifolium (assembly GCA_963920655.1). Classification (NCBI taxonomy): domain Eukaryota; kingdom Viridiplantae; phylum Streptophyta; class Magnoliopsida; order Geraniales; family Geraniaceae; genus Geranium; species Geranium rotundifolium. The sequence goes on along the minus strand of OY987312.1, from coordinate 30,763,192 downwards.
GCAAACTTGTATAGAGCGGCGCAATTTTGAAGATGCTCCGCTAAGGCACACGATATCAACAACGTGGAGAACTATACAAGCTTATGATTTTGGGTTGGTGTCTCACTTGACTTAAAATTATTTGTGATTGGTTGAGTTTAAATCAATTATATTCGATACAATTAGGAAACCATCATCAACAACCCGTGTTATGACGTTTCTAATTTATCTCACATTATCTTCTTTGAAACCGTCATTTACAACCCGTGCAAAGACGTTTTCAAATTTAAACACATCAACCACAACCCGTGCAACAATGGTTAACAATGCTTTTAACATGCACACAATTAATCTGGTTTTAATCTTTGTATGTTGGTGATAGCTTAAACTAAAATAAGCTAAGCATACTCGCAATTCAATTTATCATTCAAATAAATTCTAGCATGCATTCAAGCGTTAAATATGCATAAATAGCTTAAGCAAAAGTCCTAAGTTTTCTATGGGACGAAGACTTTATGAGAGCTCTTCTCGTCATCACCACTTTGGGCCTCTCCTACTAGCTCGTGGACTTTCTCCAACATTGTCAACGTTTCCGGTTTTCAAGATTGGCCGAAACCCACTTGGGCCGAGCCCTACGCACCGACGCGCTAGGGTTTGGAAACCCTAGCCGTCGGGCCTCCACCACCGGCCTCGGCAACTAGCTGTCCATTGCCGGGGCAGAAGCGGGGCAAGCACGTCACCTTGACCATCCATTGGCCATGGCACAGCCCTGCTCAGGCAAGCCGGAGCCCCCGCCCGGTCCCCTTTTCCGGCTCCCCGAGACTCCCTTTTCCGGCGACCCGACAAATCTAATTTTTTTCGAAAATTTCTTGATTTGATAATATGTTTAAAACTTCATTTTCATGGCATATAAAACCCATATACAAGAAATAAACATATTATAGCAACAAAGCATGCAAAACAACACCGAAAACGATTCAAACATAGATTTAAGAGGGTAACCGTGCTCTAATACCACAGTAGGAACTTTGGGGCTATCAAGAAATCATATGGCAGCGGAAGCAACATATATAAACCCCAATAACTGTGCAAGAACATCAAACAATTAAATCTCAAGGAAAAACCAAAATCACAAGTTTACCTTCGGTTTGTTCGAATCGGTTTGAAGAACGCTTCGGATCTTCAACTCTAGCCAAGTCCACGCGGATAGGATGATCCCTTGAGGATCCTACACTCCTCTACTTTACTAGAATAGAAGAATGAGCTAGAGAGAGCAAGAAGAAGGGGGAGGAAGCTCTCGGCCAAGCTTGAAGAGAGAGGGAGAGAAACACCAACTTGTTGTGATATTTTGGTGTGTGTTGGTATATGTAATATGAATTGATATGTATTGGTTTAAGAGAAGATGATGATGGTCATTGGGTGGCCCCCTTTAATCACACTTACCCAACATGGATTAGGTTTAGTGTGTATCTAGTCATCATCCACTTAACCAAAGTTAGTGGAGAAAGGAACCCACCCTTTGCTCCACTATTGGGCCTTGGTTGGGCCGGCCACTAGGGCCTCGTGGCACGAAGCCCAATGCTTCGGCCGTGAGGTCTCGTTCCGCGTCCAACTTACCCTCGAAGTTATCGTACAAATTCCGATGCGACATGGACGAATGATTTAGTCTTTCTCGATTCGCGTGTCGTATTCAATTATACATCTCCATGACCCAAAACGTCCTATTTGCCCATGTCTCTCATTCGAGTTTCGCCGACTTTTCTTTGTCTCTCAAAATTCATATCCTATGTGTGTGACCCTCTAGGCTCATGCTGACGTCGACAGATTGGCATAAAATTTCGTTTTACCTGATCTATCATAAGTGGCCTCTAGTAAGATGTTATGATTACCCGACACGCATGATGATCGATGATTCGATTCAACCTCATGTAGTACATGTCGCTATACCTTTATCGCCCGGTATCTAGATTCATCATAAGGCATGGAGACGTCACCCTTATTTAATCAATCTCTGTCTAGTGGCCTAAACATGTACCTATCTCATACCGTAGTATGTGGGATAAATCCCTTAGCCGCCTTTTGTATCACTCATACAATCTGTCCCCGTGCCAATCTTGTCTGTTATAGTGGTCTTGTTACGGACAACGTTAGGAGCAAGTCAAACGCGGTTCTTTACTGTATAGCGATCACAAAGACTCCTTGGTCTAAGGATACTCCGACAAGCTACCACAATTGAATGTGTTCATGACTGTATCTATGCAACACCATTCAGTGCGGGTCCTTATACTTGGTCGATTCATTGGAACATATTTTACCAGGGACTCGTTAAGTGTGATCCGTACGGATATATGGTTCTACTATTTTGGTGGTTATGTATCAAATAAGACTTAACCTATTACTTCAACACATAAGTAATATAATGCCGATTTCATATATTGCAAACGATGATTAATATATACAGACATTTATAGACTAATACAATTGGATTAGGGCACAAAAAAGCTTACAATACCAACATCTACTTCACTCACCATACCAGATACTTCGAGTTTTTGAACTCTAATATCTCGATATGGGTCAACATCATCCACGAATTATTTTACATGATCAAATAATAGACTGTGATAGAAGATATACTGTTCAATAGGCTCTGCACGAAGACCCAGGTTGCTACTCTCCCTAACTTCTCCCACTTCGCCATGTTCGGTCTACAGTGAATAGTATCTAATCAACCATTTCCTAAGTAAATGCATACAAATTGTTGAAATATCATGGAAACAAAAATTACAACATTTTACGTACGGGCACTTGAATAGATATGTCTCAATTATAATAATAAATATCCTATTTATTCTAGCAATTGAACAGAGCAGTGGCAACATGCATACAAAGGAAAGCAGAAATTAAATAATATTGGGGATTTGGCAAGTACCAATTGGGTCCGACCAAATTAGCAATCGAGATTAACCATTGTTTGTATTGGTCAAGTATTGAGGTGGGTACGTAAACAAGAAACGAATCTCCAGAGCATCAACATGGATCCCTTGCGTACTTGAATTAACTTTTCCCAAAGATATTGTGAAATCATAAAATAGATATGAATATGATCTTGAAGTTGGTTACTATTGCGTATGAAATGCTGCTATTGACCGAGCTGATAATGATCTGTCTAAAGGGGATAATGTAAAGTTAAGCTCAATATTTATAGCAGCAATTCTAATTCCAGTTAAAGTCAGCTGCTTGACATTGCAAAAGTAGTTCTAATTTTGGATGCCCAGTCAATTAAGTCACCATCATCATGCCTAAGATACCGTACATATATTTGTACCCGCACAATAATCTGAACTTGACCGGATCAATCATTAAACTTGGGTCATATACTCTATTTCAAATTTTTGTCACGTCTCTCTTGTTGCTGAGCAAAAAAATAATTAGAGTTTACATATTAAAAAGACGAAGTAGTTACAAAAAAATGGGCACTGTACTGTTTCACTTTGGCAGTGAGTTGTTATATAACATGTTTATTTCAAGAGTTTACGTGAATTTACCTTCTATATATACTTCGTCAGTTCACTTTGATGAAAAATGGATATTTATAGTCATGTGAGAGAAACGTCTCTCCTTTATAATTTTAAGGGGTAATTAAACTTCACTTCGGTACTTGACTGGATTTTCTTATTTCATTAGAGAGAAGTCTTTTGTATTTTTCTCCCCAAACACAAGCAGCGAAGTGAAAGGAGTCATCAAAAACAGGTTGTATTTTAAAGAGGAACTAGAGGCAACAGTATATCTGGGGCTCCCAAACATGGTAGGGAGGAATAGAGTACAAACCTTTGGGTATATCAAGGAGCGGATTGCACGGCAAATGGCCTCTTGGAGCAACAAGTTCTTGTCTTCTGCAGGGAGGTAGGTTTTAATTAAATTTGTTCTCCAGGCTTTGCCATCATATTATATGCAATTATTCCAATTGCCGCAAAGGTTACTCGAGGATATTGGGTGAATGTTCAATAAGTTCTGGTGGAAAGGAAATGCGGGTGGTAGGAGGATTATGTGGCGCATATGGGCTGACCTCTGCAAACATAAGGAACTAGGAGGCATGGGCTTCCTGCACCTAAGGGAACATAACCTGGCACTCTTGGGGAAACAAGCTTGGAAGATCCTGACAATCCCTCATCGTTGCCAGCAAGGTTGTTAAAAGCAAAGTACTATCCCCATGCCACATTTTTCGTAGCTCCACTAGGGCATACCCCGAGTTATATCTGGAAAGGCATAGGGGAAGATCAGGACGAGACCGTCCTAGTGGCACTCTGTTTCCGGGCCATTTGGAGAGCAAGAAATCAACGTATCTAGAAGGGAGAAGAGTTTCACCCGTCACGGGTAGCTGCAATGGCAAAAACGTATCGTACACAATGGGCTGCTTCTAGACCTCAAACAACCAGTGCAGGGCAGGCGCAAAGAGAGCCAATTCCACCCTGTCGTCCTCTCTTAGAGGGAGCTGTAAAGATTAACGTTGATGGAGGTTTGGACACAGAGAGAGGGTTGTGGAGTATAGGACTCGCATGCAGGGATTCCGAAGGGCGGCTGATAGGGGGATTTTGCAGACGGTTCACGGGATATCTCCTCCCAGAAGAGGTGGAGGCCGTGGGTGTCAGAGAAGCACTTTCATGGGTAAAAGGGAGAAATCTAACAACTGCGGTGGTAAAGTCAGACTTCCTACAAGTTGTGGACAACATCAGGCGGGGAAATCGAACCAGGAACATAGTGGGTGGTATCATCTCTGACTGCTGCCAGATTTTTTCAGTTTTAGGGGCAGGTGTTTCAATATCTTACGCTTCAAGATCTTGTTACTCGGTGGCTCATGAGTTAGCTAAATATGCTATGACTAACAATAGTTGGGATTATGGTGCGGGGTTTGTCCCACCAACCGTTGCCTCAGCTGTTCGGCTAGATGCCGGGTTAGTTGTCCTTTAGTCAAATAAAACAAAGAATTACTTCAAAAAAAAATAGAATTTATGAGAAAATTTCATTTTAATTTCGTACTTAATTAATATTTTTAATATTTAGCATTGGTTAACTAATTTTTTTAATTCATTTATAATTTAAACATTTCACACAAATAATTATCTCTATTATGGATGGTGACGTGCGGTATTGAATTGATACAATTTAATATAAACCTCAATAAAGCAAAAAATATGCAGTACTATTTTCACTGTTCTTAATAACAATTATGTTATTGTAGTTAAAAATTAATAACAAAAAAACAAAAAAAGTATAATTAAAGTAAGGGATAGTGATAGTTTACTACTCCTAACTATCCTGAAATGACACTTTCATACACTAAACAATTTTCTCTAGTTTTAGTACCCTAACTATTTTTATTAATGACTTCTTAAAATATGTAAATTACCCTAGGTTTTGATTTCAATTCTGCTCGATTTACTACAGACCGATAGTAATCCAGAATTGAATTTGAACTTAGTTCAAATTCATAATGAAAATTTTAAACTTTTATGGTATGTCCGGATCAATTCTGGTTCAGATGAAAGGACGTTTTTTTTCCTTGGAGAGCGACTCCGTCGATCATCGACGGACCTCCGGCAAGTCGTTGTTGTTGATCCCCTTTTCTCTATGCATCAGAGTGTAATCAGTAGCAGCGGATCTGAGTAGCCAATTACCTTTTCTAGTAGTGTTCCCGGATCTGAGCACCGTTCCCCTCTCCTCCCAAAACCTCTTACTCTTCGTCGTATGCTTCTACCACCTCTAAGTTCCAGACCACCTGGATCTTACAGTTTGTGACGGGTCGCTGCGGCATGATTTTGGAAGCCTTAAACACATCCCTCCTGTTGTCTATGTAGACCTCAGAGTCTTATTTTGTCAAGAATGTAGCTTTTTCCATGGCCGAGTCGCTGCCACCGATGACGGCGAACGACTAAATCCTGAAAATTGGGGGCAGCGCTGTCGCACACGGCACAGGCCGAAATCTCTTTGTTTTAGAAGCCTCCGAGGCCCTCTCCGGTGGAGACGATTATGGAGTCTGCAGAGACGGTTTTGGAATTGGTGAAGACTTTGAAGGGGTGGGAGGAGAAATTGACCTTGTTGACGGTCTCGGTAAAAATCTGGGTGTCGACGCGGACGAAATGGTGCGGCAATGATCCATGAGCTCGAAGCCGAAGACGCCGTGGGGGAAGACGGTGAAGTTCTCGACGTCGGAGGTGGTGGAGTGCTGGCCGCCGGAGCTTATCCACCAAGACGGAGTTCCTCTGCCATCGACGTACTTTTTTGTCGTGGCGCTCATAATCCCTTTTTTTTAATTGTTTGGGAAAAAATAATTTTCTATTATTTAATTAGGGTAAACCAATATTTAATAAAGATAAAATTGTAAATTTATGAATTTTAACCGAGTTCAAATTCAATTCTAGTTCACTATCGGTCTGTTGTAAATGGGATAGAATTGAAATCAAAACTAAGGGTAATTCAAATGTGCTAGACATTTTAGGGACAAGTTGTCAATAAAATAGTTAGGTTATTAAAAGAGAGAAAAAATTAGTTAGAGTATAAAAGTGTAATTTCGAGATAATTAGATGTATTAAACTCTAATTATCCCTTGAAATAATACATGGGGATGGAAGAAAAGATAGGATGAACGAGGAGAGTGGAGGAAGGACAGACAGCCGGAAAAGGGAGGACTTAAATGCAAGAAAAGCTCATCGGAAAATTCACACACTAACTCCAGCAAAGGACTTTTTTTATTTTTGAGGGGTAAATTGGTTATCAGGAAGTCATAATGCAAGAGCCATTGACATTTGCCACATTTGAAACAATATTTTGGCATATCCCAACATATACACGTAAGAAAGGCGAAAATCTATTTCCAGATACGCATAAACAGTTACTATCAACTGATGCCACCATAAACAAGAAATATCCCATTGCTAGAACTACTAAATGAAATTATACTGTAAATATAATATGTTCAATGAGGCAAGTCATGACACCTTTAAAAATCACAAATATCAGAACATGTTGTAGATTTTGAATGGTCAACCAACCGTGGTTGCCAAATCTATACAAAAAAAATTATATTATACTTGAAATGCTTGTGTCATCAACCAGCACATTACCCTTTTGGAGGATAATACCATGGAAATCCAAAACAAGTTGAACGACTCAAATTCCAGAACAAGTGTGTGCACCATCACCATTTCATCAACAAGTTTTCGCAATTTCTTTTTCTTTTCTATGATTAATCATTGTCGAAGCACAAAAATTATTAGCTTTTAATCAAAGTCATCCAATTCCCATATTAGCATGACATGGATTATTAGGATAAAAATGCCAGATGTTTTTATCATCTAATAACTAATTAGTTTGTCTCGCCTTGAGAGATCCCTTTGAGATTCGCAGGATCCTGCAGCGATTAGGGTTGGCGGAAAACTCTGTTGGCGCCCTATACAAACTGTCACAACTTTACAGAAAGCAAGTTGGTCGAGTAGAGTTAAATATGCCCGAATTGTTCCGATATCAACTACCCATACACACTTGGAAGGAGACAAGTCAATTGAGTTTTCGTGGCTAGGAACTTGGCGGCTATCCCAACAATTATGGCGTATTCGGAAAATTTTTATTGTGTTGGGAAAGCTCATCCATCTCATCCATGTATGCAAAGTACGATAAAGATGCTCCGCTAAGGCGCAGGACATCTAGATAGAACTTTAGCAAACTTGTATAGAGCGGCGCAATTTTGAAGATGCTCCGCTAAGGCACACGATATCAACAACGTGGAGAACTATACAAGCTTATGATTTTGGGTTGGTGTCTCACTTGACTTAAAATTATTTGTGATTGGTTGAGTTTAAATCAATTATATTCGATACAATTAGGAAACCATCATCAACAACCCGTGTTATGACGTTTCTAATTTATCTCACATTATCTTCTTTGAAACCGTCATTTACAACCCGTGCAAAGACGTTTTCAAATTTAAACACATCAACCACAACCCGTGCAACAATGGTTAACAACGCTTTTAACATGCACACAATTAATCTGGTTTTAATCTTTGTATGTTGGTGATAGCTTAAACTAAAATAAGCTAAGCATACTCGCAATTCAATTTATCATTCAAATAAATTCTAGCATGCATTCAAGCGTTAAATATGCATAAATAGCTTAAGCAAAAGTCCTAAGTTTTCTATGGGACGAAGACTTTATGAGAGCTCTTCTCGTCATCACCACTTTGGGCCTCTCCTACTAGCTCGTGGACTTTCTCCAACATTGTCAACGTTTCCGGTTTTCAAGATTGGCCGAAACCCACTTGGGCCGAGCCCTACGCACCGACGCGCTAGGGTTTGGAAACCCTAGCCGTCGGGCCTCCACCACCGGCCTCGGCAACTAGCTGTCCATTGCCGGGGCAGAAGCGGGGCAAGCACGTCACCTTGACCATCCATTGGCCATGGCACAGCCCTGCTCAGGCAAGCCGGAGCCCCCGCCCGGTCCCCTTTTCCGGCTCCCCGAGACTCCCTTTTCCGGCGACCCGACAAATCTAATTTTTTTCGAAAATTTCTTGATTTGATAATATGTTTAAAACTTCATTTTCATGGCATATAAAACCCATATACAAGAAATAAACATATTATAGCAACAAAGCATGCAAAACAACACCGAAAACGATTCAAACATAGATTTAAGAGGGTAACCGTGCTCTAATACCACAGTAGGAACTTTGGGGCTATCAAGAAATCATATGGCAGCGGAAGCAACATATATAAACCCCAATAACTGTGCAAGAACATCAAACAATTAAATCTCAAGGAAAAACCAAAATCACAAGTTTACCTTCGGTTTGTTCGAATCGGTTTGAAGAACGCTTCGGATCTTCAACTCTAGCCAAGTCCACGCGGATAGGATGATCCCTTGAGGATCCTACACTCCTCTACTTTACTAGAATAGAAGAATGAGCTAGAGAGAGCAAGAAGAAGGGGGAGGAAGCTCTCGGCCAAGCTTGAAGAGAGAGGGAGAGAAACACCAACTTGTTGTGATATTTTGGTGTGTGTTGGTATATGTAATATGAATTGATATGTATTGGTTTAAGAGAAGATGATGATGGTCATTGGGTGGCCCCCTTTAATCACACTTACCCAACATGGATTAGGTTTAGTGTGTATCTAGTCATCATCCACTTAACCAAAGTTAGTGGAGAAAGGAACCCACCCTTTGCTCCACTATTGGGCCTTGGTTGGGCCGGCCACTAGGGCCTCGTGGCACGAAGCCCAATGCTTCGGCCGTGAGGTCTCGTTCCGCGTCCAACTTACCCTCGAAGTTATCGTACAAATTCCGATGCGACATGGACGAATGATTTAGTCTTTCTCGATTCGCGTGTCGTATTCAATTATACATCTCCATGGCCCAAAACGTCCAATTTGCCCATGTCTCTCATTCGAGTTTCGCCGACTTTTCTTTGTCTCTCAAAATTCATATCCTATGTGTGTGACCCTCTAGGCTCATGCTGACGTCAACAGATCGGCATAAAATTTCGTTTTACCCGATCCATCATAAGTGGCCTCTAGTAAGACGTTATGATTACCCGACACGCATGATGATCGATGATTCGATTCAACCTCATGTAGTACATGTCGCTATCCCTTTATCGCCCGGTATCTAGATTCATCATAAGGCATAGAGACGTCACCCTTATTTAATCAATCTCTGTCTAGTGGCCTAAACATGTACCTATCTCATACCGTAGTATGAGGGATAAATCCCTTAGCCGCCTTTTGTATCACTTATACAATCTGTCCCCGTGCCAATCTTGTCCGTTATAGTGGTCTTGTTACGGACAACGTTAGGAGCAAGTCAAACGCGGTTCTTTACTGTAAAGCGATCACAAAGACTCCTTGGTCTAAGGATACTCTGACAAGCTACCACAATTGAATGTGTTCATGACTGTATTTATGCAACACCATTCAGTGCGGGTCCTTATACTTGGTCGATTCATTGGAACATATTTTACCAGGGACTCGTTAAGTGTGATCCGTACGGATATATGGTTCTACTATTTTGGTGGTTATGTATCAAATAAGACTTAACCTATTACTTCAACACATAAGTAATATAATGCCGATTTCATATATTGCAAACGAATTTTAATATATACAGACATTTATAGACTAATACAATTGGACTAGGGCACAAAAAAGCTTACAATACCAACATCTACTGCACTCACCATACCAGCTACTTCGAGTTTTTGAACTCTATTATCTCGATATGGGTCAACATCATCCACGAATTATTTTACATGATCAAATAATAGACTGTGATAGAAGATATACTTTTCAATAGGCTCTGCACGAAGACCCAGGTTGCTACTCTCCCTAACTTCTCCCACTTCGCCATGTTCGGTCTACAGTATTATCTAATCAACCATTTCCTAAGTAAATGCATACAAATTGTTGAAATATCATGGACACGAAAATTACAACATTTTACGTACGGGCACTTGAATAGATATGTACCATATTCTATAACATTTTTCTATCGCAAATAAAATGAAACTAGTTAAAGCGCTCTTGAAAGCATTTGTTGACCTATCCATTCCCATCCACGATCGATCTATTTCTTATAAATGTTTTCAACACTCACAAATTACCAAATCAAACACCTAACTTAATGTTTTGACGACCTCTACTACACTTGCACACTAAAACTTTTAGGAGAATCGCAGTGAATTTGTTCTTAGAAATACGCAAAAAACACAAATTCTATTTATATTTAAATGATATATGAACATATCTTATAATTGACAATTGATCTATAATTTCTCCGGTTGATACACGATTTCTTTGGTTGTTCTACGATTCCTACGACTGTTGATGACTTCCTCTATACTGATGCGCCCAAAAGCTGACACACAAAATGATAGTGGTCGAATCTCGGACTCTCGGTAGTGTACAGATCATAAGTAATATAGGGTTGTAATTTACGAACCCAACTTTATCGAACCTAAAGGAAAATGTATTATTTCATTCTAAGCACTCGAATTTAACTTTTTAGTTAATCTTAGTGAGTCGAAAATGTTGGTTTAAGTTCAGGATAAAGAAAATAAAATAAACATGCAAGATCAAATAAATAATAAATACTCAATTTAATCTAATACAGGTCGAGGCAATGAACATATTAAAAATGAATTCTGGAAAATAAATTAAATTAAAATTATGTTTGTTGGTGTTTAAACTAGGGTGATAACGAGAATTCCTATTCTTCCTAGAACCCCCTTCCAGGCGAATAAAAGGTCTTGGCTCTCTTGGAAACCACGCTATTTTTAGTCAATGATTTAACCGGTTGAGAAACATTACTGTTTGTGAATTCTCGTAACTTCCGGTGTGTTTCACCTATGGACATTCCTACCGTGTTAACCCCTCTATTCCTAATGAGGATCTAAACACGTCTTTCAATTATCATTTTCATTTACTGAGTTGGGCTCTCGTGAGTGTTTTGTTCGCAAATTAAATCGAGCGAAAGACATTTCCGTGCATTTGCCCTAACATGACACCCAAAGCTTGGTCGTTAGCATCACACGTTACTTCAAATGGCCTCGACCAATTTAATAGAATTAGATGGAGTTTTCTAAAGTGAAAATTTTAAATAGTTAACACACCACACAAGTTAAAATGATAGTTAGGTTTACTAAAGTGAATATAAGAAAAAATATGTCTCAATTATAATAATAAATATCCTATTTATTCTAGCAATTGAACAGAGCAGCGGCAACAGGCATACAAAGGAAAGCAGAAATTAAATAATATTGGGGATTTGGCAAGTAACAATTGGGTCCGACCAAATTAGCAATCGAGATTAACCATTGTTTGTATTGGTCAAGTAATGAGGTGGGTACGTAAACAAGAAACGAATCTCCAGAGCATCAACATGGATCCCTTGCGTACTTGAATTAACTTTTCCCAAAGATATTGTGAAATCATAAAATAGATATGAATATGATCTTGAAGTTGGTTACTATTGCGTATGAAATGCTGCTATTGACCGAGCTGATAATGATCTGTCTAAAGGGGATAATGTAAAGTTAAGCTCAATATTTATAGCAGCAATTCTAATTCCAGTTAAAGTCAGCTGCTTGACATTGCCAAAATAGTTCTAATTTTGGATGCCCAGTCAATTAAATCACCATCATCATGCCTAAGGTACCGTACATATATTTGTACCCGCACATTAATCTGAACTTGACCGGATCAATCATTAAACTTGGGTCATGTAGATTTAAAAATAAATTTCATTACACTACTTATCATTTCACATTTACTCTTTTTCAAATTTTTGTCACGTCTCTCTTGTTGCTGAGCAAAAAAATAATTAGAGTTTACATATTAAATAGACGAAGTAGTTACAAAAAAATGGGCACTGTACTGTTTCACTTTGGCAGTGAGTTGTTATATAACATGTTTATTTCAAGAGTTTACGTGAATTTACCTTCTATATATACTTCGTTAATTCACTTTGATGAAAAATGGATATTTATAGTCATGTGAGAGAAACGTCTCTCCTTTATAATTTTAAGGGGTAATTAAACTTCACTTCGGTACTTGACTGGATTTTTTTATTTCATTACAGTGTACATTGAAATGTACCCGTACATAAACATTAGTTTTTATTAATTTACTCTAACTTCTGTTAAAATAGATATAGAAATTACAATTTAACCTTTTATTTCTGTAAATTTTGTTTTAAATTTTTTTAAATTTTCATTAATATTTTGTTTATCTTTAATTAGAATTTATGGGCGTCTATTGACTGTCCCTTTCCTCTTTTTGAAGAGCGATTTCGGGTGCGCCGCGTTTGGCGAGTTCCACGGTGTCGAAGGCGTCTGTGAGGTGGTGGTCGACGACATCTGTGTGGTGGTGGACGACGGCAGGTGAAGGAGGGTTGGGTGTGTGTGTGGTGGTGGACGACGGTAGGTGAAGGAGGGTCGGGCAAGCGAGCGATGGAGGAGGGGCAGGGCAGTGGCGACGGGCGGAGGGAGGCGGACGGTCAGGCGGAAGAAAGGAGGGGGTTCCGATTTGGGACTAGGGCTGAGTTGGGAGGCAGCAGGCGAGTCAGGGAGGGCTGAGGAGGGTGGGTGCGGGGCTGCGGATGGCCGGGGCGGGACTGAGGGAGGGAGGGTAGGCGGGCTTGGGCCGAGCGAGGAGGGATGGAATTTACGGGGGAGGGGCGAAGGAAGGCAGGGGAGGATGGTAGGGGAGGATGGTAGGGGTGGTCGGGAGGGAGGAGGGCTCGGACGGGGGTTGGGGCAGAAGGAAAAAGGGGAGAGAGGGGTAGGCGGGCTGGGGTTCAGAGAGGAGGGAGGGGGTTTGCAGGGGAGGGGCGGCGGAGTTCAGGGGAGTACGGTCGGGAGGGCTGGGCAGTGGGGAGGAGGGCTTGGACGGTGGTCGGGGCAGAAGGAAAGAGGGGTCGGGGAGCCGAGGGAAGTCGAAGGGGATGGGGTTGGGCGCACGAATGGGCTGAGGGGTACAGACGGGGATGGAGGTGCTAGCCAGTGCGGGGAGATGGGTAGGTTGCGCGAGGTGTGGGGCGGAGGGGTCAGTTCGGAGGGAGGGTCGCAAGTCAGAAGCAAGCAGGGTGTGGGGGAAGGGCGAGGGAGGATCAGTGGTGTTAGAGGGACGGGGGTCTCGGAGGTTGGACGAAACACAATGAGGGGTCGAGACAGGCATGTGGAAGAAGGGATAGGCAGATTCGAAGAGGAAGAGGGACTAGGGGAAAACCGGGAGGAGTGGGTACAGGGAAATAGCATTGGGACGGAGCCAGACGGATTAGACGACACACAAGAGCGTTGGAAGCATATATCCATTGAGGGTAAGCAATATATCAGACTGGTTTTCGGGGAGACGGAGGAGGGAGAGCCAAACGATGATATGCTGCTGTGTCTGGTGGGCAGATTTATAACAGATAAGGGCTATGATTTCAAAGCTTTCAAAAACGTTATAGCTAGTCTGTGGCAACCCGAGCACAGAGTTACTATAAAAGAAACAACACACAACCTGTTCTTGTTTCAATTTTATGACGAACGGGATATGGAAAGCGTTCTGGACAGGAACCCTTGGACGTTCAATAGACTACAAATCTTGTTGGAACGTTTACCCATGAGAGTGCCCCATAAAAAAGGTAAAATTCCAACATTATCAGGTTTGGTTGCAAATGCACGAGACGCCTGCACATCTGAAAACTGAGAAGGTAGCGACAAGAATTGGGAATGCCCTAGGGGAGGTCGTAAAAATGGATGAAAGAAATTTCATAGGGCACTAGTGCCCTTACATCCGGGTTCGGGTAAAGCTGGCAATTCATAAACCTCTAAACAAAATGATGTCAGTGGAAGATTCAAAGGGGATAAGTCATTGCGTATCATTTAAATATGAAAGGTTACCCCCATTCTACTTCAATTGTGGGATATTAGGCCATGCCGACAAGCAATGTAATAAAGAGAGAGTAGTAGGACATGACACACTGCCCTATGGTACTTGGCTGAGAGTAGAGGAAAAGAAGAAAAATTTGGCACAGGGTGATAGATACTTGTGGAATGGACCGGGGAAGGGAGGAAAGGGAGTCCAGGGTGGCAGATCGCACGGATAGAGAACATAAGCATTTTAAGAAGAAGTAAGCAGTACAGATGCAACCAGGGTCAGACAAAGGAAGGTGCAACCAATATACGAGGAGGATGCAAGCTCTAGGGAATGCGTGGGTATAAAGCGGAGAAGAGTACAACATGGAGGAAGGGAAGGAATAATAGACTTAAATGAGACACAAACATCTGCAGGACCAACTGAGAGGTCCAAGGGGCACAATGAGTGTACTTTCCTAGAACTGCCGGGGGCTTGGGAACACACGGGCCATTAAGTTCCTGCTGAACATTGCAGCTAGAAAAGAAACCCGACTACATATTTTGATGCGAGACTTACTCCACTCAGAGACAGCTGAGGGTTTTGTGTTGGAGATTAAGGTACCAGGGAGTGTTTGGGGTGGATCCGGAAGGGAGAAGTGGGGGATTGGCGATGATTTGGAAGGATGGCAAGGGAGTCTCAGTTCTCTTATACTCGAAAAGACATATACACATATAAGCAATCATGGGAAGCGGGCCTCGGATACTACTAACAGGGGTGTATGGAGATCCAAACAGACATTATAGGCACCAAACGTGGGAGCTGATGAGGTCATTGGCAGAAGGAATTACTATCCCTTGGTGTCTAATTGGTGACATGAACAACATGGGTAGTCAGGAAGATGCAAGGGGATGTCTTCCGTATCCCCAGGGTCTAATAGATGGTTTCTTATCCACGGTAATGGACTGTGGGCTGGAGGATGTTGACATTACGGGCCACAAGTTCACTTGGGAAAAAAGTCGCAGGACTATCGGATGGAAGGAAGCACGACTAGACAGAGCCCTAGTAAACAATGCATGTCAGATTGCTATGGAAAACACTAGATTGACAAACTTGGGCTTCTCTACATCGGATCATAGTCCAATACTCTTAATAGGGCAACCCCAGGTGCACCATCGATTTAGTTACCCATTCGATTCTGTAATGAGTGGGCACTAAAACCGGATTGCGCAAAGATCATAGTCACCACTTGGAATGATGGAGCGGGGCAACAACTAACGGAAATATTGGCCATCGTGCGAGAAAGGTTACATCAGTGGGGACGAGAAGAAAACAAGAAAAATGGATCCGAGCTAAGGAAGACACAAAGAAGGGTCACAATTCTAAGGAATAGAAGGGACGTTCAGGGGATGAAAGAATATGGCAGAGTGGCAGATAAATTAAACAACCTATTATTAGCAGAAGCGATCAAATGGAGGCAGAGATCAAAACAACTGTGGTTAGAGAAGGAAGATCAGAACACAGCTTATTTCCACAAGTGTGCCACAGAGAGAAGAAAACGGAATTATATATCAACTCTCAAAACATAATGGACTCGAATAAGTCCCCAGGGCTCGATGGGCTAAATGTAGAGTTTTATAAAGCAAACTGGACCTTGAAAGGCACAAACGTAGTCGCGGCAGTACAGGAGTTTCTCTCTACAGGAACCCTCCCCCATGGATCGAATGAGACAATTATTGTTCTAATCCCGAAGAAGCAAAAACCTGAGTCCATGGGAGACTACAGACCAATAGCCTTGTGTAATGTGATATACAAAATAATCTTCAAGGTCATGGTCAATCGGGGCAGTTTATCAATAGAGAGAAGTCTTCTGTATTTTTCTCCCCAAACACAAGCAGCGAAGTGAAAGGAGTCATCAAAAACAGGTTGTATTTTAAAGAGGAACTAGAGGCAACAGTATATTTGGGGCTCCCAAACATGGTAGGGAGGAATAGAGTACAAACCTTTGGGTATATCAAGGAGCGGATTGCACGGCAAATGGCCTCTTGGAGCAACAAGTTCTTGTCTTCTGCAGGGAGGTAGGTTTTAATTAAATCTGTTCTCCAGGCTTTGCCATCATATTATATGCAGTTATTCCAATTGCCGCAAAGGTTACTCGAGGATATTGGGTGAATGTTCAATAAGTTCTGGTGGAAAGGAAATGCGGGTGGTAGGAGGATTATGTGGCGCATATGGGCTGACCTCTGCAAACATAAGGAACTAGGAGGCATGGGCTTCCTGCACCTAAGGGAGCATAACCTGGCACTCTTGGGGAAATAAGCTTGGAAGATCCTGACAAATCTCTCATCGTTGCCAGCAATGTTGTTAAAAGCAAAGTACTATCCCCATGCCACATTTTTCGTAGCTCCACTAGGGCATACCCCGAGTTATATCTGGAAAGGCATATATGCAGGGCGAAGCGTGGTAAACGAAAAGGCCTGCCGCAATATTGGACCGGGCGACGTTCCTATCCTCGGAACTCCTTGGCTAACAGGTGAAAACTCATACATCAACAATGAAACAATTAATGTCGAGCCTCATATCCTAGCTCATATGAAAGTATCAGACCTATTTCTACCAGAATGCAGAGCTTGAAACGTTGACATGGTTAGGTCTATTTTTGACTTGGACATAAGTAAGAGAATCTTCTCCATAATCCCTAGTATATACGGTGACACGGATCACTGGTATTGGGAAGGGGATAGGACAGTTGAATATTCAGTAAGAAGTGCGTATAGGGTTCTTTGTTCGTTAGGTAACCTATGGAACTCATCGACAAACGCCCCGGAATGGAGAAGTGTTTGGAAATTTAAGGCACCACCGAAGGTCAAAGTGTGCTTTTGGAGAGCTATCTCAAATCTCCTTCCGACCAGAGCTTCTCTATTTCTCAAGGGAGTACCCATTATCACACAATACCCACTGTGTGGAGAGGGAGAGGAGACGGGGGACCATCTGTTCTTGAAATGTCGAGTGGTGAAACCGATTTGGGAAGACACGTTGCTGACCGGGGTCAAAAGCAGAACGGGGACGAGTCCAAAGGTGGCTGAATGGACAACATAGGGGAAGATCAGGACGAGACCGTCCTAGTGGCACTTTGTTTCCGGGCCATTTGGAGAGCAAGAAATCAACGTATCTGGAAGGGAGAAGAGTTTCACCCGTCACGGGTAGCTGCAATGGCAAAAATGTATCGTAGACAATGGGCTGCTTCTAGACCTCAAACAACCAGTGCAGGGCAGGCGCAAAGAGAGCCAATTCCACCCTGTCGTCATCTCTTAGAGGGAGCTGTAAAGATTAACGTTGATGGAGGTTTGGACACAGAGAGAGGGTGTGGAGTATAGGACTCGCATACAGGGATTCCGAAGGGCAGCTGATAGGGGGATTTTGCAGACGGTTCACGGGATATCTCCTCCCAGAAGAGGTGGAGGCCGTGGGTGTCAGAGAAGCACTTTCATGGGTAAAAGGGAGAAATCTAACAACTGCGGTGGTAAAGTCAGACTTCCTACAAGTTGTGGACAACATCAGGCGGGGAAATCGAACCAGGAACATAGTGGGTGGTATCATCTCTGACTGCTGCCAGATTTTTTCAGTTTTAGGGGCAGGTGTTTCAATATCTTACGCTTCAAGATCTTGTTACTCGGTGGCTCATGAGTTAGCTAAATATGCTATGACTAACAATAGTTGGGATTATGGTGCGGGGTTTGTCCCACCAACCGTTGCCTCAGCTGTTCGGCTAGATGCCGGGTTAGTTGTCCTTTAGTTAAATAAAACAAAGAATTACTTCAAAAAAAAATAGAATTTATGAAAAAATTTCATTTTAATTTCGTACTTAATTAATATTTTTAATATTTAGCATTGGTTAACTAATTTTTTTAATTCATTTATAATTTAAACATTTCACACAAATAATTATCTCTATTATGGATGGTGACGTGCGGTATTGAATTGATACAATTTAATATAAACCTCAATAAAGCAAAAAATATGCAGTACTATTTTCACTGTTCTTAATAACAATTATGTTATTGTAGTTAAAAATTAATAACAAAAAAACAAAAAAAAGTATAATTAAAGTAAGGGATAGTGATAGTTTACTACTCCTAACTATCCTGAAATGACACTTTCATACACTAAACAATTTTCTCTAGTTTTAGTACCCTAACTATTTTTATTAATGACTTCTTAAAATATGTAAATTACCCTAGGTTTTGATTTCAATTCTGCTCGATTTACTACAGACCGATAGTAATCCAGAATTGAATTTGAACTTAGTTCAAATTCATAATGAAAATTTTAAACTTTTATGGTATGTCCGGATCAATTCTGGTTCAGATGAAAGGACGTTTTTTTTCTTGGAGAGTGACTCCGTCGATCATCGACGGACCTCCGGCAAGTCGTTGTTGTTGGTCCCCTTTTCTCTGGGCATCAGAGTGTAATCAGTAGCAGCGGATCTGAGTAGCCAATTACCTTTTCCAGTAGTGTTCCCGGATCTGAGCACCGTTCCCCTCTCCTCCCAAAACCTCTTACTCTTCGTCGTATGCTTCTACCACCTCTAAGTTCCAGACCACCTGGATCTTACAGTTTGTGACGGGTCGCTGCGGCATGATTTTGGAAGCCTTAAACACATCCCTCCTGTTGTCTATGTAGACCTTAGATTCGTATTTTGTCAAGAATGTAGCTTTTTCCATGGCCGAGTCGCTGCCACCGATGACGACCAACGACTAAATCCTGAAAATTGGGGGCAGCGCTGTCGCACACGGCACAAGCCGAGATCCCTTTGTTTTAGAAGCCTCCGAGGCCCTCTCTGGTGGAGACGATTATGGAGTCTGCAGAGACGGTTTTGGAATTGGTCAAGACTTTGAAGGGGTGGGAGGAGAAATTGACCTTGTTGACGGTCTCGGTAAAAATCTGGGTGTCGACGCGGACGAAATGGTGCGGCAATGATCCATGAGCTCGAAGCCGAAGACGCCGTGGGGGAAGACGGTGAAGTTCTCGACGTCGGAGGTGGTGGAGTGCTGGCCGCCGGAGCTTATCCACCAAGACGGAGTTCCTCTGCCATCGACGTACTTCTTTGTCGTGGCGCTCATAATCCCTTTTTTTTAATTGTTTGGGAAAAAATAATTTTCTATTATTTAATAAGGGTAAACCAATATTTAATAAAGATAAAATTGTAAATTTATGAATTTAACCGAGTTCAAATTCAATTCTAGTTCACTATCGGTCTGTTGTAAATGGGATAGAATTGAAATCAAAACTAAGGGTAATTCAAATGTGCTAGACATTTTAGGGACAAGTTGTCAATAAAATAGTTAGGTTATTAAAAGAGAGAAAAAATTAGTTAGAGTATAAAAGTGTAATTTTGAGATGATTAGATGTATTAAACTCTAGTTATCCCTTGAAATAATACATGGGGATGGTAGAAAAGATAGGATGAACGAGGAGAGTGGAGGAAGGACAGACAGCCGGAAAAGGGAGGACTCAAATGCAAGAAAAGCTCATCGGAAAATTCACACACTAACTCCAGCAAAGGACTTTTTTTATTTTTGAGGGGTAAATTGGTTATCAGGAAGTCATAATGCAAGAGCATTTGACATTTGCCACATTTGAAACAATATTTTGGCATATCCCAACATATACACGTAAGAAAGGCGAAAATCTATTTCCAGATACGCATAAACAGTTACTATCAACTGATGCCACCATAAACAAGAAATACCCATTGCTAGAAATACTAAATGAAATTATACTGTAAATATAATATGTTCAATGAGGCAAGTCATGACACCTTTAAAAATCACAAATATCAGAACATGTTGTAGATTTTGAATAGTCAACCAACCGTGGTTGCCAAATCTATACAAAAAAATTATATTATACTTGAAATGCTTGTGTCATCAACCAGCACATTACCCTTTTGGAGGATAATACCATGGAAATCCAAAACAAGTTGAACGACTCAAATTCCAGAACAAGTGTGTGCACCATCACCATTTCATCAACAAGTTTTCGCAATTTCTTTTTCTTTTCTATGATTGATCATTGTCGAAGCACAAAAATTATTAGCTTTTAATCAAAGTCAACCAATTCCCATATTAGCATGACATGGATTATTAGGATAAAAATGCCAGATACTTTTATCATCTAATAACTAATTAGTTTGTCTCGACTTGAGAGATCCCTTTGGGATTCGCAGGATCCTGCAGCGATTAGGGTTGGTGGAAAACTCTGTTGGCACCCTATACAAACTGTCACAACTTTACAGAAAGCAAGTTGGTCGAGTAGAGTTGAATATGCCTGAATTGTTCCGATATCAACTACCCATACAAACATGGAAGGAGACAAGTCAATTGAGTTTTCGTGGCTAGGAACCTGGCGGCTATCCCAACAATTATGGCGTATTCAGAAATTTTTTATTGTGTTGGGAAAGCTCATCCAGCGCCGTGATCCAAGTCTGATCCGGCGAGACCTGTAAAGCCGATGAACAGTTGGGGAGCGTTTTAGCTCTCAACAAAAAGTTAAGAAATCACTATACCGTATATCCCCTATTAATACTACTATATAAAGAGTTTCCTGATTACAATTTTGATGCAAAAATGAAAGGAACACTAAACTCTAGCTTGGGCGCCAAGTCGGCGGCTGCTCTTCCTTGCGGCTAATTGAGAACAGGAAAGGACTTCTTACGTAGAGATAGGGTTGATGTGGAATTGCTTGGGAGGCAAGCAGGGTGAGTCGCACCCCTTGTGTGGGCGGCACGAGCTTGAGGCCTTGACTGGCCGAAGTTTTTCGTTTGGTCTATTATTAGTCTGTGTGACTTCTGGAGTGTATTCCGATCGTTGGCGCGTCTTGTAGAAACTCTCTCTTGGAGTTGAGGCGGAGTCGATGCGTCGGGACGTGAACATTTATCCCGCCGAGGTCTGAGCTGGTTTTATTAGCTTTCAGGTTCTTCTCGCAGGAACTCCGGCGGGTGTTTCTCGTAGGAATCATTTTCTATCAAAGATGAGACTCTTTCTTGTAGGAACTCGTCTAGCAGGGCTAAGGTGTACTTAGGAACTGATCCAGAGAAACCGAGGAATCCCAACTTGCAGGAACTTCAAGAGGAGCCTAGTTGATATTTTTTTATTGACAAGAAATATATTTTATTAAGAAAATAAGAACAATACAAGAAAGAACAAGACTAAACCAAAAGATATTAAAAAGTCGCGACCTTGACCAGACTCAATAACTGAGCCCTTTCCTAGAGCGAAGAACTCTAGGCTCAAGTTTTCGAGTGGTCCTATTTTTCCAAGAGAAGGGGTCAAGACCTATTCTTCCCCCTCCTCCCAATGTCCTCTAGGATCAATGTCATATGCCTTTAACTCTTTTGTAAGCAACTGATAGGAAGCTCTATTGCCCCTGGGCCTTCTGGTAAGCTTCCTTGCCCTGGAAGCATTGACCTTAGAATCGGTCCTTAAGGCCTCGATCTTTCTTTTCGAAGACACTTTTCCCCAGCTTCAAGGGAAGTGCTTGAATCAACTGGCTGAGAGTCTTGGATTTTTAAGTGATTCGGTCTGATCACTGTGAGGGGTGTCACTACGGCCGGTTCGTCTGAGTCTTCGGTTTCATGCCTCCCGATCTGCATTCGTCATAAGAGAATAACCAACCCCCTCATGTTGAGTTGCCACAATTATTTTGTAAAATCCACTCTCTCAATCGTAAGAAAGATTGCGCAAAATGGATATTGGTAAATCTATAGCAATCCACCGAAACCGACCTTACCTTTTTGTAACGTGAGTACAACTCCCTTGTACATGTTTTGGCATCTCATCAATTCTTGGAGCCTGAAATAGAACATACTCTAATGTAATGTATTTTGACCCTTTCGATCATGCTCGCATGCAACTTGCTCATTTCTCATATCTAGGCCCAACAATATTCTCTAATCCAGATGGAGTCTTTTTCTACATCGCAAGTTCCACATAATCCCCCATAGTCTCTCTTTCATTAGGGATCTCTTATGTTTCAGCAAGCTGTAGTGTATCACAATCATGATCTATGCGGAGTTCGAAAAATGAAGACTTGATCCCCGACTTTTGTGCCCCGTCTATCGCCCGAAGTAAAATCTTGGGCACAAGTTTTGGACTTCCCAATTATTCTCCCTACTTCTTGCATAACCATGGACACATCCGCTTCTCGACTTGACCCACAATATAATTAAATAGTTTTGAGTTTTCGGCTCTGGCTCATCTGACTCGGTTTTGCAAATGTGGATTGGTTTCCACATAATTCTGGCATGGTACGTCTCTTGGCTACAAATTCCTATCTAATCTGGTCTAGTTTTGGAACTTCATACAAATTTGGATATGCTGCAGCAACAATGATGTCCTTTGCTCGGTTTGGTTTTGGATCAACAATAGACACAATACAATTGCTGATCCTCATCAGAGCTTGGCGTTGGGGAATGTATGGTCCATATCATGGCAAGAGAAGCAATAATCATAAATATAACTACATTTCCATCCCGGAATCCATTTCAAATAACTAGATTAATCAAAAGAGGGTTTTGAAGCTTTTACCTGAAATTGAATCAGTGTGTTTGGACTTCAACTAAAATCCCATTTGGGTGGCCTACGTATCTCGTCCCACAGAAATCAAAGCCCGCGTAGTTCGGAGGTTTGGACTTATGGAACTAATTATTTGGTAGAGTGATGGTATCTTTTCTATGAGTCTCTTCTCTGTGAGTCTCTGGTGAAGAAAGGGAGAAGGAGAGTTTTCTTAAAACGAAAATGCACACTTTTCTGAACTGAAGCAGTTGTTATATCTGCTTCGGGATATGGCATGTATTTTCGGAAATCATTTCCACAAATATATCTCACGTCGACCCGCCACGGACCCTGCCACGGGGCCATGGCAAATCTTTGCCGCAACGAGCCCCGCCACGGCCCGTGGCCATTTCTATGGTTTCACCACGGACCCGTGGCTAATCACTTGGTCACGATCACGTGGTTCACCCAGCCACGGTCTAGTCTTACCCACCATGGCCCTGCCTTAGTTCCCGCCACGGACCCGTGGCCAATTTCACGGTCTGTGGCTTTTTCTTTTCACCTTAATTTTCCTCTCAATTGTTCCAGTACACGTTCTTTGTGCGTGACTCTCTAGGCTCATGTCCCTGTAGGGTTTTGGAACGTTCAAGATCCATTAAACAAAAGCAACTCCAAACCTTGTCCAAGAACATGAACCATTAAATCTCAAGGCAAAATCTATTTCACAAAAAATTTACCTTTTAGTCTTTGTTGAATCAAGAAAGAAGAACTATATGATCTTCTTCTCTAGAGCAAGTCCACACCAAGAGGATGATCTTCAAGATCCTTCACAAAGAGCCTACTATAACTAATATTTGAAGAACAAGAGAGCAAGAAGAGAGGAGAAAGACAATGTGGCCGGCCAATGAGAGAGAAAGTGAGTTGTGAGAGTGTGTGAATTAATTCTTCATTTGTCTACTTGATCAACACATAAGGCATTGGTCATTAAAGTGACAAATGATGAAGACATGGGTTAAAGGCAAGTCATTACCTAAACCCCTTAAATCACTCACCTCTTAATCAACAACACCAACTAAGAATGGTGTGTGGCCCCCACCCTTGGACCCACCAAGGTGGCCGGCCACTTGGGCTTATTTGGGCCTTATTTGGGCTCTTGTTGTGCCGGCTAGGTGACCTCATGGGCCGAGCTCAATGGGCTCGCCCATGTGGTCGTGTGCCGTGTCCAAAAGTTGTCCGACCCTTTTTTTCGTTACTTATCAAACAAAGTCCAACGCGACATCGACGGAAATCTCAGTTTTCTCTTTTCGCTAATTATTCTCTCAAACCGAACCCATGGCCCAAACCCATCAGTTTTGTCCATGTATTGCTCCTCAAGAAACGTTAAGGTTTCCTTGTCTCAAGTTATCCATCTTGTATGTGTGTGACCCTCCAGGCTCATGCCACCGTTGGCAGATCGGCGCAAGAGATCTCTCTTGCCCGATCCATCATGAGTGGTCTGTAGTAAGACATTATGATTACCCAAGGTGCATGATGATCGATGATTCGATTTAACCTTGTGCGTACAAGTCACTATCCTATTATCTCTAGACATCCCAATTGATCACAAGGCATAGAGTCGTCATCCTTGTTTAATCAATCATTGTTACTTGATATGTGAGATGGCTGAGAACTGATAACTCGTATCACTGGCATGGCCATACTCTTTCTCTCAGTCACTCTCGATCAAGCGGCCTTAACGGATATCTTTCCCAGACCGTAGTACGAGGGATAAATCCCTTAACCGTCTTTCGTGTCACTCATGCAATCCGTTCCGC
Source organism: Geranium rotundifolium (assembly GCA_963920655.1). NCBI lineage: Eukaryota > Viridiplantae > Streptophyta > Magnoliopsida > Geraniales > Geraniaceae > Geranium > Geranium rotundifolium. The sequence continues at coordinate 30,738,457 of OY987312.1, read as the reverse complement.
CACCCAATCATGCCCGTTATTGCAATCATTTTACGGAAGTGTTAGGCGCAAGTTAAAGCCGTACGTCGACCGCATAGCGATCACAAAGACTCCTTGGTCTAAGGATATCGTGACAAACTATCGCATTTGTATATGTTTATGGCTTAATCTATGAAACACTATTCAAAGTGGGTCGTCCGATACCAATCACCTCATGATATCTATGATATGATTTCGGGATTCTTCATCCCTATGACAAGTAGAACTACGTCATTGAGAACCATCCTCATACTGGTCGCTTCTATTGAAGCGTATATTGACCAGGGACTCATTAAGTGTGATCCGTAGAGATTTATGGTTCTACTACTTTAGTGGTCATAAATCAGATCATGCTTAACATATTACTTCAACACATAAGTAATACAAAGCCGTTTTATTTATTACAAACGATGATAATTATACAGACATTTACAGACCACTAGCAATTGTACTAGGGAACAAAAATGCTATCATTCTCCCACTTGCCCATAGTTCCAATCTAAGTCCCAGTCTATACCCATTGACCTAACATGTTTATCATGTTTCGCTTGAGGAAGAGCCTTGGTCAAGGGGTCGGCTCTGTTATCGCCAACGTAGTGGATCTTCACGTCACCTCTAGCAACTATGTCGCGGATGATGTGATACTTCCTGAGTACATTCTTGGATCTGTCATGTGCCCTGGGTTCCTTAGCTTGCGCAATGGCCCCGGTGTTGTCACAATATAAGTTTACTTGGTTAGATGGGTTTTGAATTACATCTAACCCAGCCATGAAACTCCTGATCCATACAGCCTCCTTTGCTGCTTCCGATGCAACAATATAGTCAGCTTCCGTTGTAGAGTCGGCAATGGTGTCATGCTTCTTGCTTTTCCAGCTGAATGCTCCACCGTTCAACGTAAACACATATCCCAACTGACTCTTAAAGTCATCAGGATCTGTCTGAAAACTAGCGTCGACATATCCTTTGACGACTAGGTCATCATCATTTCTTCCCCCGTATACAAGAAAAGCGTCTTTGGCTTTTCTCAAATATTTGAGAATTGCCTTGACTGCAATCTAGTGTTCCTCACCAGGTTTGGATTGATGTCTACTGGTACAGCTTAGGGCAAACGAGACATCCGGTCTCGTACATATCATGGCATACATTATCGACCCTATAGCCGAAGCATATGAGATCTCATTCATTCTTTTTAGCTCTGCAGGTGTCTCAGCACACTGTTTCTTACTAAGCTTTATGCCATGACGCATGGGCAGCAGTCCTTTTTTTGAATTATGCATTGAGAATCTTCTCAGTACTTTGTCTATATAGGTGCTTTGACTCAAGCCCAAGACCCGCTTGGCATGATCTCTATATATCTTGATCCTCAAGATATAAGAAGCCTTGCCTTAAGTCCTTCGTTGCGAAACACTCACCTAACCAAGCCTTTGTTAAGAGCAAGGTAGGGATGTCGTTTCCAATGAGCAATATGTCATCGACATAGAGCACCAAAAAGACTACTTTACTCTCACCTGCCTTTTTATACACGCAAGGTTCATCATCGTTCTGGATGAAGCCAAACTGTTTCACTACTTCATCAAAACGTTGATTCCAACTCCGAGATGCTTGTTTCAAACCATAAATTGATTTGAGCAACTTACAAATCTTTCCCTTATTCCTTCCCGTACCATTTCTCGAATGATGTCCCTTCGACTACTTTCGACAAAGCCCTATTTATTATGAACCAGCCGTTTGTAGAGTGCAACCCCAGAAGGAGATCGGGAGATCAGTGTGACTTAACATCGATCGAACCATATCCAACAATGTCTGATTCCTTCGCTCGGACACACCATTGAGTTGCGGTGTTCCTTGCGAAGTCCACTGAGATAGTATTCCACTTTCTGTAAGATGACTAAGAAACTCTTCGGATAAGTATTCTCCACCCTGATCAGAACGGAGTGCCTAGATACTCTTTCCGAGTTGGTTTTCTACTTCATTCCTAAACTCCTTGAATTTATCAAAGGTTTCGGACTTATGTCTCATGAGATAGACATAACCATATCTAATGAAATCATCAGTAAATGTGATAAAGTAGCCTAAACCACCTCTGGCTGGTGTACTCATTGGTCCACATACGTCTGAATGTATTAAACCCAATAGATCACCTGCCCTCTCACCAATACCGGTGAAGGGCGCTTTAGTCATCTTGTCCATTAAAGAAGCCTCGCATCTTTCAATCGTTTGGAATTCGAATTGACTATGCGTTTCTCATTTATGTGACCTAGACGACAATGCCAGATTAAAGTTTGGTCTAAATCATTAGCTTTAAACCTCTTAGCATTAATATTATAGAGCATGTTGGATCTCGAGTTTTTCATATTTAATATGTATAAACCTCCAACTGTGTGAGCATTTCCATAAAACATGTTATTGCGCATAATATTAAAAAACCCGTTCTTAATATCAAAATAATAACCTTCTTTTTCAAGAAGGGATATTGATACAATATTTCTACTGAAAGTAGGTACGCGAAACACATCAAAAAGTTCTATTACAAGCCCACTGGGCAAAACAAGATCAACCGAACCCACAACAGTTGCGGTAACACGCACGTTGTTTCCAACTCTTAGGTCCACCTCGTTTTCCCCCACATTTCTTCGACTACGCAGTACTTGCACATCCGCACAGATATGAAACTTAGCTCCAGTGTCTAGTACCCAAGCATTTATAGTAGAAAGATTTAGCTCTAATGGAATACCTGACAAAATAGCGGCCCCACCGCCCTTCTTCTTATTTTCCTTCAACTGCTGATAGTCCTTTTTCTAATGACCAAGCTTTTGGCAGTAGAAACATACCGACTCCTTTACCTTCCCCTTGCCCTTCATGGGTATGGAAGGTTTAGAAATAAAAGGTCGTCTGTGATAGCATTTTTGTTCCCTAGTCCAATTGCTAATAGTCTATAAATGTCTATGTATAATTATCATCGTTTGTAATAAATAAAACGGCTTTCTATTACTTATGTTTCGAAGTAATATGTTAAGCATGATCTGATTTATGACCACTAAAGTAGTAGAACCATAAATCTGTACGGATCACACTTAACGAGTCCCTAGTCAATATACGCTTCAATAGGACAAAACTGAAGGTTTTGGGCCATGGGTTCGGTTTGAGAGAATAATTAGCGAATCGAGAAAACTGAGATTTTTCGTCGATATCGCGTCGGACTTTGTTTGATAAGTAACGAAAAATAGGGTCGGGCAACTTTTGGACATGGCACGAAACCACATGGGTGAGCTCATTGGGCTCGGCCCATGTGGTCACGTGACCGGCCTAACAAGGGCCCATTTTGGGCCGAATAAGCCCAACATGGCCGGCCACCTTGGTGTTAGGTTTGTGCCCTAGTCCAAAATATTGGATAATCATAATGTCTTGCTAGAGGCCACTTATGATGGAAAGGGTAAAATGGTAATTTTACCAGTCTACCAATTATTCGTGAGCCTAGAGGGTCACACGCATTAAGCACAATACATGACAATAATTATGGATGAGAGTTGAGAACAATTCGGTAGTTTTCTGGCCTAAGGTTTTAACCAGACGGTTGAAGAAATCAATTCGAGGAAATTGAGCCGTTTTGACTAAACCGAAATTAGAACTCAAGTTAATGGGTTTAATTTGGGTTTTAGTTAAATGGGCTTAAACCCCATTTAGGGTTTAAGATAAGAGAGGGGTTAAATGCAAATAAGAAGGATTAAAAGGATGGATAATACAATTTTTATTTTGAAATTCAATTTTAATTTCAAATTAAAAATCACATAATCATTATTTATCTTATCCTTGGAATTTTTCAGCAACTAACTCCCACTCTCTCTCCCTCACCTTGCCGAAATCTCTCCTCTCTCTACCTTCATTATTGCTCAAGTTTTCCTTTGAATTTTCTAGCAAAAATTAGAGAGAAAAACCATTTCGGTTGTGTGCTTGTGTGGACTTGATAGAGAGGACATTACGCTTGTGTTCTTGTCGATTTCAAGAGGTAAATATCAGATTTTTATAATGTTCATAAAATATTCAAATAGCATTAAGATCAAGTTTTTATCGATCACCACGGTTACATATTGTCCGCTGCATGATTTTCAATCTTTGGAACCCGTGGTGATCTCTTTCAGTGGTATCAGAGCATGGTTATTATGTTTATTTGTATATGTTTAAATCTGTTTTTTTTTATGTTTATATGTGTTCTTCATCATTAGCATGCATGTAAATCAAAAAAAATTTCAGATTTGATTAGTTTTGGAAATTCGAAAATTAATTATTTTTTTTGGGTTTTTCGGGGTAAGGCATGGCTTAGCCATCGCCGACCAGGTCGAGTCCCGTGGTGGACCATGGAATGCCCTAGGGCAGACCATGGTCAGCACCATGGGCCGACGAGAGTCGCCCACGGGGAACCATGGCAGCCCTCGCGGGCGACCATGGTCGCTGCCGCGGGCGACACGTTCTGCCCTTGCGGGTGACCATGGCAGCCCGTGAGGGCTACCATGGTTGCTCGCGGGCGACCAGGGTCTGCCCTAGGGGCGACCATGGCTGCCCTCGCGGGCTACCATGGTCGTTCCCGTGGCCGACCACGGTCAGCCCCGCGGGCGACCTCGGCAGCCCTCACGGGCCACCTTGGTTGCCTCCGCGGGCGAACTTCGGTTGAGCCGGTTCGGCTCGACCAGATTCGTGCGAACCGGTTGGTTCGCAAGAATATTTGGAAACCCTAATAAAATTTAATTTTCAGATTTGGTTCGGTTTCGATAAACCAGCGAGAACCGGTCCAAAATTCAATTAATCGATAAAACCGTCCGGTTTCGATAAACCGGAACTTTTTCCACACTTAAGAAAGATAAAACTTGGAAAAATTATTTGTTTGATCAGCATGTTGTTTGATAACATGATCTTTGATAACATGATGTTTTCCACATGATGCTAGCTAAGCCCATTAGATTTGCATTTTAATTTCGGTTTTGCAACCTGCGTGTTGCTCAATTTTGGATTGTAGTAAATACGGCTTGCGTGTCGTGATTTGTATTTTATTTAATTTATTTTAATATGTAATCATGAAGACCGTCACAAGAATCAAGTCAAGAAGGAGACTCGGATTGGAGGAGGCTCGAAGCCAGTGGGAGTTCAAAAGAATGGAGCAAGTTTGGATCTTGAAGACCTTGTCTTTAGGATCGGTTTTGCTAGATTCTTAAGAACTTTAGATGGGCTTAGCTATGCATATTTTATTGTTACATTTGTATATTTGAATGTATGAATGTATGATAGTTTAAATATACAAGTTTATGTATGATTTGCTATCACCTACATGCAAAGATTAAAATTGGAATTTAATCAGACTCGCATGTAACCTGCTAAGGGATCATCTTTGCATGAATTTGCAATTGATGATTCCAGATTAAGATTGTATCGATATACAATCAGACTCTTATAATTCACTTAAACGCAAATAATTACAAGTCAAGCGTGATATCATCCAAGTTTGGGCACTCAAAAGGGCTTTGACCTTATGGATGTCGGTACGCCTCCGCATAACATTCATAGAGAAGAAGTCTGGATGAGATGGGTAGTTCTGTGTGGGTGCGTGCGCCTCCGCGTAGTAGTCACATTAGTTCTATCCATAGTTCAAGCTTGGTAGACTTGTCTACGATTGTCAGCTAGGGCTGACCTAGGGTATCAGTATAGGGTATGCCACGTACTAACAAGTACAGACCCTAGCCAGGAACTACATGGTCTTGTAGATGGATTTACTCCTACCTTGATGCACTCAATTGGAGCAGTGAGCCTCCGTTCACTTCAATTGAGAGTATGATAGGATCCTGGTTCAGATTCTAAAGTTAGAATCAGAAAGTGTTTTATAATTAAATCTCCAACTTCAACTTCAATTAATACTAATTAAAAGTTGTTTACTATGTAGATATAATATGGCAAACACGAATCACTCTGGTAGCGCGCTTAGGTCACTAATCGAGAATGATAAGCTTAACGGCGTAAACTTTCTCGATTGGGACCGGAATTTGAGACTCGTTCTCAAGCATGAACGTAAGGATTATATCCTTACCCAGGAACAAGCACCTACTGAACCAGCGCTGAACGCCTCAAGGGCGCTAAGGGATACCTACCAGAAATTCCTTAGCGACCGGATTAACGTGCAGTGCATCATGATGGGCAGTATGGTGCCGGACTTGCAGCAACAGTTCTTGGACATTTCCAACGATCCCAAAGCCTGTATGGCTGAGATCGAGAAAAGGTTCAAGGAGAAAGCGCGTGTCGAAAGATACGACACTTTCGTTGAACTGATGTCTTGCAAGCTAAAGGTTGGAGCTCCTGTCAGTCCTCATGTCCTTAAGATGAAACGTCTTTTGGAACATTTGACCAGGCTAGGTCATCCTGTGGACAAGGAAATGTCTGCAGACTTTGTGCTGCATTCACTTCCAGAAGCATATCGTGAATTCGTTGGAAATTACAATATGCATGACATGAACAAAACCGTGTCAGAGCTTTATGGTATGCTTGTGACTGCTGAAAAGAATCTCAAGGGGAAAACCAAGGAGGTTCTTATGGTCAACAAGCAAGTGAGCTTCAAGAAAGCCAGCCTAGGGAAGGGTAAGGCTCCTATGCACCTAGCAGGGAAGATTCGACAACCTAAGGGTCCAGCAGCTCCAAAGGCTGTTGAGAATCCTAAGAAGGATGCCGTCTGCTTCTATTGCCAAGGAATGGGGCACTGGAAGAAGGATTGCAAGAAACACAAGTTGTTTCTTAAGAAGAGTGGAGCTTCCACGTCTTCAGGATCAGGTATATTTGTTATTGAGCTCAATCTCAGTTTATCTACTTCAGATTCTTGGGTACTTGATACTGGTGCAGAATCTCACATTTGTGTTAATGTGCAGGCTCTGGGAAGTAGAAGAGAAGTGAGCAAGGGCGAGGCGGACCTACGAGTTGGCGATGGCAATCAAGTCTCGACAACTGGTGTAGGAGATATTAGTCTCAGTTTGCCCAGTGGGCTAGTTTTATTTTTAAGTGATGTTCATTGTGTACCTGCGTTTCGCAGAAATATTATTTCAATTTCCTTGCTCGACAAGGAAGGATATCATTTTACAATTGATAATGGAGTTTTTAGTATTTTCAAGAAAAACATGTTTTATTGCAATGCTTCATTAGTTGGTGGTTTATATATTCTTAATATTCAAAACAATGACACTAGCTCGGTTTATAATATCAGTAACAAAAGGGTTAAATCCGATGATTTAAACCAGACTGTGATATGGCACTGCCGCTTAGGCCATATTGGCCAGAAACGCATCTCAACACTTCACAAGTGTGGGCTTCTAAATCCGTTTGAATTCACTTCAATTGAGAGATGCGAGTCATGCCTTATGGGCAAAATGACAAAAGCACCTTTTGCCGGTTTAGGTCAAAGGGCGAGTGACTTACTAGGCCTCATACATTCCGATGTTTGTGGGCCCATGAGCACTCAGGCCAGAAGAGGTTTTCACTACTTCGTTACATTCACTGATGACTTCAGTAGATATGGATATGTTTATCTTATGAGACATAAGTCGGAAACCTTTGACAAGTTCAAAGAGTTCCAGAACGAAGCACATAACCAGCTTGGTAAAAGTATAAAGGCGCTTCGATCTGACCGAGGCGGTGAGTACTTAGACCAAGACTTTCACAGTCATTTAAAGGAGTGTGGGATCATCTCTGAATTGACTCCGCCTGGAACACCTCAAATGAATGGTGTATCCGAACAGAGAAATCGGACCTTGCTTGACATGGTTCGATCAATGATGAGTCAGGCTGATCTTCCTATCTCCTTCTGGGGCTATGCCCTAGAAACGGCCGCATTCATATTGAATCGGGCTCCTACAAAGGCAGTGGAAAGCACTCCATACGAAGTGTGGAACGGGAAGAAACCCTTATTAGCTTTCCTTAAGATTTGGGGATGTGAAGCTTACGTCAAGCGTTTGCTAGGCGATAAGCTCAAACCCAAATCAGACAAATGTGTCTTTGTGGGGTACCCTAAAGAAACAAGAGGGTACTATTTCTACAAACCCAGTGAGAACAAAGTTTTTGTTGCTCGAGGAGGGGTATTTTTGGAAAAGGAATTTATTTCCAAAAGAGCTAGTGGGAGTGCCGTGCATCTTGAAGAAATTCAAGAAGATACGAAGCAACCCACTACGCCGAATGTAAAATTACAGGAGCCAGAAGAGGTCATTGATCAAGAACAAATCCCGACACCCATTCCAGATGGTCCAAGAAGGTCTGAGAGATCTCGTCAAGCTCCTATCATATATGGCTTCCTAGCCACTGAAGGAAATGACTTGATGTTGGTGGATCAGGATGATCCAGAAACCTACAGACAAGCTTTGGCAAGTCCAGACTCCGAAAAATGGCAGAACGCCATGAATGAAGAAATGAAGTCCATGTCAGATAACCAAGTCTGGAACTTGGTGGATCAGACCCCTGGGATAAAACCCATCGGTTGTAAATGGGTCTATAAAATTAAGACCGACATGGATGGAAAACCTCAGACCTATAAAGCTAGACTGGTTGCGAAAGGTTATCGCCAAATCGAAGGTATTGATTATGACGAGACTTTTTCACCTGTGGCTATGGTCAAATCTATCCGGATCATTCTAGCCATAGCAGCATACTATGACTATGAGATATGGTAGATGGACGTCAAAACCGCCTTCCTTAACGGGAACTTAAAAGAGGATGTGTATATGACACAGCCCGAGGGTTTTGTTGATCCAGAGAATCCCGGAAAGATTTGTAAGCTGCTTAGATCCATTTATGGATTAAAGCAAGCTTCACGGAGTTGGAACATTCGTTTTGATGAAGCCGTAAGGGAATTCGGTTTTATCAAAAACGAAAGTGAGCCTTGTGTATATAAGAAAGCGAGTGGGAGTAAAATAGTATTCCTAGTGCTATATGTCGATGACATACTGATCATCGGGAATGACATCCCAACCCTGCTTGAAGTTAAAGCTTGATTAGGTAAATGCTTCTCGATGAAGGACTTAGGTGATGCTGCTTTCATTTTGGGCATCAAGATCTACAGAGATCGACCCAAGAGAATATTGGGCCTAAGTCAGAGCACTTACATAGATAAGGTGTTGAGAAGATTCTCAATGCATAATTCTAAGAAGGGATACTTACCCATGCGACATGGCATTAAGCTTAGCAAACAACAGAGTCCTAAGACTCCTGATGAGCTAAGCAGAATGAGTAAGATCCCATATGCTTCGGCTTGGGATCCATCATGTATGCTATGATTTGCACGAGACCAGACGTCTCGTTCGCGTTAAGCTGTACCAGCAGATATCAATCTAACCCAGACCAGGAGCACTGGACTGCTGTCAAGAGTATCCTAAAGTATCTAAGGAGAACTAAAGACGCATTCCTAGTGTATGGTAGGAAGGATGGAGAACTAGCAGTCACAGGATATGTTGATGCTAGCTTTCAGACAGATCCTGATGATTTCAAATCACAAGCAGGATTTGTATTCGTGTTAAATGGCGGAGCATTCAGCTTGAAGAGCTTCAAGGAAACCACAACTGCCGATTCTACAACAGAGGCTGAGTACATAGCTGCAGCAGAAGCAGTTAAGGAAGCCGTATGGGTTAGAAGCTTTCTAACTGGATTAGATGTAATGCCGCGAGCATCTGATCCGGTAAGCTTGTTGTGTGACAACACTGGGGCCATAGCATTAGCTCAAGAGCCCAGATTCCACAACAGAACTAAACACATACAGAGGAAGTGTCACATTATCAGAGATTATATTGATAACGGTGATGTGGAGATGGCTTATGTACCGACTGATGAAAATATTGCTGATCCCCTGACAAAGGCTTTACCGCAGCCTAAGCATGAGGCGCACGTGAGGTCTATGGGGGTAGATTGGAACTTAGGTTGGAACTAGGGGCAAGTGGGAGATTGTTAGGTTTGTGCCCTAGTCCAAAATAATTCCTCAATCTATATTGTAACAGACATCATTATTCTACATAATAAAAGGCATAATATTACTAACGTGTTGTAGTAATATATCTAATGTGATTTGATCTATGTCATAATGTGTGTAATCACTTATAGTAGAACTATAGATCAGAAAGAGTTGCATTCGATAGAGTCCCTGATCAGCTCAGCTTCTTCTGAAGCGATCGGTATGAGACTAACTCCTTGTGATCACGCTCTACTGATCATGGCAAAGATGTGCCGGAGTTATATCATAGATATCATCAGGTCGGTGATATCGGACAACCCGATTGTGAGTATGCTGCATAGATCCAGTCATGAGATACTCACATATCGTAACTTGTCATTATATCCTAAGACCAAGGAGTCTTTGTGTACACTATGTAACAAATACCTAAGTTTGACCTAGTCTAACGTTATCTGTAAAAGGGTAGCTATAACGGCTTCGATTGGCTTTGGCATTTATTGCACTAGTGAACTCGAAAGGCGTCTGAGGGATTTATCACTCATACTTCGGTATGAGAAAGATATCCGTTTAGACCACTTGATGAGTATGACTAAAGAAATAGCATGGCCATGCAGGTGATACTTTAGTATTAGTTTTCAGTCATCTCAGATATCAAGAAACAGTGATTGATAAATTAGGATGACCGTTCTATGCCTATTGATCAATTTGGATATCGGTTTGATAAAAGGACAGTGACATGTACGATAACAGGTTAAGTCGAATAATCGATAATCACGAATATTGGATAATCATAATGTCTTGCTAGAGGCCACTTACGATGGAAAGGGTAAAATGGTAATTTTACCAGTCTGCCAATTATTCGTGAGCCTAGAGGGTCACACGCATTAAGCACAATACATGACAATAATTATGGATGAGAGTTGAGAACAATTCGGTAGTTTTCTGGCCTAAGGTTTTAACCAGACGGTTGAAGAAATCAATTCGAGGAAATTGAGCCGTTTTGACTAAACCGAAATTAGAACTCAAGTTAATGGGTTTAATTTGGGTTTTAGTTAAATGGGCTTAAAGCCCATTTAGGGTTTAAGATAAGAGAGGGGTTAAATGCAAATAAGAAGGATTAAAAGGATGGATAATGCAATTTTTATTTTGAAATTCAATTTTAATTTCAAATTAAAAATCACATAATCATTATTTATCTTATCCTTGGAGTTTTTCAGCAACTAACTCCCACTCTCTCTCCCTCACCTTGCCGAAATCTCTCCTCTCTCTACCTTCATTATTGCTCAAGTTTTCCTTTGAATTTTCTAGCAAAAATTAGAGAGAAAAACCATTTCGGTTGTGTGCTTGTGTGGACTTGATAGAGAGGATACTACGCTTGTGTTCTTGTCGATTTCAAGAGGTAAATATCAGATTTTAATAATGTTCATAACATGTTCAAATAGCATTAAGATCAAGTTTTTATCGATCACCACGGTTACATATTGTCCGCTGCATGATTTTCAATCTTTGGAACCCGTGGTGATCTCTTTCACTTGGTGGGTCCAAGGGTAGGGCCACACACACCATGTTTAGTTGGCAATTAATTTACGCACTCACAAGCCCCCTCTCTCTCTCCTTTGGCCGGCCACTCCCATCTCTCCTCTCTTCTTGCTCTCTCTTCACTTAATTGTTCTAGTAGGCATTAAGTGAAGGATCTTGAAGATCATCCCCTTTGTGTGGACTTGCTCTAGAGAAGAAGACCTTATAGTTCTTCTTTATTGATTTAACAAGACCAAAAGGTAAATTTCTTGTGGAATAGATTTTGATTTGAGATTTAATGGTTCATGTTCTTGGACAAGGTTTGGAGTTGCTTTTGTTAATGCTTCCGCTATCTCGATGAACTAGAACGCTCCAAAACCCTACAGTATGTTCTTCCTTGCCAGGTGCATTAGGCCTTTGCCCTTATCACCACCAGCTTTGAAGCCGGATCCTTTCTTCACCATAAGAACACCTTTGGGCGTACTGCCCCTTTTGTTCTTCTCGCCAGTCACTAACATGTTGTGCAACTCCGATGCGGTCTTGTCTATGTCCTGCATGTGATAGTTCATGACGAACCCACCATATGCATGAGGAAGGGATCGCAGAATGAAATCGGCAGCCATCTCCTTTTCAATAGTCATTCCGAGACTTGTTAGATGATCGAGATGTCCCTTCATGCGTAGGACGTGTGGACCTACGGAGCTGCCTGCTGACATTTTGCAGGCAATGAGTTCTCGGAGAACAGTGTATTTTTCAATACGTACTTTCTCCTTGAACATATCCTTGATCTGTGCAAACATTGCAAAAGGATCATGGGATAGCTCCATAAACTGCTTCTGGAGGTCCGCCTCCATGCAGCCCAGCATGACACACGCAACGTCGATAGAGTCGCTAAGGTGTTTCTGGTACGCATCCTTAATGACCCTCGTTGTGTTGGCAGCTGGCTCTACCTGGATAGCCTTGTCTAGGACATACTCCCTGTGTTCCAACTTTAACACAAGTCGCAAATTTCTGTCCCAGTCCAGATAATTTGTTCCATTGAGCTTACACTTATCAAGTATAGCCCTCAATGACAAATTACACGAGTTTGTTGAATTACTAGCCATTTCTACACGAAGATGTTAGAGTTATGCCCCAGTCCAATATATAAGTGATCTACAGATGTAATGTTTTATCATCTTTCCGACTAATTAAATTGGCATATCTTACTAATATGTTGTAGTAATATATCAAATGTAATTTGATCTATGTCATTATGTGTGTAACCACTAATAGTAGATCTATAGATCAGAAAGAATTACATTTGATGAGTCCCTGATCAGCTAAGCTTCTTTAAGAAGCGATCAGTATGAGACCAACTCCTTGTGATCACGCTCTAATGATCATGGCAAAGTATGTGCCGGAGTTATATCATAGATACCATCAGGTCGATGATATCGGACAATCCGATTGTGAGTATGCTGCATAGATCAAGTCATGAGATACTCACATATCGTAACTTGTCATTATATCCTAAGACCAATGAGTCTTTGTGCACACTATGTAACGAATACCTAAGTTTGACCTAGTCTAACGTTATATGTAAAAAGGTAACTATAACGGCTTCGATTGGCTTTGATATTGATTGCACTAGTGAACTTGAAAGGCGTTTGAGGGATTTATCACTCATACTTCGGTATGAGAAAGATATCCGTTTAGGCCACTTGATGAGTATGACTGAAGGAAGAGCACGGCCGTGCAAGTGATACCTTAGTATCAGTTTTCAGTCATCTCAGATATCAAGAAACAGTGATTGATAAATTAGGATGACCATTCTATGCCTATTGATCAATCTGGATATCGGTTTGATAAAAGGACAGTGACATGTACGATAATAGGTTAAGTCGAATAATCGATAATCACGAACATTGGATAATCTTAATGTCTTGCTAGAGGCCACTTATGATGGAAAGGGTAAAATAGTAATTTTACCAATCTGCCAATTATTCGTGAGCCTAGAGGGTCACACGCATTAAGCACGATACATGACAACAATTATGGATGAAAATTGAGAACGATTCAGTAGGTTTCTGGCCTAAGGTTTTAACCAGACGGTTGAAGAAATCAATTCGAGGAAATTGAGCCGTTTTGTCTAAACCGAAATAAGAAGTCAAGTTAATGAGTTTAATTTGGGTTTTAGTTAAACGTGCTTAAAGCCCATTTAGTGATTTAAGATATGAATGGGAACAAATGCAAATAAGAGATTATGAAGGATAGATATGCAATTGTAATTTGAAATTCAATTTTAATTTTCAAATTAAAATCACATAATATCTTCCATTATCCTCTCTAATTTTCAGCAACTAATCCTATCATCCTCCCCCCCTCATTGCTGAATTCTCTCTCCCCTCTCATTCTCCATTGTTGTCAAGCTTCTCTCAAAATTCATAGCAAAAATTTGAGTGAAAACCTTCTTCGGTTGTGGTGCTTGTGTGGACCTAATAGAGAAACACTAAACTTGTGTTTTCATCGATTAGAAGAGGTAACTTTCATATTTAATATATATATATATATATATATATAACATGTGGAATTTACATTAAGATCAGTGTTTGCATCGATCACCACGATTACATAACGTCCGTTGCATGATATTTATCGATTTGAACCCGTGGTGATCTCTTTCAGTGGTATCAGAGACATGGTTGTTGAGTATTCTTCTACATGTTTAAATCTGATTTTTTTTTGAGTTTATATGTGTTCATCACCTTAGCATGCATGTGAATCGGAAAAAAAAATTTCAAATTTGATTGATTTTGGAAAATTGGAAAATAATTTTTTTTGGGTGTTTCAGGTTAGCCATGGCCGACCAGGTTGAGACCCTTGGTGGACCATGGAATGCCATGGTCAGCACCAAGGGCCGACGAGGGTCGCCTACGGGCGACCATGGCAGTCCTCGCGGGCGACCATGGTCGCTGCCGCGGGCGACCATGGCAGCCCGTGAGGGCCACCATGGTTGCCTCGCGGGCGACCAGGGTCTGCCCTAGGGCCGACCATGGCTGCCCTCGCGGGCTACCATGGTCGTTCCCGTGGCCGACCACGGTCAGCCCCGTGGGCGACCTCGGCAGCCCTCACGGGCCACCGTGGTTGCCTCCGCGGGCGACCTCGGTTGAGCCTGTGCGGCTCGACCAGATTCGAGCTGAACCGGTTGGTTCGCGAGAATATTTGGAAACCCTAAAAATTTAATTTTCAGATTTGGTTCGGTTTCGATAAACTAGCGAGAACCGGTCCAAAATTCAATTAATCGATTAAAACGTCCGGTTTCGATAAACCGGAATTTTCCACACTTAAGAAAGATATAATTTGGAAAATTTATTTGTTTGATAAGCATGTTGATTGTATACATGATCTTTGATAACATGATGTTTTCCACATGATGCTAGCTAAGCCCATTAGATTTGCATTTTAATTTCGGTTTTGCAACTTGCGTGTTGCTTAATTTTGGGTTGTAGTAAATACGGCATGCGTGTCATGATTTGTATTTCATTTTATTTATTTTAATTTGTAATCACGAAGACCGAAACGAGAAGCAAGTCAAGAGGGAGACTCGGATTGGAGGAGGCTCGAAGCCAGTGGGAGTTCACGAGAATGGAGCAAGTTTGGATCTTGAAGACCATGTCTTTAGGATCAGTTTTGCTAGATTCTTAGGAACTTAAGATGGGCTTAGCTATGCATATATTTTATCGTTACATTTATATGTTTGAATGTATGAATCTATGATAGTTTAAATATACAAGTTTATGTATGATTTGCTATCACCCACATGCAAAGATTAAAATAGGAATTTAATCAGACTCGCATGTAACCTGCTAAGGGATCATCTTTGCATGAATTGGCAATTGATTATTCCAGATTAAGATTGTATCGATATACAATCAGACTTTTATAATTCACTTAAACGCAAATATTTACAAGTCAAGCGCGATACCATCCAAGTTTGGGCACTCAAAAGGGCTTTGACCCTATGGATGTCGGTACGCCTCCGCGTAACATTCATAGAGAAAAGGTCTGGATGAGATGGATAGTTCTGTGTGGGTGCGTGCGCCTTCGCGTAGTAGCTACATTAGTTCTATCCATAGTTCAAGCTTGGTAGACTTGTCTACGATTGTCAGCTAGGGCTGACCTAGGGTATCAGTATAGGGTATGTCGTGTACTTTTAGTACAGACCCTAGCCAGGAATTACATGGTTTTGTAAATGGATGTATTCCTACCTTGATGCTCTCAATTGGAGCAGTGAGCCTCCGTTCACTTCAATTGAGGGTTTGATATGTTCCTGGTTCAGATTCTAATGTTAGAATCAGACCAGTGTTTTATGACTAAATCTCCAACTTGAATTTTAATTAATTTTATCATGTCGAACTAAAAGGCAAACACAACAAAAAGGAGTAATAGCGCACTGAGGGTCCAGATTGAGGACAGACTTAAGAGCGTGAATTACTCAGATTGGAATAGAAACTTGAGGCTTGAACTCAAGCATGAACGCAAGTAATATATCCTTACCAAGGAACCTCCTGTTGAGCCACCGCTGAACGCCGGTAGGGCACTAAGGATACTTATCAAAGTTCCTTAGTAACCAAATCGACGTGGCAAGCATTATGGTGGGCAGTAGGATGCCAGAGTTATAGAAGCAGTTCAGGAACGTCCATGTCATGCATATTGTAATTTACTATAAAATCACTATATGTATCTTGAAGTGACTGCAACATAAAATCTGCAGCCGTTTCCACCTGATCATCAAAACCGAGTCTGGTTAGATGCTCCTGAAGACATTGAATCTTCGTGACATGGGGACTAACAGGGCTCCAGCCTTAAGTTTGCAGGAGTTAAGTTCTATGAAAGTATCATATCTTTCGACACGAGCTTTCTCTTTGAACATTTCCTTGACCTCTGCCTTACAGGTATGAGGGTCATCTGAAACGTTCATGAACTGCTTCTATAACTCTGGCATCCTACTGCCCACCATAATTCTTGGCATGTCGATTTGGTTACTAAGGAATTTTGATAAGTATCCTTAGTGCCCGATATCATCGACCTGATGGTATCTATGATATAACTCCGGCACATACTTTGCCATGATCAGTAGAGCGTGATCACAAGGAGTTGGTCTCATATTGATCGCTTCTTAAAGAAGCTTAGCTGATCAGGGACTCATCAAATGTAATTCTTTCTGATCTATAGATCTACTATTAGTGGTTACACACATAATGACATAGATCAAATTACATTCGATATATTACTACAACACATTAGTAATATATGCCAATTTATTTATTCGGAAAGATGATAAAACATTACATCTGTAGATCACTTTTATATTGGACTGGGGTATAACTCTAACAATCTCCCACTTGCCCCTAGTTCCAATTTAAGTTCTGATCTACTCTCATAGACCCTGCATGTTACTCATGCCTAGGCTGCGGATGAGCCTTTGTCAAGGTATCGGCCATATTATCATCAGTCGAATAGTGTTTAATCTCCACATCACCTGTATATGTGATAACTCTCACGAGGTGATTCCTACTGAGTATATGTTTGGATCTGTTGTGGAATCTGGGCTCTTGAGCAATAGCTACGGCACCTGTGTTATCCCACAACAAGCGTATCGGATCAGACGCTCGCAGCGTTGCATCTTATCCGATCAGAAAGCTTCTAATCCATACGGTCTTCCTTTTGGAATGATCTGTAGAGATCCTGATGCCTACATTAAATGTAGCATCACCTAAGTCCTTCATCGATAAGTACTTCCCTAACCAAGCTTTGGTGGCAAGGTCGGGATGTCATTCTGATGAATAAATATCAAGAATACAATATTACTCCCACTCGCTTTCTTATGTACGCAAGGCTCACTTTTGTTTTTGATGAAGCCGAGTTCCCTTACAGCTTCATCAAAACGAATGTTCCAACTCCGTGAAGCTTGCTTTAATCCATAAATGGATCTTTGCAGCTTACATATTTTCCCGGGATTTTTGGATCTACAAAACCCACAGGTCGTGTGATATACACGCGCACTAGTAAGTTCCTGCTAAGGAAGGGGTTTTGACATCCATCTGCCATAGTTATGGCTAAGAATAATCCGGATCAATCTGACCATTGCTACTAGTGAAAAGGTGTCATCATAATCCATGCATTGAATCTGACGATAAACTGTTACAACCATCCTAGCCTTATTGGTCTGAGGATTTCCATCCATGTCGGTCTTGATACTATTGACCCACTCAGAACCGATGGGTTTTATCCCAGGGGTTTGATCAACCAAGCCCCAGACTTGGTTGAAATACATGGATTTCATTTCCTCACTCATGGCATTCTACCATTTTTTTGGAGTCTGGACTGGTTAAAGCTTGTCTGAAGGTTTCTGGATCATCCTGATCCACCAACATCACGTCATTTCCCTCAGTGGCTGTGAAGCCATATCTGTCTGGAACATGACGAGATCTTTCAGACCTCCTTTCTTCAAGATGCACGAGACTCCCACTAGCTATTATGGAAATAAAATATTTCTCCAAAAATACCCCTCTTCGAGCAACAAAGACTTTGTATTCACTGGGTATGTAGAAGTTGTATCTCTTAGTTTCTTAAGGATACCTTACGAAGACACATTTGTCTGATTTGGATGCCTGCATCTCTGCTACCCAAATCTTTTAGGGAAAACATACTAGGATGTTTTCCACATCATATATGACTATGGCCCATTTCTTATTTGGCTACTACGCGGAGGCGCACACATCCATAGTAACGGGAGACGTAATGAGTGTCATATGGTGTACCTTCTGTGACTCTGGTCCAGCTCTTAATTGGCTACTACGCGGAGGCGCACGCATCCAAATAGAACTGATTACCTTATTCAGCTCGCATCCTAATGAATACTACGCGGAGGCGCACGCAACCACAGTAATTCGAGACAGAAAGACTGTCACAAGGTGTACTATCGTTGTCTTCATCGGAGCCCGATTCAAAATGAATGCGGCCATTTCAAGAGTCAAGTATAAGTTGAGCTCTCTTCTGGCCTGAGTACTCATAGGTCCACATACGTCGGAATGTACTAGACTTAACAAGTCACTCGCCTTTCACATAAACCTGTGAAAAGTGCCTTTGTCATTTTGCCCATTAGGCGAAACTTGAGTCTTTCAGTTTGAGTGAATTCAAACGGACTTAAAAGTCCACACCTGTGAAGTATAGAAATGCGTTTCTCGCTCATTAGGCAAGACTTGCATCTTTCAGTTTGAGTGAATTCAAACGGACTTAAAGTCCACACTTGTGAAGTGTTGAAATGCGTTTCTCGCCTATGTGCCTTAAATGACAATGCCAGATTATAACTTGGTTTAAATCATCAGATTTAAGCCTTTTCTTATTTACGTTATACCGATTAAGATTACCAACGTAAATATCTGGTCCTGAAGACGTGGATACCCACTCTTCTTCACATGATCCTTGTATTTGTTTTCAATCCCTTATTCCTGTGTCCTAGCTCATTGCAGTGATGGCAAATTTCCTCCATTTTGTCCTTAATCTTCACAGTAGCTTTGGGAGCTGCTTCAACTTTTGGACGCTTGGGGTGTCTGAACTGCCCTGCAAGGTGCTCAGGAGCCTTACCCTTACCCTGGTCAGCTTTCTTGAAGCTGACCTTCTTGTTGACCATAAAGACCTCCTTGGCCTTGCTACTCACATATCGTAGCTTGTCATTATATCCTAAGACCAAGGAGTCTTTGTGTACACTATGCAACGAATACCTAAGTTTGACCTAGTCTAACGTTATCTGTAAAGGAGTAACTATAACGGCTTCGATTGGCTTTGATATTGATTGCACTAAAGAACTCGAAAGGCGTCTGAGGGATTTATCACTCATACTTCGGTATGAGAAAGATATCCGGTTAGGCCACTTGATGAGTATGACTGAAGAAAGAGCACGGCCGTGTAGGTGATACCTTAGTATCAGTTTTCAGTCATCTCAGATATCAAGAAACAATGATTGATAAATTAGGATGACCATTCTATGCCTATTGATCAATCTGGATATCGGTTTGATAAAAGGACAGTGACATGTACGATAACAGGTTAAGTCGAATAATCGATAATCACGAACATTGGATAATCATAATGTCTTGCTAGAGGCCACTTATGATGGATGAAAATTGAGAACGATTCAGTAGGTTTCTAGCCTAAGGTTTTAACCAGACGGTTGAAGAAATCAATTCGAGGAAATTGAGCCGTTTTGTCTAAACCGAAATTAGAACTCAAGTTAATGGGTTTAATTTGGGTTTTAGCTAAACGGGCTTAAAGCCCATTTAGTGATTTAAGTTATGAATGAGAACAAATGCAAATAAGAGATTATGAAGGATAGATATGCAATTTTAATTTGAAATTCAATTTTAATTTTCAAATTAAAGTCACATAATATCTTCCATTATCTTGTCTAATTTTCAGCAACTAATCCTATCATCCTCCCCCCCTCATTGCTAAATTTTCTCTCCCCTCTCATCCTCCATTGTTGTCAAGCTTCTCTCAAAATTTATAGCAAAAATTTGAGTGAAAACCTTCTTCGGTTGTGGTGCTTGTGTGAGCCTAATAGAGAAACACTAAACTTGTGTTTTCATCGATTAGAAGATGTAACTTTCTGATTTTATATATATATATATATATAACTTGTGGAATTTACATTAAGATCAGTGTTTGCATCGATCACCACGGTTACATAACGTCCGCTGCATGATATTTATTGATTGGAACCCGTGGTGATCTCTTTTAGAAGAAAGTAAATTTAATCAAAATAGTTGAATAAATTTAAGAAGATCCGAATTAAACACCAACCATCCGATTCTAAGGTTTAGAATCTTTAAACCAAGATCCCTTATTTGTCAATTGAAGTACGCTAAGTCGCACCGCTCCAATTGACCCATTTGGGTAGGACGTCCATCCAATTACAACCCGTGTAACTCTTGGTCAGGGTATGTGCAAAAGCACACGGCTTACCCTTCTGATGCCCCAGCTCGACCTCAGGCCGAGAATCGTGGTCGAGTCAACTAACCTTCACATATGCATCAGTTTTGTGCAGATGCTCCGCTAAGGCGCACGACATCCCACAAGGTTGACCATTCCATATAGAACCCATTCCATCGATGCTCCGCTAAGGCGCACGACACCGAGAGAATGTTTCTACATGGGTGTGAATTGGGGTGGCATCTCACATGACTCAAATTATGTTGTGATTTGGTTGTGTTTAATAATTCGAAAGTATATTGGTACAATTACGAACCCGTCATTAACAACCTGTGTTGGGACGTTTCTAATTGTATCATATACAATCTTTATTTGAAGTCGCCATTTGCAACCCGTGCAAACACGTTTCAAAAATCATTTTCAATCTTTGCATGTGAGGTGATGGCTTATAAACTCATAAGCTAAGCATGCAAGTATACAATTAGTATCTAATAATTCAAGCAAGCATTATAAAGCGTTTAAATATGCATCAATAGCCCATTCTATCCTTAAGATTCTACGAGGCATCACATCTTCTCGTCTTTCTCATTCGGGCTCCCACTAGCTCTTGGACTTCCTCCAAGACCGTCATTGTGCTCGATTTTCCATCTTTCTCGACTTTGAGTAGCAATTACAATTAATACTCGGTTCATAGACCGGACAAAAAAATAATTACACTTTAAGGGCTCGAATCAAAGAATAATTACACGCTAACACTAACGGTATGCAAACCGTGAAAGCGATAAAATTCTAATGGGCTATTTATGCATCATACATCTCATCACATCATCCAACATGTTATCACACAAACATGTTATCAAATAATATGCAATGTTCCGATTTTAATTTTGCCAAGTTGCTTGGTCGGGTTTATCGAAACTAGACCTTTTCGAAAAACGGTTTATCGAAACCGATCAAATTTGAAAGTTTTCGAAATATTGGATTGCGGGTTCATGCCACGGACAAAAAATTAACGTGCACGAACCAAGTCGGCCCAAGCTCAATGGGCCGAAGCCCAATGGGCTGAGCCCAACACCACGGCTCGGTTTGGGCCTAAGAAAGCCCAAACCGAGCTTGCCTCCCTTCTCGGCCTCGGCCAAGAAGGGGGACGACCCCGGTCACCGCCGGCCTTCCCCGGCCTCCGGTGACCTCCGTCCGGTACCTCCAATCCGGCTCCCCGAGAGTCCATTCTCGGACCCGACAAATCCAATAAAAATCCGAAAAATTCCAAATTCAATATATTTTTTCAAAAATAACATATTTTATGCAATTTACCCAAAAAACATTAAAAACATGTTATCAACAAATATGGCATGCAAATCATCATAAAACCGAAACAAGTTCAACAAGACGAAGATTAATAGGGTTAACCACGCTCTGATACCACTGTAGAGTTTTGGAGCGTTCAAGATCATCGAGATAGCGGAAGCATAAACAAAAGAAACTACAAACCTTGTCCAAGAACATGAACCAATAAATCGCAAGGCAAAATCTATTTCAAAAGAAATTTACCTTTTAGTCTTTGTTGAATCAAGAAAGAAGAACTATATGATCTTCTTCTCTAGAGCAAGTCCACACCAAGAGGATGATCTTCAAGATCCTTCACAAAGAGCCTACTAGAACTAATATGTGAAGAACAAGAGAGCAAGAAAAGAGGAGAGAGACAATGAGAGAGAAAGTGAGTTGTGAGAGTGTGTGAATTAATTCTTCATTTGTCTACTTGATCAACACATAAGGCATGGGTCATTAAAGTGACAAATGATGAAGACATGGGTTAAAGGCAAGTCATTACCTAAACCCCTTAAATCACTCACCTCTTAATCAACAACACCAACTAAGCATGGTGTGTGGCCTCCACCCTTGGACCCACCAAGGTGGCCGGCCACTTGGGCTTATTTGGGCCATATTTGGGCCCTTGTTGGGCCGGTATGTGACCTCATGGGCCGAGCTCAATGGGCTCGCCCATGTATCCGACCCTTTTTGTCGTTATTTATCAAACAAAGTCCGACGCGACATCGACGAAATCTCAGTTTTCTCGATTCGCTAATTATTTTCTCAAACCGAACCCATGGCCAAAAACCTTCAGTTTTGTCCATGTATTGCTCCTCAAGAAACGTTAAGGTTTCCTTGTCTCAAGTTATCCATCTTGTATGTGTGTGACCCTCCAGGCTCATGCCATCGTTGGCAGATCGGCGCAAGAGATCTCTCTTGCCCGATCCATCATAAGTGGTCTCTAGTAAGACATTATGATTATCCAAGGTGCATGATGATCAATGATTCGATTTAACCTTGTGCATACAAGTCACTATCCTATTATCTCTAGACATCCTGATTGATCACAAGGTATAGAGTCGTCATCCTTGTTTAATCAATCATTGTTACTTGATATGTGAGATGACTTAGAACTGATAACCCGTATCACTTGTATGGCCATGCTCTTTCTCTCAGTCACTCTCGATCAAGAGGCCTTTAACAGATATCTTTCCCATACCGCAGTACGAGGGATAAATCCCTTAGCCGTCTTTCGTGTCACTTATGCAATCCATTCCGCCACCCAATCATGCCCGTTATTGCAATCCCGTTACGGAAAGCGTTAGGCTCAAGTTAAAGACGTACGTCGACCACATAGCGATAAAAAAGACTCCTTGGTCTAAGGATATCGTGACAAGCTATCGCATTTGAATATGTTCATGGCTTAATCTATGAAACACTATTCAAAGCGGGTCGTCCGATATCAATCACCTCATGATATCTATGATATGATTTCGGGATCCCACATCCCTATGATAAGCAGATCTACATCATTGAGAACCATCCTCATACTATATTGACCAGGGACTCGTTAATTGTGATCCGTTTAGATTTATGGTTCTACTACTTTAGTAGTTATAAATCAGATCATGCTTAACATATTACTTCAACACATAAGTAATACAAAGCCGTTTTATTTATCACAAACGGTGATAAATATACATAGACATTTATAGACTACTAGCAATTGGACTAGGGCACAAAAATGCTATCAGTCCCGTTGGCAGATCGGCGTGAAATTTCATTTCACCCTATCCATCCTAAGAGACATTATGATTACCCAACAGACATGATTATCGATGATTCGACTTAACATCTTGTCGACTATGTCACTATCCCTTTGTCACTAGATATCCTATTTTGATCATAAGGCATAGAACCGTCATCCTTATTTAATTAATAATTGTTCCTTGATATGCGTGATAACTGAAAATGATACCCCGTATCATCCGCATGGCCATGCAATTCCATTCAGTCATGTTCATCAAGTGGCCTAAATAGATATCATTCCTATATGGGAATATGAGTAACATATCCCTTAGCCTTCTTTCGTATCACTCATGTAGCTTGTCCCTGAGCCAATCATAGCCGTTATGGCTACCCTGTTACATATAACGTTAGGCGTATGTCAAACTTAAATGTTGACTACATAATGATCACAAAGACTCATTGGTCTAAGAATACAATGATAAGCTACGACAACTGAGTACGCACATGACTGCATATATGCTACATACTCAGGTCGGGTCATCCAATTTCATTTCCCAAATGATATCTATGATCTGACTCTGGTAATCCCATGACCAATGATCAGTAGAGCATTATCATAAAGAGTCATCCTCATACTAGTCGTTCTAGTGAAACATACTTGACTAGGGACCCGCTGAATGTGATCTGTGCAGGCCTATGGTTCTACTATCAGTGATGACATACTCGATGACATAGATCAAATCATATTCAATATATTATCACAACACAATGATAATATAATACCGATTTGTCATAGCAGTGATGATGTAACAATTACACATAAAGTGAGATTGACCTAGGGCACAAATCCTACTATCTCCAACTGTCCCCTAGATCCTATCTGTCCCAGTTTATTCCCTTAGAATGTTTAGGTTGTGAGAGAGCCTTCGTCATGGCCATGCTTTTCCTCTCAGTCAGTCTCCATCAAGAGGCCTTCTAACGGATATCTTTCCCATACCGTAGTATGAGGGATAAATCCCTTAGCCGTCTTTCGTGTCACTCATGCAACCCGTTCCGCCACCCAATCATGCCCTTCATAGCAATCCTTTTACAGAAAGCATTTGGTGCAAGTTAAAGCCGTACGTTCATTGCACAGTGATCACAAAGACTCCTTGGTCTAAGGACGTCGTGACAAGCTATCGCATCTGAATATGTTTATGGCTTAATCTATGAAAACACTATTCAATGCGGGACGTCCGATATCAATCACCTCATGATATCTATGATATGGTTCCAGGATCCCACATCCCTATGACAAGTAGAACTACGTCATTAAGACCCATCCTCATACTGGTCGCTTTCAAGGAAGCATACGTTGACCAGGGACTCGTTAAGTGTGATCCGTACAGATTTATGGTTCTACTACTTTAGTGGTCATAAATCAGATCATGCTTAACATATTACTTCAACACATAAGTAATATAAAGCCGTTTATATTTATACATTGCAAACGATGATATTTGTACATAGACGTTTACACACTAATGCCAATTGGACTAGGGCACAAATGCTATCAATCTCCCACTTGCCCTTAGCTCCAATCTAAGTCCCAGTCTATACCCATTGACCTAACATGTTTTTCATGTTTATCTTGAGGAAGAGCCTTGGTCAATGGGTCGGCTGTGTTATCATTAGTTGCAACGTAGTGGATCTTCACGTCACCTCTAGCAACTATGTCGCGGATGATGTGATACTTTCTGAGTACATGTTTGGATCTGTTATGTGCCCTGGGTTCCTTAGCTTGCGCAATAGCCCCGGTGTTGTCACAATATAAGTCTACTGGGTTAGACGGGTTTTTAATTACACCTAACCCAGCCATGAAACTCCTGATCCATACAGCCTCTTTTGCCGCCTCACATGCGGCAATGTACTCAGCTTCCGTTGTAGAGTCGGCAATGGTATCTTGCTTCTTGCTTTTCCAGCTGAATGCTCCACCGTTCAACATAAACACATATCCCAACTGACTCTTAAAGTCATCAGGGTCTGTCTGGAAACTAGCGTCGACATATCCTTTAACGACGAGATCATCATTTCTGCCCCCGTATACAAGAAAGGCGTCCTTGGTTTTTCTCAAATATTTGAGAATCGCCTTGACACCGATCCAGTGTGCCTCACCGGGTTTGGATTGATGTCTACTGGTACAGCTTAGGGCAAACGAGACATCCGGTCTCGTGCATATCATGGCATACATTATGGACCCTATAGCCGAAGCATATGGGATCTCATTCATTCTTGCTAGCTCTGCAGGTGTCTCAGCACCCTGCTTCTTGCTAAGCTTCACGCCATGACGCATGGGCAGCAATCCTTTCTTTGAATCTTGCATTGAGAATCGTCTCAACACCTTGTCTATATAAGTGCTTTGACTTAAGCCCAAGACCCGCTTGGCACGGTCTCTATATATCTTGATTCCCAAGATGTAAGAGGCCTCGCCTAAGTCCTTCATTGCGAAACACTCACCTAACCAAGTCTTCGTTAAGAGCAAGGTAGGGACGTCGTTTCCAATGAGCAGTATGTCATCAAGTTAAAGCACTAAAAAGATTATATTGCTCCCACTTGCCTTTTTATACACGCAAGGTTCATCATCGTTCTTGACGAAGCCAAACCGTTTTACTACTTCATCAAAACGCTGATTCCAACTCCGAGATGCTTGCTTCAAACCATAGATTGATTTGAGCAACTTGCAAATCTTTCCCTTATTCTTTGGATCCTCAAAACCCTCAGGCTGAGACATATAAACGTCCTCAGCTAACCTCCCGTTGAGGAAGGCGGTTTTGACATCCATTTGCCATATCTCATAGTTGTGATATGCTGCTATGGCAAGAAGAATGCGGATAGATTTGACCATAGCTACTGGAGAAAAGGTCTATTCATAGTCAATTCCGTGGATTTGTCTATAACCTTTTGCTACCAGTCTCGCTTTATAGGTCTGAGGTTTGCCATCCATGTCAATCTTTATTTTAAAGATCCATTTACACCCTATGACCTTAACATCAAGGGTATGATCTACCAAGTCCCACACTTGATTATCTGACATGGATTGCATTTCTTCCCTCATGGCTTCCAGCCATTTCTCAGAGTCGGTTCCGTCCAAAGCCTCTCGAAAGGTAGCTGGATCATTGTCCACTAGTACTAAACCATCACCTTTAGTTACTAAGAACCCGTATTTGACAGGTGCATGACTTATCCTTTCAGAGCGCCTCAGACCGTCCTCATTAACTGCAGCTATTGGTTCTTGCTCAATGACCACTTCTGGCTCTACCTCTTCTAGTGGGTCCTCTTGTGGTTCCCGAGTGACCATCTCATCTAGAACTTCATCTAGATGAATAGCCCTCCCACTGACTGTCTTGGAAATGAACTCTTTTTCCAAGAATGTTCCACCTCGAGCGACAAAAACTTTATTTTCGCTCGGTTTGTAGAAGTAGTATCCTTTTGTTTCTTTTGGATATCCGACGAAAGTGCATTTATCTGATCTTGGTTCGAGCTTGGTTGCAAGCAACCTTTTAACATAAGCCTCGCAACCCCAGATTTTAAGGAAGGACAAAACGGGTTCCTTCCCGTACCATTTTTCAAATGATGTCCCTTCCACTGCTTTTGACGGAGCCCTGTTTATTATGAAAGCGGCCGTTTGCAGAGCATAACCCCAGAAGGAGATCGGGAGATCAGTGAGACTTAACATTGATCGAACCATATCTAACAATGTTTGATTCCTCCGTTCGGACACACCATTAAGTTGCGGTGTTCCTGGCGGAGTCCACTGAGATAGTATTCCACCTTCAGTAAGATAACTAAGAAACTCCTCGGATAAGTATTCTCCACCCCGATCAGAACGGAGTACCTTGATACTCTTTCCCAGTTGGTTTTCTACTTCAGTCCTAAACTCGTTGAATTTATCAAAAGCTTCGGACTTATATCTCATGAGATAGACATAACCATATCTACTGAAATCGTCAGTAAATGTGATAAAGTAGCCTAAACCACCTCTGGCATGCGTACTCATTGGTCCACATACGTCTGAATGTATTAGACCCAATAAGTCACCTGCCCTCTCACCTAAACCAGTGAAGGGCGCTTTAGTCATCTTGCCCATCAAACAAGCTTCGCATCTTTCAATCGTTTGGAATTCGAATTGACTTAGAAGTCCGCGCTTATGAAGCGCTGAGATGCGTTTCTCATTTATGTGACCTAGACGACAATGCCAGATAAGAGTTTGGTCTAAACCATTAGTTTTAAACCTCTTAGCATTTACATTGTAGAGCATGTTGGATTTCGAGTTTTGCATATTCAATATGTATAATCCTCCAACAGTGCGAGCATTGCCATAATATATGTTGTTGCGCATAATATCAAAAAACTCGTTCTTAATATTAAAATAATATCCCTCTATTTCAAGAAGAGAAATTGAGATAATATTCCTGTTGAAAACAGGTACGCAAAACACATCATTAAGTTCAATTACAAGCCCACTGGGCAAAACAAGGTTCACAGAACCCACAGCAGTTGCGGCAACTCTGGTATTGTTCCCAACTCTCAGGTCCACCTCGTTTTCCCCCATATCTCTTCTACTGTGTAACACCTGCACATCAGCACAGACATGAGACTCAGCTCCAGTGTCTAGTACCCAGATATTAATTGTAGAAAGATATAGCTCTATTGGAATACCTGATGAAGCAGCGGCCCCACCGCCCTTCTTCTGGTCCTCCTTCAACTGCTGACAGTCTTTCTTCCAATGACCAGGCTTTTGACAGTAGTAACAGACCGACTCCTTTGCCTTCCCTTTGCCTTGTACGGGCATGTGAGTTCTAGGAATAAATGGTCGTCTGTTCCTCCCTGCGAGATGTCTTGGGCCTTTACCCTTGCCACCAACAGCTTTGAAGCTGGGTCCCTTCTTGACCATGAAGACATTTTTGGACGAACTGCCCCTTATGCTCTTCTCGGCAGTTACTAGCATGCTGTGCAACTCCGACACGGTCTTTTCCATATCATGCATGTGATAGTTCATGACGAACCCACCATATGCATGAAGAAGGGATTGCAGAATAAAATCCGCAGCCATTTCCTTTTCCATAGACATACCGATACTAGTCATATGGTCAAAATGCCCCTTCATCTGTAGGACGTGAGGACCTACAGAGCTGCCTGCTGACATCTTGCAGGCTATGAGTTCTCGCAGAACAGTGTATTTTTCAATACGTACTTTCTCCTTGAACATATCCTTGATCTGTGCAAACATTGCAAACGGATCATGGGATAGCTCCATAAACTGCTTTTGGAGGTCCGCCTCCATGCAGCCCAGCATGACACACGCAACGTCGATAGAGTCGCTAAGGTGTGTCTGGTATGCATCCTTAACGACCCTCGTTGCGTTGGCAGCTGGCTCCTCAGGGATAGCCTTATCAAGGACGTACTCCCTGCGTTCCATTTTTAACACAAGTCGTAAATTTCTGTCCCAGTCTAGATAATTTGTCCCGTTGAGTTTACACTTCTCGAGTATAGTCCTCAATGACAAATTAGACGAGTTTGTTGAATTACTAGCCATTTCTACACGAAGAAAGTAAATTTAATCAGAATAGTTGAATAAATTTACGAAGATCCGAATTAAACACCAACCATTAGATTCTAAGATTTAGAATCTTTAAACTAAGATCCCTTATTCGTCATTTGAAGTGCGCTAAGGCGCACCGCTCCAATTGACTTATTTAGGTAGGACGTCCGTCCAATTACAACCCATGTAACTCTTAGTCAGGGTATGTGTAAAACACACGGCTTACCCTTCCGATGCCCCAGCTCGACCTCAGGCCAAGAATCGTGGTTGAGTCAACCAACTTTCACTAACGAGTTAACTTTGTGCAGATGCTCCGCTAAGGTGCACGACATCCCACAAAGTTTACCATTCCCATCTAGAACCCATTCGATCGATGCTCTGCTAAGGCGCACGACACCGATAAAATGTTTCTACATGGGTGTGAATTTGGGTGGCATCTCACTTGACTCAAATTACCTTTTAATTTGGTTGTGTTTAAAAATTCGAAAGTATTTGGTACAATTACGAACCCGTCACCAACAACCCGTGTTGTGACGTTTCTAATTGTATCACATACTATCTTCATTTGAACCCGTCATTTGCAACCCGTGCAAATACGTTTCAAATTTGAACTCATCCATCACAACCCATGTGATGATAGTTCGCAACGCTTTAAACATGCAAACAATTAAAGTTGATTTTAATCTTTGCATGTGAGGTGATCGCTTATAAACTTATAAACTAATCATGCAAGCATGCAATTAATTAAATAATTCAAGCAAGCATCCATAAAGCGTTAAATATGCATTTTATAGCCCATCCTAATCTAAAGATTCTACGAGTCTTCACATCTTCTCGTCTTTCTCATTCGGGCTCCCACTAGCTCTTGGACTTCCTCCAAGACCGTCATCGTGCTCGATTTCCCATCCTTCTTGTCTTTGAGTAATAATTACAATTAATACTCGGTTCGTAGACCGGATAAAAAATAATTACACTTTATGGGCTCGAATAAAAGAATAATTACACGCTAACACTAACGGTATACAAACCGTGAAAGCGATAAATCTAATGGGCTACTAATGCATCATACATTTCATCACATCATCCAACATGTTATCACACAAACATGTTATCAAATAATATACAATAATTCCGGTTTTAATTTTACCAAGTTGCTTGGTCGGGTTTATCGAAACTAGACCTTTTCGAAAAACGGTTTATCGAAACCGATTAAATTTTGAAAGTTTTCGAAATATTGGATCGCGGGTTCGTGACATGGATCAAACACCACGCACGAACCAAGTCGGGCCAAGTCAATGGGCCAAAGGCCCATTGGGCTGAGCCCAACATGCACGGGCCAGTTTTGGCCTTGGAAGGCCGAAACCCCCTTGCCGCCACTCTCGGCCTCGCCCGAGAGTGGGAACGGACTCGGTCACCGCCGGCCTCCCCGGCCTCCGGTGACCTCCGTTCGGTACCTCCAATCCGGCTCCCCGAGAGTCCCTTCTCGGACCCGACAAATCCAATAATTTCCAAAAAATTCCAAATTCAATATATTTTTTAAAAATAACATATTTCATGCAAATCTCCCAAAAAGCATTAAAATCATGTTATCAACAATTTGGCATGCAAATAATCACAAAACCGAAATAAATTCAACAAGACAAAGATTAAGAGGGTAACCACCCTCTGATACCACTGTAGGGTTTTGGAGCGTTCTAGATCGTCGAGATAGCGGAAGCAATAAAAGATAATCTACTCCAAACCTTGTCCAAGAACATTTAAACCATTAAATCCCAAAGCAAAATCTATTCCACAAGATGTTTACCTTTAAGTCTTGTTTGAATCGATAAAGAAGAACGTTCGGATCTTCTTCTCTAAAGCAAGTCCACACCAAAAGGATGATCTTCAAGATCCTTCACTTAATTGCCTACTAGAACATTTAAATGAAGAACAAGAGAGCAAGATGGAGGAGAAAGAGAGGGGTGGCCGGCCACTTGAGAGAGAGAGAGTTTTTGTGTGTGTTTTTGTGATTAAATGATTAATGAATTAAAGTCTTGCATTTAATCCATCATCCAACTCACAAGTATGAGTTAAAAGTGATTGGTATGGGCTTAAAGGTGCTTTAACCCATACCCCTTAAATCACTCAACTCTTAATCCACAACCACCAACTAAGCATGGTGTTGTGTGGCCCCCACAATGGCCCCACCAAGTGGGCCGGCCATATGGTCTTATTGGGCCCTTATTGGGCCGGCCATGAGGCTTCATGGGCCGAGCCCAATGGGCCCTCCCGTGTTGTCTCATGCCGCATCCAAAAGTTGCCCGACCCTTTTGTAGTTACTTATCAAACAAAGTCCGACGCGATATCGACGAAAAAACTCAATTTTTCTCGATTCGCTAATTATTCTCTCAAACCGAACCTATGGCACAAAACCTCCAGTTTTGTCCACATACTTCTCCTTAAGAAACATCAATGTTTCCTTGTCTCATGTTATCCGTCTTGTATGTGTGTGACCCTCTAGGCTCATGCCACCGTTGGCAGATCGGCGCAAGACTCGCTCTTGCCCGATCAATCATAAGTGGTCTCTAGTAAAACATTATGATTACCCAAGGTGCACGATGATCGATGATTCGACTTAACCTTTGTGCGTACAAGTCACCATCCTTTTATCTCTAGATATCCCGATTGATCTCAAGGCATAGAGTCGTCTCCCTTGTTCAATCAATCATTGTTACTTGATATGCGAGATGACTAAGGACTGATAACCCGTATCATTTGCATGGCCATGCTTTTCCTCTCAGTCAGTCTCCATCAAGAGGCCTTCTAACGGATATCTTTCCCATACCGTAGTATGAGGGATAAATCCCTTAGCCGTCTTTCGTGTCACTCATGCAACCCGTTCCGCCACCCAATCATGCCCTTCATAGCAATCCTTTTACAAAAAGCGTTTGGCGCAAGTTAAAGCCGTACGTTCATTCCACAGTGATCACAAAGACTCCTTGGTCTAAGGACGTCGTGACAAGCTATCGCATCTGAATATGTTTATGGCTTAATCTATGAAAACACTATTCAATGCGGGTCGTCCGATATCAATCACCTCATGATATCTATGATATGGTTCCAGGATCCCACATCCCTATGACAAGTAGAACTACGTCATTAAGAACCATCCTCATACTGGTCGCTTTCAAGGAAGCATACGTTGACCAGGGACTCGTTAAGTGTGATCCGTACAGATTTATGGTTCTACTACTTTAGTGGTCATAAATCAGATCATGCTTAACATATTACTTCAACACATAAGTAATATAAAGCCGTTTATCAGTATGTTCCCAACATACATCACTGGAAGACAATAACACTCCTATTAGCCTTTGCATAAACAAGGTTCATTTTTGTTCTTGATAAAGACGAACTCCTTAACAACTTCATCAAAACGAAGATTCCAACTTTAAGAAGCATGCTTCAATTCATAAATGGATTTTAACAGCTTACAAATCTTTCCAGTATTCTTTGGTCTGAAAACTCCAGATTGATTTCGCCATCCATGTCTGTCTTGACCTTAAAGACTCATCATCAAATAGTGACTTTTACACACATGGTTGATTCGATCAAGTTTGAAAACTTGGTGATTTGACATGGATTGCGTCTCATCTTTTATGCTCCCAGCCATCTCTCAGAGTCGGGATTGTGCATGGCCTACTTAAAGGTTGTTGGAATATCATGATCGACAACGACCAGACTTGGTTGTCATACATGAATTTCATCTACTCTTTAATGGCTTCTAGCCATTTACCGGAGTTGGTACTATTAAAGGCTGGCTGAAAGATTGTTGGATCATCCTGATCTACAACTACCAAGTCATTCCCTTCAGTGGCTAGGAAGCCATATCTGACAGGTACATGATGTGTTCTTTCAGATCTCCTTGTTCCATCAGGAATATCCGCAGGGATTGGTTCTGCATCTACAACAAGCTCAGGCTCCTGAATTTTTACATGTTGCATAGTAGGTTCCTGAATTTCTTCAGGTTGTGCCGTACCTTCTCGAATTTCTTCGAGCTGCACAGTACTCCCACTAGCTGTTTTGGAAATAAACTTATTTTCCAAAAATACCCCACCAGAAGCAACAAATATTTTGTTCTCGCTGGGTTTGTAGAAGTAGTACCCCCTTGTTTCCTTGGGATACCCTACAAAGACACACTTGTAAAATTTGGGTTCGAGCTTATCGCCTTGCAAACGCTTGACATGTTAGAGTTATGCCCCAGTCCAATATAAAAGTGATCTACAGATGTAGTGTTTTATCATCTTTCCGAATTAATAAAATGGCATCATATTACTAATGTGTTGTAGTGATATATCGAATGTAATTTGATCTATATCATCATGTGTATAATCACTAATAGTAGAACTGTAGATATGAAAGAATTGCATTTGATGTGTCTCTGATCAGCTAAGCTTCTTGAAGAAGCGATCAATATGAGACTAATTCCTTGTGCTCACGCTCTACTGATCATGGCAAAGTAAGTGCTGGAGTTATATCATAGATATCATCAAGGCGATGGTATTGGACGACCCGATGGTGAGTATGCAGCATAAATACTATCATGAGATACTCACAGATCGTAGCTTGTCATTATATCCTAAGACCAAGGAGTCTTTGTGCGCACTATGTAATGAATCTCTAAGTTTGACCTAGTCTAACGTTACCTGTACAAGGGTAGCCATAACGACTTTGATTGGCTTGGGTATGAATTACATTAGTGAAATCGAAAGACGGCTGAGGGATTTATCACTCGTACTCTAGTATGGGAAAGATATTCGTTTAGGCCACTTGATGAGTATGAATGAAGGAATAGCATGGGCATGCAGGTGATACCTTTGTATCAATTTTCAGTCATCTCAGATATCAAGAAAAAGTGATTGATAAATTAGGATGACGGTTCTATGCCTATTGATCAATTTGGATATCAGTTGATAAAAAGATAGTGACATGTACGATAACAGGTTAAGTCGAATCGTCGATAATCACGGACGTTGGGTAATCATAATGTCGTGCTAGAGACAACTTATGATGGAAAGGGTAAAATAGTAATTTTATCAGTCTTCCAATAGGTCGTGAGCCTAGAGCGTCACACACTTTAAGTACTGTATATAGCAAAACAAGCTTGGATGAAAATTGGGAGAATCCGCTTTTCGATTTAGTCAAATTGAAAACAATTCGGTTGATTTCTGGCCTAGGTTTATTAACCAGACGGTTGAGAAAATCAGATTAAAGAGATTGGACCGGTTTAGGTAAACCATTTAATTAGAACCCAACTCAAATAGGTTTAATTAAGTTTTAACTAATTGGGCTTCAAGCCCATTCTTGATTTTAATTAAGAATTGGGCTTAAATGTAATTAAGAGGTTTTAAGGGATTTAATTATGTGAAAATATAGATACTTAAAATCTGATTTTTTCACACAATCATACTAACCCTAAACCCTATTATTTTCGGCCAACCCTCTCTCTCTAGCCGCCCCTCTCTTTTTCCTCCATTGTTGGTTAGTTTGCTATTCTTCTACACAAAATTCTAGTAAATTTGTGTGTAGAATCCTTGGTAGAGGTGTTGTACTTATGTGGACGATCTAGAGAACACATAAACTTTGTGTTTGATCGATTTGTAGAAGGTATTTTTTTCATATTTGATTTCATAATAGCATGCTAAATTTTTCACATAGGACTTTTTTTTATCGAATTCAATGGTTAAATTCAAGTCCGCTGCATGAATTTAAATCTTTGGAACACATGGAATTCCTTTATAACATAAGCTTCGCATCCCCAAATCTACAAGAAAAACAATATGGGCCTCTTCTCATTCCATACTTCGTACGATGTATTTTCCTCTTCCTTTGTTGGAGCCCAATTCAAAATGAATGTGGTTATTTCTAGGGCGCAACCCCAGAAGAAAATTGGGAGATCAGCCTAACTCATCATGGAGCGAACCATATCTAGTAAAGTCCGATTCCTCCGCTCAGACACACCCTTTAATTGTGGTGTTCCGGGTGGAGTCCATTCAGAGATGATCCTAGAATCTTCTAGATGATCTAGAAAATCTTGAGTAAAGTATTCACCACCCCGATCGGAACGAAATGTCTTGATACTTTTCCCAAGTTGGTTTTGTACTTCATTCTTAAAGTCTTTGAACTTGTCAAAGGCTTCAGACTTATGTCTCATACGATAGACATAACCAAGCCTACTGAAATCATCATTAAATGTGATGAAGTAGTTGAACCCTCTCTTGTCTTGAGTACTCATAGCTCCACATACATCGGAATGTATTAGACCTAAAAAGTCAATTGCCCTTTCACCTAAACCCGGGAAAGGGGCCTTTGTCATTTTTCCCATAAGGCAATATTCATATCTTTCAATTGAAGTGAATTCAAACGGACTTAAAAGTGTTGAAATTCACTTCTCACCTATGTGCCCTAAATGACAGTGTCAGATAAGAGTTTGGTTTTAATCTGCAGATTTAAGCCTTTTCGTATTCACGTTATAAATAGAGCTTGTGTTAGTGTCTTGAGAATTTAAAATATATAGACCACCAACTAATGATGCATTGCCATAACAAATATTATTCTTGAAAATATTGAATGTTCTGTTCTTTATAGAAAAAAAATTTCCCTCCCTATCCAAAATGGAAACCGAGTTAATATTCCTACAAAATGTAGGTACACAATGAACATTGTTAAAAACTAAAACAAGCCCTGGCTCAACAGGTGGGTTCTCTGTAAGGATAAATAACTTGCGTTCATGCTTGAAAACGATGGTGGGATTCGGGGGATCCAAATCAGAGATGCGTAGCGGAAATAAAACAAGAAAATAACCCCGAAACCGTTAGGATCTTATCTAAAAGTTACGAAAGCATGTACCTTTTCGGTTTTGCAGATCAGTCAGATTGCGGGCTAAATAGTGCCAAAAATTGACCTCTATTGGAAAAAGGCTATTTCATGAGATATTGAAGAACTTTGAATTTCCTTTAACTTAGCACTAGTTTCGGGTCAATTGGAATTCAAACATGGGAGATATGTGTCTCGCAAGTTTCGTTGCCAGATCTGGAAAAACAACAAATTTGATTAGAAAACAAAATATAACTTTAGGTTTGTATCGGATCAGCCGTCTAGAAATACTGAATCGATCTTTCCCTCTATCCGGCACACACAAGTGCACAAGACCACAAGATCTAAACCCGAGTTCCCCTACTAGAAAGAACACAAGTTCAGTTAGAGAATCCAGCAGAGTAACGGTCTGGAAAAATCAAGTTGTAATTTTTCAACTCATGGGGCCTCTATTCACAGAGTTTGTCTAGGGTTTTGGGAGCATGAACCAGCCCATAAAATGGGCTAGGTTCGGCTCCCTCCAAACCCTAGCCGCCGGCCAAGGCTTGGGTGGTTTGGGCCTCATGGGCGAACCCATCAGGGTTTCGGCCATGAGGCCTTAGCCTTGCCAAACTTGGAAGCCCATGAGGTATTCCAACCTCATGGGTTTCGGCCCCATTATCCATCATCATGGCCGGTGCCCAAAACCGTAGGACTTTTGGCCACGACCTGATTTAACCAATCCACAATTAATTCTGCCCGGATTCCCTAAGATGTGCACCCTATGCGTGCGACCCTTTAGGCTCATGTCCTGTTGGCAGATCGGTATAAAATTACCATTTTACCCTTTTCATCATAACTGGCCTCTAGTAAGGCATTATGATTATCCAAAGTCCATGATTATCGGTGATCCAATTTAACCTCATGTCGTCCATGTCACTATCCTTTTATCACTAGGTATCTTGATTAATCATAAGTCATATAGTCTTCATCCTTATATAATTAATCACCATTTCTTGATACCCGAGATGACTTAAAATGATACTCCATATCATCTGCATGGCCATGCGTTTCCTTTCAGTCATTCTCATCAAGTTTCCTAAACCGATATCTATCCCATACCGTAGTATGAGAGATAAATCCCTCAAACATCTCTCGTATCACACATATAGCCCATCCCTGAGCCAATCACAACCGTTATGGTTATCCTTTCACTGATAACGTTAGGCTTGAGCCAAACTCAGATATTGACTATATTGTGATCACAGAGACTCTTTGGTCTAAGGATACAATGACAAGCTACGAACTCTGAATATGTTCATGACAACATCTATGTAACATATTCAAGTCGGGTCGTCCAATATCATTTCCACAATGACATCTATGATATGACTCCGGCAAAACCTACTGCCATTATCAGTAGAGCATGATCATAAAGAGTCGTCCTCATACTGGTCGCTTCAGATGAAGCTTGACTGACCAGGGACCCGTTAAGTATAAATCATGCATATCCATAGTTCTACTATTAGTGATGACACACTCAATGATATAAATCGATGTATACTTAACATATTACTACAACACAATAGTAATATAATGCCAATTTTATTTCGTTGCATACGATGATAAAACTATTACAGACTTACTTCATATTGGAATAGGGCATAAATCCTACAAACGAGTCTCAAGATTCTGTCACAGTCCAAGTCCAAGTAATTCATACCATTGAGCATGACCTTCTCGATCAGGTGCCCAATGCGCTATTATTACTTTGGGTTATGTTTTCCATTTAGATCTACACAAAGAAAAGAAAATTTAATTAGTATTTGTTTAAATTTAATTTGGAGATCGAGATTAAAAACAACTATTTGATTTTAAAAGTTTGAGAATCTGATCCAGATTCCTTGCATACACTCAATTAAAGTGAAGGAAGGGTCACCGCTCCAATCGAGCTACCCGTTGACAGA
Organism: Geranium rotundifolium; assembly: GCA_963920655.1. NCBI lineage: Eukaryota > Viridiplantae > Streptophyta > Magnoliopsida > Geraniales > Geraniaceae > Geranium > Geranium rotundifolium. The sequence continues at coordinate 30,700,542 of OY987312.1, read as the reverse complement.
TCGGTGCAAAATTACCATCTTAAGTGGCCTCTAATAAGACATTATGATTGCCCAACGTCCGTGATTATCAATGATTAGATTTAACCTCATACCATCCATGTCATTATTCCTAGATATCCATATTGATCATAAGGCATAGAGCCATCGTCCTTATTTAATCAATCACTGTTTCTTGATCAATGAGATGACGAAAACCCTAATACCGCATATCAATAGCATGTCCATGCTTTTCCTTTCAGTCATTCTCATCAAGTGACCCAAACGGATATCATTCCCATATGGAGTATGAGGGATAAATCCCTTAGCCGTATTTTGCGTTCACTCATGTAATCTATAACTGAGCCAATCATAGCCCTTATGATTACCCTTAAAGATAACGTTCGACAACAGCAAACTCAAGTACTCACTACAAAGCAACTTCAAGGATTCCTTGGTCTAAGGATGTAATGACAAACTACAATATATGAGTATGCTCATGACAACATCTATGCTACATACTCACTATCGGATCGTCCAATATCATTCCCCGAATGATATCTATGATCCAACTCATGTTGGGAAATATGTGGTCCATATCATGGTAGCGGAAGTAATAATTAGTAATATAACCATATTCCCGTGTCAAGATCCATTGCAATTTACTAAATTAATCAAAAGAGGGTTTTGTAACTTTGTACCTGAAATGGCCTAAGGGGTTTGGACTTTAACCCAAATCCCATTTGGGTGGCCTACGTATCCCGTCCCCCGGAAATTAATGCCCACGTAGTTCGAAGGTTTTTGACGTCTGGAACCAATATGACAGAGTAATTTCTCTTTTCTGTGTCTCTGGTGAAAGGGGAAAACTTATTTTTTCTAAAAAGGATTCGTCGTAATTATCTGCTTATGAATGTGGCAATTATTTGCAAAATCGTTTCCGCAAATATGTCGCACGTTGACTCGTCACGGACCCCACCACGGGACCGTGGCCAATCTTTGGCACATCGTGGCCCTGCCACTGCCCATGGCCAATTCCTTAGTTTAACCACGGACTCGTGCCCAATCACTTTGTCACGACCCCGTGGTTCACCTAGCCACGATCTTGCAATGGTTTCCGCCACGGACCAGTGGCCAATTCCACGGTCCGTGGCCCCTTTTCTTTCACCTTACCTTTTCCACTCAATTGTCCTCAGTACACGTAATTTGTGAGTGACCATTTAAGGCTCATGTCCCATTGGCAGATTGGTCCAAAATTCGATTTCGCTCTATCTATCATCAGAGACATTATGATTACCCAACGTACATGATTATCGATGATTCGACTTAACCTCTTGTCGTCTATGTCACTATCCCTTCCTTACTAGATATCCACATTGATCATAAGTCATCCTTATTTAATCGATCACTGTTTCTTGATATGTGAGATGACTGAAAATGATACCATGTATCATCCGCAAGGCCATGCAATTTCTTTCAGTCATACTCATCAAGTGGCCCAAATCGATATCGTTCCCATACCGGAGTATGAGGGACAAACACCTAAGCCGTCTTTCGTATCACTCATGCAGCCCGTCCCTGAGCCAATAATAGCCGTTATGGCTACCATGCCACAGATAACGTTAAGCGTATGTCTAGCTCAGATGTTATCTACATAGTGATCACAAAGACTCCTTGGTCTAAGGATACGATGACAAGCTACGACAACTAAATATGCTTGTGTCTGCATCTATGCTGCATACTCAGGTTAGGTCGTCATATATCATTTCCCAAATGATATCTATGATCTGACTCCGGCAATCTCATTGCCAATGATCCGTAGAGCGTGATCATAAGGAGTGAAGCTTACTAGACCTCATACTGGTCTCTTCTAGTGAAGCTTACTTTACCAGGGACCCGTTGAATGTGATTCGTGCAGACCTTTGGTTCTATATTAGTGATGACACGCTTGATGAAACAGATCAAATCGCATTGAACATATTATCACATCACAATGATAATATAATGCCGATTTATTATTGCGGTGATGATGTTACAATTACGTTTAAACTGAAATTGGCCTAGGGCACAAATCCTACAACTCCGGCAATCGCCTTGCCATGATCAGTAGAGCGTGATCATATTGAGTTATCCTTATACTGGTTTCTTCTAATGAAGCATATATGACCAGGGACTCATTAAATATGATTCTTTCAGATTTACAGTTCTACTATTATTGTTGATACAAATAATGATATAGATCCAATCATATTTAATATATTACTACAACACATTAGTAGTATGATGCCATTTTATTTATTCAGAAAATGATAAAACATTACATAATGTAGATAACTCTTACATTGGGCTAGGGCACAACTCTAACAATAACTACATTCCCGACCTAGGATTTATTGCAAATTATTAGATTAGTCAAAAGAGGGTTTTGAAGCTTTTACCTTAAATTGAATCGGTGTGTTTGGACTTGAACTTAAATCCCATTTGGGTGGCCTACGTATTCCATCCCACAGAAATTAAAGCCCACGTAGTTCGAAGGTTTGGACTTCTGGGACCAATTATTTGGCAGAGTGATAGTCTCTTTTTTGTGAGTTTATGGTGAAGAAGGGAGAAGGAGAGTTTTCCTAAAACGAAAACACACACTTTTCTAAATTGCATTAGTTGTTATATCTACTTCAAGATATGGCACGTATTTGCGGAAATTGTTTCCGCAAATATATCTAGCGTCGACCCGCCATGGACCCCGCTACGGGGTCGTGGCCAATCTTTGCCGCAACGTGGCCTTGCCACGACCCATGTCCATTTCTATGGTTTCTCCACAGACTCGTGGCTAATCACTTGGTCACGATCCCGTTGTTCACCTAGCCACGGTCTAGCCATACCCACCACGGCCCTCCCATGGTTCCCGCCATGGACCCGTGGCCCTTTCCTTTCACCTTACTTTTTCCCTGAATTGTACTAGTACAAGTCCATTGTGTGTGACCCTCTAGGCTCATGTCCCGTTAGTAGATCGGCGTGAAATCCCGTTTCACCCTATCCATCATAAGAGACATTATGATTACCCAACGTACATGATTATCGATGATTGGACTTAACCTCTTATTGTCTATGTCACTATCCCTTTGTTACTAGATATTCTAATTGATCATAAGGCATATAGTTGTCATCCTTATTTAATCAATCACTTTTTCTTGATATGTGAGATCATTGAAAATGATACCCCGTATCATCTGCACGGCCATGAAATTCCTTTCAGTCACTCTCACCAAGTGGTCTACACAGATATCATTCCCATAACAAAATATGAGGGATAAATCTGTTTTTCGCATCACTCATGCAACCCATCCCTGAGCCAATCATAGCAATTATGGCTACCTTGTTACACATAATGTTAGGCGTATGTCAAATTCAGATGTTGACTACAAAGTGATCATAAAGACTCGTTGGTCTAAGGATACAATGACAAGCTACGACAACTAGTATGCTCATGACTGCATCTATGCTACATACTCAAGTCGGATCGTCCAATATCATTTCCTAAATGATACCTGATCTAACTTTAGTAATCCCATTACCATAATCAGTGGAGCGTGATCATAAAGAGTCATCCTCATAATGGTCGCTTCTAGTGAAGCTTACTTTACCAGGGACCCGTTGAATGTGATCCGTGCGGACCTATGGTTCTACTATCAGTGATGACACACTCGATGACATAGATCAAATGACATTCAACATACTATCACAATACAATGATAATATAATGCTGATTTATTACTGCAGTGATGATGTAACAATTACACATAAACTTAGATTGGCCTAAGGCACAAATCCTACACTTGCTCACCTTGGTCAGACGTGTTGGAGACTCCCGTAATGCCCTTGAACACCGAAGTTGTTGTTTGGATGACGACGCTGCCACGTTGCTGGAAAATAAGGCAACAATATGCATAGTTAAAGACCTCCATCTTGAATCCGCCTCTACCTCCACCTGTATGTTCGGTCTTGGAATGGGAAGAACAAGCAAGCAAAGCGGAAGCAAAACCATATATCTAATACTACACAAGAATCTCTACCAAGTTAGATTCACAAGACAATAACATAAGCACCATTTCTTACCAAATGAAAGAAGAACACCAAGAAGAAATGGTTGGCTTGATCTCTAAGATGCCTACGTATCCTCCAAGGAATTAATGCCACACGTAGTTCTTCAAAAGGAGAACTCAAGAACAGAAGAGAGCCACACGTAGTTCTTCAAAAGAAGCGCCTCGGTCACCCCCACTATCTCCGCGATCTAAGACCTCAATCCTAAGACGTCCTTACCCTTTCCCAAGCCCCCTCCATGCATCTCTCCTCGGACCTGCACGATCTGGCAGCATTTATAACCATCCATGGGCGCTGCCGCTGGAGACCATGGTCAGCCCTCGGCTCCACCATGGATTGGCCTGCGGGCTGTCCATGGGCGACGCCGAGGGCCAGACCAGGTCGATGCCGAGGGAGACCATGGATGGCCCGCGGGCCATCTATGGGCGCTGCCGCGAGCGACCATCGATTAGCCCTCGGGTCGACCATGGAATGGCTCGCGGGTTGTCCATGGGCGAAGCAGAGGGGCATACCTGGTCGGGGGCTGATCGGCCGGTCCTTGACCCGTCTCGGGTCTTGGAAATTTTTCCAAAAATTAGATTTTTGATACTCGGTCCGGTTTCGATAAATCGGGTGTAAGCCGGTTCAATTTCTACTAATTAATTTAAACCCTCCGGTTTCGATAAACTGGATTTTCCCCACATTTAAGCAAGATAAAATTTGGAATTTATTTTGTTGTTTGATAGCAGGATGTTCTACAACATGATTTATTTCAACATGATTTATAGCTTAACATGTTTAGATTTCGATCTCTTTTCAATCTGCGTAGTTGCTTATGGCTTGTAATTTAATTACGACCTGCGTGTCGTTGTAATTTCATTTTAATATTATAATTCCGAAGACCAATGCGAGAAGAAATCAAGACAGAGAGTGGAGTTCCAAATGAGGCTTGTAGCTAGTGGGAGTCTAGAAAGAAAAGGCGAGCTCAAATCTGAAGATTTTGTCTTTAAGTTTTGTTCTTTGCTTTTATTTAGTTTAAATGCATGAGTTTATGTAGTTTAAACTATCACCCATATGAGGAATATTAAAAACGGACTTTAATCAGATTTGCATATAATATGACTTGGAATCATCTTTGTATCGACATGTAGTTGATGATTTCAATTAAAATTGTATCGATATACAATAAGAGACCACTAAACAGTTAATTCGCAAATAATTACAAGTCAAGTGAGATACCACCCAAACCTCAACACTCAAAAGCATTTGAACCTGTTAGTGGGTGCGCCTACGCGGAGCATTCATAGGGGAGAAGGGTCGGATGAGTTGGACAGTGTAATACGGATGCGTGCTCCTACGCGTAGTAGCCATATTAAACTAGGTCATAGTTGATTTTTGGTAGACTTGTTTGCGATTGTCACTTAGGGCTGACCTAGGGTATCATATAGGCTATGTCGTGTATATTTTATGTACAAACCCTAGCCAGGAGTTACATGGGAATTTAACTAGATGATTTATCCTACCTTAGTACCATCAGTTGGAGCGGTGAGCTTACGGTCACTTCAATTGAGGGCATGCGAGGGTCCTGGTTCAGACTCTAAAGTTTTAGAATCAGAAAAGTGTTTTAAAGCTCAATCTCTAACTTGAATTTTAAACAATATTGATTAAAATTCTTTACTTTGTATAGAACTAAATAGAAAACACAACACATTCTGGTAACAACACACTAAGGGTCCTAATCGAGGAAGATAAGCTTAACGGTGTTAACTTCCTCGATTGGGACAGAAACTTGAGATTAATTCTCAAGCATGAACGTAAGGAATATATACTTACCCTGGACCCTCCTGCTGAACCATCGCTTAATGCCGCTAGGGCACTTAGGGATTCTTGTCAAAAGTTCCTTAGTGACCACATCGACGTATCATGCATGATGATGGGCAGCATGGTGCCTGAGCTGCAGAAACAGTTTACGGATCTTTCAGATGATCCTCGTGCCTTGTTGGAAGAGATCGAGGAAATGTTCCAGGAGAAAGCTCGTGTTGAAAGATATGATACTTTCATAGAACTTGTTTCCTACCAGCACAAGGCGGGAGCCCATATCAATCCACATGTCCTGAAGATGAAACGCCTTGTGGAACACCTAACCAGACTCGGTTTTTCTGTTTAGAGGGAAAATGGCTGCGAACTTTGTGCTGCAGTCACTTTGTAGTAAATTACAACATTCATGACATGGACAAGACTGTGGTAGAGCTCCATGGGATGCTTGTGACGGCTGAAAAGAACCTCAGGGCAAGACCAATGAGGTCCTTATGGTAAACAAGAAGGTTAGCTTCAAGAAAGCTTGGAAGGGTAGGGATAAAACCCCTGAGCACATTGCAGGGCAGATCAAACACTCCAAGGTTCCAAAGGTTCAACCAGCTCCCAAAGTTGTTGTGAAGGCTAAGGACAAAGTGGTGGAGGTCTGTTATCCCTGCAATAAGTCAGAGCTCTATGGGATGCTTGTGATCGCTGAAAAGAACCTTAGGGCAAGAACAATGAGGTCCTTATGCTCAACAAGAAGGTTAGCTTGAAGAAAGATGGGAAGACTAAGGATAAAACCCTAGAGCACCTTGAAGGGAAGATCAGACACCCCAAGGTTCCAAAGGTTCAAGCAGCTTTCAAAGCTGCTATGAAGGCTAAGGACAAAGTGGTTTAGGTCTTTTATCAATGCAATAAGGCAAGACATTGGAAGAGGGATTGCAAGCAATACAAGGATTAAGTGAAGAAGATTGGGGAATCCACGTGTTCAGGATCAGGTATTTGCGTTGTTGAGCTTAATCTCTATAACATGAATAAGAAAAGGCTTAAATCTGATGATTTAAAACAAGTTGTGATATGGCATTGTCGTTTACGGCACATAAGTGAGAAACGCATTTCAACACTTCACAAGTATGGACTTTTAAGTCCGTTTGAATTCACTCAAATTTAAAGATGTGAATCTTGCCTAATGGGAAAAATGACAAAAGCACCTTTCACGGGTTTAGGTGAAAGGGCGAGTGACTTGTTAGGTCTAATACATTCCGACGTATGTGGACCTATGAGTACTCAGGCCAGAAAAGGTTTAACCTGGGTTCAGTAGATTTGGGTATGTCTATTTTATGGGGCATAAGTCTGAAGCCTTTCACAACTTCAAAGACTTTAAAGAATGAAGTACTGAACCAGCCTGGGTAAAGTATCAAGGTAATTTGTTCCGATTGAAGTAGTGAATACTTGACCCTGGAAACGTTTGCATTCATTTTGAATCGGGCTCTGACAAAGAAAACGAAATTACACCTTGTGACAATCATTCTGACTCCTATTATCGTGGATGCGTGCGCCTCCGCGAAGTATTCATTGGGATGCGAGCTGAATGAGGTGGTCAGTTTTATGTGGATGCGTGCGCCTCTGCGTGGTAGCCAAATAAGAACTAGACCAGAGTCACGGAAGGTACACCTCATGACACTCATACGACTCCCGTTACTGTGAATGCGTGCGCCTTCGCGTAGTATTCATTGAGATTCGAGCAGGATCAGATGGTCAGTTCTATTTGGATGCGTGCGCCTTCGCGTAGTAGCCAAATAAGAACTCGACCGAGTCATATAAAGTGTGGGAAACATCCTAATACGTTTTCCCTAATGATTTGGGTTGCAGTGTTGCTTGTATCCAAATCAGATAAGTATTTCTTCATAAGGTATCCTTAGGAAACTAAGAGATACAACTTCTACAAACCAAGCGGGAACAAGGTTTTGTTGCTCGAGGTGGAGTGTTTTGGAAAAGGGGTTTATTTCCAAAAAAGCTAGTGGGAGTGTTGTGCATCTCGAAGGAATTCGAGAGAGTATGGAATAGTCTGAAGTAATTCAGGAGCCCACTATGTAAGATGTAGAAGTGCCGCAACCTCAGGTGGTCGTAGATGAAGAACCAATCCCTACAGAAATTCCAGATGGTCCAAGAAGGTCTGAAAGATCTCTTTAAGCTCCCGTCAGATATGGGTTTATAGCCACTAAGGGAAAAGACTTGATAGTTGTTGATTATGATGATCCATCAACCTTTAAACAAGCTTTGGCAAGTACCAACTCCGATATATTGCAAGAAGCCATAAATGAGGAAATCCAATTATGATAACCAAGTCTGGAACATGGTTGATCAAACCTGTAGGATATAACCCATCGGTTGTAAGTGAGTCTATAAGTTAAAGACCGACATGGACCAAAATCCTCAGACCTATAAGGTTATATTGGTTGCAAAAATGTTATCGTCATATTCAAGGTAAGGATTATGATGAAACCTTTTCACCAGTAGCAATGGTCAGATCAATCCGATTATTCTAGCCATAGCTGCATACCACGACCATGAGATATGGCAGATGGATATCAAAACCACCTTCTTTAAAGGGAACTTACAAAAGGGTGTGTATATCACACGGCTTGTGGGTTTTGTGTTAGGATTATGCCCTAGTGCAATGTAATTCCTTAATCTATAATGTAACGAACATCATTTTTCTACATAATAAAAGGCATAATATTACTAATGTGTTGTAGTAATATATGTAATGTGATTTGATCTATGTCATAACATGTGTAACCACTTATTGTAGAACTATAGATCAGAAAGAATTGCATTCGATAAAGTCCCTGATCAGCTAAACATCTTCTCAAGCGATCAGTATGAGATTAACTCCTTGTGATTATGCTCTACTGATCATGGCAAAGTGCGTGCCGGAGTTATATCATAGATACCATCAGGTCAATGATATCAGACAACCCGATTGTGAGTATGCTGCATAGATCCAGTCATGAGATACTCACAGATCGTAGCTTGTCATTATATCCTAAGACCAAGGAGTCTTTGTGTACACTATGTAACGAATACCTAAGTTTGACCTAGTGTAACGTTATCTGTAAAAGGGTAGCTATAACGGCTTCGATTGGCTTGGATATTTATTGCATTAGTGAACTCAAAAGGCGTCTGAGGGATTTATCAGTCATACTTCGGTATGAGAAAGATATCCGTTTAGGCCACTTGATGAGTATGACTAAAGGAATAGCACGGCCGTGCAGGTGATAAATTAGGATGACGATTCTAGGCCTATTGATCAATTTGGATATCGGTTTGATAAAAGGACAGTGATATGTACGATAACGGGCTAAGTCGAATAATCGATAATCACGAACGTTGGGTATTCATAATGTCTTGCTAGAGACCTCTTATGATGGAAAGGGTAAATAAGTAATTTTACAAGTCTGCCAACTGTTCGTGAACCTAGAGGGTCACACGTATTAAGCACAATACATGACAAATAAGCATGGATGGAAATTGGGGGAATCTGGTTTTCAGTTTAGTCAAATTGAAAACGATTCGGTTGATTTCTAGCCTATGATTTTAACCAGACGGTTAAAGAAATCAAGTTAAGGAAATTGAACCGGTTTATCTAAACCAAAATTAGAACTCAATTTTAAGGGGACTTGAAGCCCATTTGGGGTTTTAATTTTAAAGGGGTGATATGTGTGATTATTTTATTTGAATTTAAAATCAAATTTTTTAATAATTATATCACATAATTACACATTATCTGCTTTCCTTTATTTTTCCATAATTTTGGCATCTTCTTCCTCCTTTCCTTCTTCATTTGGCCGACCCTCCCTATAGCCATTCCACCCTTGTTTTTCTTTGTTCATACTTCTCAAAAACATCATTAGCAAGAGGTTGAGAGAAAATCATTCGGTGATTGTTGTGCTTGTGTGGACTCGGTAGATAAACACTATCTTGTGTTTTAATCGATTATACAAAGGTAATTTCTCAAATTATAAAGTTCATAAACATGCTGATTGGAACCCATGGTGATCCCTGCATGAAATTATTGATTGGAATCCATGGTGATCCCTTTCAGTGGTATTAGAGCATGGTTGTTATGATATTTGTTCAATATGTTTAAATCTGTAATTTTATTTTTGTTCATGAGTTCATCACTTGAATCTGCATGCAATTGGAAAAAATTCAGATTTAATTAATTTTGAAAAAAATTGGAAAAATATTTTTTGGGGCTGTTTCGGGTTAGCCATGGCTAACCAGGGTCGAGACCCTTGGTGGACCATGGAATGCCCTAGGGCAGACCATGGTCGGCACCAAGGGCCGACCAGGTCGCCAACGGGTGACCATGGCAGCCCTCGCAGGCCACTATGGTTGCCTCGCTGGCAACCAGGGTCTGCCCCAGGAGCGACCATGGCAGCCCTCTGATAGCATTTTTGTGCCCTATTCCAATTGCTAGTAGTCTATAAATGTTTACGTATATTTATCATCGTTTGTAATTTATAAAACGGCTTTATATTACTTATGTGTTGAAGTAATATGTTAAGCCTGATCTGATTTATGACCACTAAAGTAGTAGAACCATAAATCTGTACGGATCACACTTAACGAGTCCCTGGTCAATATATGCTTCGATAGAAGTGACCAGTATGAGGATGGTTCTCAATGATGTAGTTCTGCTTATCATAGGGATGTGGGATCCCGGAATCTTATCATAGATATCATCAGGTGATTGATATCGGACGACCCGCTTTGAATAGTGTTTCATAGATTAAGCCATGAACATATTCAAATGCGATAGCTTGTCACGATATCCTTAGACCAAGGAGTCTTTGTGATCGATATGCGATCAACTTACGGCTTTAACTTGCGCCTAACACTTTCCGTAATATAATTGCAATAACAAGCATGATTGGGTGGCAGAACGGATTGTAGGAGTGACACGAAAGACGGCTAAGGGATTTATCCCTCGTACTACGGTATTGGAAAGATATCCATTAAGGCCGCTTGATCGAGAGTGAATGAGAGAAAGAGCATGGCCATGCTAGTGATACGGGTTATCAGTTCCCAGCCATCTCACATATCAAGTAACAATTATTGATTAAACAAGGATGACGACTCTATGCCTTGTGATCAATCGGGATGTCTAGAGATAATAGGATAGTGACTTTTACGCACAAGGTTAAATCGAATCATCGATCATCATGCACCTTGGGTAATCATAATGTCTTACTAGAGACCACTTATGATGGATCGGCCAAGAGAGATCTCTTGCGCCGATCTGCCAACGGCGGCATGAGCCTGGAGGGTCACACACATACAAGATGGATAACTTGAGACAAGGAAACCTTAACGTTTCTTGAGGAGCAATACATGGACAAAAGTGAAGGCTTTGGGCCATGGGTTCGGTTTGAGAGAATAATTAGCGAATCGAGAAAATTGAGATTTTCGTCGATGTCGCGTCAAAAAGTAACGACAAAAAGGGTCGGATAGCTTTTGGACACGGCACGCGACCACATGGGCGAGACCATTGGGCTCAGCCCATGAGGTCACCTAGCCGGCCCAACAAGGGCCCAAATAAGGCCCAATAAGCCCAAGTGGCCGGCCACCTTAGTGGGTCTAAGGGTGGGGGCCACACACCATGCTTAGTTGGTGTTGTTGATTAAGAGGTGAGTGATTTAAGGGGTTTAGGTAATGACTTGCCTTTAACCCATGCTTTCATCATTTGTCACTTTAATGACCCATGCCTTATGTGTTGATGAAGTAGACAAATGAAGAATTAATTCATAACACTCTCACAACTCACTTTGTCTCTCTTGTGGCCGGCCTAGACACTCTCTCCTCTCTTCTTGCTCTTTTGTTCTTCACATATTAGTTCTAGTAGGCCTTTTGTGAAGGATCATAAGGATCAACCTCTTGGTGTGGACTTGCTCTAGAGAAGAAGATCGTATAGTTCTTCTTTCTTGATTCAACAAAGACTAAAAGGTAAATTTCTTGTAAAATAGATTTTTCCTTGAGATTTAATGGCCATGTTCTTGGACAAGGTTTGGAGTTGATTTTGTTTATGCTTCCGTTATCTCGATGATCTTGAACGCTCCCAAACCCTACACCCTCGCAGGCCACCATGGTTGCCTCGCGGGCAACCAGGGTCTGCCCTAGGGGCGACCATGGCAGCCCTCGCGGGCCACCATGGTCGCTCCCGTGGGCGACCACGGTCAGCACCGTGGGCGACCACGGCAGCCCTTGCGGGCCACCGTGGTTGCCTCCGCGGGCGAGTTGGTTGGGCCGGTTTGGCTTGACCAGATTCGAGCTGAACCGGCCGGTTCGCGAGAACATTTAAAGCCCTAAAATTTTAATATTCATATTAGGTTCGGTTTCGATAAACCAACAAGAACCGGTTAAAAATTCAATTAATACATTAAACCGTCCGGTTTCGATAAACCAGAATTTTTCCACACTTAAGAAAGTTAAAATTTGGAAAATTTTGCTGTTTGATAAGCATGTTGAGTGTTCACATGATCTTTGATAACATGATGTTTTCCACATGATGCATAGCTAAGCCCTCTAGACTTGTATTTTAATTTCGGTTTTGCAACCTGCGTGTTGCTTAGTTTTTGGGTTGTAGTAAATACGGCCTGCGTGTCGTGATTTGTATTTCATTTTATTTTATTCAAATTTTTAATCACGAAAACCGATGCAAGAAGTAAGTCAAGGGGAAGACTCGGAATTTGGAGGAGGCTCGTAGCCAGTGGGAGCAAGTCTAGACCTTGAAGACCAAGTCTTTAGGATCAGTATTGCTAGATTCTTAGGAACTTCAGAAGGGCTTAGTTATGCATATATTTACCATTACATTTGTATGTATGACTGTATGAATGTATGATAGTTTAATATACAAGTTCATGTATGATTTGCTATCACCCACATGCAAAGATTAAAACCCGACATTTAATCAGACTCGCATGTAACCTGCTAAGGGATCATCTTTGCATGAATTTGCAATTAATGATTCCAGATTAAGATTGTATCGATATGTAATCAGACCATTATAATTCACTTAAACGCAAGTAATTACAAGTCAAGCGTGATACCATCCAAGTTTGGGCACACAAAAGGGCTTTGACCCTATGGATGTCGGTACGCCTCCGCATAATATTCATAGAGAAAAAGTCTAGATGAGATGGGTAGTTCTATGTGGGTGCGTGCGCCTCCGCGTAGTAGCCACATTAGTTCTATCCATAGTTCAAGCTTGGTAGACTTGTCTACGATTGTCAGCTAGGGCTGACCTAGGGTATCAGTATAGGGTATGCCATGTACTTACAGTACAGACCCTAGCCATGAACTACATGGTCTTGTAGATGGATGTATTCCTACCTTGATGCCCTCAATTGGAGCAGTGAGCCTCCGTTCACTTCAATTGAGAGTATGATAGGATCCTGGTTCAGATTCTAAAGTTAGAATTAGAAAGTGTTTTATAACTAAATCTCCAACTTCAATTTTAATTAATACTGATTAAAATTTGTTTACTGTGTAGATATAAAATGGCAAACACGAATCATTCTGGTAACAGCGCGCATAGGTCGCTAATCGAGCAGAATAAGCTTAACGGCGTAAACTTCCTTGATTGGGACCGGAACTTGAGACTCGTTCTCAAGCATGAACGTAAGGATTATATCCTTGCTTAGGAACCATCTACTGAGCCAGCACTGAACGCTTCAAGGGCGCTAAGGGATACCTACCAGAAATTCCTTAGCGACCGGATCGACGTACAGTGCATCATGATGGGCAGTATGGTGTCTGACTTGCAAAAGCAGTTCTTGGACATTTCCGATGATCCCAAGGCCTTAATGGCAGAGATCGAAAAAATGTTCAAAGAGAAAGCGCGTGTCGAAAGATACGACACTTTTCATGAACTGATGTCTTGCAAGCTGAAGGCCGGAGCTCCTGTCAGTCCCCATGTCCTTAAGATGAAACGTCTTTTGGAACACATGACCAGACTCGGTCATCCTGTGGATAAGGAAATGTCTGCAAACTTTGTGATGCATTCATTTCCAGAGACATATAGAGATTTCTTTGGAAATTATAATATGCATGACATGGGTAAGACTGTGACAGAGCTTCATTGTATGCTCGTGACTGCTGAAAGGTGAAAGAGATCACCACGGGTTCCAAACGATGAATATCATGCAGCGGACTTTATGTAACCGTCGTGATCGTAAAAAGCTAAGATCTTAATGCCATTTGAACATGTTATAAACACAATTATAAATCTGATATTTACCTCTTGTAATCGACAAAAACACAAGTGTAGTGTTCTCTCTATCAAGTCCGCACAAGCACCACAACCGAAATGATTTTTCACTCAATCTTTTGCTAGAAATTTTGAGAGAAAACAAGAGCAACAATGGAGGTAGAGAGCGAGCTGAAAATCAGTAATGAGGGAGAGAGAAAGGAGGGTAAGTTGCTGAAAAATTCAAGAGATAATTGAATAGATATTATGTGATTTCAATTTGAAATTAAATTGAATTTCAAAATTAAAATTGCATTATCTATCCCTTTATTATTTCTATTTTCAATTGAGCCCTCTCTTATCTTAAATCCCTAAATGGGCTTTAAGCCCGTTTAACTAAAACCCAAATTAAACCCATTAACTTGAGTTCTAATTTCGGTTTAGTCAAAACGGCTCAATTTCCTCGAATTGATTTCTTCAACCGTCTGGTTAAAACCTTAGGGCAGAAAACTACCGAATTGTTCTCAATTCTCATCCATAATTGTTGTCATGTATCGTGCTTAATGCGTGTGACCCTCTAGGCTCACGAATAATTGACAGACTGATAAAATTACTATTTTACCCTTTCCATCATAAGTGGCCTCTAGCAAAACATTATGATTATCCAATATTCGTGATTATCGATTATTCCACTTAACCTGTTATCGTACATGTCACTGTCCTTTCATCAAACCGATATCCAGATTGATCAATAGGCATAGAATGGTCATCCTAATTTATCAATCACTGTTTCTTGATATCTGAGATGACTGAAAACTGATACTAAGGTATCACCTGCATGGCCATGCTCTTTCTTCAGTCATACTCATCAAGTGGCCTAAACGGATATCTTTCTCATACCGAAGTATGAGTGATAAATCCCTCAGACGCCTTTCGAGTTCACTAGTGCAATAAATGATAAAGCCAATCGAAGCCGTTATAGTTACCCTCTTACAGATAACGTTAGACTAGGTCAAACTTAGGTATTCGTTACATAGTATACACAAAGACTCCTTGGTCTTAAGATATAATGACAAGTTACGATATGTGAGTATCTCATGACTGGACCTATGCAGCATACTCACAATCGGGTTGTCCGATATCATCGACCTGGTGATATCTATGATATAACTCCGGCACATACTTTGCCATGATCAGTAGAGCGTGATCACAAGGAGTTAGTCTCATACTGATCGCTTCAGAAAGAAGCTTAGCTGATCAGGGACTCATCAAATGTAATTCTTTCTGATCTATAGATCTACTATTAGTGGTTACACACATAATGACATAGATCAAATTACATTCGATATATTACTACAACACATTAGTAATATATGCCGCTTTATTTATTCGGAAAGATGATAAAACATTACATCTGTAGATCACTTTTATATTGGACTGGGGCATAACTCTAACAATCTCCCACTTGCCCCTGGTTCCAATTTTAAGTTCTGATCTACTCCCATAGACTCTGCATGTTCCTCATGCCTAGGCTACGGCTGAGCCTCTGTCAAGGGATCGGCCATATTATCATCAGTTGAATAGTGTTTAATCTCCATATCACCTCTATATGTGATAACTCTCACGAGGTGATTCCTGCTGAGTATATGTTTGGATCTATTGTGGAATCTGTTCTTTTGAGCAATAGCTATGGCACCTGTGTTGTCCCACAACAAGCTTATCGGATCAGACGCTCGCGGCGTTGCATCTAATCAGATTAGAAAGCTTCTAATCCATACGGCCTCTTTAGCTGCTTTTGTTGCAACTATATACTCAGCCTCCGTTGTAGAGTTGGCAATTTTGGCTTGCTTAAAGCTTATCCAGCTGAAAGCGCCACAACTCAACACAAAATATATCCTGACAGAATTTTGAAGTCAACTGGATATGTCTGAAAACTAGCATCGATTTGTCCTTTGACTACTAGTTCTCTATCTATATCGCCATACACTAGGAATGCATCCTTGGTCCTCCTCAAATATTTGAGTATGACCTTTGACAGCAATCTAGTGTAATTGGCCGGGGTTAGATTGGAATCTGCTGGTATAGCTTAGTGCAAACGAGACTTCCAGTTTCGTGCACATCCTGGCATACATGATGGATCCCACAGCCGAAGCATAAGGGATCTTACTCATCCTGCTCAGCTTATCAGGAGTACTAGGACTCTGTAGCTTGCTGAGCTTAATGCCATGACGCATGGGTATGTATCCCTTCTTAGAGTCAAGCATTGAGATCTTCTCAACACTTCACCTATGTACATGTTCTGACTTAGCAACATGTTCTGACTTAGGCCCAAAATCCTTTTGGAATGATCTGTAGAGATCCTGATGCCTACATTAAATGTAGCATCTCCTAAGTCCTTCATCGATAAGTACTTCCCTAATCAAGCTTTGGTGGCAAGGTCGGGATGTCATTCCCGATGAATAAATATCAATAATACAATATTACTCCCACTCGCTCTCTTATGTACGCAAGGCTCACTTTTGTTTTTGATGAAGCCGATTTCCCTTACAGCTTCATCAAAACGAATGTTCCAACTCCGTGAAGCTTGCTTTAATCCAGAAATGGATCTAAGCAGCTTACAAATCTTTCCGGGATTCTTTGGATCTACAAAACCCACAGGTCGTGTGATATACACGCCATCTAGTAAGTTCCTGCTAAGGAAGGAGTTTTGAAATCCATCTGCCATAGTTATGGCTAAGAATAATTCGGATCAATCTGACCATTGCTACTGGTGAAAAGGTGTCATCATAATACATGCATTTAATCTGACAATAACCTTTTACAACAATCCTAGCCTCCTTGGTCTGAGGATTTCAATTCATGTCGGTCTTGATCCTATAGACCCACTCAGAACCGATGGGTTTTATCCCAGGGGTTTGATCAACCAAGCACCAGACTTGGTGGTCTTACATGGACTTAATTTCCTCATTCATGGCGTTCTGCCATCTTTCGGAGTCTGGACTGGTCAAAGCTTGTCTGTAGGTTTCTGGATCATCCTGATCCACCAACATCAAGTCATTTCCTTCAGTGGTTGTGAAGCCATATCTGTCTGGAACATGACGAGATTTTTCAGACCTCCTTGGACCATCTGGAATTTCTGTAGGGACTGATTCTTCATCTACGACCATATGAGGCTCCAGTACTTCTACATCTTGCATAGCAGGCTCCTGAATTGCTTCAGGCTGTTCCGTATCCTCACGAATTTCTTCGAGATGCGCGGGACTCCCACTAGCTATTTTGGAAAAATATTTCTCCAAAAATATCCCTCCTCGAGCAACAAAAACTTTGTACTCGCTGGGTATATAGAAGTTGTATCTCTTAGTTTCTTAAGGATACCTTACGAAGACACATTTTGTCTGATTTGCCTGCATCTCTGCTACCCAAATCTTTTTAGGAAAAACATACTAGGATGTTTCCCACACCATATATGACTATGGTCCATTTCTTATTTGGCTACTACGCGAAGGCGCACGCATCCAAAAAGAACTGACCATCTCATACCACTCCCATCCCATTGAATACTACACGGAGGCGCACGCATCCACAGTAACGGGAGACGTAATGAGTGTCATATGGTGTACCTTCTGTGACTCTGGTCCAGCTCTTATTTGGCTACTACGCAGAGGCGCACGCATCCAAATAGAACTAATTACCTTATTCAGCTCGCATCCTAATGAATACTACGCGGAGGCGCACGCATCCACAGTAATGGGAGACAGAATGACTGTCACAAGGTGTACTATCGTTGTCTTCATTGGAGCCCGTATCAAAATGAATGCGGCCGTTTCCAGAGTCAAGTATTACTTCAACTCTCTTCTGGCCTGAGTACTCATAGGTCCACATACGTCGGAATGTATTAGATTTAATAAGTCACTCGCCTTTCACATAAACATGTGAAAGGTGCCTTTGTCATTTTGCCCATTAGGCGAGACTTGCATCTTTCAGTTTGAGTGAATTCAAACGAACTTAAAAATTCCACACTTGTGAAGTGTGGAAATGCGTTTCTCGCTCATTAGGCAAGACTTGCATCTTTCAGTTTGAGTGAATTCAAACGGACTTAAAAAGTCCACACTTGTGAAGTGTTGAAATGCGTTTCACGCTCATTAGGCAAGACTTGAATCTTTCAGTTTGAGTGAATTCAAACGGACTTAAAGTCCACACTTGTGAAGTGTTGAAATGCGTTTCTCGCCTATGTGCCTTAAATGACAATGCCAGATTATAACTTGGTTTAAATCATTAGATTTAAGCCTTTTCTTATTTACGTTATAGCGATTAAGCTTACCAACGTAAATATCTGATCCTGAAGACGTGGATACCCACTCTACTTCACATGATCCTTGTATTGCTTACAATCCCTTATTCCCGTGTCCTGGCTCATTGCAGTGATAGCATATCTCCTCCAATTTGTCCTTAGAATTCATAGCAGTTTTGTGAGCTGCTTGAACCTTTGGACGGTTGGGGTGTCTGATCTGCCCTGCAAGGTGCCCAGGAGCCTTACCCTTACCCAGATCAGCTTTCTTGAAGCTGAACTTCTTGTTGACCATAAGGACCTCCTTGGTCTTGCCCTTGCGGTTCTTTTCAGTGGTCATAAGTATCCCATGAAAATCTCTGTTAAGGACTTGTCCATGTCATGCATATTGTAATTTACTATGAAATCACTATATGTATCTGGAAGTGACTACAACATAAAATATGCAGCCGTTTTCACCTGATCATCAAAACCGAGTCTGGTTAGATGCTCCTGAAGACATTAAATCTTCGTGACATGGGGACTAACAGGGCTCCAGCCTTAAGCTTGCAGGAGTTAAGTTCTATGAAAGTATCATATCTTTCGAGACGAGCTTTCTCCTTGAACATTTCCTTCAACTCTGCCTTACAGGTATGAGTATCATCTGAAACGTTCCGGAACTGCTTCTATAACTCTGGCATCCTACTGCCCACCATAATGCATGACACGTCAATTTGGTTACTAAGGAACTTTGATAAGTATCCTTAGTGCCCTAGCGGCGTTCAGCGGCGGCTCAGCAGGAGGTTCCTTGGTAAGGATATACTACTCGCGTTCATGCTTGAGTACAAGCCTCAAGTTTCTATTCCAATCTGAGTAATTCACGCCCTTGAGTCTGTCCTCAATCTGGACTCTCAGTGCGCTATTACTCCTTTATGTTGTGTTTCCCTTTTATATCTACATGGTAAAATTAATTAAAATTTAAGTTGGAGATTAAGTTATAAAACACTTGTCTGATTCTAACATTAAAATCTGAACCAGGATCCTATCATACTCTCAATTGAGGTAAACGGAGGCTCACTGCTCCAATTGAGAGCATCAAGTTAGGAATACATCCATCTACAAGACTATGTAGTTCTTGGCTAGGGTCTGTACTAAAAGTACACGGCATACCCTATACTAATACCCTAGGTCAGCCCTAGCTAACAATCGTAGACAAGTCTACCAAGCTTGAACTATGGACAGAACTAATGTGGCTACTACGCGGAGGCGCACGCACCCACACAGAACTACCCATCTCATCCAAACCTTTTCTCTATGAATGTTACGCGGAGGCGTACCGACATCCATAGGGTCAAAGCCCTTTTGAGTGCCCAAACTTAGATGGTATCACGCTTGACTTGTAATTATTTGCATTTAAGTGAATTCTAAAAGTCTGATTGTATATCGATACAATCTTAATCTGGAATCATCAATTGCAAATCCATGCAAAGATGATCCCTTAGCCGGTTACATGCGAGTCTGATTAAATTCCGATTTTAATCTTTACATGTGGGTGATAGCAAATCATACATAAACTTGTATATTTAAACTATCATACATTCATATATTCAAACATACAAATGTAACGATAAAATATGCATAGCTAAGCCCATCTTAAGTTCCTAAGAATCTAGCAAAACTGATCCTAAAGACATGGTCTTCAAGATCCAAACTTGCTCCATTCTCGTGAACTACCACTGGCTTCGAGCCTCCTCCAATCCGAGTCTCCCTCTTGACTTGATTCTTGTGTCGGTATTCGTGATTACAAATTAAAATAAATAAAATGAAATACACATCACGACACGCAGGCCGTATTTACTACAACCCAAAATTAAGCAACACGCAGGTTGCAAAACCGAAATTAAAATGCAAATCTAATGGGCTTATCTAGCATCATGTGGAAAACATCATGTGATCAAAGATCATATTATCAATCAACATGCTGATCAAATAAATAAATTTTCCAAATTTTATCATTCTTAAGTGTGGAAAAATTCCGGTTTATCGAATCCGGACGGTTTAATCGATTAATTGAATTTTGGACCGGTTCTCGTTGGTTTATCGAAACCGAACCAAATTTGAAAATTAAATTATTTTAGAGTTTCCAAATATCCTCGCGAACCAACCGGTTCAGCTCGAATCTGGTCGAGCCAAACCGGCTCAACCGAAGGTCGCCCGCGGAGGCAACCACGGTGGCCCGTGAGGGCTGCCGAGGTCGCCCGCGGAGGCAACCACGGTGGCCCGTGAGGGCTGCCGAGGTCGCCCGCGAGGGTGACCGTGGTCGGCCACGGGAACGACCATGGTAGCCCGCGAGGGCAGCCATGGTCGCCCCTAGGGCAGACCCTGGTCGCCCGCAAGGGCAGACCGTGTCGCCCGCGGCAGCGACCATGGTCGCCCGCGAGGGCTGCCATGGTCGCCCGTAGGCAACCCTCGTTGGCCCATGGTGCTAACCATGGTCTTCCCTAGGGCATTCTATGGTCTACCAAGGGACTCGACCTGGTCGGCCATGGCTAAGCCATGGCTAACCCGAAACACCCCAAAAAAATTATTTTCCAATTTCCAAAATCAATCAAATCTGAAATTTTTTTTTTCGATTTACATGCATGCTAAGGTGATGAACACATATAAACTTAAAAAAAAATCAGATTTAAACATGTAGAAAAATACATAACAACCTGCCTCTGATACCACTGAAAGAGATCACCACTGGTTCCAAACGATGAATATCATGCAGCGGACTTTATGTAACCGTGGTGATCGTAAAAAGCTAAGATCTTAATGCCATTTGAACATGTTATAAACATAATTATAAATCTGATATTTACCTCTTGTAATCGACAAAAACACAAGTATAGTGTTCTCTCTATCAAGTCCACACAAACACCACAACCGAAATGATTTTTCACTCAATCTTTTGCTAGAAATTTTGAGAGAAAACAAGAGCAACAATGGAGGTAGAGAGCGAGCTGAAAATCAGCAATGAGGAAGAGAGAAAGGAGGGTAAGTTGCTGAAAAATTCAAGAGATAATTGAATAGATATTATGTGATTTTAATTTGAAATTAAATTGAATTTCAAAATTAAAATTGCATTACCTATCCCTTTATTATTTCTTATTTGCAATTGATCCCTCTCTTATATTAAATCCCTAAATGGGCTTTAAGCCTGTTTAACTAAAACCCAAATTAAACCCATTATCTTGAGTTCTAATTTCGGTTCAGTCAAAACGGCTCAATTTCCTCGAATTGATTTCTTCAACCGTCTGGTTAAAACCTTAGGGCAGAAAACTACCGAATTGTTCTCGATTCTCATCCACAATTGTTGTCATGTATCGTGCTTAATGCGTGTGACCCTCTAGGCTCACGAATAATTGGCAGACTGGTAAAATTACTATTTTACCCTTTCCATCATAAGTGGCCTCTAGCAAGACATTATGATTATCCAATATTCGTGATTATCGATTATTCGACTTAACCTGTTATCGTACATGTCACTGTCCTTTCATCAAACCGATATCCAGATTGATCAATAGGCATAGAATGGTCATCCTAATTTATCAATCACTGTTTCTTGATATCTGAGATGACTTAAAACTGATACTAAGGTATCACCTGCATGGCCATGCTCTTTCTTCAGTCATACTCATCAAGTGGCCTAAACGGATATCTTTATCATACCGAAGTATGAGTGATGAATCCTTCAGACGCCTTTCGAGTTCACTAGTGCAATAAATGCCAAAGCCAATCGAAGCCGTTATAATTACCCTTTTACAGATAACGTTGGACTAGGTCAAACTTAGGTATTCGTTACATAGTGTACACAAAGACTCCTTGGTCTTAGGATATAATGACAAGTTAGGATATGTGAGTATCTCATGACTGGATCTATGCAGCATACTCACAATCGGGTTGTCCGATATCATCGACCTGATGATATCTATGATATAACTCCGGCACATACTTTGCCATGATCAGTAGAGCGTGATCACAAGGAGTGAGTCTCATACTGATCGCTTCAGAAAGAAGCTTAGCTGATCAGGGACTCATTAAATGTAATTCTTTCTGATCTATAGATCTACTATTAGTGGTTACACACATAATGACATAGATCAAATTACATTCGATATATTACTACAACACATTAGTAATATATGTCGATTTATTTATTTAGAAAGATGATAAAACATTACATCTGTAGATCACTTTTATATTGGACTGCGGCATAACTCTAACAAAAGGAATCTCAAGGGCAAGTCCAAGGAGGTTCTTATGGTCAACAAGCAAGTGAGCTTCAAGAAAGCCAGCATGGGCAAGGATAAGGCCCCTATGCACCTAGCGGGGAAGATTCGACAATCTAAATGTCTAGCAGCTCCAAAGGCTGTTGAGAATCCTAAGAAAGATGTCTTCTACTTCTATTGCCAAGGACAGGGTGCACTGGAAGAAGGATTGTAAGAAACACAAGCAGTTTCTTAGGAAGAGTGGAGCTTCCACATCTTCAGGATCATGTATTTTTGTTATTGAGCTCAATCTCAGTTTATCTACTTCAGATTCTTGGGTACTTGATACCGGTGCAGAATCTCACATTAGTATTAATGTGCAGGCTCTGGGAAGTTGAAGAGAAGTGAGCAAGGGCGAGGCGGACCTACGAGTTGGTGACGGCAATCAAGTCTTAACAACTGCAGTAGGAGATATTAGTCTCAGTTTGCCAAGTGGGCTTGTTTTATTATTGAACAGTGTTCATTGTGTACCTGCGTTTCGTATGAATATTATATCTATTTCCTTGCCAGACAAGGAAGGATATTGTTTTTCTATTGACAATGGAATTTTCAATATTTTTAAGAATAATATATTTTATTGCAATGCTTCATTGGTTGGTGGTTTATATATTCTCAATATTCAAAACACTGACACTAGCTCAATTTATAATATAAGTAACAAAAGGGTTAAATCTGATGATTTAAACCAAACTGTGATATGGTACTGCCGTTTAGGCCATATAGGCAAGAAACGCATCTCAACATTTCACAAGTGTAGACTTCTAAGTCCGTTTGAATTCACTTCAATTGAGAGATGCGAGTCACGCCTTATGGGCAAAATGACAAAAGCACCTTTTGTCGGTTTAGGTGAAAGGGCTAGTGACTTATTTGGTCTCACACATTCCGATGTGTGTGGACCTATGAGCACTCAGGTCAGAAGAGGTTTTCACTACTTCGTTACATTTACTGATGACTTCAGTAGATACAGGTATGTCTATCTTATGAGACATAAATCGGAAACCTTTGACAAGTTCAAAGAGTTCCAGAACGAAGCACAAAACCAGCTTGGTAAAAGTATAAAGACGCTTCGATCTGACCGAGGTGGTGAGTACTTGGACCATGAATTTCACAGTCATTTAAAGGAGTGTGGGATCCTCTCTGAATTGACTCCGCCTGGAACACCTCAAATGAATGGTGTATCTGAACGGAGAAATCGGACCATGCTTGACATGGTTCGATCAATGATGAGTCAGGCTGACCTCCCTATCTTCTTCTGGGGCTATGCCCTAGAGACGGTCGTATTCATATTGAATCGGGCCCCTACAAAGGCAGTGAAAAGCACTTGATACGAAGTATGGAACGGGAAGAAACCCTTATTAGCTTTCCTTAAGATTTGGGGGTGTGAAGCTTACGTCAAGCGTCTTCTAGGCGATAAGCTCTAACCCAAATCAGATAAGTGTGTCTTTGTGGGGTACCCCAAGGAAACAATGGGGCACTATTTCTACAAACCTAGCGAGAACAAATTTTTTGTTGCTCGAGAAGGGGTATTTTTGGAAAAAGAATTTATTTCCAAAGTGCTAGTGGGAGTGTCGTATATCTTGAAGAAACTCAAGAAGATACGGAACAACCTACTATGCCGGATGTAGAAATACAGGAGCCAGAAGAGGTTATTGATCAAGAACCAATCCCAACACCTATTCCAGAGGGTCCGAGAAGGTCTGAGAGATCTCGTCAAGCTCCTATCAGATATGGCTTTTTAGACACTGAAGGAAATGACTTGATGTTGGTGGATCAGGATGATCCAGAAACCTACAGACAAGCCTTGGCCAGTCCAGACTCCGAAAAATGGCAGGACGCCATGAATGAGAAAATAAAATCCATGTCCGACAACCAAGTCTGGTGCTTGGTGGATCAAACCCTTGGGATAAAACCCATCGGTTGCAAATGGTTTTATAAACTTAAGACCGACAGGGATGGAAAACCTCAGACCTATAAAGCTAGACTGGTTGCGAAAGGTTATCGCCAGATCGAAGGTATCGATTATGACGAGACTTTTTCACCTATGGGTATGGTCAAATCTATCCGGATCATTCTAGCCATAGCAGCATACTACGACTATGAGATATGGCAGATGGATGTCAAAACCGCCTTCCTTAACGGGAACTTGAAAGAGGATGTGTATATGACACAACCTGAGGGTTTTGTTGATCCAGAGAATCCCGGAAAGATTCGTAAGCTGCTTAGATTCATTTATGGATTAAAGCAAGCTTCACGGAGTTGGAACCTTTGTTTTGATGAAGCCGTAAGGGAATTAAGTTTTATCAAAAACGAAAGTGAACCTTGCGTATATAAGGAAGCGAGTAGGAGCAATATTGTATTCCTAGTGCTATATGTCGATGACATATTGATCATCGGGAATGACATCCCAACCTTGCTTGAGGTTAAAGCTTGGTTAGGGAAATGCTTCTCGATTAAGGACTTAAGTGATGCTGCTTTCATTCTAGGCATCAAAATCTACAGAGATCGACCCAAAAGAATATTGGGCCTAAGTCAGAGCACTTAAATAGATAAGGTGTTGAGAAGATTCTCAATGTTTGATTCTAAGAAGGGATACATACCCATGCGACATGGCATTAAGCTCAGCAAACAACAGAGTCCTAAGACTCTTGATGAGCTGAGCAAAATGAGTAAGATCCCATACACTTGGGTTGTGGGATCCATCATGTATGCCATGATTTGCACGAGACAGGACATCTTGTTCGCACTAAGCTGTACCAGCAGATATCAATCTAACCCTGGCCAGGAGCACTGGATTGTTGTCAAGAGTATCCTTAAATATCTAAGGAAAACTAAAGACGCATTCCTAGTGTATGGTGGGAAGGATGGAGAACTAGCAGTCAAAGGATATGTTGATGCTAGTTTTCAAATAGATCCTGATGATTTCAAATCTCAGGCAGGATTTGTATTCGTGGTAAATGGTGGAGCATTCAGCTGGAAGAGCTTCAAGGAAGCCACAACTGTCGATTCTACAACAGAGGTTGAATACATAGCTGCAGCAGAAGTAGCTAAGGAGGCCATATGGGTTAGAAGCTTTCTAACCGGATTAGATGTAATGCCACGAGTGTCTAATCCGGCAAGCTTGTTGTGTGACAACACGGGGGCCATAGCATTAGCTCAAGAGCCTAGATTCCACAACAGAACTAAACACATACAGAGGAAGTATCACATTATCAGAGAATATATCGATAACGGTGATGTGGAGATTACGTATGTACCGACTGATGACAACGTTGCTGATCCCCTGACGAAGGCTTTACCGCAGCCCAAGCATGACGCGCAAGTGAAGCCTATAGGGGTAGATTGGAACTTAGGTTGAAACTAGGGGAAAGTGGGAGATTGTTAGGATTATCCCCTAGTCCAATGTAATTCCTTAATCTATATTGTAACGTACATCATTCTTCTACATAATAAAAGGTATAATATTACTAATGTGTTGTAGTAATATATCTAATGTGATTTAATTTATGTCATAATGTGTGTAACCATTTATAGTAGAACTATAGATCAGAAAGAATTGCATTCGATAAAGTCCCTGATCAACTAAGCTTCTTCTGAAGCAATCAGTATGAGGGTAACTCCTTGTGATCATGCTCTACTGATTATGGCAAAGTGCATGCCGGAGTTATATCATAGATACCATCCGGTCGATGATATCGGACAACCCGATTGTGAGTATGCTGTATAGATCCAGTCATGAGATACTCACAGATCGTAGCTTGTCATTATATCCTAAGACCAAAGAGTCTTTGTGTACACTATGTAACGAATACCTAAGTTTGACCTAGTCTAACGTTATCTGTAAAAGGGTAGCCATAACGGCTTCGATTAGTTTGGATATTTATTGCATTAGTGAACTCTAAAGGGGTCTGAGGGATTTATCATTCATACTCCGGTATGAGAAAGATATCCGTTTAGGCCACTTGATGAGTATGACTGAAGGAATAGCACGGCCGTGCAGGTGATACCTTAGTATCAGTTTTCAGTCATCTCAGATATCAAGAAATAGTGATTGATAAATTAGGATGACGATTCTATGCCTATTGATAAATCTTGATATCGTTTTGATAAAAGGACAGTGCATTGTACGATAACAGGTTAAGTCGAATAATCGATAATCACGAACGTTGGGTAATCATAATGTCTTGTTAGAGACCACTTATGATGGAAAGGGTAAAATAGTAATTTTACCAGTCTGCCAATTGTTCGTGAGCCTTGAGGGTCTCACACATTAAGCACAATAATAAGCATGGATGGAAATTGGGAGAATCCGGTTCTAAGTTTAGTTAAATTGAAAACGATTTGGTTGATTTTTGGCCTAGGGTTTTAACCAGACGGTTGAAGAAATCAAGTTGAGGAAATTGAACCGGTTTATCTAAACCAAAATTAGAACTGAATTTTATGGATTTTAATTTGGATTTAGTTAAACGGGCTTGAAGCCCATTTTGTGTTTCAATTCATGAAAGGGCAAGAGTGCAACTATGAATTTGAAGGGGTGATATGAGTAATTATTTTATTTGAATTTAAAATCAGATTTCTTAATAATTATATCACATAATTACAAATTATCTCCTTTCCTTTATTTTTCCATATATTTGGCATCTTCTTCCTCCTTTCCTTCTTCAATTGGCCGACCCTCCCTATAGCCATTCCACCATTTTTTTCTATGTTAATACTTCTCAAAAATATCATTAGCAAGTGGTTGAGAAAAAATCATTCGGTGATTGTTGTGCTTGTGTGGACTCGATAGAGAAACATTATCTTGTGTTTTAATCGATTATACAAAGGTAATTTTTCAGATTATAAAGTTCATAAACATGCTGAATTTTTCATTAAAATCAAGTTTTCATTTCGATCACCATGGTTACATAAAGCTCCGCTGCATGAAATTATTGATTGGAACTCATGGTGATCCCTTTCATTTTGTCAACCCAAAGAATCCTGGAAAGATAAGTAAGCTTCAAAGATCTATTTGTGGATTGAAGCAAGCTTCATGGAGTTGGAATCTTCATTTTGATGAAGTTTTAAGAGAATTCGGCTTCATGAAGAATGAAGATGAACCTTGCGTTTATAAGAAAGAGAGTGGGAGTAATATTTTATTCTTGGTGCTTATTCATCAGGAACGACATCTTGACCTTGCCACCAAAGCTTGTTTAGGGAAGTGCTTCTCGATGAAGGAATTAGGTAATGTTGCATTTATTTTGGGCATCAGAATCTATAGAGATCATTCCAAAAAAATTTTAGGCCTAAGTCAAAGCACTTACATAGATAAAGTATTGAGAAGATTCTCAATGACTGAATCTAAGAACATGATACATACACATGCATCATGGCATTAAGCTCAGCAAGACATAGTGTCCTAGTACACCTGATGAGCCGAGCAGATGAATAAGATCTCATATGTTTTGCCTGTAGGATCTATCACATATGCCATGATATGCACGAGACCGGAAGTCTCGTTCACACTCAGCTGTACCAGCAGATTCCAGTCTAACCACGGTTAAGAACCCTGGATTGCTGTCAAGGTCATCCTCAAATATTTAAGGAGGACTAAGGACGCATCCCTAGTGTATAGGGTATAGATGGAGAACTAGCAATTAAACGACAAGTTGATGATAGTTACAGGCAGATCCTGATGACTTCAAACTCAGTCAGCATATGTTTTTGTGTTGAACGGGGGCGCTTTCAGCTGGAAGAGCTTTAAGCAAGCCACTACTGCCGACTCTACAACAGAGGATGAGTATATAGCTGCAGCGAAAGCAGCTAAGAAGGCCATATGGATTAGAAGCTTTCTATCCGGATCAGATGTAATGTCGCGAGCGTCTGATCCGGTAAGCTTGTTGTGTGACAACACGGGGGCCGTAGCACTTGCTCAAAAGCCTAGATTCCACAACAGATCCAAACATATACTCATGAAGTATCACCTCATCAGAGACTTCATTAATAGAGGTGATTTGAAGATTAAGTACGTTTCGACTTGTTGCTACGTTTAATAGTTGGCATGATTTTTTAGCGCAAAAGTAAGAAGTCAAGTAACATGTTGTATGACATGTGGAGCGACTTGTTACGAACCGCAGATTAGGAAAGTCTGAAGCTTTCCTATTTCGACGAAGCTTGGAGCGAAAGAAGAAAGGCGGCACGAAGACTTGAAGCGCAAGAGAGTGACGTCAACAAAGTCAAACGACTTCAAGCTGGCAGTTACACGTCAGCGAAAAGAGGCAACTAAGGCGGCAACTAGACTTGCCTGACTTTCGTGTTCCTGATCCAAGAAGGATTAGGAATGTGAGCTGCTATAAAAAGCCCTTGGCTTCCCATTAGCAGTATCCGTTCTTGTTCTAACACCTGCAAGATTTCTCAGAGCTCTTAACCGTGCACCATCGGCGTGTTGAGAGGCTGATGAATATTCGCTAAAACGGACCTTTTGCTCCGATCAAACCTTGAGTCGCGAAGACTAAGTGTTTGGATCGGTTAGGGTTTTTGTTTGTGATTGAAGACTCACAACTCCGTCCAAGAAGACAACGACACCGAGCATGGACTTGCTCGAAGGGTGGAATTGAGGGAATCTCAAAGACAAGGAGAGAGGCTCCTGGTCGAGGCGATTCACGGTGAGATCTATAGTAGCTTAGGACAATAGCTTGTGTGATAGCTAGTTGGGCTTGAAGTTGTACTATTGACAACCTGATAGTGAAAATCCTTTCCACTGGCAAAGTGCCCCCAGACGTAGGTGCGGAGTCACCGAACTGGGTAATCATCTCTGTGTCGTGATTATTATCTCTCTATTACTTTGCTTACTGTTTCCACAAGAAGTCGATACACAAGTTTCAGATTTTGTGTTCGACTTCCTAACTCGGCTACGATTCAGAATTTCAATTGGTATCAGAGGAGGCACCTTAATCTCTTAGGTGATTTTCCTGCAAATCTGAGTAGCTAATATGGATTCAAAGGAAGGAGGATCTGTCAATCGTCCGCCGGTACTCGACGGAACAAACTATGGATATTGGAAAGCACGAATGTGTGCCTTCTTGAAGTCCCTCGACAGCAAAACCTGGAAGTCTATCATCAATGGATGGGAGGAACTATACTATGCTGATGCACATGGAAATCAAACGAGCATCAAACCAGAAAAGGAGAGGAGCATGGAAGAAGATGAAGCTGCCCTAGGTAATTCTCGTGCACTCAATGCTATTTTTAATGGAGTAGATAAAAATGTGTTTCGACTCATCAACACATGCACAAGTGCCAAAATTGCCTGGGACACGCTTGCTGTTGCCTACGAGGGTACTTCAAAAGTCAAAGAGCAGAAGTTACAGTACCTCACGACTAACTTTGAGGCTCTGACCATGAATGACGACGAGACTATTGCGGAGTTTAATGTGTGCATCAAGGATCTGGCCAATGAATCATATTCACTTGGCAAGCCTATGACCGATGAGGAATTGGTCAGAAAAACACTAAGAGCCCTAAGTCCCAGATTCAAGATGAAGATCACCGCCATCGAAGAAGTCCATGACCTGAAGACACTGAAGTTTGATGAACTCATGGGCTCACTGATGACTTTCGAGCTCTCCCTACCTTCTATTGAGAAGAAACATAAAGGTGTGGCTTTCAAAAGTTCTAATCAGAAGAACTCAACACACTCTGAGTCGGATAGTGACATCGAGGAAACTATCGCCATGCTGGCCAAAAACTACAACAGAGTCATGAAAAGATTTGGCCAGATGACAGGAAGAAAAGTCACCCGAGAAGTCAGAGACAAGCCACTACACAAGTTTCAGAAGCTCGAAAACACAGCCAACGATG
This sequence comes from Geranium rotundifolium, assembly GCA_963920655.1. NCBI lineage: Eukaryota > Viridiplantae > Streptophyta > Magnoliopsida > Geraniales > Geraniaceae > Geranium > Geranium rotundifolium. The sequence continues at coordinate 30,670,025 of OY987312.1, read as the reverse complement.
GAGGGCGAGGAGAACGATCAGGTAAAGGAGCTCAGTGTTTTGAATGTGAGGGGTATGGACATATGCAGAGAGAATGTCCCAACTTCCTAAAGAAACAGAAGAAGGGATTCATTGCCTCTCTAACTGACGATGAAGATGAGGAAGACAGTGACCTTGAGCATACAAGTAACTATGTGGCTTTCACTTCCTCCACAATAGATCAACCAGCTGAAAGCTCAAAGAAGTATGACTCTGATGATGAGCTATCCGATGAGACTCTCAACAACGCTTACAACGAATGGTATGTCAAGTGGCTTGAAGACTCTCAGGTAATCGAAAAACAGAATGCTCCCATTCTTACTCTTAATGAAGACAAGTCAAGACTTCTCGAGACAACTGTCGATCTTAAAAAGGAAGTTGCTCGACTAAAAGGCGAGTTAGAGCAGGTCACAAAGTCATTAAAGATGATGAATCCAAGCACGGACACACTAGATTAAATCCTGTCGATCGGGAAACCAGCCAGGAATATGGAAGGTCTTGGATATTCGAAAGAAGCCTCATCATCGCACACCATCTTCGTTCCTCAGAAGACTGTCCCCCAGAAGTCTCGTCAGAAGTCACCTAACTTCACGGCTGACCAGGCAACCAAAAAGCCTCTTACTCTGGCTGCTTCAAAAACCCAGACCAAAAGACACAACTGGGTTTGTCATCACTGTGGACAAAGAGGACATATTCGACACTTCTGCTATCAGCCATATGGGAAGAGCTCGGTCAAGAAAAGGACCACCATCAAGAAAAGCCAACCTCAGAAGGAATGACGAGTCAAAGAGGTCAACTATCAAGCTAACATCGCTTACACCGCTTTAAAAGCCTCAACCAGCAACGATTGGTACTTCGATAGTGGATCCTCTCGACACATGACGGTTAATAGCTCTTTCTTGGTCACTTTAATACCATGCACGAATAGCTTCGTCACTTTTGGAGATGGAGTAAAAGCTAGAGTGCTCGGGAAAGGAAAACTCAATCTTCCCAACTCTCCATGTCTGAAAGAAGCTCTGCTAGTAGAAGGCCTCACAACAAACCTCATCAGCATAAGCCAGATATGTGATTTAGATCTGGATGTCCACTTCACTCGCGACAAGTGCTCGGTCAAAGACGAACAAAACAAGGAAGTCATGATAGGCCACAGGTCCCTTGACAACTTTTATCTATGGTCTCCAACAGTCAGTACCTTGCCAACCAAGTGCCTTTTATCCAAAGCTCAAGAGACAAAACTATGGCATCAAAAACTTGGTCACATCAATTTGAGGAGTATGCAAAAGATTCTCTCTAAAAAGGCTATCATCGGAGTTCCCAACCTCAAGATCGTTGAAGGAAAAATCTGTGGAGAATGCCAGATTGGGAAACAAGTCAAGACGTCGCACAAAAAGGTACAACATCTTACTACTTCTCGTGTTCTAGAACTTCTTCATGTAGACCTTATGGGACCCATGCAAGTAGAAAGTCTAGGAGGGAAGAAGTACTTATTTGTATGTGTAGACGACTTCTCGAGGTACACATGGGTAGACTTTATTCGAGAGAAGTCAAACACCTTCTCAGTCTTTGAAGCCTTATGTCGAAGAGTTCAACGAGAAAAGGGAGAAGTTATTGGGAAAGTCGTTCGACTTCGGAGCGATCATGGAAAGGAGTTTGAAAACATCAGCTTCGCAAACTTTTGTGATGCTGAAGGAATTGCCCACAAATTTTCTGCTCCCATCACTCCTCAGCAAAACGGAATCGTTGAAAGAAAGAATCGCACTCTTCAAGAGATGGCAAGAGTCATGATGTTAGCCAAAGACATCCCACAACACTTCTGGGCTGAAGCTTTGAATGCGGCATGCCATATTCATAATAGAGTGACTCTCCGCCCTGAAACTTCGTTCACTCTTTATGAAATATGGAGGGGGAGAAAGCCGAATGTCAAATACTTCCATGTGTTTGGATCAGTCTGCTACATACTCGCAGATAGGGAACCGCGACGCAAATTGGATCCTAAAAGCGAAGAAGGCATCTTCCTCGGATACTCCAGAAATAGTCGGGCTTTTCGGGTATTTAACAAACGCACCCGGACTATCATGGAATCCATCAATGTCGTAATTGATGATGACAATAACGAGCAAACAAGTGACGAGGACGAAGAAGTCTTGAATCTCTCAGGAGAAGTCAGACCAGAGGTTAGAAGAGAAGCCAGACCGGATGTCAGACCAGAAGTCAGACCAGAGGTCAAGGACAATGAGCGCAACAAAGAGTCTGAAGACGAAAGCCAAATCATCCCAGATGAAGAGGCAACTCCTACAAGGCAAAAAGCTCCATCAAGAAGAATTCAGAAGTATCATCCACCCCAGGATGTGATTGGAGATATTAATGAAGGAGTTCGAACTCGACAGAAGGCATCTCTTGACCACCAAGAACTGATAGGCAACATGTGCTTTATTTCAAAAATTGAGCCAAAGAATATACAAGAGGCCATCAATGATGAATACTGGGTCTGCGCAATGCAAGAAGAGTTGGTTCAGTTTGCAAGGAATGAAGTCTGGGAAAAGCCCGACTATTATCAGTTCTCAGCCATCTCACATATCAAGTAACAATGATTGATTGAACAAGGGTGACGACTCTATGCCTTGTGATCAATCGAGATATCTAGAGATAATAGGATAGTGACTTGTACGCACAAGGTTAAGTCGAATCATCGATCGTCATGCACCTTGGGTAATCATAACGTCTTACTAGAGTCCACTTATGATGGATCGGACAAGAGAGATCTTTTGCGCCGATCTGCCAACTGTGGCATGAGCCTGGAGGGTCACACAAATTCAAGACGGATAACTTGAGACAAGGAAACCTTAACGTTTCTTGAGGAGCTATGCATGGACAAAATTGAAGGTTTTGGGCCATGGGTTCGGTTTGAGAGAATAATTAGCGAATCGAGAAAAGCTGAGTTTTTTTCGTCGATGTCGCGTCGGACTTTTTTTGATAAGTAACGACAAATAGGGTCAGGCAAGTTTTGGACACGACACAAAACCACATGGGCGAGCCCATTGGGCTCGGCCCATGAGGTCACGTGACCAGCCCAACAAGGGCCCAGTAAGCCCAATATGGCCGGCCACATTGGTGGGTCCAAGAGTGGGGGCATCACAACACCCTGCTTTGTTGGTGATTGTGGATTTAGAGGTGAGTGATTTAAAGGGTATGGGTAATGACACTTTAAGCCCATACCAATCACTTTTAGATCCATTCTTGTGAGTTGGATGATATAGGGGAAATATCTAATATTGATTCATTACACAAAATATCAAAGAACTCTCACAAGCTCTCTCTCTCTCTCTCATAGTGGCCGGCCACTCCCCTCTCTCCTCTCATCTTGCTCTCTTGTTCTTCATTTAACTGTTCTAGTAGGCAATTAAGTGAAGGATCTTTAATATAATCCCCTTGGTGTGGACTTGCTTTAGAGAAGAAGATCATCCCCTTGGTGTGGACTATCTGGGGTTGCGAGGCTTATGTAAAACGGTTGCTTGCAACCAAGCTCGAACCGAGATCAGATAAGTGCACTTTCTTCGGATATTCAAAAGAAACAAAAGGATACTACTTCTACAAACCGAGCGAAAATAAAGTTTTTGTCGCTCGAGGTGGGACATTCTTGGAAAAGGAATTTATTTCCAAGACAGAGAGTGGGAGGGCTGTTCATCTTGATGAAGTTCTAGATGAGATGGTCACTCGGGAACCACTGGACGACCCACTAGAAGAAGTAGAGCCAGAAGTGGTCGTTGAGCAAGAACCAATAGCTACAGTTAATGCACACGGTCCGAGGCGGTCTGAAAGGATAAGTCATACACCTGTAATATACGGTTTCCTAGTAACTGGAGGTGATGACTTAGTGTTAGTGGACAATGATCCAGCTACCTTTCGAGAGGCCTTGGACGGAACCGACTCTGAGAAATGGCTGGAAGCCATGAGGGAAGAAATGCAATCCATGTCAGATAATCAAGTGTGGGACATGGTGGATCAAACCCCTGACGTAAAAGTCATTGGGTGTAAATGGATCTTTAAAATAAAGATAGACATGGATGGCAAACCTCAGACCTATAAAGCAAGACTGGTAGCAAAAGGTTATAGGCAAGTCCACGGAATTGACTATGAAGAGACCTTTTCTCCAGTAGCTATGGTCAAATCTATCCGCATTCTACTTGCCATAGCAGTGTATCATAACTATGAGATATGGCAAATGGACGTCAAAACCGCCTTCCTCAACGGGAGGTTAGTTGAGGACGTTTATATGTCCCAGCCTGAGGGTTTTGAGGATCCTAAGATCAAGGGAAAGATTTGCAAGTTGCTCAAATCAATTTATGGTTTGAAGCAAGCATCACGGAGTTGGAATCAGCGTTTTGATGAAGTTGTGAAACAGTTTGGCTTCATCAAGAACGATGATGAACCTTGCGTATACAAAAAGGCAGATGGGAGCAAAGTAGTCTTCTTGGTGCTTTATGTTGATGACATACTGCTCATTGGAAACGACGTCCCTACGTTGCTCTTAACAAAGACTTGGTTGGGTGAGTGTTTCGCAATGAAGGACTTAGGCGAGGCCTCTTACATCTTGGGGATCAAGATATATAGAGACCGTGCCAAGCGGGTCTTTGGCTTAAGTCAAAGCACCTACATAGACAAAGTGTTGAGAAGATTCTCAATGCAAGATTCAAAGAAAGAACTGCTGCCCATGCGTCATGGCACGAAGCTAAGCAAGAAACAGTGTGCAGAGACACCTGCAGAGCTAGCAAGAATGAATGAAATCCCATATGCTTCTGTTGGGTTCCGGGGCATCCTAATTACGTTCATGGCAGCGGAAGCAACCTATAAACCGCCCCTAACCTGCGCAAGATCGACTACCAAGATAGATCCTTAGGAAATCGAGTTTTCGGGTTTTACCAGAATCGGCCTAGCAGAAAACTGAGACTTTGAAGCTCTATATCTCGAGCTACAAATCTCTAATTGCTTCGGTTGTTTTTGGAGATTAAACCTCAGCTAATTCCCTACATCTTTTGTGTTTTTCTCCGAACCCAGTTCGGAAGAGAAGACCTCCGTCTGGAACAAAACATTTTTCCCGTCTCGCTGGACAGATTCTGCGGACCAGTCTGCTTCTCGGCCTTGTATCTCCCAAACCAGCGCTCTTTTGGAAAATAGTATTTCACCAACGTTGTAGCCCTTGAACTTATCTTTCCAACGCCGCCAGTTGCAGGTCAATTGGAGCTCGGACAAAGCGGCTATGACTCACGCATTGTCGATCGCCGGAACTGGACAATCTGGACAGTTTCTCCATTTTGCATTTAGTCTTTGTTGAATCGATAAAGAAGAACTTTCAGATCTTCTTCTCTAGAGCAAGTCCACACCAAGGGGATGATCTTGAAGATCCTTCACTTAATTGCCTACTAGAACAATTAAATGAAGAACAAGAGAGCAAAGAGAGGAGAGAGAGAGTTGTGAGAGTTGTAGGATTGATGAGAGTGGGTTGTGTCTTGAATCCCATTTGATATTTCTTTACTTCATCAATCTCATGAGCATGGGTCAAAAGGTGATTGGTATGGGCTTAAAGGTGCTTTAACCCATACCCCTTAAATAACTCACCTCTTAATCCACAATCACCAACTAAGCATGGTGTTGTGTGGCCCCCACACATGGACCCACCATGTGGGCCGGCCAAGAGGGCTTATTGGGCCCTTAATGGGCCCTTGTTTGGGCCGGCCATGAGACCTCATGGGCCGAGCCCAATGGGCTCGCCCGTGTGCTCTCGTGCCGTGTCCAAAAGTCGCCCGACCCTTTTTTTCGTTACTTATCAAACAAAATCCGACGCGATATCGACGAAAAAACTCAGTTTACTCGATTCGCTAATTATTCTCTCAAACCGAACCCATGGCACAAAACCTCCAGTTTTGTCCATGTATTGCTCCTCAAGAAACGTTAAGGTTTCCTTGTCTCAAGTTATCCGTCTTGAATGTGTGTGACCCTCTAGGCTCATGCCACCGTTGGCAGATCGGCGCAAAAGATTGCTCTTGCCCGATCCATCATAAGTGGTCTCTAGTAAGACGTTATGATTACCCAAGGTGCATGATGATCGATGATTCGACTTAACCTTGTGCGTACAAGTCACTATCCTATTATCTCTAGGTAGAGGATAGTTCTTAATGACGTAGTTCTACTTGTCATAGGGATGAGGGATCCCGAAATCATATCATAGATATCATAAGGTGATTGATATCAGATACCCGCTTTGAATAGTGTTTTCATAGATTAAGCCATGAACATACTCAAATGCGATAGCTTGTCACGATATCCTTAGACCGAGGAATCTTTGTGATCACTATGCAATGTACGTGCGGCTTTAACTTGCGCATAACGCTTTCCGTAACAGGATTGCAATAACGTGCATGATTGGGTCGCGGAACGGGTTGCATGAGTGACACGAAAGACGGCTAAGGGATTTATCCCTCATACTACGGTATGGGAAAGATATCCGTTAAAGGCCTCTTGATCGAGACTGACTGAGAGTAAGAGCATGGCCATGCCGGTGATACGGGTTATCAGTTCTCAGCCATCTCACATATCAAGTAACAATGATTTATTAAACAAAGGTGACGACACTATGCCTTGTGATCAATCGGGATATTTAGAGATAATAGGATAGTGACTTGTACGCACAAGGTTAAGTCGAATCATCGATCGTCATGCACGTTGGGTAATCATAACGTCTTACTAGAGGCCCCTTATGATGGATCGGGCAAGAGAGATCTTTTGCGCCGATCTGCCAATGGTGGTGTGAGCCTAAAGGGTCACACGCATTCAAGACGGATAACTTGAGACAAGAAAACTTTAACGTATCTTGAGGAGCAATGCATGGACAAAACCGAAGGTTTTGGGCCATAGGTTCGGTTTGAGAGAATAATTAGCGAATCGAGAAAACTGATTTTTTTCGTCGATGTCGCGTCGGACTTTGTTTGATAAGTAACGATAAAAAGGGACGGGCAAACTTTTGGACACGGCACGAAACCACATGGGTGAGCCCATTGGGCTCGGCCCATGATGTCACGTGACCGGCCCAAACAAGGGTCAATTTAGGGCCCAATAAGCCCACTTGGCCGGCCACTTTGGTGGGACCAAAGGTGGGGGCCACAACACACCATGCTTAGTTGGTGAATGTTGATTAAGAGGTGAGTGATTTAAGGGGTATGGGTTAAAACTCCTTTAAGCCCATACCAATCACTTTTGACCCATGTTTTTGAGTTGGATGATGAATTGAAATATCTAATATTGATTGATTACACAAATTATCACACAACTCACAAAAACCCTCTCTCTCTCTTATAGTGGCCGGCCACCCCAAGCTCTCTCCTCTCATCTTGCTCTCTTGTTCTTCATTTAATAGTTCTAGTAGGCAATTAAGTGAATGATTTTCAAGATCATCCCCTTGTTGTGGACTTGCTTTAGAGAAGAAGATCCGAAAGTTCTTCTTTATCGATTCAACAAAGACTTAAAGGTGAAAATCTTGTGGAATAGATTTTGCCTTGGGATTTAATGGTTTATGTTCTTGGAAAAGGTTTGGAGTAGATTTTTTTAAACGCTTCCGCTAATCTCGTTGATCTAGAACACTCCAAAACCCTACAGTGGTATCAGAGCATGGTTACCCTCTAATCTTTGTCTTGTTGAACTTGTTTCGGTTTTATGATTATTTGCATGCCAAAATTGTTGATAACATGATTTTAATTCTTTTTGGGATAATTGCATGAAATATGTTATTTTTGAAAATATATTGAATTTGGAATTTTTCGGAAATTATTGAATTTGTCGGGTCTGAGAAGAGACTCTCGGGGAGCCGGATCGGGGGTTTTGACTTGTGTTAAAGTTGGAATGCAGGGAGTACGTCCTTGATAAGGCTATCCCGGTGGAGCCAGCTGCCAACGCAACGAGGGTCGTTAAGGATGCGTACCAGAACACCTTAGCGACTCTATCGACGTTGCGTGTGTCATGCTGGGCTGCATGGAGGCGGACCTCCAGAAGCAGTTTATGGAGCTATCCCATGATCCGTTTGCAATGTTTGCACAGATCAAGGATATGTTCAAAGAGAAAGTACGTATTGAAAAATACACTGTTCTCCGAGAACTCATTGCCTGCAAGATGTCAGCAGGCAGCTCCGTAGGTCCACACGTCCTACGTATGAAGGGCCATTTTGATCATATGACTAGTCTCGTAATGAATATGGAGAAAGAAATGGCTGCAGATTTTATTCTGCGATCCCTTCCTCATGCATATGGTGGGTTCGTCATGAACTATCACATGCATGACATGGACAAGACCGCGTCGGAGTTGCATAGTATGCTAGTGACTATAAATACTTTGGTACTAGACACTGGAGCTGAGTCTCATGTCTGTGCGGATGTGCAGGTGTTGCATAGTAGAAGAGATATGGGGGAAAGCGAGGTGGACCTAAGAGTTGGGAACAACGTGATAATTGCCGCAACTGCCGTGGGTTCTGTTAACCTTGTTTTGCCCAGTGGGCTTGTAATTGAACTTTTTGATGTGTTTTGCGTACCTACTTTCAGCAGGAATATTATTTCAATTTCTCTTCTTGAAAAAGAAGGTTATTACTTTAATATTAAGAAGGTTATGCGCAACAACATGTTTTATGGCAATGCTCACACTGTTGGAGGTTTATACATATTGAATATGCAAAACTCGAGATCCAACATGCTCTTTAATATAAATGCTAAGAGGTTTAAAGCTAATGATTTAGACCAAACTCTAATCTGGCATTGTCGTCTAGGTCACATAAATGAGAAACGCATCTCAGCGCTTCATAAGCGCGGACTTCTAAGTCAATTCGAATTCCAAACGATTGATAGATGCAAAGCTTTTTCTGATGGGCAAGATGACTAAAGCGCCCTTCACTAGTTTAGGTGAGAGGGCAGGTGATCTATTGGGTGTAATACATTCAGACGTATGTGGACCAATGAGTACACCAGTCAGAGGTGGTTTAGGCTACTTTATCACATTTACTGATGATTTCAGTAGATATGGTTATGTCTATCTCATGAGACATGTGTCCAAAGCCTTTGATAAATTCAAGGAGTTTAGGACTGAAGTAGAAAACCAACTCGAAAAGAATATCAAGGCACTCCGTTTTGATCAGGGTGGAGAATACTTATCCGAGGAGTTTCTTAGTCATCTTACTGAAGGTGGAATACTATCTTAGTGGACTCCGCCAGGAACACCGCAACTCAATGGTGTGTCCGAGCGGAGGAATCGGACATTGTTGGATATGGTTCGATCGATGTTAAGTCTCACTAATCTCCCGATCTCCTTCTTGGGTTATGCTCTGCAAACGGCCGCATTCATAATAAACAGGGCTCCGTGGAAAGCAGTGGAAGGGACATCATTCGAGAAATGGTACGGGAAGGAACCCGTTTTGTCCTTCCTAAATATCTGGGGTTGCGATGCTTATGTAAAACGGTTGCTTGCAACCAAGCTCGAATTGAGATCGGATAAGTGCACTTTCGTCGGATATCCAAAAGAAACAAAAGGATACTACTTCTACAAACCGAGCGAAAATATAGTTTTTGTCGCTCGAGGTGGGACATTCTTGGAAAAGGATTTTATTTCCAAAACAGTCAGTGGGAGGGTTGTTCATCTTGATGTAGTTCTAGATGAGATAGTCACTCGGGAACCACTGGATGACCCACTAGAAAAAGTAGAGCCAGAAGTGGTCGTTGAGCAAGAACCAATAGCTACAGTAATTGAGTACAGTCCGAGGCGGTCTGAAAGGATAAGTCATGCACCTATCAGATACGGTTTCATAGTAACTGGAGGTGATGACTTAGTGTTAGTGGAAAATGATCCAGCTACCTTTCAAGAGGCCTTGGACGGAACCGACTCTGAGAAATGGCTGGAAGCCATGAGGGAAGAAATGCAATCCATGTCAGATAATCAAGTGTGGGACTTGGTGGATCAAACCCTGACGTAAAAGTCATTGGGTGTAAATGGATCTTTAAAATAAAGATAGATATGGATGGCAAACCTCAGACCTATAAAGCAAGACTGGTAGCAAAAGGTTATAGGCAAGTCCACGGAATTGACTATGAAGAGACCTTTTCTCCAGTAGCTATGGTCAAATCTATCCGCATTCTACTTGCCGTAATCATATAAAAACGGCTTTGTATTACTTATGTGTTGAAGTAATATGTTAAGCATGATCTGATTTATGACCACTAAAGTAGTAGAACCATAAATCTGTACGGATCACACTTAACGAGTCCCTGGTCAATATATGCTTCCATAGAAGCGACCAATATGAGGATGGTTCTTAATGATGTAGTTCTACTTGTCATAGGGATGAGGGATCCCGGAATCATATCATAGATATCTTGAGGTGATTGATATCGGACGACCCGCTTTGAATAGTGTTTTCATAGATTAAGCCATGAACATATTCAAATGCGATAGCTTGTCATGATATCCTTAGACCGAGGAGTCTTTGTGATCACTATGCAATGTACGTGCGGCTTTAACTTGCGCCTAACGCTTTCTGTAACAAGATTGCAATAACGGGCATGATTGGGTGGCGGAACGGGTTGCATGAGTGACACGAAAGACGACTAAGGGATTTATCCCTCATACTACGGTATGGGAAAGATATTCGTTAAAGGCCTCTTGATCGAGACTAACTTAGAGTAAGAACATGGCCATGCCGGTGATACGGGTTATTAGTTCCTAGCCATCTCACATATCAAGTAACAATGATTGATTAAATAAGGGTGACGACTCTATGCCTTGTGATCAAACGGGATATCTACAGATAATAGGATAGTGACTTGTACGCACAAGGTTAAGTCGAATCATCGATCGTCATGCACCTAGGGTAATCATAACGTCTTACTAGAGGCCCCTTATGATGGATCGGGCAAGAGAGATCTTTGGCACCGATCTGCCAACGGTGGCGTGAGCCTAAAGGGTCACACGCATTCAAGACGGATAACTTGAGACAAGGAAGCTTTAACGTTTCTTGAGGAGCAATGCATGGAAAAAAATGAAAGTTTTGGGTCATGGGTTCGGTTTGAGAGAATAATTAGCGAATCGAGAAAACTGAGTTTTTTCGTCGATGTCGCGTTGGACTTTGTTTGATAAGTAACGACAAAAAAGGTTGGGCAAACTTTTGGATACGGCACGAAACCACATGGGCGACCCATTGGGCTCGTCTTTCATTCGGGCCTTCTTGAAAATGGGCACCCTGTGGGCCAATGCGTAGAAGCTTGGGCTTGGAAAGGCTAAGGTCAAAATGAAAGCAGAAGGCGGATGTGAGACAGTGGGTTCTCTGCAACTCATAAGAGAAAGAAGACTGGCAGGCAAGCACAATCTGCACGGGATCAAGGGTCGGGCGTTTTTGGACACGGCACGAAACCATATGGGCAAGCCCATTGGGCTCGGCCCATGAGGTCTCATGGCGGGCCCAAACAAGGGCCCATTTAGGGCCAATGAGCCCTCTTGGCCGGCCCACGTGGTGGGTCCATGTGTGGGGGCCACACAACATCATGCTTAGTTGGTGATTGTGGATTAAGAGGTGAGTGATTTAAGGGGTATGGGTTAAAGCACCTTTAAGCCCATACCAATCACTTTTGACCTATGCTTATGAGTTGGATGATGAAATTAAATATCTAATATTGATTCATTACACAAATTATCACACAACTCACAAAAACCCTCTCTTTCTTATAGTGGCCGGCCACCCCAAGCTCTCTCCTCTCATCTTGCTCTCTTGTTCTTCATTTAATTCTTCTAGTAGGCAATTAAGTGAAGGATCTTCAAGATGATCCCCTTGGTGTGGACTTGCTTTAGAGAAGAAGATCCGAAAGTTCTTCTTTATCGATTCAACAAAGACTTAAAGGTAAACATCTTTTGGAATAGATTTTGCCTTGGGATTTAATGGTTTATGTTCTTGGACAAGGTTTGGAGTAGATTTTGTTAAACGCTTCCGCTAATCTCGTTGATCTAGAACGCTCCAAAACCCTACAACTAATGCATCATACATCTCATCACATCATCCAACATGTTATCACACAAACATGTTATCAAATAATATGCAATTATTCCGGTTTTAATTTTGCCAAGTTGTTTGGTCGGGTTTATCGAAACTAGACCTTTTCGAAAAACGGTTTATCGAAACCGATCAAATTTAAAAGTTTTCAAAATATTGGATTGCGGGTTCATTCACGGACATAATCAACGTGCACGAACCAAGTCAGGCCAAGCTCAATAGGCCGAAGCCCATTGGGCCGAGCCCAACACCACGGCTCGATTTGGGCCTAGAAAAGCCCAAACCGAGCTTGCCTCTCCTCTCGGCCTCGGCCTAGAGGAGGGACGGCCCCGGTCACCGCCGACCTCTCCCGGCCTTCGGTGACCTCCGTCGGGTACCTCCGATCCGGCTCCCCGAGAGTCTCTTCTCGGACCCGACAAATCCAATAAAATCCGAAAAATTCCAAATTCAATATATTTTCCAACAATAACATATTTCATGCAAATTTCCCAAAAAGTATTAAAAACATGTTATCAACAAATATGGCATGCAAATCATCATAAAACCGAAACAAGTTCAACAAGACAAATATTAAGAGGGTTAATCATCCTCTGATACCACTGTAGGGTTTTGGAGCGTTCTTTAACATCAAGATAACGGAAGCATTTAACAAAAGCAACTCCAAACCTTGTCCAAGAACATGAACCATTAAATCCCAAGGCAAAATCTATTCCACACGAAATTTACCTTTAAGTCTTTGTTGAATCAATAAAGAAGAACTTTGTGATCTTCTTCTCTGGAGCAAGTCCACACCAAGGGGATGATCTTCAAGATCCTACACTTAATGTCTACTAGAACAATTAAGTGAAGAACAAGAGAGCAAAAGAGAGAGAGCACTAGGGGTGGCCGGCCAAGGAAAGAGAGAGAGATTGTGAGAGTGTGTTGTGTAAAGAATTCACTTGATATTTCTCTACTTCATCAATCTCATAAGCATGGGTCTAAAAGGTGATTGGTATGGGATTGAAGGTGTCATTACCCATACCCCTTAAATCACTCACCTCTTAATCAACAATCACCAACTAAGCATGGTGTGTTGTGGCCCCCACCTTTGGACTCACCAAAGTGGCCAGCCATGTTGGGCTTATTGCGCCCAAAATGGGCCCTTGTTGGGTCGGTCAAGTGACCTCATGGGCTAAGGCCAATGAGCTCGCCCATGTGGTTTCGTGTCGTGTCCAAAAGTTGCCCGACCCTTTTTATCGTTACTTATCAAACAAAGTCCGACGCGACATCGACGAAAAATCTAAGTTTTCTCGATTCGCTAATTATTCTCTCATACCGAACCTATGGCCCAAAACCTTCAGTTTTGTCCATGTATTGCTCCTCAAGAAACGTTAAGGTTTCCTTGTCTCAAGTTATCCGTCTTGTATGTGTGTGACCCTCCAGGCTCATGCCACCGTTGGCAGATCGGCACAAAAGATCTCTCTTGTCCGATCCATCATAAGTGGTCTCTAGTAAGACGTTATGATTACCCAAGATTTATGGTTCTACTACTTTAGTGGTCATAAATCAGATCATGCTTAACATATTACTTCAACACATAAGTAATACAAAGCGGTTTTATTATACAAAGACATTTACAGACCACTAGCAGTTGGACTAGTGCACAAAAATGCTATCAATTACCCTCTACTTTTTTTAGTTGCATGTCACCATTGTAAGGTTTCATTTAGTTGCACCGTCCATCAAAGAGTTAAGTTTGATGTAAAAAGTCCATAATATCCTTATATTAAAAAAATTCAAAAATTAAAAACAAATATCTTTTTTAACTTTTTTTGAAATAAAATATTTTTATTCAAATAAATAATAAAATAATGAATTGAAAATTTTTTTTTTAAAAATGGTTTTCCAAAAAAATATTTAAAATGAAAATCAACTTTCAACAACGTTTTTTTATTTTTAAAAAAATTATTTTTAAGGAAAAATATTATTCAAATCAGTTTTTTATTATTTATTCCATAATTTTTTTTAAAAAAAAGTTAAATAAATGATTTTTTCATTTTTTAAATACAAGGGTATTTTAGTCATTTAAATATTTCAGTTTCAAATTTTATAAAATGACTAAAATACCCTTTTATTTAAAAATTGAAAAAAAAATAGTTCTTAAACTTTTTTAAAAAGTTTTTTATGGAATTAATAATAAAAAAACTGATTTGAATATTATTTTTTAAAAATAAATTATTAAAAATAAAAAAAATGTTGTTAAAAGTTGTTTTTTATTTTAAATATTTATTTGGAAAAACCATTTTTTTGAAAAAAAAATAATTTTGGATTCAATATTTTATTATTTATCTGATAAAAAATATTTTTTTCAAAAATAGTTTCAAAAGATTTTTTTATTTTTGAATTTTTTTAATATAAGGGTATTATGGACTTTTTACATCAAACTTAACTCTGTGATGGACGGTACAACTAAATGAAACATTATAGTGGTAATATGTAACTAAAAAAAAGTAGAGGGTAGTGACATGCAAAAGTTGCATAATACAAAGTAGTGACCTGCAATTTCCCCTAATGCATACAATGAGTGGTATGTCAAGCGGCTTGAAAACTCTCAAGTCCTCGAAAAACAGGATGCTCTCATTCACTCTCTCAGCAAGGACAAGACCAGGCTTCTCGAAACCATCATTGACCTCAAACGTGAAACTTCTCATCTAAATGGGGATCTAGAGCTAATGACCAAGTCAGTCAAGAAGGTGAATTCAAGCACTGACACTTTGGATCAAATTCTGTCCATTGGTGAACCGGCGAAAAAAATGAAAGACCTTGGTTACTCAAAAGGAGCCTCAACATCCAAGAATACCTTCGTTCCCCAAACGACTGTCACCAACATGTCACGACAGATGTCACAGACATCTGGAAACAATCAGCCGCAGAAGAAACACCATCATGGCAGCTCAAAGAATAAAAGGCATAACTGGGTCTGTCATCACCATAGACGAAGATATCATATTACACCATTATGGTATCACCTTTATGGAAAGAGCTCCATCAAACGCAAGACATCAATCAAGAAAGCTCAACCTCGACAAGAATGGTGAGTAAAAGATGTACACCATCAAGCTCATATTGCGTACACCTCTCTAAAGGCCTCTGCCAGCAACGATTGTTATTTTGATAATGGATCGTCTCTACATATGACTGGTTACCGCTCATTCTTGACTACCATAACTCGTTGTTCAAATTGCTTTGTCACCTTTGGTGATGGTGTGATGGCTAAGTTCTTAGGAAAGGGAAAGCTAAACTACCCTAACTCATCTTGTTTAGAGGATGCGTCATTAGTAGAAGGACTCACTGTCAATCTTATTAGCATCATCCACCTATGTGATATGGATCTATGTGTCAACTTCACTCTAGACAATGTTTGGTTGTGAATAAGCATCAGGAAGAACTGATGAAAGGTCTCAGGTCACGATACAATTGTTACCTATGGTCCCCTACCCCAGCTTCTAGATCCACCAAGTGTTTTCTGTCAAAATCTCAAGAAACCAAACTCTGGCATCAAAAACTTGGACATATCAACTTAGGAAGCATGCCGAAAAACCTATCCGAACAAGCTGTCATTGGAGTTCCAGATCTAAAAATTGTGGAAGTCAAGATCTGCGGAGAATGTCAGATAGATAAACAAGTCAAGACGTCGCACAAGAAGGTTCAACATCTTACCACGTCTTGAGTTTTAGAACTTCTACATGTCGACCTCATGGGACCAATGCAAGTCAAAAGTATAGAAGAAAAGAAGTATATTTTTGTATGTGTCGACGACTTCTCAAGATTTACCTGGGTTGACTTTGTTCGAGAGAAATCAGACACATTCTCCGTCTTTGAAGCTCAATGCCGAAAAGTTCAAAGGAAGAAAGGAGAAAGCATTGGCACAGTGGTTAGACTAAGAAGTGAACCAGGGCGTGAATTTGAAAACATCAACTTTACCAACTTTTGTGACGCCGAAGGAATAGCTCACGAGTTCTCTGCCCCCATCATACCTCAACAGAATAAAATCATTGAAAGGAAGAACAAATTATTACAAGAGATGGCTCATATCATGATGCTAGCCAAAGACATAGCCCCACACTAATGGGAAGAAGTGCGGAACACGGCTTGCCATATTCATAATCGTTTCAACCTCCGTCCAAGTACTACGTTCACACTTTATGAAATATGGAGGGGGAGGAAATATTTCCGTGTCTTTGGTTCGGTATGTTACATTCTCGCCGATAGGGAACCACGACGGAAACTTAATCGTGACGAGGGTATTTTTCATAGATACTCTAGAAATAGTCGTGTCTTTCGGGTATTCAACAAAAAAAACAGGACCATGATGGAGTCCATAAACGTATTCGTTGAGGATAGCTCAGAACACCCTAATGAAGACGACAAAGTTATTGTGAATACTTTAAAAGATGGACGAGATGTCACTGACAAAGCATGTGACATTGAACAAGAAGAATCGTCTCCAAAATCTTATCAGAAAAATCCTTCAATGAGAATTCAGAAGAATCACCCACCTCATGATGTAATTGGTAACATCAACGAAGGAGTAAGAACTCGACGAAAGCCGCCAGTAAACTATCTCGACATGATCAGTAACTTGTTCTTCGTTTCGAAGATTGAACCCAATAACGTACGAGAAGTCATACACGATGAATACTGGGTGTGTCCCATACAAGAAGAACTGGTACAGTTCGAAAGGAATGAAGTTTGGGAGCTGGTACCAAGACCAAGATATGTCAATGTCATCGGGACAAAGTGGATCTTCAAGAACCAATTAGATGAGCAAGGAAACATTACTAGCAACAAGGCGAGGCTTGTAGCCCAAGAGTATACACAAGTGGAAGGGGTAGACTTCAATGAGACTTTTGCCCCCGTGGCTAGACTTGAGGCTATCCGACTTCTTCTCAGCATAGCTTGCCATCTACGATTCAAACTCTATCAGATGGACGTAAAGAACGCTTTCCTTAATGGATACCTAAAGGAAGAAGTGTACGTTGCTCAGCCTAAAGGATATGAAGACCAC
Source organism: Geranium rotundifolium (assembly GCA_963920655.1). Taxonomy (NCBI): domain Eukaryota; kingdom Viridiplantae; phylum Streptophyta; class Magnoliopsida; order Geraniales; family Geraniaceae; genus Geranium; species Geranium rotundifolium. The sequence goes on along the minus strand of OY987312.1, from coordinate 30,652,890 downwards.
ACTTCTCCAAACCATGTCTACAAACTTAAGCAAGCCCCTCGAGCCTGGTATGAATGTTTAACTCAGTACTTAGTTCAAAATGGCTATATCCAAGGGGGAGCTGACAAGACCTTGGTCATAAAGAAGGAATGTTAGACAAGATAGACGACAACTTTTCTGGTGGAATGTTAGACAAGATGGTGCAACGTTTTGTACAACATATGCAGTCTAAATTCGAGATGAGCATGGTAGGCGAGCTAACTTACTTTCTAGGATTCCATATCAAACAGATGAATGGTGGCATCTTTATATCTCAAAGAAAGTATGCCAAGACCATTGTGAAGAAGTTTGGTTTAGAGAAGTCTTCCCACAAGAAAACTCTTATTGCTACACATGTAAAGCTCACCAGTGATAATCAAGGTGAACATGTAGATCAAAGTCTCTATAGAAGTATCATTGAAAGCCTACTCTATCTCACTACAAGTCGAACTGACATAGCTTTCTCAGTGGGAATCTGTCCTCGCTATCAAGCCAATCCGAAGACAAGTCACCTAACTCAAGTAGAAAGAATTATGAGGTACATATCAGGAACAACTGAGCTAAGTCGACTATATTCTTTTTACATATCATCTACACTTGTTGGATATGCGATGTCTACTGGGCTAAAAGCACATATGATCGAAAAAGCACCTCGGGTGGATGCTTTTACAATAATATGGTTTCATGGTTCAACAAGAAGCAAAGATGTGTTGCTCTATCTACTGCTGAGTTCGAATATATTGTTGCTGGAAGTAGTTGCACTCAACTGTTATGGATGAAGCAGATGCTTGTAGAGTATAATGTCAAGCAAGATGTCGTGACATTATTCTGTGACAACATCAGTGTCATCAACATCTCGAAGAATCTTGTGCAACATAGCAAAACCAAGCACATAAACATCAGGCACCACTTCATCCGAAAGCTTGTAGAGGGCAAGAAAATAAAGTTTGAGTATCTCCCTAGAGAGAAACAACTGGCAGACATCTTCACAAAAGCGTTGGATATAGATCGATTTAAAAGTCTAAGGTCCTCCTTTGGACTTTGCTGCTTGGAGTAAGAACATCAAGGAAAGAAGGGAGATTTTTTGTTAATTTGTTTTACTCTCTCTCTCTCCAACAAACCATCTATGGTCTACAAAATCAAATCCGAGCCTACTTTATCCAAGCCCATTTTAGCCTTGTTCCAAAAACTTAAAAATTAGAAAGGGAAACAAGATCTTTTTTTAGTCATCTACTAACGAGACTTTCAACCAATGACATGCCCGAACCTCTCGGTTATCTGCAGCAGAAAAGTCAGGCGTCTCTGCGTCTCACCCTATTTTCTCGCCTCTACGTCACTTGCCCAAAAACTAGGGTTTACATTTAGACAACTTGTCTGGTGAAGGATCTACAGTCGCTCAAGCAGAGCATGACAAAGTTGCACCTGAGGAACTTGTGGATTTGATGCTCAATGTTAAAGACTATGTCACTAAAGCATCTGAGTTCCGAGATGAAGAAGCCGAAGCCGAAGCCGAAGAGATTCTTCCCAAACCTTCATCTACTCTTGATGAGTCTCTACCTGAGATTAGGGAAAGGCAAGATGGTATGTAGGATGTTCCAACATCCCTTGTTACTTCCCCTGACGCTGAGGAGCTAAGTCATAATGTTGAGACGGATACGCCTCAAAACGTGGAGACTATGACTCTGAAAAAGATTTTGGCTGAGAAGGGAGAAAGTAAGAGAATGTTGAGAGAGAAGCTCAGTAAGGAGATCAGCGTGCTCAAGAAGACCATCGAGACCCTCCTTCTCAAAAAATTTGTATGTACATATCTTGTTCGTACTGATGCAGACGCTTCTACTTCTCCAAGAAAATAAAGCTGAAGAAAATGAAGTTGGTGAGGGGAACGAAAATGGTAACTCTGAGGGAGGTGACTCTTCCTAATCTGTTTCACAATCTCACGGTTCATATCTACAAGCTTTGTTGCACGAAGAGGAAGTTGTGATTCCTATTGAGGAAAAAAACAAGAAGAAGAAGATGGTTGTTGTGCCTATAGTTGATGTATCATTTACTCTTAAAGAGGAAGAAGAACCTGAAGAGAAAGAAGAAGATCTTGTGGCGCCCCTTTCTCATGAAAACAAGAAATCAGTGGGAGGCCAGAAGCCACCAAAGAATGTTCCTGCTGTTTCTACGGACAATGTGTCTTTCCACACAGAGGACAAAGTTCTAAGATGGAGCCAAGCAAGTGAAAAGCCAGATGAGTTACTGGGAAATATGTCGAGCATCTCGTCAGTTTTGAAAAGTTTCCTAAATATGAAGATCGAATGCGATTAGGAATTTGGAGGATCTCCAACTGTTTTTGAGACTTTTGGAAAGTCTGGATTTTGTTATGATTCTGGAAAGTTACCTGCCGTGATAGAGATTCTGAAAAGATATTCGGCGATAAGGAATTGAGAAACCAAGATCGTAAGCGGTTAAGGAAACCCTAATGTGTTCCAGAATTATTGCAGCTCCTCAAGACAGACTCAAATATCAGTACACTTCATCCCTCCCTGGTGAAAGAGTTTATGATAAAACTGTCTGCTGCCTGTGATGATCTGGAACACCCCGAGTTCAGATAAGTGTGTGTGCGAGGGAACTGTTTCGATTTCTCCACTAGTGCAATCATTGACTTCCTGGGAAGAGAGAAGAGCACATCTACAGATCGTGTTCCTATCATGAGCTCGATTGTTAAAAGAATTTCTAGAGTAGATAAGAGGTGTGACCCTCGAAAGATATAACTCGATTGATCTACCTCACAGCTATTGTGCACCCCACCAATGTACCAGGGAAGCGCCCTAGTGCTCTCCTCATCCAACACCAAGTTGTTTAAAGGAAAGCATACTGAAGATATTATCAATCCATCTGGGGAGACATCAGGAGATTGTACGAAGCTCAATGACCAGAAAGTCAATCCATAAGAAGGTGCTGGCTGAACTCAAGAAGGAGATATCATTAAAGAAACCAGGGGGAGAGGTATCATGGTAACATGTCTCGAAACTTGTGTTGACTTCAGAAATGACATCTTTCTGCGTTTATGTTGCTCTATCATAGAGCCGGTTTATTTTTATTTCCCCTACATGATTGTCGTGCAATCCTGTTTTCCCTTTACCATTTTTGAGGCTATCAGGGGGAGATATAGGTCATTATAAGTGTCTAACTGGTACAACATATGTTCCAACATGTCGCTGGTGATAGCATTTTGTGCCCTAGTCCAATTGCTAGTAGCCTGTAAACGTCTATGTACATTATCATCGTTTGTAATAAATATAAAAGGGCTTCATATTACTTATGTGTTGAAGTAATATGTTGAGCATGATCTGATTTATGACCACTAAAGTAGTAGAACCATAAATCTGTACGGATCACACTTAACGAGTCCCTGGTCAATCTACGGTTCTATAGAAACGACCAGTTTAAGGATGGTTCTTAATGACGTAGTTCTACTTGTCATAGGGATGAGGGATCCTGGAATCATATCATAGATATCATGAGGTGATTGATATCGGACAACCCGCTTTGAATAGTGTTTTCATAGATTAAGCCATGAACATATTCAAATGCGATAGCTTGTCACGATATCCTTAGACCGAGGAGTCTTTGTGATCACTATGCAATGTACGTGCGGCTTTAACTTGCACCTAATGCTTTCTGTAACAGGATTGCAATAATGGGCATGATTGGGTGGCGGAACGGGTTGCATGAGTGACACGAAAGACGGCTAAGGGATTTATCCCTCATACTACGGTTTGGGAAAGATATTCGTTAAAAGGCCTCTTGATTGAGACTGACTGAGAGTAAGAGCATGGCCATGCCGGTGATACGGGTTATCATTTTTCAGCCATCTCACATATCAAGTAACAATAATTGATTAAACAAGGGGGACGACTCTATGCCTTGTGATCAATCGGGATATCTAGAGATAATAGGATAGTGACTTGTACGCACAAGGTTAAGTCGAATCATCGATCGTCATGCACCTTGGGTAATCATAACGTCTTACTAGAGGCCCCTTATGATGGATCGGGCAAGAGCGATCTTTTGCGCCGATCTGCCAACGGTGGCATGAGCCTGAAGGGTCACACACATTCAAGACGGATAACTTGAGACAAGGAAACCTTAACGTTTCTTGAGGAATACATAAACAAAACTGGAGGTTTTGTGCCATGGGTTCGGTTTGAGAGAATAATTAGCGAATTGAGAAAACTGAGTGTTTTCGTCGATGTCGCGTCAGACTTTGTTTGATAAGTAACGACAAAAAGGGTCGGGCGTTTTTGGACACGGCACGAAACCACATGGGTGAGCCCATTTGGCTCGGCCCATGAGGTCTCATGGCGGGCCCAAACAAGGGCCCATTTATGGCCAATGAGCCCTCTTGGCCGGCCCACAGGGTAGGTCCATGTGTGGGGGCCACCCAACACCATGCTTAGTTGGTGATTGTGGATTAAGAGGTGAGTGATTTAAGGGGTATGGGTTAAAGCACCTTTAAGCCCAGACCAATCACTTTTGACCCATGCTTATGAGTTGGATGATGAATTTAAATATCTAACATTCATTCATTAATCAAATAATCACACAACTCACAAAAGTCTCTCCTCTCTCTCTAGTGGCCGGCCACATCTCTCTCTCTCCTCAATCTTGCTCTCTTGTTCTTCATTTAATTGTTATAGTAGGCAATTAACTGAAGGATCTTCAAGATCATCTCCTTGGTGTGGACTTGCTTTAGAGAAGAAGATCCGAAATTTCTTCTTTAATCGATTCAACAAAGACTTGAAGGTAAACATCTTGTGGAATATATTTTGCCTTGGGATTTAACGATTTAATGTTCTTGGACAAGGTTTGGAGTAGATTTTGTTAAAACGCTTCCGCTAATCTCGTTGATCTAGAACGCTCCAAAGCCCTACAGCTGGGAAGTATTTGAAGACACGTAACTGCACTACATGAGAAACCCAAGTCTTGTGGAATTACGAAAGTACTCGAAGAAGCGTAACGGCACTGAAGAGGAAACCTAGTCTAATGTCAAAATTGTTCGTTAAGAACCAAGTGCTCGACATACATCATTCAAGGAGAGATGAGTGTTTGATCGATTAGGTATTGTGTGCCACTTATGAAGATGAAGGACAAAGAGTTAGGCTCCGCTGTGTGCCATTAATGAAGATGGCTGAAGATGATCGTGTTAGCCAGAGACGTTGCTTGTCGAAAGGTTACTGTGAATATTGTGAGGTTATGCTTGCCTAAAAATTTGCCAAAGGGGGAGATTGTTGGTACGGTTAGTGTTGACATACTTTTTAGTGCAAGGTCAAGATGTCAGCCAACATGTTGCAACACATTTGGCTTGACATATAGCGCAGGATCAAGAAAGTTTTCGATCTTTCCTGTTTGATTTTCAAAAACGTGGGACAAAGGGAAAACGAGTTGCTACAAGATCAGGCAACGTCCAGCTGGTAGAATACACGTCAGCAAGGCCAATTAAGGCAACAATGCCAACTTGTCAACTTGCCAATAATGCAAGGTGGCAAAGGAATTCCTATTTGGAGTTGAAAACCAATTAGGCATGTAGAACTGCTATAAAAGCAGGTACTACCCCCATAGCAATTTACACCTTTTCTGTGCATAGTTTCAGAGCTCTCAACCGTGCAAGGTTGGCGGATTGAGAGACTTGATCTTTAGAAGAACGGTGTCAATCACATACATCAAAACGTGAAGGTTTGAGTGTTTGTGATTTGTGGATATTTGTTCGTGATTGAAGACTCACGAAGAAATTGTCGAAGACAGCTACGCCGAGCATAGGCTTGCTCGAAGGGTGGAATTGAGATGATCTCAAAGACAGGGGGTGAGGCCCTTGGTCGAGGTTGTTCACGGTGAGATCTCTAGTAGCTTGGGACAATAGCTTGTGTGATAGCTAGTTGATGCTTGAAGTTGTACTATTGACTACCAAATAGTGAAAACCTTTCCACTGGCAGAGTGCCCCCCAGACGTAGGTGCGGAGTTACCGAACTGGGTAAACATATTGTGTGTCTTCTATTTATTGTTCCATTATTTACTTATTTGTGATCAGACAAGTTGTCGAACCAATTGTTAAAATTTTGAGTTCGACATCTTGTCCCTGCCACAACTCAGAATTTCAGAAATAAATTTAAATAATCTAACACCAAGATGACGCGACGAACATGCAAATATTAAAGTCGGGAATTCAATTAAATTAACTTAAAACATATGTTTGTCTGTGTTTACAACTTAGGTAGGCAACAAGAATTCCAAATTCACCTAATATCTCCTTTTAGATAGATACAACTAATTTATGGTAACCAACCTATCTCAAGTGATGTTTTAACCGGCTAGTTGGCATTAAGTTTTGTGAATTCTCGGGATCTTTCGGTGTGTGTCACCTATAGATACTCCTACCATGTCAACCAACCTATCTATAGTGATCACTTAAACCTGGTTTTCATTACTCAATTCTATTTACAAACTCCCCTCTTGGTTTCATACAAAAACTAGATAAATCAGACGTGATTAAAGGCAAGAAGCATTAAGTGAAGGAAATTATTAGAGGGTTCCAATCATATAATTTCATGCCCATACAAGAAATTAACCTCAAAGTTCCATGTTTTAATACGGATCTTACATGATCATGAATTGATCATGAGATCTAGGCTAGAATAAATTCAACAAATTACCTTGAATCAAAATCTCCTTGTTACTAAATAGGATTTAGTAACCTCTAAAGATCGTCCACACAGGAAGAGCAATCCGGGGATACTCACAACGATCCTTACTAGAAGATCGAAGCAAGCAAAACGGACGGAGCGTGAAAAGAGAAGCTGGCCGAAATCGGCAAGAAGAGAGAGAGGGTGACGGCTAGGGTTTTGTAAAATAAATCACTTAATTTTCAGATCTGAAAATTACCCTTTTATAACCCTTATTTGGACTTTAATTAATTAAAGGCCTTAATGGGCTTAAAGCCCAAAGCTTTTAATTAATTGTGTAGAGAAGCCCATTATGGCTACGCCCAGTTTAGCTAATTTAATTAAATCTATTTAATTAGATTATAATTAATTAGTTCTGCTAAACCGATTTTGATTTACGGTTTAATCCTAAATTGAAATCGGTCTAATCCGGTTTAATCCAAAATCGGATTTTGTCTCTCTCATGATTCCTCCATATGATTCCATCCGTTTTACTCAGCCTTTAGTGTGTGACCCTCTAGGCTCACGACACGTCGGCGGACTGGTAAAATTACCATTTTACCCTTTCCATCATGAGTGGCCTCTAGCAAGACATCATGATTACCTAACGCTTGTGATTATCGAGATTTCGACTTAACCTTGTCGTACATGAATATATCCTTTCATCCTCTTGATATCTTTGACAACCACGAGGCATAGACAAGTCATCCTCGTTCTATTGTCCTGTTTCTTGATTCTGAGATATTGTATTTCAGTTGTACTCATCAAGTGGCCTAAACTGATATCTGCTCACATGTCCGTATGAGGGATAAATCCTTCAGCGATCCATTGAGTCAACTTATGTAACTTGTGATCGAGCCAATCACAGTCGTTATTGTAACCCTTTTACAGGAGACGTTAGACTGAGTCAAACTCGTCACTCATTACATATTGACCTCAATGGTCCTTCTGTCTGAGGATGTGATTTCATGCGCCGACATATGAGTATGTTCATGACTGTGTCTATGTAACATACTCACGATCGGGTCGTCCTATATCACCCCTGACTGGTGATACTATGACCTAACTCTGGCCCCCTTCTGGCCATGATCAGTAGAGCGTGATCATTTAGAGTTAGCCTCATACCGATCGCTTCTTATGAAGCTATTCTGATCGGGGACTGCTTAAGTAAGATTTTATCTGATCTGTAGATCTACTATTATGTGTTGACACATCAATGATACAAATCAAATCATACTTAAGATATTACTACAACACTTAGTAATATGAATGCCGATTTTATTTCAACTAATAATCTTTATTACATGATTAGATTGAAAATACATTGTGCTAGGGCCCAAAAACCCAACAGTCTCCCACTTGCCCTAGAACCAATTTGTATTCCAATCTAAACCCATTCCTCTGACATGTTCCTTATGCTTAGGCTGCGGTAGCGCCTTAGTTAAGGAGTCAGGTAGATTATCATGCGTTGAAACGTAGATTATCTCTACTTCACCTTTATCAATCATCTCTCTGATGATGTGATACTTTCTCTCGACGTGCTTAGTCCTGTTGTGAAATCTGGGCTCTTTAGCAAGTGCTACGGCCCCCGTGTTGTCACAACATAAGTTCCCGGGATTTAGACGTTCGCGGCAGTACATCTAATCCACTCAAGAAGCTCCTGACCCACATCGTTCTATCCCGCCATACATTAAGAAGGCGTCATTTGTTCTCCTCAGATACTTGAAGATACACTTGACGGCAGTCCAGTGATCTTTGCCTGGGTTAGACTGAAATCTGCTGGCACAGCTGAGGACAAACGATACGTCATGCCTCGTACAGATCATGGCATACATGATGGATCCCACTGCCGAAGCATATGGGATTCCCTCCATCTTCTTAAGCTCATCAGATGTTTTAGAACACTAATTATTGTTGAGCTTGATGCCATGTTTTACTGGGAGGTTCCCTTTCTTAGATTCAAGCATTGAGAATCTTCTCAACACTTTATCTATATAGGTGCTCTGACTTAGACCTAAAATTCTCTTGGATCGATCTTTGTAGATCCTGATCCCCAGAATGTAAGCGGCCTCTCCTAAGTCCTTCATGGAGAAACACTTCCCTAACCAAGTGTTGGTCTCAAGCAAGGTTGGGACGTTATTTCCCATGATCAGTATATCGTCGATATACAGCACCAGGAACACTATGTTACTCCCACTGCTCTTCTTGTAGATACAGGGTTCATCTGGATTTCTGATGAACCCGAACTCTTTTACGCCTTCATCGAACCGTAAGTTCTAACTCCTGGAAGCTTGCTTCAACCCATAAATGGATCGTTGCAGCTTACACACCTTTTCGGGATGTTTAGGATCGACAAAACCTTCTGGCTGGGTCATATAGACATCCTCCTACAAATTTCCGTTAAGGAATGCGGTTTTGACGTCCATTTGCCATATCTCGTAATCGAAATATGCTGCAATGGCTAACATCATCCGAATTGACTTAATCATATCTACTGGCGAAAAAAGTCTCATCATAGTCCATGCCTTGGACTTGACGATAACCTTTTGCAACCAGTCTTGCTTTATAAGTCTGAGGCTTTCCGTCCATATCTGTCTTTAACTTAAATATCCACTTGCAACCTATGGGTTTTATCCCAGGTGTGCTGTCTACTAAGTTCCAGACCTGATTGTCTTTCATGAACTTCATTTCCTCATTCATGGCATTCTGCCATTCTTTTGAGTTGGGACTGGCCAAGGCTTGCCGAACTGTTGCGGGATCATCCTGATCTACAACTATCAAGTCATTACCCTCAGTGGCTAAGAAGCCATATCTGACTGGGTTTTGACGAGATCTTTCAGACCTCCTTGGTCCTACAGGAGTTTCTGTTGGAATAGGACTTGGATCATTTACCTCATCGGGTACCTCTACAATCTCTACAGGCTGTTCTGTGTCTTCTCGAATTTCTTCAAGAAGCACAGGACTCCCACTGGGATTCTTGGATAAGAATTCTCTTTCCAAGAAAACCCCACCTCGAGCAACAAAGACTTTGTTTTCCTCGGGTTTGTAGAATTAGTACCCCATGATTCCTTTGGAGTACCCTACAAAGACACACTTATCTGCCTTGGGTTCGAGTTTATCACCAAGCAACCGCTTGACGTAAACGTCGCACCCCCAGAACTTGAGGAAAGACAGCTTGGGAGCTTTCCCTTGCCAAACCTCAAATGGAGTGGTCTCCACTGCCTTTATAGGTACTCGATTCAATACGAATGCGGCCGTTACTAGGGCATGGCCCCAAAAAGATACTGGAAGGTCGGCGTGACTCATCATGGAACGAACCATGTCTAGCAGGGTTCTGTTCCTCCGTTCGGACACTCCATTCAGCTGAGGGGTTCCTGGCGGAGTTAATTCTGAGAGTATACCGATATCCCTTAGGTGACTGAGAAATTCTTGATCTAAGTACTCGCCACCTCGATCGGAACGAAGTGCCTTTATACTTTTACCAAGCTAGTTCTGTACTTCATTCTGGAATTCTTTGAATTTATCAAAGGACTCCGACTTATGTCTCATTAAATAGACATACCCATACCTACTGAAATCGTCGGTAAAGGTTATGAAGTATCTGAATCCTCTCCTGGCTTGTGTACTCATGGGCCCACATACGTCTGAATGTATTAGGCCCAAGAGATCAGTCGCCCTTTCACCTAAGCCGCCAAAAGGCGCCTTTGTCATCTTACCCATAATGCAAGATTCGCATCTCTCGATTGGTGTGAATTCAAACGGGCTTAATAGCCCACACTTATGAAGTGTCGAGACGCATTTCTCGCCTATGTAGCCTAGACGACAGTGCCACATCACTGTCTGGTTTAAGTCATCCGACTTCAACCTCTTATTTACGTTATAGTTTGAACTGTAATTAGTGTTATCAATATTTAAAATATATAATCCACCAACCATAGATGCAGTGCCATAAACGATATTATTTCTTGATAAAGTAAATAAACCATTGTCTATGGCAAATACAAAATCAAGTTTGTCCAAACTGGACACTGAAATAATATTCCTACTAAATGTAGGTACACATAGTACATCGTCCAAAACTAAAATAAGCCCTGTGGGCATCCTAAGACTAACAGAACCGACAGCCATCGTTGACACCGAACTGTTGTCTCCGACTCTCAGATCCCGCTCGCCTTTCCCAAGGAGCTTCTTACTTTCCAGATCCTGCAGATTAACACAAATGTGAGATTCTGCTCCGGTATCAACTACCCATGTGTCTGAGAAAGTAACGTTGAGATTATACTCAACAACGTAAATACCTGATCCAGGTCCTGAAGGGTGTCCTCCCTTCTGCAAGCTCTTCACATAATCCTTGTGCTGCCTGCAATCCTTCTTCCAATGACCTGGCTGCTGGCAGTAGTAACAGACCACCTCTGAGGCCGAAGTGCTCCCTTCGGTTCTAGGAACCGCTTGGACTCTCGGACCTCTAGGTGCCCTTATCTGCCCAGCTAGGTGCATTGGCGCCTTACCCTTACCTGACACTGCCGGTGCCTTGCCCTTGTTGGAGTGTCCTGGTGACTTGCCATTAGGTTTGCCAGCTCTTTTGAAACTGACACCCTTATTGACCATCAGAACCTCAGAGGTCTTGCCCTTGAGGTCTTTCTCTGTGTTCACCAACATTCCATGTAATTCCTTGATGGTCTTTTCCATATTATGGAGATTGTAATTTGTGATCACATCTCCATAAGCCTTTGGAAGCGACATCAGGACTATGTCTGATTTCAGCTGCTCTGTGAATTTATGACCTAGACTGGTCAAGCGATCAAAGAGCCGCTTCATCTTAAGGACATGTGGGCTCACTGCCTCACCAGCATTCAGCCTGCTATAAAACAACTCCCTAAGAGTGTCATATCTTTCGACACGAGCATTCTTCTGGTAGTATATTTTAATTTCGTCCATCATCTCTTGGGGATCTCCCATGAGATGCATGAACTGGTCTTGGGTGTCATTTTCCATGGACCCGACCATGAGGATGCCAACATCTTGTCGACCACTTATGTACTTGTCATAGGCGTTCTTATCGGCCTCGCTGGCATCATCTGCAGGCTCAACCAAAGGTTTGTCTGTAAGGATATACTCCTTTCTATCATACTGAAGTGCAAGCTTCAGGTTCCTCTCCCATACCAGGAAGTTGGTCCCTGTCAGCCTGTTATTCGATAGAAGAGACTTTAAGGCTTCACTGCCAGAACGTGTTGATTTGGGTTGCGACGGTGCCATTAATCTATACATGAAAATAAATTCGATCAGATTCTTAATTAAGTTGAAGTAAGAGATACTTGATTATAAATATTTCTGATTCTTGTGTCTGAATCTAAACCAAGATCTCCGCATATCCAAAACTGAAGTGAAATAATCTCATCGCCCCAGTTTTGAACATTTGGAGTAGGACAGTCCAGTCCTTTCACAATTCCATGTGTTGGCTAGGGCTTATACATTGTGTGTATACGACATTGCCCTATATCTGATATCCTGGCTCAGATAATCTGAGATATTGTATTTCAATTGTACTCATCAAGTGGCCTAAACTGATATCTGCTCACACGTCCGTATGAGGGATAAATCCTTCAGCGATCCATTGAGTCAACTTATGTAACTTGTGATCAAGCCAATCACAGTCGTTATTGTAACCCTTTTACAGGAGACGTTAGATTGAGTCAAACTCGTCACTCATTACATATTGACCTCAATGGTCCTTCTGTCTGAGGATGTGATTTCATGCGCCGACATATGAGTATGTTCATGACTGTGTCGATGTAACATACTCACGATCGGGTCGTCCTATATCACCCCTGACTGGTGATACTATGACTAAACTCTGGCCCCCTTCTGGCCATGATCAGTAGAGCGTGATCATTTAGAGTTAGCCTCATACCGATCGCTTCTTATGAAGCTATTCTGATCGGGGACTTCTTAAGTAAGATTTTTTCTGATCTGTAGATCTACTATTATGTGTTGACACATCAATGATACAAATCAAATCATACTTAAGATATTACTACTGTAGTTACGACGGTTTTAGAGATTGGCTAAATTTTAAAGGAACTGAAGAAACATGTTACAAAGAATGTCGAAGCATCTTCTACGACATCTTGTGTAACATTGTTGACGGCGTCTCGGCAATCATCCTGATCGACAGAAATCAGGAAAGTGCAGTTTCGGCAAAAAAACAAGAAGACGATTAGGAAATTGGAGAACGACTCCTAATGTGAAAAGAAGAAAGACGATGATTAAAAGGAAACCCTTTAGGGTTAGTACTCATCCTCGATTGCTATAAAAGGTTAGGCTACCCCCTTAGCAATCGTGTGGTTCTTTATTTGTTTCCTAGCAATAATTTGCAAGGCTCTTAGACGTGAAGGTCTGCGGGCTGAGAGATTGCAGATTGAGCTAAGGATATTGTGCATCACATAACTATTGAGAGTTAAGTGATTGAGGGTTTACTGAAAGCGTGAGTGAAGACTGCACGCAACCACCAAGCTTGAAGAAGACTTGAAGGCGACAGAGCAAGGCGATTGCTCGAAGAGTGGAATCAAGACGTTCTTGGATTCAGAGGGAGACCCTGAGATAGATTGCACTGTAAGACGTAGCATAAAGTATAGATCTAGGAGTGATCACAGGTACTTGTATGCTCTGACGGATTGCTGAGAGCCCCCAGACGTAGGTGACGTTGCACCGAACTGGGTAAACAATCTGCTGTGTCATTACTTAAAGCTTTATATTTACTGTCCTGCATTATCTACGCAAGAAGTCAGACACAACGTTATAACATCCTACGTAACATTGTGTGTGGCATCTTGCACGACTAGCTGATCAGAATTTCAATTGGTATCAGAGGAGGCACCTATAGCTTTAGGTGAAGGTCCTAAACAAATATTTTGATCAAGATGGACAATCCAGAGAAGGAGGATACATAAATCGACCACCTGTTCTAGATGGAAGCAACTATGGCTATTGGAAGGCTCGAATGTGTGCCTTCATGAAGTCACTAGACAACAAGACATGGAAGGCTGTAATCAATGGTTGGAATGCACCACAACTCAGTGACAGTGATGGCAATCCTATTGGCCCAAAACCAGAAAAAGACTGGACTGATGATGAAGATGAAGAATCACTGGGAAATTCTCGAGCTCTGAATGCTATCTTCAATGGTGTTGACAAAAACGTGTTCAAATTGATCAACACATGCACAACTGCCAAATCAGCATGGGACATCCTGGCTGTTGCATATGAAGGAACAACTAAGGTTCGAGAACAAAAACTGCAATACCTGACTACCAACTTCGAAGCCTCATCATGAAAGAGGACGAATCAATTGCAGATTTCAATGTTCGTATTCGTGATCTAGCAAATGAATCCTACTCTCTGGGAGAACCAATGTCTGATGAAAAATTAGTAAGAAAAACCCTGCGTGCTCTTAGCCCTAGGTTTAAGATGAAGATCACAGCAATAGAGGAAGTTCATGACCTCAAGGTCTTGAAATTTGATGAGCTGATGGGGTCTCTAATGACCTATGAGTTGTCTCTACCCAACATCGACAAAAGGAACAAAGGAGTTGCTTTCAAAAGCTCAACACACAAGCAACCAGATCCTGAGGATTCCGATTCTGATGAAGACATCGATGCTACAATGGCCCTTCTCAGAAAAAATTACAACAAAGCCATGAGAAGATTTAGTCGAATGGGTGGACGGAATGTCACAGCAAATTCCAGAAACAAAGCTCCACAAAAAGCTCAAGTTGGAGGAAGTCTTGACAGATTAAACAGGAGTGGGGAAGAAAACAAAAACAAAGGACTTCAATGTCATGAATGTGAAGGATTCGGCCACCTCCGTAGAGAATGTCCAAATTTCCTCAAACAACAAAAACGAGGATACAATGCCACCCTATCAGATGATGACAATGAAGATAGTGGATCTGAAGAGGTAAGCAACTTTGTTGCATTCACTAACTACTACTCCTACATGTAATGTTGATAATACTGCCAATATCAATGATGATCCAACTCCAAATGAGAATTGGACTAAAGAGCAACTAGTCGAGGCATACAAAGGCTTACATACCAGATGGATCAAGGAAACTCTGGTACTTGATCAACAAGGTGAAAGGATTATTAGTCTTACCAGCGACAAGTCTAGGTTTCTAGAGACGATCGTGGAGCTAAAACGAGAAATCACCAGACTCAATGGAGAAATTAGTCTCATGACTAAATTGGTAAAGATGATGAATCCTAGCACAGAAAGCCTTGACAAGATTCTATCAGTGGGAAAACTGTCCAAAGATACGACGGGACTAGGGTACACACATGCTGTCCCCTCAACGGCAATGACAAAGTTTATCCCACAACAAGCCATGGTTGACAAGAAACTACTGGATGCCCCAACACATCCTACAGGACGACCTACAACAAAAGCCATAACAACGTCTACAACCTGTTCTTGTCAAGTAACTGGCAGAAGACATCCTCCACGCAGACAACAAAGCTACAGAAGACCAGCTTATCAATATCAATGGATATGTCATTACTGTGGTCAACCAGGTCACATCAGACCTTTTTGTTTTCAACTTCTTAAGAGGAAGCAAGCTTAGCTACCACAGAAGAAATACCAAAGGCATCTCTCATCTCCTCAAAAGACATCCCGCCTTGAATAGAGGCCTAAGAACCTGGTCTATCGAGCTAATGTTGCATATACATCCTTAAGTGCATCAACAAACAAAGACTGGTATCTCGACAGTGGATGTTCTCGACACATGACAGGTACTCCAGAGTTTCTCTCCAATCTTAAATTATATACAAACTGTTTTGTTACGTTTGGAGATGGGATTCGAGCTCGAATCATTGGAAAAGGAGTGCTCAAGCATCCAGGAGCCACTTGCCTGACTGAAGCATTACTTGTAGAAGGACTTAAGGCAAACCTGATTAGCATCAGTCAGATCTGTGATCAGGATTTAGAAGTGAAATTCACTAAAGAAGCCTGTATAGTTAAAAACTTAGATCAGGTCACTATTCTACAAGGAGTTCGCTCAACGGATAATTGCTATATCTAGTCTCCCGAGACACATATCGAAGCAACCAAGTGCCTTGTCTCCAAAGCAGAAGAAACCAAACTGTGGCACCGAAAGCTTGAACATCTAAATCTTAGAAGTATGCAGAAGGCAACCTCAGAGCAGGCAGTCACAGGAATTCCAAACCTGAAAATAATAGAAGGAAAGATCTGCGGTGAATGTCAAATTGGTAAGCAAACCAAGATGTCACACAAGAAGCTTCAGCATATCACCACCTCTCGGGTACTTGAGCTAATGCATGTTGACCTCATGGGACCAATGCAAGTAGAGAGCCTTGGAGGAAAACGATATGTCTTTGTGTGTAGATGATTACTCACGATACACTTGGGTTGATTTCCCTCGTGAAAAATCAGACACCTTCTCGATCTTCAAGAATTTGTGCATCCAAGTCCAAAGGGAAAAAGGAGAGACAATTGGCAAAATAATCCGCCTTCGTAGTGATCATGGTCGAGAATTCGAAAACAGTATGTTTGCATAATTCTGCAACTCAGAAGGAATAGCTCATGAATTTTCAGCACCAATCACTCCCCAGCAGAATGGCATTGTTGAGCGCAAAAACAGAACTCTACAGGAGATGGCCAGAGTTATGATGCTGGCTAAAGGCATACCAACTCACTTTTGGGCAGAAGCACTTAACACTGCTTGCCATATCCACAATCGAGTCACTCTCCGACCAGGTATGTCAGTAACTCATTATGAAATATGGAGGGGGAGAAAGCCCAATGTTAAGTACTTCCATATCTTTGGCTCCACTTGTTATATTCTGGCTGATAGAGAGCCTCGTCGAAAGCTTGACCCAAAAAGCGATGAAGGCATCTTCCTTGGCTACTCAAGGAATAGTCGCGCATACCGAGTCTTCAACAAACGAACCAAAACCATGATGGAATCAATCAATGTTTTTATTGATGATGACTGCGAAGATGCCTCAGAAGACGCGACAGACGAAGACGGAGTCTATCCTCCCAACAATGTCAGGAAGAATGTTATTACCGATGTCAGAGAAGATGCCAGTAGCAAACCAGAAAATGATGATGCTGGTCCAAATATCGATCGTGACGAAGGAGTTCCTGAAACCAGCAACAAGAATCCCTCACGAAGAGTCCAGACTAATCATCCTATCTCTGGAGTAATTGGAGACCTGAATGAAGGCATACGGACTCGGTCAAAAGCTCCTAAAGACTACAACAAGATGATAGGCAATATTTGCTTCGTTTCAAAGACAGAACCCAAAAACATCAATGAGGCCATCAATGATGAATATTGGGTCAATGCTATGCAAGAAGAGCTAATTCAATTTGAGAAAAATCAGGTATGGGAACAGGTGCCCAAACCAAGTGAAGGAAACATCATAGGCACTAAATGGATCTTCAAGAACAAATCTGATGAGCTTGGCAACATCACTCGCAACAAAGCCAGGTTAGTTGCTCAAGGATATACTCCAATTGAGGGTGTCGACTTCGATGAGACCTTTGCTCCTGTGGCAAGACTTGAAGCAATCTATCTCCTACTAGGGATATCATGCCATCTACAGATAAAGCTCTACCAGATAGATGTCAAAAGTGCGTTCCTAAATGGGGACCTCAATGAAGAAGTATATGTGTCACAACCCAAAGGATTTGTTGACCCGCACTATCCTGACCATATGTATAAACTCAAGAAAGCTCTTTATGGATTGAAACAAGCACCAAGGGCTTGGTATGAAAGGCTCACAAAATTCCTCATCCAAAGCGGCTACACTAGAGGGGGAGTCGACAAGACCCTATTTGTGAAGAATAAAGACGGGAATTTAATGATAGCTCAAATCTATGTCGATGACATTGTTTTTGGAGGGATGTCAAGCAAGATGGTAGAGATATTTATTCAACAGATGCGATCAGAATTCGAGATGAGCATGGTGGGAGAGCTTACTTATTTTCTAGGCTTCCAAATCAAACAACAAAAGGATAGCATCTTCGTATCTCATAGCAAATATGCGAATAATATTGTCAAGAAGTTTGGGCTAGAGAAAGCCTCACATAAAAGGACACCAGCAGCTACACATGTCAAGCTAACTAAAGATGATCCAGGAGAAGCTGTCGACCAACACCTATACAAAAGCGTCATCGGTAGTCTTCTCTACCTTACTGCAAGTCGACCAGATATTGCCTACTCTGTAGGAGTATGTGCAAGATATCAAGCTCATTCTAAGGTTAGTCATCTCTCCCAAGCCAAAAGAATTATTAGATATATCTCTCGGACTACAGACTTGGGTTTATTATACTCATTCGACACATCCTCTACCTTGGTGGGGTATTGTGATGCCGACTGGGCTGGAAACACATCGGATAGGAAAAGCACATCTGGAGGATGCTTCTTCCTTGGCAACAACCTCATATCATGGTTTAGTAAGAAGCAAAACTGTGTTGCCCTTTCCACTGCCGAATCGGAGTACATTGCTGCTGGGAGTAGCTGCACACAACTACTATGGATGAAGCAGATGTTAGTCGAATACAATGTCAGACAGAATGCCATGACTTTATATTGTGATAATGTCAGTGCTATCAACATCTCCAAAAATCCTGTCCAACACAGTAAGACCAAACACATTGATATTAGACACCACTTCATTCGAGAATTGGTCGAAGATAAGAAGATCATCCTAGAGCACATTCCTACAGAGAAGCAACTTGCTGATATTTTCACAAAGGCATTAGATGCAAGCAGATTCGAGGATCTCAGATCATCACTCGGTCTGTGCACCATCAGTGAACAATAAGAAGTTGCAGAAAGGGTTGAGAGGAGTTAGTTGGTGCCTCTTCATGAACCGGTCTATAAATCCAACGCATGTCATTGGGCCAAGCATACCAAAAGCCCATATAAAAGAAAGGAAAAGATACGCTCAGACGCTAAAAGATTTGAATCATTTTTTTCAAAAACTAAACCTAGTCTGCCTCCTTCCTGTGTTTGCTCTCGTCTCCTTCACCATTCACGCTCTGCGAATCTCACAACCTACACAAGAATGGTGAAAACTCGAAGCATAGTAGCCCCAAAGAAAGCCTCCGAATCAAAGAAAGCTGAAGCAAAAGGCTCCAGGAGCAGCAAAGCGAAAACGAACAAGCATGGAGTTCGGATTAAAGGGCCAAAAACCTTGAAGAAGTCAGAAGAAATCCCCAAGGATGCTTAACCAGAGAAAGCCTCAATGCCAGTCTTTACTCGAGTTCCCAAAAAGTCTCGGACCGGAAGCTCTGCATTCTCCATGTCTGACCTAACTAGGCCAGAAAGGGAGACTGATCTTGGCCAGGAAAGTCAAGAAGCCTCCATGCAAATCGTCGCAGTTCCAACACCAAAAAATATCCCAGGTAACGATTTCTCTGCCGATACTTCTAGGAACAGTGATTTGTTGGAATCACTGCTGGAAAACCAGGACCCACCTCAAGAAGGTGTGGTAGAGGAACTGATAAATCCGGAAGGAGAAAAGGAGGACCTGACCCCGGTCAGTCATGGGTTGGAACGCATTACTGAAGGAGAAGGAGAAGAAGAAGGAGGAACAGATGTCATGCCAAAAGCCACTGAAAAAGTTCTAGTAGAGGAAAAAATCGCTGACTCGGAAGAAGCCGAGGAAGAAGAAGAGAAAGAAGAAACCAGAAACGGAGAGACCGATCTGGAAGAAGCTGAGAAGGACAAGGATGCCATCACCAACAACACAGAAGAAAACCCTCTGGATGCCAGAGAAGATGTCACGGAAGAAGCTGCTGAGACGGCACACACAGTGTTGTCGTCCCTAAAGAAAAAAGTTCTAGAAGAAAATTAAAGTTTGGCTGTTATGGTTGGAAAATTGAAAGAAACAAGGAAAAGGAAAGAGGTCAAGAATGCTGGAGGTCCCAGCAACAAAAAGAAAAAGATGTATGTCAAAGAAAAGGGGAAGGAAGTGATCTCCGCAAGGAAATTGGTAGATGAAACAACTGATGATGATGTTGAAGAGGTTCCTGCTAAGGAAGAAAAGAAGAAGAAGGCCCTGAAGACGGCCAAGAACACAGTGAGTGTCACTTACGACAATGTGTCGTTTCACTCAGCAGACGGTGCAAAAAAGGTGGGAGTTTGTGTTTCAAAGAACGGCGTACCCGGAAAAGACACTGTCATCGGAGCTGCTTGGACTAGAGGCCATTGTACAGCTCCTGGAGAAGGCAGAATTAATGAGAACAATCACAAACATTGGTAACCACTATCCCCTCCTGGTTTAAAGAATTCATTGCAAATCTGCCTACTGGGTTTGGGACTCCAGATGATCCGGAGTTTGAGATGGTATATGTCAGAGGCATTCGCTTCAACATCTCCTCTGACATTATCAATGACTTCCTGGGAAGGAAGAGGGTTCGATCTATGCCACCACCCGACCTAAACAAAGTCCTTCGCGAGATTACCGGAGATAAAAGCAGAACATGGCCGACCAAAGGCACTGTGGCAGCGTCAGATTTTACTTCCAAGTACTCCATTCTCTTCCGGATTGGAGTAGCAAATTGGGCTCCCTCGACCCACACATCATCTATCAAACCTGAGCTGGTAATACTGATCTACCAAATAGGTACTGGATCTAAACTTAACTTTGGGCAATTTGTGATTGATCATCTTATTCGCCATGCTAGATCACTTGCTGTGAAAATTCCCATTGCCTTTCCATCCCTTATCTTTGAACTGTTTGTACATCAACACCCCGGAGTGTTGAAAACATCGGATAAGGTTGTCAAAAGAGGAGGACTGATTGTGGTGAGCCACAAGTTGTTTGAGGGAAAGCATGCTCCTGATCTTGTCAGGCCAGAAGCCAAGGCAAAGACCAGTCGAGCCACAAGTGCCGCCCCTCTAACTAAGACCACCAGCAGAGATGCAGTTATGCTTGAACGAGAGATAGCCGTGCTTGATGAGGACATTGTCAATTTGAAGACAGCCCTGAAGCATCTCTCATAGCGCCGAACACACTGCACCAACCTGCTGAAATCCATGTCTCCTCCGGGTTCTAAAGATGATGACACAACCTCTCTGCCTAATGATCCAGAAGAAGCTACCCAAGAAGCCTCCACTGAAGCAACAGAAGAAGAGACTGCAAGTTCCAGCAGCAGCTCTATTTAAAATTTCATGAACTTTCTGATTCTCGAACTACTGAACAATTTTATTTCTGTAATGTGTGTTGAACAATGTATCACACTTACTCTCGACAGCTGATTGAGAGCAAGTGTGAGTTATGTTTGGTTTATTTTGCTTATTTCCCGGATTTGTTACAATATTTGTTTATATTTTGGCTCTTTTTGAGCCAGCAAGGGGGAGTAAGAGTTAAAGTATAGATATCGCGCGATGATACAAAAAAAGATAGAGACGACGCGACGACGCAGAGACAACGCAATGATACGCGCAACACAAGACTGGCGATCGACGAGACGACAAATGCGACGCAGAATGCGACAAAGAATGTTGTCCTTAAAAATAGCCAAAGGGGGAGATTGTAGTTACGGCGATTTTAGAGATTGGTTAAATTTTAAAGGAACTGAAGAAACATGTTACAAAGAATGTCGAAGCATCTTCTACGACATCTTGTGTAACATTGTTGACGGCGTCTCGGCAATCATCCTGATCGACAGAAATCAGGAAAGTGCGGTTTCGGCAGAAAAGCAAGAAGACGATTAGGAAATTGCAGAACGACTCCTAATCTGAAAAGAAGAAAGACGGCGATTAAGAGGAAACCCTTTAGGGTTAGTACTCATCCTCGATTGCTATAAAAGCTTAGGCTACCCCCTTAGCAATCGTGTGGTTCTTTATTTGTTTCCTAGCAATAATTTGCAAGGCTCTCAGACGTGAAGGTCTGCGGGCGGAGAGATTGCAGATTGAGCTAAGGATATTGTGCATCACATAACTATTGAGAGTTAAGTGATTGAGGGTTTACTGAAAGCGTGAGTGAAGACTGCACGCAACCACCAAGCTTGAAGAAGACTTGAAGGCGATAGAGCAAGGCGATTGCTCGAAGAGTGGAATCAAGACGTTCTTGGATTCAGGGGGAGACCCTGAGATAGATTGCACTGTAAGACGTAGCATAAAGTATAGATCTAGGAGTGATCACAGGTACTTGTATGCTCTGACGGATTACTGATAAGTGAAATCTTTCCACTGGGCTGAGAGCCCCCAGACGTAGGTGACGTTGCACCGAACTGGGTAAACAATCTGCTGTGTCATTACTTATAGCTTTATATTTACTGTCCTGCATTATCTACGCAAGAAATCAGACACAACGTTATAACATCCTACGTAACTTTGTGTGTGGCATCTTGCACGACTAGCTGATCAGAATTTCAACTACAACAATTAGTAATATGAATGCCGATTTTATTTCAACTAATAATCTTTATTACATGATTAGATTGAAAATACATTGTGCTAGGGCACAAAAACCCAACATTAAGTGCATATATAATGAAAACTTCCTACTCGGCGCAATAAGCATATTAAATTAATCACCTAAATTTCAAAAAATAATATTCATAATTTTATTGCTTCAAACCCCTAAATGAATTTAGTTTCTCATGTTCATAATCAATTCATAAATAAACATACTGATTATGAAATTAAATCATACATATTATTGAAATTAATTGAATAATTAAACAATTAAACATGCATAAACGGTTCCATAAACAGATTGTATAAAATAAACAATTATGAGGTTGAAATGAATTTAATTCATCTATGAATTTAAGATATAACAGAGAGGAGAATTGAGAAAGTAAAGCCCGAATTCAATTCCCCATCTTAGAACTAATACATGAGTAAGCTTGTAGCTCTCTTGATTCTCCCTTCAAACTTGATTACTGGAACTCTGTAATGGCTCTAGAACATCTTGGGAACTCTATCACTTGAAAACGCACACATAGAATGTATTTTCGGGATTTAAAATTCTATATGAAAATCGATGATTTCCTAAATTGCGTCGCTTCCCTTTAATAGTCGTCAATTTCCGACCTGCCACGGACCCTGGCAACTTAGGGTTTGATTGATCGCTTGGCCACAGGGCTTCACCACCGACCACGGCCACGACCACGATCAAATTCATTTTTTGCAAACTTCGGTCACGACTTCTACACAATCTGGAGTGGAGGAGCGACCACGAATCTTTGCCACGGGTTATGGCCAAGTGTCCACGGGACGCCTTTTTTTTGTGGCCTCGATGCTCAACATAGGGTGTGGCGTATTTCTTCGCCATAGACCGTGGCCCTTAGCCAAGGTGTAGAACTTGATTGGGTTGCCTCGTTGGATTTTTAAGACCAAATCAATGGCCACGAGGGGAGGGCGGATATATGGTCATGGCCCCGTGGCAGTTGGCCACGGGACAATCTCGAAAATCACCAAAAATGGTCTTTTTGACTCAATAATCTGCATCTTTACTCAGATTACCCGTGAAGCAAAAGAGATGAAATGTGGGTTTTTGTACCCAACTGGGAAAAAAAATGTCAAAATGTTGTAAATCGGTGCTAGAAAAGCGGTATATAAATACCCCTATCACTCCCTGCAAAATATTTCCAAAAGGCCGAAGTTCAGTAAAAACAAAAACTAAAAAAACAATAATAAATTGTTAGTCTCTAGGAATGGAGCCAAGAACTTGTTAATCCAATTTTTTGATGTATATTAAATGAAAATTATCAAGTGTGTGTAATTTTGAGAAATTAAATGGAAGTGAAGACGTAGAATAAACTATTCGGTAAAGCGAATTGCAAATGTTAGGCCACTACAGAATATCGCAATTCATATTTAGATAATTAAGTTGCCATGCATTTAAGGATGATCCTACGTCTAAACAAGTTTCGGTTTGTTCTCTCGAAGCGAAGTCAAACCTTGAGTTAAATTGAATCCTGGCCTCTCGTACTCGGGTCAATTCAACTCAGCTAAAGACTAATAATCAAGGGATCAAATTTCAATAGTCGAACCACTAAAATCATGTTGTGTTTGTTACCAATAGGCCCTCTCAAATTTGACAACACAACTCAAACAAGTATCATATGTTCGTCATAATAATTAAAAGTCATAACTCAAAACCAATTATGCAATCCATTCAAGCATCAATTCATAAATATAAATAATCCATAGTAAATTGACCTAACACCCATGATTACGAGGAATTAACCCATAATCATGGGGCTAGAAACAAGAGATGTCAAGTTCCGCACAAAAAAGTTTAAGAGAAATAAGAAATCAGAAACCCTAAACCCGCTAAATTGATAATCATGAACAATTGATTTTCCCACTTCCTTGCACGTTGCTTGAGACTCTGATGATCCTTGCGCCTCTGTATTCTTTCAAATGTATTGACCCTCCTCTCGAAGTGCGCGATCTCGCCTCGAGAATACTGATTTTTTTAGCTCTCTGCTACTCTGGTTGCTTGATTCTCAAAGATAGGTTAGAAATCGCATTTTAAAGCTGTTTTGTAGAAGACTCATGCGCATGCCTCTCTGTGTTGTGTAACGGGCTATATAACATGTCGTTATTAAGCACGAAATTAAATCGCCGTCAGTTTGATATATTAATGGCCTGTTTTGAAGCTCTACATCTCAAATTATGATATCTGCAAGTTTTAGTTATGAAATTGGTCGAAATGATCATGAATTGACCTGTTTCTGCATGACAAACACTCAACAACCCGTGATTGCATAAAGGGATAAAATGATCACTAAATTTATATTCCCGAGGGAAATAAAGCTTGCTAGTGCGGGAAATAATAGTTGAAGTGTATATATAATGCGACCGCATCACAACTGAACTACGATCTCATAATGGTTTGTGAGACATATTATGTTTAAATTGGTGGCACTCCAGTTTCCCAACCACCATAACCAGCTCTATTTCTAGTTCTTTAGTTAGTAGTTCAATTTAAATTTAGCCTTCTCATATTATTTGGGTTGACTGCAAAACAGGCACACGTCTTACAAAATTCTTTGATATACTTATTTGGGGGGGACAGTTCTCCATATGGGTCTCTTATTTTTGTGCTTGGTATGGATGATTTAAATGCACCTATTATGTATCTATTTGGTAAGCATATAGGCAAGCTTCAGAGGTGATGTCGTTGGAGAATCCTTGTCACTGCCATCTTCCTCCTACCTCACGGATCCCAAAGAATTGTTCCAACCTCTCTCACTGTCTGGCTTCATCCGAGTAAGTTCCCCCTGCCTTGACCTTTCCCTCTTTTGCTCTGAATTCGAGGTTATTAGCCGAGAGATCTTTGGGGCTCATCGGTCCTGAGAACGAAGATGATATTATATTTGAACTCCAACTCTTGAGTGAGAAAGATGCTTGGCATTGTGGAATGACTTCTTTAGCTCCAATCTTGTAGTGCTCTTCGCCTCTTTGCGCTACTTCTCTTGTATTAGTATTATTTTGTGCATATCTCTTTCTTGTTCTAATATTTTGACATGAATCTCTCTTTGTACTTTGAGGTTTCACTTCCCTTTTCGGAATCTCAACCTCCTTCTTCCTTGTTGATAAACTCTCATAGCTGATAAGAAAAAGTAGGAACCGTAGAAGTTAAACAGCTAAGAAAAATATGTTACAATTTAAAATTTTGCGAATCCAGTAAGTCTTGTTGTTTGGGTCCTTCACGTCCCTGTACGTGAGAGCTTTATATACATACCTCGCACTTCTTTTGCTTATATCGACCTCTGTATATGATGGAAGCCCACGCAATCGATCATTTACTGTCTCGGGACTTCTGATTGGTTGGAAAATAAAATAATTGTTTTGTTTATTTTATTTAGGGCTAATCTTAATAAAGTATAGTTAAGTTGACCCTATTATCAATTACATGACTTAATTTAGAAAAGCATGTTTAGAGTAGAATGAAGTTAAGTTATTAGCAAATTTAGAGAATGGGTTATGTTTTGGTTAGTTTTATTGTATTAGAACAAAAATGCCCCTCAAATCTTTTCAAATTCTCAAGATAGCCATCGTTCTTTCTCTGTCTTACTTCCAACCCATCTTTGAAGCACGCCTCTCCCTCTCTCTCTCTCTCTCTCTCTATCGATGCCTTCTCTGTAACTTTCTCAACCCAAGTTCACTACAAATTCAACCCAAATCCGCGTCGAAATCGAAAACCCAAATCCGAAATCGGCTCATTTCCCCCCAGATCTCGCCGGAGCATTGTCCCCCCGAATCTCGTCGGAGCTCCGGTAGCCATGTTGGTCGACTACGAGGAATTGCTGGGGCACAGCCTCCTCGCGGTCTGCGAGGTCGCCGTGTTGAAGATCCTGCCGAGGAGCACCTCCGGCGGTACAGTAAATGAATGAATCTCCACCAAACTATTTGGAAAAACATTATACACAATTTTGCCCGCCAAATTGTAAATTGGCAGGCAACAGTCTCACTAAACAGTGGTTTTTTCCACTCCTATTAATGTCATAGCAATTAATATGCAACTTCTTGATTCACCAAGAAATCATAAATGTGACAAGGGAAATTGCTATTTGTTAATTTATGTGGTTTTCTTCATTTCTGTGTGAGATTTAGACATTAAGAACATGGGACAGTGACATGCCCAGCAAGGAACGTGAATTTTATACTCTATCTATTTGATGACTCTCTGATAGCATAAAGTGTGACAAATTGGCAATCAAGAAAGAACAATTCCATGTTCCAATTCTATCTTCAATGATCAAAGTCTTCTTTCTCACACCAACGAAGAAAATATCTACTTAATTATCTGAACACCAATCAGAATGTTTTGTTATAAGCAATTTAACGTTTTCAATTAAAGAAGAGATGGTAAATTCCCAAGATGGGAGATTGAAACTCAAAGAAAACAATACATGAAAGGTGAAATACATAACTGAGGAGAGATAAGCAGCAGAAACGCTTAAAGAGCAGCTTGAATTGATGATGCTTTATTTTCGGCCTCGATTGTTGTATAATACTCTATGATCAACACACTAATTGCTTGATTCTGCTAAAAACCCCACACCACAAGGCACATGATATGATGGTTTTAAGTATCTAATTCCCAAACTTATAAGTTTAATTTATTAAAATGTGCAAAAGAATATTACCTTGGTTATGGACATGTCTATCATGGCAAAAGTGAGGCTTGTACATGAGGAAAGGGAATGTGATGAAGAAAGAGAACATGATACTGGAAACAACATGCACCAAGCATCCCAAAATGAAGTAACTCAAGTACTCCTCACTTGTATATATCAATAGCATCCCAAATTGAAGATGTTAATTAAGCTTGTCAGAAATTATGGGGTCTGTGTGCGGCTTCTACATCAAGTTCAAGCCTACCATCCTCATGGTTCTCACTCAGCTTGGTTACACTTTCCTATATTTCATAACTGAAGCCTCCTTCAACCATGGAATGAATCCTCATGTGTACATTACATACCGTCATGTTGTGTCTGGAGTCCTAATTCTGCCTTTCGCCTACTTTCTCGAGAGGTCTTCTACATATCATATACTAATTCACTCTACTATTTCTGTAATACTTATGCACGTAGTTATTAGTAGATTGTTTCTTGTTTGTTGCAGAAAAGTAAGGCCAAAGCTGACACTAGCTCTCTTCTTGGAGATATTTGTTCTGTCTCTCTTGGGGTAACTACTTTACTAGTGAAGATGAGAAATTTGTTAACCAACACTAACATGTAATTTCCATAATCGCAGGGTGGGTCTGACCCTAAACATGTACTTTGCAAGCTTGAGATACACCTCTCCCACCTTCCTTTCAGCAATGGTCAACACCATAGCTTCTATAACTTTTGTTATTGCGCTTGTACTAAGGCTAGAGGTTGTTGATCTTCGAAATCCTCGAGGGATGGCGAAAGTAATGGGAACATTGATATCCTTGGGCGGTGTAACGACAATGACACTTTACAAGGGACCAGTGATGAGAAACCTGTGGCCTCCATTCATCCGCATCCAAGGAAGCACGACAATGCACGAGGATTGGTTGAAGGGATCGATACTTACTGTTGCAAGCTGCATAACATGGTCTATTTGGTACATTATGCAGGTTTGATCCACAAACTCTATACACTTTCCAACACACTCAAGTAATTACGACACAACATGAACATGAAGGGATTGTAATTATATGCAGGCACTGACACTGAAAAGATATCCTGCACAACTATCACTGACAGCGTGGATGAGTTTCATAGGAGGAGCACAATCAGCTGTGTTCACAGTGATCGTGGAGCACAGGCGAGCTGCTTGGACCATAGGATTCAATATCGACTTCTGGTCCACCCTCTATGGTGTAAGTATAATAAGGTGTTATATATGTTGATACAAAGATTAATTGATCTAATATGAATGAATGAATGATTATTGCAGGGAGTGGTGTGCTCGGGTCTCATAATCTTTATCCAACTGTGGTGCACACAAGAGAGAGGACCCGTGTTTGTGACCATGTTCAATCCTCTTTCAACAATATTGGTGGCTCTCCTAGCTTATTTTGTTTTTGGGGAAAAACTTTACCTGGGCAGGTATTTCATCCACTCAACTTCATCTTCGCAGAAAAGATGCATATATATTATGTTCTTTTATTAGCGATTAAAATGATTATATTAAAGAAGAGAGAGTCATGGAGCAATACAAGGAAATTGGATTAAATAGTTGAAACACAAACAGAATAGCCTAATGTATTACATTGCAATGTTCAGCATACTAGGTGGAGGGATTGTTATCATTGGCTTGTACTTGCTGCTATGGGGCAAAGAAGGTGACCAAAAAGTTGAGGACAAATCTTCTTCGCCTTATGACGAGCATAGAGACCACAAAAAAAGAACATCACATGGGAAACAAGCATCACATTCACAAGAGGAGCCTTAGAATCAGATACTTGTCTGCCAAACTAAACAACAGTTGCTGTCAATAAAAATGAGGTTTTAGCCAAAGGAAATATATATTTGTTCACTAATTCTTTTCCTGTTTCATATACTAGATCCAGAACTCCTTAAGACCCCAATTAATTCTGGCCAATATGATATTTGGTGCCAGTAATTTATTTCAAGTGTAGCACAGATGTCATCATTATATGTTCAACTTTATGTCTAAACCCAAATATAATATACTGTTAATTAAGATTTTGTGCTTGCCAGCCACTTGTTTGTGAAGTATACAAAGTGGTCCGTTAAAATTTGCAAGATGTAAAGTTGCAGTTTGGCATCAACGTCATATAAATCAAAACTTGTATTTTCAGAGAATAGTAGTCAACTTCCATAACTGAAAAAACAGTTAGATTGTATTTATGAATCAATAC
The DNA here is from genome assembly GCA_963920655.1 of Geranium rotundifolium. Classification (NCBI taxonomy): domain Eukaryota; kingdom Viridiplantae; phylum Streptophyta; class Magnoliopsida; order Geraniales; family Geraniaceae; genus Geranium; species Geranium rotundifolium. The sequence continues at coordinate 30,623,810 of OY987312.1, read as the reverse complement.
TTCCATAATGGACAAAAGAAAGACTCTATTCACCTTCTTCAGCAGCACTGCGCCATTGACAATAGTAACTTCGTCGTGACATTCGTGAAAATCTTCAAAGGTTGTTGTTGCCTCTTTCTCTTCTTCTTCTCCTTCTCCATACTTCTAGACTAACTGTTATAATAAATATACCCGTTTGTCGTTTACAGAACAAAAACCCGATCCATTGGACAGTGAAGTTGTAACGCTAGCTCAAATGTTTAAACCAAAATTGAACCGATCGCTGAACCGCAAATTGAACTGGACCGGATCACTGGTTGGACCGCTGATTGGACCGGAATTGAACCTGCTGGAAATTAGAAGATAGAATCGAAGTTGTGTCGTGGCAGGGATGCCACTGATCTGAAAGCAAATATTCCGGGTAGACCGTGGTAGTGATCTAATCCGGTTGCTCCCGAGGTTTTCACAACAACTTCTGCAGAACGCCCACTCGAACGGCAGAAGATGGAACGTCGGTACAAACAGTCTCAGGAACCGAGTACTTGTACGAAATGAGTAACGATCGAACGAACAACGACACGAAGTGCAGTCTGATCGGATGATCGAACACAAGTGCACGAACTCAAAAGATATTTAAAAATGGAGTGAGTTTAGAGCAATGGTTTTTTTTCCTTCTGAACTTGTATATATCGAGTGCACTTCAATTAACAAATGAACAAAGAAGAGAGTTATTTATAGAGTGAAAAAGGAAATTAAAAAAAGCAAAAAAAAAAACTCATTCCTCCCACCAAACTGGGAGGAGGACCCAACCGGTCCCACGAAAAGGGAGGGGGTGGGTGTGAGTGCTTGACTTGGATGAAGTGAAACAAGACTTGCTGACCAAGCCAAACCACCACTCCACCAGCCCACCAACTAACTCCATCAGCCCATTTATCAAACAATCCCCCACAAATGGGTTGAGAGAGAAAAGAAAAACCTTAACGGGAAACAAAAACAAAGAGAGTTCCTAAGAAAGGAAGGTAGTGATACTTAAGCATCAATGTCTTTTGACTTGAATTGATACATAGTGAAATGAGGTAACAACTTACTTTAAACAAGTAAATTAAATCTTGAGGTAACGTACGCCTCGGTTCTAATGAGTGCTCTAGAAAGACTTTCATTTGTCTTTCATAGATAGCGGCCATACTATCACACCCACGTAAGTAGCTCTCCAGGTGCGTCTCATAAGCACCTAACACAAAGTTTTGAGCTATTAAGGACACACAGTCCAACCTTACATAAACTGATAAGATTCATCAAGTGTGCCTTAGCAGCACCACCACAAACACTGGCTATGGAATCTGAAATATATTCCATAGAGATGACAATCAAGACTCGTATGGTTTTGTTCACCCATAATCAACCATATTATCTTGATGTAAGGGTTTAACCCCCATCTCTCTTGACGTATCAAGGACATCCTTCCTTGATAATCCCTTTGTAAAAGGGTCAGCCATATTTCTTTCGGATCTCACAAACTCCAAAGAAATCACTCCACTACTCAGGAGTTGCCTAACCACACCGTGCCTAATGCAAATATGTCTTTTCTTACCATTATAGACATTATTCTTGGCTACGCATATGGCTGCATGTGAATCACAGTGCAAAAAAACAGGCAAAGCTTGTCTTCCCCAAACCGGCACATCTGCCAGCAGGTTCCTCAACCAATCTGCTTCTTGCCCAGCCAACTCAAGGGAAATTAACTCAAATTCCATAGTGGATCGGGTTATACAAGTTTTTCGAAAACTTCCACGAGATAGCACCTCCACCTAAGGTGAACATATAACCACTGGTTGAGCTAACTTCATCAGTACTTGACACCTAATTAGCATCACAAAATCCTTCCAGGATGGCAGGAAACTTGCTATAATGTAGGGACCAATCAATTGTGCCTTTCAAGTACTTCAACAAACGATGAAGTGCTCTCGAGTGCTCATCACTAGGGTTATGTGTGTACCGACTAAGCCTTCTTACTGCGTAACATATGTCAGGTCGAGTACAGATCATGAGGCACATCACACTCCCTATAATCCTAGCATACTTTAATTTTGAAACACTTTCACCCTGATTCTTCATAAGAGATATACTTGGATCATATGAAGTTCGAGCAGGAACCACATCAAAATTGTTGAATTTATTCAACACCTTCTCCACATAGTGGGATTGACTTAAATAAATGCCTTTAGGAGTTCTGATTACCTTAACTACTAAAATAGCATCTACTTCTCCCAAATCTTTTATCTCAAACTTTGATGATAGAAATTATTTTGTTTTGCTAATAATAGCAACATTACTACCAAGAATTAATATGTCATCAACATAAAGGCGAATCACCACACAATCTGATCCTACTATCTTGGAATAGACACATGAGTCAGAGTTGTTGGTGATGTAGCCATCACTTGCCAAGGTGCTGTCAAATTTCTCATACCACTGTTTTGGTGCTTGCTTCAATCCATATAAGGATTTCTTCAGCTGACATACCTTATTCTCCTGACTATCTATCACAAACCCCTCAGGTTGAGACATATAGATCTCCTCCTTGAGATCTCCATTCAAAAAAACGGTTTTAACATCCATCTGATGTATAACCAAATCATGAATGGCTGCTAGCGCAATCAGTGATTGTATTGTAGCAATCTTGGTGAGTGGCGAATAAGTGTCGAACTAATCCACATCCTTCTTTTGAGTGAAGCCTCATACCACGAGTCTCGCTTTGAACCTTTCTATTGTACCATCAGGTCTGAGTTTCCTCTTGAATATCCATTTACTGCTAATGGGTTTGCAACCCTTAGGTAAATCAGATAGTACCCATGTTTGATTAGGCACAATAGAGTCTAGTTCACTCTCGATAGCCTCTTTCCAAAAAACAGCGTCGACTGATCTCATTGCCACATCGTACGTTTTTGGATCATCTTCTATCAGATATGTCGAGACGAGTTCGTCACTCACCATGTCCACACAGGATACTTCCGCGAAGAAAGATGTGATAAATTCGTCACCAAAGGATTTCTCAATCCTTTGTGTCTTACTTCTTCTCGGTTCCTCACTAGGAAGTTCAGAAGTAGAACTTTCACCAACCAATAGACTAACCTTCGAAAAAAAAAGGAAAAGCAAGAGCTTCCTCATTAGTTGTCTTTAGCGGAAAAGTATGCTTAAAGAATACGGCGTCTCTAGCTTCAGATATAGATCTATCATGTAGGGACATGAATCTATAGGGAGCACTATTTTGAACATAACCTATGAACACGGAGTCATAAGTTTTAGGTCCAATATTATATCTCTTGGGGTCAGGTAGTCCCACCTTAGCCAAACACCCCCACACTCTTAGAAAGCTCAGGTTAGGAGCATAACCCTTCCACATCTCATAGGGGTCTTATCAATATTCTTATGAGGCACTCTATTCAAAATATGACAAGCCGAGAGGACTGCTTCCCCCCACATTTCATCAGGAAGGCCAGAACTCATAAACATTGCATTCATCATGTTCTTCAAAGTTCTATTCTTGCGTTCAGCAACTCCATTCTGTTGAGGTTTATATGGCGCACTTAACTCGTGGATAATCCCGTTCTGCACTTAGGAAGTTTGAGCCATACTCTCCGCCTCGATCAGACCTAACCCTCTTGATCTTTCGATCAAGTTTATTTTCTACCTCATTCTTAAATTTGATGAACATTTCTTCAGCCTCGTCTTTGGTTCGAAGCAAGTACACCTTTGTAAACCGTGAACAATCGTCTATGAATGTCACGTAGTAAAATTTTTCTCCTTTACTCCTTGTATTCTTAAAGTCAGCTAAGTCGGTGTGAATTAATTCAAGGAGTTAAGTTACTCTTTGAGTTACTGGTTTACAAGGTTTCTTGGTAAGCTTTTCTTCGACACAAATTTGGTATTTAGATAATTCATTGGTAGATAAATTAGGAATGATGGACAAGCTTTTAAGTCGTTTAATGGATGCAACATTCACATGTCATAATCTTGAATGCCATACATCTAAAGACTCGGCAATATAAGCAGAAGTAGAAGCTTTATTTATATTATTGTTGATTACATGGTCAACACTAATCACGAATAGTCCATCATTCAAATACCCATGACCTATAAACACCTCCTTGCTAGAGAATACAACTTTGTCACCCTCAATGACAGTCTTCATTCAAGCTTTATTGAGAAGAGTTAGGGAGACAAGGTTGCGGGGAAGTGTAGGAACACACAGTGTGTTCCTCAAGCTCAGGGTCTTTCCAGAAGTCAGCTTTAGCAAGATTGTGCCGCTCCCGGCGATGGCAGCAGTTGAGTCGTTCCCCATGTAGACGACTTCACCCGATGCAGCTTCCACGAAATTGTTAAAGAGCTCCTTATGCATGCATAAGTGTCTTGTTGCAGTCGAGTCCAACACCCAGTCATTGAAATTCGCCACCATGTTAGCTTCGACGACTACAGCAGCGAAGACGTCGTCATCCTCAACAACATTTGCTTGAGGGGGAGCCAAAAGAGGGAAACCTCTCCGGTGAGTGTGACCTCCTTGGTTGTCACGGCGTTCAGTACATTGATATGCCATATGTCTAGGCTTCCCACATACATAACATTGCCTATTCTTCGGTTTCTTGATTGAACCCGATGATATGCCAGTTTTGTTGTGGTTCTTTTTCTTGTTGACAGGTCCTTTCTGCACATAGTCTTGAGCAATTCCCTTGCCTTTGGACATCCGGATATTAGACGGACCACTTGACTCCACAATGTTAGCTTTAACATTGTGAGTAAAAGAGGATCTCAACTCGATCTTCAGTCGGTTGGCTTCCTCGGTTCTCATGTCGCTGTTAAGTTCACGAAGCGTGAAGGGATTCCTCCTGTGCTTGACGTGGTTCCGGTAGTCGACCTAGGACGACGGGAAATTCTCTAGCAGAGCACTTGCGAGAAAGACATCGCATATCATCATGCCTTCGTTCCTAATGCCGATAGATAAGATCTCGAATTCATGAATGTGTTCCATTATTGGTTTGTTTTCCACCATTGTAAACGACATCCATTCTTCGACGACGTATGTCTTCTTTCCATGGTTGTCGCCACCGTACTTCTCCTCCAACAGCTCCCAAATCGTTTTGGCCTATTTATGTACCATAAATAACTCATATAACGGGAGTGTCATATGAGTTAACATATGGAACCTAGTTGTTTTATTGTCCTTCTCATACTTAATGATGTCTATTTGATTATTCCTCATTATTTCAGCAATTGGGGGAGCATCATTAAGTTGTTGACCAGTATAAACTATAGGAGCAGGGGGGGCATGCAGTAAAACATAGTCGATTTCCAATTGTTCAAAACACATCAGCATCATTAAAGACCATCTATGATAATTTTTCCTATCTAACGATTCTAACTTAGCAAGTAGGGAGTTCAAGTTCGGGGAAGCATGCACGGCCATAGATACCGAGTATAATATTTGCTTTGAGATTTTTATAATAAATATACCCAGTTGTCTATACAGAACAAGAACCCGATCCACTAGACAGTGAGGTTATAACGCTAGCTCTACTGTTTAAACCAAAATTGAACTGATCATTGAACCACAAATTGAACTGGACCGGATCACTGGTTGGACCGCTGACTGGACCAGAATTGAGTCTACTGGAAATTGGAAGATGGAATCGAAGCTGTGTCGTGGCAGGGATGCCACTGATCTGAAAACAAATATTACGGGTAGACCGCGGTGGTGATCTAATTCGGTTGCTCCCGAGGTTTTCACAGCAACTTCTACAGAACGCCCACTCGAACAGTAGAAGATGGAACGTCGGTACAAATAGTCTCAGAAACCGAGTACTCATACGAAATGACGAACGATCGGACGAACGACGACACGAAGTGCAGTCTGATCGGATGATCGAACACAAGTGCACGGACTCAAAAGATATTTAGAAATGGAGTGAGTTTAGCGCAATGTTTTTTTTTCTGAACTTGTATATATCGAGTGCACTTCAATTAACAAATGAACAAAGAAGAGAGGTATTTATAGAGTGAAAAAGGAAATTAAAAAAAACTCATTCCTCCCACCAAACCAGGAGGAGGACCCAACCGGTCCCACGAAAATGGAGGGGTGGGTGTGAGTGCTTGACTTGGATGAAGTCAAACAAGACTTGCTGACCAAGCCAAGCAACCACTCCACCAGCTCACCAACTAACTCCCTCAGCCCATTTATCTAACACCAACCCCATAACAAATTTATCACAATTTCTTTCATTTCAATCGAATATCATCAAATTATGCACAACCATATCGATCTTTGTCAAATCCATAACTACATGTAATTATACCTTCCGAAACCAATTTTACAATTATATATATATACTTAACATTTTTTTAGCATGACAAGTCACCAAAAATTCTCATTTCTATTTTTTCACGTCATTACACCTAAATTTTTGCATAAATTTGTAACGGTCAGAGGTACACCTAAATTCATGTTTAAGAAACTCACATAGAAAGAGACTTGAATTGCTCTACAATCAGGTTTTTAGGGTGGATCGAGGACGCCACAACTGTGTGGATGAACGGATCAATAAATCGTTATGAATACCACCGATAAATATGATAAATTCAAAGTTCTCAATGAACTAAAGATAATTCTCTCAGAAAAAAGGATTTTATTGAAAATAATCTAATTATTTCATGAGTCATTGACCAACAAAAAGGAAAGAATATCAATAATAAGTCAAAAAGGCAGCATCATTATTCCATTCACCCATCACATCCCTAAAGCGCTTTAATTTTCATTCTATTCCACAAATAAAATTTCACAATCGCCTTCTTCGAAGAAAGAGAATCCTCCACGCCGCGTCTCCCCGTTGTCGCACCGCTCCTCCGGCGTGCGTCTCTAAGACCCAATCGGCCTCCGTCGCCGCGCTTCCGAGAATCAATCGGTTGCATCGATCCGCCAATGATTCGATTCCTCGCCGTGCCTCCAAGACCCAATCGGACGGATCAAATCTTTCGAATTTGATCCACTGCGCCTCAAAGCCAAATCGGTCATGCCATTTTTGTAGAGTTTAAGGTTTTTGTTTTTTTGGGTTTTTATATTCAACCATTTTATCAAAATTTAATGTTTTTGTTTTTTCGAGTTTTCCTTGCGACCATTTTTTGCAGAGTTTAGGTTTGCAAATTATGGCTCTATAATTGCTACAGCTTTGTACTGATATTTTTTTATAGAAAGTACATGCTTAATCAAAAAATTGATTAACTCTTGAATTTGCTTTCATGTGTTGTAGATGAATTGTTTCATTTGCAGTTGTGTATGCTTCTATGGGTTCATAATGATTATTCATGATCCCAATGGTCCATTGGTAGTGTCATGTTTTTCAGCGTCTCATATACATGATTATTATTTCCATTGTTACATGTGAAGTGTAACATGATTATTATTTCCATTGTTCCATCAAGTTGTTTTCATAATGTATTATTCGATCAAGTTGTTTTTGAGATGTAATATTTCATGTTTACATTTTGTCCATAATTTCATGATTTCATTTTGTCCATAATTCAATTGTACGGACATTTATTCCATGTATCATTGATTCCATTGTTACTATTCCATGCCATTAGTTTTCCATGATTCCATTCCGCCATTCCCCGCATTCTATGCCTCAAGTATTATATGAAAAAATAGAACAATAGAAATAAATATATCGTTCATGGAACAATAGAAATGCCCGTACTGTATTACTAAAGTATTACATGAAAAAAATGGAACAATGGAAATAAATATAATGTTCATAGAATAATGGAAACATATGGCACTGCAATGACATAATGAAAACATAAGACACTGGCAACAGAACAATGGAAATGAATATATTGTTTATGAAACAATGGAAACATATGACACTACAATGGAACAATGAAAAAATATGACACTAATATTTAAAACATAAATTTTTATTGGTGAACAACGAAAAACATTTCGTGGATGAGAAGATTTCATAATTGTGGAAGTAATTATTGGTGTTAAATACGAATTAAATGAGATGAGTAAAAGGAAATAATATCAAAATACTAATTTACCCTTGTCATTAGTGTTAAATGACAAAAATAAAATGCAAGTTACAAATAATTACAGCTAATGTCATTAAATGAGTCAGCAAATATCAACACCATTTATTTTTAATCTAATGGCTGAAAAGAATTCATATATTTGTACCTAAAATAACATTTGTAGCTGAATACGCCCCTGAAAGATTAATCTCCATGTGCTCCAATTACTCTTTGAGTTACGAAACACCAATTTTGTAGAGAACATCAAACTGCTCCATTGGGCCTTATTAAATACTCTTGGTCCAATACTTCTATAATCAGTCTATTTAAAGTTTCTTTGGTATTTCTTAGATCTTGAACGTGTGACTGGTCTAGTTGCAATTTTAAGGCGATCCTCATCACGTTTATTTACGTCAGTCTTGCATCATCATATTATATATAAACTTTTCTTTTTTTAATCTATCTATAAATTTTGGGAAAGAACACCTTGGTACACCTATAAGTTTTTCTCTTTCTGTTTTTAAAAATATATCACTACCCCATTTTGACATAGGACAACGAACAAGTATAAGGTGTATTGCCCAAAAGAAATTTATAGTCACGTTCTATGCAAGTGCGATGTTTTTAATTTTGTATGGAAAGCGAACACACCACATATGCTACCTCAAAAGTTGACTGTTCGCATATTGTGTTGCATGCAACGGTCGTTTATTTGAGCGCTTGAATTAATATTGCCATTGGAATATCGCACGTAGGCAATGTGCAATGCTCTTTTCAAAAATTTCAGCCTTGTATAAACTTCCCAAAGCATGTGGAATATGAGGGTTTTGATAGAGATTTGTGTTAAGAGTTTAGGAAGAAATTTTTGTGGGAGCAAGAAAAAATATTCATTAGGAGTTGAACGAATAAAGCGTTTTGTGTTTTCCTATTATAAAGATATGTTTATATTAATTTTATTTTTTCAATATATAAAATTATGTAATTTGTCGTATTTTTTTATCGTATATCATAGAGAGTAGTTTCATTGAATGTGTTTTTTCTTTTTATAAGCATCTTATTGAAGGTGTTTCTGTTTCGAATCATATAGTATTAAAATTAATCTGAGCAAGCTGTTAATATTTATGAGAATTGTATTATGTTATTATTCTAGATATATTTAAGAAATGAATCATCATGGATGGAAGCGGAAAATGTAGGGATTTTGGGCTCACCAAAACGTCATGGTAGCGGAAGCATAACCCAAAATCTGCCCAAGATCATGAACCATCAAATCCCAAGGAAAAACCAAATCACAAGATTTTACCTTTTGGTTTGATCGTGAATCTGCCCGGCAGAAAACGAGTGTTTGAAACTCCATATCTCGAGCTACAAATCTCCAAATTCTTCGGTTCTTTCTCTAGAATGAAGCCCGGCCAATTCTCCAAAACTTTCATATTTTGTTCTTCACCCAGTTCATATGGAACGACCTCCGTCTGGAGCAAAATAGTTTGATCGACGGTGCTGAACAGTGCTGACCGGGTTCTTCGGTTGTTGGCCTTGTAGCTCCCAAACCAGGGCTCTAATGAGAAATTCCCATTTCACAAAACCTGTAGAACATTTAGTCTTCTTTAATCTGCCGCTTGTTTTGGGTCAAACAGACTTCGGACCAGAGAGCTACACCTCACGCAATATCCGTCGCCGGAACTGAACAGTTGCTTCGGTTGATCGAATCAAACAAGAAGAACACGTTTGGATCTTCTCTCTAACGGTATCCACATGGATAGGATGATCAAAAATCCATACACACACAACCTACTAGAGTTGTGTGTGAAGATTGAGAGAAATAAGCCAAGAGGGAGGGAGAGAGAGAGCACCAAAACACTTGTGATCTTTTTGGTGTTGTGTTTGTTAATGTGTTTGTGTATTGATGTGTGTTGGGTTAAGAGAAGATGATGATGGTCATTGGGTGGCCACCTTTAATCACACTTACCCAACATGGATTAGGATAGTGTGTATCTAGTCATCATCCACTTAACTAAATTTAGTGGAGAAAGGGACCCACCCTTTGCTCCGCTATTGGGCCTTGGTGGGCCGGCCACTAGGGCCTCGTGGCACGAAACCCAATGCTTCGACCATGAGGTCCCGTGACGGGTACAACTTACCTCCGAACTTATCGTACAAATTCCGTTGCGACATCAACGAAAGACTTAGTATTTTTCGATTCGCGTGTCACATTCAATTACATATATATTTATGGCCCAAAACGTCCATTTTTTCCCATGCCTCTCTCTCGAGTATGGCCAAACTTTCCTTGTCTGTCATAATCCATATCCTATGTGTGTGACCCTCTATTCTCATGCCGACGTCGGTGGATCGGTGTAAAATTCCATTTTACCTGATCCATCATAAGTGGCCTCTAGTAAGACGTTATGATTACCCGACGTGCATGATGATCGAGTATTCGATTCAACCTCATGTAGTACATGTTGCTATCCCTTTATCGCCCGGTATCTAGATTGATCATAAGGCATAGAGACGTCACCCTTATTTAATCAATCTCTGTTTCTTGATCTGTGAGATTACTGAATACTAATAACCCGTATCGTTGGCATGGCCGTGCTCTCCCTTCAGTTAATCTCTATCGAGTGGCCTAAACATATACCTAATCTCTATCACTCATACAATCTGTCCCCGTGCCAATCATGTCCGTTATGGTAGTTTTGTTACGGGCAACGTTAAGAACAAGTCAAACGAAACGCGGTTCTTTACTATATAGCGATCACAAAGACTCCTTGGTCTAAGGATACGACGACAAGCTACCATAATTGAATGTGTTCATGACTGTATCTATGCAACACCATTTTGTGCGGGTCGTCCAATATCACTCACCCAAGTGATATCTATGATCTGATTCCGGGAGCCATTCTTAATGACAAATAGAATTATACCATAAAGAGTCATCCTCAAACTTGGTCGCTTCATTGGAGCATATTTGACCAGGGACCAGTTAAGTGTGATCTGTACAGATATATGGTTCTACTACTTTGGTGGACATATATCATACCAGACTTAACCTACTACTTCAACACATAAGTAATATAATGTCGATTTTATATATCGCAAACGATGATTAATATATACAAACATTTACAGACTAATACAATTGGACTAGGGCACAAAACAGCTTACAATCTCCCACTTGCCCCTAGTTCCAATCTAACCCCAATCTATACCCATTGACCTCACACGCTTTTCGTGCTTAGGTTGAGGAAGAGCCTTGGTCAAAGGGTCGGCTGTGTTATCATCTGTTGCATCGTAAGTTATCTTCACATCACCCCTCTCGATGATTTGTCGAATCAGGTGATATTTCCTGGGTACATGTTTGGATCTGTTATGTGGTCTAGGCTCATTAGCATATGCAATGGCCCCTGAGTTGTCACAAAATAAGCCTACTGGATTAGACGCGTTTTGCATTACGCCTAACCCAGTTATGAAGCTCCTGATCCATACAACCTTCCTTGTTGCTTCTGAGGCAGTGATGTACTCAGCTTCCTCTGTAGAATCGGCAATGGTGTCCTGCTTCATGCTTTACTAGCTGAAAGCTTTACCATTCAATACGAACACATATCCAAACTGAATTTGACAGTCATCAGGATCCGTTTGGAAACTAGCATCAATAAAGCCTTCGATGACTAGCTCCTCATCATTCCTTCCGGATACAAGAAAAGAGTCCTTGGTTCTCCTCAAAAATTTTAGAATTGCCCTGACAGTAGTCCATTGTTCCTCACCTGGGTTTTATTGATGTCTACTGGTACAGCTTAAGGCAAACGAGACGTCCGGTCTCGCACATGTCATGGCATACCTGATGGATCCAATAGTCGAAGCGTATGGAATTTCATCCATCTTTTTTCCCGCTCATCAGCTATCACCGAACACTGAGTCTTGCTAAGTTTTATGCCATGACGGATGGGTAAGAATTCTTTCTTGGAATCAAGCATTGAGAACCTACTCAATAACTTGTTCACTTAGGTGCTCTGACTTAAACCCCAGACCCACTTGGTGCGACCTCTATATATCTTGATCCCCAAGGTAGAAGCGGCATCGCCTAAGTCCTTTATTTGGAAAGACTATCTTACTTCCATCCGCCTTCTTGTAAACGCAAGGCCCATCTTCGATCTTGATAAAGTTGAACTAATTATCAGCTTTATCAAAACTAAGATTCCAATTCTGCTACATGGCATCCAGCCTTGTCTCAGAATTGGTACTATCCATGACTTCTCGAAAGGTGGTGGGTTTATTAACTTGATCCACCAATACCAGCTTGTCACCTTGAGTCACACAAATTCCATATCTCACAGGTGGATGACTGGTCATTTTAGATCGCCTTGGACCGTCCTGAAGAATTGTAGTGGGTGATTCTTGCTCTACTACCCGCTCTGGCTCCAATTCTTCTACAGGGTGTTCTAGTGGTTCCCGAGAAACTACATCCTCTGGAATATCATCCAGATCTATAGTCCTCCAACTGCCTATTTTGGAAATTAATTCATTTCCAAAAACATCCTTCCCCGAGCAACAAAATTTGTTCTTGCTTAGTTTGTAGAAGAAGTATCCCCTTGTTTCTCTGGGATACCCACGAAGACGCATTTTTCAGTTTTCGGTTCGAGCTTATTTGCAAGCTAACGCTTCACAAATGCTTCGCAACCCCAAATCTCGTGGAAGGACAAATTGGTATGCTTCCCATACCATATTCCCGAATGGTGTCCCTCCCACTGTCTTCGTCAGAGCCCGATAAATGCGGATGTTCTAGAGCATAACCCCAGAAAGAGATTGGGTGATCAAAGTGACTCATCATGGAACGAACCATATTTCATAATCTTCGATTCCAGCCTTTGGACACACCATCCTATTGCGGTGTTCCTGGCGGAGTCCATTCTGATAAGATCCCATATCCTTCAAAATGATCATGAAACTCTGTGGTCAAGTATTCTGCACTTTGATATAATCGAAGTGCCTCAATACTTTTCCCGAGCTGGTTTTGTACTTCAGTCCTGAAATCCTTAAGTTTATCAAAAGTTTCAGACTTATGTCGTATTGAATAAACATAATCAAATCTACCGCAATCGGCAGTAAAAGTGATAAAGTAACTTAAACCACTCATGGCAAGTGAACTCATTGGCCTACATACTTCCTGTTGCGCATTAAGCTAAATAGGTTCCACGCCTTTCATCTCTGCCGATGAAAGGCGCTCTAGTCATTTTGTCCATCAAACAAGCCTCGCACCCTTCATCGAATGGACTTAGAAGTCCGTACTTGTGAAGTGTGGAAATGTGCTTCTCATTTATGCGGCCCAAATGACAATACCATATTTAGACTTTTGTTTGAATCATCGGATTTAAACCTTTTAGTATTAATGTTATATTATGAGCTTAAGTTTTCCATATTCAATATGTATAAACCATCGACTTTATTAAAAACTTACATAAGTATATAATACATATTATGAAGTACTAATACAAGTCTACTGGGCATAACAAGAATAATGGAGCCTATAGCAGTTGCGGCAACCCTAATTTTGTTCCCAACTCTTAGGTCCACCTCGTGTTTCCCATAACGTCTTCTACTTTCGAGTTTCTGTTCATCCGTACAGATTCATGCCCGGTATAAATACCCATTAATCGGAAGTAGAAAGATTAAGCTCAATAACGAGAATACCAGAAGGCGTGGATCCACCACCCTCCTTTAGATCATCTTATAACTTCTAGCAGTCTCCTTTCTAATGACTGGGTTGTTGGTAGTAGAAGCGGACTAATTCCCTTTCCTTTTAGCCTCCCTGACTTTTGGAGGTTTTAGGAACCCGAGCCAGTCTCATCTTTGCTGGCGCGTGCATAGGGGCGTTACCCTTATCACCTCCAGCTTTGAAGCTAGATCCCTTCTTGACCATTAGAACATCCTTGCCACATAAGCCCTTGATGTTCTTCTCATCCGTTACAAGCATTCCATGTAACTTCGAGATGGCCTTTTCCATATCATGCATATTATAGTTCATAGAGATGCTATCATAAGCACGAGGAATGGATTGCAGAACGAAGTCTACAATGCCATCTCCTGTCCCATCCCAAGACTCGTTCTTGTCAGGTGTTCGAGATGTCCCTTCAACTTTAGGACGTGGGGACTAACAGAACTGCCTGCTGACATTTTGCACGAGAGGAGTTCTTTTGAGAATGTCGAATCTTTCGATCCGGGCCTTCTCCTTGAACATAACCCTTATCTGCGCCATCATGGCACAAGGGTCCTCGGACAGTTCCATAAACTGCTTTTGGAGGTCTCCCTCAAAGCAGCCCAACATCAAATACTCCATATCTCCAGAATCTCTAAGGTGCTTCCTGAATGCATCCTTAACGGCCCCTATATAGTTGAGTGTTGGTTTCCCAGGGATAGCCCGGTTCAGGACGTATTCCTTGCGTTCAAACTTGAATACAATACGTTGGTTCCTTTCCCAGTCTAGACATTGAGCTTACCCTTTTCGAGGATATGTCTCAACGACAAACTATTTGCGTTCGTTGAATTATTCGCCATTCATCTACACGAGGAAAGTAAATTTAATCTAAAAATTGAATAAATTTATGAAGATCCTGAATAAACTTCAACCTCTCGATTCTAAGTTAATAGAATCTAAAACCAAGACCCATGATTCATGAATCGAAATACACTAAGGCGCACCGCTCCGACTCACTTATTTAGGTAGGACATGCATCAAATTACAACCCGTGCAATTGGGTCCAATTACAACCTGTGTAATTCTTGGCAAGGGTATGTACAATAGTACATGGCATACCCTTTCTGACACCCTAGCTCGACCCTGGTCGAGAATCGCAGTTAAGTCAACCAAATCATGTATGCAATGTCCAATAAAGATGCTCCGCTAAGGCGCACGACATCTAGATAAAACTTTAGCAAACTTGTATAGAGCGCACTTTCGAAGATGCTTCGCTAAGGCGCACGACATCAACAAAGTGGAGAACTATACAAGCTTATGATTTTGGGTTGGTGTCTCACTTGACTTAAAATTATTTGTGATCGGTTGAGTTTAAATCAATTATATTTGATACAATTAGGAACCCCTCATCAACAACCCGTGTTATGACGTTTCTAATTTATCTCACATTATCTTCTCCGAAACCGTCATTTACAACCCGTGCAAAGACTTTTTCAAATTTGAATACATTCATCACAACCCGTGCGATGATGGTTCACAATGCTTTTTAACATGCAAATAATTAATCCGGTTTTAATCTTTGCATGTTGGTGATAGCTTAAACTAAAACAAGCTAAGCATGCTCGCAATTAAATTTATCATTCAAATAAATTCTAGCATGCATTAAAGCGTTAAATATGCATAAATATCCCAAGCTAAAGTCCTAAGTGTTCTATGAGATGAAGACTCCATGAGCTCTTCTCGTCATCACCACTTAGGGCCACTCCCACTAGCTCGTGGACGTCCTCCAAGATTGTCAACGTTCTAGGTTTCCATCCTTCTCGACTTGAGCAATTAATTACAATTAATACTCGATTTGTAGACCGGATGAAAGAATAATTATACTTTATCACTAACGGTTCGCATCCCGCATAAAAGAATAATTACACGTTACAATCTAACGGTTCGCATACCGTTTTTAAAAGCAATAAATAATTAAACGTTATTGGGCTATCTATGCACCATGCATATCATCTCATCACACAATATGTTATCATACAAGCATTATGTCAAACAAGATAGATTTCCGGTTTTAATTTTCATGTCCAAGTTGCTCGGTCGGGTTTATCGAAACTAGAACTTTGGAAAAATCGGTTTATCGAAACCGTTCAAATCTAAAAAATTTCAAAACATTGGATTGCGGGTTTGTACCACAGATCAAACACCGTGCAACAAACCACCCGGGCCCAAACCAAGTAGGCCGAAACCAACTTGGGCCGAGCCCCTACGCACCGACGCGCTAGGGTTTGGCAACCCTAGCCGTCGGGCCTCCACCACCGGCCTCGGCCCATATCTGGCCACTGTCAGGGCAGAAGGGGGCGAGCACATGACCGCGACCATCTAATGGCCACGGCCCAGCCCTGCTCCGGCAAGCCAAAGCCCCCGCCCGGTCCCCTTTTCCGGCTCCCCAAGAGTCCCGTTTCGGCAACCCGACAAATCCAATTTTTTTCAAAAATTTCTAGATTTGATAATATGTTTAAAAATTCATTTTCATGGCATATAAAACCCATATACAAGAAATAAACATATTATAGCAACATGGAAAGCAAAACAACACCGAAATCGATTCAAACAAAGATTTAAGAGGGTAACCGTCCTCTGATACCACTGTAGGGATTTTGGGCTCACCAAACCGTCATGACAGCGGAAGCATAGCCCAAAATCTGCCCAAGATCATGAAACCATTAAATCCCAAGGAAAAACCAAATCACAAGATTTTACCTTTCGTTTTGATCGTGAATCTTCCCGGCAGAAAACGAGAGTTTGAAGCTCCATATCTCAAGCTAAAAATCTCCAAATTCTTCGGTTCTTTCTCTTGAGTGAAGCCCAGCCAATAATCTACGACTTTCATGTTTTGTTCTTCACCCAGTTCGGATGCCAGGACCTCTGTCTGGAGCAAAACAGCTTGTTTGACGGTACTGGATAGTGCTGAACGGGTTCTTCGGTTGTCGGCCTTATAGCTCCCAAACCACGGCTCTAATGAGAAATTACTATTTCACAAACCCTGTAGAACATTGAGTCTTATTTAATCTGCCGCTTGTTTCGGGTCCAAAGGACCTTGGACTAGAGAGCTACACCTCACGCAATATCCGTCGTCGGAACTGGCCAGTTGCTTCGGTTGATCGAATCAAACAAGAAGAACACGTTTGAATCTTCTCTCTAACGGTATCCACACGGATAGGATGATCAAAGATCCATACACACACAACCTACTAGAGTTGTGTGTGAAGATTGAGAGAAATAAGCCAAAATGGAGGGAGAGAGAGAGCACCAAGACACTTGTGATACTTTTGGTGTTGTGTTGGTTAATGTGTTTGCGAATTCATGTGTGTTGGGTCAAGAGAAGATGATGATGGTCATTGAGTGGCCACCTTTAATCACACTTACCCAACATGAATTAGGATAGTGTGTATCTAGTCATCATCCACTTAACCAAAGTTAGTGGAGAAAGGGACCCACCCTTTGCTCCACTATTGGGCCTTGGTTGGGTCGGCCACTACGGCCTTGTGGCACGAAGCCCAATGCTTCGGCCATGAGGTCCCGTGCCGCGTCCAACTTACCCCCGAACTTATCGTACAAAGTCTGAAGCGACTTCGACGAAAAACTTAGTATTTCTCGATTCGCGTGTCACATTCAATTACACATATCCATGGCCCAAAAGGTCCAGTTTTGCCCATGCCTCTCTCTCGAGTATCGCCGACCTTTCCTTGTCTCTCATAATACATATCCTATGTGTATGACCCTCTAGGCTCATGCCGACGTCGGCGGATCAGCATAAAATTTCATTTTACCCGATCCATCATAAGTTGCCTCTAGTAAGACGTTATGATTACACGACGTGCATGATGATCGATGATTCGATTCGACCTCATGTAGTACATGTCGCTACCCCTTTATTGCCCAGTATCCAGATTGATCATAAGGCATAGAGACGTCACCCTTATTTAATCAATCTCTGTTTCTCGATATGTGAGATTACTGAATACTAATAACGCGTATAGTTGGCATGGCCATGCTCTCCCTTCAGTTAATCTCTATCGAGTGGCCTAAACAGATACCTATCTCATACCGTAGTATGAGGGATAAATCTCTTAGCCGCCTTTTGTATCAGTCATACAATCCGTCCCCGTGCCAATCATGTCCGTTATGGTAATCTTGTTACGGACAATGTTAGGAACAAGTCAAACGAAACGCGGTTCTTTACTGTATAGCGATCACAAAGACTCCTTGTTCTAAGGATACGACGACAAGCTACCACAATTGAATGTGTTCATGACTGTATCTATGCAACACCATTTTGTGCGGGTCGTCCAATATCACTCACCCGAGTGATATCTATGATCTGATTCTGGGAGTCGTTCCTAATGGCAAATAGAACTATACCAGAAAGAATCATCCTCATACTTGGTCGCTTCATTGAAGCATATTTGACCAGGGACCCGTTAAGTGTGATCCGTATAGATATATGGTTCCACTACTTTGGTGGACATATATCATATCAGACTTAACCTATTACTTCAACACATAAGTAATATACTGCCGATTTTATATATTGCAAACGATGATTAATATATACGGACATTTACATACTAATACAATTGGACTAGGGCACAAAACATCTTATAGAAAAACCGTTAGAGACATTTATAAATGAGTTGTTTAGGTGCATGAAATCAACGGCAACGGTTTAATCTGTGAAAGGTGTAGATTTGGACAAAGAGGGAGGAGCATGTCAATACTTTGGCTCGAATTTGCAAAGGTTTCAGAGATGGGTTTGCATTGATGATTAAAAAGTTGACTTCGTCTACATCTAGGATGTCTTTGCCCCAGTGATGTCTCCATACTACAACAAAAGAAAATTATTAGACTGCAAAATGGAAAATATAAAAGTATAAGAGTTTTAAAATGTAAAACGTGAATTGTATGAGAGTGTTAACAATAATTTTTCTAAAACTTATTAATCCGTTTATCCAATATTTATAAATTATGAATGACATACCATTGATATTGTATAAGATAATATTTATTTTGTTAGTGTATTCACGTGTATATCGATGTAGCGTTTTCGTTCTTATACATCTTATATTTGGTGAAATTTTATGTAAGGGTGTAATAATAGTTGCTCAGTTGATTGATTAAGCATATCACAAATTGTGTTATTGCTGAGAAAATGTAAAAGAGAAGGAGCACCAAGAAAAAAAACCAATATCATAAATAAACGAAAACAACATTCGTAAGATTGAAACTAGCGTCATGAATAAATGAAAACATGTAATCGTAGAAAGAAAACCGTGTAGATAGATAAAATGAAATCACGTATTTGTAAAAGTGAGGTCATATAATCGTACAAAGGGTATCATGTAAATTTATAAAGCAAAATTATAAATTCGTAAAAATGAAATTTTGTAACTTTGTAAAATGAAATCATGTATTCATAAAAATGAAATCGTTTAATTTCATAAATTGAAATCAGAAAGTAAAGATAACTTCATGCAAGTGTCGAGTAATATTAAAAAAAATGAAATCATGATATGATGATCACGTCAATGATTGGACAAAAATATTAGGTTATTCACAATAGATAATACGGAAAATTAAAAGAGAAAATGATATAAAAATATGAATATACTCTCATGTTTGTGTTGAATTACAAAAATGTTTAGACACGATTAATAATTACACAGATGTGTTATTGAGTCATCATAGATCTCGGTCTTCCAATCTTTAATCCAATAATTACAAATAATTCATGTTTGTACCAATTATTTTGGCTCACACTTTTTTTAGGGAAAACACGGACAATGTTATTAAATTTTAAAGCAAACTAACGTGACATTACACCGGACAGCCAAAGCACCAAATGGTGGGACAGACCCGCACCATGATCCCAGCTACTGTTAGTTAAAGCATATATAACCAAGTCATTAGCCATGGAATAACAAGAAAAACTAGCAAAATAAAAGATAGCGCAACGACATGCCTCTTACAATCTCGCGGCCTCCACCAGAATGGGTTGAGACTCTCCGCAAATCCATTACAAGAACTACCCCGAGAACGACGAGCAAAATAAATGATAGCGCAACGTCATGCCTCTAGCAACCTCGCGGCCTCCACCTCGAATGGGTTGAAACTCTCCGCAAATCCCTTACAAGAACCACCTCGAAAGCACTTAGAGGAAGCCCCTAGTACGCCACCCCAAGTAAACCTACAAAATAATGTAAGAGCTTGTGCCCTAGTCAAAGTCTTTTCTATGTAATCTTCTGCTTAGCAATAAAAGACATTTTCATTATTATTGTGTTGTAATAATGAGTCAATCGATAATTTCATCTAAAGTCATTGAGTGTGTCATCACTAATAGTAGAACATTTAGATGATATGAAATTATACTTGACGAATCTCTAGTCGAATACTTATCCATAAGTGACTAGCGTGAGGACGACTTAAGATCAAGTCTGCTGATCTAGGTAATGGGATTGTCAAATTAATATCATAGATGTCATATGGGAGATGGTATTGGATGACCCAACTTGGAGTATGGCGCATAGATTAAGTCACAACTGCATACTCCGTCGTCGTGTGATCACTGTCTTAAGACCTTGGAGCGAGTGGCTCACATGCACGTCACTCCAGTAGTTTGACATGCTCTAACGCTTCCTGTAATAGGTAGTCATAACGGGCATCATTGACTATTGGACAGACTGTAGTAGGAGCGCACAGACGTGGTAAATGGTATGATTTGGGCCCCTTGATGAGCATGACTAATGAAGCAAGCTCGCCGGAGAGGTCATTCATGGAAACACACAGATGCTCCAGCGAGCCACAACTCCCAATCTCCAGCGGGATCGCACCGGAGAAGTATTTCAAAGTAAGCTTCAGCTCCTTGATTTCACTGGATTAACACACATATGTCCGGGAAGCGAACTGTTAAGCAAGTTGGAGGATAGGTCAAGAACCCTAATCAAGGACATGTCGATTTTCACCGGAACCGAGCCATGGAGATGGTTGAAGCTCAAATCGTGAACCTCCAATTGCTGCAAACGGCACACATAAGCTGGAATCGAGCCCCATAGCGAATTCCGGGAGAGGTTCAGGAACCTGAGCCGATCCAGACCGGAGAGCGAGTCAGAGACGACGCTGGAGAGCCTTTATTTTGCCAGGTCGAGCTTCACGACCCGTCCCAGAGATGAATCGGAACCGAAGGTCACGCCCGGCCAGTTACAGCAACCAGAGGAGGAATCGGCGACCCACCCGTCGGGTTTCCAATCCAACCCTCTCTGAAAATTGAGCAATGCGTCAAAATTGATCGAGCTGCAAGTGAGATTCAGAGGACTCAGAGCCTGAGCTCAGACCCACATAACTGCCAAAACGACGACAACCCACAAATCTCGAGCACCCACTTTTGAAAAGAATCGAAACCCATCTCAGAGGATGAAGAAAATCGATGACTCCAATCAAGGAGCTCAAAATCTGCGTTGTTTTGGCTATGCCGGATCTCAAAACCTTCATTTGCAGGTCTGAAAGACAGAGAAACGAAAATTGGAAAAAGTGTAGATTTGACTTGATCACTTTGATTTGGATTTGACTGTTTTTTCTCTGAATTGAAATGAAATGTAGTGTTGAAGAAGAAAGTGGTGTTTATATACAATTATACAAGAGAATTTGCCCCATAATGATATTCAAGGATCTCCAAACTTGAGTTGAATTGAGTCGACCCTCCACAACGAGATTGAAAAGAGATGAGAAAGGGGAAGAGAGAGACGGTGAAGAGAAAGAAGAGGTGATGAGTGGCATTTGTTTGAAAATTAGATGAATAGTTTAAGACATTTTAGTCCTTTCAGTTCAAGTTTAATAACTCATTCCACTCTAAGGACATCTTAGTCAGTTCGCATATAAAAAATGTTAAAAACTAACGGAATTGTAAAATGAAAATTATACACATCTTACGCGTAGCCTACTGAAATAAAAATTTAGGTGTATCGACCTGAAAAATAGCAATATCTAAACATATACACCTGAAATTATCCCTAAAAAATTCAGGGACGAGGAATGGGAATCCGCGTCCCAACCTGCCCATTGTCATCCTTGATTTTATGTTAGGGTGGAAAAAAAAAATTTGATTCAGTACTAAAATGATGCTTTGATGAGTTGAAATTGAAAGGGAGAAGATAATCTTGAATACAATATCTGTTAGCGAGAAGATAATCATCAAGTTTATGAATTTTGAGCACGATTGTATTGCTGACAAGTTGTTTGATACGGATATAGGCTGAACAAAAACCATAGGCCAGTTTGGGCTCCATAGTTGGCCCATCTGTGAATATTACCTTACAAAAACTTCTCTCAGCCCAAATGGTTTGGCATGTAACTTGCTTTTTTGTTTTGACATGAGTTCACTTATTTAAGGAGCTGAATATTTTAAGAGAAAAATAATGAGCATGTTTATATTTAACATGATTCTGATTCATACAGGCTGGAAATTGAAAGGAGCAAGAAGCATCACTATCTAAGCAAAACATAGATTGGGTGTATGAGGATGATATTGATGATGAGCACAAGAGAAGAGAGGGTTGGTAGGCATATGATTAATTGAGAATGGAACAAGAAGGAGCGCATTCTTGATTCTTGTACACCTACACTACCAATACCATACTTGTCCATTATTTGCCCAACCCCCTTTTGGTGGCCATTCAAGGATGACCCATTTTTCCACACAAAATATTCCTCCTAATAACATCACCCTCTTTGTGTATTGTATGTACTTTGTTTTTAGGTTTCTACCAAACCTTGTTTGGTCCCATTTGGTTGGCATGCATTCACTATTTTATCGTACTTACCTAATGCTGCCTTTAAAAGTTCTAAATTTATGAGGTAGCCGAAAATTTGGTGTAAGGATAAATGAGCTGTTAGGGCCATTGCCCTATTTTTTAAGGTTGCTGCTTAATTCAAGGTCGGACAATTTCAAATTAATTCTACTTTGATAAATGAAAAGGTGGTTGACAACACTAAATTCGTAATCATAAATTAATTAGGAATTTGAAAATTTGTACACTGTGAATGTGGACTAAAATTACTCATTCATTACAAAATTTGAAATCAATTAAAGAGTGCATCATAATAAGATACAAAAAGGAATCCTATGAGCCCATATAATTATTTAGGGAAAACATCATATTAGGGCTGACCGAACCAACCTAAATCAATCCAAAAACTAATCAAATCGTATATAGCTGTCTTGATTAAATTCAAACCCGTATCGAACTTGATCGGTTCGATTTTTGTTTATAAATGGGAGTCGACAAAAAAATGAACCAAACCGAAAACCAATCGATTTGAACATATAACTCATTTTAAGTCACTGATATTCATTAATTGGGTTTAGAATATTGGTCCAGCGATAAATAAGTCAATAACGTCAAAAAATGTTATAAGTTAATTAAAATTTGTTCAAAGATAATGCAACAAAAAATCGTTAAGTCAAATAATAGATCAAAACGGTCTAAAATCTTAGAATCTCATGAAATTTAGTTCACAAAAAACTCAACTGAATTGAAACGATATATGCAAACTGAACCGAATTCTATAGATTCAGTTTTTATTTTCTTAAAAACGAATAGATCGATTTAGTTCAAACCCAAACAGAACCGATTCAAAAACAAACCGCCAATAGCCCTACATCAAATACATATCTTTAGATTAAAGGTTTCTCACACGAGAAAATAAATAGAGAGAAAATTTTGCACGCGGCTCCCCTACAATCATGATTTTCTCATTATTAGCCTTTCTGATTTGTTTTGTTAAAAAAAAAGTAAGATACTTTTTTTGCATATATGGCCTTATAAAATTTCAAAATGTGTCCTTTTTACTCTCTTTCTACTTTCTCCTGGTTCTCTCTCTCTCATTCCCCCCTCCCTTCTTTCTTCTTGCTTCATCCATCTGATTTCACTTACTTGTTAGTTTATGGTTGAGACAAATAAATTGGTGGAAAATAAATAAATAAATAAAATGGTAGAGAAGAAATCAGATTCGACACCAACTACTATGACCCCATCATATCCGAACCCATCTGCAAGCTCGACGCCTCACCTCCGCCTCCTTGACCTCTAGATCTCCGACGACAACCCCTCCTATTTCTCCTGACTTTTGCGGCGGTTTATTTGCCATCTCACCAATATCGTACAATGTATACAAGTTTCCTTTTAATATTCAGTGTGATGCAACTTTTATTTAAAAGATAAATGAGATAGGAAACCAACTTTTTAGGAGAGAAATTGAAGAAGGAGAAAGTAAAAAATATGGGCACATTTTAAAAGTCAAAAAACAACTAATTATAAAGGTATGTAACGTAGATTTTTCCAATTATTTATATCCGATTTGGGATTTGAGTTTGATCCGTTTGTGTTGTTTTTTCTTTGATTGATTGGCCACTCCAATCCAATTTCTTCATGATTTTGTGCACACTTTCCATTCCGTCAAAATTTCAAAGGCAGAGAGTACTAGTAGGCCTCCTTAATCGAAGGAAATGGACCCCTCCCATTTTGATCTCTCTGACCAATCCCTCTTTTCAACATAGCAAAGAAATGCCCATTGCATTTGGAATCATGCCACCAATAACTCTAAATCAACATACAGGCAAGAAAAACCCATATGTGCATTCCATTTGAAATCTATATGTCACAAAATCTCTATCTCATGAGAAGTAATAAAGTTAAGAATGATACAGAAAGAAAATAAATTGATCAATGAGGTTGGGTTATAGAAGGGTCAAAGTAAAGTGGGAGAACTGAACTGCTTCTTGATCCTCTGCTCCCATTTCCAAATGAAAAGAATGATCTCTTAACTCTACCACTACCACTGTTGCTACATCCTTCCACACTGACGATAGGGCTCCCTCCTCTCTGTCCGACCATCTCCTGAACCGCCAGAAACATGAGGCGGTCGGCCGACGAGTCCATCGACACCGACCTCCTTATGGGTTGGATTTGGAACTGCTCATCGTCTTTGCTCCCTCTCGTGCCAATACACTCGTCTCCCTTGCTCTTTACCTTGCTCCACTTGTTGACTGGGCCTCCGAGCTCTATGACGACATAATCCTCGTCCCGTCCGATGGAGCTCTCCGGAAGTCGAGGAGATGCGGTCCAATGAGTGGGGGCGCTGGAAATGCTGGTCCTGCACAGGGGGCAGTTGGCGTTGCTCTGGAGCCAGACGTCGATGCAGTCGATGTGGAACACGTGGCTGCAATTCGGTATCATCCTCAGCTTCTCGGACTCCACAAACTCTCCCAAGCAGATAGCGCATTCGACGCAATCCCTGTTGTCGGTGCCCTTCCGGAACCGGAGAACGGGGATGGATCTGATCACCGACTCCTCAAGGCCTCGGGGCTCCACCATTAACGGGTCGTCGCGGCGGAGGAGGTCGCTGCGCTGCCAGTTGAGGCAGCACTTGATGACGAAGATGTAGTAGCTCACCAGCAGCAACGCCGTCGCTAAGATTCCGATGATGGCTATGGCTATAATGGGGAAGCTCGTGCCCGAAGAGTGCTCGAGGACGCTGCTCGCCGGAGACAACGACTCTCTGCTCCCGAGATCCATCAACAGAGGAGTCGCACTACTTCAAATTGATTTCAAGAAAACCAGGTGGGAGTAGTGGATTGTTGAACAAGACTCAAACTTAAGGTTTGAAAATTGAGGACAAAATGTGTTCCGATTTCTATTATAAAGGACAGAAAACAGAGCCTCAGGCACAGATGTGAGACGCGCTTCCTCATTTTCTCCTTTCCCCACCACATTTGATAAAAAAAAATAATCTCCAACGCATTTATGACTTGTGGCAAGTGCTTCTAATTTATTTTCTACACTCCAACTTCATTTGCATTCACAAAAAGTCTGACTATTACTATGGTAAAAATCAATTAGATTTTACTGTAATAGACAGTTACAAATAGATTGTTACTAAATTCGGTCCTTTCATATATGTTATATTGTACAACTAAAGTGACTATAAATATTGAGTGTAACTTCAAGTTATGACTTGGACGGGTCTTGGAGAGGTCAACTAGTATTGTCCAACACCACCTAAAATCCGTCTCCAATCAACTTATGTTTTATCTTAGTTGATATCTTTTTCATGTAATATGATCATATAATAATGCAATGTTAGATGATTAATGTATTTTCATTTTTTTTACTTTTAAGATTGATTTACGGTTATTAATATAGACATGATCTGGCGCAAACCACTTCTATGCATGTGAACGGTGCAAATTTGTGGGGGTGTGACTTGTGGTGCCGCGCGCTAACATGGCGGACGCAAAAAAAATTTCAATCCCTCGTTACACTACTCTCCCGATGGGTAACACTTTCCTATTTATGTTATACAATGGAACCTGTTTTTCTATCTATCATTTGCCTTCCCTACATTAGTCCTCACGGTTCTTACACATCTTTAAGTTTTTATTAAAATGTAACGAATATAAAAATCAAACACTAAACAATTATATGTGTATGAATATATATATAGCGGTTTTTTAGTGTGATTTTTATCTTGTTATGTAAATATTTTCAAGAGAAGGTGAAGGAAGTTTAAGTATAAATGTGAGTGTCAATAACTTTTCCCAAAGAATATTTATCGTAGAGATAAGGAGGTTGGCAATTCTTACTAGGAAATATTAAAAAGTGGGAAATGCGTAGAGAGCGGTTCAATTAAGTCTTGGAGACCTTACTGACATGAGTTTTATTTATATATAAATGGGGACAATATATATAAAACTTGTGGGACAGAGTTGATGAATGGTGAGGTTGGAGTTGTGGGGGACCAGCAAAGAGGACCATCCCAATACCCACATGCTATGATCAACACATCATCGTCTCTCTTTTGACCTTTTACACTTCTTCAAAATACATTGACTTTTTAGCATCAACATTTGAGATCTATAGATCTATATGTAGGTATGTTCTGTTCTTAATTACATTGTATAATGGGTCAATAATAGCCTAATGACATTTACATTATTTACAACACTTACTGATTTCATAATGAAAGTACTTAAAATAATTAGGAGCGAGCACTTCTTACTAAAACCAAAACTAAACTGAAATTCAAACCAAAGAATCTAGAACCGTAGATATTAGATCGGATTTGAGTCTGAAAATTTTGAACCGAATCAATCCGGTTCGGTTCCGGTTCTAAGAGTGCAGAATCGTTAATTAACCGGTTCAGAACCAAACCAATTTTGGGAGTTTTAATTAGTATTTTTTGTATTTCAATTTTATGTTTAAGCCTGAAAAGAGTATAATTGTGTATAATTTTCACTATAAATTGAATAATATATGAATATCACATTAATTGGATCTAATTAGGCAAAACTATCCAACTATACCAGAAAATCATACCCTTAATTTCACAATTAATCATTCAATTGGGTACAATTGGGTAGAACCGGAAACCAGACCATAGAATCATGCCCAAAACCGGACCGTACCCACTTATTGGGTCCGGTTTTAGGTCTACAAAATGAAGAACCGATTGATTGGGTCCGATCCGGTTCTGATCAGTTCGGTTTGGTTCCGAAACCATGCCCAGTCCTAAAAATAACTAATTCCCAGGACCCTCCTCGTAGGGTTTCATCAATTTGACGTTCATCTTGGCGACGGTGTGGCAGCAGGCGGCAGCGGAGTCTGAGACTTGTGCAGCGGTAGATAGAGGTAGCAAGGAAGGTCTGACGGACGGCGGGAAGAAGACCGAGGGTAGGATGGAGAGGGGGGCGGCGGCGGTGGGTTCGAGTCAGGAGGGACGGCGGTAGGGAAAGAGAGGGACAGTATGAGGACTGTTGAGGGGCAGGGGAGGTGGGATCGGGCAGAAGGAGTAGAGGGCGGAGGGCGGGGAAGTGGGGCATCAAACGTAGGCAACGGGTCGGAGATCAGGCGGAGAGATGAGCAGTGGGTGGGGAGACGAGGCAAAGGCAGGGATTGGACGTACAGAGGCTGTGGAAGGGAGGGCGGGTGGGTGTCGGGGAAGGAGGGGATGGGCAGGTCGTGGCCAGGTTGGGCTGGGGTCAGCCGGGATGGGTGGGGGAGGGAAGAAGGAGGGTGGAGAGAAGGAGAAGGGTGGACAAAGGAGGGGTCGGGTTGGGTCGGCCAGAGGTGACAGGTTCGGGGACGAACGGGACGGGAGGAGATGGACGGGAGTCGAGGTGGGGTATGGGGAGCCGTACGGAGACCCCGGGAGGCGGGTAGAGATGCTCAGACAAAAATTATGGGAAAGAGTAGGGAGAATTCAGAAGGAGTGAGATCTAAGGGTGCCGGATTGGGGGTAAAACCGAAAAGGGATCGGAAAGGGAGAGAGAGCAAAGGGAGGGATGGTGATGGCAGGCAGAGAGGGGACGGGGTAGGGAGTCACAGGTGTAAGGAATCGGAGGGATTAGACGAGAGACAAGAGAGATGGAAAGATAGATCGTTAGAAGAGAAGGAGGAAGTCAAACTGGTAGTCGAGGAGCCTGAAGAGAATAATCTAGAGGACGAGACTTTCTACCTAGTAGGAAAATTCATTGCGGATAAAACATATGACTTTAAGACTTTTAAAAACCTGCTAGCAAGCTTGTGGCAGCCTGAGCAGAGGGTCTCGATTACCGAGGAAGTCGAATTGGTAGTCGAGGAGCCTAAAGAGTATAATCTAGAGGACGAGACTTTCTACCTAGTAGGAAAATTCATTGCGAATAAAACATATGACTTTAAGACTTTTAAAATCCTGCTAGCAAGCTTGTGGCAACATGAGCAGAAGGTCTCGATTACCGAGGCACACCACAATCTGTTCATATTCCAATTCTACAATCAACAAGACATGGAAAGCGTGATAGAACGAGGGCCCTGGACCTTCAACAGGACTCAAATACTGTTGGAACGATTACCTAGGAGAGCTCATCCGGAAGAGGTAAACTTTCACTACTTTCAAATATGGGTCAAGTTCCATGGAATGCCTGCTCACCTAAAGACCGAAAAAGTTTCGAAAAGAATAGGTAACAATCTGGGAACGGTGATAAGGTTGGACCAGAGCAACTTTACATGCCACTGGTGTTCGTATATTCACGTAAGGGTGGAGATGGAGATAAACAAACCTTTAAGACGTAGAATGTGTGTTCAGGATTCAAGAAGAAACAAGATAGTGGATGAACTTCAAATATGAATGAAAGAGATCACCACGGGTTCCAAAGATTGAAAATCATGCAGCGGACAATATGTAACCGTGGTGATCGATAAAAACATGATCTTAATGCTATTTGAACA
The DNA here is from genome assembly GCA_963920655.1 of Geranium rotundifolium. Lineage (NCBI taxonomy): Eukaryota > Viridiplantae > Streptophyta > Magnoliopsida > Geraniales > Geraniaceae > Geranium > Geranium rotundifolium. The sequence continues at coordinate 30,594,758 of OY987312.1, read as the reverse complement.
TGTTATAAACTCAATTAAAATCTGATAATTTACCTCTTGAAATCGACAAGAACACAAGCGTAGTGTCCTCTCTATCAAGTCCACACAAGCACACAACCGAAATGGTTTTTCTCTCTAATTTTTGCTAGAAAATTCTAAAAAAAACTTGATCAATAATGGAGGTTGAGAGGAGAGAGTGGGTTCGGCAATGAGGGAGAGAGAGAGGGAGTTGGTTGCTGAAAAATTCCAAGGATAAGATAATATATGATTATGTGATTTTTTAATTTGAAATTAAAATTGAATTTCAAAATAAAAATTACATTATCCATCCTTTTAATCCTTCTTATTTGCATTTAGCCCCTCTCTTATCTTGAACCCTAAATGGACTTTAAGCCCATGTAACTAAAACCCAAATTAAACCCATTAACTTGAGTTCTAATTTCGGTTTAGTCAAAACGGCTCAATTTCCTCGAATTGATTTCTTCAACCGTCTGGTTAAAACCTTAGGCCAGAAAACTACCGAATCGTTCTCAAATCTCATCCATAATTATTGTCATGTATTGTGCTTAATGCGTGTGACCCTCTAGGCTCACGAATAATTGGCAGACTGGTAAAATTACCATTTTACCCTTTCCATCATAAGTGGCCTCTAGCAAGACATTGTGATTATCCAATATTCGTGATTATCGATTATTCGACTTAACCTGTTATCGTACATGTCACTGTCCTTTTATCAAACCGATATCCAGATTGATCAATAGGCATAGAACGGTCATCCTAATTTATCAATCACTGTTTCTTGATATCTGAGATGACTGAAAACTGATACTAAGGTATCACCTGCATGGCCATGCTATTTCTTCAGTCATACTCATCAAGTGGCCTAAACGGATATCTTTCTCATACCGAAGTATGAGTGATAAATCCCTCAGACGCCTTTCGAGTTCACTAGTGCAATAAATGCCAAAGCCAATCGAAGCCGTTATAGCTACCCTTTTACAGATAACGTTAGATTAGGTCAAACTTAGGTATTTTTTACATAGTGTACACAAAGGCTCCTCGGTCTTAGGATATAATGACAAGTTACGATATGTGAGTATCTCATGACTGGATCTATGCAGCATACTCACAATCAGGTTGTCCGATATCATCGACCTGATGATATCTATGATATAACTCCGGCACATCTTTGCCATGATCAGTAGAGCGTGATCACAAGGAGTTAGTCTCATACTGATCGCTTCAGAAGAAGCTTAGCTGATCAAGGACTCTATCGAATGCAACTCTTTCTGATCTATAGTTCTACTATAAGTGATTATACACATTATGACATAGATCAAATCACATTAGATATATTACTACAACACGTTAGTAATATTATGCCTTTTATTATGTAGAATAATGATGTCCGTTACAATATAGATTGAGGAATTATTTTGGACTAGGGCACAAACCTAACAATCTCCCACTTGCCCCTAGTTCCAACCTAAGTTCCAATCTACCCCCATAGACTTCACGTGCGCCTCATGCTTAGGTTGCGGTAAAGCGTTTGTCAGGGGATCAGCAACATTGTCATCAGTCGGTACATAAGCCATCTCCACATCACCGTTATCAATATACTCTCTGATAATGTGATACTTCCTCTGTATGTGTTTAGTTCTGTTGTGGAATCTGGGCTCTTGAGCTAATGTTATGGCCCCAGTGTTGTCACACAACAAGCTTACCGGATCAGATGCTCGCGGCATTACATCTAATCCAGTTAGAAAGCTTCTAACCCATACGGCTTCCTTAGCTGCTTCTGCTGCAGCTATGTACTCAGCCTCTGTTGTAGAATCGGCAGTTGTGGCTTCCTTGAAGCTCTTCCAGCTGAATGCTCTGCCATTTAACACGAATACAAATCCTGCTTGTGATTTGAAATCATCAGCATCTGTCTGAAAGCTAGCATCAACATATCCTGTGACTGCTAGTTCTCCATCCTTCCCACCATACACTAGGAATGCGTCTTTAGTTCTCCTTAGATACTTTAGGATACTCTTGACAGCAGTCTAGTGCTCCTGGCCTGGGTTAGACTGATATCTGCTGGTACAGCTTAACGCGAACGAGACGTCTGGTCTCGTGCAAATCATAGCATACATGATGGATCCCACAGCTGAAGCATATGGGATCTTACTCATTCTGCTTAGCTCATCAGGAGTCTTAGGACTCTGTTGTTTGCTAAGCTTAATGCCATGTCGCATGGGTAAGTATCCCTTCTTAGAATCATGCATTGAGAATCTTCTCAACACCTTATCTATGTAAGTGCTCTGACTTAGGCCCAATATTCTCTTGGGTCGATCTCTGTAGATCTTGATGCCCAAAATGAAAGCAGCATCACCTAAGTCCTACATCGAGAAGCATTTCCCTAACCAAGCTTTAACTTCAAGCAGGGTTGGGATGTCATTCCCGATGATCAGTATATCATCGACATACAACACTAGGAATACTATTTTACTCCCACTCGCTTTCTTATATACGCAAGGCTCATTTTCGTTTTTGATAAAACCGAATTCCCTTACGGCTTCATCAAAACGAATGTTCCATCTCCGTGAAGCTTGCTTTAATCCATAAATGGATCAAAGCAGCTTACAAATCTTTTCGGGATTCTCTGGATCAACAAAACCCTCGGGCTGTGTCATATACACATCCTCTTTTAAGTTCCCGTTAAGGAAGGCGGTTTTGACGTCCATCTGCCATATCTCATAGTCATAGTATGCTGCTATGGCTAGAATGATCCGGATAGATTTGACCATAGCCACAGGTGAAAAAGTCTCGTCATAATCGATACCTTCGATTTGGCGATAACCTTTCGCAACCAGTCTAGCTTTATAGGTCTGAGGTTTTCCATCCATGTCGGTCTTAATCTTATAGACCCATTTGCAACCGATGGGTTTTATCCCAGGGGTCTGATCCACCAAGTTCCAGACTTGGTTATCTGACATGGATTTCATTTCCTCATTCATGGCGTTCTGCCATTTTTCGGAGTCTGGACTGGCCAAAGCTTGTCTGTAGGTTTCTGGATTATCCTGATCCACCAACATCAAGTCATTTCCTTCAGTGGCTAGGAAGCCATATCTGATAGGAGCTTGACGAGATCTCTTAGACCTTCTTGGACCATCTGGAATGGGTGTCGGGATTAGTTCTTGATCAATGACCTCTTCTGGCTCCTGTGTTTCTACATTCGGCGTAGTGGGTTGCTCCGTATCTTCTTGAATTTCTTCAAGATGCACAACACTCCCACTAGCTCTTTTGGAAATAAATTCCTTTTCCAAAACTACCCCTCCTCGAGCAACAAAAACTTTGTTCTCACTGGGTTTGTAGAAATAGTACCCTTTTGTTTCTTTAGGGTACCCCACAAAGACACATTTGTCTGATTTGGGTTCGAGCTTATCGCCTAGCAAACGCTTGACGTAAGCATCACATCCCCAAATCTTAAGGAAAGCTAATAAGGGTTTCTTCCCGTTCCATACTTCGTATGGAGTGCTTTCCACTGCCTTTGTAGGAGCCCGATTCAATATGAATGCGGCCGTTTCTAGGGCATAGCCCCAGAAGGAGATAGGAAGATCAGCCTGACTCATCATTGAACGAACCATGTCAAGCAAGGGCCGATTTCTCCGTTCGGATACACCATTCATCTGAGGTGTTCCAGGCGGAGTCAATTCAGAGATGATCCCACACTCCTTTAAATGACTGTGAAATTCTTGGTCTAAGTACTCACCGCCTCGGTCAGATCGAAGCGCCTTTATACTTTTACCAAGCTGGTTCTGTGCTTCGTTCTGGAACTCTTTGAACTTGTCAAAGGTTTCCGACTTATGTCTCATAAGATAAACATATCCATATCTACTGAAGTCATCAGTGAATGTAACGAAGTAGTGAAAACCTCTTCTAGCCTGAGTGCTCATGGGCCCACAAACATCAAAATGTATGAGGCCTAGTAAGTCACTCGCCCTTTCACCTAAACCGGCAAAAGGTGCTTTTGTCATTTTGCCCATAAGGCATGACTTGCATCTCTCAATTGAAGTGAATTCAAACGGACTTAGAAGCCCACACTTGTGAAGTGTTGAGATGCGTTTCTGGCCAATATGGCCTAAGCGGCAGTGCCATATCACAGTCTGGTTTAAATCATCGGATTTAACCCTTTTGTTACTGATATTATAAATCGAGCTAGTGTCAGTGTTTTGAATATTAAGAATATATAAACCACCAACTAATGAAGCATTGCAATAAAACATGTTTTTCTTGAAAATACTAAAAACTCCATTATCAATTGTAAAATGATATCCTTCCTTGTCGAGCAAGGAAATTGAAATAATATTTCTGCGAAACGCAGGTACACAATGAACATCACTTAAAAATAAAACTAGCCCACTGGGCAAACTGAGACTAATATCTCCTACAGCAGTTGTCGAGACTTGATTGCCATCGCCAACTCGTAGGTCCGCCTCGCACTTGCTCACTTCTCTTCTACTTCCCAGAGCCTGCACATTAACACAAATGTGAGATTCTGCACCGGTATCAAGTACCCAAGAATCTGAAGTAGATAAACTGAGATTGAGCTCAATAACAAATATACCTGATCCTGAAGACGTGGAAGCTCCACTCTTCTTAAGAAACAACTTGTGTTTCTTGAAATCCTTCTTCCAGTGCCCCAGTCCTTGGCAATAGAAGCAGACGGCATCCTTCTTAGGATTCTCAACAGCCTTTGGAGCTGCTGGACCCTTAGGTTGTCGAATCTTCCCTGCTAGGTGCATAGGAGCCTTACCCTTCCCCAGGCTGGCTTTCTTGAAGCTCACTTGCTTGTTGACCATAAGAACCTCCTTGGTTTTCCCCTTGAGATTCTTTTCAGCAGTCACGAGCATACCATGAAGCTCTGACACGGTTTTGTTCATGTCATGCATATTGTAATTTCCAACGAATTCACGATATGCTTCTGGAAGTGAATGCAGCACAAAGTCTGCAGACATTTCCTTGTCCACAGGATGACCTAGCCTGGTCAAATGTTCCAAAAGACGTTTCATCTTAAGGACATGAGGACTGACAGGAGCTCCAGCCTTTAGCTTGCAAGACATCAGTTCAACGAAAGTGTCGTATCTTTCGACACGCGCTTTCTCTTTGAACATTTTCTCAATCTCAGCCATACAGGCTTTGGGATCTTCGGAAAAGTCCAAGAATTGTTGCTGCAAGTCCGGCACCATACTGCCCATCAGGATGCACTGCACGTCAATCCGGTCGCTAAGGAATTTCTGGTAGGTATCCCTTAGCGCCCTTGAGGCGTTCAGTGCTGGTTCAATAGGTGCTTGTTCCTGGGTAAGGATATAATCCTTACGTTCATGCTTGAGAACGAGTCTCAAATTCCGGTCCCAATCGAGAAAGTTTACACCGTTAAGCTTATCATTCTCGATTAGTGACCTAAGCGCGCTACCAGAGTTATTCGTGTTTGCCATATTATATCTACACAGTAAACAACTTTTAATTAGTATTAATTAAAATTGAAGTTGGAGATTTAATTATAAAACACTTTCTGATTCTAACTTTAGAATCTGAACCAGGATCCCATCATACTCTCAATTGAAGTGAACGGAGGCTCACTGCTCCAATTGAGTGCATCAAGGTAGGAGTAAATCCATCTACAAGACCATGTAGTTCCTGGCTAGGGTCTGTACTTGTTAGTACGTGGCATACCCTATACTGATACCCTAGGTCAGCCCTAGCTGACAATCGTAGACAAGTCTACCAAGCTTGAACTATGGATAGAACTAATGTGACTACTACGCGGAGGCGCACGCACCCACACAGAACTACCCATCTCATCCAGACTTCTTCTCTATGAATGTTACGCGGAGGCGTACCGACATCCATAGGGTCAAAGCCCTTTTGAGTGCCCAAACTTGGATGGTATCACGCTTGACTTGTAATTATTTGCGTTTAAGTGAATTATAAAAGTCTGATTGTATATCGATACAATCTTAATCTGGAATCATCAATTGCAAGTTCATGCAAAGATGATCCCTTAGCAGGTTACATGCGAGTCTGATAAAATTCCGATTTTAATCTTTGCTTGTGGGTGATAGCAAATCATACATAAACTTGTATATTTAAACTATCATACATTCATACATTCAAATATACATATGTAACAATAAAATATGCATAGCTAAGCCTATCTAAAGTTCCTAAGAATCTAGCAAAACCGATCCTAAAGACAAGGTCTTCAAGATCCAAACTTGCTCCATTCTTTTGAACTCCCACTGGCTTCGAGCCTCCTCCAATCCGAGTCTCCTTCTTAATTTGATTCTTGTGTCGGTCTTCGTGATTACATATTAAAATAAATTAAATAAAATACAAATCACGACACGCAGGCCGTATTTACTACAACCCAAAATTGAGCAACACGCAGGTTACTAAACCGAAATTAAAATGCAAATCTAATGGGCTTAGCTAGCATCATGTGGAAAACATCATGTTATCAAAGATCATGTTATCAAACAACATGCTGATCAAACAAATAATTTTTCCAAATTTTATCTTTCTTAAGTGTGGAAAAATTCCAGTTTATCGAAACCGGACGGTTTAATCGTTTAATTGAATTTTGGACCGATTCTCGCTGGTTTATCGAAACCGAACCAAATCTGAAAATTAAATTTTATTAGGGTTTCCAAATATCCTTGCGAACCAACCGGTTCGCACGAATCTGGTCAAGCCGAACCGGCTCAACCGAAGGTCGCCCGCGGAGGCAACCACGGTGGCCCATGAGGGCTGCCGAGGTCGCCCGCGGGGTTGACCGTGGTCGGCCACGGGAACGACCATGGTAGCCCGCGAGGGCAGCCATGGTCGCCCCTAGGGCAGACCCTGGTAGCCCGCGAGGCAACCATGGAAGCCCTCACGGGCTGCCATGGTCGCCCGCAAGGGCAGACCGTGTCGCCCGCGGCAGCAACCATGGTCGCCCGCGAGGGCTGCCATGGTCGCCCGTAGGCGACCTCGTCGGCCCATGGTGCTGACCATAGTCTGCCCTAGGGCATTCCATGTTCCACCACGGGACTCGACCTGGTCGGCCATGGCTAAGCCATGGCTAACCCCGAAAAACCCAAAAAAATTAATTAATTTTCGAATTTCCAAAATTAATCAAATCTGAAATTTTTTTGATTTACATGCATGCTAATGATGAAGAACACATATAAACATAAAAAAAATCAGATTTAAACATATACAAATAAACATAATAACCAGGCTCTGATACCACTGAAAGAGATCACCACGGGTTCCAAAGATTGAAAATCATGCAGCGGACAATATGTAACCGTGGTGATCGATAAAAACATGATCTTAATGCTATTTGAACATGTTATAAACTCAATTAAAATCTGATAATTTACCTCTTGAAATCGACAAGAACACAAGCGTAGTGCCCTCTCTATCAAGTCCACACAAGCACACAACCGAAATGATTTTTCTCTCTAATTTTTGCTAGAAAATTCTAAAGAAAACTTGATCAATAATGGAGGTTGAGAGGAGAGAGTGGGTTCGGCAATGAGGGAGAGAGAGAGGGAGTTGGTTGCTGAAAAATTCCAAGGATAAGATAATATATGATTATGTGATTTTTTAATTTGAAATTAAAATTGAATTTCAAAATAAAAATTACATTATCCATCCTTTTAATCCTTCTTATTTGCATTTAGCCCCTCTCTTATCTTGAACCCTAAATGGGCTTTAAGCCCATGTAACTAAAACCCAAATTAAACCCATTAACTTGAGTTCTAATTTCGGTTTAGTCAAAATGGCTCAATTTCCTCGAATTGATTTCTTCAACCGTCTGGTTAAAACCTTAGGCCAGAAAACTACCGAATCGTTCTCAAATCTCATCCATAATTATTGTCATGTATTGTGCTTAATGCGTGTGACCCTCTAGGCTCACGAATAATTGGCAGACTGGTAAAATTACAATTTTACCCTTTCCATCATAAGTGGCCTCTAGCAAGACATTGTGATTATCCAATATTCGTGATTATCGATTATTCGACTTAACCTGTTATCGTACATGTCACTGTCCTTTTATCAAACCGATATCCAGATTGATCAATAGGCATAGAACGGTCATCCTAATTTATCAATCACTGTTTCTTGATATCTGAGATGACTGAAAACTTATACTAAGGTATCACTTGCATGGCCATGCTATTTCTTCAGTCATACTCATCAAGTGGCCTAAACGGATATCTTTCTCATACCGAAGTATGAGTGATAAATCCCTCAGACACCTTTCGAGTTCACTAGTGCAATAAATGCCAAAGCCAATCGAAGCCGTTATAGCTACCCTTTTACAGATAACGTTAGACTAGGTCAAACTTAGGTATTTGTTACATAGTGTACACAAAGGCTCCTCGGTCTTAGGATATAATGACAAGTTACGATATGTGAGTATCTCATGACTGGATCTATGCAGCATACTCACAATCGGGTTGTCCGATATCATCGACCTGATGATATCTATGATATAACTCCGGCACATCTTTGCCATGATCAGTAGAGCGTGATCACAAGGAGTTAGTCTCATACTGATCGCTTCAGAAGAAGCTTAGCTGATCAGGGACTCTATCGAATGCAACTCTTTCTGATCTATAGTTCTACTATATGTGATTATACACCTTATGACATAGATCAAATCACATTAGATATATTACTACAACACGTTAGTAATATTATGCCTTTTATTATGTAGAATAATGATGTCCGTTACAATATAGATTGAGGAATTATTTTGGACTAGGGAACAAACCTAACAATGAAAAGCTTCCGTCTTTTTTTTTTAGCTGTAGAATCCTAGGACATGCGGATAAACAATGTCAGACTGGAAGGATGGGTCTAATGGGTGAAAAGAAAAAGTTGTTCGGAACGTGGTTGAGAGCGGAAGCAAAACAGAATAAGTACATAATAGGAGACAAGTATCTCGCAAAGGGACCAGCACAGGGCGTCACGGGGTTCAGGGGAACAAACATATACTCGGAAACACAAAAGTCAAGCCATGGGGAAAGTAGCACAGCCACAAGCAAAGCTAGACCAAGAGAAGTACGGGTGATTAGCGAAGAGGGGGAAACATCAAAGGGAAACAGTGGGGCGAAACGGAGGAGATTGGAACAGGGAGGACGAGAAGAGGATTTCGACCTAAATAAGATTAATATACCCGGCAGGACCATCTGAGAGGTTCCATGAGGGCCAATGAGTATCATGTCTTGGAACTGGCGGGGGCTTGGGAACCTTCAGGCCATACAGTTCTTGCTGGATATGTCAGTAGTTAAGAAACCCAACTTTATATTCCTCTGTGAAACATACTATACACAGGTGCAATTACAGGCTTTGTGTAGAAGGTTGAATTTTGAAGGAGTATATGGAGTCGACCCAATATGGAGAAGTGGGGGTTTGACTTTTTCTGGAAGGATGGCAAGGGAGTAAGTGTTCTCTCATCCACAAAAAGGCATATACACATATAGACATACTTATGAGATAACGTGAATGCATTCATAACTGGCATGTATGGAGATCCTAACATACACTACAGACACCTTACATGGGAGTTGGTAAGAACGCAGGCAGAAGGAATGGCATCACCCTGGTGCCTAATAGGTGACATGAATAATGTGGGCAGTCAAGAGGATATTAGAGGGATCCAACCGTAACCCCAAGGGCTATTGGATGCCTTTAATTCGATGCTGGCAGAATGCAGACTGGGGGATGTTGATCTGGCAGGTCATAGGTTCACATGGGAGAAGAGTCGGGGAACGAGTCAATGGAAGAAAGCAAGACTGGATCGAGCCTTAACCAATAATGTTTGGATTCGTACATTCGGGAACATCCGGCTACTAAATCTCGGTTTCTCTGCTTCTGCACATAGCCCTATTTTATTAGCTGCAACCCCGCAGAATCACCGACAGGATGGGTATCATTTTCAATTTAACAACGAGTGCCTACAAAACCCGGAGTGTGCGGCGGTAACCTCAGCGGCATGGGAGGAAGGCTAGGGAAGGGGGATAATGAACCACCTAGCAAAAGTTAGAGACATGTTGCATCAGTGGGGCCAGGCAAACCACAAGAAAGAGAGGACAGAGCTCAAGGCTCTTCAGAAATCGGTTTACAACCTACGGAATAGAAGAGACGACTAGGGAATAGATGAGTACGGTAGGGAAGCTGTAAGGCTAAATGACCTCCTGCTGGCCAAAGAAACGTACTGGAGACAAAGGTCCAAGCAATTATGGATACAACAAGGGGACAAGAATACTTCATACTTTCACAAATGCGCAACTGAGAGGAGAAGAAGAAACCATATTACTACACTCAGAACTGCGGATAGAGAAATAGTAGGTTGAGGATCAGGCATCGAGGACGAAACCTCTAATTTTTATAGAGATCTTTTTACTGGAGGAGGGGTGGACCACAGGGAAGTGGTGGAACTCGTTCAGCCATCTATCTCGATTGGCCAAAATGTGTCCCTTCTGATAAAGGTAGAAGAAGAAGAGGTAAGGGCGGCACTATTTGGGATGGATTCCTCGAAATCCCTAGGTCCAGATGGTTTAAATCCGGACTTCTATAAGGAAAACTGGGCAATGATGAAAGAAACCTTGGTGGAAGTTGTCCAGATTTTTATACAGACGGGAGTACTGCCAGAGGGAGTAAATGAGACAAACATAGTCCTAATCCCAAAGAAACAGACTGCAGATTCCATTGTGGATTATCGACCAATAGCCCTATGTAATGTTATATACAAGATCATATCCAAAGTGTTGTTAAACATATTCAAGGAATCGCTAGACGGAATTATATCCAAAACTCAAAGTGCTTTCGTCCCTGGCAGACTCATAAAAAATAACCTAATAGTAGCGGCGGAGGTACTAAACCATGTACGACGGAAGACTAAAGGGAATAGAGGATTGATGGCGCTAAAGCTAGACATGAGCAAAGCCTACGATAGGGTGGAATAGAGCTTCCTACGTCAGATGATGCAAGTCATCAGATACAATCATAGATAGATCCATCTAATACTAACATGTATTTCCACAGTCACATACTCAGTTACTACAACAGGGCACGAGGTACCAAAACGGAAACCGTCACGAAGGCTTAGACAAGGTGACCCGCTATCCCCTTACCTTTATCTAGTATGTCCATAGGGGCTTTCTCTACTTCTACAAAAGTTCACCAGGGTAGGACAAATCCAGGGGGTTAAAAATAGCGACGGCAGCACTAGAATTTTCTCATCTCTTGTTTGCAGATGATAGTTACATATTCTGAAGGGAAAATGGGGGAGAGGTGGAATAAATGATTAGGTGTCTCCTTATATACGAGAAGGTCTCGGGCCAATTTATAAATCGAGAGAAGTCGTCAGTATTTTTTTTCCCCTAATACACCACATGGGATAAGGGAAAACGTCATCTTGAGATTGGGATTTAGAGAGGAGAATGAATCATCTACCTATCTAGGCTTGCCGAACATGGTTGGACGGAATAAGACACGAGCCCTGACATACATAAAGGAACGAATTACAAAGCGCATAACATCCTGGTCTACAAGGTTCTTGTCCTCATCAGGAAGAGAGGTAATGATAAAGTCTATACTACAGGTCATCCCAGCATATTCTATGCAGGTCTTTCTTTTCCCTCAAAGACTTCTAGGTGATATAGGGAAGATGTTCAATAAATTCTGATGGAAGGGTAGTGCGGGAAGGGGTTGGATTATATGAAGAAAATGGGCTGACCTATGCAAACACAAAGAACTAGAAGGGATGGGCTTTCTCAACCTCAAAGAATTCAACTTGGCACTTTTAAGAAAACAGGCCTGGAAAATTCTAACAAACCCAGATCCTTACCAAGCCGATTACTAAAAGCTAAATACTTTCCCCATAGCACATTCCTCGTGGCCCCATTGGGATCTTCTCCAAGCTTTATTTATAGAGGAATATGCGAAGGCAGATCGGTGGTCCTTCAAAATGTATGCCGGAATATCGGCCCTGGAAATTGTCGGGTTCTTGGGACCCCATGGTTACGAGGATACAGTCTACCAACAAATGGAGGTGTGGTCATCTCAAATGATATGCGTGTATTGGAGTTGTACAGACAGGAATGCCGAGTATGGGACAAAGGGAAGGTAATGGCACAATTTGACAAAGCCACATGTAATAGGATGTTTTTCCATCATCCCTAATTGGTACGAAACAAGTGATCACTGGTATTGGGAAGTAGACAACTCTGGAGATTATACAGTCATAAGTGTATATCTTGACCTGTGTAAAATGGGACAGATCTGGGCACCGCCAACACTAGCATCAGGCTAGGAAGAGGTATGGAAATTGCAATCTCCGCCAAAAATAAAAGTCTTTTTATGGAGAGCCATATCAAACCTGCTCCTGACCAGGGCGCGCCTGGCAGAGAAGGGTATCCTGATAGTAACACAGTGTCCACTTTGTGGACACCCTGAAGAGACGACTGATCATGTTTCTTTAAATGCAACATAGTTGATCCAATATGGGGGGACATGTACTACAAGGTATCCGAAGGAAAATGGGTGCAGAGCCATTAATAAGTAATTGGCGTAATTGGGTGGAAGGAGACGATGAGGCAAGTCTGTGTGCCAACACTCTTTGGGCGATATGGGGTGCGAGAAATCAAGCTGTGTGGAAGCGAAAGTGTTCCATCCAGCAAGAGTGGCAGTAACGGCAAAAGGGCTTCGATGAACCCGGGCGGTAACAAAAGCTAGAGAAAGAGACCATGTGGCAGATATACTAGTAGCAGAATCTCCAAAAGTATGGATCCTCCCGAATCCAGGAAAACTAAAGATAAACGTTGATAGAGGAATAGATGTAGAGAGGGGGTTCTGGAGTATAGGACTGGTCTGTAGGGAATATGAGGGGCATATTGTGGGATCTATCTCAAAACGGTTCACGGGACATCTCCATGCTGAAGAGGTGGAGGCCGTAGGCGTCAGAGAAGCGTTATCATGGGCAAAAGGAAATAACTGGAAGGAAGCAACAATCGAATCATATTGCTTTCGGGTGGTGGACAGTATAGAAAATGAGAACTACACGAGGAACATGTTTGGGGTATCATCCACGACTGGAGGCGCATCCTTTCTGCTTCAGGGGTTGATCTCACACTAAATTTGCTTGTAGGACCTGTAATAAAGTGGCGCACGAATTAGCCAAGCTCGCTTTAACTAACAGTAGCTGGGATTATGGTGAGAGGTCTGTCCCATCAACTATACCTTCAGTTGTCCAGCTTAATGTTGGGTTAGTTGATATTACTTAAATAAAATTCGTTTTCCTTCAAAAAAAACAAAAACAAAACAAAAGTAAATACATAATAGCGTAACAAAAAAATAAAAACATAGGCAGCCGCCTCTTTTCTGTCTGCGCGGAAGCGGCGGCCTGTACCCTACTTTTAGGGTTTGTTTCCCATAATTGGGCGAAGTCTCGCGGCGCCGATCTCCTACGGGTATCGACGTCTGCGTGGTACTGGCGGCGACGTCAACGTGGTGCGACAGTAGGAGCAGAGCTCCTGTGGAGGTTGATCTGTCGTCTGATGGAGGCATGGTCGGATGGTAGATTGGGTTTTGATGGAGGCGAGGTTAGGTGGTTTGTGGATGAGCTGAGACGAATGTGGCTGGAGTTACAGATGGGTCGCGCCTGGATTGCGACGACGGAGCTTGGAGGGCTGGGGGGTTTTGCTTTTTGTTGGTTGGTAGGTCGATCCTGGGAGGGAACCAGAGTTATCTAACGTCGGTGGGCAGACTCATGCAAGCATACCGAACTAGGGGGTCTCGGCTTGCTCAAAATTCAATATGTATCTTATTGCGATTGGTACTGGAAGGAAACGGGGGGTCATTGGTGTCGATGGGTTGATCCGGTTAAACCCAATGAACTGAGAGAATTTAAATTTTGTGATGCCCATATTGTTCGTAGGGTTGATCGAGGAAGCTGGTTTAATTCGATTTGCAGCAAGATCACGGGTTTTCTCCATCCGTATGAGTTGGAGGTCGTGGCTCTGCATGATGCTAATCGGTTTGAGTCGATTGGTCTTCGGGGTTATCAGAGATGCCTAGATAAAACATTCCACAGCAAGATCACGGGGTTTCCCCATCCGTATGAGTTGGAGGCCGTGGCTCCACATGATGCTAAACGAGTTGAGCTGAATAACTTTGGAGAAACCATTATCGAACGGGGTTACGTACTATCCATTATCATAACTTTTGTTCTTTTTTTTCCAAGTAATCAAATGGCTCGCGAATTGGTCATGTTTGTTTTAACTAACAGTAGCTGGGATTATGGTGAGGGGTCTGTCCCACCATCTGTAATTTCAGTTGTCCGGCTTGATGCCGGGTTAGTTGCTATTTAATTAATAAAATTCGCTTTTCCTTAAAAAATAAAATAAAAACATGAATGGAAATAATCTTCACATTTTATAAGAAAAAAAGAATATAATTATATAAGAGGGAAATATATATTAAAAATATTAAATTTATTGTTGTTTACATAAAATTTGTTACCTAAGGTCTAAATGATCGTGTACAAACTATTTTAAAATATTTACATAAAATATTCAACAAAATTTTGAGAGATCTGCCTAATTTGAATTGAAGGTATATATAAAATATATGAGTAGCATATCTATGTTAACGTAGATTATTTATTGTTATGTGATTTAAGTCCTTTCCCGAGTCTGCAAATTGTAAGATTTTTCTATTGAACACTTAAATAATGAGGGCACATGTCGGATGATATATGTACACGGTAAGTTCAACATTAACAAGCCAAACAATTGTCTAGTTGTAGTCAATCGATAAGCTTATATATAATTTGTATATGTATGAATGTTTCAATACCCTTGACTTTGTTTTTTTTAAATATCTTTGACTTTGAAGTCATTAATTATTTTTTGGGAGATTTGTTCATAGGTTCTAAATCATCATATGATTGCTGTACCCATCATTTAAAGTGTAGAGAAAAGAAAAGTTGATACGATAGTGGTGGGCACAATAGAGTTGCTTCACGTCTCTTTATAAACGAGTAAAAGTACTCAAATTTCTAGGGTGTAACTTGGTTCATCAACCACATTTAATGTCATTGTCTCCTCTCAAGTCTCACCCACTCCTTCAGTTTGAAAATATTCACGGTGGTAATTAGATATTATATATCCGTGTAATCCATTGTCCAAAAATGTTGATATGCTGTAAAATTATATGAAATGTTGTGTTAAAATGTAATTAAAAGAATTAAACTAAACCGAGACTAGTAAAAATTAAAGTTGTAGATATAAGAAAAAAAGGAGATTACAAATCAAATGGAAGGAGAGAGTCTTGGGTATGTCCTTTTCGCATTCTCAATCCTACATATTTATATTCAAATTAGGGCCGTCAATTTTTACCCGGTACCATACTCATTCGACGACCCAACCCAACCCAAATCTGTTTGACTCGAAACCAGACAAAATCATGTGAAAAATGGGTTGGATCGACCCAACCTGACAGAGGTCGAGTCGAGTCGAGTCTCGGGTGACATCTAAGAAACCACCGAGCCACCCGACTCACCAGACACCCAATTAACAAAATGGGCCAACCCTTTTATCCCTACTAAAGTTCAATTAAGGGTTTCAATTACAATTTTAATTTGGGATTGAGGGTTTCAAATTCAAATTGATTTCAATTTTGGGTTGAAGTTTCTGAATTTGGGGGTTCAAGGTTAGGGTTCGGATTTTGAGTTAACTTTGATTTCAATTATAATGGGCTAAATTTTTGGGCCCATCGGGTAAGTTGGGTTGTACCCGACTCACCCGACCACCTGACATTTTTCTCGGGTTGAGTCTTGGATATGGTTTTCTTAGCTCGAGAATTGTCGGGTGAACTCAAACTCAGTCGGGCCTATCCAACTCGACCCGATGAACACTCCTAATCCAAACTATCAACACTTGCATTTAATGTTGAATGAAAACCATACTCAACATTCCCTTGAAATAAGGCTACATACCTTGGAAGCGTTGGGCATTTATCTAAGAAATGGAGGCGCAAAACTAATATAGCTAGTAGCTCACATGGAGGAGAAACCCTAATTATTCTCCTATAGCAAGAGGCAATAATGAGAGGAATAAGAGAGTGAAATTGCCTAATTCAAGAGGGTAAATGAGAGAAAAAACGAGCAGAAATTTATGTTCATTTTGGGTCCGTCCAATACAATTTAAGAGTTCGATCGGAGGTCTATCCACCGTTGGATCGAGCTGATTTTTAGACACCATGTTTGGGAGACATAGTACTACATTCATATCGTTGAAATCTGCGTTTGGAAGTCTTATTATTTTGATATGGTTTGCTGATCATGTGCCAACAATTTGGTGAGGTTTCAATACTCTTTCTTGTAATTAGAGTTTGATTCAATGTTGTTGACTCTTGAAATAGCGCTTTCAACTAACTCAATTTAGAGAGAACTTGTTATACCGATGATATTGATAGTGGATATTAAGTGGCCTCGAGTAGGGGTGTAAACGAGCCGAGCCGAGCCGAGCCTCAAGTTGACAAGGCTCGGCTCGGCTCGTGAAAAAAGTGTTCGGCTCGGCTCGAACGAGCTTGTGCAACTAAACTCGAGTTCGGCTCGAGAAAACTTAGATAAGCTCGAGCTCGGCTCGGATCAATTCATTTAATTTCCAATACAAATATTCATTGAAAATAAAAATAAAATATATAATTCATTAAATATTAAATGAGCCAACTCGTGATTGGCTTGACTCGATTTGACTCATCTAATTTCATCACAGATATTCCCCAAAATTTTAAAAATATATTATTGAAAATATATAATATATTAAATATTAAACGAGCCGGCTCGCGAGCCCGTCGAACCTTAAAAGTTCAGGCTTGAGATCGACTCGTTTATTAAACGAGCCTAATCTTTAGCTCGAATTCAGCTCGAGTTCGATTATAACGAGCCCGAACCGAATATTTAAGGAGCCAAGCTCCAGCGGCTCGTTAAAAGCTCGACTCTATTACAGCCCTAGCCTCGATGGTCCCATGGTTTTGTCCCCTCTCACGTTGAGAAGGTTTTCCATGTTAAGTTTATGCGTGCCTATTATGTTCTTGTTTGCTTAGATTTATCTTTCTCCCAACAAACTAGTATCAGAGCTATTTTTTAATAGACATCCCGTGTTAAATAATGGAAGCTAATATAAGTAGAATGATTAGTTTGAATGATTCAAATCACCATGTTTGGAAAGGAAAGATGGAAGATCTTTTTTGTGTGAAATTATTATATGCCCGTTTTCAGTGATGCCAAACTTGAGAACAAATCTGATGATGAATGTAGTAGTTACATCGTCAAGTGTGTGACTATATTAGACAATGGGTGGATGATAATGTTTTAAATCATGTTAGTGGAGAGACACATGCACGAAATTTATGAAGCAAGTTTAATCAGTTATATGCTCGAAAAACTAGGAATAATAAAAAAAATTGATAAAGCAGAGGATAAATTTTAGTATCAAGATGGGGCTCTGTTGACAGATCATGTTAATTCTTTTAAAGGAATTATTAATTAGTTTGGAGAAATGAGTATCAAGTTTGATGATGAGGTGCATGGTTTGTGGCTTCTAGGTACTTTACCATACTCATGGATAATGTTCAAGACGTCATTATCTAACTCAATTCCAAATGGTGCTATCACCATGGATTAGGCTAAGGGAAGTGCTCCGAATGAAGAGATGAGAAGAAAGTCACGAGGTTCTTCTTCGCACTCAGAAGTGTTAGTCACACGAAAAAAGGGAAGGAGTGAGAGCAGAGGTCCAAAAGGGTAGAGTTAGAACTAAGAGTAAGAACATATTTTCCAATCTTGAGCGATATCACCATGGTCTAAAATGGCATATTAAAAAGTATTGCCGAAAGCTCAAAAGAGACAACCAGAGAAAGAAACGAAGATAAGTCATGATGATGTTGCTACTATTACTGAAGAGTTTCTTCTTTTGTGTGATGATGAAGATGTTAAATTGGCTTGTGATGAGACTAGTTGGGTAGTAGATAGCAGTGAATACTGCTATAAGTCAGAAGGATTATTTTTATCTTTTACATATGGTGATTATGATAATATTAAGATGGGAAATCGTGGCATGTCAAAAGCTATTGGCATAGGTAAAGTGTGATTGGAGACAAAAAACAGTATAACTGTGATTCTTAAAAATGTTAAGCGTATTCCTCAAATTCATTTGAATTTGATTTCTTTAGGCAATCTAGATGATGAAGTATTTCATCATACCTTTAGTGGTGGTTTATGGAAGCTCATTAATGAATTTATGATTTTGGCTAGAGGTGAAAAACAAGCTTTGTTGTACATGAAACAAGATAGAGTTTATGATGACATTATTAATGAATTTGAGAAATACAGTACAACTTAATCATGACACAAACAAGTTAGTCACATGAGTGAGAAGGGAATGATAATTTTGGGAAAGAAGAATCTTTTATCGGGAATGAAAGACACAACATTAAAGAAGTGTGAGAATTGTTTGACCGGAAAACAAACTAGAGTATCTTTTAAATCATCCATTACTTCGAGAAAGCTAGAGATGCTTGATTTAGTATTCTATGATGTGCGTGGTCTTATGAAAGCTAAAACATTTGGTGGTGGTATATATTTTGTGAGTTTTATAGATGATCATTCAATGAAAGTATATGTCTATATCTTGAAGACAAAAGATCAAGTGTGTGGTGTCTGCAAGCAATTTCACGCAGTGACATACTGGGAAGAAGTTATAGTGCAAAAGAACTGAGAATGGAAGTGAATATTGTAGTTATGTTGATGACCATTGCAAGTAGCAAGGTATTCTACATCAAAGGACACCTCCAAAGACATCTATGTTAGATGGGTTATCTGAGAGGATGAATAAAACGATTATTGAAAGGACGAGATGTTTGCTTTCACAAGCTGGACTGCCAAGATATGTTTGGGGTAAGGCTTTGAATATAATGGTTCATGCGTTTAATCTCCCAACATGTGTACCTCTTGGGTTTAATGTTCCAAATGGAGTTCTAATGTGTAAAGAGGTCTCATACAATCACTTAAAAGTATTTTGATGCAAGACATTTGTGCACATTACAAATGATGAAAGATCTAAGCTTGATGCGATGATTAAAGCATGCACACTCATCGGTTAAGGTGATGATGAGTTTGGGTACATGTTCTATGATCTCGTGTAAATGACAAGGCATGCCTTTAGCGGGCCATGGCGGTCATGGAGGAGTTATGGCGTGCATGGCTAGCATGACGGGGTCATGTCGAGCATAGCGAGGTCATGGGGGTCTGAATGACTTAAAAGTCACTTTTTTCATTCTTCTTCTTTCTTACTTTGCTCGTTTGTGCCTTCTCTTCTTCAGATCTTCTATTCATCGTCAGTGACCGCCACAGCTCCTGTCGTCACCTCCTAGCTCTAGTCGTCCGTACAGTAGCAGTACGTAAGGAGGAAAGTAATATTTTATTATTTATTTATAGTTTCATTTTGTAGGTTTTAGTTTTACTTTGTTTTGGTTTATGAATATAGTTTATTTATTTATGTATACATTTCTTAGTTTGGGTTGTTAGGTATGATTTATTTAGTATTTATGAATATCAAATAATGTTCATAAAAAAAAATTAAGGTTTGAGTTACTCAAAATGAGTTGTAAGTTGAATGAGAAAGACTTAGGTTAAACTTTGGGTGTGTATTAATGTATTTTGAGTATGGTTGAGTTGTAAGTTTATTTAATATTGTTCATGATTTTTTCTTGGTATTAAATAGTGTGATCATTATCAAGTTTTTTGTATGTATATTAAAATGAGTCATCAAGATTGAATAGTGTGAAAATTATCAACTATCAAGTTTATAGTTGAATAGTATTATTATTATCGTGATTCTATTTATTTTTGTTATAGTTGAATTGTAAGTTTAATTTGCTAACATTGTGTATTATTGTCTTGTTAATCAAAGTTAATAATTTGTTAGTCATTTGTATATTATTGTATTTGTTTTTTTATCATCAAGAAATTGTATAGACGGCGATAAGAAAGTACAAACATCCGGGTGAGCTGCCCAATAAAAGAAATACAAAACAAGGCAAGAGCATAAAGAAAAAGAGAACTCAAGACCGCCCTCGAGTTTGCACACCAATTAGGTATCACACGCTCCCCATCCAAGATTTAATCTCACATCTCTCGTCCGCATGCATCAACGTGTAAGAGCGTATCTGCAACGATCTAAGAACGTCCTCTGGTGTCTTCTCCTCCTCCATAAAGATCCTACCATTTCTGGTGACCTAGATGTACCATAATCCAATAGTGATCACCTACTCCAAGCTTTCCTCGCCCCTCTCTCCGAGACTCTGGAGGTCCATCTAATAAATAGCTTGTGAACTTTATGAGAACGAGTGTATAAGACTCCCCACCACATGTGTATCTCCCGCCAGAATCTCTACATCCACCGACATGAAAGCATGAGGTGCTCACTAGACTCCTTCCTCCCGCTGCAAAGAACGCAAAATCGGTGACCAATCGGGATGCCCCCCACAAAACCAAGACACGTCTCGTCGGGAGACCGTCCTAGAGGACAAGCCAACCGAAACTCATGAAGTTCGGAGGCACTGGCATAACCCAAATTCTAGTCGTCCAGTCAACCAGATCTACATTGTCATCCTCTGTGAGTATGGAAAAACCCTTACTCGCCAAGTAGCCCTACTGTCATGGACCCAGTAAATGAATTTCTCTTTACCCTCTACTGGTCTTGTGGTGTATAGAAGTGTCAACATCCCCGCCAACTCCTATACTGGTCTCGATGCGAGGGTCCCACGCGTGGCAATCGACCAACCATCCATCACTCATGCATCACTAACTGTGTGATCAGGATTGCTCATCTATCTATAAAGTATCCGGAATTTGATCCTGAGGCAGAAGTCCCCCAACAAACAGTCATCCCAAAATATGATTCGTCTGCCTTTACCCAGCCCCCACCCAACGCACCTGGTCTCTAACACCTTGGGGAAAGCTGGATTAGATGCCAGCCTCAAAATGTTCTGATAGCATTTTTGTGCATTAGTCCAATTGCTAGTAGTCTATAAATGTCTATGTATATTAATCATCGTTTGTAATAAATAAAACGGCTTTGTATTACTTATGTGTTGAAGTAATATGTTGAGCATGATCTGATTTATGACCACTAAAGTAGTAGAACCATAAATATGTACGGATCACACTTAACAAGTCCCTGGTCAATATACGCTTCAATTGAAGTGACCAGTATGAGGATGGTTCTCAATGATGTAGTTTTTCTTATCATAGGGATGTGGGATCCCGGAATCATATCATAAATATCATGTGATGATTGGTATCGAACGACCCGCTTTGAATAGTGTTTCATAGATTAAGCCATGGACATATTCAAATGCGATAGCTTGTCACAATATCCTTAGACCAAGGAGTCTTTGTGATCGCTATGCGGTCGACGTACAGCTTTGACTTGCGCCTAACGCTTTCCGTAACAGGATTGCAATAATGGGCATGATTGTGTGGCATAACGGATTGCATAAGTGACACGAAAGACGGCTAAGGGATTTATCCCTCGTACTACGGTATGGGAAAGATATCCATTTAGGTCGCTTGATCGAGAGTGACTGAGAGGAAGTGCATGGCCATGCCAGTGATGCGAGTTATCAGTTCTCAGTCGTCTCGCATATCAAGTAACAATGATTGATTAAACAAAAATGACGACTCTATGCCTTGTGATCAATCAGGGTGTCTAGAGATAACATGATAGTGACTTTTACGCACAAGGTTAAATCGAATCATCGATCATCATGCACCTTGGGTAATCATAATGTCTTACTAGAGACCACTTCTGATGGATCGGGAAAGAGAGATCTCTTGCGCCGATCTGCCAAAGGTGGCATGAGCCTAGAGGGTCACACACATATAATATGGATAACTTGAGACAAGGAAACATTGGCATTTCTTGAGGAGCAAGACATGGCCAAAACTGAGGGTTTTAGGCCATGAGTTCAGTTTTGTGAGAATGATTAGCGAATCGAGAAAACTGAGTTTTTCGTCGATATCGCGTCGGACTTTGTTTGATAAGTGACGACTAAGGGTCGGATATTTTTGGACACGACGCGCGACCGCATGGGCGAGCCCATTGGGCTCGGCCCATGAGGTCACTAGGCCGACCCAACAAAGACCCAACAAGGCCCAATAAGCACCATGTGGCCGGCCACTTGGTGGGTCCAAGTGCGGGGGCCACACACCATGCTTAGTTGGTGTTGTTTATTATGATGAAGAGTGATTTGTGAGATTAGGTGATGACTTACCTTTTAACCCATGACTTCATCATTTGTTAATTTAATCAATCAACCTTTATTAGTTGATGAAGTAGACAAAAAAAAATCACACAACAATTGGAAGAAGCTCATTCTCTCTCTCTTTTCTAGTGTGGCCGGCCACTCCCTCTTCCCCTCTCCTTTTCCTCTCTTGTTCTTCACACTTTAGTTCTAGTAGGCTAAGTGTGTTGGATCTTAAGGATCATCCTCTTGGTGTGGACTTGCTCTAGAGAAGAAGATCATCTTGCTCTTCTTTCTTGATTCAACAAAACAAAAAGGTAAACTCTTGTGAAATAAGTTTTGCCTTGAGATTTAATGACTTATATTCTTGGACCGTTTTTGGAGTTTGTATTGTTTATGCTTCCGCTATCTTGATGATCTTGAACGCTCCAACACCTTACATGTTGACTACGAATTTTGGCAAATTACTACTAACAAGTATGTTAGTTTATATTAAATAAATAAAATAAAATATAAAAATGAAAATCCGTCATGGCCTCGCCATGGCCCTAAAGGCCCCTGTCCGCTATGATAGCGTTGTGCGTCATCTACAACCTTGAAGGCATGTGATGTCACGACTGTCGTGGCTTGCCTTAGCGTCTCACAACTTTTCCACTCCCATGTCTGCTACTCGTGACTTCGCCATTCACGACAGCGTGTCGTGACTGGAACTGTCATTAATTGAACTCCTTAAAATTAAATTAGCATACTTGTGCCCTACATCTCACGACACGAACGACTCGATATGGTGTCATGACTCGAGCTTCTTAGGAATCATAAGATCTCATGCACAATGGAAACAAACATTAACCACAATTCCATCGCAGATCTATGCAATCAGGCAATTAATTAATAATAGTTTGAAAATGATTACTTCTTGTTGATTCTAGTTTGTAGGACTTGGTGGAGATTCATGTGTCTCTTTAAGACACGCCCTTTAGAAACTAAAGTTGGAAGTTGACTAGAACTTGATAAACTTCACAAATCAAAACCACTTTCTAATCAACTATGATCAAAATCGAAAAACCTCTTTTTTCTCTCTATTTATGTGTAAAAAATCAAGTCAAAAACTGAACTTGATTTTTTTTTGAAAATTACATCCTATCTACCCTTAAACCAACCTCACCCAAATACAGTGCTGAGTCTCGAACCCTAATTTAAAGGCACAGAGCGAGCAGTGTAAACCACTAGCCCAAGCTCAAGCTCGTCAAAAACTGAACTAGATATTTTAGCCAAAACAGAGTAATACCTACTTTTCAAAAAACAGAAAAGATAACACTTTGGAAAGTCCTCCTAAAAATGAGGCATTAACTAATCCATTAATTAGATCACTTAATAATGTCACACATACATAATAAATATTAAAAACACATTAAATATATACATATGTTTCACCAAAACATTACCTTAAATTAATGTCAGTATAGGTTCAGGGCAATGAGCCCAAAATTACCATTTCTCTCATAAATCATAAGGGGTCTCTAACGACACATTATGTCTACTCAAGTTTTATGTAAATTGATAATCCGACTTAACCTCTTACGATAATTATCTTTTATCTATTTGTTATCCAATATCTGATTGAACATAAGGGATATTTTGGGAAAATGACCCGGAAGTATCCTGAATTTTGATTCAATTCATGAGTATTTTGAAATTATTGTCCCAAAATGAAATTCAGGTACTGAAGAAAAAAAAATAGGGTATGAAAGCGTCAAAAAAATATATTTGTGTGTACAAAAGTGTCATTTTTCCTTAATGAAACTCATTGCTACTTGAGAGTGTTCTTTTATCTTTGTAGAAACACTATATCTTTCTAGAAGCACTTTTTCAAAACATAGCTAGAGCTAGGTGGGCAATTACATCATCCTTTTGGGTTGATGGGTTTTGTATTAGTTTGATTTGATTAATGTTTATGACCTACTTGAGTTTAAATGCACAACCAAATTCTTATCTTATTTAAGAATTAAGTACTTTTTTTCATCACACTCTTCCATAAAACGGCTGTAAATGGGCAACTATTATTCGCAAGTTATTACTTCTCATACATTTTCCAAACCAACCTTAGCCACGAAACTTGGTGTCCAAGCTTTTCATTTCATTTTATATCTTTTCTGAAACGTGGTCTTTAAGTTAGTTGACCTGAGACTCAGAGAACCAGGAGAAATAAAGAATGAATATTAATAGAGAAATACAAGTATTCTATTAACAGATGATAATTACAAGAAATGGGATTAGTATATATATGAATAAGATTTGCACATGGGATGAGCAAATAGGCAACAGCTGGTAGGTGATAGTTTATGAAGGAACTGCTGCTTAGTTTACAAATATATTTACCGCATATTAAATTGTTTTGTTCACAACTGTTTGTGTTGGGATCACTTTCTAATTTTGACTACTTGGTTTGTTAACGTGGAAAAATGGTACATTAATTTGCATGCATCGGGTGTGTTCAGACAGGACTGGACCGTCGTGAGATCTTGAATCACGTGAGTGCTTACGTTGACGGCCTGAAAAATCACGTGAGCGGAGTTGACCGGGCGGGTCAAAGGAGTTACTGAGTCAAAGTGTGCACTCAAAACTGAGTCAGCTAAAGATGTGGCGGTTCCTTGGGTTGCCAGGGCTTTCCATAAACAGCAAATCAATCAACTTCCATGAACTTCAATAAAATAATAGTAGTAAATCAGTAGAGTTTACAGCGAGCTAATTTGAGTTCAATTCATCAAGTTTTCGATTTGAGCACAGGGGTGATTTCACTTAGATCCCTCCAAAAGTTTAGACTCTCACTTATGTCACCAAAAATTTAATTTAATTTGTGAGGTTACTAACAAATATAATTAATCTCACTGTTATTTGTGACGGATCCATAAATTTTTTTAAATGGGCAAGATTTTTCTACTGAAAATTTAATTAATTAATTAATAACATAATTAATTAATAATTATAATAATTTATGAGTAAAATAATTACTGAATGCATATAACAAAAATTAATTCGAGCTTGATTATTTCTTTTTTAGTTGAGTTTGAATTTAACTTTCATGTATATATAAATACAAAGTGAGCCGGTTCGCGAGCCTTACAAACTCTAATAGTTTGGGATCGATTTTGATTCGTTTATCAAACAACCTACTCTTGAACTTAATTTTTGCATAAATTTGCTTAGAAATTTCATAAATTTTCAATAATGAACAAATAATTTAATTCATAAAATATAATAAACAAAACAAATAATTTAATGAAAAATGAAAAAATAATTTAACCAATACAATAATTAGTAAAAAAAAAAATCATAACTATGAACAAAAAAGTAAAGAGAGAATGAAAAATGGTCCATTTTAACCTCATAGATAAAATACAACACAATTACCACTGAGGCAAGCAAATTTCATTATTAAGTTGCATAGTTTTTTGTATACATATCATAATTTAAGGGGATCATATTCAATTTTCGGAAATTTTTTTAATGATTTTTTTTTTCAGGTGGGGGGGGACCTCCCCCCTTGAATCCGTCACTGACTATTATAACTTCCGTTACTTTTTTGTATACATATCAAAATTCTGTTTGAGCAATGGAACAAGCTTCCTTCAGCTTCCCCTCCTTATGGACACTGTTTTCCAATATTCATATGCTACACTTAATATCAAAGGTTTCATATGAGAGTCTGTGAGACCTAATTAAGGGTAGTTTGACCATTATTAGAAAAATTCTGGTCACGTTCCGCACACATGAGCGAGATAACGAAAAAAATAGTAACGGAAGTTATGAAAGTGAGACTAAATATGTTTTTGGTGATCTCACAAAATAAATTAAATTTTTAGTGATGTAAGTGAGACTATAAATTTTTGTGGTGACCTCAGTAAAATTACCCCTTCAGCACAATGTTAGGTTCATTCAAACGAGTATGAGTTTTAATTTTTTATAAATTATGTATTGGATATCACACCTAACAATTTTTAAAATTATTTTTTATTTGAGTTTAGAATATTATTGCAAAATACATGGTCTTCGACTTTTGTAAGGAATTTTCGTATAACTCGTCTTTTCTTAATAATTCTATTTCAATGATACACATATATTTATTCTTAAATTTATAGCTATAATGGATAGCTCTTTCCTCCCTCAAAAAGGCTTACAAAAAACATCACATACTTTCAAGGAGTTGACGGTAAACTCAATTACTATTGTCTGTGTGGCTAATGTTTTTCTGTTACTAATTATATAGATCGAAGTCGGAGAGGTTCACATGTAAATTTGTTTCATGTAAATTAAGGATATCAAACAAATAAATATCAAAATTGTTACTTTCCAGCTCTTAATGTTTCCCGTTACAGTTTGATCGGGCCCAATAGTTTGATAACCAGTTATTGAGGGTACAGCTATGGCCCAAACCAGACATCAATTGGATCGTTCGCCCATATATTTTTGAGAGTTCAGACTGAAAAAGATTTGAGAGTTCAGACTGAAAATACATACATAGATAGTGGTCTAATGACAAGTGCTGGCGACGAAAGCTCAGGGCCTCACTACCAGCTTTCTTTAAAGAAGTTTCGGAAGCAGGGCGACCCAATGTGGCCGGGGGCCTAAAGCGAAAATTAAATGGACGCCTTTTGTGAATTTAGAGCTGACATTTTTAATCTATTAAAGCTTCAATTTTTTTTTCTTTTAAATTTTGTGTATCAAGAATCACATTGTCAAATAGTTAAGAACTTAACCGTCTAAAGCTAACAGTAGTAGTTACACACCTAAATAAAAGGAAACAATTGAAGCTGTATGTTTGTACCAAGCAAATTGAAGCCTTACCAAACGACCTTATTAGTGTCTATAATACCGTTACCAATATTTGCACAATGATACATTAGATGAATCAAACTATATACAAAATTATAAATGTCTTTTCTAAAATTGCAGACAACATAACCCAAATCAAATCATTATAATACATCACAATCAGATTTAATATTTGTTGATTTGTTCAATTTGGTTTTTGCCTCGTGATTTTTATCGCTCGATGATGGTGGCCCAACCGGTCCAGTAACGATCACATTCGGTAACATGAGGGCAGCAAAATTTGGGGTAAGCAAAGCACAATAGGAACTTGATGGAGGTCGTTGGGGGAGCGACGACAATCATGGTAGCGGTGGGTTGTTGCTTCATGTGCGCGGTATAGTGGTGTACAAGATCGGCAGGCACTATAGTCAGAGAAGCAAAACGAGAACAATAACGCTGTATTTAGATGTAATTTTTTCAGTATACATATGAGAATCATATTCACCAGAAGAATTGTTATGGATTGCGAATGAAATAATTTTTTTTGTTTAATTTATAATTGTTATTGAAGTTGTTAAGAGTGAGATTTGACGAGGGAGAGGGAGAGTACGACAAAATGAGTAACAGTGTATTTTTTTTCAAAGTTGATGTAATCACTTGCAAAATAGTTTATTTTTGGAGTAGCCAAGTGAAGTTTTTCCTAAAAATAAATCCATGAAACAAAGTATGAATAAAAAATAAAAGGTGCAAATCACCATAACATGCATGCAATCACCTTTATAAATACCTAGTTGTGAGCAGGAAAATGATGAGGCCACGAGAAAGATGACCACTCAAGAAATGAAGAGAGCATAGAGTCTGTTTTCCTCCATCCATTCATGAGGCAGGAGCAGAGAATACGCATAAAACTGCAGGTGAAAGAAAACAATCTCAAATATCGTGTCCTCGTCTCAAAAGACTGCGTTTCTAGCCATTTAGATTTGCCAAAGTCAAAAGTAAACCATTTGAAGGCTACTAATGCTGCATCAAAGACTCCTGATGCTGCATAGTCAACTCTAGCTTGAGGAAATAGGAGATGGCGTGTGGGAAGGCAGCCCCTATACACCTCCAACAGAAACGCCAAACTCATGAAAAAGAAAGAAGAAAATGTGAAAAAAATCCTCGAATGCTCATTATGTAAAAAATAATGACATCAACTATTATACAACGGAATCTTCCTATATTTCAAAACCCCCACATAGGGGTGTTAAAAAAAAACCGAACCGACCAAAACCGACCGAACCGAACCAAACCGAATCGAAAAATGGTCGGTTTTGGTCGGTTCGATTCTGGTCGGTTTTGGATAACGGTCGGTTCAGTTCTGGTCGGTTTTGGATAACGGTCGGTTCGGTTTCGGTTCAATTATCTGAAACCGATCAAAAACCGAACCGACCGACAAATGAGTAAAACATTTATAAAAATCATATATTTTCATACATTTGGGCTTGGATTTACTTGGCCCATCACTCCAAATTGAGCCCAAAGGCTCACATAGACACATCACACATGTGTGGCTGGCAGGGTGTTTCACAGATGATTAAAAATTGATAACATTAAAAAAAATCGAAATTATTTATTTCACAGTCACAACTCACATGTGTGGTGTGGCCGTGGGCCGCGTGGCTGAATGGCTCCTTTAGGCTTTAGGGTTTGAACTCACGGCGTCGCTTCATCTCGGCGGCGGCGGCGGTTTCTCTCACGGCGTCGCTTCATCTCCTCGATTCGGCGGTGGCGTCGCTTCATCTCATCGATTCGGCACCGCCCCGTCAACCAATTCGGGCCTCCAACTTCGTGTTCCCTTTCGCCGAGACTGCGAGAACGACGAGCACGAAAAACTCTGTCTGGAACTCGACGGCGCCTCCGCCTCCGCCTCCATGCTTGACGCTGCTCGACACCACGGAGCACGGTCGGTCGCAGCAGAGCACGAACGCCTTGCTTGGATCTGGCGACGCCATCCTCGCCTGAATCTGGAGCCGCTGCCACGACGCCAACAGTGCTGCTAAGTGCTGAAATATTTGGTGTTCGGTTCTTTTCGGTTCAAACCGAAAACCGACCGAATATGTCGGTTTGGTTTTTTCAACCGACCGACTTTGGTCGGTTCGGTTTCGGTTTGATTTTTTGAAGAACCGAATTGGTCGGTTCCGTTTTGGTCGGTTCGGTTCGGTTTTTGAACCGTGAACACCCCTACCCCCACAGCCATAATTGTTCTATGAGCTGCTAACTAGGAAAATCTCTGACTTTTGGCAGTAAAGAGATGACATGTCCAATCCTCTTGAATCTCATATATACTGGCAACGTAAGACAATGTCATAAAGACAAAAACTCAGTGAATGGGTTCTTTCACTACCAGTGGCGGATCCAGATAATTTGTGGGGGGGGGGGGGGATTTTACATTAAATTTTTAATTAAATAATTAAATAATTAATAAATAATATATTTAATTAAAAATAATAATTTTATTAATAATATAATTACTAAATGCGTATAAAAAATTTAATTCGAGCTTGATTATTTATTTTTTTAGTTCAGTTTGAATTTAACTTTCATATATATATAAATACAAAATAAGTCGGTTCGCGAGCCTTTCAAACTCGAATAATTTGGTCTCGAGTTCGATTTGTTTATCAAACGATCCACTATTGTACTTAATATTTGCATAAATTTGCTTAGAAAATTGAATTTTTTTAATAATTAGTAAATATAATACACCGAACAAAAATTTTAATGAAAAATGAAAAAACAATTAACTAATACATGAAGTCAATAATTAGTAAAATATAATTTGAACTATGAATCATAAATAAAGAGAGAATGAAATATGCTCCATTTTAAAAGCCCACACAACTATAAAAGTAAGATTAGGCCCATAAATCATTAGAAAAAAACACATCTATTAAAAAGTTTTTCAATTCCAAGGTTTGAACCTTGGACCTCATTAATAAAATACTACTCCTTAACTACTAAGTCAAACAACTTTTACTATCAAGTTGCACAGTTTTTGCATATATATCATAATTTAAGGGGGGCATATCCAAATTTCAGAAAAAATTTATATGATTTTTTTTTCGAATTCCCGCCAATGTTCACCACTATCGCCAGTGTAACGATCTCAAGTAACAATGGGCAAACAAATATTAATTACCCAAATATCGTACCCACGAAAAAATATTTTTTTTAAACCGCCAAATTCAGTATTTATGACTAACCGCATTCGATCATTTAAAAGCTGTTGTGGACTGAAATAAAGACGGTAATTTAAAATATAAAGATAATGCAGAGGGAATTATGATTTAGGGTAAGTTAATCACAAAATAGTTTGCGACACAATAATCAATAAGCATGTATGTTCCCTTATTTAAATAGGGACAAAATGGAAATTCTCTAATATACCCAGTTCTTTGTAATATACTAGAAGGTATAAGTCAATTAATATGACCTAACTCGCTAGAGCCTAGGTTTAAGATAATAGGGTTAATTAAGCTTATTGAATTCGTCTAACTTTCAAGGGTTAGCTTATGGCTATTGCACTCGTATTTACCTTACCGATTTGAGCTAAGATTTAAACTCAAGTTCCAATTAATTTTAGTTCCCTTCTACAAAACTGTATTTGATAAACATAAATTTTATGAGCTAGACTGTATCAAAACTTGAAAAGAGTTAAAACATCATGATAAATTAATTGAAGACCCCCTAACGCGGAGCTATAGGCATGTAAAACTTATTAACATATCCATACACAATTAATTCAACACATGCCCCGAATCAGTAGAGTTTAGCTACTCATACCAAAATGAGACGTATTCAAATTATTCAAGTAAACATTCATAGAGACAAGAAGAAGATAGAGAGATAAAAGTCAATTGACGAATTAATCTTCATATATTTTCATGTCTTGAACATTATACAGAGAATTATGAACCTTCCTCCTATGGTATCCCTCTCACACAAAAACAAACTCTCTCACACATGCATAAATTTCAAAAATTGCTCAGGAGAGATTCTCTAGGTCAGAAATTGGTCCCTCTATATATAGAGAAAATCGCACGGACCAGTGTAAAAATCGCGTGAGTCTATATGTATAAATTTTTAAAGCTAGTTAGATTCTTATTCCTTTTTCTGCATATCATATTTGTGTGGTAGGTAAGCAAATGCATAGATCCGTGCGTTTTTTCCTTTTCCTTAGCAAATTACGATATTTCCTTATTTAGTTTAAGTACGACAAACTCCATACGAGTATGCCATCTATATGACTTAAGGTTGGCAAGGTACGAAGTCCTTACCTAACAGTCAAATCAACGACTATATTTCAGTATGTTAAGCTATAACATATACATTTGGGCCAAGAAGTCAACACTCGAAGGACGACGTACTCATGGATGAGTGATATTTCTTGGTACGATGTCCTTATGACAATGACGACGTACTATGTAAGAGCACCTCTGTCTGCACACTTCCACAAATATTTGCTGCCATCAGGATATCCTCCTAACAGTAAAGTAGTGTTTACATATTAATGTAATTACAATTAATATAAAAATGACAAAATACATCAAATTGTTATAAATATACAAGATGAATCTTGATAAACAAAGCAACAAGGCAAGTAATATATACGAGACATGGATGGATGGAAGCAATATAGCAAACGTTGGCCAAACTTCTAAGAAGCACAAGCTCTTCTTATAATCATAATTTCTTTACTATACATATGAGCATCTCTGTCTGTACATATGAGCATCTCCCCGTTTCACTCTTTTCCACACTTCTTAACCAAAAGCAACAACGCACAACACCCATATATATAATGGGATGATGGCGGTGAAGGGAAAGGGTGAGTCACAACAAATAGGTGATGGCCACACCATTAATCAACACGTGGATATTTTATAACACCCTCCTTGGACACCATCTATTTATAAATAATTATTTTTAATTTTACAAGAAAAAGCCTGGTAGGATAAAAACCGAGTAAAGAAATTTAGGTGATGTTGGACGTGTATAATGTTGCCTCGTTAAAAACCTTTTCAGTAAAATCCAATGGGACAAAATCTGAATAAGGGAAAAAGAGTGCAGCGCACATTTATCCAAAGTGTGTTCAATTTCATAATTTGTACTCCTGATCGATGCTCCCCCTGACCGTTGCTCCCCCTGATCGTTGCTCCTCTTGATCGATGCTCCTCTTGATAGCTGACAACGTTTCTTTGATTTTCTTGTATGATCGAGCTGATGTCTTGCATAATGTTCTCAGTAGATGTCGAATTTTAGAGAATAAATCTCCAGGATTTTCACTTATAAAGTACTTTCTTGATATCAATATCGTAACTCTTTTGGAGTTTGTAGTATAAATCACTTTTAGCGATCCGTTCTCGAATACCATCATACAACTTGCATCGAAGTTAGCTCATGTAGCGCAAGACTTTCTGAATTCGCAGTTAGCTCATTTAACGCAAAAATTTCTGAATAATTGGAGGAGGTCGCAACCAAAGTTTGATCTATAAAGCGTCAGGATTGCTGCAATTATGAACTTTATCTGGGAGCGAGGTTATTGGGATTTGAATATGATCTGCATCTGCAACTTGACCTTGTTCTAATGTCGTCCAATAAGCTTTGAATTCAATATGACTAGCACCTTTACCGCAACTTTCATAACTCGCCTTTGAACGAGTGAATGAGCATCATTCATGTAGAAATGCTTCATGAGTGTTTGAGTTATATTTTCATCAGAAGTATACTCGGTCTGCAGGCTGAGACATTTTTCGAGACTTTCATATCAAATTTCTCATTTCCAATATTTTGCAGTATTTCGAATCTCTTTAGGAGTCTCAGCTAAGTTCATATTGACATAAAATATATAAGATAATATATTATTAATTTCTCATTTGCGTAATGCAACATAACTCATTACGAGAGTTTTATATAAATATCGGTATAAGTGTACCGTATAAATAAGTATTGAATACGTTCATCGTATACATATCTAGTTCTTCGGGAACTTTTAAACTAATAAGTATATGAAATGATCACAATATATAAAAATGTTTCATCAAATCGATTTCAGGTCATTGAGAAATATCTTAGTCTGCAAGCCTTACATTATATCGATCGATTTTTCAGTTCGTTTATTCGTGAATTGTATTTGACTGGCTGAACATCTTCTGGTGCTTGATTTATGGGGTCAAATACTTGGTGTTCTACAAGAACCAACTGTTATACAAAAACCGAATGTTAAGCTTGAACCGATAAGCTTTTAGGAATTGACGGTCCTTTATAGTCCCAATGGTTCTTCAGGAATTAATAATTTATCTTTGAATCAGTAGTTCTTCAAGAACTAGCAATTCATCTGGAACTATTTATCTATTAACCTGATTCTTTTATTTATG
Organism: Geranium rotundifolium; assembly: GCA_963920655.1. NCBI lineage: Eukaryota > Viridiplantae > Streptophyta > Magnoliopsida > Geraniales > Geraniaceae > Geranium > Geranium rotundifolium. The sequence continues at coordinate 30,561,198 of OY987312.1, read as the reverse complement.
AGTAACAATATATTTTACTCATATTTGTTTCTTGTGCTTCTGGCGAATACTACATGAATTCATTGCTCCCATTTGCATTACCATCATTTATCTTAATTCTCAGATGTGTGTTTCACTAATGCTTCAGGCAATTTAACTTCTTCAACGAGTCTTATATAAATACCATTGTCCAAAATACCGTATAAATAGGTAGTGACAACATGCATCAAATTCATATCCAGTCCTCTAGAGACTGCTAAAAATGATCAAGTATCTGAAAGAAGCAATTCTTTATTGATTATCACGCGTTTTCTACAAAAGCTTCAAGCATTTGGTTTGCGACATTTGGAAAACTTATCCACTGCACTTTCTTCTCATATTGTAATGTGTGTGGATCTAGATGAGACGTAATATTTACTTTCCATGAAAGTTTATGCCTAACTTCAGGAGGCTCTTTCTCTTCACACAGAGGTAGAAATGTTGTCTCATAACGATATATAAATTGTGCAGTAAATTATATAGACTTCAAGTGTTCAAAATGCATGACAATAGACGATGAAACAAAAACCATACTCATTTTTTGTTTAGATCTCATTTTTGTGCTTGCGAGAGAGTGCTACTAGCACATATATTGCATAACTAATAAGTAAATGAGATATATCAAATTGCATATGAGAATATTGATGATATGCAAAATATTATCAAGACGAATAGATTGTGATCAGAAAAATCTACCATTAACTCTGTAATGTATGCCAATAGTTTAGCAAAATACAATATTATGAGTTGGAATTAAACAAATATGTGACCATCTTCGGGATGTGTCAACATTATCATAAATAAATAGAGTCACATATATTTCTCTAAATTATTTGAATGAATTATAGAAATTTAATACTTACCTTGGCTTGAGATGGTTGGATCACAGATTTTCCTTGTGAACAAGCGGTGCAAATAACTTTGTTGGACATCAAAATCTTCTAAATTTTCAATGAATGTCCACATGAATTTGAATAATCCTACGCATCACCGTTGATCAAAGACGATTATGGAAAATCATAGAGATTTGAGATAAAGAACTTCAAGTTCAATATTGCGTAGGTCTCATCTATTCATCGCACGCTTTTCACCATATCATTTGAGGTCTCAATATGATATTCATTTTGGCGGATATACCAAGGTTAGGCATGAGAAATATCACTTCTAGGATCCATACTAAAAACCTGTATTTTTATCTATCCTACAAGAAACGTTTAGAATTTCGGGTTCAAAATAAATATTCATCAAGCTTGATATTCCACATTTAACAACTAATCTGATTATGTTTAGAACTTCAAGTTCTAATAAATTTTGAATATTGGTGTCACGTGATATAATACATCGATATATATTTTTAATTAGAATATCAGAACTTTAAATTATGTATATTTCATGAACTTCGGGTTATGAAAATTTTCATAAATGCTAAATCAGAACTGCAGATTCCGTATACTTTATGAATTTCGAGTCATATATTCAATAAATGCACATTGAGTCAAAACTTTGAGTTCTGTGTGTTTCGAGTATCAATTTCGAGTCATATGTTTCAAAAAATGCACATTGAGTCAGAACTTCGAGTTCTGTGTGTTTCGAATCTGTATGAACTTATGGTCAAACATATTTTAATAATTAAATCAGAACTCTGTGTTCCATATTCAGATGACTTCTGATCATGTATCTTTGAATAGTTATACATCCAATTAGAACTTCGGGTCTTGTCTAATACATGTCACGAAAATTCAAGAAGATATATAGTGTATACAAATAACATAATATAAATGACATGTATAAATAAATACAGTACCACACTTTGAGCACCGATGGAGGTATAACCTACCGTAGGTTAACTCACGGAGTTTAAATAACAAGAATAAATAGTAGTAACATATAATATAAATACCAAATATAAATAAACATAAACTTCAGGTTTCGGGCTTCAGGCCTTTATCTTTAGGAACTCCTGGTCCCGAGATGCATCAATTTCGTCTTTTGGTTTCTAGCACAAAAACACGTTAATTTAAATGTGTGCAACACGATCATTTGTACTGGGATCTCGTTTGTTGAATTGTATACGAACTTCAGGTTCACGAATATATACCACGATACAAAAATTTGATTAAAACAATGGTGTTTTGTTATTTGCTTCTTCACCTATTTGTTATCTTGTAGCAAAATCATCGGATCATTAAAACAGAAGCAAATCAAATTTGATGCGAAATAAGTATACGCAGAATAACTAATATCATAATATAAAATGAAAAACAATTTGGTAGAGTCTCGTGCTGATAACGTGTTATAAATATAGAAGATGAATCTTGATAAACAAAGCAACAAGGCAAGTAATATATATACGAGACATGGATGGATGGAAGCAGTATAGCAAACGTTGGCCTAACTTCTAAGAAACATAAGCTCTTCTTATAATCATAATTTCTTTACTATACATATGAGCATCTCTATCTATACATATGAGCATCTCCCCGTTTCACTCTTTTCCACACTTCTTAACCAAAAGCAACAACACACAACATCCATATATATAATGGGATGATGGCGGTGAAGGGAAAGGGTGAGTCACAACAAATAGGTGGTGACCACACCATTAATCAACACGTGGATATTTTATAACACAAATAAGTTAACTTATACAATTGTTTATTGTTTGTTTATTAGGGGTAATAATATGTATATAAGCCCTTGTGAAATATGTCCATCAAAAGGGGAAATCATGAATTCCGTGTTATGCTTCAATCATTATTGAAAACAACTAATTTAATCCCTTTTATCATTATTGGAAACAACTAATTTAAACCCTAACTAATTTAAACCCTTTTATTATTATTGAAAACAACTAAAATTTCAAATATGTATATCATGAAATAATGGTTACTAATCGATTACCAACACTAATGGAAATATGGTTATTCCCGGCGAGATATCGATAGATCTCGCCGGGTTGGTTACACCAAGCTGGCAAGACTTATATATTGCCGGGTTGGTGAAACCTGCTCGGCGAGATTTTGATTATCTCGCCAGTTTGGTGAAACCAGCCCGACGAGATATTCAATATATTGCCGGGTTGGTTTCACCAAACTGGCGAGATAATCAAAATCTCGTCGGGCATGATTCACCAAACAACAATCGGATTTTGTCCATCAACGGTCATATCCTTTCCCGTCGAGATATTGCACAAAATCTCGCCGGGAAAGGATATGATTGTTGATGGTCAACATCCGATCGTTGACGGTCAACGACTCCAACCCGGCGTGACATTGCAATATATCGTCGAGAAAGAGTTTGTTGACCATCAACGGTCGGATGTTGACCATCAACGATCATAACCTTTTCCGGCGAGACATTACACAATATCTCGCTGGGAAAAGGTTCTGAAAATTCTAAAAAAGGTCCATGCATGACTTCATTTGTCAAAATTTGATTTGTGGAGGATCATTGGAACTTGTTGATAGAGGTGAAGATTTTGAGTGCATATAAAGTCGAAGATTACTAGTCTGGATCTCGAGTTCCCCTCGAACGTCATCAAACTCGTCGTCTCTAATTTTTTCGTCCCCGTTGGTCGATCTCTAGATTTGCATGTTAGTTTGGGTTTTCGATTTGCTATGAAATTTTAAATTTGCTATGATATTTCGATTTAGCTATAACATTGCTATGGATTTTTGTAGCTTAGATTATGAATTAATGAAATTTTGGTGAACTAGACTATGAATTAGTGAAATTTTGGTGAACTAGACTATAAATTACTATCACGTATTGTATCGTATGTAGATATGTCAATTATGTAGATATATAATAATTATCCCGTATTATATTGTATTGTATTGTATGTAGATATGTCAATTATGTATATATATAATAAATATCACATATTGTATAGTATGTAGATATGTCAATTATAGACCGCCGTAGGTGGATGGATATAGAAAATAGAAGGTCGCAAGCGTATATGGACGGTGTCGAAAATTTCATAAAGTATCCAAAAAATACGTTTCAACACGGTCGTGATCGATATCTATGGTCATGCAAAACCTATCACAATATGACTGCCCAACATGAGAATACAATACGTACCCACTTATTGCAATACGACACGGTTTCGACTTACAATGTGCGGATCTGTCACGGTGAAATGACACGGTTTCGACTTACAATGATTGTCTAACTTATCTTTTCTGAAGGCGCTTTTGAAGTTGATGACCATTAAGAAAAAAATCAGCAACGTCAAACATAACATTTGACATGAATTGCGAGTTTTACATAAATTCGCACCTGTCGCCTAATTTCCACCCTGGATTATATGTCGAAGCGAAAAAGATGTTGAAGAAGATAGGGATAGATTGTATCAAGTACACCGTGCATCTTGTACTATAAACAATATGAATTTGCCAATTTCTTCCCTATTTGTCGGACATCTTGATGGGTAGATGGGAAACAGAAAAAAAAAACCAAGGAAAATTGTTTGGTACTTTCCTATTATTTCGTGGCTCCAGCGTTTGTACATATCAACGAAGAATGCCGACCAAATGTGTTGTCACGGGAAAAGGGTCAGAGACATAAACAACGTTGGCCATCCAGCTGACGACGTATCTTGGAAAGAGTTTGATCAATTGTACCCAACATCAGCAGGCTCAGACGGACGCTCAGATTAAGGTCGAGGTCGAGGCTCGGCTTAAGGCCAAGATGGAAGCTCGGCTTAAGGTTGAGGTTCACGCTAGTATTCAGGATCTACTGGTCCAGTTCGGCTTGCCGGCTAATATGCGAATGTCGCTTCCGGCCAGGGCCTAGAGCCCCGTCGTCACTTCGACTCCGACCCCGGGCCTTACTCTGACTCAGACGGTGACACAGCTGACTATCTCATCGGGAGTGCCTTCGGACCAACAGCAACCTCCAGCACCTGCCGACGAACAGCCGCGCCCAAGCAAGAGGTTTCAAGAAGACGACGAAGAATACGTTGAAGACAAAACAGTTAGGACAACTCCCATAGGTTCATTGGTTACATATTTTTTTGATGTTGTTTGTAATCATACTTTTATTGTTTGACTTTTAATTTGGTGATAATTGAGAATTATCTTTCTTCGATCGCTGGAAATTGCAGTTTAGGATTTAGTTGAATTGAATTGGCAGATTTTACAGGTGTCATTGGTAACGGAAAACTGACAAAATGGGGCAGATTCTGCCCAAATTTTTATCAAATTTAAACGGCGAGATGTTGGTCAAAATCTTGCCGGCTAAGGGTATAAAACCTAGCCGGCGAGATATTGACCAATTTCTCGTCTGCTGGGTTTTACAACCTTCACCTTGCGATAATTTGGCAATATCTCGCCGGGTATTTTACCGGCGATAATTAGAAATTCTCGCTGGAAAAAATTCAGCAGGACGACGAGATATTGGTCACCTCTAAGCCGGAGAGATATTGATGCAAAGTCTCGCCGGCTATAACCATTCCCGACGAGAAACCAAGCCGGCAAGTTTCAAGAAAAAATCTCGCCAGCTTGGCCACGCCGGTGAGATCAGATCTCCTGTCCGGCGGGAGCAAAGTCTCACTGGCTTGGAGCTCATTTTTAGTGGTGCAAGTAATGAAATACAGAAGTAAATCATATATTCCATAAATTTGTAATAGTTCAAGTGTGTGAGCATTAATCAACTTAGCATCCAAATATGTTCGATGTATATTTGTTGACTTAGCAACTATTTTGTTTTTTAAGATTTTGTTACAATTTTAATTAGTTTTTTATTTTTCCTGGAGAATGGAGACACTCTTTGCTGTATACTCATTTCAGCATAATGTATGTGATAATGATTCTTATATTAAGTAACAAGACATGCGATACTATATGTATATATAGGAGTACGTCACCGCCAAACTAAGGAGGCTTCCCTGCTAAGCCAACTGTGGGCCACTGCATGCTTGCCACTTGTTACTAGAAGAGAGGTGGTGGCCACGTACCATTACAACGTCATATTACAATCTCCCCCTTGGACACCATCGATATACAAATAATTACTTTTAACTTTACAAGGAAAAATGGATAAAAACCGAGTACAAAAGTAATTCAGGTAATGTTGGACGTGCAAAATGCTGTCTCGTTAAAAACCTTTTCAGAAAAACTTAGTGGGAAAAAACCTGAATAAGGGAAAAAGAGTGCAGCGCACATTTGTCCAAAGTGTACTCAAATTTATAATTCATCCTCCCCCTGGTTGATGCTGTCATTGATCGATGCTCCCCCTGACCGCTGCTCTCATTGAGCGACACTCCCCCTGATCGTTGCTCCCCCTGAGAGCTGACAGTGTTACCTTGTAGTTATTGCATGGTCGAGCCGATCTCTTACATAAGTTTCTTAGTATATGTCGAGTTTTAGTAAAAAATCTGCAGGACTTTCACTTAGAAAGAACTTTCTCGATATCAATCTCATAACTCTTCTGGAGTTTGAGTATAAATCAATTTCAGCGAACGGTTCCCGAATCTATCTATTTCAATGTATCATCATACAACTTGTATCACAGCTAGCTCATGTAGCGCAAAACTTTCTGAATGATTGGAGGAGGTCGTAACCAAAGTTTGATCTATAGAACGTCAAAATATTGCTGCAATTATGTACATTATCTAGGAGCGAGGTTATGGGGATATAAAAATATGATATATATCTGCAACTTGAACTTGTTCCAATGTCGTTTAGTCGGTTCTTAACTCAATATGGCTAGACTTTTATCGCAACTTTCATTAACTCGCCCTTGAACGGGTGAATGAGCATCATTCATGTAGAAACACTTCAGGAGTGTTTGAGCTATATTTTCATCAAAAATATACTCGATATGCAGGCCGAGACAATATATTATTTTTCCCGATACTTTCATGTCAAAGTTCTCAGTTCAAACATTACACAGTATTCAGGATCTCTTCAGGAGTCTCAGCTGAGTTCATATAGACATACAGTATATATTTTTCCCTTTTCTTATTGATTCAGGCAAAATAACTCCTTACGAAAGTCTCATATAAATGTCGGTATAAGTGTACCGTATGAATAAGTACAAAATACGTTCATCATATACATATTTAGTTCTTCGGGAATTTTTAAACTAATAAGAATCTGAAGTGATAATAATAATTACAAATAAAAGTGTTTTATCAAATCGACCTCAGATCGTTGAGAAATGTCTTAGGCTGCAAACCTTACATTACATCGATCGATTTTTATGTTCGTTTATTCGTGAATAATCATTTGTATTTGACTGGTTGAACATCTTCTCGTGTTTGATTTATGAGGTCAAATACTTGGTGTTCTACGAGAACAAATTTTTCTACAAGAACCGAATGGTTAATTCGAACCGATGACATTTCAGGAATTGACGGTTCTTTATAATTCAATGTTTCTTCAAGAATCAATAATTTTTCTTTGAATCAATAGTTCTTCAAGAACTAGTAGTTCTTCTAGAATTATTTTCTATTCGCCTTATCTGCCTCCTACACTTCTGGCGTATACTAGAGAAATTAAATGATTTCCTTGCATTATCATCATTTAATTAAATTCTCACATGTGTGTTTCACCAATGCTTCAGGCAATTTAACTCTTGAAGGATAATCCCGTATAAATATCGTTGTCCAACGTATAATATAAATAGGTAAGGACAAGTTCATCATATTCATATCGAGTCCTTCACAGACTACTAAAAATGATTAAGTATATGAAATGAGCAATTCTTTATTGATTATCATGCATGTTCTACAAATACTTCAGACATTTGGTTTGCGACATTTTGCAAACTTATTTACTGCACTTTCTTCTCAAATTGTAATGTGCGTGGATCTAGATGAGACATAATATTTACTTTTCACGAAAATTCATACCTAACTTCAGGAGGCTCTTTCTCTTCATACAGAGGTAGAAATGTTGTCTCATAACAATATATAAATTGTGCAGTAAATTAATCACATTTCAAGTGTTCAAAATGCATGTCAACAGATGATGAAACAAAATCATCCTCAATTTATGTTGAGATCTCATTTTTGTGCATCGAGAGAGTGCTAATGGCACATATATGGCACAACTAATAAGTAAATGAGATATATTAAATTGCATATGAGAATATTGATGATATGTAAAATATTATCAAGGCGAATAGATTGTGATAAGAGAAATGTGCTCTTAACTACGTAATGTATTCAACAATTTAGCAAAATGCAATATTATGAGTTAGAATTAAAAAAATATGTGACCATCTTCGGGATGCGTCAACATTACCATAAATAAATAAAGTCACACATATTTCTCTGAGTTATTTGAAATAATTATAGAAATTCAATACTAACCTTGGTTTGAGAGGGTTGGACCATAGAATTTTCTTGTGAACAAGCGGTACAAATAATTTTATTGGGCAATAATATCTTCTGAATTTTCAATAAATGTCCACATGAATTTCGAATAATTCTACACATCATCGTTGATCCAAGACGATTATGAAAAATCACAAATATTTGAGATAAAGAACTTCAGGTTCGTTGAATTATAGAACTATTCATCGCACGCTTTTTACCATATCATTTGAGTTCTCAATATGATATCCATTTCGGCGGATATACCAAGGTTAGACATGAAAATTATCACTTCTAGGATCTACACTAAAAACCTATATTTTTATCTATTCTACATGAAGTTTTTAGAACTCCGGGTTCTAAATAAATTTATTTTTCGAGCTCGATATTTCATATTTGACAATTATGTTGATAATGTTTAGAACTTCCAGTTCTAATAAATTTTTGAAAAAATGATATCATGTGATATGATATATGAATTTAAATTTTCAATCAGAACCCGCGTATTTCAAATCTATATGAACTTCGGGTCATGTAGGTTGTAATAACTAATAAATATACATTGAATCAGAACTTTTACGTTATGTATATTATATGAATTTCGAGTCATATAAATTTCAATAATGTGCATTGAGTCAGAATTTCAAGTTCTGTATGCTTCAAATTTATATGACCGTCTAATCATGCATATTTCAATAATTAAATTAGAACTTCGTGTTCCGTATTCATATGACTTCTGGTCATGTATCTTTGAATAATTATACATTCAATTAGAACTTCAGGTTCTGTATCATACATGTCATAATAATTCAATAAGATATATATTGCGTATAAATAACGAGCAATATAAATGACATGTATAAATAAATACAGTACCACACTTTGAGCACCGATGGAGGTACAACCTACCGTAGGTTAACTCACGGGGTTTAAATAACCGAAATAAATCATAATAACATATAATATAAATGACAGATATAAATAAATAAAACTACAGGTTTCGGGCTTCGGGCCTTTATCTTTGGGAACTCCTGGTTTCGAGATGCAGCAATCTCGTCTTTTAGCTTTTGGCCTAAAGGCGCGTTAACTTAAATGTGTGCAACACGATCATCTGTACTGAGATCTCATATGTTGAATTGTATACGAACTTCAAGTTCACGAATATATATCACGATACAAAAATTCGATTAAAACAATGGTGTTTTTGTTATTTGCTTCTTCACCTCTTTGCTATCTCGTAGCAAGATCATTGGATCATTAAAACAGAAGCGAAACAAGTTTGGTACAAAATAAATATACGTAAAATAACGAACTTCGTAACATTTGAGCAATTCGTGCTGATAATGTGTTGTAAACTAAGAATAATAAAAGCAGACAAAAAACTTATTATAATGCAACAAAACTATATATAATAAGAGAATGAGATAGAGAAGAGATATAATGGAAGAGCAAGAAGACTCTTTGTTGTGTACTCATTTCAGCATAATGTATGTGATAATGATTCTTATATTAAGTAACAAGACATGCGATACCATATGTATATATAGGAGTACTTCACGGCCAAACTAAGGAGGTTTCCCTGCTATAAGCCAATTGTGGGCCACTGCATGCTTGCCACTTGTTACTAGAAGAGAAGTGGTGGCCACATACCATTACCACGTCATATTACAACAAGAACACAATATTCAAACTCCTAATGGAAAATAAATAATCAAATCCAAAAAAGCTCTATCGTAAGATATTCCTTGTGAACTCCCAAGAAGGTTCAATTTAGCAGAGCAAAAGAAATTAATTAGTACCACAAAAAGGCCATTCCACAAAATATTCCAAGCTAGCTAACTCCCAAGAAGTTTCATAATTAATAAGAAATTATAGTTGTGCACGAGCGGCATTGGTGCAGCCTACACAAACACATCTCTTTATAACAGAATCAACGGCTGTGCCCACTTTCGGTAAGAGAAAGATTGAAAGTTACCAAAATTAATGGTATTAACTATATATTAAGAGATTCGAAACCAGAACCCATGGAATGGAATACAGGAATAGCATATATATGTATGCTATTCAGCCACCGATGGAGCGCCTTGACCATCCAGGTGCAGTGGACAAGGATCCTTCATTTCCACACGTGGTAGAAGACGCTGATTCCCGACACGTGGCTCAATTCTTAAATCTTTAGATGCATATTAATTATAAATAGACCAATCTGGCATGCAGAAATATAACAAGAAGAACTAACAGAAGTTAATAAGTACGTAGTGAAGGTTGAGATTATATATGGACAGTCGAGGGAGGCAGCAGCAGCAGGCAATGATGAGCGAGAACGAGGAGGGAGTTGCGGACGTGCGGTACCGGGGAGTCCGGAGGCGGCCGTGGGGGAAGTTTGCGGCGGAGATAAGGGACTCTGCCCGGCAAGGGGCTCGTGTCTGGCTCGGCACTTTCAACACCGCCGAGGATGCGGCCAGAGCCTATGACAGATCCGCCTACCAAATGAGGGGCCAGCTGGCAGTCCTCAACTTCCCCGAGGAGTACCCAATGACCTGCGCTGCAGCTCGTGCTGAGGAGAAGAAGCAAGTGTTCGAGTTCGAGTACTTGGACAACAGAGTGCTGGAAGAGCTCCTTGATTTTGGAGACAATGCTAACAGAGGATGGTGAACTATTTATATGTTATAGGAGGGAGATGAAGGTCAGCATTTGGATATGCATGCATGCCATATTCTGTCTATAATTAAATTATATAATTATTTCATAACAAATATAATATATTGTTTGCATTTAATTAGTTTTGATAATTAAATAAACTAGAATTCCATTTTATTTTGTGGCTTGAGGCAGCACTATAATACCGTATAACTAAAAAAGAATAGATATCAGAGATGAATCTAAGAAGGCACTATACTGTCATATGAATATATATTCATAATAATATCTCACAATGATATCAATCAATAGTAAGGTCGTTTTGATTGACAAGTCATGATGAGTTAACAGTATCAAAGGGTTTCAACAGCACAGGCTTATTTGAATACATGCATCACAAGTATCTTAATTCTCTCGATTCACTGAAAACAATATATAGTGATAACTACTCAATATCTATCGCCAGTAACGACGGATGTAGGTGTGTACGCTCCCTTTAAAGTTTGTCTGGAATTGACTGACTGTTGCTCGATCGGTTTTGGTGCCTGTTAAGTATGGCAGACATTAATTATGGACGAGCTTGTCCATAGTATTGTATGCCTTCCGCCCTAACCACAATTTCTTAAACTTATATTCAAAGTGATGTATAATTTTTGTTAAGGACATAGTGTGGTATGTGATGAATATTATCCATCTGTCCAAAACTAGTGTCTCTTTCCAGTACACGCCCTATGATTTTCATGTGCTCCCTTACTGACTCAAATTTGTAGTAGTAGGTTACTGAATGTTGTTTATTTTTCAGTCAAAAAACTACATGCTGCAATATCTCAATACGGAAAAGTAACACTCTTTAATCACCAACTACAAATTTGCACAGCTTGAGAATAATTACAGAATGCTGATTGTTGAGTAAGAAGATGCTAAAACTTAAGATAGCAAAGAAAACTTCCAGAATGAGATTGCTGTCTCCTTAGTGTTGAAGGATTCAAGTAAGAAAAATTAGGAGTCTGTGAGACAACCATCAGAGTCGAGAATCATAATATAACAGAGAGATTACTCAAAAGACAAGTACAAAACCAGAAGGAGTCAGAGTTTAGCCAGCAAACATGGACAACAGAAACAATTTCATTCAGACCTATTAGGAACCTCAAATGAAAGCACAAATGACATCTACTATTACTAGAAGTAGCATCAACTATTACGAAACCTCAAGGAAAACACGAGTACCATCAATACTACCAATATCAATCATAGACAATAAGTTGGTTGTAGAGTTCACCAGAGATGGCCTGTTCCATGACAACCACAGGGCTGATTATCCCACCATTTTCCATGAACACCTTCATCAAATTCTTTGAGAAGCCGCTAACAAGAGCCACGCCAGGCTGATTGGACTGCACTGGTGTAGCAGAAGAGTTCCTGGCCTCTTCTTATCTGAACTTCTTCTGCTAATGTCATGCCCACAATGGCCCGACGCTTGATCAAACTCCATATCACTGAATACAAAGATTCTCCTGATCATCTCATCTTCCCTCAGTTTTCCATCAACAGCTACTCATAAGATTTGATCAAACACTTTCTGAAAGTCAGTATTCATGTTCCACTCCATCTTTCTCACAAACCGCGTCTTGGAATACAGACTATCCCCTTCAATGGTGTGGAGTTTAGGGTTTGCACTGAAAGTTATCACCTTACCTTTCCAAGGATCTTCACTGAGTTCTGAAACTAACAGACCAAGCGAAATGCAGACCTCCATTGGCTCACCTGCCATGCTACCAGAAACATCACACACTGCAATGCAGTTCTTGAGCTTCCCCAATTTCACAAGATCTTCCACCATTCTTGACCATTGAAGCTCTGCTACCTCATTTGTGCCATTGTCCTTCATCAAGGAGGCTATAATTTCATGAGGGAGCAATGCCCCAGCAGCAATTGTGGACTTGCCACTCTTCACATCCTCGAGATAGCTTGTGAACCGCTCATTGTCATGTTTTATGAAGTGATCCTTGTAGTTCTTCATGGCTAAAGAAGCAACACGGTTGTAGGGAAGCAAACTCCATTGCCGTGCACTCATGTGAACCTCAGGCAACTCAAGTGCCTTGCGGAGGGGCACAAGAACTTCCTTCCGCAGCCTGTCCCGGACTCTATAAGCATAGTGTCTCTCCTCAACTCCTTCGTACTCGGGATAAGACTCGCGAGGAAAAACCCTCCTGGCAATGCTCTCACAGATCAAAGTGGCCTTATCATAAGCAGAATCGAGTGAAGGGCACCACTTAGAAGCAAGGCTCAACTTTGTCAGCTCACCAGAATTGAAATACTGAATATCCGCCCCCAAAACCTCAGCAAACAAATCAGAGATACTATTGTGCAAGAACCTGTAAGCTGGGTCAGTGCTATACCTGTCACGGGCCTTCTTGGCCATGGCCAACTCCTTCTCCTTCCTCTGCGCCCTTGCCTCCTCCTTCACCACCTCCACTTGGGCTGCATTCTTGGCAATTCTCTCCCCTTCCGGCACAATCCTTCTCTCGGATTTCAGCTTCTTCTTGGCCCGGGCCATTGTTTTCTTAAGCTTCTTCTTGGGGAGATTTTCATCTGGATTTTGATTTTGGGTGTTTTGTCTGCGGATCGTAGAAAGCTCCTTTCTCTTGTGCTTCGTCTGCAGCCACTCCTCTTTCCTAGAAAGCCTGACGTCCACTCCCTCGAGAATCCGGTACAGAATCTCAGGGAGATCCTTGAAGTAGCCAAATTCGACAAGAGGCTTGACATTGCAGGCTAGGGTTTTGGGGTGGAACCTGTGGAGCCAGAGAGCGGCGGTGTAGAAGCGCTCCTTGTCGGACTTGCCGGTGCCACGAACGGCGCGGAGGTTGCAGATGAGCTTGAGAGTGGTGAGGGGGTTGTGATTCCAAGCCGATCGGAGGCGCTCGATGACAGATTCGGAGGGCGTGCTCGGAACCACGTGGAAGAAGAAATCGAGGCAGGGGTTGCCGGTGGCGAGGCAGGTCAGAGAATCGTTTTCGGTGAAGCCCAAAAGAGGATCGGCGACGCCATTGCCGATCTTGGGAGGGCCGAGGAGGAGACTTTTGGAAGGGACGATCGGGGCTGACATTGTTGATGAACCGATTGTGATTCGGGGACTTATAATGAAGCCGATTGCTTGGAAATCAAGATAGGGCTTGTGATTGGTAATGTCCTGGTTTAAATTAATACAGGAATTGGAAATGGTTTTACAATTTACAGGGCTAGAAGAAGAAGCTCTCAGGGTCAGTAGGCTTTGATGAGTCGGTTTGAGTTTGTTTACGGGTTTATATCTCCAGCTAGCAAGCTAGTGTTATCTTCTTTTTTTTATCATCAAAAGGGTGAAAATTTATTAATGAAATCAAGTACAATTTCTAAGACGAAAAAAGAACTGGTTAAATACATCAACAAAAGAAAAACAATTTGAAAAGAAAAAAAAATACAATAGAGAAAAATACAATCAAGGCCCCGGTATTTTAACAAGTTGAATTACGCTTGTTAAGATACTTAATTTCTCGAGTTTCAAAAGTCTGGATCATTTCAAAGTCGGACACTTGGCTCGTAAAGCCAAATCTTTTGCAGAAGTCCCAGGCTTAAATAGTTTCATTTCGAGTATTACACTGAGTTGGGAAGCTATTGTTATCTGATTATTTTTAATATATCAATTCTCATTCTATTTACTCAAACCAAATTTATTCATTTACTTATATCATAATTTCTTTCACTCAATTCTGTTGATATCGTTAAAATCTCAAAACTATCATTTTATTTATAAAACACAATGCGAGTTGTCAAATATTATGAAATAATTAAATTTAATTATATATTTAAATTTCAAAAGCGAATAGTTTATTTGGTAAGACAAATTGAGTATAATAGCCAAAATAATTCATTATTTCTTTTAACTGGATATGTTTCAATTAATTATCCAATATACAACATTGACGTCTGTGAGCCGATGAAATATTTATTTATATTTGAGACCTCGAATTTTTCAAATTTTAATAAACAATCTCAAATATAACGTTTAAAATAGGTGTATTTTATTGTTCAATACAGATGTTTTAAGTACTTATTAATAAATATTTAGGGGAGGTAATTTATAGTGGATTGTGATTATCAAAATATTGAGCCACTAATTCACATTGGATACATATTTCTCTAATCAAAATATTGACTATTAAAGAGTGCAACAACGACATATATTTATACAGAAAATGATGCTTATAATAAGATGGTGTTGCATATGTTTTTCTTGTTCAAATGTAAAAAATAGTATTTTCAAATGATGGTATATTGTGTTATGTGTGTGGTAATTTGATGTTCATATGATATCTAAATGCATGTGGAGTTGTGCTTTTATAATGTGTGTGACTTTTTATTCTACTTCATGGTTGTATGCATAATTCTGACTTTCGTTTTTTATATTTTGTGTATAACAAGGGCTTCAAGATCAATGCCTGCAATTTCATTGCCTTGGCCATGAATGTAATCTTCAAAGTAGCTTTCTCCAGACACATGGAAAAGATCATTGACGAGCTCAATCTCTAACTGTAAAATTAAAATTGTCAATTTTCTCCTTTTTTATGTGTCTGAGATCAAACTTCAGTAATTATTGATTCCCTCGTGAATTGAAGAAGATCTTTTATGATACAATATTTTGAGTTTGACTTCGCCAATTATTAAAAGCGTTAAACAAATTACTTTAGTGCTATTGCTTTCTGTTTACGTATGTTATGATATCATTTTGTTTTTAGGAGGCAAAGTGACACCAAACAATGCCAACAAAAGATTATGCATTTTAGCTGCTAAATACCATGATATGTTTTTTACATATACAAAAGTAGGTTGCTACTAGTTTTACATTCCTATAGTACTATTTTATCATAATAAATATAAACTAGATATTTAGTTTTGGTTTGAAACTTCAAAAATTGCAAAATGGATATGGAAAACGGGCAGTGGAATTACAAATCATTATTGAAAGACTTGAAATTATAAATTATTGTTAATAGTCGCAATTGTTGTAAATAAAACTTTTGACATTTTTACTTAGTTGTATGTATAAGGGATAATTTCAGATGGCTACCCCTAGATATGTCTGTTTTTCAGGTGGATACTCTTATAAATTTTCTTTTCCAGATGACTATACTGAAGATTTCCAAATTTTCACTTTGCACCTTTCCGTCCAATTTCGTTAGTTTTTAACATTTTTGACATGTGAAATGACTAAAATACCCTTAAGGGTTAAATGAGTTATTAAAATTGGATTGCAAAGACTAAAAGGCCCTCACATATACTTTTAATTTTCAAATCTATGTCATCCGTTCTCTCTTCCCTCTCTCTTTTCTCTTCTTTCTCCTCCCGTTTAAACAGAACACACCCACATCCTGAAAATTAAATGGGTTGTTCAGGTAAAAAAAAATTCAACTTTAAAAATTAAAACAAGAGAAAAAAAACAAACAAACTGAGAAGAACTTACAAACTTGATCAACCAAAAAAATCTACAGAATTTTCTTTAATACCCAGCTTATTTCAAGTGGAGTGAACATCCATCTTAACTAATTAAATCGGATCTAATATGAAAATGAAGAGTAAACGAAACACAATAGACCCAAACCCATAATTCAAGTTATTAACCAAATCGTCCCCAGAACCACCCAAATCGGATCAATGGAGAAACGTAGAGCAATTTGTAACTAGATCTACAAATGGGAACTATTTCAGCACTCAGATCTCTAACTCTACAAGCGTAATAGATTACGCAATGCATGCTCAACACAAACAGATATTTGAAAGAACAAGAAAATCCAAAGTAACCAGGGCAAAAATTGAACCCAAGAGCGTACCTTGAGTAGAGGAGACGAGAAAGAAACAAAATGGTAGCGAGAAAGATTCGAAGATTGGATTGTCTTCTTCGTCGGTTCAGGGAGTGGCATGATTTGGGATGAGAGGTCTCGTGCTTATTTGTAGAGAGACCCACTGCTCAATTCTTGGTAGATCTAATATGAGTTTGTCATTTCTATATTTATTTATTTTATCATTTTCTTTCATTCTCTGTCTATGCCTATGGAGGGAGAGAGAGAAGAGATAGAGGGAAGAGAGAATGGATGACATACGTTTGAAAATTAGAAGTATATGTGAGGGCATTTTAGTCTTTTCAATCCAATTTTAACTCATTTAAACCTTGAGGGTACTTTAGTCATTTCACATGTCAAAAATGATAAATACTAACGGAATTGGACAGAGATGTGCAAATTTTAGGTGTAGTCATCTGGAAAAAGAATTTTAGTAGTACGCACCTGAAAAATAAACATATCTAAGGATAGCCACCTAGAATTATCCATCTGAAAAACAAACATATCAGTAGTACCCACTTGATTTGTGTTTGCAAGTTGAGAGAATGCTACAAGAGAATAATAAAATTATACTGAAATTGGCAACGACCCTGAAAAAAATTGAAGTCGTAAGTATTTTATAAATTAAATGAGAAATTCAATTATGCTTCAATTTATAAATATCTTTAATCTTTTAACTTTTTTCTTTTTATTAATGTATTGAGTTTATGAAGACATACTATCAATAAATTTGGTTGTATTGGAAATACAGTATGAGAAAGGATTCGAAATACACTCTAAGTCCTTAAATACAATTAAGACTAAATTCTCAGATATTTAACAGTTGGTGACACAACTTTTAAGAAGTTGGTAAAACATGTGTGAAGACGAAATAAAGCTAGAACCACCACTCTAAAGATATTTAAAGATAAAAAGAAGTCAAGGAGTGTGAAAAAACATGAGTTTTCTATTGTTTTGGCCGTTTATATTTGATTAGAGACCTTTGTAGTGAACATAGTGATAGTTTTGGTGGTGGCTTTGTTTTTATATATCAATTTTATAGTTGTTTTTTGCGTTTTTAGTTTGATCACAGATTTTTGAATGAAAACAATTATTGTTTGGTGGAGATTGTTTATCTATACATCATTATAAACATTCTTAAATTTTGAATTTCGTAACATGAATCAACACATTGTAAATGAGAGGCATTATTCGAAAAGATTATACGGATAGTGTATCACACGTACATTATTGAAAAACATTATACAGGTAGCACGCGCATCACGTGTGCATTGGTGGAGGAGCAGATTTGGACGAGTTTCAAGACAAGTATGACTCAATTTGACTATGAAAATGAGGAGGAAGAGTAACCCATCGATGGATACAATTGTGAGGCTCTCTCGTTTCCGCGTGAATGTATAGTAAAGAGATATGTGCCAAAGAGAGCAGCATTGGAATGCATAATTGGAATCTTAGTCCATTCACCCAATGACATAGTTTAGTGAAAATTTCAAAGTATTATAGTCATTGTTTCACCGATAGATTTGAACGTTGTTAACAAATTTGGAGAAAATATAGTTAGACGAGTAAACTAAGAATGAGTGAGAAACTTATAACTTATCTATTGCCCTTGAATCAAGAATTAATTGGATAACTACAAATTCTATATGAAACCCACAACGAAATGAGATTAAAACTGTATATATTCATTATCAAGTAACTTAATTCAATTTGATATTATTTATTAATTTTATAATTTGACGACTAACAAATTAAACATAACTAAATATCAATATAAAATGGTATTATAACGACATGTGACTAGATTCCTAAGCCACAGTGTTATGAAAAATTTGTTCTACAATACTAATTTATTCTTATAAGTATATAACATGCATCATAAAAAATTGTCCTATCATCACGTTCACAAATTATAAAGTAAATTTGATGTGATTCGAAAGTTTTGAGCTAAACTATAAAATATAATAAAATAAGAGTAAAAATATAATTCTTAAAATTGATTGCAAAAATTTAAGTTCATTTACCATATGGGTCAAATTGTAAATTAAAAAATTAACATTAGTTTTAATTAATAATTTTAGAAACTTAAAAAATATTGGTTATACTAGGAACATTGTTCATCCCGAAAATATTGTTCAAACCAAAAATACTATTCAAACAGATTAAAGTTCACCCCAAAAATACTGTTAATATAATCGTGTCATGACACATATCAGAATAGAAACATTGATGATAAAAGATCATTAGGTTACAACCTGAATGCTCTAATACCACATGTTATATTTTATTCAGTTTCATGACCCTAATATTTCATATATGCATAATAATATGATCATAGTTGTAGATGGTACCCACGCATAAAAGATCATTAAATTTAGCAAGCTTTTTATGACGACCAGAGAACTCACATGATAAGCATAGAGAGATTCAATTCCTAAAATTTTCTTTATATATATATTCACAAGTAGGGTTTATTAATATCTCAAATACAAGCCCATTTAAAGAGTTTTTACTTTGTTTACTTTTATGAATATAGGCACCTCCAAATAGTTTAAGCATCCACTCCACTTCCCTATTTAGATGTTGAAATGAGATAAAAAAGAATTACCATCAAGACCCTTTACTTAAACGTAGTAAACATATTCTTCCACAGTGACTGTTTTGTGTTTTTGAGGATTATCGTCCGATAACAACTCTTTTATGGGTCCATGCAGTTTTCCAGATAACTGAAACCTTGCATTAAAGAAGCATGCCACAAACAATCTTGGGCCTGCTCTACTCGCCACAACTCTATGTTCAACGCTCTTGAACTTATCATTTGTTATCAGATGATTATCATGAATCAAACTCTCAAAACTGTATGATAATTATTTTAATGCTATAAGAATCAAATTACTTTAATCACTAAAGGTTACACATTATGATTAAATTTGTCTCACTCTCTGATCCCTCTCCTCAGGTTTTAATTCCATATGTTATGTGTGATAAAAAGTGTAAAACGGCTTACCTAGTTTTCGTTGTAAATTTTAATTGCGATTTTTTAAAGGTTTAGGTCGAAATTTTTATGAAGAAGATATTTTTAGATCTGCCATTAGTCTCACTTTGTTGTCATGACAACAATTGATACAAAAATGACCGTGCACAAATTGAAAACAACAAAAAAAATTATTCTGTCGCGCATATAATTGATTTATGTCATGTGTGACAAAAAGTGTAAAACGACTTGCCTGTAACATATCTCCAATGTTCACCACCAAGAATCCCAGAACATGAGGAACATCCATCCATCGATTTTGATTCAGTACTTGGAGTCCCCATGTTGTCTTTTAGGAGCATAGTGAGGAAACCAAGGTCAGAATGTTGGGTCGTGCCCATTGTCAACTTTGGTTTTGGACATGCCAGATAATAATAACTTAGTACTGCAAGCTTTTCATCATAATCCATGTCCTTGATGTGATTTGAACTCAAACCAAGACCCTCAAATAATACTTCCAACAATAAAGGTCCTAATTTCCTTAACTGCTCTGAGTATTCAACTAAAATATCTCTGCAAACAAGTAAATATGGGCGGGAATTATGAAACTACAACTTGTTAAGGTTTTGGTAATAACATATAATGGAGTAATAGAGAGGAACATACCTGCATACTAGTGCCATTTCTTCAGAGTTGGGAATGTTAGGAGTTCCAAAGTAGTAAAGGGTATCCCTCCGGTTAGTCCATGGATCACTATAAAGACTTAAATTGCTTGTGTAAAACACGTCTCGTTCGGTCTCTGTTGTACCATTTCTTTTTCACCTCGTCACCTTGCTCGTGAAACCGGCGCATCCCATTTAACATCTCCTCCTGAACACTTACAAGGATCCCGTGATTCACACATTGGAAAAGCCCCAAGTTTCAGATGCATCACACATTTTATCAGTAATCTCCTTGCGCACAGACAGACGTGCCATTTTTAAGAGTACTAACACCTTGGAGGTCTATAGTAGGAATGGTGAATTGGGTGTCACGAGGTTCACGGTTCAAGCTAGGAAGAAGATGAGGCGGGTGGTGGAAAATACGAGGAACATTGGCAACCCCAACATCGACAAGTCCTTTAACACCCGTTTTGGTATCATCAAAAGCTTTCAATGCACTCGTTCGATGGTAGGCCATTTCTATTGATTGCATTTTCGCTTCTTTTGGAGGAAAAAAGATGTTGATTCGTGAGATGAGAGCATATAGCTTTATGCTGCAACAATCAAATAGGTGGATTTATAGTTTGGTTTGTAAATTAGTCAAATTGAAACGCAATAACTAGTTGACCAATGATTTGGAATAGAAAAGAATGGTCATTTGGAATAAGAAACAGAGAAAATGAAGCCCAATGGAACACAACATATGCAATTTAAAAATGGAACCTTTATATTGAAGGAATTATTTGAGGGTTCCAGACAATTAATTTCATGCCCATACAAGAAATTAACCTCAAAGTTCCATGTTTAATACGGATCTTGCATGATCATGAATTGATCATGAGATCTAGACTAGATTAAAATTTAAGTGTTACATTGAATCAAAAATCTCCTTGTTACTAAATTGGATTTAGTAACCTCTAAAGATCGTCCACACAGGAAGAGCAATCCAAGGATACTTGCAACAAACCTTGCTAGAAGATCGAAGCAAACAAAACGGACGGAACGGGGCAGGAGGGGGGTTCGGCCGAAACTGGCTAGGGGAGAGAGAGAGTGACGGCTAGGGTTTGTAAAATAAATTGCTTAATTTTCAGATCTGAAAATTTCTCTTTTATAGACCTTAATTGGGCTTTTAATTAATTAAAGGCCTTAATGGGCTTAAAGCCCAAAGCTTTTAATTAATTGTGTAGAGAAGCCCATTCTGGCTTAGCCCATTCTGGCTAGGCCCAGTTTAGCTAATTTAATTAAATTTATTTAATTAGATTATAATTAATTAGTCTTGCTAAACCGTTCTTGATTTCGGTTTAATCCTAAACCGAAATCGGTCTAATCCAGTTTAATCCAAAACCGGATTTTGTCTCTCTCATGATTCCTCCATATGATTCCTCCATATGATTCCATCCGTTTTACTCAACCTAAAGTGTGTGACCCTCTAGGCTCACGACACGTCGGCGGACTGGTAAAATTACCATTTTACCCTTTCCCTCATGAGTGGCCTCTAGCAAGACATCATGATTACCCAACGCTTGTGATTATCGAGATTTCGACTTAACCTTGTCGTTCATGAATCTATCCTTTTATCCTCTTGATATCTTTGACAACCACGAGGCATAGACAAGTCATCCTCGTTCTATTGTCCTGTTTCTTGATTCTGAGTTACCTGAATTATATCTGATACTAAGTATCGTCTGCATGGCCATGCTATCTTATTTCAGTTGTACTCTTCAAGTGGCCTAAACTGATATCTGCTCACACGTCCGTATCAGGGATAAATCCTTCAAAGATCCATCTAGTCAACTTATGTAACTCGTGATCGAGCCAATCACAGCCGTTATTGTAACCCTTTTACAGGAGACGTTAGACTGAGTCAAACTCGTCACTCATTTCATATTGACCTCAATGGTCCTTCGGTCTGAGGATGTGATTTCATGATCCAACATATGAGTATGTTCATGACTGTGTCTATGTAACATACTCATGATTCGGGTCGTCCTATATCACCCCTGACTGGTGATACTATGACCTAACTCTGGCCCCCTACTAGCCATGATCAGTAGAGCGTGATCATTTAGAGTTAGCATCATATCGATCGCTTCTTATGAAGATATTCTGATCGGAGACTGCTTAAGTAAAATTTTATCTAATCTGTAGATCTACTCTTATGTGTTGACACATCAATGATACAAATCAAATCATACTTAAGATATTACTACAACACTTTAGTAATATGAATGCCGATTTTATTTCAACTAATAATCTTATTATATGAGTAGATTGAAAATACATTGTGCTAGGGCACAAAATCCCAACAGTTTCCCACTTGCCCTAGACCCAATTGGTATTCCAATCTAAACTCATTCCCCTGACATGCTCCTCATGCTTAGGCTGCGGAGGTGCCTTAGTTGAGGGGTCAGCTAGATTATCATGCGTTGAAACGTAGCTTATCTCTACTTCACTTTTATCAACCATCTCTCTAATGATGTGATACTTTCTCTCGACGTGCTTGGTCCTGTTGTGACATCTGGGCTCTTTAGCTAGTGCTACGGCCCCCGTGTTGTCACAACATAAGTTCCCAAGATCAGACGTTCGTGGCAGTACATCTAATCCACTCAAGAAGCTTCTGACCCACGCCGACTAGCGTCAACATATCCAGTGACGCTTAGTTCTTCTTCTATCCCGCCATACACTAAGAAGGCGTCCTTTGTTCTCCTCAAATACTTGAGGATACACTTGACGGCCTAGTGATCTTGGCCTGGGTTAGAGTGAAATCTGCTGGCACAACTGAGGGCAAACGATAAGTCAGTCCTCGTACAAATCATAGCATACATGATGGATCCCACCGCCGAAGCATGCAGGATTCCATTCATTTTCTTAAGCTCAGCAGGTGTTTTAGGACAATGTTTCTTGCTTAGCTTAATGCCATGTCTTACCGGGAGGTTCCCTTTCTTAGAGTCAAGCATTGAGAATCTTCTCAATACCTTATCTATATAGGTGCTCTGACTTAGACCTAATATTCTCTTGGATCGATCTCTGTAGATCCTGATCCCTAGAATGTAAGCGGCCTCTCCTAAGTCCTTCATGGAGAAACACTTCCCTAACCAAGCTTTGGTCTCAAGCAAGGTTGGGACGTTATTTCCCATGATTAGTATATCATTGACATACAGCACCAGGAACACTATGTTACTCCCACTGCTCTTCTTGTAGATACAAGGTTCATCTGGATTTTTGATGAACCCGAACTCTTTTACGGCTTCGTCGAAGCGTAAGTTCCAACTCCTGGAAGCTTGCTTCAACCCATAAATGGATCGTTGCAGCTTACACACCTTTTCGGGATATTTAGGATCGACAAAACCTTCTGGCTGGGTCATATAGACATCCTCATGCAAATTCCCGTTGAGGAATGCGGTTTTGACGTCCATTTGCCATATCTCGTAATCGAAATATGCTGCAATGGCTAACATCATTCGAATTGACTTAATCATACCTACTGACGAAAAAGTCTCATCATAGTCCATACCTTGGACTTGATGATAACCTTTAGCAACCAGTCTTGCTTTGTAAGTCTGAGGCTTTCCGTCCATATCTGTCTTTAACTTAAATATCCATTTGCAACCTATGGGTTTTATCCCAGGTGTGCTGTCTACTAAGTTCCAGACCTGATTGTCTTTCATGGACTTCATTTCCTCATTCATGGCATTCTGCCATTCTTTTGAGTTGGGACTGGCCAAGGCTTGCTGAACTGTTGCGGGATCATCCTGATCCACAACTATCAAGTCATTACCCTCTGTGGCTAAGAAGCCATATCTGACTGGGTTTTGACGAGATCTTTCAGACCTCCTTGGTCCTACAGGAGTTTCTGTTGGAATAAGACTTGGATCATTTACCTCATCGGGTACCTCTACAATATCTGCAGGCTGTTCTGTGTCTTCTCGAATTTCTTCAAGAAGCACAGGACTCCCACTGGGTTTCTTGGATAAGAATTCTCTTTCTAAGAAAACTCCACCTCGAGCAACAAAGACTTTGTTTTTCTCGGGTTTGTAGAAGTAGTACCCCATGGTTCCTTTGGGGTACCCTACAAAGACACACTTATCTGCCTTGGGTTCGAGTTTATCACCAAGCAACCGCTTGACGTAAACGTCGCACCCCCAGAAGTTGAGAAAAGACAACTTGGGAGCTTTCCCTTGCCAAGCCTCAAATGGAGTGGTCTCCACTGCCTTTGTAGGTACTCGATTCAATATGAATGCGGCTGTTTCTAGGGCATGGCCCTAGAAAGATACTGGAAGGTCGGCGTGACTCATCATGGAACGAACCATGTCTAGCAATGTTCCTCCGTTCGGAAACACCATTCATCTGAGGGGTTCCTGGCGGGGTTAATTATGAGAGTATACCGTTATCCTTTAGGTGACTGAGAAATTCTTGATCTAAATATTCGCCACCTCGATCGGAACGAAGTGCCTTTATAATTTTACCAAGCTGGTTTTGTACTTCATTCTGGAATTCTTTGAATTTATCAAAAGACTCCGACTTATGTCTCATTAAATGGACATACCCGTACCTACTAAAATCGTCGGTAAAGGTTATGAAGTATCTAAAACCTCTCCTGGCTTGTGTACTCATGGGCCCACATACGTCTGAATGTATTAGGCCCAAGAGATCACTTGCCCTTTCACCTAAGCCGCCAAAAGGCGCTTTTGTCATCTTGCCCATAATACAAGATTCGCATCTCTCGATTGGTGTGAATTCAAACGGGCTTAAGAGCCCACACTTATGAAGTGTCGAGACGCGTTTCTCGCCTATGTGGCCTAGACGACAGTGCCACATCACTGTCTGGTTTAAATCATCCGACTTTAACCTCTTATTTACGTTATAGTTTGAACTGTAGTTAATGTTATCAATATTTAAAATATACAATCCACCAACCATAGATGCAGTGCCGTAAACGATATTATTTCTAGATAAAGTAAATAAGCCATTGTCTATGGCAAACACAAAACCAAGTTTGTCCAAACTGGACACTGAAATAATATTCCTACAAAACGTAGGTACACATAAGACATCGTCCAAAACTAATATAAGCCCTGTGGGCATCCTAAGACTAACAGAACCGACAGCCGTCGTTGACACTGAACTGTTGTCTCCGACTCTCAGATCCCGCTCGCCTTTCCCAAGGAGCTTCCTACTTTCCAGATCCTGCAGATTAACACAAATGTGATTCTGCTCCGGTATCAACTACCCATGTGTCTGAGAAAGTAGTGTTGAGATTGTACTCAACAACGTAAATACCTGATCCAGGTCCTGAAGGGTGTCCTCCCTTCTGCAAGCTTCTCACATAATCCTTGTGCTGCCTGCAATCCTTCTTCCAATGACCTGGCTGCTGGCAGTAGTAACAGACTACCTCTGAGGTCGAAGTGCCCCCTTCGGTTCTAGGAACCGCTTGGATTCTCGGACCTCTAGGTGCCCTTATTTGCCCAGCTAGGTGCATCGGCGCCTTACCCTTACCTGACACTGCTGGTGTCTAGCCCTTTTTGGAGTGTCCTGGTGACTTGCCATTAGGTTTGCCAGCTCTTTTGAAACTGACAGCCTTATTGACCATGAGAACCTCAGGGGTTTTGCCCTTGAGATCTTTCTCAGCTGTCACCAACATTCCATGCAGTTCCTTGATGGTCTTTTCCTTATTATGGAGATTGTAATTTGTGATCACATCTCCATAAGCCTTTGGAAGCGACATCAGGACTATGTCTGATTTCAGCTGCTCTGTGAACTTATGACCTAGACTGGCCAAGCGATCAAAGAGCCGCTTCATCGTTAGGACATGTGGGATAACTGCCTCACCAGCATTGAGCCTTCTATAAAACAACTCCCTAAGAGTGTCGTATCTTTCGACACGGGCATTCTTCTGGTAGTATATTTTAATTTCCTCCATCATCTCCTGGGGTTCTCCCATGAGATGCATGAACTGGTCCTGGGTTTCATTTTCCATGGACCCGACCATGAGGATGCCAACGTTTTGTCGATCGCTTTTGTATTTCTCATAAGCGTTCTTATCGGCATCGTTGGCATCATCATCATGCTCTATTAAAGGCTTGTCTGTAAGGATATACTCCTGTCTGTCATACTCAAGTGCAAGCTTCAGGTTCCTCTCCCATTGCAGGAAGTTGGTCCCTGTCAGCCTGTTATTCGACAGAAGAGACTTTAAGGCTTCACTGCCATAACGTGTTGATTTGGGTAGCGAAGTTGCCATTTAATCTATACATTAAAACAAATTCGATCAGATTCTTAATTAAGTTGAAGTAATAGATACTTGACTATGAACATTTCTGATTCTTGTTTCTGAATCTAAACCAAGATCTCCGCATACCCAAAACTAGAGTGAGTTAATCTCATCGCCCCAGTTTTGGACATTGGAGTAGAACAGTCCAGTCCTTTCACAATTCTATGTGATTCTTGGCTAGGGCTTATACATTGTGTGTATAAGGCATTGCCCTATATCTGATACCCTGGCTCAGATCATCTGAGAATCGCAGCCAAGTCAACCAATTTTCAACGCATGGTCCTATCTGCATGGCTACTACGCTAATGCGCACGCACCCATGCAAACTAGTCCATCTTCTTTTAGAACCCATTCTCATGGATCCACATTAATCGTGTCTACCCATGAGTCCGAGAACTAATCGAAGTGATGAAAAGTGGGCGGTATCTAGCTTGACTTGAAATTATTTGCCTTTTAAATATTCATTATCCCTGATCACAATTTGATCTTAATTTGAATTTATCATCTACAAATCCATGTAGAGATAATTTCAATTCCAGTTTACATGTGCGTGATTGACTGATTATTAATCTTTACACATGTGGGTGATGATCTAATTAACACGATCCTATGGAAATTAAATCACACATCCATCCATTCATTCATAAATATAAATGTAAATTTGCTTTAGCTAGCCCGCTAACCCTACTGGAATAAACTAGAACCTATACTAGGTCTTGTCTTTCCTCATTCTCCTGGACTCCCACTGGCTCCATGCCTCCTCGGGATCACCGTCCTTCTCTTTAGTTCTTCTTGTCTTGGGACTTTGTAATTACATTTAATTTAAATAAAATAAATGATGTGACACACAGGTCACTAATAAATTACAACCCATAAGCAACTCGCAGGTTGCAAACCGAAATTAAATCCTAAATTCGGGCTAACTTAGCAATCATGTTGCAAACACCGTGTTATCAAACAATCATGTTATCAAACAAGCATGTTGTCAAGCAAGCATATTAATTCCAATTTTATCTTGATTTAAATCATAAAATACGGTTTATTTAAACCGTTTCTTATACCGGTTAATTTCTGAATTAAATCGGTTCACGCGCTGGTTTATCGAAACCGAACCGGTCTGAAATTTTAATTTAATAATTGCTGAAAAATTCTGGATTTTTTCTGGGTCGGATCTGACCCAAATCCATCTGGTTTGGCCGAATCAAAATTGACCCGAGGGCCAATTTTGGTTTGGCCGAAACCCTAGCTGCAGGCTAGCCGCGCCGTGGCCGACCAGCCCGTGAGGGCTGGCCGTGGCGGGCTGCCTGGCCAAAGCCGGTCGGGCCGAGGCCCTCCCCTGGTCGGCTTCCTCGTTCCGGCCGATCGGCCCGTGGCCCGGCCGGGGTTAGCCTCCCGGCTAGCCTCGGTCTCCCACGGGTCTCGATCCTGATCTTGCTCGATCAAATAATATTTTTCAGCAACATTAAAAAAATTCCAGCAATTAATTCATTAACCAAAATCATAAAGTTTGCAATTTTCCAATTCACAATACCGAATTAAATTGCAAAAATTAAATCTAGCCTATCATGCTCGAATACAAAATCATGCATAACCAGGCTCTGATACCACTGAAGGAATTATTTGAGGGTTCCAGACAATTAATTTCATGCCCATACAAGAAATTTACCTCAAAGTTCCATGTTTAATACGGATCTTGCATGATCATGAATTGATCATGAGATCTAGACTAGATTAATATTTAAGTGTTACCTTGAATCAAAAATCTCCTTGTTACGAAATTGGATTTAGTAACCTCTAAAGATCGTCCACACAGGAAGAGCAATCCAGGGATACTTGCAACGAACCTTGCTAGAAGATCGAAGCAAGCAAAACGGACGGAACGGGGCAGGAGGGGGGTTCGGCCGAAACTGGCTAGGGGAGAGAGAGAGTGACGGCTAGGGTTTGTAAAATAAATTGCTTAATTTTCAGATCTGAAAATTTCCCTTTTATAGACCTTAATTGGGCTTTTAATTAATTAAAGGCCTTAATGGGCTTAAAGCCCAAAGCTTTTAATTAATTGTGTAGAGAAGCCCATTCTGGCTAGGTCCAGTTTAGCTAATTTAATTAAATCTATTTAATTAGATTATAATTAATTAGTCCTGCTAAACCGTTCTTGATTTCGGTTTAATCCTTCAAAGATCCATCTAGTCAACTTATGTAACTCGTGATCGAGCCAATCACAGCCGTTATTGTAACCCTTTTACAGGAGACGTTAGACTGAGTCAAACTCGTCACTCATTTCATATTGACCTCAATGGTCCTTCGGTCTGAGGATGTGATTTCATGATCCGACATATGAGTATGTTCATGACTGTGTTTATGTAACATACTCATTATTCGGGTCGTCCTATATCACCCCTGACTGGTGATACTATGACCTAACTCTGGCCCCCTACTGGCCATGATTAGTAGAGCGTGATCATTTAGAGTTAGCCTCATACTGATCGCTTCTTATGAAGCTATTCTGATCGGGGACTGCTTAAGTAAAATTTTATCTGATCTGTAGATCTACTATTATGTGTTGACACATCAATGATACAAATCAAATCATACTTAAGATATTACTACAACACTTTAGTAATATGAATGCCGATTTTATTTCAACTAATAATCTTATTATATGAGTAGATTGAAAATACATTGTGCTAGGGCACAAAATCCCAACATATATATGTTTTTTTATCGGAAAATTGTATCAAAATTTGGGCTCGACTACGCTATGTTATGTCTTTTCAATTTATGTTTTGTTTTCAGGTACCTTACTTAGTAAGAGATTACATATCCCTCGTCTAGGTGCCATCATCATTTGGAAAAAGACATGCTAGTAGATAGAATACCCCAACCCCCATCCCGTCAGCAAGCAGGTAGCGGCGAGCGCAAATTAATTGGGAGTTTCTTTCATTTTAGCTCTATTAAAAGCTCAATTTTAAATTACAAATTGTTGCAAACGAGTACAACTTTTAGCTAGTTGCTTAATCTCCTTTCATTAAATAATAGGGTGTAGTGTTGCGCGATTCAATGTGTTATATTGTGAAATTATTTAAACCGATTTATATACAATATTTTAAGAAGAATGATTTATTTATAAGAACATACGAGCTTACAAATTATTCAAGAACTCGTTCTCTTCATGGATATTGTTGTTACTGTGGATCTTAACAAGAACAAATCGACGTCAATATCGAACAAATCTTACCTCAAGAAAATCAAGATGACATATTAGATCATAAAATCAAATGCATCAAAAAGTACATCAAAATTTAATGATCAGGACAAATAAAAATTGATATCGTTTTATTTGGTTAATAAATCGAATCTTAAATAGACATATGTGATTAACATGTACTGGAATTAGTTTAGGAGAAAAATTGCAATCCAACAAAATTCTAATTGATATTAAATTTACTTTTGAGTATCATTAAGTATTCAAATTAGTTAAAGAAAATATTTTTAATCCAACAAATTTCTAATTAATATTAAATCAATCATGTTACGTAACCAAAATAATTAAGAAATGATTTACATCCTAAATTCTAGTAAATTATTCAATATGCATTTTATTGAAAGAGAACGCCACGTGGCAACCGAGGATTTTCCTTTTATATAGCTATATATAGGGGCACATTCCGCTACAAATGGCTTTAGAATGTCCAAACGTCCAAACATTTTACAACGCGATGTGTCAATGTGCGACACGTGGCAACAATGTTCTACAATGCATATTTAAAGGTTCTATGGGTTCATCATGTTCTACAATTTTGCACTACATGTTCTAAAACTTTACACTACAGGTTTTACAGGGTTCTTCAAACTTGCACGGGTCCATCACGTTCTACAACTTTACACTATAAGTTGTAGATCTTTGCACACTATAGGTTCTACATTTTTGACGTTTGGACACCCGGATTTGGTTTGTAGCGGATGGACCTGGAGAGAGAGAGAGAGAGAGAGAAGAAATCCGCTACAAACCAAATTTGGGTGTCCAAACGTCCAAACTCCCCTAAGAAAAGTCTTTTTGTTGGTGAAAAATCCAAAATTCCCTCAACTAACCATTAAATTTTCTAAAAAAGTTCAGTTATTCTCAAAACGTTGCTCCATTGTTCACTTAAATCAGCACCAGATGAAAATACCCAGTAACTTGGTTTTCTTCTTCTCCGGTAATTTCCCAAAGTTTTTAGCAGTTTTTTGGGTGCATTCTTCATGATTGGGGACGCTTATTTATCCATTTTGGGCATTTTTGAAGCTTCACCACTATTCATCCGAGATCTTCGATTGCACCTTCAATCCGTTTTCAGTTTTTTGTTGGGTTCTTCGTGATTAAAGGTGTAAGGAGGCAAGAGGAAGCCGTTTCATCCTTTTTTGGTCATTTTTCAAGTTTCTTAACTGTTCATCCGAGACCTACCTATTTCTTCTCCAACAATGGCGACCGGCGAGGCTGGTGCTTGTCAATGACTTCTAGGAATTGGGTTTAGTTGGGTTGATAAAGATGGAGAGTTTGTGGTGATTAGAGAATCATATTTTCATATCGATAGAAATCTATCTTTTTGAAGTTTTTTATTTGGATTTTAGATTTTCTTTCCCCAAGTTGCAGGCTGTTTCTCCTAGAGTTGGTAAGGACTCTAACCTCCCTTAACCTTTCTGGGACCAATTTGGATTTTTTCGGGTTCCTTCCCATTCATTAGAGTGTTCTATTTTCTGAGTTTTATTGGGAGGTAATATTTTTCCTTATGGAGCTTTGTTTAGCTTCTCTGGTAGGTTAGACAAGAAGAAATGGTGAATTGGTGAAGAGGGGTCTATGGTTTTTTCCTGGGTTTTAGATTCTCGAAGAGCTGGGTCAGGGCTATGTTTTTTCTTGGTTTGTGGTCACTGGTTATGTCACTAACTGAATTTTGGGAATGTGATTTGCTATAAGCCTATTTCTTCTAGCGAGAGCTTTTCTAGCGAGCCCTCTGTTTCTGGTCCTTATTTTTGGCGTGATTTCAGGTGGCTCTAACGAGTTGAGAGAGGCTGTGTTTTTCTGCGATCTTAGAGGTGGTGATTGAGCCCGCAGCTCTCTGTTCCCGGTAGATTCAGTGTCTCTACATTCAGTTTTCTGAAATTTTCTGTCCGTTAACTTTTTTTTTTCTCGAGAAGGGCGTTCTCGGCTTTGGATACCTAAGAGATCTATGAGGACTGGTATGGGAGGGCTTCAACTATACACCAATCACCGTTGATGAGAAAGCCGGTTCCCCGGGCTCTTAACAGAGTTGCTGCGTGTGCGTAGGCTGGAGAGGAGGCTGGCTTGTATTTGTCTTCTCTTGCTTGGCTCTGAGCCAAGTTTCTCAAATTAAAACATAGGGGACAAAAATGTATTTATGTAATTTTCACAAAAATGGTTGACTTTAGATAACTAAAGCTAACGCCGTTGGGTGAATTGAGATGTTAATATAGTCGAGGGAATCTACAAAATGTCTTTCTTTTTCAGGCGAGTTATGTGAAAATCTTGCAAACTAAAGGGGATGTATGTGGAGTTTTTCCTGTATAGAGGTAAAGTCAAATACAAACCAGCCTCGGATACGAACCGTCCGAACTAATGTAAACAGAGTGTTAACTAGTTTAAACACATTATAACTTGTGCGAACAGTGTTTACCCACATAATAACTTGTTATAAACACAATACACACATGGTATAAACACAGTGCGAACAAGTGTAAATTGATTTCGAATTGTATGAACCGTGTTCATACGATACGTAGACAATAGAAATGTGGTATAAACATAGTACGAACGTTATAAACAACTTTTGAAATGGTATAAACTGATTAGATACCCTTACATACACGGTAAAAATAGATAATAAACATAGTGTAAATTCTCTACCATCTGTCGTGCGCTGATATAATCTCGCTAGATGAATGACTCCCAGTCAGTTCGGACATTTTTTATTCTAACCTAGCTTGTAGATGAAGGCATCCCTTTATATATACATTATCACAATCAAGTACAAACCAACCCAAATGTCCAAATCTTACAGACGCGCTGTGAGCCGCTCATCTAGCGAGATTAAAACAGCGCACGACACGTGGCACAGTGAGCGTCTCCATTTAAGTGAGGGGCAGTTCCATATTTTTTCACGCTCACAGTAGAACTTTTCCACCATTAGTAGAACTTTTGCATTTAGTAGAACAATTGCATCAACAGTAGAACATTTGCACTTTTCAACATAACATTTGCGTTTTCAGTACAATATTTGCATTTTCATTCAAACAGTTTTCTTATTTTCGTTTTCGTGCTGGTGTTTAATGAGTTTCGAGATCGATTTTTCTATTACAATTTCAATTTTCTTGGATTCATATTAAAGATATGTCATATGTTAGTAGCATAGGGAATAAAAAAATGGTGTCCGTTTTGATAATTTGTGTTTCGGTTCATACGTTGAAGTAATTTTGGAAATGTAAAATGTTTTACTGAAAATGCAAATGTTCTAAAGAAAATGCAATAATTTTACTGAAAAGTACAAATGTTCTATTGTTGACGCAAATGTTGAAATGAAATGCAAAATTTCTACTTCTGGAGAAAAAGTTCTGCTGCAAGTGAGCGTGCAAAATTATGAAACTGCCCTTCACTTAAGAGGAGGCGCGCACTATACCACGTGTCAGCGCTTTTTAATCTCGCTAGATGAGTGGCTCACAGCGCATTGGACGGTTTGTACTGGAGTTGATACATATATATATATAACCATCGGGGGAATGGTGTAACCAGTGGTCACTGGGTGTAACGAGGGGGTGGGTATTTTTCTATAGGACAACAGTGAACACTAAGGGGGAATGGTGTAGCGAGGGGTCCCCTGGTGTAACGAGGGGGACAAATATTTTTATATAGGAAATCAATAAACCATGTTGGGGGAATGGTGTGACGAGGGGTTATATCGGGTTATGGAAATACATGTCATAATAATGGAAAAACACGTGCATATATATATATATATATATATATATAATAATGAAAAAGCACGTGCATATATATATAGGGATGCATTCCGTTGAGAACGGGCAAAAACGATAGAACATTAGAACAATGTGTGGCCGTCAGATCAATATTAATCCAACGCGCGTTATGGATTTATATTCCAAGCGTGTGAGATGTATCAGCGTGGGCATAAGAGAAGTTTCGGTAACCGATTATTCAATCTATGGACACCGATCGGGCTTGCTCTTTGTGTGTGACCCTGTAGGCTCATAACTCATTTGCAAATGACCCCAAATCCCGTTTTGGTCCATTCATCATAAGTGGTCTCTAATAAGACATTATGATTACCCAATGATCATGATGATCGGTGATTCGACTTAACGTTTGTTGTAACTATCATAAGCCTTTTGTCACTAGATATCTTGTTTGAACAGAAGGCATAGAGTCGTCATTCTTATTTCGTTCAAACCCATTTCTTGATCCCGAGATGACTAAGAATAATAACTACCTTTATAACTTGTGCGGCCGCACACTTACTCTCAGTCATTCTCATCAAGAGGCCTAAACAGATAGCGTTCCCACTAGTGTGTGAGGGACAAATCCCTTGACCGTTAATTGCATCCCTCTTTTGTACCTCTTTTGTAGCTAGTTATGAACTACGTAGATGAGCATGTCAAACTATTGGAGTTGTCATATAGGAATCCACGAAGACTCCAAGGCTCATAAGAGTTTAATGATATTACGACAACTTGAGTATGTTCATGAGTGTATTTATATCCCATACTCAGGTCGGGTCGTCCAATATCACTTCCCAAGTGATATCTATGATCTGACTTTGTAAGCCTATACCTATGATCAATAGAGTATGATCAAGAGTCATCCTCATACTTACCGCTTTATAAGCATTTGACTAGTGACCTGTCAAGTATAATTACGTGCATATTTAAGGGTTCTACTATTAGTAATGACACACTCGATGATGTTACATGAAATTATGCTTGACTTATTATCACAACACATTGATAATAAAATGTTGATTTTATTGCTAGTAATAGAAGACAAAACATTTGTACATATATATCGATTGGGAGATGGCACATTTCGTTCAGTCTCTTACTTGCCATTAGTTCCAATTTATATTACATTTTATTCCTATTGCTTCTACATGCCTCTCATGTCTCGGTTGTGGGAGAACATTTGTCAATGGGTCACAAAATAAGTATTATCTTCTGTAACAACCCTACTGATCTTCACATCACCCCTTTCAATTATCTCTAATGAGATGGTAACATCTAAGTATATGTTTGGTTCTTTAATGTGATATGGGCCTTTTAGCTTGTGCTATGGCTCTTGAGTTGTCAGACCATAAGTTCACTGGATCAGACGCGTTTGGAATTACGTCTAACCCAGCCATAAACTTCTTGATCCATACAACCTCTTCAGCTGCTTCCGAAATAGCTATATACTCAGCTTCTGTTATAGAGTCAACAACCGTTCAAAACAAACACATATCCAGACTGTGATTTGCAATCATCTGGTTAGTCTGGAAACTAGTATTGATGTAACTAGTTACGGCTATGTTATACAACACTCGAAAGTCAATTGCGCTCCCACTAGACTTCTTGTTTAAGCAAGAATCATCTTCGTTTTGACCATCATCACCTCTTTGGTTTTACCCTTGAAGTTTATCTCATCAGATACAAGCATGCCGTGTAGCTCTGTGATGGTCTTGTGCATTTCATGCATGTTGTAGTTCATGATGAACCGATCATACATGGAAGGGAGAGTTGACAGGATCATATCGACCTTCAACTCATTAGTCAATTTGACACCCAACTTATTTAGGTGCTTGAACTAAACCTTCATTTTTAGCACATGACGGCTGACTGACTCTCCAGATGGCATCTTGGTGAACATCAAGCCCTTGACAGACTTGAACCTTTCGGTCCTAGCCTTCTCTTTGAACATCTCATTGAGCTTTTCCATTATGGTGAATGAGTTCCCACTAAGATCCATTATTTGTTTTTTTAGACCAGCCTCCATCGTGCACAATATGAGGCATCCCACGTCGAGTGAGTCGTCAAGGCGCTTTTAATGAGCATCCCTAACACTCCTCGTGGAACCCGCATCTGGCACAGGGGGTATGGGCTCGTCAAGCACATGTTCCTTCTTCTCGTGTTTGAGTACAATTCTCAAATTACGCTCCAAATCGAGGAAGTTCGTTCCACTAAGTTTCTCCTTGTCCAGGATCGACCTTAGTGACAACGTGTGTGCTTGGCTCGCTGCCATTATCTACATAGACCAATAAATTTAAGTTAGACTCTGAATTTATTTATGAAGATTTGTTGCAAAACCTTGACCATTTTGATCCTTCGAAGATGTGCTTGGAAAGAAGCCTCTGCCTCTCACTATAAGTCTCAAACACTTTGAGGGCAAGCATATGAGAGATCTCGCTCCTCCCTTGGCCAAAACATCTGAAGCTGGTTCCAGCTCACGTCCTTTCGGACCTCTCGGCACCAGGGTAGAGAAAGAGCTGGTGGACATGATCAATGACTTGGAGAAGACGATTGCGGTTCTGACAACCCGAAATATTGCCTGTGAAGCCCTCTTACATGATCTACGCACCGCTCCTGCTGAGGACACATTATTTGACCAAGAAGTCGATGATTCCGCCTCCTTTTAGAAAATGTTTCATTTACTTGCCTCTAGACTGATAACTTGTTAAACAACTTTTTAATACTCAGGGACCGTCCGAGTTAATTTCTGCACTTTGTTACTTTTTGGATATTTGCTCGTGTTTTGAGCTGGTTTATACCCTGTTGTTATAAGTTTATCGTTGTATGATTGCCTTTAGCAATTTTGTTAGACAATCAGGGGGAGATATAAGCTAACGTTATGAACGTTACGCCAGACGCACTCTGTGTGAAAGATGCCGCGCCAGAAGCCGCACTCTGTGTGAAAGATGTCGCGCCAGAAGCTGCGCCAGACGCTCCAAGTATGTTGTATGCACCAGACGCTCTCAACCTCTACTCTGACATCTCTTGCTGTGCGTAACTGCCGCAAGATGACGATGTGCTTAAAAATGTGTTTGCCTAAAAAATTGCAAAAATGGGAGATTCTTGCTACGTTTAGTATTGGCATAATTTTTTAGTGCAAAAGTAAGAAGTCAGTGCAACATGTTACAAGACATTTGGAGCGACTCATTACGCTCCAGATTAGGAAAGGCTTGAAGGTTTCCTATTTAGAGTCACTTGTAACGCAAGAAGAATGACGTCACAACAACTGAAAGACTTGGAGCGCAAGAGAATGACGTCAACAAGCCCAGGCGACTTCCAGCTGTCATTAACACGTTAGCAAAGGCGGGAACTGCTTGCCTAATTTGTTTAGGAAGTTTGAGACTTCCTATTCCTAATCCGAGCAAGATTAGGAATGTGGGGTTGCTATATAAAGCTTGTGCTTCCCCATTAGCAGCCTGTCCGTTCTTGTTCTTTATTTGCTAAATTTCTCAGAGCTCTTAACCGTGCACCGTTGGTGTGTTGAGAGGCTGATTAGTTTGCTAGAACGGCTTTGCTTCGATTAAACATCAATTCGCGAAGATTGAGTGTTTGATCGATTAGGGTTCTTGTGTTCGTGATTGAAGATTCACAAATATGTCAAAGAGTACTATGACACCGAGCATAGGCGCTTGCTTGAATGGTGGAATTGAGAGGATCTCAAAGACAGGGGGAGAGGACCTTGGTCGAGGTTGTTCACGGTGAGATCTATAGTAGCTTAGGACAATAGCTTGTGTGATAGCTAGTTGGTGCTTGAAGTTGTACTATTGACTACCATATAGTGAAAACCTTTCTACTAGCAAAGTGCCCTCAGATGTAGGTGACGTTGCACCGAACTAGGTAATCATGTTTGGTGTCGTTATTATTGCTTGTTTATTGTTTAAACTATGGTTTGCGTTTTAAGCAAGTTGTCGACACAAAAGTTACGACTTTGTGTTCGACTTCTTGACTCGGCTACGAATCAGAATTTCACATGGCATTAAAGCAATAAAATAATCCAACTCCAAATCTTGATTTGCCTCAGGTCGAAATTTTGATTCGGCGCGAAAATTCGCCACTCACTGTAGGTGTCGATCGCCACCTTTTCAGGACCGAGAGGTGTCGATCGACACTAGGGTGTCGATCGCCACCTCAGGCATCCAAGGGGTGTCGATCGACACTACCTCTTTGGCGGAGAAACCGAGGTGAGGAGCGGCGTCGATCGCCACCCTAGGGGTGTTGATCGACACCCTCCTCGACCTGATCGATTTTTCGCTTTTCCTGAGAATGATTCTCGACCCAATTTCACTCGGATCGAGACCCGACTCCCGAGAATGATCCACTACACATATTGCACGAATCTCGAGCCGAAATAACACCCGAACATAAATAAAAATCCAACCTTTATCCGCAAAACGATCAAAGAACGGATTTTTATCGTTCCTTTGGCAAAACCCAAGATAACCAAGTAGAGATTCATGCATCAATTACTCATGGCAACAATAATATATGATCAAGCAATCAATTTTACTACGAAATCACGCATGTATGATTCATCTAGAGAGCAGCCTGGCTTTGATACCACTGTTGGGGTTCGTAGTGGGTCTAGCGCAGCAGAAAACAATAAATCGACCCAAACCCCTTACACCGGATCCTTGCCAACAACTAGATGAATCATAATCAAGATTAAAGGTTGAGACTTAACCTCTCAAAGCAAGAATCAATCGATTCGAAGACAAGTCCTCGGGACCGTCCTCTACGAGTCCACACACCGAGGTCAACCTTGTGAAGCTTGAATCCACCTGACAGAACTAGACCGTCACTGGGCCCTCCTTACTCGATTACCCTAGCTCCCGGATGCAAAAGCTAGAGCCTTTTCTTGGGTGGTGTAGCTAATATCGCTCAAGAGCATTGGAGAGAGGCTCTCACCCAAAGCCTCCTTATATAGGCTTTGGGAGGGTCTTTAGGTTTTCAGCATCCAGCATAGGTGTCAATAGACACCCTTCCTGCATGGAAGGTGTCGATCGACACCCCCTTTTGGTGCCAGACCTCAGTGTCGATTGATAGCATTTTGTGCCCTAGTCCAATTGCTAGTAGCCTGTAAACGTCTATGTACATTATCATCGTTTGTAATATATATAAAACGGCTTTATATTACTTATGTGTTGAAGTAATATGTTGAGCATGATCTGATTTATGACCACTAAAGTAGTAGAACCATAAATATGTACGGATCACACTTAACGAGTCCCTGGTCAATCTACGCTTCTATAGAAGCGACCAGTATGAGGATGGTTCTTAATGACGTAGTTCTACTTGTCATAGGGATGAGGGATCCCGGAATCATACCATAGATATCATGAGGTGATTGATATCGGACGACCCGCTTTGAATAGTGTTTTCATAGATTAAGCCATGAACATATTCAAATGCGATAGCTTGTCACGATATCCTTAGACCGAGAAGTCTTTGTGATCACTATGCAATGTACGTGTGGCTTTAACTTGTGCCTAACGCTTTCTGTAACAGGATTGCAATAATGGGCATGATTGGGTGGCGGAACGGGTTGCATGAGTGACACGAAAGACGGCTAAGGGATTTATCCCTCATACTACGGTATGGGAAAGATATCCGTTAAAAGGCCTCTTGATTGAGACTGACTGAGAGTAAGAGCATGGCCATGCCGGTGATACGGGTTATCAGTTCTCAGCCATCTCACATATCAAGTAACAATGATTTATTAAACAAGGGTGACGACTCTATGCCTTGTGATCAATCGGGATATCTAGAGATAATAGGATAGTGACTTGTGCGCACAAGGTTAAGTCGAATCATTGATCTTCATGCACCTTGGGTAATCATAACGTCTTACTAGAGGACCCTTATGATGGATCGGGCAAGAGCGATCTTTTGCGCCGATCTGCCAACGGTGGCATGAGCCTAAAAAGTCACACACATTCAAGACGGATAACTTGAGACAAGGAAACCTTAACGTTTCTTGAGGAGCAATACATGGACAAAACTGGAGGTTTTGTGCCATGGGTTCGGTTTGAGAGAATAATTAACGAATCGAAAAAACTGAGTTTTTTCGTCGATGTCGCGTCGGACTTTGTTTCATAAGTAACGACAAAAAGGGTCGGGCGTTTTTGGACACGGCACGAAACCACATGGGCGAGCCCCTTGGGTTCGGCCCATGAGGTCTCATGGCCGGCCCAAACAAGGGCCCAATAAGCCCTCTTGGCCGGCCCACATGGTGGGTCCATGTGTGGGGGCCACACAACACCATGCTTAGTTGGTGATTGTGAATTAAGAGGTGAGTGATTTAAGGGGTATGGGTTAAAGCACCTTTAAGCCCATACCAATCACTTTTGACCCATGCTTATGAGTTGGATGATGAATTGAAATATCTAACGTTCATTCATTAATCAAATAATCACACAACTCACAAAAGTCTCTCCTCTCTCTCTAGTGGCCGGCCACCTCTCTCTCTCTCCTCAATCTTGCTCTCTTGTTCTTCATTTAATTGTTCTAGTAGGCAATTAAGTGAAGGATCTTCAAGATCATCTCCTTGGTGTGGACTTGCTTTAGAGAAGAAGATCTGAAAGTTCATCTTTAATCGATTCAACAAAGACTTAAAGGTAAACATCTTGTGGAATAGATTTTGCCTTGGGATTTAACGGTTTAATGTTCTTGGACAAGGTTTGGAGTAGATTTTTTTAAAACGCTTCCGCTAATCTCATTTATCTAGAACGCTCCAAAACCCTACATCGATCGACACCTCCCAGGTGGCGATCGACACCTTCTTGTGACCGTGTCGATTGATAATTCCAAGGTGGCGATCGACACCCTACTACAATCATTCCCATACCACTTACTGTGGACCTCTTGAGTTCCTTCGAGTCGCTTTGGTCTTGCTCTTGGCGTGTGACCCTGTAGGCCCATGACCAATTGGTATATCGGCGTGAGAATCCATCTCACCCGATCCATCACCAGTGGCCTCTAGCAAGACGTAGTTATTACCTAATGTCCACAAGTGTATCGATCGGTTCGATATCTCCTGTCTGTCATATGTATTACCAACCCTTTTTTTGCTTTAAGGTGTATGAGATCGTATGAGGCATAGAATCGTCATCCTCATGCATTCGATCTAGTTCCTCAAATTCCAAGTTGACTAATACATATTGGTGCGGTCGCATATTTCATCAGTCACACTCATAAAGGGGCCCTGAACCATACCATTCACCGCATCTCACCGTGGGTAAACAAATCCCTTTGGACGCAATATACGCTCCCACTACAGTCCGTCTAATAGCCAACGATGTCCGTTATGGCTACCCTATTACAGGCAGCATTAGGACATGTCAAGTTAATGGAGTGACGTGCATGTGAGCCAAATGCTCCAAGGTATTAAGGCAGTGATCACACGACGACGGAGAATGCGTTGGTGACTAAATCTATGCGCCATACTACACCGCGGGTCATCCAATATCATCATCCAGATGATATTTGTGATATGACTTTGGTAGTCCCACCATCTTGATCAGCAGGACTTGATCTTAAGTCATCATCACACTAGCGACTTATAGATAAGTACTCGACTAGGGATACATCAAGCATAACTTCATTAAAGGTTCTGTTGTTCTTCTG
Source organism: Geranium rotundifolium (assembly GCA_963920655.1). Taxonomy (NCBI): domain Eukaryota; kingdom Viridiplantae; phylum Streptophyta; class Magnoliopsida; order Geraniales; family Geraniaceae; genus Geranium; species Geranium rotundifolium. Next base: position 30,519,731 of record OY987312.1, on the reverse strand, counting down.
TAACCAATAACGACTTTAAATGAAGTTATCGCTTGACACATTATCATAACACAATAATAATGTAAATGTCATTCATTGCTTAACAGAAGATTACATAAAAGATTTGGACTACGGCACAAGCTCTTACAAATCATCCCTTTCCTTTTGTTGACTTTTCCAATTTTAATTATTAGTCAAACCTTTCTCATTCAAAGAGTTTCCCAAAATAGGATTATCTTTGAATAAAAATAAAAATTATAATTCATCAAATCCTAAAAGGGCCTCAAGCCCATTTAATTAAAATCCTTTAAATCCAATTAGACTTAGGATTATTAATTAAATGACTTGAATTAAATCAGCCCAAAATTCACTTAGACCAATTTTTGTAATCGTCCGGTTTACAACTTAGACCAGTAATTGCCTAATCCGTTCTAATTTAGCCAAGACCGGTCCGGTCTAACTAAATAGAAAAGTGAATTTCCCGAATTTCTTATCCCTTGTCATTTGGACTTTCGAAATCCTATTTTGTTATACTCATCATTTTAAGTGTGTGACCCTCTAGGCTCACGACACGATGGCAGATTGACGCAAAATTACCATTTTGCCCTCCCCATCATAATTGGTCTCTAGTAAGACATTATTATTACCCAATGCTCATGATCATTGATGATTCGACTTAACCTTATATCATCCAAGTCATTATCCTTTCATCACTAGATATCCAGATTGATCATAAGTCATAGAGCCGTCATCCTTATTTAATCAATCAATGTTTCTTGATCTGTAAGATGACTAAATCCTGATACCTTGTATCTCTAGCATGGCCATGCATTTCCTTTCAGTCATTCTCATCAAGTGGCCCAAACATATACATTTTCCATGCCGGAGCATGAGGGATAAATCCCTTAGCTGTCTTTCGTGTTCCCTCGTGTAATCCATAACTGGCCAATTAGAGCCCTTATGATTACCCTTTTACAGATAATGCTAGGCAACGTGAAATTCAGGTACTGATTACATAGTAACTACAAAGATTCCTTGGTCTAAGGATACTTTGACGAGCTACGATATGTGAGTATGTTCATGATATCATCTATGCTACATGCTCACAATCTGGTCGTCCAATATCATTCCCCGAATGATATCCATGATCTAACTCCGACACTTGCCTTGTCATGATCAATAGAGCGTGATCATAAAGAGTTATCCTCATACTGGTCGTTTCTAATGAAGTATTCATGACTAGTGACTCATTAAATGCGATTCTTTCTGATCTACAGTTCTACTATTATTGATGACAAACATAATGATATAGATCGAATCACATTTAATATATTACTACAACACACTAGTAATATAATGTCGTTTTATTTATTCTGAAAGATTATAAAACATTACATTGTAGATGACTTATTCTATTGGGATAGGACACAACTCCAACAATCTCCCACTTGCCCCTAGTCTAAACCTGAATTCCAATGTACTCCCATAGACCTCACATGCCCTTCACGCTTAGGGTGCACTAGAGCCTTAGTCAAGGGATCGACCATATTATCATCAGTCGGAACGTAACTTATCTTCACATCACCTCTATCAATGATTTCTCTGATAAGGTGAAACTTCCTGAGCATGTGTTTGGATTAATTGTGAAATCTCGGCTCTTCAGCAAGTGTTGTGGCCCCAGTGTTGCTACACAACAAGCTTTTCGGATCAGACGCACGCGGCATTGCATCTAATCCGATTTGAAAGCTTCTAATCCATACGACCTCCTTAGGTGCTTTTACAGCAGCTAAATACTCAGACTTTGTTTGCAAAATACTAATGGTGGCCAGCCTAGAATGGTTCCAGCTCGACAGTGCTACCGTTGCGACGAAAAACTTATCCTGACAATGATCTCGGATCATTAGTCTAACATCGTTGTATTCCAACGACTTACTATTCATCTAACCCCTAACACAACAGTAAGATATCCTTTAGTGCTTTTAAAGTACACGAGAATGTTCTCTACTGCAATTCAGTGTTTCTCACCGAGGTTAGACTGGTATTTACTGGTACGGCTTAGGGCTAGTGAGACCTTCTTTATTGTGTACAACATGGCATGCATGATAGATCCTATAGCCGAGGCATGTAGGATCTCCTTCATGTTTCTCAGCTCATCAGGTGTCCTAGGACATCGAGTCTTGTTGAGTTTAGTGCCATAACGCACGGGTATGTACCCTTTTAGAATCAAGCATTGAGAATCCTCTCAACAATTTATCTATGTAAGTGCTTCGACTTAGGCCTAAAATTCCTTTCAGAATGATCCCTATAGATCCTGATGCCCAAAATAAATGCAAGATCGTCTAAGTCCTTCATCGAGAAGCACTTCCCCAACCAAACTTTGGTGGCAAGATTAGGATGTCATTCCCGATGAGTAGTATGTCATCGACATAGAGCACCAGGAATACTATATTAGTCCCACTAGCTTTCTTGCAAACGCAAGGTTCTTCTTCATTCTTGATGAAGCCAAATTCTCTTACAACTTCACCAAAACGAAGATCCAAACTCCACGAAGCTTGCTTTAATCCATAAATGGACATTTGCGGCTTACATATATTTCCGGGATTCTTTGGATCGACCAAACCCTAAGGCTGTGTTATATACACATCCTTAGTTAAGTTCCTGTTAAGGAAGATGGTTTTGACATCCATCTGCCATATTTTACTTTGGATCGACAAAACCCTCAGGCTGTGTTATATACACATCCTTAATTAAGTTCATGTTAAGAAATGTGGTTTTGACATCCATCTGCCATATTTCATAATCGAAATACGCAGCTATGGCTAGAATAATCCGAATCAATTTGACCATTGCTACTGGTGAAAAAGTTTCATCACAATCCAGTCCTTGAAACTGACGATATCCTTTTGCAACCAATCTAGTCATATAGGTTTGAGGTTTTCCATCCATGTCGGTCTTGAGCTTATAGACCCACTCACAATCGATGGGTTTTATCCCACCATGTTGGTCTTGAGTTTATAGACTGCTTACAACCGATGGGTTTTATCCCAGGGGTTTGAGCAACTAAGATCCATACTTGGTTATCATATATAGACTTCATTTCCTCTTTCATGGCTTCCTGCCATTTATGGGAGTCGGTATTGTCCATGGTCTATTGAAGGTCGCTGGATCATCCTGATCCACGACACATGTTATCACCTTCAGACGAGAATACCCGTATTTGACAGGTGCTCGACGCGTTCCTTCACACCGCCTTGGACCGTCAGGAATATTCGCATGAACTGGTTCTGTCTCTACAACCGGTTCAGGCTCCTCAACTTCTACATTATCATAATATGGATCCTGAACGTGCCATCTAGAATTTCTTCAAGATGCATAGTTCTCCCACTGACTGTTTTGGAAACGATTTCTCTTCCAAAACACGCCACCTCGAGCAACAAAAACTTTATTCTCCCTTGGCTTGTAGAAGTAGTATCCCTTTGTTTCCTTGAGATACTTTATGAAGACATACTTGTCTAACTATGGTCCAGTCCCTTATCTAGTTACTACGCGGAGGTGCACGTAGTCAAACGTAACTGACCATCTCATCCAACCTGCATCCCAATGGGTACTACGCGAGAGCGCACACATCCATGGTAATGAGAGTTGAATGAGTGTCATTTCAGTTGTATTTATCGGAGCCTTATTCAAAATGAATGTGGTTGTCTCCAAACCTTGACCCCAGACATATATTGGGAGATCAACATGACTCATCATAGAACGAACCATATTCAATAGGGTCTATTTTTCTCTGTTTGGACACACCATTTAATTGTGGTGTTCCGGGCAGAGTATATTCCGAGATAATCCCACAGTCTTCAAGATGATCGATGAATTCTTAGGACAAGTATTCTCCACCTCGATGCGATCGAAGTAAGTTGATACTTTTCCCTAGTTGGTTTTGCACTTCAGTTTGAAACTCATCGACCTCATCAAAAGAATTCAGACTTATGTCTTATGGAATAGACATAACCATACCTACTGAGATCATCAGTAAATGAAATGGTCGAACCCTCTTCTGGCGTATGATCTTATGGGATCATATACATTGAAATGTACTAGGCCCAATAAGTCACTCACCCTTTCATCTCTACTTGTGAAGGGCGTCTTTTTCATTTTGCCCATCAAACAAGCTCCGCATCTTTCAATCGAACTGAATTCGAACGGACTTAAAAGTCCATACTTATGAAGTGTTGATATGCTCTTCTTGTTGATGTGTCCTAAACAAAAATGCCATAACAGAGTTTGGTTTGAATCACCGGATTCAGGTCATTCTCTATTTATGTTGCAGACTGACCTTTTGTTAATATCATCTACGCCCTATGCATAGTGACTACTAATTCTTGAATTTCCTGCATAATAAATGTCATTTCAGGAGATATCACGAATGATATTGTTAAACAACAAGATATCGTTTTTGTTTTCACAAGAAACCGAAATTATGTTCCTGCTAAAACCAGGTACATCTTGACAATTATTAAATGTCAAAACTAAGCCCATGGGGCATAGTTAATTCGATGATGTCTACAGCAACCGTCACGTCCCTTGTGATGTTACTCACCCGTAGATTCATCTCTCCATTGGTCAGGCATCTTCTACTTTTGAGATCCAACACATATAACGTGTGATCTAACATCCAATACCTTGGATTAAGAAGTAGATAAATCTGTAACATAAGTTCCTGAAGATGTGGATCCTCCAGATCCTCATTTAACTCATCTTGGTATCTTGTCAAGTCCTTCTCTTATGACCAACGTGATTGGCGAAAACAGATGCCATCCCTACGTTTTGAATTAGCCTTGGTCTTTTTCACCATGGGTGACTCTTAGTTTCCTTCAATCTGGTTTAAGGGTTTCACCCCTGTTAACACCAGCTTTAAAAAGCTTATCCCTTCCTTTCCTTGGGATTGTGTTGGTCAAAGAAAAATTCCTTATCGATTTTCGTACCAGTATAGAGATATAATCTTTTCAAAAGATATGTCTCCGTTACTTGATGTGTGTTTTTATTTGCATTACGAAACATTTTAATCTGTATAGTTTAAAATTCAAATGGAGATCGAGATTAAAAACAAATTTTGATTCTAGAACTTAAAAAATCTGAACCAGGATCCTTGCATTCACTCGATTGAAGTGAACGTAGGCTCATCGCTCCAACCAAGTCACCAAGGTAGGATAACTCATCCAATTACATTTTGTGTAATTCCTGACTAGAGACTGTACACGACACACCCTATCAGATACCCTAGGTCAGCCCTAGCTGACAATCGTAGACAAGCATACCATGTCTCGACTATGGCCTATAACTAATGTGGCTACTACGCGGAGGAGCATGCACCAACATCAAATAGCCCAACTCATCCGGACTTCTCCCCTATGTATGCTACGCGGAGGCGCACCCACCCATAGGCTCAAAATCTTTCAGAGTGTCGAAACTTGAATGGCATCACGCTTGACTTGAAATTATTTGTGTTTTGTGTTTTTAAAAACTCTGATTGTATATCAATACAATCTTAATTGAAGTCATCAACTACATTCGATGCAAAGGTGACTCCAAATCCGTATAACATGCATGGGTGATTAATTCCGATTTTAATCTTTGCATGTGGGTAATAGCCTAACATACATTTAATGTATTTAAACTAATCATACATCTATACATTCATACATTCATAAACATGTAAATGTAAATAGATGCATAGCTATAGCCCATCCTATAGGATCCTAGGATTCTAGCAATAAACCCTAAAGACTAAGTCTCCAAGTTCTTCGCTTGCATCATCCTTGTGGACTCCCACTGGCTTCGACCCTCCTTTATAACTCCCACCGACTCCGGGATTCCTCTTGGCTCCAAGTCTACCTCTTGACTTGTTTGTTGTATCGTTCTCCGTAATTACATAATACATAATATAATTACAAACATCACGACACACAGGTTGTATTTAGTTACAATTCCAATATAAAGCAACGCGCAGGTTGCAAAAACTTGAAATTTAAATAAAACGATCAATCGCATCTAGAGGGCCTTAGCTATACATCATGTAGAAAAGAACATGTTGTCAAACAATATATTATCATACATCATGTTATCAAACAACATTATTAATTCCAATTTTATCTTGCTTAAATGTGGAAAAATTATCCGGTTTACCGAAACCGAATGGTTTAAATTGATTTTGAAATTAAACTGGTTTTTTCCCAGTATATCGAAACCAAGCCAGATTTGAAATTTAAAATTAGTGTTTCATAAGTTTCTCGGGAAGTGTCACGGTTTGCAGTCAAAATTTGACCCGACCCATGATCCGAGACCGACCCGACAACATCGGCCCGACCACGCGTCGCCCGTGGGCGACCATGGGTGCCCGTGATGCCCAATCTAGTCTGCCTAGAGGCGTCGCCCATAGATAGCCTGTGGACCATCCACGGTGGACCCTTGGGCACGACCTTGTCGGCCTTTGGCGCCGATCATGGTCGGCCCGAGGGCCTTCCATGGTCGACCCAAGGTCTCGACCATGGCTGATCATGGCTCGCTTATGATCAGCCCTGAAACCTAATATTTTAGAAAAATTAATTTCAAAATCAAAAATTAATTTTACAATATTTCATGGAATTAAATTCACAAACAAAAATAGTTTTTCATGCAATACTAATTATGCTGAAAAACAATTATGCATTCAACCAGCCTCTGATACCACTGAAGGGTTTTCCATGGGATCACAAGCAATAAAACTCATATAAGGGCGGAATTCAACCATGGATATCCCAATGAAAAATTTGATCCTCATGCTAAATTGGCTTTAGCATAAGATTAGATTGCAAATAAATTTAGACCTTTGTTGCGAATCTGATACGCACAAAACTATGTACCCTCTTGAGCTCGTCCACACATCGATGTATTTGATCTAGGATCAAAAGTCCTCTTGCAAGTATTACTAGTTTTGCAAGAAGGAGAGAGAGAGAGAGAGAGAGAGAGAGAGAGAGAGAGAGAGAGAGAGAGAGAGAGAGAGAGAGAGAGAGAGAGAGAGAGAGAGAGAGAGGGTCGATTTTGGGAATATGAAAATATATTCCAATTTTCCCAAAATCATCCCTTTCCTTTTGTTGATTTTTCCAATTTTAATTATTGGTCAAACCTTTCTCATTCAAAAAGTTTCTAAAAATAGGATTACCTTTGACTTAAAATTAAAATTATAATTCATCAAATCCTAAAAGGGCCTCAAGCCCATTATAGTGCAAGTCCATTTAATTAAAATCCTTTGAGTTTAATTAGACTTAGGATTATTAATTAAATGACTTGAATTAAATCAGCCCAAAATTCACTTAGACCACTTCTGTAACTGTCCGGTTTACAACCTAGACCGGTAATTGTCTAATCCGTTCTGATTTAGCTTAGAACGGTCCGGTCTAACTAAACAGGAAAGTGAATTTCCCAAATTTCTTATGTTTTCTCATTTGGACCTTCGAAGTTCTCTTTTTCCATACTCATTGCTTTAAGTGTGTGACCCTCTAGGCTCACGACACATTGGTAGATTGACGCAAAATTACCATTATGCCCTCCCCATCATAATTGGTCTATAGTAAGACATTATGATTACCCAACGCTCATGATCATCGATGATTCGACTTAACCTCATATCATCCAAGGGATTATCATTTTATCACTAGCTATCCAGATTGATCATAAGACATAGAGCCGTCATACTTATTTAATCAAGGGGTAATGACAGTTGGCTACACCCAACTATGTCACGTTTCAAATTTAATACCCCAACTTGCAAATTTTCATTTGGAATACCCAAAGATTAAATAAGCGACAGATAGCCCAACGTCTGTTAAATCTATCTGATTTGGTCTGTCAAAAAGTCTAAAATGCCCTCAATGGTTTTTGTCTATTAAACTGGTCTGATTGGTTCAATTAATATGATTTTGAAATGACTATTTTACCCCTAATTGAACAACTGATTTAACTAAAGGTTTGAGGACAAATTTGACTTTTCAATTACATAAATAAAATAATTAAAAACCAAAAAATAATTCTGTAATATTAATATAATAATAAAACTTATTATTAAATCATTATTAATAATATTAATTATTAAATCATATAATATAATAATAAATCTTATTATTATATCACGATTACTGTTCATCTTCTTCAATGTTTTCACCACCATCACCGCAACACCTCCGCGGCAATCACCACCGTCTCCGGCCGCAACTCCGACCGGCGAGGAGCACCACCTCACGTTCCAGATCGAGCCTCCCTCGTGTTCTAGATCTCCGTCTCAGTCTCCGATCTGCCATCAGCTCCCCGTCCTACCTCTGGCCGCTACTTCTTCACCTTGGCGCCGTCCCGTCTCTGTCTCCGATCAACGAGTTCGATCGCGCACGCTAGCTCGATAAAACCCTCACGACGGCGAGGAGCACCAGGAGCCAGGAGCCAAATCTGCAGATCTGGCCTCTCCTCGCGACGGCCTCCTTCTCGCGACGACCTCCTTCTCGCGACGGCCTCCTCCTCGCGACGGTCTCCTCCTCGCCGAGAGCCTCCTCCTCGCGACGGCGGCCTCCTCGAGCTCTCATTTGGTCTCAATTTGGACTGTTAATCAGGAGATCTGGTCGTGTGCTACCCACGACCAGATCTGGATCGACAAGACACGCCGAGACAGCGCGGAGACGGGACTGGGTGGCTCGACGGAGCTGATGTGAGTCTGATGCCGATTCCCAGGCGACGGAGCTGATGCCGTGGGCAGGTCGTGGGTGGCTCGACGGAGGTGGGTGGGCCGATGGAGGTGGGTGGGTGGTCGGAGATGGCGGAGACGGGAGTGGGGTGGGGTTTAATTAGTGTTAATTAGGATTTAATTATAGTTAATTAATGATTATTATTAATATTAATATGATTTATAATAATATATAATAATATTAATAATATATATTTAATTATTAAATAATTATAATTATTATTTGTGTAAGTGAAAAGTCATATTTACCCTCAATTTATTAGTTAAATTGGTATTCAAGTAAGGGCAAAATAGTCATTTCATAATCATATCAATTGAACCAACCAGACCAGTTTAACAGACCAAAATGATTGAGGGCATTTTAGACTTTTTGACAGACCAAATCAGTTAGATTTAATAGACGTTGAGTTATGTGTCGCTTATTTAAACTTGAGGTATGTGATTCGAAAAACTGGAAGTTGGGGTATTAAATTTGAAACGTGACATAGTTGGGTGTAGTCAACTGTCAGTACCCCTTTAATCAATCATTGTTTCTTGATCTGTGAGATGACTGAATGCTGATATCGTGTATCTCTAGCATGGCCATGCATTTCCTTTCAGTCATTCTCATCATTTGGCCCAAACAGATACCTTTCCCATGCCGGAGCATGAGGGATAAATCCCTTGGCCGTCTTTTGTGTTCCCTCATGTAATCCATAACTAAGCCAATCAGAGCCCTTATGATTACTTTTTTACAGATAATGTTAGGCAACGTTAAACTCAGTTATATAATGTCGTTTTATTTATTCTGAAAGATGATAAAACATTACATTGTAGATGACTTATTCCATTGGGCTAGGGCGCAACTCCAACAAGCTGGATTGCACGGCGGCCTTTCAGGAAGCCGCCTCGATGTCGAAAAGCTCCAACACCCAGACGTCGATAAGACCATGATCTTCTACACTGTCAGCTCCATAGTAGTATTTTAGGTTCTTTCCATTGACAATGAACGTTGTGTTGTGCCTGAGATTTATGATCGTTAGAACCTTAAATGGCCCCGACCATCTTGATTTAAGCTTTCCGGGTACAATGCATATTTGACTTTGAACAATAAAACCTGTTGATATATTTCAAACGTCCTCCTGATTAATTGTTTGTTATGCCACCCTTTAGTCTTCTCCTTGTAGATTTTATTGCTTTCATATGCCTCTTTTCTCTATTCATGCAACTCCTCAAGGTCTAAAAGTGTATTTCTCCAGCAGCTTCGAGTTCTAAGTTGCACTTCGTGATGACCTAGAAAGCCTTGAGTTCAATCACAACTGGAAGATGGCATGCTGTAAGGAAACATCTTTGAATTAAATTATGGGATCCAAATCAATTAATTTCATGCAATAGCGGAAGCAATTAACTATTTATTCTTAAGGAAGTTATGAAAGGATCATCATGTGAAAATTTTCATATAAAATATAATAAAATTTGAAATTTTACCTTGTAAAATCGAATCCAACAATCACAAAACTTAGTTTTATGATCTCTAGTTGTATCCACACAAGCAAAGCACCTTTAGTAAGATTTCTACAAAAAATCGTTTGCTAGTTAGTTTTTGAGAAAATACAAAACTTGAAAAACAAGAGAGAGAGAGAGAGAATCTGCAATGGGGGGAGGGAGTAGCCGAAAATTAGGGTTGGGAATTGTGGGATTATTACGTAAATCAACTATTTGATTTTGTAATTATCTTTCCCTTTTCCAAATCCTAATTATCTTCTTATTTAATTATAACTATAATTATATTAAGAATGGGCTTAGCTTAATCCATTAATTAAACCCGTTTAAATTGGGTTATAATTAAATGGCTTAGCTAGACCGTCCCAATTATTGGTTTAGCTAATTCGTACATGATTTAATTAAATCAAATTGCGAATTTCCCGATTCTCATGCTCTTCATAAACTGACTTTTCCAATTCCCCTTTTGCTATATTTTGGTTAAAGTGTGTGACCCTCTAGGCTCACGACCCATTGGCAAACTGGCAAAATTACTATTTTGCCCTTTCCATCATAAGTGGCCTCTAGCAAGACATTATGATTACCCAACGTTCGTGAATATCGATGATTTGATTTAACTTCTTATCGTCCATGTCAATATCCTTTTATCATACCGATATCAAGATTGATCAAAAGACATAGAACCGTCATCCTAATTTATCAATGATTGTTTCTTGATATCTGAGATGACTGAAAACTGATACTAAGTATCTCCTGCATGGCCATGCAATTTCCTTCAGTCATACTCATCAAGTGGCCTAAAAAGATATCATTCCCATATCGGAGTATGGGAGATAAATCCCTCAACCGTCTTTCGAGTTCATTCATGCAACTCATAACTAAGCCAATCGTAGCCTTTATGGGTACCCTTTCAAAGGCACTGTTATACTATGTCAAACTTAGAGATTCATCACATAGTGATCACAAAGACTCCTTAGTCTAAGGATATAATGACAAGCTGCGATATGTGAGTATGCTCATGATAGTATCTATGCGGCATACTCACCATCGGGTCGTCCAATATCATCTCCCTAATGATATCTATGATCTAACTCTGACACGATTCGCTTAATATCACTATTCGCCACTTCAACCTGTCCATTTCTTGTGGCTGATAAGCTACTGACTTCTTGTGCTTTACACCAAATTTCTTCGTGTTTGCATTGAACGACTTATTGCGAAAGTGTGTGCCTGTCATTGATAAAGCTCATGGAGCTCCAAACCGTGAGAAAATATTCTTCTTGATGAACTTAATCACAGTTTTAGCATCGGCTACTGCACATGCTTCGGCCTCCACCCACTTAGAAACATAATCAATAGTTACAATGATGTACTTTTTACCTGCATATGTGGGGAAAAGGCCCCATATATTCTAATCCCCATACATCAAAAAGCTCCACTCCTAGCATGTTAGTTAGTGGCATCTCATGTCGTTGGGAAATATTTCCCGTTCTCTAACATCGATCACAAGATTTCATGTGGCATCTCAAATTGGTTTATCGAAACCGTTCAAATCTAAAAATTTTCAAAATATTGGATTGCGGGTTTGTGTCACGGATCAAACACTGTGCAACAAACCACCCGGGCCCAAAACAAATGGGCCGAAACTTATTTGGGCCGAGCCATTACATACCTATGCGCTAGGGTTTGGCAACCCTAGCCGACGGGCCTCCACCGCCGGCCGCGGCCAAGAACCGACCCCCGCCGGGGCAGGGACGGGTTGGACACATGACCGTGGCCATCCAATGGCCACGGCCTAGTCCAGCTCCGGCAAGCCGGAGCCCCCGCCCGGTCCCCTTTTCCGGCTCCCCGAGAGTCCCGTTTCCGGCGACCCGACAAATCCAATTTTTTTTCAAAATTTCCATATTTGATAATATGTTTAAAACTTCATTTTTGAAGGCATATAAACTCATAAATCAAAACAAACGAAGATTTAAAAGGTTAACCGTCCTCTGATACCACTGTAGGAACTTTGGGGCTACCAAGAACACCATGGCAACATAAGCAACAATATATATACCCCAAAATCTGTCCAAGATCATGAAACCGTTAAATCCCAAGGTGATAAACAAAGTACAAGACTTTACCTTTCGGTTTGTTCGAATTGAAGAACGCTTCGGATTTTCAACTCTAAACAAGTCAACAACGGATAGGATGATCACACTTGATCCTACACTCTTCTACCAACTAGAATAGAAGAGAGAGCAAGAGAAAAGAGGGGGGAAGTGTGGCCGGCCGAGAGCAAGAAGAGGGAGAGAACAAGACACCAACTTGTGATATTTTTGTGAAGTGTTGTAATGAATGATGTGCTGTGATTTGTATTAGTTAAAGACAAATGATGATGGTGATTGGGTGGCCACCAATTGATCACACTTACCCACACATAGATTAGGATAAGCACATCTAGTCATCATCCACTTAACAAAACATAGTGGAGAAAGGGGCCCACCCTTTACTACACATTTGGGCCCTTGTTGGGCCGTCCACTTAGGGCCTCGTGGCACGAAGCCCAATGCTTCAGCCATGAGGGCCCCTACCGTGTCCAACTATTCATTGAACTTATCACACAAAGTCCGATGTGACATCGACGAAAGATTTAGTCTTTCTCGATTCGTGTGCCACATTCAATTACACATATCCATGGCCCAAAACGCCCAGTTTTTCCCATGCCTCCCTCTCGAGTATCGTTGACCTTTCATTGTCTCTCATAATTCATATCCTATGTGTGTGACCCTCTAGACTCATGCCATCGTCGGCGGATTGGCGTAAAATTCCATTTTACCCGATCCATCATAAGTGGCCTCTAGTAAGACGTTATGATTACCCGACGTGCATGATGATCAATTATTCGATTTAACCTCATGTAATACATGTCGCTATCGCTTTATCACCCGGTATCTAGATTGATCATAAGGCATAGAGACGTCACCCTTATTTAATCAATCTCTGTTTCTCGGTCTGTGAGATTACTGAATACTGATAACCCGTATCAATAGCATGACCATGCACTCCCTTCAGTCAATCTCTATCGAGTGGCCTAAACATGTACCTATCTCATACTGTAGTTTGATGGATAAATCCCTTAGCCGTCTTTCGCATCACTCATGCAGTCTGTCCCTGTGTCAATCATGTCTGTTATGATTGTCTTGTTACGGACTACGTTAGGAACAAGTCAAACGCGGATCTTTACTGTATAGCGATCACAAAGACTCCTTGGTATAAGGATACTACGACAAGCTACCACAATTAATGTGTTCATGACTGTATCTATGCAACACCATTCAGAGCGGGTCGTCCAATATCACTTCCCAAGTGATATCTATGATCTTATTCTGGAATCCCATCCCAATGGCAAATAAAAGAATCATCCTCATACTTGGTCGCTTCATTGAAGCATATTTGACCAGTGACCCGTTAAGTGTGATCCATACAGATATATGGTTCTACTACTTTGGTGGACATATATCATATCATACTTAAACTATTACTTCAAAAACATAAGTAATATAATGTCGATTTTATATATTGCAAACGATGATTAATATATACAAACATTTACAAATTAATACAATTGGACTAGGACACAAAAATGCTTACAATGATAGCTCTGTATAAAGTAAGTAGCAGCTTGTCCACAAAATAAATGCATATATTTTCATTTCAATTCAAAGAGAAATAAAGTCATCAAACTGTAATGTCATTCCAACAGACCAAAAGGCACAAAAAGCCAGCCTGCCAACCTTACAATTCAAAGTCTTCAACCAAAAGATAAGAAAACATAATAGCAAGAATCTAATGTGTCATCACATGTCCCAACTAACTACTTTTTGACATTAAATATGGGTGCTGGAATAAAAAAACACCTAAAACAAAAGCACACTCATGTGCATCACTTTGAGAACTCCACAAAAAAAACTAGTTCTCCCCCTGTATGTTCATGTCTTCAACTCCGTGGATGGGGATAGGCAGAACTTATCTCTAAAAAATCTTTATTCTTCCTTCCTCCATCTTCAACATAAATCTCTCATTGCTAGTTGTTTGAAGCTGCTTTCTTGTTCATAGAAGGTAAGTTCTCATTTTCTTTCCATAATTAACAAACAAAAGTCAGTCAGTGTAAAAACTTTTTAGTAAAGCCAGTCAACGTAAAGAATTTTTTATCGCTGGTATGTTGAGTTCTTCTTTATAACAGTTGACGTTTTCCTCGTTGTAGGTCTAAGCTTCGCACTTTGCTACTGGGAATAGATTCTGGTTAGTACAAATGAAAACAAAAATTAAACAAACAGAATGCAAATTCATACCTGTTGGGAAGTTGATGCTGAGGTCGTATGTTTTTTTTGGTGGAGCCTCCTGTTTCTCATTTTGTAGGTTTCTGTTAGATCTAGTTTTCTCCAACCTAGTTTCTGCAATTTTCTTCTTAATTGCAATTTCCTCTTCAGTGCATTGCAATTTAGGTTTCCTCTGTTTCTCCAACCTTATACTAACAACATTGAACCTACGTTCCATAATTTCTTCTAAATCTTCGTTTGTGGCAAAAATTCCAGATTGTGCTCGAGGGTTCTTCAGTTTTTTTCTTTTCAGCCTTCGGCTTTGGTTTCGAGTTCACATTAACTCTGTGGCCTTTAGCTGAGCAGGTTCGGGAACTGTGTCCTTCCCCTCCACATTGTGTACACTCGATGACCACATCAGAATTGCCTACCGTGTAAGTTGAAGTATTTTTTCCTTCCTTCTCTACAGGATTCTTCACTCTCGGGGTCCTCAGTCTTCCTGGTGGCTTGTGAACTAATAAAGGAGCTATTATTGGAGACTTAACCTCCAACCACTTATCCATGCTTGTAACATGACGTATAATGCTAGAGTATATTTTTTATAAGTCCCAACTTCATAGCAACTATCGACATAATCTTTAGCCTCTTACCTCAAAAATGCAATACCACTAATGGCATGCCCACAAGGTAAGGCATTAAGCTGCCAATCCTTACAACTATAGCAACTCTGCCTCATATCTACCTCGTGTAATTTGCTACCCTCTCAGATTTAGAATATGTCATCCCTACTCGGATATGATACGCTATTCCTATGTTTGATCTTAATTTTCTCAAGTCGTTTATGTATTTTCCCACATATTTTACCATGATACCCATCAAACATCTTATTCCTCTCAAAAAACATGTTCATAATCCTCAATCTAATATGCTCACATAACTTATAGATGGGATTATCTCTAGCATGTAATATCCATTTGTTAAAGCATTAAGAGAAGTTATTTGTCTGAACGCTTGTTTTAGCAAAATCAGAGAAGAAATCCATACACTATCTAGAGGGTTCTCGTACTTACAACCTTTTGTAAGCATTCGGATGTAGTAGATGCACACTGCCAGAGCATTGCCTTGAGATCATCGCCCTTAAATTTTGTGAACCAGTTTTTGTATAGGTGGCGCATGCAGCATCGATGTTTGACATGAGGTATCCAGTCCTTAAATAGCTCCACCAAACCTTACGAAACCATATATATGGACATTAGTAATCATGTTAATAGTAAAGATTAAGTGTACAGTTGCTATAAAGAACAATAGTACCTTCTGTTTATCATACATAATCACACATTGGAGTGCTTGTATACCGTAAGTCTTCAAAAAATTCCCCAAAAATTCATTGCCTCTAGTATACCTTATGATGGATCGGGCAAGAGCGATCTTTTGCGCCGATCTGCCAACGGTGGCATGAGCCTGAAGGGTCACACACATTCAAGACGGATAACTTGAGACAAGGAAACCTTAACGTTTCTTGAGGAGCAATACATGGACAAAACTGGAGGTTTTGTGCCATGGGTTCGGTTTGAGAGAATAATTAGCGAATCGAGAAAACTGAGTTTTTTGGTCGATGTCGCGTCGAACTTTGTTTGATAAGTAACGACAAAAAGGGTCGGGCGACTTTTGGACACGGCACGAAACCACATGGGCGAGCCCTTTGGGCTCGGCCCATGAGGTTTCATGGCCGGCCCAAAAAAGGGCCCAGTAAGTCCTCTTGGCCGGCCCACATGGTGGGTCCATGTGTGGGGGGCACACAACACCATGCTTAGTTGGTGATTGTGGATTAAGAGGTGAGTGATTTAAGGGGTATGGGTTAAAGCACCTTTCAGCCCATACCAATCACTTTTGATCCATGCTTGTGAGTTGGATGATGAATTGAAATACAAGACATTAATTCATTAATCAAATAATCACACAACTCACACAAAAACCTCTCTCTCTCTTGCTTGGTCGGCCACCCTTGCTCTCCTCTTCATCTTGCTCTCTTGTTCTTCATTTAATTGTTCTAGTAGGCAATTAAGTGAAGGATCTTCAAGATCATCCCCTTGGTGTGGACTTGCTTTAGAGAAGAAGATCCGAAAGTTCTTCTTTAATCGATTCAACAAAGACTTAAAGGTAAACATCTTGTGGAATAGATTTTGCTTTGGGATTTAATGGTTTATGTTCTTGGACAAGGTTTGGAGTAGATTTGTAAAACGCTTCCACTATCTCGTTGATCTAGAACGCTCTAAAACCCTACAGATTTATGTTTTAATGCATAATTAATGATAAATATTTCAAATAAACCTTCATGTTATTAACCAATTCAGACCATAAAACTTAAATCCTGAACAAAACCCTAACATGCAAACTATTAGCATCCAAACACTTCGGTCAAAGATATCTAAACCGATTGCACAAGCATCTATAAAATAAATTATGGATTACGATTTACCTCACAAATTTTGGGAGATCGATGGACTACTTCTGTGGATTTGGCGAAGATTTCAATCGGTGCACTCGGTGGGGGCTTCTTCGCCGTGCTTCACTTTAGTCAGCTTCATTTTTGTCAGAAACTTCATTTTCGCATGAGACTTCATTGGGGACTTCCTCATCGCCCCTGCCCTCTGTTTCATGTTTTCTCGATCGGTTTCGCTTTGGAGAAGTCAAACAGTAAGCTCGGTGGTGAATGAGAATAGTCAAAGACTAAGCTTGGTTTTATTCATCTCCTTAGGGTATTTGGATCTATTCACTTCAAAAGTTAACGCAGTTATAATATTTCTAGCTGAGTGTCAATTTTCAATCGCTAGGTGTAGGTAGGTGTCCAGTTTTGAATATGGGTATAGCTAGGTGTCTTTTGATCTAAGTTGGGTGTGGCTATATGTACTTTCCCTAGAATTTATATAAACGATTGTACACACGAGTACATTCTGGTGTAAACTCGGTATAAATATGGTATAAATAGAGTGTGAACACGGTTTAGACACAAAACGAACATGGTAGAAATTCTTATAATACCTTTACGTACACGGTATAAACACATAATGAACATGTTGTAAATTCTCTGCCACGTGTCTCACACTGGCATAATCTTGCCAGATGAACTGTCCCCTTGTAGTCTGGACGTTTCGTATTCTAGAGGCATCACCGTTGCCTTGAAATTTTTGGCCAAAAGTGTAGAGTAGTTAAAAGGAAAGCAGTAATCAGTGTAGTTACAGTATCGTGAGAGATGGCTAGGCTTTGATGAGAGAGAGACCGAAGAAGACAACTTGTATATGTCTATGTTTGGAAAATTGTTTTAGCGGTATACATGCATATATTTATGCCTAATGTAGCGAATACAACTTTTGTTTTGGTAAACAAGGATGTTTACGACTTTTACTATCGTTGAGACATTTAGTTTTTGGTGTATAGTATGCATTTCGTTATTGAACTAATAGCTTGAAAATGTTTTTTCTTATATATATACATACGTGAATTTTTCGTGATTTTTATATACCTGCTTGACTATACATTGTTAAGTATATTTTTAGGGAAAACTACACTTACCTCCTTCAAACTTTGCACGATTTTCACATACCTCCTCTAAAAAATAATGTGTGATGTGGAGTCCTTGAAGTATACTAATGTTTCACTTAGCCCCAACAGTTTAAATTTTTAGTCACGTGTCCATCACATGGGTGCTATTTTTTGTTAAAATGACATAAATGCCCCTCCTCCAATTTATCATCTTCTTCAACAAAACCCACATAAACCAACACAACCCATCGATTTCAATTGCCATGTCCGACAAAAATTGTTGATTCAAGATCAAGATTGACGAATCAAAACTGGATCATACGGGGAGGCGATCGACGGCGGCGCTGGGGGCATCGATCGAGGTGTGGTGGTTGAGGTTGGCCTGAGCAAGCATGCGAGGGTTGTTTGAGGCCTTGTCGCCGCCTTAGTCGAGATTGTCAGTGGGAAGCCAAAAACGACGATGTGACACTCAACTTAGGTCGCCACGTCCTGGATCTTCTCGCACGCCGTTGAATTCTCCATTTTCGAGTCTCAATTTGGATGTGGATCGAAACCCATCATCTTCTCTGGTGCTCTACAACGAAGCTCGCGAAAAATATTAGCGAAGAGAGATTGTTTGATGTCGCGTTAGAGGCACTGGACGGAGCCGAGCCAGGCGGAGAGGGTGTGTCGAAAGAGGAGGTGGCTGCGGCGGAGCAGGCCGAGGATAAGGGTCATGACGGAGTCAGGGACCTCCTCGGCGCGTGAGGTGTCAACATGAGGAGGCCAAGGTCGCAGGCCAGTGTGGAGTCGACGACGCGGTCAAAGGAGCCCAGGCAGAGGACGAGGTGGTACGGGCAGAGGCGGCGCCGGGTGGTGTTGGGAGAAAAACGAATCTAATAAAATAATTAGATGCGGCGGAATTAAATAATTCTCCCCACCTGTGCAAATCTCGTAGGAATCTATCAAGCAGAGCAAATCAAACAAGCTAATAAAATATAGCAAACAAGAACACACAATAGGCACGCACAGTTTTAGCATGGAAAACCTTCTAAAGGCGAGAGAGGAAAAACCACGGGACTCTCGAGGCCGCTTAATCTCCACTATCAATATAATGGGTACAACGAGTTCTCTCTAAATACAATTAGAGGATCACAATATCTCAAGATTAACCAATCTTGGCTCAACCCACAATTACAAGAAAGAGTAGAGAAACTTCACCTAATCGATGGTGCACGATCAGAAAATTTTATCAAATCACTCGGACCACCAAACGCAAATTCCAACGGTCAGAACGTAGTACCACGTCTTCCGAACACCCTGTCCAAAAATCAGCACGATCCAACGGTGGATCGACCTCCGATCGGACTCGAGAACCTTGCTGGTCGGCCCAGAAAGTAGCAGAAAATTCTGCACGAATTTCACTCTATTTCTCTCTTGAATTGTTCTTACTTCCTTCTCTCTATTGCCTCCTATTTATAGGCAAGCAATTAGGGTTTCCTTTTCCATGTAGGATACTAACTACATGGGTTTTGGGCCTCCACTTATTTAATATAGACCCAACAAATCTCCCCTTTATTCAACTAAGTGGAGGGCATCGCCATCCCGACGATCTTACGACAAACATCAAGCTTCTCCCTTGGTAAGGCCTTCGTGAACATATCGGAACCATTATCATCTGTGTGGATTTTCTCAATCTCAAACAACTTGTCTTCAAGTGCATCTCTGAGCCAATGGTATCTCACATCAATATGTTTCGACTTTGCATGAAACGTAGAATTCTTACTCAAGTGAATCGCGCTTTGGTTATCACAGTAAACCACATAGCGCTGCTGCTTGAAACCGAGCTCCCCTATGAATCTCTTCATCCACAACAACTCTTTACATGCTTCAGTTGTTGCGATATATTCAGCTTCTGTAGAAGAAAGTGCAACACACTTTTGTAGCCTTGACTGCCAAGAAACTGCTCCACCTGCAAATGTCATTAAATAGCCCGAGGTGGATTTTCTGCTATCAACATCTCCTGCCATATCTGAATCAGAGTAGCTAACCAGCACTGGTTCTCCACTTCCAAAAGTAAGTCTGTAATTAGAGGTACCTCGGAGATATCTCATAATCCATTTGACTGCATCCAAATGCTCTCTACCCGGATTTGACAGAAAACGGATCACAACACCAACTGCATGAGCTATGTCAGGCCTTGTACACACCATTGCGTACATCAAACTTCCTACTGCTGAGGCATACGGAACTCTATCCATGTCATCCATCTCCTTCTCCGTAGAAGGGCTCTGTCGTGTGGTTAGCTTAAAGTGAGTAGCAAGAGGAGAGCTCACCACTTTAGCCTTGTCCATATTGATCCTTTGCAACACCTTTTTCAATATATCGCTCTTGTGACATATGCAACTTCTTCGCAACTATATCGCGAGTAATTCGGATGCCAAGAATAGTCTTCGCAGGACCCAAGTCCTTCATTGAAAAAACCTGACTCAACTGTTTCTTCAATCTCTCAACTCTGGAGACATTCTTGCCAACAAACAGCATATCATCAACATATAGCAATAGTATGATAAAATCATCATCAGAGAATTTCTGCACAAAAACACAGTGGTCAGATTTCGTCTTTTGGTAGCCTTGCTCACCCATGACTGACTCAAACTTCTTGTACCACTGCCTTGGTGCTTGCTTCAAACCATACAAGCTTTTCTGAAGCTTGCACACATAGTCCTCTTTTCCTTTTACTTTGAAACCCTCTGGCTGCTCCATGTAAATCTCCTTATCTAAGTCACCATGGAGAAATGCAGTCTTCACGTCCATCTGCTCAACCTCCAAATCAAGACTAGCTGATGAACCAAGAACCACCCGAATGGATGACATCTTAACAACAGGAGAAAATATTTCATCAAAGTCAATACCTTTCCTCTGGCTGAAACCCTTGACAACCAATCTAGCTTTGTATCGGGGACGTGAAGTATTTTCTTCTTGCTTCACTCTGTAAACCCACTTGTTCTTCAAAGCTCTTTTGCCTTTCGGCAACTTCACCAACTCATAAGTATGATTCTCATGCAATGATTTCATCTCATCTTGCATGGCTTCAATCCACTCCTTCTTGTTCTCATCTTCAAGGGCTTCACTGTAATTTTCGGGTTCTCCCCCGTCAGATACTAACACATACTCATCAACTGAGTACCTTGTAGATGGTTGTCGATCTCTAGAAGATCTCCTGAGTGGAACAACTGGTGGAACATCTGGTACTGGCAACTGCTCATGAACTTCATTATCGATCTCTACCTCTGTAGGAGCATCAACATCACCTGCACCCTGTTGGTCATCACGAACTTCATCTTCAACTTGACTTGGCACAACTGTAGAAGGAACTATATCAAAATCAATGAAGTCAGTTATAAATTGCGGAGCACTTTCTTCAAACTTCGCAATATCTTTGATATCCTGATTCTCCATAAATTCCACATCGCGGCTTCTGATAAGTTTCTTCTGCACCGGATCATAAAATCTGTACCCAAACTCATCCCCGCCATAACCGATGAATATGCACGGTCTAGTCTTCATATCAAGTTTAGATCTTTCATCCTTTGGAATATGCACAAATGCCTTGCATCCAAATACCTTTAAGTGATTGTAGGAGACATCTTTACCTGTCCAAACTCCATTTGGAACATCAAACTCAAGAGGCACACACGGTGTGAGATTCAATAAATGAACCACTGTATTTAACGCCTCACCCCAAAAGCATCTTGGTAACCCTGCTTGTGAAAGTAAACATCTCGTCCTTTCAATAAGCGTTCTATTCATCCTCTCAGCTAACCCATTTAGCTGAGGCGTCTTTGGAGGCGTCCTTTGATGTCGAATGCCTTGATCCTTGCAATAATCATCAAAAGAACCACAATACTCACCTCCATTATCGGTTCGCATGCACTTTAACTTCTTCCCAGTCCGTCTCTCAACTAGGGCATGAAACTGCTTGAAGACACCACACACTTGATCTTTAGTCTTCAAGATATAGGCCCACACTTTTCTTGAATGATCATCTATAAAAGTCACAAAATAGAGACCACCTCCAAGCGTCTTGGATTTCATAGGACCACAAACATCAGAGTATACCAAGCATCTCTGGCTTTCTCGAGGGGGGGATGATTTGAAAGATACTCTAGTTTGCTTGCCGGCCAAGCAATGCTCACACTTCTCTAACGGTTCACCTTTCATTCCCGGTAGGAGATTCTTCTTTCCCAAAACCATCATTCCCTTCTCGCTCATGTGACTAAGTCTCTTGTGCCACAATTCAGTTGTACTCTCTTTCTCGACTGCATTAATAATGCCACCACAAACTCTAGCTTGTGCCACGTACAATGAAGCACACTTTTCACCTCTAGCCACGACTATAACACCTTTAGTGAGCTTCCATGAACCACCACCAAAGGTATGATGAAAACCTTCATCATCTAGCTTGCCTACTGATATCAAATTCAAGCGAATGTCAGGAATATGCTTAACATTTTTCAGAATAAGAATTGTACCGTTTTTCGTCTCCAATCGCACATCTCCTATGCCAATAGCTTTTGACATGCCTCGATTTCCCATCTTAACATTGCCATAATCACCAGATGTATAAGATGAAAAAAGATCCTTTTGACTTGTAGCATAAATGGAGGCACCGCTATCTACTACCCAACTGGTCTCATCACAAGCCAAGTTAACATCTTCTTCATCATACAAGAGAAGAAACTCTTCAGTAATAGTAGCAACATCATCGTCATGACTTGCCTTCTTTTCTTTCTCTTTTTCATGTTGGTTGTCTCTCTTGAGCTTTCGGCAATACTTTTTAATATGCCCTTTTAGACCACAGTGATAGCACTCTGCATTGGTATACCTGTTCTTACTCTTGCTTCTGTCTCTACCCTTTGGACCTCTGCTCTTGCTCCTTCCTCTTTGTTCTGTCACTAAGACTTCTGAGTGCGAAGAGGAACCTTGTGACTTTCTTCTCATTTCTTCATTCAGAGCACTCCCCTTAGCCAAATCCATGGTGATAACACCATCTGGAGCTGAGTTAGATAAGGACGTCCTGAACGTCTCCCACGAGTCCGGTAATGTACCCAGAAGCCATAAACCCTGCACCTCATCATCGAACTTGATACCCATTCCTGCAAGCTGATTAATAATTCCTTGAAAAGCATTAAGATAATCTGTCAACGGAGCCCCATCATGATACTTCAAACTCATCATCTGCTTTATCAAGAACAACTTATTATTACCAGTCTTTCGAGCATATAACTGCTCAAGCTTGCTCCATAAACTGTGTGCATGTGTCTCTCCACTGACATGATTCAAAACATTATCATCCACCCATTGTCTAATATAGCCACATACTTGACGATGCAATAAATTCCATTCACCATCAGATTTGTTTTCAGGCTTGGCTTCACTGAAAACCGGCAGATAATAATTCTTCACATAAAGAAGATCTTCCATCTTCCCTTTCCAGACATGATAATTTGAACCATTCAGGCTAACCATTCTGCTTGTATTAGCTTCCATTATTTAACACAGGATACCGATTAAATAACCAGCCTCTGATACCACTTTGTTGGGAGAAAAACGAATCTAATAAAATAATTAGATACGGCGGAATTAAATAATTCTCCCCACCTGTGCAAATCTCGTAGGAATCTATCAAGCAGAGCAAATCAAACAAGCTAATAAAATATAGCAAACAAGAACACACAATAGGCACGCACAGTTTTAGCATGGAAAACCTTCTCAAGGCGAGAGAGGAAAAACCACGGGACCCTCGAGGCCGCTTAATCTCCACTATCAATATAATGGGTACAACGAGTTCTCTCTAAATACAATTAGAGGATCACAATATCTCAAGATTAACCAATCTTGGCTCAACCCACAATTACAAGAAAGAGTAGAGAAACTTCACCTAATCGATGGCGCACGATCAGAAAATCGTATCAAATCACTCGGACCACCAAACGCAAATTCCAACGGTCAGAACGTAGTACCACGTCTTCTGAACACCCTGTCCAAAAATCAGCACGATCCAACGGTAGATCGACCTCCGATCGGACTCGAGAACCTTGCTGGTCGGCCCATAAAGTAGCAGAAAATTCTGCACGAATTTCACTCTATTTCTCTCTTGAATTGTTCTTACTTCCTTCTCTCTATTGCCTCCTATTTATAGGCAAGCAATTAGGGTTTCCTTTTCCATGTAGGATACTAACTACATGGGTTTTGGGCCTCCACTTATTTAATATAGACCCAACAAATAGGGTCCAATGTGTATATAAACCCTCCTTATACTGAGCCTCACCATGGGGAGACGTGATCATGGTCCCGGGACCCACTTAACCAGGAGAGTCTACCGAACCAAGGCTCTGATACCACTATTGGGGAGATCCGGGCCTTACCTAGGAGGAGCACCCAAGGAAAGCCCATACACACATCAGAGCCCACCTTTGACCCAACAGACTAGCCTTTTGGGTCAAAAGTGGGCTCTAATGTGTGTATGAGCTTTCCTTGGGTGCTCCTCCTAGGTAAGGCCCATATCTCCCCAACAGGTGGCACGTGGAGGCCGACTTGATCCAGCCGTCGGAGAGGCGGCTGAGCGGGATGTCCGAGTGGAGATCCGGACGTTCATCCCCATTTCTCACTGAAAAAGTCATCCCTTGTCAAGAATGTAATTATATCATATTTACTCAAATAATTTTGTTTTAATAATCTATTTAACAACGAATTAGGAAAAAATGAACAAAAATCTGAGCTTGAAGAGAAAGAAAAAAAATCAGAAATGGTGATCAGAAATGGTGAGAGATGGAGAGATAGAATGAATGACACATTTTTGAAGATTTAATGGTTTATTTGAGGGGATTTTCGACTTTTCGACATGGACTTGACACCGTTTGGGTTAAGCGAAACATTAGTATACTTCAGGTACTTCACAGAACGCATTTTATTTTCGGAGGAGTTAAGTGAAAATCGTGCAAAGTACGAGAGAGGCAAGGGGAGTTTTCCCTTTCATTATGCTGATATGTATATAAATTAAATACATACATTTGCATACACCTAGAAGAATGGACTCGTATTTTTTTAATTTCATTTGTCAGTCATTGTCCAAATGCAGAACTTCAACAGATGTGTCCAAATACAGAACTTCAACTGATGTATCATGTTAATGCTATAGGTGATGAGCAAGAGATGAAGCAAACACAAGATGTTGGAAGCTAAATATTAAAGTCGGGTACTCCAAATAATAGTGGTTGAGACAAATTTGTCTTACTAAATATCCCCACTTCTGTTTTCTTAGGAAGGCATATTGTCCGTAGATTTTAAAATAGACTCGCTTGCGTGTACATGTTGAAGAAAAGAGTTATTTATTTTCATTCAAAATGGGTGACAGCGGGATGTGGTCATTAATTAAGTCATTTGTTCAACATATTCCTTCACGTGGTCTTCTGATAATAGTCTAAACATTTATTTGTGATAAACTAAACATAAAAATACAACCAGATGTATTCCCAAACACAATGGCCTGTATTTTATATGGTTTCCCAAAGATGAGCACACATAAGTAATTTACTGCTATACAAGATCAAAGCTTGAAATAGGGCAGAGTAGAATTGCCATCAAGACCCTTGGCTTCAATGTAAATGTAGGTGAACTCTTTCGCAGTGGTTTCTCTGTATTTTTGAGGATTGTCTTCTGATAACAACTCTTTTATGGGTCCATAAAGCTTTCCACTTTCCTTAATAGCTGCACCAATGAAACACGCCACCGACAACCTTGGCCCGACTCGGCTCGCCACCACCCTATGTTCCACGCTCTTGAACTTGTCATTTGTTACCAACTGAAATTCATCAACCAAACCCAAAACTCTATGTTAGTAATTAAACATTGTGTATATAATTGATTTAGGTGTAGCAGGACTTGCCTGGAACAGATCACAAATGTTGACTACCAAGGCTCCCGGAACGGGAGGAACATCGATCCATCGATTTTGATGCGCTACTTGTAGTCCACCTATATGGTTATCTTGCAGGAGCACCGTGAGGAAGCCATTGTCGGAATGCTTTGTTACGCCCATTGTCAACTCTGGCTCTGGACATGCCGGATAATAGTTGCCTAATAAACTCAGCTTCTCATCACAATCCATGTCTTTCAAGCAATTTGAACTCAAACCAAGAGCCTCTGATAATAACTCCAGCAATAAAGCTCCAAGTTTCTTTACTTGCTTCGAGTACTCGACCACAACATCTCTGCAAACAAGGATGTTATGAACCTATATACATGTGGCAGTGACTGAATCATCATGGGATAACTTACCTGCAAATTTGTGGTAAATCTTCTGAGTTGGGAGGGTTAGGAGCCATCATGCAATAAAGGATATCCCTCCAGTTGGTCCAAGGATCACTGTAAAGAGCATAATTGCTGTTGTAAAACACTCTTCTCGTTCCATCTCGACTGTACCATTTTTTCTTCACCTCAGTATCTTGCTCGTGAAACCGGCGCACCCCATTCAACATCTCCTCCAGAAGACTTACAGGAATCCCATGATTGACAAGTTGGAAAAAGCCCCAAGTTTCAGCTGCATCGCCAACTTTAGCAACAATCTGCTTACGCTTTCCTTGGAGGTCTATGGTGGGAATGGTGAATTGGGTGCCACAAGACTCATCGTTTGAGTTATGAACAAGATGTGGCGGGTGGTGGAAAATACGAGGAACCTTGGCAAGCCCAGCATCAACAAGTCCTTTAACGCCGCTTTTGGTGTCGTCAAAAGCTTTCAATTCACTTTTACGATCATAGGCATGCTTCTCACAGTAAACCGCCATTTTTCGCTTGGTTTATTGCTTTCTTTGCTCTCCTTAATTCATGCACTGGTAGCTTTCTATGTTGATGTGAATTGAAGAAACTCCTATAACCTACAAGGATTATATATTGCACAGTATATGATGCCTTCATTCTTGAATGGCCCAAATCTAATGTCCTTCACGCTACATCCAATTTCGCATAAGATCAAAATTATATTAAGTACTATATCCACTATTATCATTATTTATTATTTTTATACATCATATGTCAGGGAATATAAAATATTATCTAATAAATGATTAAGTGAACACTTTTGTGTTTCTAAACAAGATGAAGTGAAAATGACATTTCTACTACCCTAATTACAACTCTTTCAAACTTCTGGCCATCCTAACCAAATTTTTTTCTTCTTAAGTACTTAACATGTATATTTAAACTTTTTGAAGCTAAATTTTGCCCTAAAATAGCATAATTAATTAGGTGTACTAAAATATCTCAAAATACAAATTAAGATACTAAAAAAATATATAATTAGGATACCAAAGTGTGAAACGATCATATAGTTAGGTACAATAAAGTGTCATTTCCCTGATGATTAATCATAATTTATTTATATTAATATAAATTATTACTTACTATTTATTATTATAAATCATTTATCAATAAATAATTAATTAGAACACTTTTGTGAGTCGAGAAAGGTTAGTGGGTCGATTTAGCTCTTTCTATGTGAAAATTTAACTATTTTACGGTGTAAAGTATTAGTCATCTTTGAACGATGATAGCAAACAATAATTTCTCTTAAAATATATTATTATTAATTATGGATAATTGTTGATAACCACTCACCATGAAACTTCGCGACCCATCACCTCTTCTTTTCTCTCCTTCTCCCCTTTCTCCTTTCTCTATCAAACCTAATCCATCTTCATCCTCAAACCCCAAACTTTACTGTTTTTGTATTTAACCTTTCTACATGTATGTTAGAAACTGGATTCAAGAATTATTTGGCAAGTATGGACGAATCAGTGATATTTCAATCCTTCTCAAACCAAGCAAATTTGGGCAGTTGTATGGTTTTGTGCGTTTCTCCAACTCGAAAGATGTTGCTTGTGCTATTCGGTCTCTCGATGGATTCTCTGCTTTATAAGGGCGACTGCTTGGGATCTCCGGCTTTTAAGTCCTCCATCCCGATCATACCCAAATAGCCAAAGCTTCATCTCCCCCTCAACCTTCAAACACCTACTTGGAAACTCTTAACGAAAAATGTCCCACCCACTTAACAAATACCATAAAATTTCACACTCTTCAATATTCAAGTATGCCTAACTTCAATCTCACAGAGCATATGGACAAATATCAATGGATCACGTTCGCTGCGCTGGACAGGTGTTCCACGTTACCAAACACATCGATGTTTTAGGTAGCTAAGTCCGACCTCAGACGTTTGAGCTTCCCCCATGACATCTTTGTTTTAAACACGAAATTCATGGTTAAATTAATCGCTCCGCTGCATTAAATTTATTCTTTCGATCCCATGGAATTCCTTCACCCCTATGGATTCGACCCGGTAGTTTACCGGATAAATTTATTACTTGTGACCATGTATACTTGCACAGGATTTTCGAACGCGACGTATACTTATTATTTTTGAAAATTTAAATATAAAATAAAAAGTAACGGTCTGCATAAAAGAAAGAAAAATTCAGGTTTAGGTTACTTATAAAATTAAAAAATACTTTAGGTGGTATAGATGAGAAAATGGTTTTTTTTTTAATGTACCTAGTTGCAATTATCACGTACTCCTACTAATTATGTAGATGGACATAGCGGGTGAGATAGGCTAATGTCATCTAATTGTCAACCATTCTTTTAAAAATCTTTCATTACTAATAATAATTATAAGAATAAATAATAAATGACAAGCATTGTTGTTTGCTCTTGAGCTCGCCTCGTTGCATCATTGATGTTCTCCGGTCAGGTTGAGTTTAGCATTTTTGTGAGCTTCTAAACTTGGGTTGTCAGCTCCTGCCCCTATGCCTTCATAACGTTATCAGCTTGATAAGTCCGTAAGAAATGGGATTCATAACATTATTTCTCGCGCAACTCAAATAATATGGCTCCTTAACCATTATATAATAGAAGTCATTACCTAATTCACTCACCTAATTAATTAGGAATGAAATTAAATATTAGGTCTCCACAACCCAACTCTCTCAATTGGATACTGGCCACGAATGTCTTCATTCCCATTCATGTAACTCTAGTAACACCTCAATACTTTGCTCAATGAGTTTCAAGTTACACATTTCCACTCAATCCATCACGGACCCATTTATTCCTATGTAGACCCACCACCATAAAAATTGTAATGATGGTTTCAGGTGTTACTGGCCTCAGAAGATCAAAATGTACGCTTACAAAGGGAGCATAATAAAATAGGTTAACAAGCTTCATAATAGTGCAGTCCTTTCTTTTTAACTAGTTATTTAGGTCGGCTAAAGCACGACATTGTCACATCTCCTCAGTTGTAACAACCGTGATCAACTTATATTGCTGGAATCCCACATCTGAAATATGTGAACCTCTTCACCAGCTTATATAATAATCTGGGCCTCCACCTATTAGCTTGAGCTCTTAGGTGGGTTGGGCTTCTGATATGGCATTAGAGCTTGGTTCTCTTAGACGTGCTCTCCATATGCCATCGGGCCTAAAAGCCCATGGATCATGCGTTCGCTCTATATCTTCCCCCACTCGTTTGCTTCCACGTGCGCATTGTGAATCGACTTGTACGTGAGTGGGGGTGATAAAGTCCCACATCTGAAAGATCTGAATCTATTCACCAACTTATATAACAATCTAGGCCTCCACCTATCAGGTGGGTTGTGGTTCTAATATGGTATCGGAGTAATCAACGATCATTGGTTAGATCTCTAATAAATTCTTGCTTTGCCTACTCATCGACAGTTTGTAATTCTGGCAGGTGGGCGAGGCAATTCAATAATTCTCTTACCAGAAGTCAAGTTCCACATCTGAAAGCTGTGAGACTCTAACACCCTCATTCACGTACAAGCCAGTTCGAAATGTGCACGTGGAAATAGACGAGTGGGGGCAGATATAAAGTGGACACATGATCCATGGGTTTTTAGGCCCAATGGAATACGAAGAGCACGTCCAAGAAAAATAAGTTATGATACCATATCAGACGTCTAATCCACCTAAAAGTTCAAGTTAATAGGTGGAGGCCCATATTTTTATATAAGCTGGTGAAGAGATTCACCCCAACTCACATGCAATCCGGGTTGGAATGCATGTTGAAACAAACGAGCAGGGGCCGGTACAGAATGGACGTCCTCCGATCCATCAAAACAGATGATATGATCCATGAGCTTTTATGTAGAATTTGTGCCCTAGTCAAATACGAGGTAAGTATGTAATAGTTTTATCATCGTATGCAACGAAATAAAATCAACATTATATTACTATTCTGTTGTAGTAATATGTTAAGTATACATCGATCTATATCATTGAGTGTGTCATCACTAATATTAGAACTATAGATTTGTATGATTTATACTTAACAAGTTCCTGGTCAGTCAAACTTCATCAGAAGCGACCAGTATGAGGACGACTCTTTATGATCACGCTCTACTAATCATGGCAATAGATTTTGTCGGAGTCAGATCATAAATATCATTGGGAAAATGATATTGGACGACCTGACCTGAATATGTAACATAGATACAGTCATGAACACATTCAGATGCCGTAGCTTGTCATTGTATCCTTAGACCAAAGAGTCTATGTGATCACAGTATAGTCAATATTCGAGTTTGACTTAAACCTAACGTTATCTATGACAAGGTAACCGTAATGGTTATGATTGGCTCGGTAATGGGTTATATGTGTGATACGAGAGATGTCTTAAGAATTTATCCCTCATACTACAGTATGGGATAGGTATCATTTTGGGCCACTTGATGAGAATGACTGAAAGGAAACACATAGCTATGCAGATGATACGGAGTATCATTTTCAGTCATTTCGCATATCAAGAAATAGTGATTAATTAAATAAAGATGACGGCTCTATGCCTTATGATTAATCAAGATACCTAGAGATAAAAGGATAGTGACATGGACGACATGAGGTTAAATCGGATCACCGATAATCATGTACGTTGGGTAATCATAATGTCTTACTAGAGGCCACTTATGATGGAAATGGTAAAATGGTAATTTTACACCGATCTGGCAACGGAACATGAGCCTAGAGGGTCACACGCAAAGGATGCACATTTTGGGAAACCAGGGCAGAATTAATTGTGGATTGGTTAAATCCGGTCGTGGCTAAAACCCCAGGGTTTTGGGCCACGGGTCCCGTCAGCTCAATGTCATGGATCGGGCCAAAACCTTAGGGTTTTGGGCTGCCGGCCATAATGAGAATGGGGCCTAAACCCATGAGGATGGCCAGTTTCATGGGCTGCCATGATGGGCGCGCATAAGGCCTCATGGGTTCGGCCCATGAGGCCCAAGCCGCCTATTATGGGGTGGCAGCTAGGGTTTAGAGGGAACCAAACCTAGCCCATTTTATGGGTTGGTTCGTGCTCACAAAATCCTAGTTATCTCTATAAATAAGAGGCCCCGTAAGCTGAAAAATCAGAATTTGATTTTTCCATACCGTTACTCTGCTGGATTTACTAATCGAGCTTGTTTTCTTTCTAGTAGGAGAATACGAGTTTAGATCTGGTGGTCTTGTGCATTTGTGTGTGCTTAATAAAGGGAAAAACCTATTCGAGATTTCCAGTTTGCTGATCCGGTTCGAATCTCGAGTATTGTTTTATTTTCTAAACAAAGTTGTTTTTTTATCTGGTGGCGAAACTTGCGAGATGCATATCTCCCAAGTTTGAAGTCCGATTGTGAAGGAATTATTTGAGGGTTCCAATCATATAATTTCATGCCCATACAAGAAATTAACCTCAAATATCCAAATTAAGTTGGATCTTGCATGATCATGAATTGATCACGAGATCTTAGACTAGAATAACCTCTAAAGAACGTCCACACAGGAAGAGCAATCCGGGGATACTCACGACGACCCTTGCTAGAAGATCGAAGCAAGCAAAATGGACTGAGCGAGGGGAGGAGGGGCTGGCCGAAGTCGGCTAGGAGAGAGAGAGAGAGTGACGGCTAGGGTTTTTGAAAATAATTCCCTTAATTTTTAGATCTGAAAATTACCCTTTTATAACCCTTATTTGGACTTTAATTAATTAAAGGCCTTAAGTGGCTTAAAGTCCAAAGCTTTTAATTAATTATGTAGAGATGCCCATTCTGGCTAGGCCCAGTTTAGCTAAACCGTTCTTAATTTTCGGTTTAGTCCTAAACCGAAATCGGTGTAATCCAGTTTAATCCAAAACCGGATTTTGTCTCTCTCATGATTCCTCCATATGATTCCATCCGTTTTACTCAACCTTTAGTGTGTGACCCTCCAGACTCACGACACGTCGGCGGACTGGTAAAATTACCATTTTACCCTTTCCATCATGAGTGGCCTCTAGTAAGACATCATAATTACCCAAAGCTTTTGATTATCGAGATTTCGACTTAACCTTGTCGTACATGAATCTATCATTTTATCCTCTTGATATCTTTGACAACCACGAGGCATAGACAAGTCATCCTCGTTCTATTGTCCTGTTTCTTGATTCTGAGTTAACTGAATTTATAACTGATACTATGTATCGACTGCATGGCCATGCTATTGTATTTCAGTTGTACTCATCAAGTGGCCTAAACTGATATCTGCTCACACGTCCGTATGAGGGATAAATCCTTCAGCGATCCATTGAGTCAACTTATGTAACTTGTGATCGAGCCAATCACAGTCGTTATTGTAACCCTTTTACAGGAGACGTTAGACTGAGTCAAACTCGTCACTCATTACATATTGACCTCAATGGTCCTTCTGTC
Source organism: Geranium rotundifolium (assembly GCA_963920655.1). Taxonomy (NCBI): domain Eukaryota; kingdom Viridiplantae; phylum Streptophyta; class Magnoliopsida; order Geraniales; family Geraniaceae; genus Geranium; species Geranium rotundifolium. Next base: position 30,486,879 of record OY987312.1, on the reverse strand, counting down.
TGAGGATGTGATTTCATGCGCCGACATATGAGTATGTTCATGGCTGTGTTTATGTAACATACTCACGATCGGGTCGTCCCATATCACCCCTGACTGGTGATACTATCACCTAACTCTGGCCCCCTTCTGGCCATGATCAGTAGAGCGTGATCATTTAGAGTTAGCCATATACCGATCGCTTCTTATGAAGCTATTCTGATCGGGGACTGCTCAAGTAAGATTTTATCTGATCTGTAGATCTACTATTATGTGTTGACACATCAATGATACAAATCAAATCATACTTAAGATATTACTACAACACTTAGTAATATGAATGCCGATTTTATTTCAACTAATAATCTTTATTACATGATTAGATTGAAAATACATTGTGCTAGGGCACAAAAACCCAACAGATTGACCCGAAACAAGCGACAGATTAAAGGAAACTCAAAGCTCTTCAATATCTTTTGAAAATAGTTTTTTCCATTAGAGGTCAGATTTGGCCGCTATCTCGCCCGCAACCTATCTGATCTGCAAAATCGAAAAGGTACATGATTTCGTAACTTGTAGATTTATCGCGTAGATAAAATCCTAACGGGTTCGGGGTTAACTTTATTATTTTATTTTTGCTGCGCAATCTGATTTGAATCCCCCGAATCCCAACAGTGGTATCAGAACCGGTCTATTCCCTTATATCTGCAATTTTGATTGAATATGCATGTTTCGAAGTTTGTATGTATGTTATATTTATTTTTCAAATATTTATTTTTCTGTTTTGGGTTTAGAAATGCATGAAAATTAATTTTATTGAAAAATTAATTTAATTTTTCGGGTCACCGAACCAGGGCTCTCGGGCCGCCAGACAGGTGATCGGATGAGCGGCGCTGGCGAGCGGCGACGGCCATGGCCGTGGTTGTTGGTCAGCCAAGGGGCCATGGCCACCCCGTCCCCACCATGGCCCGGCGTGGCGGTTCGGTGGAGAAGGTAGCGGCGCCTAGGGCCCTAGGCGCGACCGATTAGGGTTTCGGCCCTAATGGGCTTCGGCCTATTAGGCCCTAGCCCATTAGGGTTTTGGGTCGCGGTCCGAGATCGTGGCATCAAACCCTAATTCTGTAAATCCAATAATTTTAAAAAATTTCAGATTTTATCGGTTTCGATAAACCATATTTTAAACCGGCCTAATTTTGATAAATTGGACCAAAATATGTAGGAAAGATTAAAATGGTTTTCCATATTGATTGATAACATGTACGTGTGATAACATGTCAGTTGATTGATAACATGATTTATTTGGTATAAATTAAAGCCCTAGACTGACCAATTTAATTATTTTGAGGTCTGCGAACCGCTGGTTAAAGGTTGTAATTAATTTTGCGATCTGTGTAGCTGCTTTAGAATTTCAATTGTATTATTTATTTTTCCGGTCTTCGAACCGTGTATATCTTGTAATTGAATCAAGAAGAATAGTGAACTGGAAAGGCGACTTATGGCGTATGGAGATTCAACTGGACTTGATGAAGTCCGGAGCCAGTCGGAGTCCTTAATGGAGGTTGTCTAGGAGAACCAGAAGAGATAGTCTCTAGGGTTTTTCTATTTCATAATTAAGGATTAGGAATAGGCTTTAATTTTGTTCATTTAATTCGCTTTACGTATGTTATAGATGCATGCTAAAATGAATGAATGTATGATGTTTTCAATACGTTTAGAATGTATGATAAAACATCACTGACATGAGAAAAGATTAAAATTAGAATTTTATCACCTTTGCATGTAATTGGTAATTGAAGCATCATGGACTTGATGTTTTCAAATAAGATTGTAAGGATTTACAATCATGGAAGTTAAACACAACCGATTCACAATTTAATTCAAATCATGTAAGATACCACTCAAATCTCAACACTCAGACTAGCTCCCAGCCCTGTGGATGAGTGCGCCTCCGTGTAGCATTCATGGGGATGCGGGCTATATGAGTTGGTTAGTCGTATGTGGGTGCGTGCGCCTCCGCGTAGTATCCACATATGGACTAAACTATAGTTGAATTTGGTTGACTTGACTACGATTGTCAGCTATGGGGTTGACCTAGCGTATCAGATAGGGTATGCCCCGTACATTTATGTCCATACACTAGCCTAGAGTTACACCAGGGTATAATTGGACGGAGCGGTGAGCCTCCGTTCACTTCAATTAAGTAAATCAGGGATCTTAGTTTAGATTCTAAATAAAGAATCGAACGGTTGTGGTTTAATTATGATCTTCAACTTAAATTTAATTAAAAATGATTAAATTTATTTTTCGTAATGCAAATCAAAACACATTTATTCACTGAGATATATCCTTGGAAAGGATGAGGTCTCTTTACTGGTACAAAATAAAACAAGAATGAATTTTTCTTGACCAACACAATCCCTAAAGAACCAGCTTCTAATGCTACTAGAGCTCTTAGAGATGCATTCGTAAAGCACTCTAACACTCTGCTGATGTGGGTTAGTTAGATGCTGGGTTGCAAGAAGACATAGTCTTCAAAAGGCAACATATATGTATGATGAGTTTATAGCTAACTGTAACATACACAACATGTATAGGACCATTTCAGAGTTGCGTGGGATGTGTCACACTGATGAAATGAACATCAATAGGTAAACTAAGGATGTTTTGATAATCAACAAAGGGACAAGCTTTTTCGAAAGTTGGTGTTAACAACAGCGGGGCCCTTAATTCGATTGAAAGAATTTGAGAGTCACCCATGGTCCACAAGCACAAGGCTAATTCAAAACGCAAGGGTGACGATTGTATCTCTTCAATCAGGTTGGTCATAGTAAAGGGACTGAATGAGATACCAAGATAAGTTGAATGAGGATGTGGAGGATCCACATCTTACGGACCGGGCCAAAACCCTAAGGTTTTGGGCTGCCGGCCATGATGAGAATGGGGCATAAACTCATGAGGATGGCCAGCCTCATGGGCTGCCATGATGGGCGCACATAAGGCCTCATGGCCGAAACCCTAATGGGTTCGGCCCATGAGGCCCTAGCCGCCCATTATGGGGTGGCGGCTAGGGTTTGGAGGGAACCAAATCTACCCCATTTTATGGGCTCGTTCATGCTCCCAAAATCCTAGTTATCTCTATAAATAAGAGGTCCCATGAGCTGAAAAATCACAATTTGATCTGGTTCGAATCTCGAGTATTGTTTTGTGTTCTAAACAAACTTGTTGTTTTTCTAAATCTGGCGACCAAACTTGCGAGATACATAGCTCCCGGGTATGAAGTCCGATTGATCCGAAACTAGCACCAGATTGAAGGAAATTTAAAGCTATTCAATTTCTTATGAAATAGCTATTTTCATTATAGGTATGATTTGGCCGCTATCTGGCCCTCAAACTCACTGATCTGCAAAACCGAAAAAATCCTGACGAGTTCGGGGTTTATTTTATTATTTTATTTCCGCCGTGCAATCTGATTTGGATCCCTCGAATCTCAACATTTTAGGCCCGATGACCTGATGGAGGTTATGTCTAAGATAGCACCAACATCCGCTTCCGTGATGCCGTGAAGCAGTAGGTCTCTAACTTACCACTTCCGCGCATATAGCATTTTCCATCTAGCATCAACGTATCCTCCATCCTCCATCTGCGCATCCAACATTCGCCTTCCATGCACGGAGATGAACCACACATGTTATCTAGTTTCAAACTCAATTCTTGCTTCACCGCATTAAACTTCAGGAGGGCTGTTTGATTATATAATTCAATCATTCTCTCAATCTTGGATACCAAGTGAGAAACTTAACCTACCTAAAAGCTCAAGCTGATAGGTGAAGCTCAACCCACCTAAGAGCTCAAGCTGATAGCTGGAGGGCCAGATTGTTACATAAGCTAGTGAATAGATTCACAATTTTCAGATGTGACACACTAACACCCCCACTCACGTGCAAGTCAGTTCGAAATGTGCACGTGGAAACAGACGAGCGGGGGTAGATATAGAGCTGCCACATGATCCATGGGCTTTTAGGCCCGATGGCATATGGAGAGCATGTCCAAGAAAACATAACTCTGATACAATATCAGACGTCCAACCCACCTAAAAGTTCAAGCTAATAGGTGGAGGCCCATATTGTTATATAAGCTGGTGAAAAAATTCACGTCAATACCGGTTGGAATGCACGTGGAAACAGACGAGCGAGGGCCGGTACAGGATGCTCTCCAATCCATCGAAATAGGTAACATGATCCATGGGCTTTTAGGCCCGATGGCGTTATGGAGGTCATATTTAAGATAGCACCAGCATCCACTTCCGTGATGGTATGAAGCGGTAGGTCTCTAACTTACCACTTCCGCGCATCCAGCATCCATCATCTAGCATCCACGCATCCGCCATCCTCCATCTGCGCACGGAGATGAGCCACACATATTATCTACCTTTAAACTTAATTCCTGCTTCACCGCATTAAGTTTGATGAGGGCCGTTAGATAATATATTTTATTCTCTCAATCTCTTATACCAAGTGAGAAGCTCAACCCACCTAAAAGCTCAAATTGATGGGTGGAGGCTCAGATTGTTATATAATCTTGTGAATAGATACACATCTGAAAAATGTGAGACTCTAACATATGTGCACATTTTCGATCGACTACAACCCTGTCTATTTTGCATAACAAAGGTCGTGTGAAATGTTACTTTTAAAGCGTATAGTAGTGATATGGATAGTTATATAGTGAAGAGTAGTGACACGATTTTTTAGGGAAGTGTCATGCATACATTTAGAGGTTGGGAGAGTGACCTGAATTTTGTGTATAACTTAGGACATTGACATGCATTTTCCTGGTTAGAATATTGACAAAAGTTGAGCAACCTAATTTATGAGTAAGAATTAAAAGTTGAGTCTAACGTTGATGACTAGATATATTATCAAACCATCTGAACCTCTGGCCTACTTGTGAACGGGAGGATTATCTTCTAATGCAAACTCCTACACTTTAGTTTCTAGGCAGAGCCTATAGATGGCAAAAAAGCCTGAACTCAATGGGCACCCGCAAACTCGACCCATTAGGAATGGATCATACCTGAAAATTTTCGGATTCGGGTCAGGTTGAGCAAATGAGTTGTTGGGTCGGGTCGACCCGAACCCGTATATATTAAAAATTTTTTTATAAATTTATAACACAAAAACACTAAGAAATCAGTCTTAATTGTTTATTTGTACTTATTTGGTGTGACTAATTGTGTACATCACATAATTCTTCGGTCAATTAATGAACAATTTCTTATTGAAATTATTATTTTTTATCTTTAATAAGTTTATTCTATTTTTAATATTTGTTTTTTATTATAATCATGATACTCTTATATTTCAAATGAGAAAAAATCTTGATTGTTATAAAAAACAATCATTTTTTGTGGTGAGTTATTCATTAGCATTAAATTCAAATAAAATGATTGAGTTGTTATAATTGGTTTATTGATATTAAAATGAATATAGTTTAATGAAAATTAATTATCATTAATGAAAATATAAATCAAATATATAATACAAAATTAATTGTATTTAAATTGTCAATCGGCTGGCTCGCACCTGAATATGTGCTCAACGGATATGGTAATTATTTGAAATATAATTATTAAATATTACGTCAATTTTCAATGTTAATTTCATTAATATTCAAAAATTTCTATAAATTTTTTCAAAATAAAATCTTTATAAAAAAGGGTCGGGTTGTGGGTTTCGGGTTTGACCCGAACCCAATGGGTTTGGTCAGGGTCGTGTACCCGCTCAAAACGAGCTGGTTTGGTCCGGGTCGGGTGCCCAATAACGCTGATCGGATCGGGTTTATCCAATCCCGGCCCATTGTCATCACTAGAAGAGCCGATATCTTCCAGCTTCTGACAGTAACCCGAATAAAACAATCTCCCAACTTACATGGCAGATCAAATTATTCTCTCAACTACTTCTCAGGTTCAAGTTACTGAACAAAAGTAATAAGTACTCTGTATTTTGGGTGAGTAAAGAATGTATCTACAGGTGTGTTTTGTTTCTAACCATATCAGGATCAACCAATCGAGCTTTCCTAATTTCAGATAGCAGTGAAGTACGGATCAGGGCCGGCCCGTCCATAAGGCAAGAGAGACTTTCGCCTTAGGCCCGACTTTGGAGAGGCCCCAAAATAATCCTCAGCCGGCCAGCCAATATCAAAAGAGGCTCAATTTTTATTATTATTTACATATATACCAAGCGGGCCCGACACGATGGGAAGACAAATGAGACATTTTCTTAGTCCCCAAGTCAAAGAGGCCACAAAATTATTTTGGGTCAATAAAAAATTATAAAATTATTCATATTAGGCCTAATTTAAGTTTAAAATAAAGCTTCTACATTAACTATTCAAATTTAAAATATTTTGGGGCTCTATTTGGCATTGAAGTACTCTGAACTTAAATTTAAATGAAATTAGCATGTAAAGTTTTAAAATTCTTGTTTTGCTCCTATTAATTTCATATTTAAAATTTTAGGCATTCGTTTTAAATTTTAAAAAAAACTGGGACATGTATCTAGTTTTAAAAATGTTAAAATGAACTTAAACTCATATTTTAAAGTCAAAAGTTACATACAATTGATAATATTTAAAATAGTACATATTAAAAAGTTGACAAAAGTGTGAAAAATAATCAATAATATTTATATTTATATTTTAAAATAAACTAAAATAAATTATTAAAAAATGCCTCCGTTTGAAATCTCGCCTTAGGCCCCGAAAACCCTTGGGCCGGCCCTGGTACGGATTAATACAAAAGATGAAAAATACTACGGTACATGTTGACCAGACAATCTATAGTACTATAGCTAATAGCTATAATACTGGGATAGAGGGAGTAATGAGTTTATTAGACAGATCTCTCCAACTACATGGTGCTACTCAAAACCCAAATTCAGATAATTAATTAAAGAGGGTTTGTTTTATTATATTTTACAAATATCAGAATAGATGATAGAAAAGTATAGTCTTAAGTTGAGAGGCTGAAATGTGGCAGAGCAGAATTACCATCAAGACCCTTTGCATGAACATATTTTGTAAATTCCTCCACAGTGGTTCCTCTGTATTTTGGAGGGTTTTCTTTAGATAACAACTCTTTTATGGGTCCATAGAGTTTTCCCATTGATGGAACACCTTTACTAATAAAACAAGCAACAGACAATCTCGGGCCAACTCGGCTCGCCACCACCCTATGCTGAATGCTCTTGAACTTGTCATTTGTGATCAGCTGAAACCATCAAGCACCCCAAACACTTGTATAAGAATCAATTGTAATTTATAAGTATGTTATGTGAGATAGAATGTGTAAGAGGAATTGCCTGCAACAGATCACCAATGTTGACAACCAAGGCTCCTGGAACGTGAGGCACATGGATCCATCGATTACGATTCAGCACTTGAAGCCCCCCTATATTGTCTTGAAGGAGCACCGTGAGAAAGTCATTGTCAGCATGCTGGGTTGTGCCCATTGTCAGCTCTGGCTCTGGACATGCCGGATAATAATGGCCTAGAACTGTAAGCCTTTCGTCGCAGCCCATGTCTTTCAAGTGATTTGAACTCAAACCAAGGGCCTCCGATAACAACTCCAACATCAAAGCTCCCAATTTCTCTATTTGCTTTGAGTACTCAACAACAATATCTCTGCAGACAAAACAGGTTTTGTTAAGGGATCAGGATTGAGTGTTGTGCACATTCCGGTTCTACTTCCTTTTGAAGTCATTGATACAAAAAATGGAATAAACCTCAAAACTAGTTGAACAAACTAATCTGAACTAGCACTGATTCATGCTTCCAAATGAAATAAATAATGAATTAAGGAACTCACCTGCACACAGGCGGTAAATCTTCAAAGCGGGGAGGATATGGAGTCATCATGCAGTAAAGGGTATCCCTCCAATTAGTCCAAGGATCGCTATAAAGAGCATAATTGCTGTTGTAAAACACTCCTCGCGTTCCATCTCGAGTGTACCATCTCTTCTTCACCTCAGTATCTTGCTCGTGAAACAGGCGCACCCCATCTAGCATCTCCTCCATAACACTCTGAGGAATCCCATGATTGACAACTTGGAAAAAACCCCAAGTTTCAGCTGCATCACCAACTTTAGCAACAATCTCCTTACGCTCTCTTGCGCCATTCTTGATTACACCTTGGAGGTCTATGGTGGGAATGATGAGTTGGGTGTTATGAGATGACTCATTGTTTGAGTTATGATGAATAGGTTGAGGTGGGTGATGGAAAATACGAGGAACCTTGGCAACCCCAATATCGACAAGTCCTTTAACACCACTTTTGGTCTCATCAAAAGCTTTTAATTCAAGAGTACGATCATAGACCACCTCTGTTGCAGCTGCCTCCTCGCAGCTAAACACCATGCTCGATTGCTTTCTTAATCCTATATTAATAGTCACAGCTAATGATAACAAGATTACCTGACAGAGGAAACGAATAGAGCATATGGCTCTACTTCTCTGTTACCGCAATAGTCGAAATATAACACTTTAGCAACCTAGAATTGAAAATAAGAAAAGCCCCGACACCATTTGTATTGTTTAGTAGAAGCACAAGTTGCTAGGGAGAGTCGTGAAGCATTAACCAAACTAAAAAGCAACGCAACTTGCTGCCAGAGGATGACCGTTTTGAATTAAATAAACAGAGAAAACGTGCAATTTACCATCCCAATCTTTATTTTATCTTATCTATATAGGATTTCGTGGACATTATTAGGCGCATGCAAACAACTCATGGAAAATGGCCTGTCAAAACTCTTTATGTTGACCAAGTTGATATGAAGCCACTAATCTGGGTTATTTGTGATTAATAACACCAGCATTTCAAAATAAAATAATAAAATGAACACGTGAAATTAGAAATTATGAGCATGTCGTCATTGAAATCCAGCTTTGTGAAGAAAGAAGAACAAAGAACTCGGACATCAAAATTTGAGACGAAACAAAGAATATGTAATCATTCCTCTCAAGGTGCATATTATTGTGGGAAAATTTTACTTAAATTATGGTCGAGTTTCACTTAATTCATTTAATTTCAAAATAAATTTGTGAAATCTCTTAAGTTTGAAGAGGTCTTATTTTACCTTTTTTGTTATTTTTTTTTGAAAATTCAGTTAAATTTTTGTGAAATAACGAAAATACCCTTATATTAAAATAAATTAATAAATAAAAATAATATTTATTTTTTTTCCGTAACGTTTTCGCTGTTAAAATAAATAATAAAACTCTGTTACTAGTAAAAACAATTTAATAATAGTTTTTTTATAAAAATGATAAAAATAATAAAAAAATATTTTTAAACATCAAAATCATTTTATGAAAAATATTTCTATAATTTTTTTATAGAAAATATTTTTTTAAAAAAATTTATTACTAAAATATTATTTTTATTCTTTGTTTTTGTAAAAAACATAAGAAAATAAAAATTCAAAATCATGTTTATTTATATATTTTATTTTTTAATGCAAATGTATTTTTGTCATTTCACGTAAAAGTTAACAGAATTTTGAGAAAACATAACTGAAAATAGTAATGTGAAACTTTTTCAAATTTAAGGGACTACACAAGTTGATTTTGAAGTTAAAAGGGTTCAGGTGAAATTCGGTCACAGTTAAGAGGGGTTATGTGAAATTTTCCCTATTATTATCTAGGGTAAAGTACACCTAACCACACCTAAGTTTGACGAAAAGACACCTAGCTATCCTCATAAATAAAAGTGGATATCTAGCCCCACAAAATATCAAAAGAGGACAGATAGGAAGAACCGTTAAAATTTTCATTAATTTTTGAAGTAAAAAGACAAAATTGACCTTGATTTGGCTTCAAATTTTCGAAACACGCCAGTTTTGGGTTTTGATTTGTTTTGGAGGTTTTGGCCGATGACCCCTGCGAGTATGGGCTCGGGTACCAGGTCCTCGCCGGAATCAGAGCGCAGCTCCGATCGCCGCCGACATCTTTGGCTCAAGCCGTTGGCGTGCTCGATCTAGGTTAGATCTTGGAGCTTGTCAAATGAGTCATGTGACCTCGTCATTTCTGGGTTTTGGCTTCCTATATCTCTCTTTTCATTATGTTTCTCTCACATGCTAAATTTTCTCTTCAATTTACTATTAAATTTTCCCATTCGATTTTATCCAAACAAAACCGCAACAGTCCCTTCGCCAGCTCCAACTCCCCAATCCTCTCTGGTTAAACATCCAATCATTCATTCGCAGTTAACTCGTCATTTGTTTGATTTTGAATTTTCTTATTTGGTAATGGTAATATATTCTTGCTAATTTATTTCATTTTTGTTTGTTTTCTTAGTCAATAAGTTCTTTCCATCTATATCAGGTAGTCCTTTAATGACGAAAATTAGAGAAGTAGTTAATTTTTTTTGGTAGGTTAACTTGCTTTGGTCTACCAACGATGACTCAATCGTGCTCTTGGAGTGATCCTGCGGGTGGATCAAACAACCCCAGATCGATCGGCTCCAATTTGCCGGTCATATCCGACAAGAAAAAGGGGAAATTGTGCCCCAAGGATGAGACCAAGATCACCAACAGCTCTTCGGCGGTTCCGAGCTTGGCGTCGAGCTCGTTGGCGAAGAAGAAAGGGTTGGAAGCATCGTCGTCGATGTCGCCGATTCTGGCGAGATTGAAGAGGATCAAGACGAGATCGGAACCATTGCCGCAGGAGATCTTCTTTATGCTGAGGGGTGATAAATGGGTCGATTGAAGTAGCGCTCCAACTCCGACGAGGACCTCGTACCCGATCACATACCCGCAGAGGTCGTCGGACAAAACCTCCAAAACTAAAAACCAATCAAAACCCAAAAATGGTATGTTTTGAAAATTTGAATTCAAATCAAGAGCAATTTTTTCATTTTACGTCAAAAATTAATGGAAAAGTTAACGGTTCTTGTTATCTGTCCGTTTTTTTTTTATATTTCGGGAAGCTACATGTCCACTTTTATTTATGGGAATAATTAAGTGTCTTTTCGTCAAACTTGGGTGTGGCTAGGTGTACTTTACCCTATTATCTATCCAATATGTGAAATAGTAATAAGATCAACCCTAACCCAAGGGACCTAAAACCCCAAGATCATGACTCAATAAGGCTATATACAACAAGGAGTCTCTTCGGGGGCTTCCACGCCAGCTTTTGAGCTGCCACATCAGCACACCCACTTTCTGCAAGCACTCACTTTTTGGATGCCACAATAGAGAACCTCTTATTTATATTATTTAATTGAACAATACTATTTATGTATAATTGAATATTTCAAGATCATTATTTATATATAATTATAAAATTTACATTATTATAACACGAAATATATTATGAAAATACAATTTATAGAAATTTTATTGCTATAAAATTGAAATACATTATTAAAATCTTAAATATTCTCTCAACTTTATGATCATATGAAAGTGTTTAGATCAAAGCGTTTAGATCAAACTACTCTATCAACATTTTTCATTTTCGAAAATATGAGAGGTATATTAATTATACTACATGAATAAAGTATTCATCATATATTATTTCAACATATAATTATATACAATTATATATTTATATATGATTATATGAATAATTAACCATTTCAACATTTAGTTATACCTAACAAGACTACCCTATCAGCTAATTATATACAGTCAATTAATTATTTATATATGTAACTAATTATATATAATCAATTAATTATTCATATACAATTAATTATATATATTGTTATATTCATCCACTTCCGCATCTCTTCTACCCTTTCCACCCACTCCATTCTCTTTCCTACCCTCTTCACGCCGCCATCCTTCAAGTACTCACTGTTGTGGCTACCACATGATAGCACCCGTAGTGAGCATTCCCTTATCCACTCCTTGTTGTGGACGGTCTAATAGTGGAATCTTGAGTTTCTATGCCCATCTCACTCCATCCCAAAACCCGAAATCTATCATCAATTGTTACATCAATACTATTTATTATTATTTTAATATTAAAATGATTTCATAAATATTATTTTATTATTTATTATTTTATTTATTTTATTATTTTTTTTGAAAACGAACTTGTTTTATTAATAAAGTGCAACCAACCCGGCATCAAGCCAGACAGCTGAAGTTACAGGTGGAGGGACATGCCCCCTACTATAATCCCAACTATTATTAGTTAGTGCATACTTGGTTAGTTCATGAGCCACTCTATTACATGATCTACGGGCGAAAATTAACGAGATATTTGACCCAGGGGATGTTAGGAGACGCTTGCAGTCGAAGATAATACCCCCGAGCATACTCTTTAGTTGCTGTCCTTTATGGGCCTGGCTTACCACCCTAAGACAATCCGTCTCGATCTCCACATCGCTCCAGTGCTTCCCTTTTGCCCACGATATCGCTTCCCTGACTCCTACGGCCTCCACCTCTTCGGGCTGGAGATGTCCCGTATACCGCCTGCATAGTGCGTCCTTAACTCGTCCTTCGTGGTCCCTACATATAATACCGATACTCTAATGTCCCACCTCTGCATCAATTCCCCCATCCACGTTTATTTTTACCATACCAGGACATGGAGGAACCCAGATCGTTGGAGATGATGCCACGAGTGGATCCGCGATGGAGACGTCTGCATGGTGATTTGTGGCTGCCCACACTCTTCGGTACCCCTTTGCTACTGCCGCTACTCTTGGCGGATGGAAGGCCTCCTTATTCCAGACTAAATTATTCCTTGCCTTCCAGATGGCCTAAAGCGTGAAAGCCCATAAGCTCGCCTCATCCTCACCATTCACCCAAGAACACCAGGCAGGGAGGACTGGGTCTGTTCCCATTTTATCGCGGATTCCCCTTAGGAGCCTATCGTCCCACACCGGTTTTACCACTCGACACCTCAACATCACATGATCTATAGTCTCTTCCGGGTCACCACACAACGGACATTGGGTGTCTATTGGCAATCCCCTCCTCTCCAACCGGGTTCTGGTTGGAAGCATGTTTGATAAGGCCCTCCAGATGAATATTTTGACTTTTTGTGGGACATGCAAGTTCCAAAGCTCTCTCCAGCTGGATCCCTGAACTGGCGGCGACCACACATTTTCCCTCTTGCATATGGCTCGATAAGCACTTTTAACCGTGTATTCCCCTGATATGTCTGCTGCCCAATACCACTGGTCCTTAACTCCATACCAGCTCGGGATAATGGAGAAAATTCGGTTCCCTGTCTCTTGGTCAAAGAGTGCTCTTACCTTGTCTACGTCCCATGCTCTACAATCCGGGGTGTACAGATCTGAGATTCGCAAGCCCCTAGGAATGAGTGGGGTCTCGGTGATTGTCAGGGTTTCCCCTGCTAACCACGGCGTGCCAACAACCAAACTATTCCCGGGTCCGATACTCATTCGTGCATTCTCGCATATTACCGATCTTGCCTCGCAAATGCTCCTCCATATGAAACTCGGGGCCATGCCCAAAGAAGCCCCTAGAAATGAAGTATGTGGGAAATACCTGGCTTTTAGCAATCTGCTTGGTAAAGAGTTAGGTCGTGTTAGGATTCTCCAAGCTTGTTTCCCGCATAGGGCCAGGTTATGCTCTTTTAGGTTAAGAAAGCCCATTCCACCCAGTTCCTTGTGTTTACACATATCTGACCACTTTCGCCACGTGATTCCTCCCCTTCCCCTGCTACCCTTCTACCAGAATCTGTTGAGCATTCTTCCAATATCGTCTAGGAGCCTTTGCGGAAACAAGAACACCTGCATCGCATAAGCTGGTAACGCTTGTAATATAGATTTAATTAGCACTTCTCTTCCTGCTGAGGACAGGAACCTGTGACTCCACGCGGACATTCTTTTCGCTACTCGTTCCTTGATGTATGACAGGGCCTGCATTTTATTCCTTCCTACCATATTCGAAATCCCTAGATAAGTTGAAGAGTCTTGTTCCTCCCTGAAGCCTAGAACGGAGATGATATCTTCTCGTAGGTGGGACGGAGTGTTTTGGGAGAAGAAGACAGAGGACTTTCCACGGTTGATCAGCTGGCCTGAGGCTCTTTCGTAGATTAGAAGACAATTTACTATTTGCTCTGCCTCCCTCCTTGTTGATCTCCCAAAGATGTAGCTGTCATCAGCGAATAGAAGATGGGACACCTCTGGCGCCTCCCTGGCTATCTTGACTCCCCGTAGGTCTCCCACCCTCGAGAATTGTTGCAGTAGAAGCGAAAGACCCTCCGCACAAATTAGGAATAGGTAGGGGGAAAGTGGATCTCCCTGTCGTAATCCTCTTGTCGGGTTTGGGACCCCGATTGTGTGTCCAGATGTGGTGACCGAGTATGTGACTGTTGAGACACGTGTCTTGATTAGATCCACCCATCTCTGACTATAGCCTAGCGCTCGCATCATCTGGAATAGGAAGCCCCATTCCACCCTATCATAGGCCTTACTCATATCTAGCTTCAAGGCCATCAACCCTCTGTTACCTTGTGACTTCCTCCGTATGTGGTGAAGGACTTCCGCTGCCACTACTATATTATCAGTGATTAGCCTGCCAGGGATAAACGCGCTTTGTGTTGCCGAGATAACCCCGTTCAACGATTCTTTGAACCTGTTGACCATGACCTTTGATATAATCTTATACACCACATTACACAGCGCAATAGGTCTGTAGTCCCCAATCGAATTAGGACATTGCTTCTTCGGGATCAGCACTATGTTTGTGTTATTCACCCCGTTATACAGGTTTCCGGAGGTGAAGAAGTTCTTAACCATCTCAACCAAGTCTGTTTTCATCATTTGCCAGTTTGCTTTAAAAAATGCTGGATTCAGCCCATCGGGCCCTGGGGATTTGCAAGAATCCATTCCGAACAATGCCTCTCTCACCTCTTCTTCCGTGACTTGTCTTAACAGGGATGCGTTCTGCTCCTCCGAGATTGTTGTTTGGACGAGATCTATCACCCCCCTGTAATCCACCTCTCCTCCCGTGAATAGGTTCCCGTAGAATTCAGTGATTTCAGCCTCAATACCTGTGCCCCAGCCCACTTTATCTCCTCCAGCTGCAATTAGAGTATCTGTGTGGTTTCGTCGGCTCCTTGCCGTTGCACATTTGTGGAAATATGTTGTGTTCTTGTCCCCCTTTTCCAACCACAGCTATTTCGACCTTTGCCTCCAGTGTATTTCTTTTGCAAGTAGTATGCTGTTTAATCTTGTTGCTTCACGCCCGTATTCATCCATACCCTGCGCATCCCTTCTATTTCTTAAATGTTTTACCGATGACTGCAGGATCCGGAGCTCCTCCCTTTCCTTCTTGTTCACATCCTTCCCCCATTGCTGCAACATGTCCCTGACTTGTGCCAGACGTTCCATCAGAGGACGTCCCGCTCCCTCTTCCCATGCTTTTGAGGTCAAGCCTGCGCAATCCGGGTTTAGCAACCATTCGTTGTTGAAACGGAACTGGTACCCTGATTGTTGATGAATGACTCTCGCGGCAGTCAACAAGATTGGGCTATGGTCAGAAGTCGAGAATCCGAGGTTAGTAAGTCTGGTGTTCCCGAAAGCATTGATCCATGCGTTATTCGTCAAAGCCCTATCTAACCTTGCTTCCTTCCACGAACTTGTGCCCCTACTCTTCTCCCACGTAAATCCATGTCCTGCCAGGTCGACGTCCCTTAGTGCGCAATCCTCTAACATTGAGTTATATCCTTCCAACAGCCCTTGGGGGTACGGAAGACAACCTCTAACTTCCTCCTGACTTCCCACGTTATTAAGATCACCAATGATACACCACGGTGCAGTCACTCCTCCCGCTATATTCCTAAGAAGCTCCCACGTGAGGTGCCTGTAATGTCTATTTGGATCCCCATACACTCCTGTTATGTGAACTCCTTCTCTGTCCCCTAGAGTTGCTGATACATGAATATGTCTTCTTGAGGATGAGAGGACTGAAACTCCCTTGCCATCCTTCCAAAACAGCGCCAGTCCTCCGCTCCTCCCTTCTGGCTCTACTCCCCAAACACCCTCAAAGCGTAGCCTACTACACAGAGCTTTCAACCGTTCGCAGGTACAATATGTTTCGCACAAAAATATGAAATTGGGTCTCTTTGCTGATGCCATCTCTAGCAGGATCTGAATCGCCCGAGGGTTCCAAAGCCCTCGGCAGTTCTAGGAGAGGATGCTCATTGGTCCCTGTGGGACCTCTCAGCTGGTCCCGCCGTTTGATTATCCTGGTTCAAGTTGACCTCCCCCTCTCTTCCCCCTTGTCCCACCTTTCTTCTCTTTGTCCCACATGTTTCACTTGATGCTTCTCCTTCCTCGTATACCACCCTAACAGTCCTTGGGTAAGCCTGTCTTTTTCCTGTATTACTTGCCTCGGCCTTTGAATCAGACCACTCCGGGTCCGCTCCCGTCCCCCACCTATCCCCGGTTCTTTGACTATTTGTGAGAAACTTGTTACCCATTGTGTACTTGTTTTGTTTTGTCTCCGCCCTCAATCACGTTCCGTACGGTTTTTCGTTCCTCCTTTCCATTGTCTCGTCCTGACATTGTTTGTCTGCGTGTCCTAGGATGCCACAAAGAAAGCAAAACGACAGCAATCTTTCGTATTTGAAATTTATTCAGTATCCCACTCCTTTTGAGTCTTGCACCCTCAACCTCCTGGTGAGTGATAAATATTATTTTATTCATTTGGTATAATTGTAATTACCGATAAATTATTGCGCTAAATGAATCATTTTAAAATTGTTGAAAATTTTTTTATATTATAAGTGATCGGTAAAAAATCCGATTAAAATTTAATTACAATGTTGCTATAATAATACTTAATCAGTAAAATAGTGCTGAAATTTTAAATAAAAATTACTATAATTTAATTAGAAATTAGTGAATTTTTAATTAATGGCTTAACTCCTGTAAATACGTAATTTGAGGAAATTTAGAGTTTCAGTTGAAATGAAACATTAACTTCACTCTTAGTATAAATGTATTCTCTACCACCTAACCTAATTAATAACTTTCATGATTAATGTTTAAATGTGATATTATATCTGTTAACTCACTAGTAAAGAAATTTATTACACTTGAATTAATTATAAATGATAACGAATATGTTCAGTTTATTTAATTAATGAGAACAGCCCCAACGGAGATGCCAACTTGAAACTCCAATGGTGATTGTCAAATTGGTATTACATATGCAAATTATCATATTTGATATTTGATATGGTGAGTTAGTATATTTGATAACTAGCAAAGTTGGTGTAAATTTAATATTATTATATTAATATAATTAATAAATAAATGTTAATATTAAAATTTGCATCAAAATTTAAGCAGCAGGACAATATAACAATTATGACGGGTAATAATTTTTGTATTTTAGCAACTTCCATTAGAAATGTTTTGAATAGTTTCAATTAATTCCTCTTTCTTTGGAACTTCTACACACAAGCTTCCACCTCTTCCTTTTCCTTTCTTTTCTTTCCTCTCTTTTACTTTCTCTTCATCTCATAGTCATCCTTTCTCTTTGTCCTCACCACTTCAATAGATTCAGCCTCGATACTCGTCGGAGCAAATTCGAACGGGCCTTGCCGAGGCAGATTCGGTCTCTGATGCCTCCAGCAGATCCATCCTTGGCGAATTCCAGCAGAGCCTTCCCAAGAAAAGCAAACATCTGCACTACTTCTTCTCTCTATTTTATTTATAAGTTTATTTTTTATTATTAAAAAATTAAAATTACAGAATAAAATAGTACTATATTAGATATGTGGAATGCTACTGTGAGGCCCCAAATATGTAGACCTACTGTAGCATGACCTCGGGAACTGATTGGAATGAGTTGGGTCTCAAAATATAATTTTGGGACTAAGTTGGAGATGGCCTTAGTGTTCCAAAAGTCAGTGTATAATGTCATATACAGAATAGATGCCCCAACATAACAGTAGAGGTAATATCAAAATTAATGATGAATTTTAATCAAATGTTCAACCATGGAACATATCGAGGATGAGGTACGTGTAGGCAGAAGGTGAATCATTGGTTACAATGAGAGCTCTAAATATAAATGTTATTTTGGATGAACATATGTAATGACAAAATATCTTTCATACTAGACAATAACTCGTTTTTCGGACACAGAAAGAAGCTAAATTTTTTTAGAAGGATGGGGTGTTATATTTATTCAGAGTATACTTGATACATAATCACTGGTCGAGAAAATTGTAAAAAGATATCTTATACTTTAACTTTTTTTGCAAAATGTATATATTTGTCAAAAATTTATAATAAAAAATTTCCTGAAATTACAAATTATATTTTCATAACATAATTATTAAAAATAATTTAACTAAAAAATTAAGTTACAAAATGTGATTACACAATTTTCAGTTAGAAGATAAAAAAATTAAAATTAATTATTTTTTTGAAAAATAACGTTATTTTAGGGACAAATTCGTCATTTTTATGAAAATGTACACATTTTGCAAGAGAATGCAAATAACAAAACACAATTTTGTCATTAAGAAACAATACAACACTTACCAAATATGTTATACTAGAGTGTCACGACTCGAAAGGTTGAGTTCCTTTGAATTAGACCTTGCGGTACTTGAGGCAGGACAATTTGGTCCTTGGCGCCTCGAGCAAGCCTAAGACATACACAGTCCGATTTGGCGGAATGATCCGTCGAGGGTAATGGGATCAGTTGAAACTATTTATTAGCTAGAACCAAATAAATAAAAACTTGGAATCACTATTATAGAGTTGATCCACAAAGATAGAAATCAAACGATTCGACACCAAGAGGCCAAATGGAACGAGGTAGAAGAAGAAGTGTTTAAGGCCCGGGGAGCGAATTTTATTAATAACAAGGGTGTTAAGAATTCCACATGTGAATCCAGATCCCACATCGGAAGAATACGAGATATAAGGAAGTCTTATATACACATTGGACACTAGACCTGATAGACTAGTCTTTTGGGTCAGAGATGGGCTCTAATGTGTGCATGAGCTTTCCTTGTGGTTTGCTCCTCCTTAGTAAGGCCCGGTTTCCCTCAACAGTGGTATTAGAGCCAGGTATGCACATATCTCATTGGGCCGTCCAGGTAGGCCAGAGGATCCGGAGAGCATGGGGCTCAATGTGGAGGGGGAGATTGTTAGGAATTCCACATGTGAGTCCAGGTCCCACATTGGAAGAGTACATGGTATAAGGAAGTCCTATATACACATTGGACACTAGACCGGATAGACTAGTCTTTTGGGTCGGAGGTGAGTTCTAATGTGTGCATGGACTTTCCTTGTGGCGTGCTCCTCCTTGGTAAGGCCCGGTTCCCCCCAACAAGGGGGACTGTCGAAAATTACAACACCGAACATGACTATTGTCGGGGTGATCAGTCTACTCTTTGGCCTGGATCCGATAATTTACAATGAATGAGAGATACTCTATTTATATTAGTTCGTTCAGAAGAGATCTAGTTGAGTTGGTAGATAATCTTTACATTATTGATAATTTTCTCTTATTTATTCTCAGAGATAATTTAGTCTTTAAGTCAGACGTATTCTGTATTCAATCCTTCCAAGTGCGTTGTCTCTTGATAAGGAAGCTCTTCGGGAGATAGGAACTAACGAGTTGGCATTGCTTAGCCACCAAATCTTGCATCTTTGGCTCCTTAGGGAGGTGTGGCTTGGACTCTTAACGGACTTGGCGTCGGGCCGATAGTCCGAATGAAGGTGGCGAACCGGCTTCACGGGTCGGTCTGGTGGACTTCCCTTGAGCTTCGGACATGAGGATATACTGGCTTTGGCAGGCTGGGACCTTGGGTGAGAAGTCCAGCCTTGGATTAGACTTGTACGGACCTGGGTTTTGTCGAGCGGTCGAGGATTGCATGCTCGGGCGCGAGACCAGGTCGCTAAACGACCGGGGAAACCGAGTGATTATCGGTTTGGATCTATTGTAGACTAAGGAGACAATTGGAGGTTGACGTGTGAACTTTATTTGTCAAGGTTGGGACAATGCCCAAAAGTTGGTACGTTCTCGATCCGGGATGGGAGAAGGCTCAATATACTCGGATGAGAGCTTATAATAGGTTACACTCAAAACATTTTTAGTCAAAATTTATGGGGTGTGAGAATACAGAGCACCTTTAAACAATTTTCTTAACGGGCTGAAGGAGTGGGGCGATTTATTATATAGAACCTTGTGGTATGCCAGAAATTTTGTTTCTACACTTGATGTATTTTCATTCTGAAGGTAGCCATTGACTACAAACCAGAAAAATACTTGGATTGATAAATCAAACACCACACACACACATACAGATTTTGTGCTATGTAGCAGCAACAATTGCCACAAAAGCTAAATCCCAACACAGTGGGATTCATTTTATTTAGTCATACAAAGATAAGCACGCATAATATTGTACTGCCATCATTTTTCCACCTCAGTTCCATGTTCAGATTTTGAAATGGGGTAGAGCAGAAGTGCCATTAAGACCCTTTGCATTGACATAGTTAACAAACTCATCCACTGTGGTTTCTCTGTATCTTGGAGGATTATCTTTTGACAACAACTCTTTTATGGGTCCATAAATCTTTCCAGTTGGCCTAATGCCTGTACCAAAAAAGCTTGTCACGGACAGTCTCGGACCTACACCGCTCGCAACCACTCTATGCTCAATGCTCTTGAACTTGTCATTTGTTATCAGCTGAAAATCATCAAGCAAAACAAAATAAACATTTTAATCGAGGATTGTATCGTAAGTAATGTAATTGAGTGTGTTTTGTGAGAGAGTTGCCTGAAAGAGATCACCAATGTTGACTACTAAGGCTCCTGGAACGTGAGGCACGTCAACCCAGCGATTATGATTGAGTACTTGGAGTCCTCCTATGTTGTCTTCCAGGACCACCGTTAGGAAGCCATTATCAGCATGCTGGGTTGTGCCCATTGTCAGCTCCGGCTCTGGACATGCCGGATAATAATGGCCTAGCACTGCAAGCCTCTCGTCGCAGTCCATGCCTTTCAAATGGTTTGAACTCAAACCAAGAGCCTCCGACAATATCTCCATTAATAAGGATCCCAACTTCTTTACCTCCTTTGAGTACTCAACAACAATATCTCTGCAAAAACAAAGCCAGCATACCGACTATTACAAATCTACAAGGTTATTCTAAAAATTGGAAGCAAGAACTATGAATTTAGCCGTTGTGTTTAGGGCTGTTCATGGTTTGGTTTGTAGTTGGTTTTAATGGAATAAATTTCTTTAAATCAATTTTCATGAAATTATCACATTTTTCACTGATTTTGATTTATTATTTGACATTTTTGTATTAGTTTAATATTCTTAAGCTCAATAATGAGGATCGATAATTTAAAATGAGTCACATGTTCAAATCAATTCGCTGTTGGTTTAGTTTGGTTTTGTCAATACTCATTTGATAAATGAAAGTTGAACCGATGAAGTTTCGGTACAGTTCGGTTTTGAACCAAACTTATGCAGTTCTTTTCAGTTTAGTTAATTCTGAAGTCGGTTCGGTTAATTTTAGGCATGTGTCCGTGTATTATAAATTTTGGTTTTAGCAAATGAACCAAACTAGTGTTTGTGAATGATAGATGGATGAAGTTACCTGCATGCAGGTGGCATATCTTCATATTTAGGAGGAGTAGGAGTCATCATGCAATAAAGGGTGTCCCTCCAATTAGTAGCTGGATCATGATAAAGGGCGTAATTGCTATTGTACAACACTCGTAACCTTCCGTCTCGCGTGTACCACTTCTTCTTCACCTCAGTATCTTGCTCGAGAAACCTGCGAATCCCATGCAGCGTCTCATCCAGAACGCTTAGAGGGATCCCATGATTCACAACTTGGAAAAAGCCCCAAGTTTAGATGCATTACCAATTTTAGCAACAACCTCGTTGCGCTCGCCTGCGAGGTCTATGGTTGGGATGGTGATTTTGGTGTCATCGGCCATGCAATGAACAAGATGTGGCGGGTGGTGGAAAATACGAGGAACCTTGGTAAGCCCAGCATCGACAAGTCCTTTAACGCCACTCTTAGTGTCATCAAATGCTTTCAGTGCACTAGTTCGATCATAAGCCACTTCTATTATTGTAGCTGCTTCCTCACAAGAAACCACCATGCTTGATTGCTTTCTGCCAACGGCAACATATGGTCAGGAAATTAAGAGATTGTAAAATCAAGAAACTATAATAGCATTATGTGAAGAATTGAATATTAATTACAAAAGACAAGCGTCAACAATACAGAAATGTTGAAAAAAGTAGTAACTGCAGTAGAGGATGTAACTTGGAGTGAAAGACTGCAATATTAGTACATTTCTTCTGATCATACATTTGAGGCTATTTATATATAGTGTCTCGTGGAAGCACAGGCACATTTGATGTCCTAATTATTACTTGCTGACAAATGGAAAACGTTGAATTTTATCATCTCTGTCAATCCATATGCATTATTTGTGAAGAACGATATCTTGTCATGCATCTAATAACAATCATTGCCGACATAAATAACTACTACAACTTTCAACAAAAACAAAATCTAACCAGTGTATATATGATATGATATGATATGGTGCTTGATCCTGTACTGCTTTCATGTAATCAGACCACTATCTTATTATGTCTCTTACTTAATTTTTGTTGCATATCACCTTTATATGGTTTTACTCAGTCACACCGTCCCATTACTGATTAAGTTTGATATAAAATGTTCATAATAACCCTATATTAAAAAAATTCAAAAAAATAAAAAAAATATATGTTTTGAACTTTTTAAAAATATTTTATGTCAAATAAATAATGTATTATTTATGCGATAAAATATTATTTTTAAAAGTTCAAAATAAATAATTTTTGAATTTTTTTAATATAGGGATATTATGAACATTTTACATCAAACTTAACTATATAATGGAAGGTGCAACTAAATGAAACTATACAGTGGTGACGTGCAATGAAAATCAAGTAAAAGCAGTGACGCGCAAAAGTTGTATACTCTGAGAACAGAGTAATTTCTTGTTTAATTTTGTCATTTTGTTTGATTCTTGTGCTTTATGCGCATGCCTTACACTACAACAGACCTCTTCTAATGTAGCGGTTTTCGCATTTGAAATTAAAATTATTTTTGATAAAACAATAATTTTGGAGATTTCATTTAATATATTATAACTTTGAAATTTCTGAATTATATTTTTTCTTGATGGCTATATTAGATCTTGGGATTTAAACTATGATTATCTTACACACACTTGGTTTTGCCAATCGGTTTAGACAAAAATAAGAATAAATTGCAAGTCAGATGATCTCAATGTACTTGGTTCACTGCCATTTTTTTTCTTTAGTAACGGCGTATGTAAATACGCCGTTACAAGCCAAAAATACGCCGTTACAAATTGTAACGGCGTACAAACTGCCGTTAGACGATACGCCGTTACTAAAGTGTCGTTACAATTTGTAACGGCGTACACAAGACGCCGCTACACCAACACGGCGTCGTTTTGACGAGCCGTTAACGGCGTAACAGACGATGACGCCATTAAGTTTGTAACGGCGTATATATTTACAACATACGCCGTTACTAATTAGACGGTGCCGTTTAGATGACTTGACACCGTCAAATTAGTAACGGTGTATGTTGTAAACATATACGCCGTTACAAGGTATTAAAATAATAATTTTTCTTTCAAATTCGTAACGACGTATTATGTACAATACGCCGTTACAATATTTTATTTTTTACAGATTAAAATTAAAATTAAAATTAAAATTAAAATTAAAATTAAAATTAAAATGAAAATTAAAATCCAAATCCAAATCCAAATAAATTTAAATAGCAATTGTTCAAATAAAAATTACATGAATTAAACTACGAGGGTGGAGGACCGAAGTTGGAGAACATGCTCGGGTCGTAGGGCGGCATAGAAGGATTGGCTATTCGCATCTGCTTGTACATCCATTGAAAGCTTCTTTGTTGAGCTTCCATGTTTCTCTGTTGAGCTTCGAACCTCTCCTCTTGCCGCGCAATATGCTCCTGAGCCTGGGTGAGCCTAGTTTCCATTTCGTCGAAACGCTCTGCAGACGGTCCGCTGGAGGACTGACCACGTTTTCTAGGTCTGGCCGGGACCTAGAAATCATCTCCAAATCCCCGAATTTTGCGTCCTCGGGGGAATTGGGCATCTGTTCGTCGCGCGGCAAGCTTGAGGTCGTGACAATGCTGATTCGCCTGCATCATCACTTCAGCCTCCTCCGCTTCGGTCATTCTTCTTAAGTTTCCGTGCTGGTCTGTATTGGCCGGGTCCATCCTCCAATCCTGCAACGCCGTCTTAAGGTATATCTGTATGAAAAGAAAATATTAAATTAATGAAAAATAATAAAGTTGAAAAAAAATATTATGAAAAAAACTTACGCGTTTCGCCTTGTTGTCCTCATCCTGTAACAGTTCGGCCTCCGAAGCATCCTGATCCGGTTCCCGATTAACCAGAAGCCAAGTCTCAATCTTGGCGGAGATATTAGTATTTCCCGACTGCTCTCTCTCCGTCCAAAGAGTCCGATAAGATTTCCGGCCAGATCGATGGTTAATCTTGTTGCCGCTCAAGCGTACTTCACTCATATGTTCTCCAAGACTCCCTACACCCTACACATTGAAATGATTACAAAATTAGAATTTGAATTAGAGATATGTTTCATACAAAGTGTATGAAAATAAGGAAATACCTCGTTCTCGTCAAAGTGTTTGACGAGCCACCGCCATTGTGCTTTTTTCCCTCTAAATATGTTGGGAATGCCATTGCGGTTCAGATAATCAGGCGAGACGTACAGTTTGTACCATGGCTTCATATTTGATTTCCGCTCTTTATAAGCGGACCATGCCGTCTCGCGAATCCACTTTTTCAGTGGAACTGAATCATCCGGCAATTCATAATACCGCTGTTACAAAATTAAAATTTTTTTTGTCAATATCCAAGTTATTTAATTTCGGGTAATAAATTGAGAAAGTATTGAAATTACCCGAATTTTGCGCCAAAATCTCCTGTACTCGGACATAGGAAGATCACAAAACAGCTGGTAGGAAGCGTCGCACTCGCGTGCAAACTTTCCTACCATATGTTTAATCTTCAACACACTCCAGGCGTCGTTCATTCCGGGGGGGAACATACTCCACGGACGCTGTAAGTCCGCGTCCCAAAACAATCCCAATGGCCCCCCGTTCTTGGATATTGCCTCCTCTTCCAAGTCGAGGCAGACGTCTTGTTTTGGCTCGACGTCCTTCCTGGCCATCCAGCTCTTCGTCGTCAAGCAATTCGGCTGCAGCTTGAAGTCGAAGTACAGCTCCTTCTCCGACGTCTCGTCGCAGCCTAGGGAAACGAATCCGTATTCGTTCACCGGCGGACTAGGAGTAGAGGATGCTCGTAGATTCGAGGGTTCGCAACCCATGAATGTAGGCGGCACAATCCGGTATCCCCAACCGAAATTGGGGGTCGGCTGAGTCGGCTGTGGAGGTAAGGGAGTGTAGCAATCCCCGTGATCAGGGAACTCCCCACCAACAGGCGGTGACGGAGGCAGAGTGTCGAGCGCCGATTCCTCGTAGGCCTGGAAGAACTTTGGGTCCATCAACTCATGCCTCGGTGCACGAGCATGAGGCTTCTTCTGTCGGGTGTTTGAATCGCTTGACGAGGAGGCCATTATCTAAATACGATTTAAGTATTATTAATTACTGTGAAAGAAAATGCTCGTAAGGGCATTTATGTAATTTGTACCGAAAATGTCCTTAGGGCAATTTCGGTAGAAATTACGAAATTGCCCTCGGGACATTTTTTAACAAAATACGTAAATGCCCTTACGGGCATTTTTGGTATAAATTACAAAACTGCCCTTTGGGGCCTTTTTTAAGAAATTTACGGAAATGCCCCTACGGGGCATTTCCTTCAAAATTACGAAAATGCCCCTAAGGGTATTCTTGAGGTAACCACCGACGCGCACCTTGGTAAGATATTCTTGAGTTACTGCGTGAAGAGTCGATGTTGTCCAAACATAAAGGACATGCCTTATAGCCTTTAGTGGTCAAGCCACCCAACATTCCCAAACCCGGAAAGTCACTGATTGTCCACATCACAGCAGCCCGCATTATGAACGGCTCTTTCTTGAAAGCATCCCACGTGACAACTCCGTTCGTCCACAATTGCTTCAGCTCATCAATCAATGGACGCATAAAGTTGTTCAAACATTTTCCAGGTGATTTTGGACCTGATACCAACATGGTGAGGATGTTATACTCCTTTCGCATAGCCATCGAGGGTGGAAAATTCAACGGGACAGCAACTACAGGCCACAAACTGTAACTCCCAGCATTAGGCCCAAATGGAGAAAACCCGTCGGATGACAAGGCCAGCCGCACGTTTCAGACTTCTTCCGAAAATTGAGGATATTTCTTGTCAAACTGAATCCAATCACCACCGTCTGATGGATGTACTAATACGTCATCGTCCTCCTTCTCCCGCTCACCGTGCCATCGCATCCACTCAGCCGTCTCTTCCGCAAGATATAACCGTTGAAGTCGAGGAGTCAATGGGAAGTACCACAACGTCTTCTGCGGAACTAATTTTTTCCCTTCCATAGTAAACCGTGGTTCTTTACAAACTCCACATTTGTCCAGAGCGGAGAACTCTTTGTAATACAAAGTGCATCCGTACAAACATGCGTCGTATTTCACGTGTGGCATTTCGATGGCCTTCATTATCTTTTTCGCAGCTGCGTAGCTAGATGGAAACGAATTAGGTTGTGGTAACATACGACATTGCTCTTTCGCGACCTGGGTAAAAGCCGCGTCTGACATCCCGGTGCTCTGTTTGATACACAACATCCTCAACATCGCTTCCAAAGAAGTATCCTCACTAGTGACAGCGCTTGTGGTTTTGTACAACGGCTGTTGTGACTCCGTCACCAACCGGTTGTACGCCGTCATCTTCGCTTTAGCAAGTCTGGCCTCGACTTCGGTCACCGAACTTATCTCCAATTGTGGGTCCTCGTCCTGGTCCTCGTCCTCGTACTCATCCTCGTCGTTCTCGCCTTCATCTTCGTCAATCCTTACATCTCTACATGGATCTACATCATTCACGAACTGATGCACCGGATCAACGTACTCTGGAGTGTGCGCCGACGTCGAACAAGGGGGATTATGCGAACTTGACGGGAGACTCATATCTAGATTTTGGCTCGAACTAGGCCGACTCGAACTAGCCCCTCTAGCTTCGCCATGATGGACCCACACATTGTACGATGTAAGGAAACCTTTCTTCAATACATGATCGCAAATGGTGTCCATATCGTGCCAAGAATAATTACAACATCTAGTGCACGGACACTTGAAACGTCCCACGCCATCTGTTTGCGCGTTTCGTCTCGCAAATTTGACGAAACTACTTAATCCGTTCATCCACTCCTCACTCATGTTACGGGATGTTATCCACCCACGATCCATTCTATATATTATACAAATAACTACGGTTAATAATCAATTACAATTTACTATATTTATCAACTATAACACCAATTCAAAAACCGAATTTTTATCATTATAGCAACAAAATTAATGAAATAATCTACGGGCATTTATAATAAAAATAAATGTACGTACCTACTAATATGGAGAATGATGATATGAACCGTAGTATTTTGAGAGAGACTTGTCGAAAAATGGAGATGATATTACGGAAATGCCCTTGTCGGGAAATATAAAGTAGGAGAGAATTGGGAGAAAAATGTGAGGAGAATGGGAGATGGTTCTGTGAAGATTTATACATTGATTTTGTAACGGCGTATTTAGGTAAATACGCCGTTACTAATTAACGGTAACACAACGACAGAACGGTAACAAACGGTAACATAACGGGAATATCTTGTAACGGCGTAGTTACCTACATACGCCGTTACTAATTAACGGTAGTAACGGCGTACGCATTAAAATACGCCGTTACAATTAGTAATGGCGTATACTACTCAATACGCCGTTACTAATAATTTAGTAACGGCGTATTCTTCCTGTATACGCCGTTAC
Source organism: Geranium rotundifolium (assembly GCA_963920655.1). Lineage (NCBI taxonomy): Eukaryota > Viridiplantae > Streptophyta > Magnoliopsida > Geraniales > Geraniaceae > Geranium > Geranium rotundifolium. Next base: position 30,458,837 of record OY987312.1, on the reverse strand, counting down.
TAAAGAAAAATCTGATAGTGGTTATTAGTGGAGTGAACAGTTTGACGGTGGAGATGCAATTTATAATTTTGCTCATTATTAATTATCAAATTTGCAGATATACTTATGGTTTATACATAACTAGCGATGCGCGGTGCTTTTTGTGATAACTTTCTCTAGAATAGTGTTAAATTATATTTACATTAGGGTTACGACCTATTAGGTTTAAAACTCATCTATATTAGATTTCATTTTCTGATATGTATTAGGGTTTCCTTATTTCCTCTACAAATCAGTGTTACAGATGTCGCACGACGTTATGATGGCGGACAGGGACCTTCAAGGCCATGGCGGGACCATAGCAGAGTCATAACGAGGCCATAGCGGATTTTCATATTTGCATTTTATTTATTTTAACTTAATACTCTTATTCATAGTCTATTATTAAAACTTATAGTCGACTACCAAAATTTCAAAACTCAAATTGAAATTCAAGTATCAAAAGTTCGAAACAAATATTCAAAATTAAAAAATCCTTACAATTTACAACAAATATGTAATTAAAATTGAAAAGTACACACAAAGCAAATTTATATGAGTTGATGGTTGTCCCCAATTATAATAAATATAAGATTGTAAATATTGCATTAAAAGATTTATTTTCGACTTAAAAAGAAGCAATTTATTTACGGCTAATAAAGTTTTAAATTGAATTTAATTTGTTTTCAAAGTCTTTTTTAACTTTATTAAAATTTTCAAGTAAGTTTTCATATAAATTTAAATCCTTAAATTTAAAATGCTTCATGTTTTCCTTAATTTGATTTTACATATAAGCTAGAAAGTAATAAAAAAGTTAGTTATAGAAATCAATTAATAAAATAATTAGGATGATAGTTACTGCCAACAACTAACTAAAGCGTAATAATAAGGAACGAAATGAGTTAAAATAAAAATATATAATCAAATACTTATTAGTTATTATTAATTAGTAAACCTAATTGACATGGTTCTTCACCTCCAATTCCAATCTCACCTTTCCTCGACCATCTTCTCTCATATTAGAGTTGTCCTCTCAGCAGATCTTAACACACAGCTTAAGGCCGACATTCTCAATTTCTGTTCCGGCGAAAGACCAATGGCGAGACATCTCCGCTATCGTCGCACCTCTGCGCCATGTTGCCGCCACCACCGTCATGGCGCCCATCTCGGACCGTCACGGCGTTCCTCCACCACCACACGCCATCACCAGACCATTTCGTGACGGCAAAGCCAATTTTGGCGCGATTGCACCGTCACGACGGCCGCCATCACTATCAGATTTTTCATTTCTAACGGCGCACTATATATGTGCCCCGTTACAAACATTAGTAACGGGGCACTATATATGTGCGCCGTTACAAATGTTGTTGACCGTTGACCACTATGTTGCTGTTAGGGCAAACGGTTGGAAATCAATCCGTTGTTGTTACCGTTCCAAGCAATTTTGTAACGGCGCACATGGTATTGTGCGCCGTTATTAAAATTTAGTATAAATCTTGGCAGAACCTCCCCTTCTCCTTTCTACAACTTCTCACAACAAATTTTCTCCTAACAAGGGTAATTTCGTAATTTCGGTACCTTACAAATTTTCCCGAGTACCCTATATTAGTCCCCCACAAATCTACAATTGAGTGGAAGTTTCGGTGAATTAGAATGTACGTACATATTTTTAAATAATGCAATATATAAATATTGCGAATTTGTATATGATTTCATATGAATTTGTATGGATTTGTATGAATACTTTGCATGTTATATTTATTAATTTAGTTTTGAAATTGATGAAATTAATTACCAGATTCCATGAATTGCATGATAACATTAGGGTAAATTCTCCCGATTCCATTAATTGCATGATAACATTAGGGTATTTGATCATAAATGACCAAACAATGGTATTTCGGTCATTTATGACCTAATTAGGGGTAATTTGGTCATAAATGACCAAACAAGGGTAATTCGGTCATTTATAATATTTCGGTGAATTAGAAGGTACGTACATATTTTTAAATAATGCAATATTATGTAAATTATTATAGTTAGTGTGATTTATGTGAAATAATGCATGTATTCTATATTATTATTTTTGTTGTGATTTTGGTGAAATAATAATGAATATTAATGTCATTTTTGGTATATAGTTATCTAATATTAATTGTTAACCAAATTTATATATATTACATATATAGAATGGATTGGAGATGGATAGGATCCGTAAAAATGAGTGAGGAATGGATGAACGGATTAAGCAGTTTTGTAAAATTTGTGAGGAAAAACGCTCCAAGAGATGGTGTGGGACGTTTCAAGTGTTCATGGACGAGGTGTTGTAATTATGCTTGGCACGATATGGACACCATTTGCGATCATATATTGAGGAAAAATTTTCTTAGATCGTATAATGTGTGGTTCCATCCCGGCGAAGCCGAATGAGCTAGCTCGAGCCGGAATTGGGATATCAGTTTGAGGCCAACATGGCGAATCATCCTTGTTCGACGTCGGACAACAATCCAGTATACGTTGATCCTGTGCATCAGCTCGTGGATGATGTAGACCCAACTAGAGATGTAAGGATTGACGAGGACGAGAACGAGGACGAGGACGAGGACGAGGACGAGGAAGAAGAAGAGAACATAAATATAATAACCGAAGTCGAGGAGGAAGTCGCTAAGGCAACCATGATAGCATACAACCGGTTGGTGACGGAGTCGAAAAGCCGATGTACGAAACTAGTGAGGACACTTCTTTAGCAGCAATGTTAAGGATATTGTCCATCAAGCAGAGCACCGGGATGTCTGACGAAGCTTTTACCAAGGTTGCCAAAGATTTTTTTTCTACGTTACCCCAACCTAATACGTATCCATCTAGCTACGCAGCGGCGAAGCATAGAATTAAGGCAATCCAACTGCCACACGTGAAATATGATGCATGTCTGTATGGATGCACATTGTACTACAGAACACAATTGCAACTCCAGACATGTGGCGTTTGTGGAGAAGCACGATACGCTAAAGTGGGAAAAAAATTGTTCCGAAAAAGACGTTGTGGTACTTCACATTGACTCCTCGACTTCAACGTTTATATCTTGCCCCAGAGACGGCTGAGTGGATGCGATGGCACGGGGAGCGGGAGAATGAGGACGATGAAATATTAGTACATCCATCGGACGGTACGGATTGGATTCATTTTGACGCAAAATACCCAGTATTTTCAGGAGAAATACGGAACGTGTGGCTGGCGCTGCCATCCAACGGGTTCTCTCCATATGGGCCTAATGCGCCGAGTTACAGTTTGTGGCCTGTAGTTGCTATCCCGTTGAATTTTCCGCCCTCGATGGCTTTGAGAAAGAAGTATAACATCCTCACCATGTTGATATCTGGTCCAAAATCACCTGGGAAATGCTTAAATAACTTCATGCGTCCGCTGATTGATGAGTTGAACCATCTGTGGGAGCACGGAGCTGTCACGTGGGATGGTTCTAACAAAGAGACTTTCATAATGCGGGTTGCTGTGATGTGGACAATAAGTGACTTCCCGGGTTTGGGAATGTTGGGGGGCATCTAGACTAAAGGTTATAAGGTATGTCCTCTATGCTTGGACGAGATCGATTCTGAACGCAGTAACTCACGAATCTCTTACCAAGGTGCTCGTAGGTTCTTACCACTGAAACACCCACTGCGATTTCAGGTGCAGGCCTTTAACGGGAAGACAGAGACCCGGAGAAGGCCTCCCCGACATTCAGGGGCTGCTGTACTCAGTGCGATTCTACTTCATCAATACCCACCGCCTAGTATGCATCCGAAGTTCAATAAACGAAAAGGTGGTGGTGTTCCTATATGTTGGTCTCATAAAAGCATTTTCTAGGAGCTGCCTTATTGGAAAACTCATAAAGTCAGACATGCGTTGGATTTGATGCATATATAGAAGAACGTATGCGACAACGTCATAGGTAAAGTTCTTGGAATTGCAGGGGAGACTAAGGATGACGTGAAAGCTAAGAGAACTTACGAGGAACAGGGAGTCCGGCAAGACCAATGGGTGCAAGACGGGGAGCTCCCAGATGCACCTTATGGCATGGCGGGTCGTGATCGGAAGGAAGTACGGGAGCATATCGGAGTTGTTAAGTTTCCCTCTGGATATGCGGGAAGTCTAAAGAGCAAGGTGAATCCCGATGAGAAAAAGTTCCTCGGATTGAAGACCCACGATTGTCACGTGCTGATGCAACGTATCTTCCCCCTTACGTGATAAACATCAATTAACTTCAATTATCCTTCCAAAATTTATTTACGTTAACTATATTTATATTTCGTTTGCAGATGACTGCTCCAGGGATGCAACGAGAGTTGGTACTACTATCCAGAGGTCCTCGTTCGTCTGCCATTTATTCGCAGTGTACTGTTAACGGCTTCAAATTTTTATGCTTGAGTATCGACAAGGGTCGGAGAAATCAAAATTCAGGGGTCATGATTGAAGCAAACGACATATGTTACTACGAATTTCTTATGGACGTATGTATCCTTACCTACTCGGAAAGCATGCCAGTCGTTCTATTCAAGTGTCGGTGGTACGACGAACGGACCGTCAGAAAGGACGCAAATGGATTCATTTCGGTCAACACGTCCACAGATCGTCACAAACAAAACCCATTTTGCCTTGCTTTAATGGCAAAACAGGTATACTACATCGATGACCCTAAATCTGGACCGTGGAAGGTTGTGAACGTCGTGTCGCATATGGGTCACTACAAACCGAGGAGTTTAGCCCGTGCCGGTGACGACGACCCGGAGTTTGAAGTCGATGAACCTTATCAAGAAGATCGAATTGACATCGTCACACCGGGTGATATCACTGTCGACCTAACAAACCTAGTCCAGTATCCACCGCCAGTACCTCCATCAGAGAACGATGAAATGGAAGATATTGATGAAGAAGACGAAGAAAACGAGCACGACGACGAAGAAACCGATGACAGGGATTTGGAAGGGCATGAAGATTATGATTCTGCCGACTCTGATAGTTAATATGTATATGTATGTGTGATTGGTTATGAATAAATGGGTTTTTATAATATATGATCTATAAAGGGTAATTTCGTCATTACAGCTTACCATGTGATTTTCTAACGGCGCACCATACATAGTGCGCTGTTACAATTTTGTAACGGCGCACAATGTATGGTGCGCCGTTACAATTGTCAATAATCTCAGCCAGATTGTTGACTTTTTTCCTTTTAAATTGGGTTTTTGTTTTCGATCGAGATTCATACGTTTTAGGAATTGACTGAAATTTTGGAACATTAACTACCAAATAATTGCGCTCAAATTGGTACGGTCGGATTCACGTTTGGATCGACACAAATAAAATAATATTTTTTTATTTGTTTGTAACAGCACACTTAGGCAACGTGTGCCGTTACAAAAAGTCAAATGGTCCAGTCAACCATGTTGACTTCCCCTTGACCGGTTTAGAACCAGGTTCATACATTATCGGAATTGACTGAAATTTTGGCATCTGAAGTACATACTCATTGCGCTCCTATCCCTACGGTTGGATTAAAACTTTGTTTTTAACATAATCTACTTTCGTTGAAAGCGTGAGTTTAAGGTTTAGGAAGTTAAAACTAACAAAAACCCTAAACACATTGATCATCAAACGTTCGGTAGATTAATATATATTGTTTTGAATCGAAACCGTTCAATTAGTTGTAAATTACATATACGTGGTATAGTACATATTTTAAGAAAATCAAACCACGGGAACACCACTTATCATTCACGATCGAGTTTAGGGTTAAAGTTTGTAACGGTGCACAGAGCAAAGTGCGCCGTTACAAAAGTGGCGGCAATGAAAATTTCGCAAAAAATCAAATTTCGCGGGTAAATTTTGCGAAAATTTAAACTTCCCGCGGATATTTTCGTTGTAACAGCGCACACACACGTGCGCCGTTACCAATTTGTTGACCGTTGCAAAATTTGACCGTTGGGTCAGAAAATGAACTGTCTATGAACGTTACTCTTTGTAACGGCGCACATAGTAGGGTGCGTCGTTACCAAAGTCTAAGTGTAACGGCGCACTATCCCATGTGCGTCGTTACGCCCTATTTTGTAACATGCTAATGAGAAAAAGTTCCTCGGATTGAAGACTCACGATGGTCACGTGCTAATGCAACGTATCTTCCCCCTTGTCATTCGAAAGTACGTTCCGCCTCATGTGGCAGAAGAATTAACAGAGCTGGGCAAGGCCTTTCAATTGTTGTGCACGAGGGAGCCGACGAAAAAAGTCCTGAAAAAGTTGGGGGGAAGATATAGCGGTTCTAGTTTGTAAGTTGGAAACTATTTTCCCTCCTTCACTCTGTACAATTATGGTTCACCTTCTAATGCACCTTCCGGATCAAGTTTTGCGAACCGGCCTAGTCTATTTCACATGGATGTTTCCAATTGAACGGTATGATCCTTTCCTTCCAAATATCATTTCCAATTACCATTGAACTGTATAATCGAATATGACATTAACATTCATATTTCGATTGCAGGCAACTTGGCGTGTACAAGAAAAGTGTGCGAAACCCGCGATATGCAGAAGGTTGTATAGCCCAACAGTACTTGATGCACAAGTCTGTCACCCTCACTCAGATGTACCTAAACCGCGGCACTTCAGCCAACACATAGTAGTGATAGCATTTTTGTGCCCTAGTCCAATTGCTAGTAGTCTGTAATTGTCTATGTATAATTATCATCGTTTGTAATAAATAAAACGGCTTTGTATTACTTATGTGTTGAAGTAATATGTTAATCATGATATGATTTATGACCACTAAAGTAGTAGAACCATAAATCTGTACGGATCACACTTAACGAGTCCCTAGTCAATATACGCTTCAATAGAAGCGACCAGTATGAGGATGGTTCTCAATGACGTAGTTCTACTTGTCATAGGGATGAGGGATCCCGGAATCATATCATAGATATCATGAGGTGATTGATATCGGACGACCCACTTTGAATAGTGTTTCATAGATTAAGCCATGAACATATTCAAATGCGATAGCTTGTCACGATATCCTTAGACCAAGGGGTCTTTGTGATCGCTATGCAATGTACGTGCGGCTTTAACTTGCGCCTAACTCTTTCAGTAACAAGATTGCAATAACGGGCATGATTGGGTGGCGGAACGGATTGCATGAGTGACACGAAAGACTGCTAAGGGATTTATCCCTTGACTACGGTATGGGAAAGATATCCATTAAAGGCTTCTTGATCGAGAGTGACTGCGAGAAAGAGCATGGCCAAGCCAGTGATACGGGTTATCGGTTCTCAGCCATCTCAAATATCAAGTAACAATGATTGATTAAACAAGGATGACGACTCTATGCCTTGTGATCAATCTGGATATCTAGAGATAATAGGATAGTGACTTGAACGCACAAAGGTTAAATAGAATCATCGATCATCATGCACCTTGGGTAATCATAACGTCTTAATAGAGACCACTTGTGATGGATCGGACAAGAGAGATCTTTTGTGCCGATCTGCCAACGGTGACATGAGCCTGGAGGGTCACACACATTCAAGACGGATAACTTGAGACAAGGAAACCTTAACGTTTCTTGAGGAGCAATACATGGACAAAACTGAAGGTTTTGGGTCATAGGTTCGGTATGAGAGAATAATTAGCGAATCGAGAAAACTGAGATTTTTTGTCGATGTTGCGTCGGACTTTGTTTGATAAGTAACAACAAAAAGTGTCGGGCGACTTTTGGACACGACACGAAACCACATGGGTGAGCCCATTGATCTCGGCCATGAGGTGACATGGCCGGCCCAACAAGGGCCCATTTTGGTCCCAATAAGCCCATTTTGGGCCACTTCTTTATCGATTCAACAAAGACTTAAAGGTAAATTTCTTGTGGAATAGATTTTGCCTTGGGATTTAATGGTTCAATGTTCTTGGACAAGGTTTGGAGTTGATTTGTTAAATGCTTCCGCTATCTCGATGTTAAAGAATGCTCCAAAACCCTACAGTGGTATCAGAGGGTGGTTAACCCTCTTAATCTTTGTCTTGTTGAAATTGTTTCGGTTTTATGATTATTTGCATGCCATATTTGTTGATAACATGTTTTTAATGCTTTTTGGGAAAATTGCATGAAAAATGTTATTTTTGGAAAATATATTGAATTTGGAATTTTTCGGAAATTATTGGATTTGTCGGGTCCGAGAAGAAACTCTCGGGGAGCCGGATCGGAATTACCAGACGGAGGTCACCGGAGGCCGGGAGAGGCCGGCGCTGACCGGGGCCGTCCCTCCTCTTGGCTGAGGCCGAGAGGAGAGGCAAGCTCGATTTGGGCTTTTCTAGGCCCAAACCGAGCCGTGGTGTTGGGCTCGGCCCAATGGGTTTCGGCCCATTGGCTTGGCCCGACTTGGTTTGTGCACGTTGATTATGTCCGTGGATGAACCCGCAATCCAATATTTCGAAAACTTTTAAATTTGATCGGTTTCGATAAACCGTTTTTCGAAAAGGTCTAGTTTCGATAAACCGGACCAGGCAATTTGGCAAAATTAAAACCGGAATAATTGCATATTATTTGATAACATGTTTGTGTGATAACATGTTGGATGATGTGATGAGATGTATGATGCATTAGTAGCCCATTAGATTTTATCGCTTTCACGGTTTGCACACCTTTAGTGTTAGCGTGTAATTATTCTTTCATTCGAGCCCATAAAGTGTAATTATTTTTTTTCCGGTCTACGAACCGAGTATTAATTGTAATTACTACTCAAAGACGAGAAGGATGGAAAATCAAGCACAATGACGGTCTTGGAGGAAGTCCAAGAGCTAGTGGGAGCTCGAATGAGAAAGACGAGAAGATGTGGTGACTCGTAGAATCCTAAGATTAGGATGGGCTATTGATGCATATTTAATGCTTTATGTTTGCTTGCTTGAATTATTTAAATAATTACATGCTTGCATGCTTAGCTTATAAGTTTATAAGCCATCACCTCACATGCAAAGATTAAAATCGATTTTAATTGTTTGCATGTTTAAGGCGTTGTGAACCATCATCGCACGAGTTGTGATGGATGAGTTCAATTTTGAAACATGTTTGCACAGGTTGCAAATGAAGACTTCAAAAGAAAATTGTATATGATACAATTAGAAACGTCACAACACGGGTTGTTGATGACGGGTTCGTAATTGTACCAAGATACTTTCGAATTATTAAACACAACCAAATCACAACACAATTTGAGTCAAGTGAGATGCCACCCAAATTCACACCCATGTAGAAACATTTTATCGGTGTCGTGCGCCTTAGCGGAGCATCTATGGAATGGGTTCTATATGGAAATGGTAAATTTTGTGGGATGTCGTGCGACTTAGCGGAGCATCTGCACAAAGTTAACGCATTAGTGAAGGTTGGTTGACTCGACCACGATTCTTGGCCTGAGGTCGAGCTGGGGCATCGGAAGGGTAAGCCGTGTGCTTTTGTACATACCTTCACCAAGAGTTACACGGGTTGTAATTGGATGGACGTCCTACCTAAATGAGTCAATTGGAGCGGTGCGCCTTAGTGTACTTCAATTGACAAATAAGGGATCTTGGTTTAAAGATTCTAAACCTTAGAATCAGATGGTTGGTGTTTAATTCGAATCTTCGTAAATTTATTCAACTTTTCTGATTAAATTTACTTTCTTCGTGTAGAAATGGCTAGTAATTCAACAAGCTCGTCTAATTTGTCATTGAGAAATATACTTGAAAAGTGTAAACTCAATGGGACAAATTATCTAGACTGGGACAGAAATTTACGACTTGTGTTAAAGTTGGAACGCATGGAGTACGTCCTTGACAATGCTATCCCGGTGGAGCCAGCTGCCAACGCAACGAGGGTCGTTAAGGATGCGTACCAGAAACACCTTAGCGACTCTATCGACGTTGCGTGTGTCATGCTGGGCTGCATGGAGGCGGACCTCCAGAAGCAGTTTATGGAGCTATCCTATGATCTGTTTGCAATGTTTGCACAGATCAAGGATATGTTCAAAGAGAAAGTACGTATTGAAAAATATAATGGTTTCCGAGAACTCATTGCCTGCAAGATGTCAGCAGGCAGCTCCGTAGGTCCACACGTCCTACGTTTGAAGGGACATCTCGATCATATGACTAGTCTCGGAATGACTATGGAGAAAGAGATGGATGCGGATTTCATTCTGCAATCCCTTCCTCATGCATATGGTGGGTTCTCCATGAACTATCACATGCATGACATGGACAAGACCGCATCGGAGTTGCACAACATGTTGGTAACTGCCGAGAAGAGCATAAGGGGCAGTACGCCCAAAAGTTTTCTAATGGTCAAGAAGGGATCCGGCTTCAAAGCTGGTGGTGGTAAAGGCAAAGGCCTAATGCACCAGACGGGGAAGAACAGACGACCTTTCATTACTAAACCTTCCATGCCCATGAAGAGAAATGGGAAGGCGAAGGAGTCGGTCTGTTTCTACTGCCAAAAGCCTGGTCACTGGAAGAAAGACTGTCAGCAGCTGAAGGATGATCAGAGGAAGGGCGGTGGGGCCGCTACTTCGTCACGTATTCCATTAGAGCTAAATCTTTCTACTATAAATGCTTGGGTACTAGACATTGGAGCTGAGTCTCATGTTTGTGCGGATGTGCAGGTGTTGCATAGTAGAAGAGATATGGGGGAAAACGAGGTGGACCTAAGAGTTGGGAACAACGTGAGAGTTACCGCAACTGCTGTGGGTTCTGTTGACCTTGTTTTGCCCAGTGGGCTTGTAATAGAAGTTTCTGATGTGTTTTGCGTACCTGCTTTCAGCAGGAATATTGTATCAATATCCCTTCTTGAAAAAGAAGGTTACTATTTTGATATTAAGAATGGGTTTTTTAATATTATGCGCAACAACATGTTTTATGGAAATGCTCACACTGTTGGAGGTTTATACGTATTAAATATGCAAAACTTGAGATCCAACATGCTCTATAATATAAATTCTAAGAGGTTTAAAGCTAATGATTTAGACCAAACTCTAATCTGGCACTGTCGTCTAGGTCACATAAATGAGAAACGCATCTCAGCGCTTCATAAGCGCGGACTTCTAAGTCAATTCGAATTCCAAACGATTGATAGATGCGAAGCTTGTTTAATGTAACGCCCCAAGATCCGGTTCTCCGAATCTTAGTCGTCACGCGATAAAATACAAGTATCGATAATACATATACGAAATAGTTATGAAACACCTCGAGCGTCCTCGAGTGTATCATAACTATACTCGCACAAAGTCAACACCTTTAGTTTAGGCGTCCCTAACTTAAAGGTGATTCCACAAGTAAGTAAACCAGTTCTAAAACAATTCCATCAAAACATTCTTTGAAAATGAAGCAAGTAACTCATAAATAAATACCATAATGGTGAGGCATAACGCCACCTCACTGAGTGTTTTACAAAATAAAGTAATAAACCGGATAATGAAAAGCAGTAACAAAACAGGTTACGACTCAACAGAGTCTACAACAGCCGACCAAACACCACTGGCAAAGACATGTCGACACGACACGCCCCCAAGCTCCCAGTCAAAAGATCTAAACGCATCCATAACCTGCACAAGTTGTAGGGGTGAACACGCTACCTCCAAGACTCAAACATCCCACATACACAAGATGATAACAATGCAAAAGTAGTTGTATAACATAATTAACTACACCCTAGGGTAACCGATTTCAGCCCAGGGAATCCACCCTTGCCTCGGTTCACCCTCCCTTAGGTAAAGGTAACCGATCTCGATCAAGGGAGTCCACCCTCAACTCGATTCACCTTACACCTAAATAAAGGCAACCGATCACAACTAAGGGAGTCCACCCTAAGCTTGGTTGACCTTTCCCACAAAGATAAAGGTAACCGATCTCGATCAAGGGAATCCACCCTCAACTCGGTTTACCTTACACCTAAATAAAGGTAACCGATCACAACTAAGGGAGTCCACCCTCAGCTCGGTTGACCCTTACCACAAATAAAGGTAACCGATCTCGATCAATGGAATCCACCCTCAACTCGGTTTACCTTACACACCACCTGTAACACAAGTATCACACCATACTCATGCAGAAAACATACTAGGTGCAAGACGGAATAAATCATCGTCTGAAAAGCAAATAATATAATACCTGGCACAATCCCGTGCATACAATCAGTTTAGAGTTATACTAAACTAATTCACCCAACATTATCATGCAAATCTCACTATTTGCATATAATCACACCAAGCATATTCACGCCACTACCATAGTGCCAAATCATGCTCACACGTATATATACACACATATATAATCAAACAAAGGCATCAAGCCATATAGTCTAGGTAGCTATGTCCCCCTACCTTAGGAAAGCTCCACGTACGCTCCTAGCCTCCCGCTCGAGCTATTCACGCCTTGCCTTTCCCGCGAGCGTCAATATCAACTAATAATTATATTCAATAATTAAAAACTCAAACAGACTCTGAAACGAATGCAATAAATTTACAAGTGTACTCCAACAAGTGCCTAACACTTGGACACACTTCAAATTAATCAAAGTAGCCAAAATGGGTCCGGAATGACCCATTTTCCCCGAAACACCCAATCTGCCCGGAAACGAGTTTTTGACCCTCGGGACTCCGAAAATTACGAAACTTGTTTCTAAACTCCTCATTTAATATTCTAAAACCAATGCAATTAACGGAATCGAATTCCGACACCCGAGCGTTAAAATACTTCAATTAAAGTTATTGGTGGAAAAACCGTCTTTCACAATTTAAATCCGGAAATTAACAAATACGCAAGTTATCGACTCGGGGGTCACCCGGGACCACCCGAACTCACAAAACCCGAGCCCCGGGCTCGTGGGCCCCACACAAGCCACCACATTAATTCTCGGGAAACAAAATCGAGCTACGGGATTTACTTCGAATCTGTCCAGAGACAGATTCGGCAGAACAGTCCACTTCCCGGACTTGCAGCTCCAAATCCGTAGCTCGTCTGGAAAACACGTAAAAATGAAAGTTGAAGCTATGCCAGTCCTCTATAGACTTCATGTTTTGCTCGGAACCAAGTTCGAACGGGAACGGCTCCGTCCGGAGCAAAACAGATTGTCCGTCCGGCTGGACAGATTCAGCGGTGCAGTCACTTCCCGGGCTTCTAGCTCCCAAACCGTTGCTCCTTTGGAAAAACTCACAAGATGAAGGTTGAAGCACTTCGAGTCAGCGTTCTATGGCCACCGGAATCAGCCACCAACGTGGCCGGAGCTCCGGCGACCCTCCGGTCACCGGAATTTGTTCAAATTTGTCTTAAAACATGCCTAATCATCTCTAGTGTCTAACTAAACTTAAAACAACACATTTCTACTTAAAACCCATGAACCAAACTACTCCAAATCGAAAAGAGAACCATACCTCTTGTAGTCCTCGATGCCGGGATTCCGAATACGAAGAAATCTCGAAGAAACGACGGACGGATTGACGGGAAATCCTCCTTGCTTGGCCGGACCCTCCTTTTCCTTCCCTCTTTCTCTCTCTTTCTCTTTCTCTTTCTCTCTCCTTCTTTCTTCTCTTCTCCCTCTCTTTCTCTTGGTTGTTCTCGGATGAAATGGGAGCTCCCCCTCCTTATAACAACACATTTTATTTAATTAATTACTTAATTAAATAAAATGAAAACCCAAAAATCAACCCTTTTTCCTCTTTCCCAACATCACCAAACCCCACACACAACAAATCACTTCCTTGTCCCCTTGATACCTATCCCATCAATCACATCGGTCACCTTTTCCACCAACCGAAAACGGATCAGATTTCCCAAAATCGGACGTTTCGGACCCCGAACGGGCACTTTTATCGAGATTTCAGCAAAATCTCCCGAGTGACTTAAAATGGGTTGACTAAGAATACTGCATCGACCGTTTTGCGATTCGGGACTTAATGAGTCCAGAATCACCCAAAACGTCCTCGGTTGACTTTTCCGGCAAAAAGTCAACCTAAGTCAACTTTCCCCGAATGGGTCACGAAGTGGTCTTTAGTCGCCCTGAACTTAGCTTGGTCGAAAATAACGTCATCTTATATCCAAAACAACTCTCGGGGTCAGGTTCAGACTTGATCTGGTCACTATTCAAAATTTTTGAATTTTCCCAGATTTTAGTCTAACTGCCCGGGAGAGGTCCTTACAACCTACCCCCCTTAAAGGAATTTCGTCCGCGAAATTAAACAGAGTTAAGGACGTACCTCAATTCTCGAAGAGTCGGGGATACTTGGCACGAATCTCGTCCGCCCGCTCCCACTTCGACTCCCCCTCCCCGTGATGCTGCCACAGCACTCGCACTAACGGGATGGTCTTGCCTCTCAGCACTTGATCGCGAGAGTCCAAGATCCGAACTGGCCGTTCCTCATAAGTTGCATCCGGAGTCAACTCTAGCTCAGCCCAAGCTATCACGTGTGACGGGTCGTGGTGGTACTTCCTCAGCATGGATACATGGAAAACGTTATGCACTGCCCCAAGGGATGGTGGCAAAGCAAGCCGGTAAGCCACTGCTCCCACTCTGGAAATGATCTCGAAGGGCCCAATGTACCTCGGCGACAACTTCCCGTCGCTCCTTGCCTTCTTGAACCTGATCAGCCCCTTCTTCGGGCTAACCTTCAAGAAGACATGGTCGCCCACTTCGAACTCAAGCGGTCGACGCCTCCTGTCCGCGTAACACTTCTGTTTGCTCTGCGCCGTCTTCAACCGTTCTCGGATCAGGGCTACCTTCTCGGTAGTCTCCCTAACCAGATCAGGTCCTAACAGGCTCTTGTCGCCCACCTCCGCCCAACAGACGGGTGAACGACACGGCCTACCATACAACGCCTCGAATGGTGCCATCTGAATGCTGGCCTGGTAGCTGTTGTTGTAGGCGAACTCTGCTAGTGGCAAGTGATCCTCCCACGCTCCATGGAAGTCCAGACTACATGCCCGGAGCATGTCCTCCAGGATCTGGATCACTCGCTCTGACTGACCATCAGTCTGCGGGTGGTAAGCGGTACTCAGCCGAATATTCGTTCCCATAGTGCCCTGAAGGCTGTCCCAGAATCGCGATGTAAAGCGAGGGTCTCGGTCCGACACTATCGACACCGGCACCCCGTGTAGTCTGACTATCTCGCGCACATACAGCTTGCTCAGCTTGTCCACTGGGTCCGTCATCTTCATAGGCAGGAAGTGAGCGGACTTCGTCAGTCTGTCAACCACTACCCAAACAGCATCATTGCCCCTCGTAGACCTCTGCAAACCGCACACGAAGTCCATGGTGATATGCTCCCATTTCCACTCAGCGATCTCTAGTGGCTGTAGCGGACCTGCTGGTCTCTGGTGCTCGATCTTCACCTGCTGACAAGTAAGGCATCTTGCCACAAATTCCGGTATCTCGCGCTTCATCCCGCTCCACCAGAAGTGGCGTCTGATGTCGTGGTATGTACTGTGAGTCGTGAGCTGTGCGACTCACGTAGTACCGCCTCGCGGAGACTCTGGGGCACGAACAGTCTGCTCTGGAAGCGAAGACCCTGATCGTTGCCCAGTGACCACCCTTCGGACTCGCTTCCGCTGGTCAACTTTTCTCGGAATGTCACTGATTCCGCATCCTCGATCTGCGCCTCGAGTACCCTGCTGATCAATTCTGGCTGCGCTACTAAGGAACACAGAGCCACCTGCCCTGTGACTTCCTCTAGCTCCATCTTGAACTCGCCGAGTTCTCCCAGCATCTTCCATTCCCGTACAGCTACGGAAACGAGACTGTGGAGTGACTTCCTGCTGAGGGCGTCGGCAACAACATTTGCCTTGCCCGGGTGGTAAAGCAGGTCAAAGTCGTAGTCCTCAATCAGCTCCATCCAGCGCCGCTGTCTCATGTTGAGGTCCTTCTGAGAAAAGAGGTACTTCAGGCTCTTGTGATCAGAGAAGACCTGAAATTTCTCGCCATAGAGGTAGTGACGCCATAACTTCAGTGCAAATACGATTGCCGCAAGTTCTAGGTCGTGCGTCGGATAGTTCTTCTCGTGCACTCTCAACTGTCGGACCCGAACGCTACCACCTTCCCCAGTTGCATCAGCACAATACCAAGTCCCTCACCGGACGCGTCACAGTAGACGTCGTAGCCTATGCCTCGCTCTGGTACTATCAGCACTGGAGCCGTGGTCAACAGAGTCTTCAGCTCCAAGAATGAGTTCTCACAGGACTCGTCCCACTCAAACTTAACTCCCTTCCGTGTAAGGTGAGTCATCGGTGCTGCCAGTCGTGAGAAATCCTTCACGAACCTTCTGTAATAACCTGCTAACCCCAGGAAACTACGAATCTCGAACACGCTCGTCGGCTGTGCCCATCTCGAGACTGCCTCAATCTTCACCGGGTCAACAAAGATACCGTCGCTGGACACTACATGCCCGAGGAACCTCACCTCAGTGAGCCAGAACTCACACTTCTCCAACTTCGCGTAAAGCTGGTGCGATAGGAGTAGCTGAAGCACGATCCTCAGATGTGCCTCGTGAGTCCTCTCGTCCGGAGAGTAGATTAGGATGTCGTCTACGAACACGATGACGAACTGGTCAAGGTAAGGCCAGAAGATCCGTGTCATCAGGTCCATGAACGTTGCAGGAGCGTTGGTCAAACCGAACGGCATCACCAAGAACTCGAAGTGGCCATACCGTGTCCTGAATGCCGTCTTCTGGATGTCCTCCTCTCGCACCCTCAACTGATGATAACCAGATCGCAGGTCGATCTTGGAAAAGCATTTCGAACCCCTGAGCTGGTCGAAGAGATCGTCTATCCGCGGCATCGGATAACGATTCTTTACTGTCGCCCTGTTCAGTTTCCGGTAATCGATGCACATCCGGAGTGAACCTTCCTTCTTCTTCACGAACAACGCCGGAGCACCCCAAGGCGAAATGCTCGGCCGGATGAACCCCTTTTCCTGTAGCTCCTGGAGTTGACTCTTCAACTCCTCGAGTTCCGCGGGAGCGAAACGGTAGGGTGCCATAGAAATAGGCGCCGTTCCCGGCAACAACTCGATCGCGAACTCCACCTCTCGCACTGATGGCAAACCGCTCAGATCGTCTAGGAACACGCCCGCAAACTCATCAACAACCCGTGGTAGTCCTCGGCCTCCGCCCGTCGGGCCGCTGCCCGCTATGGATAGTGCTGCAAGTAGGACTCCACTCCGACTCCCTAATGGACATGTGATAGTAGAGCCACCGCTCGATACTGTCACTCTCCTCTTGTAACAGTCGATGATCGCTTGGTACCATCTCAACCAGTCCATACCCAGGATGACGTCGAATGTCGTCATGTCAAGTACAATCAGATCCCCCACAAGGGGATGGTCGGCTACGCGCACCTCGCATGCCTTGCAGACCCTGTCTAGAACAGTGTCGTCCCCCAAAGGTGTATCAACACGCAGGGGCGGACTCAAAGACTCGACCCTCAATGCCAGGGACCGTGCAAACCGTGCAGAGATAAAAGAATTCGAGGCACCTGTGTCTATGAGAATAGACGCCCACGAATTAAAAACAAGAAACGTATCATGCGCTGATCTCTGGTCATCAGGCTGGGGCGTCTCAGTCTGGCCCGCAACAGAATATACTCTGCCCCGTGTTTGCTGCCCTTGCCCGGTACTCGGCCCTGCCGACCGTGCTGGTGCGTTTCCCTGCCTGGGCCGGTAGTCCTGCCGTGATGCGGATGACTGTACCGGTGTAGCGCCCTTGGAGGGACAGTCCTTGGCAATGTGCCCGAGGCGTCCGCACCTATAGCATGTGGGCGGTCCTGCGCTGGCCCGGCCTCCCTGAGACCCGGCCTGACTTCCCGGCCTTCCCGCCAGCGATCTGGGCTGTCCGCCCTGACTCTGCCTCGCAGTCCCATGCCTCTGTGGGCACTCCCGACAAAGATGTCCCGTCTGCCCGCACATGTAGCAAGTGGTTGGTGGTCTCGATCCTGCCGAGCTGGCAGCTGCTGTGTCTAGCGAAGCCAGCGGCCTCTGCTCCATCCGTCCAGCCTGCTGTGGCGGAAAGCCCGAATGACGGGGCCTCTTGAAGTCTCTAGACTCCGAAGGGCCACTCGGTCGGGGCCTCTGTGCACGGAGACGTCGGGTCTCTGCCATCCCCTCCTCGATGGCTGCGGCGGTGTCCACTATCACCGAGTACACTCGGATCCTAAGAGCAAGGTTCCCGTCGAAGATTTCGGGCCTCAGCCCCCGCTCGAACCGTTTGCAACGACTCGCATCGGACCTCACCATATCTGGAGCAAATCTCGACAAGGCCGTGAAACGGGCCTCGTACTCGGCGACCGTCAGGGTCTCCTGGCGCAGTTCCAGGAACTGCTGCTGCCGGCTATCCCGCGCCGACTCTGGAAAGTAGCTCTCGAGGAAGACCTCCCGGAACCCCTCAAAGACCTGCCCAACCCGGGCCCTCACCCGCTCCCACCAGTAGTAGGCATCACCCTTCAGCTGGTGAACAGCTAAAGTGATGCGGATGCTCCCCTCGTTGACCCCTGTGGTGTCCAGGTCCCGAGTGATCTGCTGTAGCCACTGCTCGGCTATCGAGGGATCAGGCTCTCCGTGGAAAGCAGGTGGGTGCAGTCGTAGGAAGTCTCGCAATGCGTGCGACGGCTGTACTGCAGCCCGAACTGGTGCTGCCTCAGGTGTGGTGGACCTAGCTGCCCTCCGCCCCATGACCTCGGTCAGGGACTGTATCGACCTCAACAGCTCTTCCCCCATCGGGACCCTGTCGGGAGCGGTCGTCGGGGCAGCGGGCATCCCCATGGGAGTTCCCGCCTGCCCAGCACTGCCGGTGGCAGTCTCCGCGGACTGTGTCTCGACACCAGTGGTCTGCTCCGCGGGCTCGGCAACTCGAGCTCCCTGAGTCGCCCTCGACGCTCCCCGCCCCCTGGTACCTCCTCGCCTAGTCTTCGGCGCCATGTGCACTACTTAGGAAATGAGATCACAATCAGGATCCACGATCAAGCGGACTACGCGCTAAAGGACAATGGAACTTCACTGATTTTCTACCATTACTAATCATACTAGGTACTAATATCCTAGCGTAGTATTACCAACCGGCAATGTTCTCACTAACATGCCCACCAGTCAACACATGTCATCAATCAAACATGTCAATAATATACTCACGTTAACAAGCAACCTCATGTACTATCACAGTACCACAACCTGTCCATCATTTCTCAAGTCATACAGTCACACCACTGCACATAAGTTGTCAGGCTAACTCACTACTGACCAACTTAACACCACAAAACTCAAAGATCAAAGCCACGTAATACTCTCCTATTACTGACTCTACCCGACGTGTCGACGCAAGGCACACAGGTGTTGAACCTGAACCTCTGATACCAAACTGTAACGCCCCAAGATCCGGTTCTCCGAATCTTAGTTGTCACGCGATAAAATACAAGTATCGATAATACATATACGAAGATACATATACGAAATAGTTATGAAACACCTCGAGCGTCCTCGAGTGTATCATAACTATACTCGCACAAAGTCAACACCTTTAGTTTAGGCGTCCCTAACTTAAAGGTGGTTGCACAAGTAAGTAAACCAGTTCTAAAACAATTCCATCAAAACATCCTTTGAAAATGAAGCAAGTAACTCATAAATAAATACCATAATGGTGAGGCATAACGCCACCTCACCGAGTGTTTTACAAAATAAAGTAATAAACTGGAAACGAGTTTTTGACCCTCGGGACTCCGAAAATTACGAAACTTGTTTCTAAACTCCTCATTTAATATTCTAAGACCAACGCAATTAACGGAATCGAATTCCGACACCCGAGCGTTAAAATACTTCAATTAAAGTTATTGGTGGAAAAACCGTCTTTCACAATTTAAATCCGGAAATTATAAAATACGCAAGTTATCGACTCGGGGGTCACCCGGGACCACCCGAACTCACAAAACCCGAGCCCCGGGCTCGTGGGCCCCACACAAGCCACCACATTAATTCTCGGGAAACAAAATCGAGCTACGGGATTTACTTCGAATCTGTCCAGAGACAGATTCGGCAGAACAGTCCACTTCCCGGACTTGCAGCTCCAAATCCGTAGCTCGTCTGGAAAACACGTAAACATGAAAGTTGAAGCTCTGCCAGTCCTCTACAAACTTCATGTTTTTATCGGGACCAAGTTCAAACGGGAACGGCTCCGTCCGGAGCAAAACAGATTGTCCGTCCGGCTGGATAGATTCAGTGGTTCAGTCACTTCCCGGGCTTCTAGCTCCCAAACCGTTGGTCCTTTGGAAAAACTCACAAGATGAAGGTTGAAGCACTTCGAGTCAGCGTTCCATGGCCACCGGAATCAGCCACCAACGTGGCCGGAGCTCCGGCGACCCTCCGGTCACCGGAATTTGTTCAAATTTGTCTTAAAACATGCCTAATCATCTCTAGTGTCTAACTAAACTTAAAACAACACATTTCTACTTAAAACCCACGAACCAAACTACTCCAAATCGAAAAGAGAACCATACCTCTTGTAGTCCTCGATGCCGGGATTCCGAATACGAAGAAATCTCGAAGAAACGACGGACGGATTGACGGGAAATCCTCCTTGCTTGGCCGGACCCTCCTTCTCCTTCCCTCTTTCTCTTTCTCTTTCTCTTTCTCTCTCCTTCTTTCTTCTCTTCTCCCTCTCTTTCTCTTGGTTGTTCTCGGATGAAATGGGAGCTCCCCCTCCTTATAACAACACATTTTATTTAATTAATTACTTAATTAAATAAAATGAAAACCCAAAAATCAACCCTTTTTCCTCTTTCCCAACATCACCAAACCCCACACACAACAAGCCACTTCCTTGTCCCCTTGATACCTAACCCATCAATCACATCGGTCACCTTTTTCACCAACCGAAAACGGATCAGATTTCCCAAAATCGGACGTTTCGGACCCCGAACGGGCACTTTTATCGAGATTTCAGCAAAATCTCCCGAGTGACTTAAAATGGGTTAACTTAGAATACTGCATTGACCGTTTTGCAATTCGGGACTTAACGAGTCCAGAATCGCCCAAAACGTCCTCGGTTGACTTTTCCGGCAAAAAGTCAACCTAAGTCAACTTTCCCCGAATGGGTCACGAAGTGGTCTTTAGTCGCCCTGAACTTAGCTTGGTCGTAAATAACGTCATCTTATGTCCAAAACAACTCTCGGGGTCAGGTTCAGACTCGATCTGGTCACTATTCAAAAATTTTGTATTTTCCCAGATTTTAGTCTAACTGCCCGGGAGAGGTCCTTACATTTAATGGGCAAGAGGACTAAAGCGCCCTTCACTGGTTTAGGTGAGAGGGCAGGTGATCTATTGGGTCTAATACATTCAGACGTATGTGGACCAATGAGTACACCAGCCAGAGGTGGTTTAGGCTACTTTATCACATTTACTGATGATTTCAGTAGATATGGTTATGTCTATCTCATGAGACATAAGTCCGAAGCTTTTGATAAATTCAAAGAGTTTAGGACTGAAGTAGAAAACCAACTCGGAAAAAGTATTAAGGCACTCCGTTCTGATCGGGGTGGAGAATACTTATCCGAAGAGTTTCTTAGTCATCTTACAGAAAGTGGAATACTATATCAGTGGACTCCGCCAGGAACACCGCAACTTAATGGTGTATCCGAACGAAGGAATCGGACATTGTTGGATATGGTTCGATCGATGTTAAGTCACACTGATCTCCCGATCTCCTCCTGGGGTTACGCTTTACAAACGGCCGCGTTCATAATAAATAGGGCTCCGTGGAAAGCAGTGGAAAGGACATCATTCGAGAAATGGTACGGGAAGGAACCCGTTTTGTCCTTCTTGAAAATCTGGGGTTGCGAGGCTTTTGTAAAACAGTTGCTTGCAACCAAGCTCGAACCGAGATTAGATAAGGGAACTTTCGTTGGATAACCAAAAGATACAAAGGGATACTACTTCTACAAACCGAGCGAAAACAAAGTAGGAAGCTTTTGATAAATTCAAGGAGTTTAGGAATGAAGTAGAAAATCAACTCGGAAAGAGTATCAAGGCACTCCGTTCTGATCGGGGTGGAGAATACTTATCCGAGGAGTTTCTTAGTCATCTTACTGAAAGTGGAATACTATCTCAGTAGACTCCGCTAGGAACACCACAACTCAATGGTGTGTCCGAGCGAAGGAATCAGGCATTGTTGGATATGGTTCGATCGATGTAAATTTTCACTGATCTCCCGATCTCCATCTGGGGTTACCCTCTGCAAACGGCCGCATTCATAATAAACAGGGCTCCGTCGAAAGCAGTGGAAGGGACATCATTCGAGAAATAGTACGGGAAGGAACCCGTTTTGTCCTTCCTAAAAATATGGGGTTGCGAGGCTTATGTAAAACGGTTTCTTGCAACCAAGCTCGAACCGAGATCAAATTAGTGCACTTTCGTCGGATATCCAAAAGAAACAAAACGATACTACTACAAACCGAGCGAAAATAAAGTTTTTGTCGCTCGAGGTGGGACATTCTTTGGTGAAGGAATTTATTTCCAAGACAGTCAGTGGGAGGGCTGTTCATCTTGATGAAGTTCTAGATGAGATAGTCACTCGGGAACCACTGGACGACCCATTGGAAGAAGTAGAGCCAGAATTGGTCGTTGAGCAAGAACCAATAGCTACAGTTAATGAGGACGGTCCAAGGCGGTCTGAAAGGATAAGTCATGCACTTATCAGATACGGTTTTGTAGTAACTGGAGGTGATGATTTAGTGTTAGTGGAAAATGATCCAGCTACCTTTTGAGAGTCCCTGGACGGAACCGACTATGAGAAATGGCTGGAAGCCATGAGGGAAGAAATGCAATCCATCAGATAATCAAGTGTGGGACTTGGTGGATCAAACCCCTGATGTAAAAGTCATTGGGTGACCATGGATCTTTAAAATAAAGATAGACATGGATGGCAACCCTCAGAACTATAGAGCAAGACTGGTAGCAAAAGGTTATAGGCAAGTCCACGGAATTCACTATGAAGAGACCTTTTCTCCAGTAGCTATGGTCAAATCTATCCGCATTCTACTTGTCGTAGCAGCGTATCATAACTATGAGATATGGAAAATGGATGTCAAAACCGCCTTCCTCAATGGGAGGTTAGCTGAGGATGTTTATATGTCCCAGCCCGAGGGTTTTGAGGATCTTAAGAATAAGGAAAAGATTTGCAAGTTGCTCAAATCAATTTATGGTTTGAAGCAAGCATCTCGGAGTTGGAATCAGCGTTTTGATGAAGTTGTGAAACAGTTTGGCTTCATCAAGAACGATGATGAACCTTGCGTATATAAAAAGGCATATGGGAGCAAAGTAGTCTTCTTGGTGCTCTATGTTGATGACATACTGCTCATTGAAAACGACGTCCCTACCTTGCTCTTAACAAAGACTTGGTTAGGTGAGTGTTTTGTAATGAAGGACTTAGCGAGGCTTCTTACATCTTGGGGATCAAGATATATAGAGACCGTGCCAAGCGGGTCTTGGGCTTAAGTCAACGCACCTATATAGACAAAGTGCTGAGAAGATTCTCAATGCATAATTCAAAGAAAGGACTGCTGCCCATGCGTCATGGCATAAAGCTTAGCAAGAAGCAGTGTGCTTAGACACCTACAGAGCTAGCAAGAATGAATGAGATCCCATATGCTTCAGCTATAGGGTCCATAATGTATGCCATGATATGTACGAGACCGGATGTCTTGTTTGCCGTAAGTTGTACCAGTAGACATCAGCCCAAACCCGGTGAGGAACATTGGATTGCCGTCAAGGCGATTCTCAAATATTTGAGAAAAACCAAAGACGCTTTTCTTGTATACGGGGGAAGAAATGATGATCTAGTCGTCAAAGGATATGTCGACGCTAGTTTCCAATCACACCCCGATGACTTTAAGAGTCAGTTGGGATATGTGTTTAAGTTGAACGATGGAGCATTCAGCTGGAAAAGCGAGAAGTAGGACACCATTGCCGACTCTACGACCGAAGGTGAGTATATTGCTGCATCGGAAGCAGCAAAAGAGGCTGTATGGATAAGGAGTTTTGCAAGTTATTGCTAGGAAACAAATCAAGAACCACACGATTGCTAAGGGGGTAGCCTAAGCTTTTATAGCAATCGAGGATGAGTACTAACCCTAATGGGTTTCCTCTTAATCACCGTCCTTCTTCTTTCCAGAATCAGATTCGTTCTGGTATTTCCTAATCGTCTTCGAACTTTTCTGTCGAAACTGCACTTTCCTGATTTCTGTCGATCAGGATGTTTGTCGAGACGCCGTCAACAATGTCACACAAGATGTCGCAAAAGATGCTTCGACATTCTTTGTAACATGTTCTTCAGTTCCTTTAAAAATTAGCCAATCTCTAAAACCGTCGTAACTACAATCTCCCCCCTTTGGCTATTTTTAAGGACAACATTCTTCGTCGCATTCTGCGACGCATTTGTCGTCGATGCACACGATCCGCAGTCATCAAGTCTTTGTTTGTGTTTCGCGTCTCGTAGCGTCTTATGCGCATAGTGTGTGTCACTACGCGTATCATCGTGTCTTTGCATATCTTCTTGTCTTCGCGTCGTCTCTATCTTATATATCTTACTCCCCTTTGCTGGGTCAAAAAGAGCCAAACATAAACAAATATTTCCAACAAAACAAGGTAATAAGAAAGAAACACAAACTTAACTCACACATACTCCCGATCAACAGTCGAGAGTGTTCAACAAAAATTACAAAATAAAGGTGTGCAGTTGTTTGGTAATCAGAAAGTTCATAAAATCAAACAGAGCTGCTGCTGGAACTAGCAGTCTCTTCTTCAGTAGTGTCAGTGGAGGCATGTTCAGCAGCATGTGGTGGGGAGGAGGAATCATCATCTTCAGAGCCTGGAGGAGACATTGATTTTAGCAGGTTGGCACAATGTGATCGTCGCTGGGAGAGATGCTTCAGGGATGTCTTTAAATTGACGATGTCCTTGTCGAGTACATCTATCTCTCTTTCAAGCATGATTGCATCCCTGCTGGTGGTCTTGGTTGGAGGGGCGGTACTTGTGGCTCGACTAGTCGTTGCCTTGGCTTCTGGCCTGACAAGATCAGAAGCATGCTTGCCCTCAAACAGCTTGTGGCTCACCACAATCAGTCCTCCACGTTTGCCAACCTTATCCGTTGTTTTCAACACTCAGGCGTGTTGATGTACAAGTAGCTCAGAGATAAGGGAGGGAAAGGCAATAGGTATTTTTACAGCAAGTGATCTGGCATGTCGGATAAGATGATCAACAACAAATTGCCCAAAATCAAGTGTAGACCCAGTACCTATTTGGAAGATGAGTTTCACCAGCTCTGGTTTGATGGAGGATGCGTGTGTGGAGGGAGCCCAGTTTGCTACTCCGATACGAAAGAGAATGGAGTACTTGGATGTGAGGTCCGAGGCTGCCACGGTGCCCTTGGTAGGCCACATTCTGCTTCTGTCTCCATTAATCTCCTTGAGGACCTTGTTCAGGTCAGGTGGAGGCACAGCACGGGCACACTTTCTCCCCAGGAAGGCACTAATGATGTTAGAGGAAATGTTGAAATGAAGGCCTCTGACATATACCTTCTCACAATCCGGATCATCCGGAGTACCAAACCCAGTAGGCAAATTAGCAATGAATTCCTTGACCAAGAGGGGATAGTGGTTACCAATATCCGTGACGGTCTTCATAAGCTCTGCCTGCTCCAGAAGTTGGACAATGGCTTCTAGTCCCAGTAGCTCCGATGACAGGGTCTTCTCGGGATACGCTGTTCTCTGGAACACGAACTCCCATCGTTTTGCACCGTCCACCGAGTGAAACGACACATTGTCGTAAGGAACACTCGAGGTTTTCTTGACCGTCTTCAGGCTTTTTCCCTTCTTTGCTTCCCTTGCAGTAACCTCCTCTACATCGTCATCCGTTTCTTCATCCACCAGTCTCCTTTTGGAGACAACTTTCTTCGCTTTTTCCTTGACGGACATCTTCTTCTTCTTGTTGCTGGGGCCTCCAGCATCTTTGACCTCCTTCCTTTTCTTGGTTTCTTTGAGTTTTTCAACCATCACTGCTAGACTTTCATTCTCTTCTAGTACCTTCTTCTTCAGGGATGATAACACTGTGTATGCTGTCTCAGCAGCATCTTCTGTCACATCTTCTCTGGCATCCAGAGGGACTTCTTCTGTGTTATTGGTGGTGACACTTTGGTCCTTCTCAGCTTCTTCGAGATCGGTATCCCCGTCTCTGGTTACGTCTTTCTCATCTTCTTCCTCGGCTTCTTCCGAGTCAGCGACTTCTTCTTCTACCACAACCTCTTTCGCGGCTTCAGGAATGACATCTGTCGCACCTTCTTCCTCTCCTTCTCCTTTAGCAATACGTTCCAAACCATGACTGACCGGGGTCAAGTCTTCTTTTTCTCCTCCAAGATTTATTAGTTCCTCTACCACACCTTCTTGAGGTGGGTCTTGGTTTTCCAGTAGCGACTCCAACAGGTCACTATTTCTAGAAGTATCGGTGTTTGAAATAATGGAGGAGTCGATACCTGGGACACTTGCTGGTACTGGAACAGGAACAATCTGCATGAAAGCTTCTCGACTTCCTTGGCCAAGATCAGTCTCCCTTTCTGGTCCTGTTAGATCTGTCATGGAGAATGTAGCACTTCCGGCTCGAGACCGTTTGGGAACTCGGGAAAAAATTGGCATTGGTGCTTCCTCTGCAGGGGTTTCTTTGGGAGATTCCTCGGCTTTCTGCGTTTTTGGTTCTTTGATTCGGACTCCATGCTTGTTGGTTTTTGCTTTGCTGCTCTTGGAGCTTTTTGCTTCTGCCTTTTTTGGTTCGGATCGTTGACTACCCGTGGCCTTCTTTGGTACTAGAGTGCTCCGAGTTTTCACCATGTCTGTGTAGGTAGTGAGGTTTTTCGTTGCAGAGTGTGAGAGGTGAGGAAGATGAGAGCAAAAACGAGAAGAGGCAGACTAGGTTTTTATTTTGAAAAGAGGTTGATTCAAATCAAATCAGTTGGAGACCGAGCGTATCTTTTGACCTTTCCATTCTTTATATGGACTTTTGGTATGCTTGGCCCAATGGCATGTGTTGGGATTTTGGACCGGTTCATGAAGAGGCACCAACTAACTCCTCTCAACCGTTTCTGCAACTTCTATTGCTCGTTGATGGTGCACAGACCGAGTGATGACCCGAGGTACTCAAATCTGCTCGCATCTAATGCCTTCGTGAAAATTTCTGCAAGTTGCTTCTCTGTATGGATGTGTTCTAGGATGATCTTCTTGTCTTCGACCAGCTCGCGAATAAAGTGATGTCTAATGTCAATGTGTTTGGTCTTACTTTGTTGGACATGATTTTTGGAGATGTTGATGGCACTGACATTATCACAATATAAAGTCATGGCTTCCTGTCCGACATTGTATTCGACTAACATCTGCTTCATCCATAGTAGTTGTGTGCAGTTACTCCCAGCAGCAATATACTCTGATTCGGCAGTGGACAGGGCAACACAGTTTTGCTTTTTACTAAACCATGATATGAGGTTGTTACCAAGGAAGAAGCATCCTCCGGATGTGCTCTTCCTATCTGCTGTGTTCCCAGCCCAATCGGCATCACAATACCCCACCAGGGTAGAGGATGTGTCGAATGAGTATAATAAACCCAAGTCTGTAGTTCCAGAGATATATCTTATAATTCTTTTAGCTTGGGAGAGATGACTAACCTTGGGATTAGCTTGATATCGTGCACATACTCCTACAGAGTAGGCAATATCTGGTTGACTCACAGTAAGGTAGAGAAGACTACCGATAATGCTTCTGTATAGGTGTTGGTCGACGGCTTCTCCTGGATCATCTTTAGTTAGCTTGATATGTGTAACTGCAGGTGTCCGTTTATGTGAGGCTTTCTCTAGCCCAAACTTCTTGACAATATTCTTCGCATATTTGTTCTGAGATATGAAGATGCTATCTTTTAGCTGTTTGATTTGGAAGCCTAGGAAATAGGTAAGCTCTCCCCCCATGCTCATCTCGAATTCTGATTGCATCTGTTGAATAAATTGCTCTACCATCCTTTTTGACATCCCTCCAAAGACAATTTCATCGACATATATTTGGGCTATCATTAAATTCCCGTCCTCATTCTTCACAAAAAGAGTCTTGTCGACTCCTCCTCTAGTATAGCTGCTTAGGATCAAGAATTTTGTGAGCCTTTCATACCAAGCCCTTGGTGCTTGTTTCAACCCATAGAGAGCCTTCTTGAGTTTGTACACATGATCAAGAGAGTGAGGATCAACAAATCCTTTGGGTTGTGACACATATACTTCTTCATTGAGGTCCCCATTCAGGAATGCACTTTTGACATCCATCAGGTAGAGCTTAATCTGTAGATGGCATGATATCCCTAGAAGGACACGGATTGCTTCAAGTCTTGCTACAGGAGCAAAGGTCTCATCGAAGTCTACTCCCTCAATTTGAGTGTACCCTTGTGCTACTAACCTCGCCTTATTGCGAGTGATATTTCCAAGCTCATCAGACTTATTTTTAAAGATCCATTTTGTGCCAATGATATTTCCTTCACTTGGTTTGGGCACCAGTTCCCACACCTGGTTCTTCTCAACTTGTATCAGTTCCTCTTGCATAGCATTGACCCAATACTCATCATTGATGGCTTCATTGATATTTTTGGGTTCAGTTTTTTAAACAAAGCATATATTACCTATCACCTCGTTGTAGTCTTCAGGAGTTTTTGACTGAGTCCGTATGCCATCATTTAGGTCTCCAATTACTCCAGAGATAGGATGGTTAGCCTGGATTCCTCGCGAGGGATTCTTATTGTTGGTTTCAAGAACTGTTTCATTGTTATCGACATCCGGACTCGCATTATTGTTTTCTGATTTGCTGCTAGCATCTTCTCTGACATCCGTAGTAGTATCCTTCCTACCATTGTTGGGAGGATAGTGTTGGGTTTTGTGCCCTAGCACAATGTATTTTCAATCTAATCATGTAATAAAGATTATTAGTTGAATAAAAATCGGCATTCATATTACTAAGTGTTGTAGTAATATCTTAAGTATGATTTGATTTGTATCATTGATGTGTCAACACATAATAGTAGATCTACAGATCAGATAAAATCTTACTTAAGCAGTTCCCGATCAGAATAGCTTCATAAGAAGCGATCGGTATGAGGCTAACTCTAAATGATCACGCTCTACTGATCATGGCCAGAAGGGGGCCAGAGTTAGGTCATAGTATCACCAGTCAGGGGTGATATAGGACGACCCGAATCATGAGTATGTTACATAGACACAGTCATGAACATACTCATATGTCGGATCATGAAATCACATCCTCAGACCGAAGGACCATTGAGGTCAATATGTAATGAGTAACGAGTTTGACTCAGTCTAACGTCTCCTGTAAAAGGGTTACAATAACGGCTGTGATTGGCTCGATCACAAGTTACATAAGTTGACTCAATGGATCTCTGAAGGATTTATCCCTCATACGGACGTGTGAGCAGATATCAGTTTAGGCCACTTGATGAGTACAACTGAAATACAATAGCATGACCATGCAGTCGATACATAGTATCAGTGATAATTCAGTTCACTCAGAATCAAGAAACAGGACAATAGAACGAGGATGACTTGTCTATGCCTCGTGGTTGTCAAAGATATCAAGAGGATAAAAGGATAGATTCATGTACGACAAGGTTAAGTCGAAATCTCGATAATCACAAGCGTTGGGTAATCATGATGTCTTCCTAGAGGCCACTCATGATGGAAAGGGTAAAATGGTAATTTTACCAGTCCGCCGACGTGTCGTGAGCCTAGAGGGTCACACACTAAAGGTTGAGTAAAACGGATGGAATCATATGGAGAAATCATGAGAGAGACAAAATTCGGTTTTGGATTAAACTGGATTAGACCGATTTCGGTTTAGGATTAAACCAGAATCAAGAACGGTTTAGCAGGACTAATTAATTATAATCTAATAAATAGATTTAATTAAATTAGCTAAACTGGGCCTAGCCAGAATGGGCTTCTCTACACAATTAATTAAAAGCTTTGGGCTTTAAGCCCATTAAGGCCTTTAATTAATTAAAGTCCAAAAAGGGTTATAAAAGGGAAATTTTCAGATCTGAAAATTAAGTGATTTCTCTCTCTCCTTGCCAAGTTCGGCCGGCCCCCTCCATCCCCGCTCCATCCGTTTTGCTTGCTTCGATCTTCTAGTAAGGATCGTTGTGAGTATCTCCGGATTGCTCTTCCTGTGTGGACGATCTTTAGAGGTTACTAAATCCTATTTAGTAACAAGGAGATTTTGATTCAAGGTAATACTTAATTTTAATCTAGTCTAGATCTCATGATCAATTCATGATCATGCAAGATCCGTATTAAAACATGGAACTTTGAGGTTAATTTCTTGTATGAGCATGAAATTAATTGTCTGGAACCCTCAAATAATTCCTTCAGTGGTATCAGAGGCTGGTTATGCATGATTTTGTATTCGAGCATGATAGGCTAAATTTGATTTTGCAATTTATTTCGGTATTGTAAATTGAAAATTGCAAATTCTATGATTTTGGTTGATGAATTAATTGCTGGAATTTTTTTTAACGTTGCTGGAAAAATAAATTGATCGAGCTAGATCGGGATCGAGACCCGTGGAAGGCCGAGGCTAGCCGAAAGGCCAACCCCGGCCGAACCACGGGCCGATCGGCCGGAACGGGAAGGCCGACCAGATCTGCCCGTGGCAGATCTGGCCGAGCCTCTCGTCTCCGGCCAGGGGAGGGCCTCGGCCCGACCGGTTCTAGCCAGGCGGCCCGCCACGGCCAGCCCTCACGGGCTGGTCGGCCACGGCGCGGCTAGCCTGGCGGCTAGGGTTTCGGCCGAACCCTAATTGGCCCTCGGGTCAATTTTGGTTCGGTCAAACTAGTTGGATTTGGGTCAGATCCGACCCAGAAAAATCCAGAATTTTTCAGCAATTATTAATTAAAATTTCAGACCGGTTCGGTTTCGATAAACCAGCGCGTGAACCGATTTAATTCAGAAATTAACCGGTTTAAGAAACGGTTTAAATAAACCGTATTTTATGATTTAAATCAAGATAAATTTGGAATTAATATGCTTGCTTGATAACATGCTTGTTTGATAACATGATTGTTTGATAACACGGTGTATGCAACATGATTGCTAAGTTAGCCCGAATTAAGGATTTAATTTTGGTTTGCAACCTGCGAGTTGCTTATGGGTTGTAATTTATTAGTGACCTGCGTGTCACGTCATTTATTTTATTTAAATTAAATGTAATTACAAAGTCCCAAGACAAGAAGAACCGAAGAGAATGACGGAAATCCCGAGGAGGCGTGGAGCCAGTGGGAGTCCAGGAGAATGAGGAAAGACAAGACCTAGTATAGGTTCTAGTTTATTCCAGTAGGGTTAGCGGGCTAGCTAAAGCAAATTTACATTTATGTTTATAAATGTATGGTTGAATGTGTGATTTAATTTTCATGAGTTCATGTTAATTAGATCATCACCCACATGTCTAAAGATTAATAATAATTAGTTAATCACGCACATGTAAACCGGAATTGAAATTATCTCTACAAGGATTTGTAGATGATAAATTCAAATTAAGATCAAATTATGATCAGTGATAATGAATATTTAAAAGGCAAGTAATTTCAAGTCAAGCTAGATACCGCACACTTTTCATCACTTCGATTAGTTCTCGGACTCATGGGTAGATACGATTAACGTGGATCCATGAGAATGGGTTCTAATAGAAGATGGACCAGTTTGCATGGGTGCGTGAGCATTAGCGTAGTACCCATGCAGATTGGACCATGCGTTGAAAATTGGTTGACTTGGCTGCGATTCTCAGATGATCTTAGCCAGGGTATCAGATATAGGGCAATGCCGTATACACACAATGTATAAGCCCTAGCCAAGAATCACATGGAATTGTGAAAGGACTGGACTGTCCTACTCCAATGTCCAAAACTGGGGCGATGAGATTAACTCACTTTAGTTTTGGGTATGCGGAGATCTTGGTTTAGATTCAGACACAAGAATCAGAAATGTTCATAGTCAAGAGTCTCTTACTTCAACTTAATTAAGAATCTGATCGAATTTGTTTTCATGTATAGATTAAATGGCATCGTCGCAACCCCAATCAACACGTTCTGGCAGTGAAGCCTTAAAGTCTCTTCTGTCGAATAACAGGCTGACAGGGACCAATTTCCTGCAATGGGAGAGGAACCTGAAGCTTGCACTTCAATATGACAGACAGGAGTATATCCTTACAGACAAGCCTTTAAAAGAGCCTGCTGATGATGCCAGCGATGCCGATAAGAACGCTTATGAAAAGTACAAAAGTGATCGACAAGATGTTGGCATCCTCATGGTCGGGTCCATGGAAAATGAAACCCAGGACCAGTTCATGCATCTCATGGGAGAACCCCAAGAGATGATGGAGGAAATTAAAATATACTACCAGAAGAATGCCCGTGTCGAAAGATACGACACTCTTAGGGAGTTATTTTATAGCAGGCTCAATGCTGGTGAGGCAGTGAGCCCACATGTCCTTAAGATGAAGCGGCTCTTTGATCGCTTGGCCAGTCTAGGTCATAAGTTCACAGAGCAGCTGAAATCAGACATAGTCCTGATGTCGCTTCCAAAGGCTTATGGAGATGTGATCACAAATTACAATCTCCATAATATGGAAAAGACCATCAAGGAACTACAAGGAATGTTGGTGACAACAGAGAAAGACCTCAAGGGCAAAACCCCTGAGGTTCTGATGGTCAATAAGGGTGTCAGTTTCAAAAGAGCTGGCAAACCTAATGGCAAGTCACCAGGACACTCCAACAAGGGCAAGGCACCAGCAGTGTCAGGTAAGGGTAAGGCGCCGATGCACCTAGCTGTAGGGTTTTGGAACGATCTAGATCGTCGAGATAGCGGAAGCATTATAAGAAAATCTACTCCAAACCTTTGTCCAAGAACATAAACCATTAAATCCAAAGCAAAATATATTCCACAAGATATTTACCTTTAAGTCTTGTTGAATCGATAAAGAAGAACGTTCGGATCTTCTTCTCTAAAGCAAGTCCACACCAAGGGGATGATCTTGATGATCCCTTACTTAATTTCCTACTAGAACAATTAAATGAAGAACAAGAGAGCAAGAACAAGAGGAGCAAGGGGTGTCCGGCCACTATTACAGAGAGAGAGAGAGAGTTTTTGTGTGAGTTTTTGTGATTAAATGAATAATGAATTAAAGTGTTGTACTTGAATTCATCATCCAACTCACAAGTATGGGTTAAAAGTCATTGGTATGGGCTTAAAGGTGCTTTAACCCATACCCCTTAAATCACTCACCTCTTAATCCACAATCACCAACTAAGCATGGTGTTGTGTGGCCCCCACACATGGACCCACCATGTGGGCCGGCCAAGAGGTCTTGTTGGGCCCTTAATGGGCCGGCCATGAGGCTTCATGGGCCGAGCCCAATGGGCTCGCCCGTGCGGTCTCATGCCGTGTTCAAAAGTCGCCCTACCCTTTTGTCGTTACTTATCAAACAAAGTCCGACGCGACATCGACGAAAAAACTCTGTTTTCTCGATTCGCTAATTATTCTCTCAAACCGAACCTATGGCACAAAACCTCCAGTTTTGTCCATGTATTGCTCCTCAAGAAACGTTAAGGTTTCCTTGTCTCAAGTTATCCGTCTTGAATGTGTGTGACCCTCTAGGCTCATGCCACCGTTGGCAGATCGGCGCAAAAGATCGCTCTTGCCCGATCCATCATAAGTGGTCTATAGTAAGACGTTATGATTACCCAAGGTGCATGACGATCGATGATTCGACTTAACCTTGTGCGTAAAAGTCACTATCCTATTATCTCTAGATATCCCGATTGATCACAAGGCATAGAGTCGTCACCCTTGTTCAATCAATCAATGTTACTTGATATGCGAGATGGCTGAGAACTCATAACCCGTATCATTGGCATGGCCATGCTCTTACTCTCAGTCAGTCTCCATCAAGAGGCCCTTTTAATGAATATCTTTCCCATACCGTAGTATGAGGGATAAATCTCTTAGCCGTTTTTCGTGTCACTCATGCAACCCGTTCCGCCACCCAATCATGCCCTTTATAGCAATCCTTTCATAGAAAGCGTTAGGCGCAAGTTAAAGCCGCACGTTCATTGCATAGTGATCACAAAGACTCCTTGGTCTAAGGATGTCGTGACAAGCTATCGCGTTTGAATATGTTCATGGCTTAATCTATGAAAACACTATTCAAAGCGGGTCGTCTGATATCAATCACCTCATGATATCTATGATATGATTCCAGGATCCCTCATCCATATGACAAGTAGAACTACGTCATTAAGAACCATCCTCATACTAGTCGCTTCAAGGAAGCATAGGTTGACCAGGGACTCGTTAAGTGTGATCCGTACAGATTTATGGTTCTACTACTTTAGTGGTGATAAATCAGATCATGCTTAACATATTACTTCAACATATAAGTAATACAAAGCCGTTATATATATATATATATATATTACAAATGATGATATTGTACATAGACGTTTACAGGCTAATAGCAATTGGACTAGGGCACAAATGCTATCAATCTCCCACTTGCCCCTAGTTCCAATCGAAGTCCTAGTCTATACCCGTTGACCTAACATGTTTATGATGTTTTGCTTGTGGAAGAGCCTTGGTCAAGGGTTCGGCTGTGTTATCATCAGTTGCAACGTAGTGGATCTTCACGTCACCTCTAGCAACTATGTCGCGGATGATGTGATACTTTCTGAGTACATGTTTGGATCTGTCATGTGCCCTGGGTTCCTTAGCTTGCGCAATGGCCCCGGTGTTGTCACAATATAAGTCTACTGGGTTAGATGGGTTTTTAATTACACCTAACCTAGACATGAAATTCCTGATCCATACAGCCTCTTTTGCCGCTTCAGATGCGGCAATGGTGTCCTGCTTCTTGCTTTTCTAGCTGAATGCTCCACCGTTCAACATAAACACATACCCCAACTGACTCTTAAAGTCATCGGGGTCTGTCTGGAAACTAGCGTCGACATATCCTTTGACGACTAGATCATCATTTCTCCCCCCGTATACAAGAAAGGCGTCTTTGGTTTTTCTTAAATATTTGAGAATCGCCTTGACGGCCATCCAGTGTGCCTCACCGGGTTTGGATTGATGTCTACTGGTACAGCTCAGGGCAAATGAGACATCCGGTCTCGTACATATCATGGCATACATTATGGATCCTATAGCCGAAGCATATGGGACCTCATTCATTCTTGCTAGCTCTGCAGGTGTCTCAGCACACTGCTTCTTGCTAAGCTTCATGCCATGACGCATGGGCAGCAATCCTTTCTTTGAATCTTGCATTGAGAATCGTCTCAACACTTTGTCTATGTAGGTGCTTTGACTTAAGCCCAAGACCCGCTTGGCACGGTCTCTATATATCTTGATCCCCAAGATGTAAGAGGTCTCACCTAAGTCCTTCATTGCGAAACACTCACCTAACCAAGTCATTGTTAAGAGCAAGGTAGGGACATCGTTTCCAATGAGCAATATGTCATCAACATAAAGCACCAAGAAGACTACATTGCTCCCATCTGCCTTTTTATATACGTAAGGTTCATCATCGTTTTTGACGAAGCCAAACTGTTTCACTACTTCATCAAAACGCTGATTCCAACTCCGAGATGCTTGCTTCAAACCATAGATTGATTTGAGCAACTTGCAAATCTTTCCCTTATTCTTTGGATCCTCAAAACCCTCAGGCTGGGACATATAAACGTCCTCAGCTAACCTCCCATTGAGGAAGGCGGTTTTGACATCCATTTGCCATATCTCATAGTTGTGATACGCTACTACGGCAAGTAGAATGCGGATAGATTTGACCATAGCTACTGGAGAAAAGGTCTCTTCATAGTCAATTCCGTGGATTTTCCTATAACCTTTTGCTACCAGTCTTGCTTTATAGGTCTGAGGTTTGCCATCCATGTCTATCTTTATTTTAAAGATCCATTTACACCCAATGACTTTTACGTTAGGGGTATGATCCACCAAGTCCCACACTTGATTATCTGACATGGATTGCATTTCTTCCCTCATGGCTTCCAGCCATGTCTCAGAGTCGGTTCCGTCCAAGGCCTCTCGAAAGGTAGCTGGATCATTGTCCACTAATACTAAACCATCACCTTCAGTTACTAAGAAACCGTATCTGACAGGTGCATGACTTATCCTTTCAGACCGCCTCAGACCGTCCTCATTAACTGTAGCTATTGGTTCTTGCTCAACGACCAGTTCTGGCTCTACTTCTTTTAGTGGGTCGTCTAGTGGTTCCCGAGTGACCATCTCATCTAGAACTTCATCAAGATGAACAGGCCTCCCACTGACTGTCTTGGAAATGAACTCTTTTTCCAAGAATGTCGCACCTCGAGCGACAAAAACTTTATTTTCGCTCGGTTTCTAGAAGTAGTATCCTTTTGTTTCTTTTGGATATCCGACGAAAGTGCATTTATCTGATCTCGGTTCGAGCTTGGTTGCAAGCAACCCCAGATTTTTAGGAAGGACAAAACGGGTTCCTTTCTCGTACCATTTCTCGAATGATGTCCCTTCCACTGCTTTCGACGGAGCCCTGTTTATTATGAATGCGGCCGGTTGCAGAGCATAACCCCAGAAGGAGATCGGGAGATCAGTGAGACTTAACATTGATCGAACCATATCCAACAATGTCCGATTCCTCCGCTCGGACACACCATTAAGTTGCGGTGTTCCTGGCGGAGTCCACTGAGATAGTATTCCACCTTCAGTAAGATAACTAAGAAATTCCTGAGATAAGTATTCTCCACCCCGATCAGAACGGAGTGCCTTGATACTCTGTCCGAGTTGGTTTTCTACTTCAGTCCTAACCTCTTAGCATTTATATTATAGAGCATGTTGGATCTCGAGTTTTGCATATTCAATATGTATAAACCTCCAACAGTGTGAGCATTGCCATAAAACATGTTGTTGCGCATAATATTAAAAAACCCGTTCTTAATATTAAAATAATAACCCTCTTTTTCAAGAAGAGAAATTGAGATAATATTCCTGCTGAAAGCAGGTACGCAAAACACATCATTAAGTTCAATTACAAGCCCACTAGGCAAAGCAAGGTTCACAAAACCCACGGCAGTTGCGGCAACTCAGGTATTGTTCCCAACTCTTAGGTCCACCTCGCTTTCCCCCATATCTCTTGTACTGTGTAACACCTGCATATCCGCACAGACATGAGACTCAGCTCCAGTGTCTAGTACCCAGGTATTTATTGTAGAAAGATATAACTCTAATGGAATACCTGATGATGTAGCGGCCCCACCGCCCTTCTTCTGATCCTCCTTCAGCTGCTGACAGTCTTTCTTCCAATGACCAGGCTTTTGACAGTAGAAACAGACCGACTCCTTTGCCTTCCCTTTGCCTTGTACGGGCATGGAAGGTCTAGGAACAAATGGTCGTCTGTTCTTTCCTGCCAGGTGCTTTGGGCCTTTACCCTTGCCACCACCAGCTTTGAAGCTGGGTCCCTTCTTGACCATAAAGACATTTTTGGGCGAACTGCCCCTTATGCTCTTCTCGGTCTTGTCCATATCATGCATGTGATAGTTCATGACGAACCCACCATATGGATGAGGAAGGGATTGCAGAATAAAATCCGCAGCCATTTCCTTTTCCATAGACATACCGATACTAGTCATATGGTCAAAATGTCCCTTCATACGTAGGACGTGTGGACCTACGGAGCTGCCTGCTGACATCTTGCAGGCAATGAGTTCTCGGAGAACAGTGTATTTTTCAATACGTACTTTCTCCTTGAACATATCCTTGATCTGTGCAAACATTGCAAACGGATCATGGGATAGCTCCATAAACTGCTTCTGGAGGTCCGCCTCCATGCAGCCCAGCATGACACAGGCAACGTCGATAGAGTCGCTAAGGTGCATTGGTAGCTGGCTCCACCGGGATAGCCTTATCAAGGACGTACTCCCTGCGTTCCAACTTTAACACAAGTCGTAAATTTCTGTCCCAGTCCAGATAATTTGTCCCATTGACGAGTATAGTCCTCAACGACAAATTAGACGAGTTTGTTGAATTACTAGCCATTTCTACACGAAGAAAGTAAATTTAATCAGAATAGTTGAATAAATTTACGAAGATCCGAATTAAATACCAACCATAAGATTCTAAGGTTTAGAATCTTAAACCAAGATCCCTTATTCGTCATTTGAAGTACGCTAAGGCGCACCGCTCCAATTGACTTATTTAGGTAGGACGTCCGTCCAATTACAACTCGTGTAACTCTTAGTCAGGGTATGTGCAAAAACACACGGCTTACCCTTCCGATGCCCCAGCTCGACCTCAGGCCAAGAATCGTGGTCGAGTCAACCAACCTTCACTAACGAGTTAACTTTGTGCAGATGCTCCGCTAAGGCGCACGACATCCCACAAAGTTTACCATTCCCATCTAGAACCCATTCGATCGATGCTCCGCTAAGGCGCACGACACCGATAAAATGTTTCTACATGGGTGTGAATTTGGGTGACATCTCACTTGACTCAAATTATCTTGTAAATTGATTGTGCTTAATAATTCGAAAGTATATGGCACAATTACGAGTCCCTTATCAACAACCCGTGTTGTGACGTTTCTAATTCTATCACATACTATCTTCATTTGAAACCGTCATTTGCAACCCGTGCAAACACGTTTCAAATTTGAACTCATCCATCACTACCCGTGCGATGATAGTTCACAACGCTTTAAACATGCAAACAATTAAAGTCGATTTTAATCTTTGCATGTGAGGTGATGGCTTATAAACTTATAAGCTAATCATGCAAGCATGTTATTAATTAAATAATTCAAGCAAGCATTCATAAAGCGTTAAATATGCATTTTATAGCCCATCCTAATCTTAGGATTCTACGAGTCTTCACATCTTCTCGTCTTTCTCATTCGAGCTCCCACTAGCTCTTGGACTTCCTCCAAGACCGTCATTGTGCTCGATTTTCCATCCTTCTTGTCTTTGAGTAATTATTACAATTAATACTCGGTTCGTAGACCGGATAAAAAATAATTACACTTTATGGGCTCGAATAAAAGAATAATTACACGCTAACACTAACTGTATGCAAACCGTGAAAGCGATAAAATCTAATGGGCTACTAATGCATCATACATTTCATCACATCATCCAATGTGTTATCACACAAACATGTTATCAAATAATATGCAATAATTCCGGTTTTAATTTTGCCAAGTTGATTGGTCGGGTTTATCGAAACTAGACCTTTTCGAAAAACGGTTCATCGAAACCGATTAAATTTTGAAAGTTTTCGAAATATTGGATCGTGGGTTCGTGACACGGATCAAACAACACGCTCGAACCAAGTCGGGCCAAGCCAATGGGCCGAGCCCAACTTAACACGGCCCGGTTTGGGCCTTGGAAGGCCCAAGCCGGGCTTGCCGCCACTCTCGGCCTCGGCCAAGAGTGGGGACGGGCCTGGTCACCGCCGGCCTCACCGGCCTCCGGTGACCTCCGTCCGGTACCTCCGATCCGGCTCCCCGAGAGTCTCTTCTCGGACCCAACAAATCCAATAATTTCCGAAAAATTCCAAATTCAATATATTTTCAAAAATAACATATTTCATGCAAATATCCCAAAAAGCATTATAATCATGTGATCAACAATTTTGGCATGCAAATAATCACAAAACCGAAATAAATTCAACAAGACAAAGATGAAGAGGGTAACCACCCTCTGATACCACTGTAGGGTTTTGGAGCGTTCTAGATCGTCGAGATAGCGGAAGCATTATAAGAAAATCTACTCCAAACCTTTGTCCAAGAACATAAACCATTAAATCCCAAAGCAAAATCTATTCCACAAGATATTTACCTTTAAGTCTTGTTGAATCGATAAAGAAGAACGTTCGTATCTTCTTCTCTAAAGCAAGTCCACACCAAGGGTATGATCTTGATGATCCCTCACTTAATTGCCTACTAGAACAATTAAATGAAGAACAAGAGAGCAAGAACAAGAGGAGCAAAGGGTGGCCGGCCACTATGAGAGAGAGAGAGAGAGTTTTTGTGATTAAATGAATAATGAATTAAAGTCTTGTATTTGAATTCATCATCCAACTCACAAGTATGGGTTAAAAGTGATTGGTATGGGCTTAAAGGTGCTTTAACCCATACCCCTTAAATCACTCACCTCTTAATCCACAATCACCAACTAAGCATGGTGTTGTGTGGCCCCCACACATGGACCCACCATGTGGGCCGGCCAAGAGGTCTTGTTGGGCCCTTAATGGGCCGGCCATGAGGCTTCATGGGCCGAGCCCAATGGGCTCGCCCGTGCGGTCTCATGCCGTGTCCAAAAGTCGCCCTACCCTTTTGTCGTTACTTATCAAACAAAGTCCGACGCGACATTGACGAAAAAACTCTGTTTTCTCGATTCGCTAATTATTCTCTCAAACCGAACCTATGGCACAAAACCTCCAGTTTTGTCCATGTATTGCTCCTCAAGAAACGTTAAGGTTTCCTTGTCTCAAGTTATCCATCTTGAATGTGTGTGACCCTCTAGGCTCATGCCACCGTTGGCAGATCGGCGCAAAAGATCGCTCTTGCCCGATCCATCATAAGTGGTCTCTAGTAAGACGTTATGATTACCCAAGGTGCATGACGATCGATGATTCGACTTATCCTTGTGCGTACAAGTCACTATCCTATTATCTCTAGATATCCCGATTGATCACAAGGCATAGAGTCGTCACCCTTGTTCAATCAATCATTGTTACTTGATATGCGAGATGGCTGAGAACTGATAACCCGTATCATTGGCATGGCCATGCTCTTACTCTCAGTCAGTCTCCATCAAGAGGCCCTTTTAACGATATCTATCCCATACCGTAGTATGAGGGATAAATCCCTTAGCCGTCTTTCGTGTCACTCATGCAACCCGTTCCGCCACCCAATCATGCCCTTTATAGCAATCCTTTCACAGAAAGCGTTAGGCGCAAGTTAAAGCCGCACGTTCATTGCATAGTGATCACAAAGACTCCTTGGTCTAAGGATGTCGTGACAAGCTATCGCGTTTGAATATGTTCATGGCTTAATCTATGAAAACACTATTCAAAGCGGGTCGTCTGATATCAATCACCTCATGATATCTATGATATGATTCCAGGATCCCTCATCCATATGACAAGTAGAACTACGTCATTAAGAACCATCCTCATACTGGTCGCTTCAAGGAAGCATAGGTTGACCATGGACTCGTTAAGTGTGATCCGTACAGATTTATGGTTCTACTACTT
Organism: Geranium rotundifolium; assembly: GCA_963920655.1. Classification (NCBI taxonomy): domain Eukaryota; kingdom Viridiplantae; phylum Streptophyta; class Magnoliopsida; order Geraniales; family Geraniaceae; genus Geranium; species Geranium rotundifolium. The sequence goes on along the minus strand of OY987312.1, from coordinate 30,417,417 downwards.
TAGTGGTCATAAATCAGATCATACTTAACATATTACTTCAACACATAAGTAATACAAAGCCGTTTTATATATATATTACAAACGATGATATTGTACATTGACGTTTAAAAGTTAATAGCAATTGGACTAGGGCACAAATGCTATCACTAGCTGGGCAGATAAGGGCACCTAGAGGTCCGAGAATCCAAGCGGTTCCTAGAACCGAAGGGAGCACTTCGACCTCAGAGGTGGTCTGTTACTATTGCCAGCAGCCAGGTCATTGGAAGAAGGATTGCAGGCAGCACAAGGATTATGTGAAGAGCTTGCAGAAGGGAGGACACCCTTCAGGACCTGGATCAGTTATTTACGTTGTTGAGTATAATCTCAACACTACTTTCTTAGACACATGGGTAGTTGATACCAGAGCAGAATCTCACATTTGTGTTAATCTGCAGGTTCTGGAAAGTAAGAAGCTCCTTGGGAAAGGCGAGCGGGACCTGAGAGTCGGAGACAACAGTTCGGTGTCAACGACGGCTATCGGTTCTGTTAGTCTTAGGATGCCCACAGGGCTTATATTAGTATTGGACGATGTTTTATGTGTACCTACGTTTTGTAGGAATATTATTTCAGTGTCCAGTTTGGAGAAATTTAGTTTTGTATTTGCCATAGACAATGGCTTATTTACTTTATCAGGAAATAATATCGTTTACGGCACTGCATCTATGGTTGGTGGATTATATATTTTTAAATATTGACAACACTAACTACAGTTCAAACTATAACGTAAATAAGAGGTTAAAGTCGGATGACTCAAACCAGACAGTGATGTGGCACTGTCGTCTAGGCCACATAGGCGAGAAATGCGTCTCGACACTTCATAAGTGTGGGCTCTTAAGCGCGTTTGAATTCACACCAATCGAGAGATGCGAATCTTGCATTATGGGCAAGATGACAAAAGCGCCTTTTGGCGGCTTAGGTGAAAGGGCAAGTGATCTCTTGAGCCTAATACATTCAGACGTATGTGGGCCCATGAGTACACAAGCCAGGAGAGGTTTAAGATACTTCATAACCTTTACCGACGATTTTAGTAGGTATGGGTATGTATATTTAATGAGACATAATTCGGAGTCCTTTGATAAATTCAAAGAATTCCATAATAAAGTACAAAACCAGCTTGGTAAAAGTATAAAGGCACTTCGTTCCGATCAAGGTGGCGAATACTTAGATCAAGAATTTCTCAGTCACCTAAGGGATAACGGTATACTCTCAGAATTAACCCCGCCAGGAACCCCTCAGCTGAACGGTGTTTCCGAACGGAGGAACAGAACCCTACTAGACATGGTTCGTTCCATGATGAGTCACGCCGACCTTCCAGTATCTTTCTGGGGCCATGCCCTAGAAACAGCTGCATTCATATTGAATCGAGTACCTACAAAGGCAGTGGAGACCACCCCATTTGAGGCTTGGCAAGGGAAAGCTCCCAAGTTGTCCTTCCTCAAGATCTGGGGGTGCGACGTTTACGTCAAGCGGTTGCTTGGTGATAAACTCGAACCCAAGGCAGATAAGTGTGTCTTTGTAGGGTACCCCAAAGGAACCATAGGGTACTACTTCTACAAACCCGAGGAAAACAAAGTCTTTGTTGCTCGAGTTGGGGTTTTCTTGGAAAGAGAATTCTTATCCAAGATACCCAGTGGGAGTCCTGTGCTTCTTGAAGAAATTCGAGAAGACACAGAACAACCTGCAGATATTGTAGAGGTACCCGATGAGGTAAATGATCCAAGTTCTATTCCAACAGAAACTCCTGTATGACCAAGGAGGTCTGAAAGATCTCGTCAAAACCCAGTCAGATATGGCTTCTTAGCCACAGAGGGTAATGACTTGATAGTTGTAGATCAGGATGATCCCGCAACAGTTCAGCAAGCCTTGGCCAGTCCCAACTCAAAAGAATGGCAGAATGCCATGGATGAGGAAATGAAGTCCATGAAAGACAATCAGGTCTGGAACTTAGTAGACAGCACACCTGGGATAAAACCCATAGGTTGCAAGTGGATATTTAAGTTAAAGATAGATATGGACGGAAAGACTCAGACTTACAAAGCAAGACTGGTTGCTAAAGGTTATCGTCAAGTCCAAGGTATGGACTATGATGAGACTTTTTCGCCAGTAGCTATGATTAAGTCAATTCGGATGATGTTAGCCATTGCAGCATATTTCGATTACGAGATATGACAAATGGACGTCAAAACCGCATTCCTTAACGGGAATTTGCAGGAGGATGTCTATATGACCCAGCCAGAAGGTTTTGTCGATCCTAAACATCCCGAAAAGGTGTGTAAGCTACAACGATCCATTTATGGGTTGAAGCAAGCTTTCAGGAGTTGGAACTTACGGTTCGATGAAGTCGTAAAAGAGTTCGGGTTCATCAGAAATCCAGATGAAACCTGTATCTATAAGAAGAGCAGTGGGAGTAACATAGTGTTCCTGGTGCTGTATGTCGATGATATACTGATCATGGGAAATAACGTCCCAACCTTGTTTGAAACCAAAGCTTGGTTAGGGAAGTGTTTCTCCATGAAGGACTTAGGAGAGGCCGCTTACATTCTGGGGATCAGGATCTACAAAGATCGATCCAAGAGAATATTAGGTCTGAGTCAGAGCACCTATATAGATAAAGTGTTGAGAAGATTCTCAATGCTTGACTCTAAGAAAGGTAACCTCTCGGTAAGACATGGCATTAAGCTAAGCAAGAAACAGTGTCCTAAAACACCTGCTGAGCTTAAGAAAATGAATGGAATCCCGTATGCCTCGGCAGTGGGATCCATCATGTATGCCATGATCTGTACGAGGCCTGACGTATCGTTTGCCCTCAGCTGTGCCAGCAGATTTCAGTCTAACCCAGGCCAAGATCACTGGACTGCCATCAAGTGTATCCTCAAGTATCTGAGGAGAACAAAGGACGCATTCTTAGTGTATGGCGGGATAGAGGGAGAACTAGGCGTCACTAGATATGTAGATGCTAGCTTTCAGAAAGACCCCGATGACTTTAAGTCTTAAGGTGGGTATGTGTTCATGTTGAACGGGGGAGCTTTCAGTTGGAAAAGCTTTAAGGAAGCGACAATAGCCGACTCCACCACGGAGGCGGAATACATAGCTGTGTCAGAAGCAGCTAAGGAAGAGGTGTGGGTCAAGAGCTTCTTGAGAGGATTAGATGTACTGCCGCGAACGTCTGATCCCGTGAGCTTAAGGTGTGACAACACGGGGGAAGTAGCATTTGCTAGAGAGCCCAGATTTCACAACCGGACCAAGCACGTCGAGAGAAAGTATCACATCATCAGAGAGATGGTTGATAAAGGCGAAGTAGAGATAAGCTACATTTCAACGCATGATAATCTAGCAGACCCCTTAACCAAGGCGCTACCGCAGCCTAAGCATGAGGAACATGTCAGGGGAATGAGTTTAGATTAGAATACCAATTGGGTCTAGGGCAGGTGGGAGAGTGTTGGGTTTTGTGCCCTAGCACAATGTATTTTCAATCTAATCATGTAATAAAGATTATTAGTTGAATAAAAATCGGCATTCATATTACTAAGTGTTGTAGTAATATCTTAAGTATGATTTGATTTGTATCATTGATGTGTCAACACATAATAGTAGATCTACAGATCAGATAAAATGTTACTTAAGCAGTCCCCGATCAGAATAGCTTCATAAGAAGCGGTCGGTATGAGGTTAACTCTAAATGATCACGCTCTACTGATCATGGCCAGAAGGGGGCCAGAGTTAGGTCATAGTATCACCAGTCAGGGGTGATATAGGACGACCCGAATCATGAGTATGTTACATAGACACAGTCATGAACATACTCATATGTCGGATCATGAAATCACATCCTCAGACCGAAGGACCATTGAGGTCAATATGTAATGAGTGACGAGTTTGACTCAGTCTAACGTCTCCTGTAAAAGGGTTACAATAACGGCTGTGATTGGCTCGATCACAAGTTACATAAGTTGACTCAATGGATCTCTAAAGGATTTATCCCTCATACGGACGTGTGAGCAGATATCAGTTTAGGCCACTTGATGAGTACAACTGAAATACAATAGCATGGCCATGCAGTCGATACATAGTATCAGTGATAATTCAGTTAACTTAGAATTAAGAAACAGGACAATAGAACGAGGATGACTTATCTATGCCTCGTGGTTGTCAAAGATATCAAGAGGATAAAAGGATAGATTCATGTACGACAAGGTTAAGTCAAAATCTCGATAATCACAAGCGTTGGGTAATCATGATGTCTTGCTAGAGGCCACTCATGATGGAAAGGGTAAAATGGTAATTTTACCAGTCCGCCGACGTGTCGTGAGCCTAGAGGGTCACACACTAAAGGTTGAGTAAAACGGATGGAATCATATGGAGGAATCATGAGAGAGACAAAATCCGGTTTTGGATTAAACCAGATTAGACCGATTTCGGTTTAGGATTACACCGGAATCAAGAACGGTATAGCAGGACTACTTAATTATAATCTAATAAATAAATTTAATTAAATTAGCTAAACTGGGCCTAGCCAGAATGGGCTTCTCTACACAATTAATTAAAAGCTTTGGGCTTTAAGCCCATTAAGGCCTTTAATTAATTAAAGTCCAAAAAGGGTTATAAAAGGGAAATTTTCAGATCTGAAAATTAAGTGATTTATTTTACAAACCCTAGCCGTCTTCCTCTCTCTCTCCTTGCCAAGTTCGGCCGGCCCCCTCCATCCCCGCTCCATCCGTTTTGCTTGCTTCGATCTTCTAGTAAGGATCGTTGTGAGTATCTCCGGATTGCTCTTCCTATGTGGACGATCTTTAGAGGTTACTAGATCCAATTTAGTAACAAGGAGATTTTGTTTCAAGGTAATACTTAATTTTAATCTAGTCTAGATCTCATGATCAATTCATGATCATGCCAGATCCGTATTAAAACATGGAACTTTGAGGTTAATTTCTTATATGGGCATGAAATTAATTGTTTGGAACCCTCAAATAATTCATTCAGATAGACTCCATCTTTGTATGTCGCATCTTCTGAGGCATCTTCACAGTCATCATCAACCACAACATTGATTGATTCCATCATGGTCTTGGTTCGTTTGTTGAAGACCCGGTACACACGACTATTCCTTGAGTAACCAAGGAAGATGCCTTCATCACTCTTTGGGTCAAGCTTTCGACGAGGCTCTCTATCAGCAAGAATATAACAAGTGGATCCAAAGATATGGAAGTACTTAACATTGGGCTTTCTCCCCCTCCATATTGCATAATGAGTTACTGACATCCCTGGTCGGAGAGTGACTTGATTGTGGATATGGCAAGCAGTGTTAAGTGCTTCTACCCAAAAGTGAGTTGGTATGTCTTTTGCCAACATCATAACTCTAGCCATCTCTTGTAGAGTCCTGTTTTTGCGCTCAACAATGCCATTCTGTTGGGGAGTGATTGGTGTTGAGAACTCATGAGCTATCCCTTATGAGTTACAGAATTATGCAAATTTGCTGTTCTCGAACTCTCGACCATGATCACTACGAAGGCGAATTATTTTTCCAATTGTCTCCCCTTTTTCTCGTTGGACCTGGATGCATAGATTCTTGAAGATCGAGAAGGTATCTGATTTGTCACAAGGGAAGTCAACCCATGTGTATCGTGAGTAATCATCTACACACACAAAGACATAGCGTTTTCCTCCAAGACTTACTACTTGCATTGGCCCCATGAGGTCAACATGTATTAACTCAAGCACTCGAGAGGTAGTGATATGCTCCAGCTTCTTGTGTGACATCTTGGTTTGCTTTCCAATTTGACATTCTCCGTAGATTTTTCCTTCCACGATTTTTAGGTTTGGAATTCCAGTAATGGCCTGTTTGGAGATTGCCTTCTACATACTACTAAGATTTAGATGTCCAAGTTTTCTATGCCACAGTTTGGTTTCTTTGGCTTTGGAGGCAAGACACTTTGCTGCTTCGATATGTGATTCGGGCGACCAGATGTAGCAATTATCCGTTGAGCGAACTCCTTGTAGAATAGTGACTTGATCGAAGTTTTTAACTATACAGGCTTCTTTAGTGAATTTCACTTCTGAACCCAGCTCACAGATCTGGTTGATGCTAATCAGATTTGCCTTAAGTCCTTCTACAAGTAATGCTTCATTTAGGCAAGTGGCTCCTGGATGCTTGAGTACTCCTTTTCCAATGATTCGAGCTCGAATCCCATCTCCAAAAGTAACATAGCAGTTTGTATATAATTTGAGATTGGAAAGAAACTCTGGAGTACCTGTCATCTGTCGAGAACATCCACTATCGAGATACCAGTCTTTGTTTGTTGAAGCACTCAAGGATGTATATGCAACATTAGCTTTATAGACTAGATTCTTAGGTCTCCATTCAAGGTGAGATGTTTTCTGAGGAGTTGAGAGATCCCTTTGATGTCTCCTTTGTTTCTGTGGTAGCTGAGCTAGCTTCCTTCCATGGAGTTGAAAACAAAATGGTCTGATGTGACCTCGTTGACCACAGTAGTAACATATCCACTGATATTGATAAGCTCGTTTTATGTAGTATTGTTGTCTGCGTGGAGGATGTCTTTTGATCGTTGCTTGACAAGAACATGTTGTAGACGATGTCATGACATTTGTTGTAGGTCATCCTGTAGGATGTGTTGGGGCATCTAGTGGTTTCTTGTCAACCATGGCTTATTGTGGGACAAACTTCGTCACTACTGTTGAGGGGATATTGTGTGTGTACCCCAGTCCTGTTGTATCCTTGGACTGCTTTCCTACTGATAGGATTTTGTCAAGATATTCTGTGCTAGAATTCATCATCTTTACCGATTTAGTCATGAGACTGATTTCTCCATTGAGTCTGGTGATTTCGCGTTTTAGCTCCACGATCGTCTCTAGAAATCTAGATTTGTCGTTGGTAAGACTGATGATCCGTTCTCCTTGTTGGTCAAGGATCAGAGTTTCCTTGATCCATCTGGTGTGTAAGCTTTTGTATGCCTCGACTAGTTGCTCTTTAGTCCAATTCTCATTTGGAGTTGGATGGTGGAGATCATCATTGATATTGGCAGAATTATCAAGTTTACATGTAGAAATAGTAGTAGTGAATGCAACAAAGTTGCTTACCTCTTCAGATCCACTATCTTCATTGTCATCATCTGATAGGGTGGCATTATATCCTCGTTTTTGTTGTTTGAGGAAATTTGGACATTCTCTGCGAAGATGGCCGAATCCTTCACATTCATGGCATTTAAGTCCTTTGTTCTTGTTGTTTTCTTCTCCACTCCTGTTTGGTCTATCAAGACTTCCTCCTGTTTGAGCTTTTTGTGGAGCTTTGTTTCTGGCATTTGTTGTGACATTCCGTCCACCCATTCGACTGAATCTTCTCATGACTTTATTGTAATTTTTTGTGAGACGGGCCATTGTAGCGTCGATGTCTTCTTCGGAATCAGAATCCTCAGGTTTGGTTGCTTGTGTGTTGATCTTTTGAAAGCAACTCCTTTATTCCTTTTGTCGATGTTGGGCAGAGATAACTCATAGGTCATTAAAGACCCCATTAGCTTATCGAATTTTAAGATCTTGAGGTCATGAACTTCCTCAATTGCAGTGATCTTCATCTTGAATCTAGGGCTAAGAGCACACAAGGTTTTTCTTACCAGTTTTTCATCAGACATTGGTTCTCCCAGAGAGTAGGATTCATTGGCTAGATAACGAATACGAACATTGAATTCTGCAATTGATTCGTCTTCTTTCATGACGAGGGCTTCGAAGTTGGTTGTCAGGTATTGCAGTTTTTGTTCTCGAACCTTAGTTGTTCCTTCATATGCAACAACCAGGATATCCCATGCTGATTTGGCAGTTGTGCATGTGTTGATTAGTCTGAATACGTTTTTGTCAACACCGTTGAAGATAACATTTAGAGCTCGAGAATTTCCTAGTGATTCTTCTTCTTCATCATCAGTCCATTTTTTTTCTGGTTTTGGACCGATAGGGTTACCATCATTGCCACTGAGTTGTGGAGCATTCCAACAATTGATCACGACCTTCCATGTTTTGTTGTCAAGTGACTTCATGAAGGCACACATTCAAGCCTTCCAATAGACGTAGTTGCTTCCATCTAGAACAGTTGGTCGATTGATGGATTCTCCTTCTCTGGTATTGTCCATCTTGATCAAAATATTTGTTTAGGAACTCACCTAAAGCTGTAGGTGCCCCCTCTGATACCAATTGAAATTTTGACCAGCTAGTCGTGCAAGATGTCATACCCAATGTTGCGTATGAAGCTATAACACTGTGTATGACTTCTTGTGTAGATAACGCAGGACAGAAAATATAAAGCTATAAACAATGACACAGCATATTGTTTACCCTGTTCGGTGCAACGTCACCTACGTATGGGGGCTCGCAGCCTAGTGGAAAGGTTTCACTTATCAGTAATTCGTCAGAACATACAAGTAACTGTGATCAACCCTAGACCTATACTTTATGCTACGTCTTACAGTGCAACATATCTCAGGGTCTAACCCTGAATCCAAGACTCCGTCTTGATTCCACTCTTCGAGCAATCGCCTTGCTCTGTCGGTTCAAGTCTCTGTTGAACTTGGTGGTTGCATGCAGTCTTCACTCACGCGATCAGCAAACCCTCAATCACCTAACTCTCAATTGTTACGTGATGCACAATATCCTTAGCTTAATCTGCGATCTCTCTGATATCATTTTGTGCCCTAGTCCAATTGCTAGTATCCTGTAAACGTCTATGTACATTATCATCGTTTGTAATATATATAAAACGACTTTGTATTACTTATGTGTTGAAGTAATATGTTAAGCATGATCTGATTTATGACCATTAAAGTAGTAGAACCATAAATCAGTACGGATCACACGAAAGACGGGTTGCATGAGTGACACGAAAGACGGCTAAGGGATTTATCCCTCATACTACGGTATGGGAAAGATATCCGTTAAAGGCCTTTTGATTGAGACTGACTATGAGTAAGAGCATGGCCATGCCGGTGATACGGGTTATCAGTTCTCAGCCATCTCACATATCAAGTAACAATGATTGATTAAACAAGGGTGACGACTCTATGCCTTGTGATCAATCGGGATATCTAGAGATAATAGGATAGTGACTTGTACGCACAAGGTTAAGTCGAATCATCGATCGTCATGCACCTTGGGTAATCATAACGTCTTACTAGAGGCCCCTTATGATGGATCGGGCAAGAACGATCTTTTGCGCTGATCTGCCAACGGTGGCATGAGCCTGGAGGGTCACACACATTCAAGACGGATAACTTGAGACAAGGAAACCTTAACGTTTCTTGAGGAGCTATGTATGGACGGCCCAACAAGGGCCCATTATTGGCCCAATAAGCCCTATATGGCGGGCCCACATGGTGGGTCCATGTGTGGGGGCCACACAACACCATGCTTAGTTGGTGATTGTGGATTAAGAGGTGAGTGATTTAAGGGGTATGAGTTAAAGCACCTTTAAGCCCATACCAATCACTTTTGACCCATGCTTATGAGTTGGATGATGTATTGAAATATCTAACATTCATTCATTAATCAAATAATCACACAACTCACAAAAAAACTCTCTCTCTCTCTCTCCTCTCTTTGCTCTCTTGTTCTTCATTTAATTGTTCTAGTAGGCAATTAAGTGAAGGATCTTCAAGATCAGCCCCTTGGTGTGGACTTGCTCTAGAGAAGAAGATCCGAAAGTTCTTCTTTATCGATTCAACAAAGACTAAAAGCAAAAATGGAGAAACTGTCCAGATTGTCCAGTTCCGGCGACCGACATTGCGTGAGCCATAGCCGCTTCGTCCGAGCTCCGATTGACCTGAAACTGGCGGCGTTAGAAAGATAAGTCAAAGGGCTACAATTTTGTGAAATATTGATTTTCCAAAAGAGCGCTGGTTTGGGAGATACAAGGCCGAGAAGCTGACTGGTCCGCAGAGTCTGTCCAGCGAGATGGGAAAAATGTTTTGCTCCAGACGGAGGTCTTCTTGTCCGAACTTGGTTCGGAGCAAAACACAAAAGATGTAGAGAATTTGCGGAGGTTTAATCTTCAAAAAGAACCGAAGTAATTGGAGATTTGTAGCTCGAGATATGGAGCTTCAAAGTCTCGGTTTTCTGCTGGGCAGATTCTGGTAAAACCCGAAAACTCGATTTCCTATGGATCTAACTTGGTAGTCGATCTTGTGCAGGTTAGGGGCGGTTTATAGGTTGCTTCCGCTGCCATGAACGTGATTAGGATGCCCCGGAACCCAACACTCTCAGCCCGCAAACCTTCACGTCTAAGAGCCTTGCAAATTATTGCTAGGAAACAAATCAAGAACCACAAGATTGCTAAGGGGGTAGCCTAAGCTTTTATAGAAATCGAGGATGAGTACTAACCCTAATGGGTTTCCTCTTAATCACCGTCTTTCTTCTTTCCAGAATTGGAGTCGTTCTGGTATTTCCTAATCGTCTTCGAACTTTTCTGTCGAAACTGCACTTTCCTGATTTCTGTCGATCAGGATGTTTGTCGAGACGCCGTCAACAATGTCACACAAGATGTCGCAGAAGATGCTTCGACATTCTTTGTAACATGTTCTTCAGTTCCTTTAAAAATCAGCCAATCTCTAAAACCGTCGTAACTACACACATGGGCGAGCCCATTGGGCTCGGCCCTTTAGATCACGTGACCGGCCCAACAAGGGCCCATTTTGGGCCCAATAAGCCCTACATGGCCGGCCACTTTGGTGGGCCCAAAGGTGGGGGCCACAACACACCATGCTTAGTTGGTGAATGGTTATTAAGAGGTGAGTGATTTAAGGGGTATGGGTAATGACACCTTTAAGCCCATACCAATCACCTTTTGACCCATGCTTATGAGATTGATGAAGTAGAGAAAGATCACATAATTAATTACACAATTCTCACTCTCACATCTGTCATTCTCTCTCTTTGGCCGGCCACTCCCAAGCCTCCTCTCTTCTTGCTCTCTTGTTCTTTACTTAATTGTTCTAGTAGGCATTAAGTGTAGGATCTTGAAGATCATCCCCTTGGTGTGGACTTGCTCTAGAGAAGAAGATCAAAAAGTTCTTCTTTATCGATTCAACAAAGACTTAAAGGTAAATTTCTTGTGGAATAGATTTTGCCTTGGGATTTAATGGTTCAATGTTCTTGGACAAGGTTTGGAGTTGATTTGTTAAATGCTTCTGCTATCTCGATGTTAAAGAACGCTCCAAAACCCTACAAGTAGGGTGCGTCGTTACAAAATTTTAAGTGTAACGGCGCACTATCCCATGTGCGCCGTTACGCCCTATTTTGTAAAGGCGCACCTTACTATGTGCGCCGTTACAAAATCGCAGATAAATTCTGGGCAGAGGCCTTTTCTTCTTCCTCTCTGTTTTCCTCTCGCCTCCTTCATTCTGCCGTGGCCGTCCCGTCGCCGTCCCGCCGTCGATGTCCCGTCCCGCCGTCGCTGTCGCTGTCGTCGTCCCGTCAAGGAGGTAATTTTAAAGCATGAAATATTTATGAGCATGAAAAATTTATGAGCATGAAATATTTTGTTTAGATTTAGATTGATGTTAGATTGGGGATGAGATATTTTGTTTAGATTTAGATTCATCATTAAATATTTTGTTTTATGAGCATGAAATATTGAAATGGTTTGTTTAGATTGATGTATATGCTTTAAATATTTTGTATATGCTTTATATTTAGATTGGATGATTGTGCTCAGATGGTGGTGAGATTTCCATTTTAGGGTAGTTTGTGATGAATTTGTGTTAGAGTTATGCCCAGTCCAATATAAAAGTTATCTACAGATGTAATGTTTTATCATCTTTCCGAATAAGTAAATCAACATATATTACTAATGTGTTGTTGTAGGGTTTTGGAGCGTTCTAGATCATCGAGATAGCGGAAGCATTTAACAAAAGCAACTCCAAACCTTGTCCAAGAACATGAACCATTAAATCTCAAAGCAAAATCTATTCCACAAGAAATTTACCTTTAGGTCTTTGTTGAATCAATAAAGAAGAACTATAAGGTCTTCTTCTCTAGAGCAAGTCCACACGAAGGGGATGATCTTCAAGATCCTTCACTTAATGCCCACTAGAAAAATTAAGCGAAGAACAAGAGAGCAAGAAGAGAGAGAGCAAGAGGGTGGCCGGCCAAAGAGAGAGAGAGAGCTAGTGAGTGAGTGATTAATTCCTTAGATATTTCTCTACTTCATCAACTCATAAGCATGGGTCTAAAAGGTGAAAGCATGGGCTTAAAGGTGTCATTACCCATACCCCTTAATTCACTTACCTCTTAATCAACAATCACCAACTAAGCATGGTGTGTGTAGCCCCACCCTTGGACCCACCAAAATGGGCCCTTGTTGGGCCGGTCACGTGACCTCATGGGCCGAGCCCAATGGGCTCGCCCATATGGTTTCGTGCTGTGTCCAAAAGTCGCCCGACCATATTTGTCGTTACTTACCAAACAAAATCCGACGCGACATTGACGAAAAAAACTCAGTTTTCTCGATTCGCTAATTATTCTCTCAAACCGAACCCATGGCCCAAAACCTTCAGTTTTGTCCATGTATTGCTCGTCAAGAAACGTTAAGGTTTCCTTGTCTCAAGTTATCCGTCTTGTATGTGTGTGACCCTCCAGGCTCATGCCACCGTTGGCAGATCGGCGCAAAAGATCTCTATTGTCCGATCCATCATAAGTGGTCTCTAGTAAGACGTTATGATTACCCAAGGTGCATGATGATCGATGATTCGATTTAACCTTGTGCATACAAGTCACTATCCTATTATCTCTAGACATCCCCATTGATCACAAGGCATAGAGTCGTCATCCTTGTTTAATCAATCATTGTTACTTGATATGTGAGATGGCTGAGAACTGATAACCCATATCACTGGCATGGCCATGCTCTTTCTCTCAGTCACTCTCGCTCAAGAGGCCTTTAACGGATATCTTTCCCATACCGTAGTACAAGGGATAAATCCCTTAGCCGTCTTTCGTGTCACTCATGCAATCCGTTCCGCCATCCAATCATGCCCGTTATTGCAATCCTGTTACGGAAATCGTTAGGCGCAAGTTAAAGCCGCACGTACATTGCACAACGATCACAAAGACTCCTGGTCTAAGGATATCGTGACAAGCTATCGCATTTGAATATGTTCATGGCTTAATCTACGAAACACTATTCAAAGCGGGTCGTCCGATATCAGTCACCTCATGATATTATGATATGATTCCGGGATCCCTCATCCCTATGACAAGCAGAACTACGTCATTGAGAACAATCCTCATACTGGTCGCTTCTATTGAAGCGTATAATGACCAGGGACTCGTTAAGTGTGATCCGTACAGATTTATGGTTCTACTACTTTAGTGGTCATAAATCAGATCATGCTTAACATATTACTTCAACACATAAGTAATACAAAGCCATTTTATTTATTACAAACGATGATAATTATACATAGACATTTATAGACTACTAGCAATTGGACTAGGGCACAAAAATGCTATCAATCTCCCACAAAAATGCTATCAATCTAGCAATTGTAGTATATATCGAATGTAATTTGATCTATGTCATTACGTGTAAACCACTAATAGTAGAACTGTAGATCAGAAAAAACTACAATTGATGAGTCCCTGATCAGCTAAGCTTCTTTATGAAGCGATCAGTATCAGACCAACTCCTTGTGATCACAATCTACTGATCATTGCAAAGTATGTGCTGGAGTTATATCATAGATATCATCAGGTCGATGATATCGGACAACCCGATTGTGAGTATGCAACATAGACATCGTCATGAGATACTCACAGATCGTAGCTTGTCATTATATCCTAAGATCAAAGAGTCTTTGTATGCACTGAGTAATGAATCTCCAAGTTTGACCTAGTCTAACGTTACCTGTAAAAGGATAGCCATAACGACAATGATTGGCTTGGTTATGGATTACATTGGTGAACTCGAAAGACGTCTGAGGGATTTATCACTCATACTTCGGTATGAGAAAGATATCCGTTTAGGCCACTTGATGAGTATGACTGAAGGAATAGCACGGCCGTGCAGGTGATACCTTAGTATCCGTTTTCAGTCATCTCAGGTATCAAGAAACAGTGATTGATAAATTAGGATGACGATTCTATGCCTAGAAGGACAGTGATTGATCAATCTGGATATTGGTTTGATAAAAGGACAATGACATGTACGATAACAAGTTAAGTCGAATAATCGATAATCACGAACGTTGGGTATTCATAATGTCTTGTTAGAGACTACTTATGATGGAAAGGGTAAAATAGTAATTTTACCAGTCTGCCAACTGTTCGTGAGCCTAGAGGGTCACACGCATTAAGCACAATACATCACCTATAAGCATGGATGGAAATTGGGAGAATCCGGTTTTCAATTTAGTCAAATTGAAAACGATTTGGTTGATTTCTGGCCTAGGGTTTTAACCAGACGGTTGAAGAAATCAAGTTGAGGAAATTAAACCGATTTATCTAAACCAAAATTAGAACTCAATTTAATGGGTTTAATTTGGTTTTAGTTAAATGGGCTTAAAGCCCATTTAGGGTTTTAATTGATGAATGGGGAATAGGGCAATTAAGAGTTTAAGAGGGTAAGATATGTAATTATTTATTTGAAATTCAAATAAGAGTTTTTGGTTTAATTTCAAATTAATTACAAAATATTTTTTCATGATTTTCTCTCTAATTTTTGCAACTCCCCTCCATTCCCTCTCCTCTTTGGCGGACCCTCTCATCACCATTCCTCCATTGTTTTTGTCAAAAATTCTCAAAACATTCATTAGCAAGTGTTTGAGAGAAAACCATTCGTGGTCGTCGTGCTTGTGTGGACTCGATAGAGAAACACTGCGTTGTGTTTTAATCGATTGACAAAGGTAAACTTTCAGATTGAAAAGCTTTAGAACATGCTGAATTTTCATTAAGATCCTTCATCTTTTTCGATCGCCATGGTTACATAAGGCTCCGCTGCATGAAATTAATGATTGGAACCCATGGTGATCCCTTTCTATGGTATCAGAGCATGGTTGTTATGAATTTTATTCAACATGTTTAATTATGGAATTTTATTTTTGTGTATGTGTTCATCACTTGAATATGCATATAATTGAAAAAAAATTCAGATTTAATTCATTTTATAAAAATTGGAAAAATAATTTTTTGGGCTGTTTCGGGTTAGCCATGGCCGATCGAGCCATGGCCAACCAGGGTCGAGACCCTTGGTGGACCATGGAATGCCCTAGGGCAGACCATGATCGGCACCAAGGGCCGACCAGGTCGCCTACGGGCGACCATGGGAGCCCTCGCGTGCCACCATGGTTGCCTCGCGGGCGACCAGGGTCTGCCCTAGGGGCGACCATGGCAGCCCTCGCGGGCCACCATGGTCGCTCCCCAGGGCGACCACGGTCAGCCCCGCGGGTGACCATGGCAGCCCTCACGGGCCACCGTGGTTGCCTCCGCAGGCGACCTCGGTTGGGCCGGTTCGGCTCGGCCAGATTCGAGCTGAACCGGCCGGTTTGCGAGAATAATTTGAAGTCCTAAAATTTAATTTTCAGATTTGGTTCGATTTCGATAAACCAGTAAGAACCGGTTCAAAATTCAATTAATAAATTAAACCATTCGGTTTCGATAAACCGGAATTTTTCACACTTAAGAAAGATAAAATTTGGAAAATTTTGTTGTTTGATAAGCATGTTGAGTGTTCACATGATCTTTGATAACATGATGATTGCCACATGATGCATAGCTAAGCCCTCTATACTTGTATTTTAATTTCGGTTTTGCAACCTGCGAGTTGCTTAATTTTGGGTTGTAGTAAATACGGCATGCGTGTCGTGATTTGTATTTCATTTTATTTAGGGATAATTCCAGGTGGCTACACTTAGATTTTGCTGTTTTTCACCTGACTACACCTAGAATTTTTTTTTTCCAGCTGACTACGCCTAGAATGTGCAAAATTTTCACTTTTCATTTTCCGTCCAATTCTGTTAGTTTTTACCGTTTTCTTCATGTGAAATGACTAAAATGCCCTTCAGGTTTAAAGAGTTATTGTAATTGGATTGAAAAGACTAAAATGCCCTCACCTATTCATCTAATTTTCAAAGACATGCCACCCTCTCTCTTCTCTCTCTCTCTCTCTCTCTCTCTCACTCATAATTTGAAACTAAACAAATAAAAGCATGCTTTGTATTGTTTATGGCAAAGAAAGTGGTTGAGCTGTCACTGCTGGATAGCTCCCACCATGAAAACCAAAAGATGGACCTTCATTTAGCCGAGGGCTCGGCGTCGGAGACAGGCTCTATCAGGCCAAAGGCGTTGAGCCTGTCCCTCCAGATCAGCGCCGCCGTGAGCTCCGGCGAAACGAAAATCCCTTAGCAATCGACGGATGCGAGCACAGGGAGGACAAAATCGAATGGAGAAAACGCGCAGATTCGTCAATCTCACGGTCCCGGCCCTGAAGAGAGAGCAAGATCTGGAAGCTCGAAGGATCCACGGCGGCGAGATTGTACACGGAGACGAGAAATCAAGCCTCGACCTGCCTTTCCAGCGGTTGCTGGAGGGGCGACGAGCAGTTCCGGAGCCGATCTAGGGCTTGGCAGATCCACGGCGTGTGCGAGGTCGCGACGGCGATGGATCGACAATTCTGGCTGTAGAAGAGAGATCTGGAGCAGGAAGGACACGAAATCACCGAAATCGAACTCGAATTCGAATTGCACGCAGTAGTGATCGTAGTAGTGAAATCGATGTTCTTGCTGCTTGGAGAAGGGGATGGCGGAGTAGAGGAGGATCGGAGAGTCTCGGAGCACGACCTCGCCGGCGAGGAGGGGCCGAGAGGCGACCAGAGCTCTTCCTCTTCATCTCCTGACTGCTGTTATAAAACATACCTCCTCCTGCTCCTCCTGCCACACCCACCACCATCCAACAATCAAACCCCAACTCACTCTCAGTAATAGCAAACCAAAGTAGAAATTGTTGAATGGGTTATTACCAGGAGATGAAAGGTCAAAGGAATCCAGAGCGGAAGGCAAGAAGTCTCCGCCTCTCTCCATTCGCTGCATCCTGCAGCTGCCAAATCAACAAACATTATTGGTTTGGTTGTAATGGAAACAGAGAGTATATATGTAGTGTGAGAGTGTGTACTTGTTATTGCTGTTGTTGTTGTTTTCAAGAGCAAGTGTGAGTTTGGGCTTCTCTTTGTATGGCTTGACGAGGGAGAGAGAGAGAGAGAGAGAGAGAGAGAGAGAGAGGGTGGCATGTCTTTGAAAATTAGATGAATAGGTGAGGGCATTTTAGTCTTTTCAATCCAATTACAATAACTCTTTAAACCTGAAAGGCATTTTAGTCATTTCACATGAAGAAAACGGTAAAAACTAACAGAATTGGACGGAAAAGGAAAAGTGAAAATTTTGCACATTCTAGGCGTAGTCAGCTGGAAAAAAAAATTCTAGGTGTAGTCAGGTGAAAAACAGCAAAATCTAAGTGTAGCCACCTGGAATTATCCCTTTTATTTATTTAATTTTGAAATCATGAAGACCAACACAAGAAGCAAGTCAAGAGGAAGACTCGAATTGGAGGAGGCTCGAAGACAGTGGGAGTTCACAAGAATGGAGCAAGTCTGGACCTTGAAGACCAAGTCTTTAGGATCAGTATTGCTAGATTCTTAGGAACTTAAGATGGGCTTAGTTATGCATAAATTTACCGTTTCATTTATATGTATGAATGTATGATAGTTTAATCTACAAGTTCATGTATGATTTGCTATCACCCACATGCAAATATTAAAAACCGGTATTTAATCAAACTTGCATGTAACCTGCTAAGGGATCATCTTTGCATGGATTTGCAATTGATGATTCCAGATTAAGATTGTATCGATATACAATCAGACAGTAATAATTCACTTCAACGCAAATAATTACAAGTCAAGCGTGATACCATCCAGGTTTGGGCACTCAAAAGGGCTTTCAGCCTATGGATGTCGGTACGCGTCCGCGTAACATTCATGGAGGAGAAGTCTGGATGAGATGGGCAGTTCTATGTGGGTATGTGCGCCTCCGCGTAGTAGCCACATTAGTTCTGTTCATAGTTCAAGCTTGGTAGACTTGTCTACGATTGTCAGCTAGGGCTTACCTAGGGTATCAGTATAGGGTATGCCGTGTAATTTTAGTACAAACCCTAGCCAGGAACTACATAGTCTTGTAGATGGATGTATTCCTACCTTGATGCTCTCAATTGGAGCAGTGAGCCTCCGTTCACTTCAATTGAGGGTATGATAAGATCCTGGTTCAGATTCTAATGTTAGAATCGGACAAGTGTTTTATAACTGAATCTCTAACTTGAATTTTAATTAATTTCACCATGTAGAACTAAAAGGCAAACACAACATAAAGGAGTAATAGTGCATTGAGAGTCCAGATTGAGGACAGACTCAAGAGCGTCAATTACTCATATTGGAATAGAAACTTGAGGCTTGTAATCAAGCATGAACGCAAGTACTATATCCTTACTAAGGAACCTCCTGCTGACCCACCGCTGAACGCTGGTAGGGCACTAAGGATACTTATCAAAGTTCCTCAGTAACCAAATCGACGTGTCATGCATTATGGTGGGCAGTAGGATGCCAGAGTTACAGAAGAAGTTCAGGAACGTTTCAGATGACCCTCATACCTGTAAGGCAGAGGTCAAGGAAATGTTCAAGGAGAAAGCTCGTATCGAAAGATATGATACTTTCATAGAACTTAACTCCTGCAAACTTAAGGATGGAGCCCTGTTAGTCCCCATGTCACGAAGATTTAATGTCTTCAGGAACATCTAACCAGACTCGGTTTTGATGATCAGGTGGAAATGGCTGCTGATTTTATGTTTCAGTCACTTCCAGATACATATAGTAATTTCATAGTAAATTACAATATGCATGACATGGAAAAGTCCTTAACAGAGCTTCATGGGATGCTTGTGACCGCTGAAAAGAACCTCAAGGGCAAGACCAAGGAGGTCCTTATGGTCAACAAGAAGGTTAGCTTCAAGAAAGCCGATCAGGGTAAGGGTAAGGCTCCTAGGCACCTTGTAGGGCAGATCAGACACCCCAAACGTCCAAAAGTTCAAGCGGCTCCCGAAGCTGCTGTAAAGACTAAGGACAAAATGGAGAAGGTATGCTATCACTGGAATGAGCCAGGACACAGGAATATGGGATTGTAAACAAATACAAGGATCATGTGAAGAAGAGTGGGTATCCACGTCTTTAGGATCAGATATTTACGTTGGTAATCTTAATCGGTATAACGTAAATAAGAAAAGGCTTAAATCTGATGATTTAAACCAAGTTATAATCTGGCATTGTCATTTAATGCACATAGGCGAGAAACGGATTTCAACACTTCACAAGTGTGGACTTTAAGTCCGTTTGAATTCACTCAAACTGAAAGATGCAAGTTTTGCCTAATGAGTGAGAAACGCATTTCAACACTTCACAAGTGTGGACTTTTAAGTCCATTTGAATTCACTTAAACTGAAAGACGCAAGTCTCGCATGATGGGAAAAACGACAAAGGCACCTTTCACATGTTTATGTGAAGGGCGAGTGACTTGTTAAGTCTAATACATACCGACGTATGTGGACCTATGAGTACTTAGGCCAGAAGAGAGTTCAACTTATACTTGACTCTGGAAACGGCCGCATTCATTTTGAATCGAGCTCCGATGAAGACAATGATAGTCATTCGCGTAGATGCGTGCGCCTTCGCGACAGTCATTCTTGTGACAGTCATTCTGTCCAATTCCGATGAAGAGAGTTCAACTTATACTTGTGACAGTCATTCTGTCTCCCATTACTGTGGATGCGTGCGCCTTCGCGTAGTATTCATTGGGATACGAGCTGAATAAGGTAATCAGTTCTATTTGGATGCGTGCGCCTCCGCATAGTAGCCAAATAAGAGCTAGACCAGAGTCACAGAAGGTACACCACATGACACTCATTACGTCTCCTGTTACTGTGGATGCGTACGCCTCCGCGTAGTATTCATTCGGATAGGAGCTGGATGAGATGGTCAGTTCTATTTGGATGCGTGCGCCTTCGCGTAGTAGCCAAATAAGAAATGGACCATAGTCATATATGGTGTGGGAAACATCCTAGTATGTTTTTCCTAAAATATTTGGGTAGCAGAGATGTTGACATCCAAATCAGACAAATGTGTCTTCGTAAGGTATCCTTAAGAAACTAAGAGATACAACTTCTACATAACAAGCGAGTACAAAGTCTTTGTTTCTCGAGGAGGGGTATTTTTGGAGAAATATTTTATTTCCAAAACAGCCAGTGGGAGTCCCGTGCATCTTGAAGAAATTCGAGAGGATACGGAATAGCCTAAAGCAATTCAGGAGCCTGCTATGCAAGATGTAGAAGTATTGGAGCCTCAGATGGTCGTAGATGAAGAATCAGTCCCTATAGAAATTCCAGATGGTCCAAGGAGGTCTGAAAAATCTCGTCATGTTCCAGACAGATATGGCTTCACAGCCACTGAGGGAAATGACTTGATAATTGTGGATCAGGATGATCGAAAAACCTGCAGACAAGCTTTGACCAGTCCAGACTCCAAAAAATAGCAAAACACCATGAATGAGGAAATGAAATACATGTAAGACAACCAAGTCTGGTGCTTGGTTGATCAAACCCCTGGGATAAAACCCATCGGTTCTGAGTGGGCCTATAGGATCAATACCGACATGGATGGAAATCCTCAGACCAATGAGGCTAGGATGGTTGTAAGAGGTTATTGTCAGATTCAATGCATGGATTATGATGACACCTTTTCACCAGTAGCAATGGTCAGATTGATCCAGATTATTCTTAGCCATAAATATGGCAGATGGATGTCCAAACCCCTTCCTTAGCAGGAACTTACTAGAGGGCGTGTATATCACACGACCTGTGGGTTTTGTAGATCCAAAGAATCCCGGAAAGATATGTAAGCTACAAAGATCCATTTATGGATTGAAACAAGCTTCAGGGAGTTGGAATCTTCACTTTGATAAAGCTGTAAGGGAACTCGGCTTCGTCAAAAACAAAAGTGAGCTTTGCGTACATAAGAAAGCGAGTGGGAGTAATATTGTATTCATGGTATTTATTCATCGGAATGACATCCCGACCTTGCCACCAAAGCTTGGTTAGGGAAGTACTTATCGATGAAGGACTTAGGTGATGCTACATATATTGTAGGCATCAGGATCTCTACAGATCATTCCAAAAGGATTTTGGGCCTAAGTCAGAACATGTATATAGATAAAGTGTTGAGAAGACTCTCAATGCTTGATTATAAGAAAGGATACATACCCATGTGCCATAGCATTAAGCTCAGCAAGCTATATTGTCCTAGAACTCCTGATAAGCTAAGCAGGATGAGTAAGATCCCTTATGCTTCTGCTGTGGGATCCATCATGTATGCCAGGATGTGCACGAGACTGGAAGTCTCGTTTGCACTAAGATATACCAGCAAATTCCAATCTAACCCCGGCCAGTTACACTAGATTGCAGTCAAAGGTCATCCTCAAATATTTGAGGAGGACCAAGGATGCATTCCTAGTGTATGGGGATATAGATAGAGAACTAGCAGTCAAAGGACAAGTCGATGCTAGTTTTCAGACATATCCAGATGACTTCAAAATTCTGTCAGGATATATTTTGTGTTAAGTGGTGATTCTTTCAGCTGGATAAGCTTTAAGCAAGCCAAAATTGCCAACTCTACAACGGAGGCTGAGTATATAGATGCAACAAAAGCAGCTAAAGAGGTCGTATGGATTAGAAGCTTTTTGATCAAATTAGATGCAATGCCGCGAGCGTCTGATCCGATAAGCTTGTTGTGGGACAACACAGGTGCCGTAGCTATTGCTCAAGAGCCTAGATTCCACAACAGATCCAAACATATACTAAATAGGCTTCACCTCGTGAGAGTTATCACATATAGAGGTGATGTGGAGATTAAATACTATTCGACTGATGATAATATGGCCGATCCCTTGACAAAGGCTCAACTGCATATATGACTAATGTGTTGTAGTAATATATCGAATGTAATTTGATCTATGTCATTACGTGTGTAACCACTAATAGTAGAACTGTAGATCAGAAAGAATTACAATTGATGAGTCCCTGATCAGCTAAGCTTCTTTATGAAGCGATCAGTATAAGACCAACTCCTTGTGATCACGCTCTATTGATCATGGCAAAGTATGTGCCGGAGTTATATCATAGATATCATCAGGTCGATGATATCGGACAACCCGATTGTGAGTATGCAACATAGACACCGTCATGAGATACTCACAGATCGTAGCTTGTCATTATATCCTAAGACCAAGGAGTCTTTGTGTGCACTGAGTAACGATTCTCCAAGTTTGACCTAGTCTAATGTTACCTGTAAAAGGATAGTCATAACGGTAATGATTGTCTTGGTTATGAATTACATTGGTGAACTCGAAAGACGTCTCAGGGATTTATCACTCATACTTCGGTATGAGAAAAATATCCGTTTAGGCCACTTGATGAGTATGACTGAAGGAATAGCACGGCCGTGTAGGTGATACCTTAGTATCAGTTTTCAGTCATCTCAGATATCAAGAAACAGTGATTGATAAATTAGGATGACGATTCTATGCCTATTGATCAATCTGGATATCGGTTTGATAAAAGGACAGTGACATCTACGATAACAGGTTAAGTCGAATAATCGATAATCACGAACGTTGGGTAATCATAATGTCTTGCTAGAGACCACTGATGATGGAAAGGGTAAAATAGTAATTTACCAGTCTGCCAACTGTTCGTGACCCTAAAGGGTCACACGCATTAAGCACAATACATGACATATAAGCATGGATGGAAATTTTGGAGAATCCGGTTTTCAATTTAGTCAAATTGAAAACGATTCGGTTGATTTCTGACCTAGGGTTTTAGCCAGACGGTTGAAGAAATCAAGTTGACGAAATTAAACCGATTTATTTAAACCAAAATTAGAACTCAATTTAATGGGTTTAATTTGGTTTTAGTTAAACGGGCTTAAAGCCCATTTAGGGTTTTAATTAATGAATGGGGAAAAGTGCAATTAAGAGTTTAAGAGGGTAAGATATGTAATTATTTATTTGAAATTCAAATCAGATTTTTTGGTTTGATTTCAAATTAATTACAAAATACTTTTCCCTCATTTTCTCTCTAATTTTGGCAACTCCCCCGCATTCCCTCCCCCCTTTGGCCGACCCTCTCATCACCATTCCTCCATTGTTTTTGTCAAAAATTCTCAAAACATTCATTAGCAAATGTGGGAGAAAAACCATTCGTGGTTGTTGTGCTTGTGTGGATTCGATAGAGAAACACTGCGTTGTGTTTTAATCGATTGAAAAAGGTAAATTTTTAGATTGAAAAGCTTTAGAACATGCTAAATTTTCATTAAGATCCTTCATCTTTTTTGATCACCATGGTTACATAAGGCTCCGCTGCATGAAATTAATGATTGGAACCCATGGTGATCCCTTTCAATTTGCACGAACTTTTAGAATGTGAAATTTGAATAATTAGGTAGATTAAATTAATTGTTAGATATGTCATTGAAATTATGAAAATTATAGTTTGCATGTTAGGGTTATTGATTTGTTGTTTTTAGTTGTATGTTAGGTGTATTTTTGGAATTAATTAAAAAATACCCATTAGGGGTAATTCGGTCATTAATAACCTCAAAAGGGTAATTCGGTCATTTATGAACTCAAAAGGGTAATTCGGTCATTTCCGGCTGAATTAGGGGTAATTCGGTCATTTATGACCTCAAAAGAGTAATTAGATCATTTTCGGCCGAATTAGGGGTAATTAGGTCATTTATGACCTCAAAAGGTTAATCCGGTCATTTCTGGCCGAATTAGGGGTAATTCAGTCATTTGTGACCGAAAAGGGTAATTCGGTCATTAATGGCCTGAAAAGTGTAATTCGGTCATTTCCGGCCGAATTAGGGGTAAATCAGTCATTAATGGCCTCAAAAGGGTAATTCGGTCATTTATCG
The DNA here is from genome assembly GCA_963920655.1 of Geranium rotundifolium. Lineage (NCBI taxonomy): Eukaryota > Viridiplantae > Streptophyta > Magnoliopsida > Geraniales > Geraniaceae > Geranium > Geranium rotundifolium. Next base: position 30,393,323 of record OY987312.1, on the reverse strand, counting down.
CCTCAAAAGAGTAATTCGGTCATTTCTGGCCGAATTAGGGGTAATTCGGTCATTGATGACCTCAAAAGGGTAATTCGGTCATTTCCGGCCGAATTAGGGGTAATTTGGTCATTGATGACCTCAAAAGGGTAATTCGGTCATTTCTGGTCGAATTAGGGGTAATTCAGTTACTAATGGCCTCAAAAGGGTAATTGGGTCATTTCCGTCCGAATTAGGGGTAATTCGGTCACTAATGGCCTCAAAAGGGTAATTCGATCATTTCCGGCCGAATTAGGGGTAATTCGGTCACTAATGGCCTCAAAAGGGTAATTCGATAATTTCCGGCCGAATTAGGGGTAATTCGGTCATTTATGACCTCAAAAGGGTAATTCGGTAATTTTCGGTCGAATTAGGGGTAATTCGGTCATTTATGACCTCAAAAGGGTAATTCGGTCATTTACGACCGAATTAGGAGTAATTCGGTCATTTATGACCTCAAAAGGTAATTCGGTCATTTTCGGCCGAATTAGGGGTAATTCAGTCATTAATGACCTCAAAAGGGTAATTCGGCCATTTCCAGCCGAATTAGGGGTAATTCGGTCATTTAGGACCTCAAAAGGGTAATTCGGTCATTTCATGACCTTTTCCTTCTTACAAATAAAGATAATGGAGCCGAAACGTAAGGCACCTAAGCCTAGGAAATCTTGGCGGGCCAGAATGGACATTCCGTTCTTCGAGGCTTCACATGTCCCGGAGTCATAGGATGATATGTACACTCCGTCACCGCCGCAGCCGACTGATCCAGGGCATACGGAGATAGATTGGACTTTCCATGTCCCAGATGATCGGACTTCCCAGGAGATGCTCGGAGACGGTGCTGGACCCTCCAAAGAGGACACTGTCCCGGATGAGTCCCAACTCCCGTTGAACGAGTGGAGGCTCCTTCCCCTCCACTGCAGAGAGATTTCGGGGTACGAGCTGTACTTCGATTACAAAGTGGAATTGAACTGCGTAAACACGAAGAGCTGGGAAGCCAGGGCAAGAAAGGAGCAAAAGGTTGACGTCAACATAGACCTATAAGAGAAAGCGGTCATGGTGAACGGAGGTCCTTTGCTGTTGACTTGGGAAAACGGTCAACCACGTGTCAAAGGAAGACAGTTTTCAATGGAAAGGGTAAAGGCTATCATAGGGAAATTCGCTCGGGAACGCGACGCTTCCTACCAGACGTTTGGGGATCTCCCGGCGTCTGAGTTCCAGTTATTTTGGAGGAGCTTTAAGTTAATTTCAACACTTACTCAAAATGAATTTTCAAATGCCGTATTATAGATATTGACGTGGTGTTTTGTCAATTTCAGCGTTTGTTTGCAGTGACAGATTCCGTTGAGATGATGAGTTGGATTCGTGAGGCGGCCATAGGCGCTTACAAGGAGCGAAAATTGAACATGAAGCGGTTTTACAAACTCTACGTGGACTCTACTAGACTAGACTGTAATGGGATTCCCAAGTGTCTAAAAGAAGTCTCAGTGGCGTTGGCTCGTTCATCATTTTGACGCCAACGAGGTATATTACAAATTTTATATTTAATAGGTTTCATTTCAATTTCATTAGTTCAATTAATTCAATTCAATTTCATTTCATTTTTTTTCAGGAAGAAGCTGGGTCTCAAATGAGTACCATTCGGAGGAGTGAAAACAAATTAAACCACCACACTGGTAAAATTCCATTCCGAACTCCTTGGGAGAGGATGATGGAGGCCATGGAAGTGGAGGTTTCCAAAAAGTTGGAGGGCTTTCTGAAGAGTCTAAAGATCCGTAAGCCTGATGATGGATTTAGGAGGAGGAGGAGGACGAGGATGAGGAGGAACTCAACCCGAAACTTGTAATTTTAATTAAACTCATTTTCTAAAAATTTAATATTTAAATTTATTATATTAATCAATTTTTTTTTACAGATTTACATTAAGAATGCATTTAGGGTTTGGAAGAATGACCAGGCGAACTACAACGAGGATGGAACTCTGAAGAAGATAACCGACGCTGAAGAGGATGAGGTCATGCGGCTAGCTGCAGAGCATGTTTGCGAGGTCGAGTTTGCCAGAGGAATTACAATAGAACCTTCTAGAGGACGACGTATCCGGGGTTGCGGGAGTGATTACGAGGCACCGCCAAGACAGAGAAGACGTTCGACCTCCTCCGATGGTAGTTCTGCGGAGATTGCGGAGCTCCGGACTCAAGTTACCCAACAATCCGAGGTTATCACAGAGTTTCGCACTGAGGCCTCCCAAAACCAGCATTTACTTCAGACTCAGCCCGTCCAAAACCAGTAGATGTTCATGTACTTCCAAGAACAGTTAAGGATTCTAAATCCTAATGCCCCTCCACCTCCATTTGACCCAACTAGGTCTAGAGATCCTGGAGGCCCGTCGTCATAGTTTGCATCCCGATGTAAATATTATGTATTAAAAAATTTAAATATTAATATTAACTTTCATTTTGATATTAACTTTCATTTTGTAATATTTAATTACAAATAATAAGAAATGTAAAAAATATTTTTATATTTATTATTTTTTTAAAATTTCATTTTTTAATAATATATATTCTGTAACGGCGCACGCAGTTTGTGCGCCGTTAGAAGTTATAACGGTGCACAGACGGAGTGCGCCGTTATTGTGTGTAACGGCGCACGCCGTTTGTGTGTCATTACACTTTGTAACGGCGCACGCCGTCTGTGCGCAGTCACACACAGTAACAACACCGTCAACTTTGAAAACGGTGACGGTAGGTTTTGTAACGGCGCACTAACGGCGTGTGCCGTTACAGTTTATAACGGCGACGTTGTAACGGCGCACGTTATATGCACCGTTGCAGACATTTTTGTGCGCCGTTACAGTTTGTAACGACGTACAAACGCTCTGTAACGGCGCACATAATGTGCGCCGTTACGAGAAAATAAAGTGATAGTGCATGGCCGTCTTTTACATCACTTCTATAAATAGAGGTCTCTTATACATCATAACACACATCAATAATATATTCCCTTATTTCTATTATGGTATCAGAGGCAAAACCGATTTTTGGTTAAATCTCTATGAATATTTCGCTTTTCCCACTCTTCGATGGTTCGTGATTCTTACGGCTGGGCGAGGTAATTCAATCGTTATCGTTCTCTCAATCTCTAACCAACCACTTTCGCGCCTCTAATCAACTATTCCGCGCCTCTAATCATCATTCTTTCCCCTCATCATTGACCTATCATCATCATCTCCCTCTAAAATCAACACACCATGACCAACATCATTCCCAAACCCTATTATCGCTTCCGCACCAACCCTCTCAAATCTCTCGATTAATCTCAAACTCTCACCATTACCACCAATCATCAACAACCCACCATCACACTAACCCTTTCAACTCTCTCGATTAACCTTAACTCTCACCATCATCACCATCATCATCAACAACCCAGTCGCCACATTATGATCAACCTACGAACACTGATTCAAGCTTTTACCATCGAAGTATCGCTTCCTCGGTCATAAAACCATCACCAATCAACAACTATCATTGTTTGTCATCAAGCAAGCCATCACCAATCAACATCCATCGTTGCTCGTCATCAAGCTATCGTTGCTTGTCATCAAATATAGTAGCAGCTCCAGCCAAATTTCTTCAGGCCAACATTAACTCATTAATCTGAAAATCTCGTAATACGTAATCCCATAATTTGGAATCCCGTAATCCGAAAATCCCGCAAGCCGGAACCCCGTAAGCCAGAATCTCGTAAACCAGAATCCCGTAATTTGGAGATCCCGTAATTCAGACATCCCGTAATCCAGACATCCCATAATATCAAATCCCGTAATCCGAAATACCGTAAGACAGAAATCGTAATCGGGTAATCGGGTAATCTGGAAAATCTATCCCATAACCTAGTGTTGCTACGTTTAATAGTTGGCATGATTTTTTAGCGCAAAAGTAAGAAGTCGAGTAACATGTTACATGACATGTGGAGCAACTTGTTACGAGCCGCAGATTAGGAAAGTCTGAAGCTTTCCTATTTCGACGAAGCTTGGAGCGAAAGAAGAAAGGCGGCACGAAGACTTGGAGCGCAAGAGAGTGACGTCGACAAGTCAGGCGACTTCCAGCTGGCAGTTACACGTCAGCAAAAGGCGGCAACTCGACTTGCCTGATTTCATCAGGAAGTCAGAACAGGCAAGACGACTTCCAGTTGTCATGGAAGGCGGCAACAACTTGCCTGACTTTCCTGTTCCTGATCCGAGAAGGATTAGGAATGTAAGCTGCTATAAAAAGCCCTTGGCTTCCCATTAGCAGTCATCCGTTCTTGTTCTAACACTTGCAAGATTTCTCAGAGCTCTTAACCGTGCACCATCGGCGTGTTGAGAGGCTAATGAATATTCGCTAGAACGGACCTTTTGCTCCGATCAAACCTTGAGTCGCGAAGACTAAGTGTTTGGATCGGTTAGGGTTTTTGTTTGTGATTGAAGACTCACAACTCCGTCCAAGAAGACAACGACACCGAGCATGAACTTGCTCGAAGGGTGGAATTGAGGGAATCTCAAAGACAGGGGGAGAGGCTCCTGGTCGAGGCGATTCACGGTGAGATCTATAGTAGCTTAGGACAATAGCTTGTGTGATAGCTAGTTGGGCTTGAAGTTGTACTATTGACTACCTGATAGTGAAAAACCTTTCCACTGGCAAAGTGCCCCCAGACGTAGGTGCGGAGTCACCGAACTGGGTAATCATCTCTGGTGTCATGATTATTGTCTGTCTATTACTTTGCTTACTGTTTCCACAAGAAGTCGATACACAAGTTATAGACTTTGTGTTCGACTTCCTGACTCGGCTACGATTCAGAATTTCAATTGGTATCAGAGGAGGCACCTTAATCTCTTAGATGATTTTCCTGCAAATCTGAGTAGCTAATATGGATTCAAAGGAAGGAGGATCTGTCAATCGTCCGCCGGTACTCGACGAAACAAACTATGGATATTGGAAAGCACGAATGTGTGCCTTCTTGAAGTCCCTCGACAGCAAAACCTGGAAGTCTATCATCAATGGATGAGAGGAACCTTACTATGCTGATGCACATAGAAATCAAACCAGAAAAGGAGTGGAGCATGGAAGAAGATGAAGCTGCCCTAGGTAATTCTCGTGCACTCAATGCTATTTTTAATGGAGTAGATAAAAATGTGTTTCGACTCATCAACACATGCACAAGTGCCAAAATTGCTTGGGACACGCTTGCTGTTGCCTACGAGGGTACTTCAAAAGTCAAAGAGCAGAAGTTACGGTACCTCACGACTAACTTTGAGGCTCTGACCATGAATGAAGACGAGACTATTGCGGAGTTTAATGTGCGCATCAAGGATCTGGCCATTGAATCATATTCACTTGGCAAGCCTATGACCGATGAGGACTTGGTCAGAAAAACACTAAGAGCCCTAAGTCCCAGATTCAAAATGAAGATCACCGCCATCGAAGAAGTCCATGACCTGAAGACACTGAAGTTTGATGAACTCATGGGCTCACTGATGACTTTCGAGCTCTCCCTACTTTCTATTGAGAAGAAACATAAAGGTGTGGCTTTCAAAAGTTCTAATCAGAAGAACTCAACACACTCTGAGTCGGATAGTGACATCGAGGAAACTATCGCCATGCTGGCCAAAAACTACAACAGAGTCATGAAAAGATTTGGCCAGATGACAGGAAGAAAAGTCACCCGAGAAGTCCGAGACAAGCCACTACACAAGTTTCAGAAGCTCGAAAACACAGCCAACGATGGAGGGCGAGGAGAACGATCAGGTAAAGGAGCTCAGTGTTTTGAATGTGAGGGGTATGGACATATGCAGAGAGAATGTCCCAACTTCCTAAAGAAACAGAAGAAGGGATTCATTGCCTCTCTAACTGACGATGAAGATGAGGAAGACAGTGACCTTGAGCATACAAGTAACTATGTGGCTTTCACTTCCTGCACAATAGATCAACTAGCTGAAAGCTCAAAGAAGTATGACTCTGATGATGAGCTATCCGATGAGACTCTCAACAACGCTTACAACGAATGGTATGTCAAGTGGCTTGAAGACTCTCAGGTAATCAAAAAACAGAATACTCTCATTCTTACTCTTAATGAAGACAAGTCAAGAATTCTCGAGACAACTGTCGATCTCAAAAAGTAAGTTGCTCGACTAAAAGGCGAGTTAGAGCAGGTCACAAAGTCAGTAAAGATGATGAATCCAAGCACGGTCACACTAGATCAAATCCTGTCAATCGGGAAACCAGCCAGGAATATGGAAGGTCTTGGATATTCGAAAGAAGCCTCATCATCGCACACCATCTTCGTTCCTCAGAAGTCTGTCCCCCAGAAGTCTCGTCAGAAGTCACCTAACTTCACAGCTGACCAGGCAACCAAAAAGCCTCTTACTCTGGCTGCTTCAAAAACCCAGACCAAAAGACACAACTGGGTTTGTCATCACTGTGGACGAAGAGGACATATTCGACCCTTCTACTATCAGCTATATGGAAAGAGCTCGGTCAAGAAAAGGACCACCATCAAGAAAAGCCAACCTCAGAAGGAATGGCGAGTCAAAGAGGTCAATTATCAAGCTAACATCGCTTACACCGCTTTAAAGGCCTCAACCAGCAACGATTGGTACTTCGATAGTGGATCCTCTCGACAAATGACGGGTAATAGCTCTTTCTTGGTCACGTTAATACCATTCACGAATAGCTTCGTCACTTTTGGAGATGGAGTAAAAGCTAGAGTGCTCGGGAAAGGAAAACTCAATCTTCCCAACTCTCCATGTCTGAAAGAAGCTCTGCTAGTAGAAGGCCTCACAGCAAACCTCATCAGCATAAGCCAGATATGTGATTTAGATCTGGATGTCCACTTCACTCGCGACAAGTGCTCAGTCAAAGACGAACAAAACAAGGAAGTCATGATAGGCCACATGTCCCTTGACAACCGTTATCTATGGTCTCCAACAGTCAGTACCTTGCCAACCAAGTGCCTTTTATCTAAAGCTCAAGAGACAAAACTATGGCATCAAAAACTTGGTCACATCAATTTGAGGAGTATGCAAAAGATTCTCTCTGAAAAGGCTATCATCGGAGTTCCCAACCTCAAGATCATTGAAGGAAAAATCTGTGGAGAATGCCAAATTGGGAAACAAGTCAAGACGTCACACAAGAAGGTACAACATCTTACTACTTCTCGTGTTCTAGAACTTCTTCATGTTGACCTTATGGGACCCATGCAAGTAGAAAGTCTAGGAGGAAAGAAGTACATATTTGTCTGTGCAGACGACTTCTCAAGGTACACATGGGTAAACTTTATTCGAGAGAAGTCAGATACCTTCTCAGTCTTTGAAGCCTTATGTCGAAGAGTTCAACGAGAAAAGGGAGAAATTATTGGGAAAGTCGTTCGACTTCGGAGCGATCATGGAAAGGAGTTTGAAAACATCAGCTTCGCAAAATTTTGTGATGCTGAAGGAATTGCCCACGAATTTTCTGCTCCCATCACTCCTCAGCAAAACGGAATCGTTGAAAGAAAGAATCACACTCTTCGAGAGATGGCAAGAGTCATGATGTTAGCCAAAGACATCCCGCAACACTTCTGGGCTGAAGCTTTGAATACGGCATGCCATATTCATAATAGAGTGACTCTCCGCCCTGGAACTTCGTTCACTCTTTATGAAATACGGAGGGGGAGAAAGCCGAATGTCAAATACTTCCATGTGTTTGGATCAGTCTGCTACTTACTCGCAGATAGGGAACCGTGACGCAAATTGGATCCTAAAAGCGATGAAGGCATCTTCCTCGGATACTCCAGAAATAGTCGGGCTTTTCGGGTATTCAACAAACGCACCCGGACTATCATGGAATCCATCAATGTCGTAATTGATGATGACAATAACGAGCAAACAAGTGACGAGGACGAAGAAATCCTGAATCTCTCAGGAGAAGTCAGACTAGAGGTCAGAAGAGAAGCCAGACCGGATGTCAGACCAGAAGTCAGACCAGAGGTCAAGAATGATGAGCACAACAAAGAGTCTGAAGACGAAAGCCAAATCATCCTCAATGAAGAGGCAACTCCTACAAGGCAAAAAGCTCCGTCAAGAAGAATTCAAAAGTATCATCAACTCCAGGATGTGATTGGAGACATTAATGAAGGAGTTTGGACTTGACAAAAGGCATCTCTTGACCACCAAGAACTGATAGGTAACATGTGCTTTATTTCCAAAATTGAGCCAAAGAATATACAAGAGGCCATCAATGATGAATACTGGGTCTGCGCGATGCAAGAAGAATTGGTTCAGTTTGCAAGGAATAAAGTCTGGGAACTTTTACCCAAGCCTGACAATGTCAATGTCATCGGGACAAAGTGGATATTCAATAACAAATCTGATGAGCAAGGGAACATCACTCGAAACAAAGCGAGACTGGTGGCTCAAGGGTACACATAAGTCGAAGGAGTCGACTTTGAAGAAACCTTTGCTCCGGTAGCCAGACTGGAAGCCATACGACTTCTTCTCGGCATCGCATGTCATCTGCGGTTCAAACTCTACCAAATGGATGTAAAGAGTGCCTTCCTTAATGGAAATCTGAACGAAGAAGTCTATGTAGCCCAACCAAAGGGATTCGAAGACCATGACTCTCCGCACCATGTCTACAAGCTAAAGAAAGCTCTCTACGGACTCAAACAAGCTCCACGAGCATGGTATGAACGTCTTACCCAATTCCTTGTACAAAATGGCTATATTCGTAGGCAAGGAAGGGACATCATGATAGCTCAAATATATGTCGACGACATTGTATTTGGAGGAAAGTCAGACAAGATGGTGGAACGCTTCGATCAACACATGCAGTCTGAATTTGAGATGAGTATGGTCGGTGAGCTCACATATTTCCTAGGCTTCCATATCAAGCAGATGTCAGATGGAATATTTATCTCCCAGAGCAAATACGCAAAGAACATTGTCAAGAAGTTCGGGTTAGAAAAGGCTTCGCACAAAAGGACTCCTATTGCCACACATGACAAGAGCACAAAGGACGAGATGGGAGAACCAGTTGATCAAAGTCTTTGTCGAAGCATAATAGGAAGTCTCCTCTATCTTATAGCAAGTCGACCCGACATTGCTTATTCTGTAGGAGTCTGTGCTCGATATCAAGCCAATCCAAAAGTCAGTCACTTGGGGCATGCAAAGAGGATCATAAGGTACATCTCAGGAACCTCTGAATTGGGTTTGCTATATTCCTTTGATACCTCTCCTACTCTGGTTTGATATTGTGATGCTGACTGGGCGAGAAGCACACCAGATCGAAGAAGTACCTCTGGAGGTTGTTTCTACCTGGGGAACAATCTTGTATCGTGGTTCAGCAAAAAGCAAAATTGTATTGCTTTGTCTACTGCTGAGTCCGAATATATCGCAGCTGGAAGTAGCTGTACTCAACTTCTTTGGATGAAACAAATGTTGGCAGAATATGGAGTCAAGCAAGAAGTCATGACTTTGTTCTGTGACAACATCAGTGCAATCAACATCTCGAAGAACCCAGTGCAGCATAGTAAGACAAAGCATATTGACATCAGGCACCACTTTATTAGAGATCTTGTAGAAGACAAGAAAATAAAGCTCGAATACCTACCCACTGAGAAACAAGTCGCAGACATATTTACAAAGGCGTTGGATGCCAAAAGGTTTGAAAGTCTGAGGTCGACCCTCGGACTTTGCTGTCTAGAATAGTCAGAAGTCAAGCAAGAAGAGGAAGAGCTTTTGGTTGATTTTACTCTTTCTCTCGATCAGGACCAAACAGGGTCCACAAAATCAAGCCGGGCCCAAATCGTTACATCAGGAACCCGTTAGTCTTTTTGAATTTTGAATGATTACGATCTGACTATCCACCTATCAGAAATCATTCTGTTCAACTCCCACAGACTCTGCACCTTCTCCATCATTTGAATTTGCTAGGGTTTCTCAGATCAAAAAACTCAGCAAAAATTTGCTTTCCCCCACAAAGAACAAAATCCTAGCGAAATGGTTGGTACTCGCAGCGGTAGAATACCATCTGCTTCAAAAGTACTTCGAGCAAAGATGAGGGCAAAAGTCATTGCCAAGAAATTATCTGCCTCCAAATCGACTAGAACCAAGCATGGAGTAAGGATCCGAGGAGGAAGAGGCTTAGGGGAAACTTCGGCAGCACCTCAGGATGTAACAAGCTCGCCCCCATTTGTTACGCCGGAAGACACAATCCCCGTCGCTGAGAAGGACGACGCTCTAGCCGCTTCTGCAAACATTGAAGAAGACGCTTCTCTCTCTACTCCGACTCCAAGACGAGGTAAATCTGCTATCCTCTCTGAAGAAAACTTAGAAGAAAGCCTGCCTGAAGAGGGTTTAGAAACCCTTGTTCCTGAAGTCCACGGCACTAGCACCGAGGACCAACCTAGCCTCTCTAAGTCGACACCAGCACCAGAGAAATCTTCCCTAAACGAGGACTTGCAAAAGGAAGGAGGTTCCAATGTCGCCCCGAACAGTGATTCAGGGCGTGATGATAATCCTGAAGTCATTCCAGAAGTCACTCAACTTTTAGAGTAACCTGTCAAAGAAAGTGTCGATAATGAAACCATGGAAAAGGAAGGAGCTGTGCCCAAGAGGGCTGGGAGAAGGAAACTACCAACACAAAGGTTGGTTGATGAAGAAGAAGAAACTCAAGCTCAGAGAAGATTGACCCCAAAAAGGAAAGCAACAGAAAAAGGAGTAGCTTCGGCGTCCAAACAGCCGAAGAAGTCAAGAAAGAAGTCAGTAACCACAGCAGCAACCTCTGTCCCTGAAGAAAAAGAATCAAAAGAAGAAGACACCCTGATTGTGCTACCACAGGTGAAGAAGACATTAGGAGGGCAGAAGCTCCCCAAGTATGTACCAAAGGCACCCACAGACAACGTCTCTTTCCACTCTGTAGACAATGCCGTTAAGTGGCAGTATGTCTATCAACGGAAGATTTATCCAGAAAGAGAACTCTCCACTGAAGCACAAGGGATAAATGCGATTGTAGAGCTTATCCGTAGAGCTTGCCTGACCAATACGGTCATAAATATTGGTCCATTCTACCCAACTTTGGTTAAGGAGTTTATCGTCAATCTATCAAGCGAGTTCGATGACCCTGAAGATGCTGAATACCGAAAGGTGTTTGTTCGGGGGGAATGCTTCGAAGTCTCTGCCTCAACCATCAACACATACCTTGGCAGAGATGACCCAGAAGTCACTCCAGAAGTCCCGCACTTGGACAAAGTAGCGGTCGAAATAACCGGAGGACGTAAGAAGGGATGGCAAGTCAAGGACACCATTGCGGCAACCGAGCTCACAGCAAAATACTCTATTCTCTACCGCATCGGTCTGGCTAACTGGGCACCCTCTACGCATGGGTCAAGCATCAAAACAGAGCTGGAAAAACTCATTTACCAAATAGGTACGCAGTCTCCCATTGATTTTGGCGCTTACATTATTAACCATCTAGTTAAGCACGCCAAATCATGTGCAATCAAACTTCCAATCGGGTTCCCTTTGCTAATCACTGGTATCCTTCTCCAACAATGTCCTAACATTGTCCAAGAGTCGGATATTCCGGGTAAAAAGCCACTGCCTCTAGCCATCAATCTCAAGAACTTTGAAGGGCAGCAGTTGAAGGACCTTGGACTTCCTATGGCCAAAACTCCAGGAGCTGGATCAAGCTCTCGTCGCTCAGGACCAATTGGCGCTAGGATGCAGAAAGAATTGGTGGAAGTAATTGCTGATCTGGAGAAGTCAATTGCCACGCTCTCAACTCGCAAAGTAACCTGTGAAGTCCTTCTAGAAGACCTCCGATCTGCTGCTACTGCTGCTACTGCTGAAGAAGAAGATAACGACTCCATGTCGTTTTAGTAATTCTCTGAAATTTGCTATGATAACTTTGTCCCACACACACTTTTAAATTCTCGGGGTTTGTCCGAGTTAGTTTCCACACAATTTGACTGTTTATTTTTGGGATATTTGCTCTTGATTGAGCTGGATTTGAGCTCATGTTTGAGCCGTTTATTTGCTCAAGGTGTGAGCTGGTTTTCTTTTATCCTGCTATTTGGTCAAATTTAATTATGAGATTGCCTTTGGCAATATTATTAGACAAACAGGGGGAGATAAATGTACGCCGGGAGTTACGCCAGAAGTCGCGCCGAAAGATGTACATAGAAGTCGCCGCTCCAGAAGCCACTTAAGAAGTTAAGCTCCAGAAGCTGCTCCAGAAGATACACTAGAAGCCGCACAAGAAGTTGCATCGGAAGTCACGAAACTTGTTGTGTGCGTAACTGCCTCAAGGTGACGACGATGTGCCTGCTTGGAGTAAAGAAGTCACGTCACTTGTTGTGCGTAACTGCCACAAGATAAGTCACTTGCTGTGCGTAACTGCCACAAGATGACGATGGGCTTACAAAAAGGTGTTTGGAGCGCAAGAGAGTGACGTCGACAAGTCAGGCGACTTCCAGCTGGCAGTTACACGTCAGCAAAAGGCGGCAACTCGACTTGCCTGATTTCATCAGGAAGTCAGAACAGGCAAGACGACTTCCAACTGTCATGGAAGGCGGCAACAACTTGCCTGACTTTCCTGTTCCTGATCCGAGAAAGATTAGGAATGTAAGTTGCTATAAAAAGCCCTTGGCTTCCCATTAGCAGTCATCCGTTCTTGTTCTAACACTTGCAAGATTTCTCAGAGCTCTTAACCGTGCACCATCGGCGTGTTGAGAGGCTGATGAATATTCGCTAGAACGGACCTTTTGCTCCGATCAAACCTTGAGTCGCGAAGACTAAGTGTTTGGATCGGTTAGGGTTTTTGTTTGTGATTGAAGACTCACAACTCCGTCCAAGAAGACAACGACACCGAGCATGGACTTGCTCGAACGGTGGAATTGAGGGAATCTCAAAGACAGGGGGTGAGACTCCTGGTCGAGGCGATTCACGGTGAGATCTATAGTAGCTTAGGACAATAGCTTCTGTGATAGCTAGTTGGGCTTGAAGTTGTACTATTGACTACCTGATAGTGAAAAACCTTTCCACTGGTAAAGTGCCCCCAGACGTAGGTGCGGAGTCACCGAACTGGGTAATCATCTCTGGTGTCGTGATTATTGTCTGTCTATTACTTTGCTTACTGTTTCCACAAGAAGTCGATACACAAGTTACAGACTTTGTGTTCGACTTCCTGACTCGGCTACTATTCAGAATTTCACCTAGACACCACATGTAAGAGGATTGTAAAACATCAACGAAATCCAGCCATCAGCGCATCATCCATCAGCACATTCGACATCACCCATCAGTGCATCCGACATCACCCATCACCGTATCAGGCACCAAGCATCCGCACATCTGGCACCAGCCATTAGCATATCCGGCATCATCCATCAGTGCATCTATCATCAACCATCAGCGAATTAGGCACCAGCCATTCGCGCCTCCGGCACCAGCCATCAGCACATCTGGCATCAGCCATCAGTGCATCCGACATATGCCATTAGGTCATCAGGCACCAGCCATGCATGCATCTGACACAAGTCATCTGCGTACTCAAATACCCCTAGAGTTTGCATGTGGTTGTGTTCAAGTGTAGATGGTACGATGAGATCAGGTTAAGGCATGATCGAGGGTTGATTTCGTTTAACACGACAACTAATTGTCACATGGAGAACCCTTTCTGTCTCGCCTTAAAGGTGAAACAGTTTTTTTATGTCGAATATACGAGAACTGGCCGCGGGTGGAATAATTTGAACTTTTCAGCCAGAGGGGCTATTACAACTCGAAGACACTGGCCCATACAACCAAAGAAGCCCCACCTTACGAAGTCAACGAGCCTTACCAAGAGCCAAACACGAACAAAATTGAGATTGACAGGCCGGGAGGAATAACAATTGATCTTAGCGGTTTTCACATCCAATCAATTGTACCGCCTGTTAAAGTTGCCGACATCCCACCAGACATGGAAGAATATAGTAGTAGTGAATCTGACAATAGCGATATGGAAGGGCGTGAAGATTATGTGTTCGATTGAAAGTGTTGTAATTTTGTTCACAATTGACAATAAATCTGAAAGTTTGCAAAATCCCACGATTATAATGTCAAAATTTGAAAGAAAATGTAAATTTCGTAATTTAAGTAAGAAAATCCATTTTTTTTCCAAATATTTCTAAGTGTTGAGGACAACACATTTTCAAAAGACCGTCGGTTTTAACGAAGGACAACGTATTTTCAACGGTGCGTCGCCTTCAAGTATAAAGTGTTGACTATTTTTGTCAAATACAGGTTTGACCTCAATTCCCGATTACGATAGAAAATATTTTTTTAATCGTAGGTATACATATGATAGTTTGTTTCCTATGCATAAAATCGATTCCAAGTTTAGTCGAATCGACTAACATATTAGCTAGTACTTTGATGATCTCGGTATATATACATGTGTTTTGACTCATCTGGTACTTAATCGAGGTCGATTTGAAAATAAAATTTTTCAATATTTCATCCGAAATAGAGAAACATATCTTCGGTGCAATCCGTACAGTTGGATTTGAAATTTTTTTTTTGCAACATTGAATCGTCTTGAACGTAGAGGTTTAGGGTTATGGGAAGTAAGGGTTTACATACCATAAACATACGATGTCCCCATCCAGAATGTAATAAAAGTGAATTATAAAAATCCAAACTGTTTGATATGTAGATCATGATGCATTACCTATGAACATTAAATTTTAGCCAAATCGAACCACGGGATCATAGTTGATAAGTCGACGGAATATTTAGTCAACCTTAAAAGCCAACATTTTATAAACCCTAAAACCCTATAAAGACTGCGCACTTGAAATTGTGCACAGTCATTAGGCCTAAGGATTGCGCACTTGAAATTGTGGGTAGTCATTAGGCCTAATGATTGCGCACTTGTAACAGTTCGCAATCATTACCTTAGTTAACAACATCGCACATTTACAAGTGTGCAGTCTATATGTGAAACTTATATCGGGCACAGAACCCTTTTTCTTCTCTTTTCTCTTCTTTCCCTATTTCTTTCTCTCTGTCGCTCCTCGTGGCCAGTCTCTAGTTCTCATTGTCGGCTCCACTACACGTCGCTGGCTCCGGTCAGTTCCCATCGTCGGCTCCTCCACTTCACGGTCGCGTCGCCAGTCCTGTCCCATCGTGTCACACGTACTTCCTGTAGCCGGCACCTCCACTTCCAGTCGCCGGAATCCAGTTCCCGTCGCCGACGTAGGTGAGATTGAAACCCTAATTTTTTTCTTATATTTTCTTGTTGTTTTCATTTTGTGAATAGATATGTATGCTAATGTGTATAGATTTTCAGATAAAATTACACATGAGTTCTTATTTCAGATTGGTTATATATTGGTTTCTATGAACTATTTCGATTTCATGCCACAATTAAACTGTAGGTATTTGGAGAGTTCAAGATCATCGAGATAGCGGAAGCAAAAACAAAAGCAACTCCAAACCTTGTCCAAGAACATGAACCATTAAATCTCAAGGCAAAATCTATTCCACAAGAAATTTACCTTTTAGTCTTTGTTGAATCAAGAAAGAAGAACTATCTGATCTTCTTTTCTAGAGCAAGTTCACACCAAGAGGATGATATTCAAGATCCTTCACAAAAAGCCTACTAGAACAATTATGTGAAAAACAAGAGAGCAAGAAGAGAGGAGAGCAAGGTGTGGCCGGCCAATGAGAGAGGAAGTGAGGGAGTGAGTTGTGTGATTGATTTAAATGATATTTGTCTACTTCATCAACTCATGAGCACGGGTCATTAAAGTAACAAATAATGAAAGCATGGGTTAAAGGCAAGTCATCACCTAAACCCCTTAAATCACTCTCCTCTTAATCACCAACACCAACAAAGCATAGTGTGTGGCCCCCACCCTTAGACCCACCAAGGTGGCAGGCCACTTGGGCTTGTTGGGCCTTATATGAGCCCTTATTGGGCCAGCTAGGTGACCTCATGGGCCGAGCCCAATGGGCTCGCCCATGTGATTGCGTGTCGTGTCCAAAAGTTATCCGACCCTTTTTGTCGTTACTTATCAAACAAAGTCCGACGCGACATCGACGAAAATCTCAGTTTTCTTGATTCGCTAATTATTCTCTCAAACCGAACCCATGGCCCAAAACCTTCAGTTTTGTCCATGTATTGCTCCTCAAGAAACATTAAGGTTTCCTTGTCTCAAGTTATCAATCTTGTGTGTTTGTGACCCTCCAGGCAAATGCCACCGTTGGCAGATCGGCGCAAGAGATCTCTCTTGCCCGATCCATCATAAGTAGTCTCTAGTAAGACATTATGATTACCCAAGGTGCTTGATGATCGATGATTCGATTTAAACTTGTGCGTACAAGTCACTATCCTATTATCTGTAAACATCCCGATTGATCACAAGGTATAGAGTCTTCATCCTTGTTTAATCAATCATTGTTACTTGATATGTGAGATGGCTGAGAACTGATAACCCGTAGCACTGGCATGGCCATGCTCTTTCTCTCAGTCACTCTCGATCAAGCGGCCTTAACGAATATCTTTCCCATACCGTAGTACGAGGGATAAATCCCTTAGCCGTCTTTCGTGTCACTAATGTAATCTGTTCCGCCACCCAATCATGCCCGTTATTGTAATCCTATTACGGAAAGCGTTAGGCGCAAGTTAAAGCCGTACGTCGATCGTATAGCGATCATAAAGACTCCTTGGTCTAAGGATATCGTGACAAGTTATCACATTTGAATATGTTCATGGCTTAATCTATGAAACACTATTCAAAGCGGGTCGTCCGATGTCAATCATCTCATGATATGTATAATATGATTCCAGGATCCCACATCCCTATGATAAGCAGAACTACATCATTGAGAACCATCCTCATACTGGTCGCTTTAATTGAAGCGTATATTGACCAGGGATCCGTTAAGTGTGATCCGTACAGATTCATGGTTCTACTACTTTAGTGGTCATAAATCAGATCATGATTAACATATTACTTCAACACATAAGTAATACAAAGCCGTTTTATTTATTACAAACGATGATAAATATACATAGACATTTATAGACTACTAGCAATTGGACTGGGCAGAAAAATGCTATCAATCTCCCACTTGCCCCTAGTTCGAATCTAAGTCCCAGTCTATCCCCATTGACCTAGCACGTTTATCATGTAGTGGATCTTCACGTCACCTCTAGCAACTATGTCCCGGATGATGTGATACTTTCTAGTAAAAGCCAGCGAAAAAATTGAGGCGCCTTATAGCTCTCTAACCTAGGCGATTTTCGGCAGTTTTTCCAGCGGAGCCCCGGCCACTTTTAGCGACGTCCGATCGGGACGATTTTCACGCCGATCTGCTCGGCATTAGGAGGAGAGTACGATGGAGTGATGATTCCGATCACCAGCTCCTCATCTCCAACCGTTTCAACCCTATTGATGATCGAAGCAAGGATCGGGAGCTCCCATCTGGCCGGAATCAATGGCGATCGCGCTGGGGGACTGATGGTGAGTCGGGAGATTCCTCGGCTAGACTTGGAGAGGCTGGCACTCAAGAAAGAAGAAGGAAAGAGGAGGCTGCTGCGCCGCCACCTGTGCAGAATGCAAACCCTAACGCGGCGAGGAGAGATCAGCCGTGGAGGTAGCTGAGAGCACCGATACACTTCTCCAGCGGTGGCGTCACTGGCGACTCTCCCTTGTTCGCTGGCGACTACACCAGGAGGCTCGATCGGCCGAGCAAGGGCGAGGAGGCTGCTGACCGAACGCTAATGGTGCAGCAGTCGTGTCGCGGTCAAGGAGCAGAGGATGAGCCCGTCGACTGCAGAGGCAGCCTTCGAATGATCGCAAACGTCGGGTGAGGCTTGAGGAAGGTGCCGTCTCTGCCACCACCTCAGGTCGACGCCGCCAATCGTCGGGAAATGGCTCGGGCTTCTCTGTAGGTGGCGGCTAGGGCGGATGCGATCAATTACGGCTTGAGGATCACGGTGGCTATGGAGAAGGAGGGGAGGGGCGACTCGGGCAAGACCAACCGGTCGATGATCTTTGTCGGAGAAGGGTCGAAGCCACCGCGAGGCGCGCCAGCATCTGGACATGAACGGAGAAGGCCGCGTGACGTTGCCGGCGCGACACCCCGACCACCGAAGGCTATAGTGAAGGCTGCACCGGCACTGGCGAAGCCTCCGGCGCGATCAGACCGCCAAACTTCTCCGGCGATCTCCTCGGTGGCCATCGCAGCATACTCGGGTGCTTGTACAGTGAAGAACGATAATGGCCCGATGGCGGCCCGTTCCTCCTTGGCTGTCAGACCGGACACGCCGACCAAACCGGGCAAGCAGACTAAGCCGGTGTTGGTCCACACCCCGACAAATTCGGGTTCACTTTATTCGGGTTCAACCATGCAGCAAAAATCATCTGATTCGACATCTAAGGTACACAGCCCGGTTTTTGGTTCAGACAATTTTACTAGTTTTCTTGAATCGGTTGAACCGGCTATTTCGGTAAAGCCAGCCAGCCCTCCACTGGCCGATCCGGAATGCCCTTCGAATTGTAAGCTTAAGGACATTAGAGAAAGTAAGCACCTAGGGTCTCCGCCTGAGGCGGCTAATACTGACTGCGAGAGTTTAAGTGGTCGGATCGTGAAAACTACTCCATGTATGGATCGGAATTTGGAGGAGGCTCCCAAATCCGCTTTTCCGACATACATGGGTACTTTATTGGCCCACCCGTCAGTTGAGGAGCTTAGGAACCTCTTCAAGAGGTTAGGGGAGGTAATAGAGGTGTCCCTTCCGTGGAGGCAGCGCCAGACGAGCTACGGTTTTGTTCACCTAGCCTCGGAGCAGGCGCGCACAGAGGCAATCTCAGCTCTCCACGTGTTAGTTTGAGAGGACGCACCCTTAAAGTTGCAATTGGACGACACTCACTCACTACCCCGGTTCTCTCCCGCGAGCCTCGAGCAGAGACTACGGAGACACAGATAGCACCGACCGTCCCCCGTCAGCCTTAGGTTCCGGCTACTCCGGCTCGCATCCGGGTTCTTCTCCACACCTCCTCGCAGCGATTTTCAGTTCTGTATTCTAGAGGTCCACGGTTATGATCGGCGAGCCCTCCTCTCCGAGATGTGGGGCACGGGTTCGGAGGTTGTCACGATTTCAGACTTGGGCCAACGTGTATTTCTTCTATCCTTTGCAGACACCGGCATGATAGACAGACTCCAGGCGGAACAGTGGGCAGGCCTTCGTCGCTGGTTCTTCTTCTTTTCGGTTGATTGAGACAGATTTATGCATGGGGGAGTGTTCCGCTGAGTGCACATACAGGGGATTCCGCTGTCAGCCTGGTCACCGACTTCGTTTGAGACGATAGTAGGCGATATTGGCAGCTTCATAGTCGCTCACCCAGATTCCGCTAGTGTAGGGTGTTTTGAGCCTGTTGCAGTATTGGTGCACGTCTCGGACCCCCTCCGGAGATCATGGGGAGTTGTTTGCCGGCTAGGAGCGGGGTCGGTCAGAGTGGGTCTGGAGGTCGTCCCCGTCATGGAGATCCCGTTCGTCACTCCAACGGACTCCGACCTTCACCTATCTCCAATCCGAGAAGGGGCCTTAGTTCCGTTCAGACAAGGGAGGGGAAAGATTTCCTGGGCAGATGAGATGGAGGCTTTAGAGACACAGGAAGAGACATCGGGTGGTTAGGCTACCTCTATGGCAGGGGTTCAGGAGACAAATGGAGTTGCGCAAGAGGACGATATTGAGACACGGGTTGAGACTCAGATTACTGTCCGGGAGGAGGCTTTAGAGGCACACTCTTGAGCCTTGGGCTTTGCTCGGACTCCATGATCCCCGCTGACACCCTACCCGAGGATTGTTGACCTTGATTCTACCCGGATCGGTGAGAGGGATTCACTGTGTCTAGGATTCGAGGAGGAGGATTTTTATCCGACATCCAAACCTTTGACCCCCGATGACCACGATAGTGAGGGTGATCTGCAGGGAGAGGCGAGGACTCAGTTTGGGCGAGATCGTCCTCTGCCTTGGCTCCGATCTCCACAGACAGACTGCGCAGGGGCTACTCTCTACAGGGGATGCGATCGTTTTTCTCTGCTGGGAGACGCCCGACATCTTCCGTCTCTGCGATTCGGGTTCCGCGTGCACCTTATAGGAGTGTCAGACACATGGCCCAGTCCAGTTAGACCAGAGAGAGAGAGGAGTCCTCAGTTTTGAGGGATGCACTGATAGAGGAGTTAGATGGAGTTGCGGGCTCGGATGATGATTGGGAGGAGACCACGGAGGACGACTCGGCTCTGGGTAGAGGGGAGATGGAGGTAGGATTTCTGTGAGGGATTGAGGAGGATGCCGAGGAGGGAGAGTTTTCGGAGTTGGCAGAGACCATAAGGAGTGCGGAGGAGGGACTTTTGGCTGCGAGCATCACGGCAGCAGATGTGGAGAGGGTTGTTGATTTGTTGGGAGGTTGTCTTCCGACTCAGAGCGGAGCTGTTGCTCTCCCAGCGGGGCCAAGGGCTCCCGCTCAGCAATGAAGCTCTTGAGTTGGAACGCTAGGGGTTTGGGCTCGGTTCACAAGCGCAGACTCCTTGCAGATACTATCACGACGCACCGCCCATTCTTTGTGGGTCTACAGGAGTCCAGGTTCGCAGTGGTAGACCTGATGACCATCAGAGCACTAGGTTTTTCGTCCCAGTTTGAGTTTCAGTTCAGTTCGGCAGGGACAGGGTCGGGTTCAGGCGATATATCTATATGGGAAACTACAGTAGTTCGCATGACCAGTTGCAACATCTTCCCAGGGCTGATCGTGTGGGTTGGGGAGGTTTTGGGTTCAGGACAGACAGTTTCTTTCCTCAACCTCCACGGCCCTTCTGTTCCCGCCGAGAGGAGGGACTTTGGTACAATTTTAGACAGGCCCATCACTTGGTAGGCCAGAAGTTTGCCCTCTTGGATGACTTCAATACGGTCAGGGATCCGAGCGAGGTAGCCAATCAGGCAGTGCACACAGATTGGAGAGCTTTTGATGCTTTTCTTACAGACTTAGGCCTTGTCGATTTCCCTATGTCGAACAAGGATTTCACCTGGTTCGGACCACGCTCGAGAACGAACAGGCTAGACCGCATCCTTCTCAGTCAGGATATGTTGGCTATCTTCCCAGACCCAATCCTCATGGGGCTAACGAAGATGCTCTCGGATCACAGTGCCATTCTTTTAGGCACCCAGGAGACTGATTGGGGACCGAGACCCAGACGGTTTTTCAACGCCTGGTTGGATCATAGTGAGTTCAAGAGCTTTGTGGTAGCGAAGTGGACATCTTACACTGACGTTGTGGGCTGCCCAAACTACAGGTTATGGGTGAAGCTCAAACGTCTAAGGTCAGACTAAGCCACCTGGAACATTGAGGTGTTTAGTCACGTTGAGCACCAGATTTCCAGGACCACAACCAACATTAAGGCTTTAGACGCTTTGGTGGGGGTGAGACCACTTACTGAGGCTAAGGAGGAGGATCGGGGCAGATTACGGACTGAGCTTGTGGGTTTCGCGAAGAATCGGGCGGACATTTGGAGGCAGAAGTCGAGAGTTCGTTGGGCTCTGGAGGGAGATAGGAACACTCGGTACTTTCACAGATGTGCTGCGACGAGAGGTAGGAGGAGTCGTATCCGGGGTATGGTTCTTGATTGGTCAGGAGCAGACGCAGCCAGAGCCGATTCACAAAGCTGCAGTAGATCATTTCCAGGCGAGATTCCGGCCAGACCTTATCTCGAGACCCAGTTTGCCGCCACTTCCGTTCCGGACACTACCACCGGGGGAGCTCAGATTTTTTAGAGGCTGTTTTCACTAAGGAGGAGATCCTCTCGGCCCTTTCAGAGTGTGATTGTGGTAAGGCCCCAGGTCCAGACGGCTTCATCATGAGCTTTTTTCGTGAGATGTGGGACGTGATCAGAGAGGATGTCCTCGACTTCTTTCATGACTTTCATCTGACAGGGAGGATTGGGTCAGGTCTCAATGCTTCTTTCATAGCCCTGATTCCGAAGATTGAGATCTCTCGCGACTTCGCGCAGTTTCGACCGATTAGTCTTATTTCGGGGCCTTATAAGCTTTTGGCTAAGGTTCTCTCCATACGACTGAGGCGGTATATTGATGATCTGATTAGTGAGGTTCAGTCTGGCTTCATTCGGGGTAGACAACTAGTTGATGGGGTCCTGGTGGCGACCGAGTTGATTGACATGATTCGCAGGACACACTCCATGGCGACAGTCGTAAAGCTTGATTTTGAGAAAGGTTTCGACCGAGTCGATTGGAGCTACCTTTGGAGCGTTATGACTGCCATGGGCTTTGGCCCTAAGTGGAGACACTAGATTGCTTCTTGTCTGGGCTCCTCTCCTAGTCAATGGTTCCCCCACGAGCCAATTTGACATCAGGAGAGGAGTCAGACAGGGGTGCCCCTATCCCCGCTCCTTTTCATTATTGCAGCGGAAAGGCTTCACCTCCTTCTTCAGCACGGGGAGGAGGCTGCACTTTTCAGGGGGATCCGGGTGAGTGATGAGGAGAGAGTCTCACACCTTCAGTTTGTAGATGACACCCTTTTATTTGTCGAGGCCGAGCCGCATCAGTTGTTTCAACTTCGATTAGTACTACAGTATTTTGAGTGGGCATCAGGCTTGTGGATCAACTTCGACAAGTCCGTCTTGTTGGGGTTGAATTTGGAGGAGGGTGGCGAATCTAGAGGTTTCGGTTGTGTTGTTGGGCAGCTCCCTCTACCTTACTTGGGTTTCAGCTTGGGGGCAGAGTACCGTCGGGTGGTGACTTGGGAGCCGATTGTGGCTAAGTTCAGATCCATACTAGCTTTGTGGCAGGCAAGCACACTCTCTTTTGGAGGACGGATCACGCTGATTAAGGTGGCTCTCTCGAGCTTGCCTATTTTCTACATGTCTCTCTTCCGGGCTCCCAGGACTACTACTGCTGTGATGGAGTCCATTATGAGGAGGTTCCTCTGGAGAGGCAAGGGTGGACGCAGGGGGTTTGCGAAGTTTAGGAAGGAGCGCGTATGTAGGCCGATCAGACAGGGAGGCTTGGGCATCCGGCGCCTTCAGGAGGTCAACAGCGCTCTGCTGTTGAAATGGTGGTGGCGACTCGCAACAGAGCCAAATCCATTATGGAGGAGGATTGTGTGTGCGAAATACGGATGGGACAGGTCATCATGAGACTTTTCATCGCTCCCTTTCTCTGGTCACTCAAGGTCGAGGGCTTTGCGGGATATTCTTGGTCTCTCGTCTTATCAGGCTTTTCCTAGGATTTTTGGATCGGGGTGTGTCCGTTGGAGGCTGGGGGATAGTAGACAGATCAGATTCTGGGATTATTGCTGGTTGGGAGATTTGTGCTTTAGAACTAGATTTCACAGATTATACAGTCGTGTGAGTCACCCGGGCCATACAGTTCACGATGCTTGGGTCCTTGAGGGATGGTCTATTCCCTTCCGTGGGGTGCTACCGGCCAGAACAGGGTTAGAGTTCGCAGAGCTGCTTGCGATACTTGGCGCGGTCAGACCGACAAATGGGATTCGTGATCAGATATGGTGGACTTCTGATAGGAGAGGATATGCTACGAGTAGGAGCTACCACATGTTGCTGGGGACAGATCAGGCAGTTCCGGTAAACTGGGCTTCGAGGTTGTGGGAAACGCAGTTTCCCCAAACTTCAGGAGTTTTGGATGGCTGGTTCTTCAGGACAGTTTACCGACCAGAGGCGCTCTTGCTTTCAGGGGGTCATCCCGATTGGTCATCGCATGTGTGCTCTATGCGGTAGGAGGGAAGAGACGACAGAGCACCTTATGCTCTCCTGCAGGTGGACTGGGAGATTCTGGGGGGGAGATCCACAGATGGTGGTGTATCCAGCTACCTTCTACTCAGACTGTCCATGATCTCTTTATGGGGTGGAGAGCTAGAGTCACAGATAGAGGAGCGAGGAGGGCCTGGAGCAGACTCGTCACGATGGGTTTCTGGTACATCTGGGTCACCATAAATGGCAGGATCTTCAGGGATGAGGAGCGATCACCAGGGGAGACCCTCAGACTACTTCAGATGCGTGCTTATACTCTGGTGCAGGCGGACGAGGGACGAGACATCCAGTCTTGGAAGGGGGAGAGTACATTAGCCGCTTGGTGCGCAAACCCGAGGTTGGTACTCCAGTCCATTCTTGTATAGTTTTCCTTTTTTGGGTTGTTCTTTTGGGGCTTTGTTTTTCCCTCTTTGTTGGTTTGGGGCTCAGTTTTCCCCTTCTTCGTTCTTTTGTACTTTTTTTTCCATCTATATTATTCTATTATTACTGATAAAAAAAAAACATGCTTGATTCTGTCATGTGCCCTGGGTTCCTTAGCTTGTGCAATGGCCCCGGTGTTGTCACAATATAAGTCTACTAGGTTAGATGGGTTTTGAATTACACCTAACCCAGGCATGAAACTCCTGATCCATACATCCTCCTTTGCTGCTTCTAATGCAGCAATATACTCAGCTTCCGTTGTAGAGTCGGCAATGGTGTCCTGCTTCTTGCATTTCCACCTGAATGCTCCACCGTTCAACGTAAACACATATCCTAACAGACTCTTAAAGTCATCATGGTCTGTCTGGAAACTAGCGTCGACATATCCTTTGACGACTAGATCATCATCATTTCTTCCCCCATGTACAAGAAAAGCATCTTTGGTTTTTCTCAAATATTTGAGAATTGCCTTGACTGCAATCCAGTGTTCCTCACCGGGTTTGGATTGATGTCTACTAGTACAGCTTAGGTCAAACGGGACATCCGGTCTCGTACATATCATGGCATACATTATGTACCCTGTAGCCGAAGCATATGGGATCTCATACATTATGACTCGTCCTTTTAGACCGCCTTGGACCGTCCTCATTAACTGTAGCTATTGGTTCTTGCTCAACGAACACTTCTGGCTCTACTTCTTCTATGGGGTCGTCCAATGGTTCCTGAGTGACTATCTCATCTAGAACTTCATCAAGATGAATAGTCCTCCCACTGACTGTCTTGGAAATAAATTCCCTTTCCAAGCATATCCCACCTTGGGCGACAAAAACTTTGTTTTCGCTTGGTTTGTAGAAGTAGTATCCTTTTGTTTCTTTTGGATATCCGATGAAAGTGCACTTATTTGATCTCGGTTCGAGCTTGGTTGCAAGCAACCGTTTTAGAAAAGCCTCGCAGCCCCAGATTTTTAGGAAGGACAAAACGGGTTCCTTCCTGTTCCATTTCTCGAATGATGTCCCTTCCACTGCTTTCGACAGAGCCCTATTAATTATGAACGCGGCCGTTTGTAGAGAGTAACCCCAGAAGGAGATCGAGAGATCAGTGTGACTTAACATCGATCGAACCATATCCAACAATGTTCGATTCCTTCGCTCGGACACACCATTGAGTTGCGGTGTTCATGGCGGAGTCCACTGAGATAGTATTCCACTTTCTGTAAGATGACTAAAAAACTCTTCGGATTAGTATTCTCCACCCCGATAAGAACAGAGTGCCTTGATACTCTTTTCGAGTTGGTTTTCTACTTCAGTCCTAAACTCCTTGAATTTATCAAAAGCTTCGAACTTATGTCTCATGAGATAGACATAACCATATCTACTGAAATCATCAGTTAATGTGATAAAGTAGCCTAAACCACCTCTGGCTGGTGTACTCATTGGTCCACATACGTCTTAATGTATTAGACCCAATAGATCACCTGCCCTCTCAAGTATACCGGTGAAGGGCACTTTAGTCATCTTGCCCATCAAACAAGCCTCGCATCTTTCAATCGTTTGGAATTCGAGTTGACTTAGAAGTCCGCGCTTATGAAGCGCTGAGATGCGTTTCTCAATTATGTGACCAAGACGACAATGCCAGATTAGAGTTTGGTCTAAATAATTAGCTTTAAACCTCTTAACATTAATATTATAGATCATGTTGGATCTCGAGTTTTGCATATTTAATATGTATAAACCTCCAACTGTGTGAGCATTTCCATAAAACATGTTATTGCGCATAATATTAAAAAACCCGTTCTTAATATCAAAATAATGACCTTCTTTTTCAAGAAGGGATATTAATACAATATTTATGCTGAAAGAAGGTACGCAAAACACATCAAAAAGTTCTATTACAAGCCCACTGGGCAAAACAAGATCAACCGAACCCACAACAGTTGCGGTAACTCTCACGTTGTTCCCAACTCTTAGCTCCACCTCGTTTTCCCCCACATCTCTTCTACTACGCAGTACCTGCATATCCGCACAGGCATGAGACTCAGCTCTAGTGTCTAGTACCCAAGCATTTACAGTAGGAAGATTTAGCTCTAATGGAATACCTGACGAAGTAGCGGCCCCACCGCCCTTCTTTTGATTTTCCTTCAGCTGCTGACAGTCCTTTTTCCAATGACCATGCTTTTGGCAGTAGAAATAGACCGACTCCTTTACCTTCCCCTTGCTCTTCATGGGCATGGAAGGTTTAGTAATGAAAGGTCGTCTGTTCTTCCTGCTAGGTGCATAAGGCCTTTGCCCTTATCACCACCAGCTTTGACGCCGGATTCCTTCTTGACCATAAGAACACCTTTGGGCGCACTGCCCCTTATGCTCTTCTCAGCAGTCACTAACATGCTGTGCAACTCGATGCGGTCTTTTCCATGTCACGCATGTGATAGTTCATGACGAACCCACCATATGCATGAGGAAGGGATTGCAGAATAAAATCCGCAGCCATCTCCTTTTCCATAGTCATTCCGAGACTAGTTAGATGATCGAGATGTTCCTTCATTCATAGGACGTGTGGACCTACGGAGTTGCCTGCTGACATTTTGCAGGCAATGAGTTTTCGGAGAATAGTGTATTTTTCAATACGTACTTTCTCCTTGAACATATCCTTGATATGTGCAAACATTGCAAACGGATCATGGGATAGCTCCATAAACTGCTTCTGGAGGTCCGCCTCCATGCAGCCCAGCATGACACACGCAACGTCGATAGAGTCGCTAAGGTGTTTCTGGTACACGTCCTTAACGACCCTCGTTGCGTTGGCAGCTGGCTCCACCGGGATAGCCTTGTCTAGAACGTACTCCCTGCGTTCCAACTTTAACACAAGTCGCAAATTTCTGTCCCAGTCCAAATAATTTGTTCCATTGAGTTTACTCTTATCAAGTATAACCCTCAATGACAAATTAGACGAGTTTGTTGAATTACTAGCCATTTCTACACGAAGAAAGTAAATTTACGAAGATCCGAGTTAAACACCAACCATCCGATTCTAAGGTTTAGAATCTTTAAACCAAGATCCCTTATTTGTCAATTGAAGTACGCTAAGGCGCACCGCTCCAATTGACCCATTTGGGTAGGACGTTCCATCCAATTACAAACCGTGTAACTCTTGGTCAGGGTATGTGCAAAAGCACACGGCTTACCCTACCGATGCCCCAGCTCGACCTCAGGCCGAGAATCGTGGTCGAGTCAACCAACCTTCACATATGCATCAATTTTGTGCATATGCTCCGCTAAGGCATACGTCATCCCACAAGGTTGACCATTCCATATAGAACCCATTCTATCGATGTTCCGCTAAGGCGTACGACACCGAGAGAATGTTTCTACGTGGGTGTGAATTTGGGTGGCATCTCACATGACTCAATTTATGTTGTGATTTGGTTGTGTTTATTAATTCGAAAGTATTTTGGTACAATTACGAACCCGTCATTAACAACCCGTGTTGTGACGTTTCTAATTGTATCATATACAATCTTCTTTTGAAGCGAGTCCCTGGTCAATATACGCTTCAATTGAAGCGACCAGTATGAGGA
This sequence comes from Geranium rotundifolium, assembly GCA_963920655.1. NCBI lineage: Eukaryota > Viridiplantae > Streptophyta > Magnoliopsida > Geraniales > Geraniaceae > Geranium > Geranium rotundifolium. The sequence continues at coordinate 30,365,463 of OY987312.1, read as the reverse complement.
TGGTTCTCAATGATTTAGTTCTGCTTATTAAAGGGATGTGGGATCCCGGAATCATATCATAGATATCATGAGGTGATTGATATCAGACGACCTGCTTTGAATAGTGTTTTGTAGATTAAGCCATGAAGATATTTAAATGCAATAGCTTGTCACGATATCCTTAGACCAAGGAGTCTTTGTGATCGCTATACAGTCGACGTACGGCTTTAACTTGCGCCTAACGCTTTCTGAACAGGATTGCAATAACGGGCATGTTTGGGTGGCGGAACGGATTACATGAGTGACATGAAAGACGGCCAAGGGATTTATCCCTCGTACTACGGTATGGGAAATATATCCGTTAAGGCCGCTTGATCGAGAGTGATTGAGAAAAAGAGCATGGCCATGCCAGTGATACGGGTTATCAGTTCTCGGCCATCTCACATACAAAGTAACAATGATTGATTATACAAGGATGACGACTCTATGCCTTGTGATCAATCTTGATGTCTAGAGATAATAGGATAGTGACTTGTACGCACAAGGTTAAATCGAATCATCGATCATCATGCACCTTGGGTAATCATAATGTCTTACTAGAGACCACTTATGATGGATCGGGCAAGAGAGATCTCTTGCGCCGATCTACCAACGGTGGCATGAGCCTGGAGGGTCACACACGTACAAGACGGATAACTTGAGACAAGGAAACCTTAACGTTACTTAAGGAGCAATACATGGACAAAACTGAAGGTTTTGGGCCATGGGTTCAGTTTGAGAGAATAATTAGCGAATCGAGAAAACTGAGATTTTCGTCGAGTTGCGTCGGACTTTGTTTGATAAATAACGACAAAAAGGGTCGGACAACTTTTGGATACGGCACGCGACCACATGTACGAGCCCATTGGGCTCGGCGCATGAGGTTACCTAGCCGGCCCAACAAAGGTCCATATTAGGCCAAATAAGCCCAAGTGGCCGGCCACCTTGGTGGGTCCAAGGGTGGGGGCCACACACCATGCTTAGTTGGTGATTGTTAATTAAGAGGTGAGTGATTTAAGGGGTATGGGTAATGACTTGCCTTTAACCCATGCTTTCATCATTTGTCACTTTAGTAACCCATGCTTATGAGTTGATGAAGTAGACAAATATCAAAACAATTACTCACACTCTCACAACTCACTTTCTCTCTCTTTTGGCCGGCCAAGCATCTCTTTCCTCTCTTCTTGCTCTCTTGTTCTTCACATAATTGTTCTAGTAGACTTTTAGTGAAGGATCTTGAAGATCATCGTCTTGGTGTGTACTTGCTTTAGAGAAGAAGATCATATAGTTCTTCTTTCTTGATTCAACAAAGACTAAAAGGTAAATTTCTTGTGGAATAGATTTTGCCTTGAGATTTAATGGTTCATGTTCTTGGACAAGGTTTGGAATTGCTTTTGTTTATGCTTCCGCTATCTCGATGATCTTGAACGCTCTAAAACCCTACACTTTAGTGGTCATAAATCAGATCATGCTTAACATATTACTTCAACACATAAGTAATACAAAACCGTTTCATTTATTACAAACGATGATAAATATACATAGACATTTATAGACTACTAGCAATTGGACTAGGGCACAAAAATGCTATCAGAAACTCCTATTGTCGGGGCGGGATTTTTTGTTATGGTTATGTTTTGATAGGGATTTGGAAGTGGAAGCAAATATAATACATGATCTAATCGTTTAAACTGAGTTATTTTGTTATGTAGCTTGTTGAACTTGTTGAGCTTGCAATATGTTTTGTTACATGACTAATTGAAGTTTTTTTTCGTAATTACTTAAATACACAATGTCGGGTCTTGTTGAGATTGTTGAACTTGCAATATGTTTTGTTAATCTTACATTATTTTGTCTTGTTTTCAAAATATGGCAAAAAAAGATAAGGGAAAGCGTAAAGAAATAAAAAAAGAGCAGCTAAAGAAAAAGAAATTGGAAGGGTTCTGTCAGTTGTATACGAAAATGGCTCGTGTGAAAAAGTTTTCCTCTCGTGCATCGTCTGTTCGAGATGGAGGTTCACATCACACAATTGAGCTCGACCCTGCCACAGCGGCTGTTGTGGCAGCCATTCATGTAGAGGATGCAGGGCATAGGCGATCCCTGCCTGGAAAAAGCATAGGTGAGAGAACAGCTGCACCCCCATCCCGTGGGAATCCGAGGACGGTTTACGCGACAAGAACGAGGTAGAAAGGCAGGGTCTACATTTTTGGGCAGACGGACTCCTGGACCAGCCTGACGATTCTCCCTCGTCTACTCCGAGTTCTCACAACCAGGGTATTCGTGGGTCTGGTGCCGACTCTGGTCATGAGTCGATCAAGTCATGCCTTCATGTGGCTCCCCCACGAGATCCCAGCATGCCAAGATGGCAACGACTCGACGAGCCGGAAGTATTTGACCTGGAGCGATACTTTGATGTATACACACCAGCCTCGGCTGTCATAGACGGGTGGACACAGCAGAAGTAAAGGAGGGGTAATATTTCTACTGATTGGGAACGGGATGCATCTGATACTATGGGGCGGAAGAATTTAAAACTTCGATGGTCGAAGAAGCTGTTAATTCTTATTGTGAGGGACTGGAAGTAAAAATATTATACCTATGAGCGACTCGTGAATCTCACGGGGTCTATTTTTTGCTCCACTATCCCGATTGAATATCGATAGTGATGTAATGTGCCACCAGAGTTGAGGATGGAGTACATGGACAAATTGCAGGTAATTTTTTTTAAATTTTTTTTTCTATATTTTTTCTTTCTTTGTCAATATATTGAACTTTTGTTTTTCATTTCATGCAGAGCACATACGATGTAGACTTTCGCACCCCGGAACTGCTGCAATGGATAGATGGGCGAGCCCAGGCCGCGAAAAAGCAACAGAAAAATGATTACAAGAGGTTGTACAATGTCTACCATGATGCGCTTCAGCGTAATGGTATCCCATACAAACTAGCTGGGAAGAAGGAGTAGTGGAGGTGGCTCGTGAATCATTATGACTCCAAATTGATGCGGGTATTTCTCTCAAACTCGTATAATATTCATTTAAATTTTGTACCTATTCTTCTTTACTAAAATTCATTTTATGTATTTGGATAGGAATTGGGGAAGGAAATGGCTGAACATCGAAAGAAAAATCAAAATCATAACTCTAGTCCAATATCATTCAGAAGCTCGTCCGAAGAGTTGTCGAGACAGAGAGAGGAACAAGGTCTGGTAGTTGTTGCGGCGAACATAAAGGACAACCTTGCATATTACGCGGACGTCAAAGACCTAGAACGGAAGAAGCACCGGGTAATTTTAAGAATGTATTTTATTTTAGATTATCGCTCCTTAAAATCATATTAATGTTTATTTTATTACTTTCAGGACTGCGTCCAGAAATTATTCGAATAGTGGTGTGCGACCCACAACGACCCAATGATGCTGGAAAAAGAGGAAGATTTGATGAAGCGAGCCCATATAATGGTATACAACCGACCCCGTCCCCTGAGAGGTCGATATATCAGATTGTTCGGCAGAACTGCTATGAGGCCACCTAAGGCTATACAACCAGGCGAGGGGAGTTCGCAGATAGCAGCATTTGTACAAAGGACAGATGAGGAAATCCAACGCCTCAAAGAGAAAAATCAAACACTAGCTACACAACTTATCGAAACCCGAGAGGAACTAGCCCAACAAGTTGCCGAGCAAGTGGCCCAATAGCTTGCAAATGCAACAGAGATGGAGAGGAAGCGTAAAGCATTTGGAAGAAAATTGCATCATCACATGCGTGATCCGACCAGTTTCCCAATGCCCGAATCACCGACCGACTCGGAAGATGAGGATGCTTAGGTTGTTTTTATTCTCTCATACTTAAACTTTTTTTATAATTCAGTAACTTTATAACGTTTAATTTTGAAAACGTATGGATCTTGAATGTTATTTGTTGTTGTGGTTTTGACAACGTTATTGCTATTCGCCGATGATATGATGATTGTTGTTTGATATAGATGTGTTTCATATTGAGGTATTAAATAAATCATTGCAAGGAATTAGATTTTGGATGCCAATTTCTAACAATAATTTTTTTTAAACTCACTGCCATAAAGCCTGCACACTTACAAAAAAGTGCAGGCATCAGCTCCTGACTGCGTACATAGTCAAGTGCGCAGTTATTACTAAGTGACTGCGCAAATGAAAATGCGCGCACTTGTTAACTCTTGACTGCACACATGTTTAAGTGCGCATCAGTTAAATCCTCACTACGCTGATGTTTAAGAGCACAGTTGTTAACTCATGACTGCGCCCAGGCTCAACTGCGCAGTTGTTAACTCCTGACTGCGGAAATTAACATGTGCACAGTTGTTAACTCCTAACTGCGTACATATAGAAACGTGTGCGCAGTCGTTGTCTTCTACCTGCCGTTTATCAACAGGGAGAAAACGCCTGCGCACTGTGCGCCGTCTTAACTAACTATCTGGGTTTTTGAGAGGATAATTAGCGAATCAAGAAAACTGAGTTTTTTTCGTCGATGTCACGTCGGACTTTGTTTGATACGTAACGACAAAAAGGGTCGGGCAAACTTTTGGACACGGCACGAAACCATATAGGCGAGCCCATTGGGCTCGGCCCATGAGGTCACAAGACTGGCCCAAACAAGGGCCCATTATGGGCCCTTTATGGGCCCAATAAGCCTCAAGTGGCCAGCCCACATTGGTGGGTCCAAGAGTGGGGGCCACACAACACCATGCTTGGTTGGTGATTGTGTATTAAGAGGTGAGTGATTTAAGGGGTATGGGTGATGACACTTTAAGCCCATACCAATCACTTTTAGACCCATGCTTATGAGTTGGATGATGAAGGTAAATATTTAATATTGATTCATTACACAAAATAATCACACAACTCTCAAAAAGCCCTCTCTCTCTCTCTAGTGGCCGGCCACCCTTGCTCTCTCCTCTCATCTTGCTGTCTTGTTCTTCATTTAATTGTTCTAGTAGGAAAATAAGTGAAGGATCTTCAAGATCATCCCCTTGGTGTGGACTTGCTTTAGAGAAGAAGATCCGAAAGTTCTTCTTTATCGATTCAACAAAGACTTAAAGGTAAACATCTTGTGGAATAGATTTTGCCTTGGGATTTAACGGGTTATGTTCTTGGACAAGGTTTGGAGTAGATTTTGTTAAACGCTTCCGCTATCTCGATGATCTAGAACGCTCCAAAACCCTACAGTGGTATCAGAGGATGGTTAACCCTCTTAATCTTTGTCTTGTTGAACTTGTTTCGGTTTTATGATTATTTGCATGCCAAAATTGTTGATAACATATTTTTAATGCTTTTTGGGAAAATTGCATGAAAAATGTTATTTTGGTGAAAATATATTGAATTTGGAATTTTTCGAAAATTATTGGATTTGTCGGGTTCGAGAAGAGACTCTCGAGGAGCTGGATCGGAGGTACCAGAAGGAGGTCACCAGAGGCCGGGGAGGCCGGCGGTGACCGGAGCCGTCCCCACTCTTGGCCGAGGCCGAGAATAGAGGCAAGCTCGGTTTGGGCTTTCCAAAGCCCAAACCGAGCCGTGGTGTTGGGCTCGGCCCAATGGGCTTCGGCCCGTTGAGCTTGGCCCGACTTGGTTCGTGCACGGTGTTTGATCCGTGGCATGAACCCGCGATCCAATATTTCAAAAACTTTCAAAATTTAATCGGTTTCGATAAACCGTTTTTCGAAAAGGTCTAGTTTCGATAAACCCGACCAAGCAACTTGGCAAAATTAAAACCGGAATAATTGCATATTATTTGATAACATGTTTGTGTGATGATATGTTGGATGATGTGATGAGATGTATGATGCATTAGTAGCCCATTAGATTTTATCGATTTCACGGTTTGCACACCGTTAGTGTTAGCGTGTAATTATTCTTTTATTCGAGCCCATGAAGTGTAATTACATTTTATCCGGTCTACGAACCGAGTATTAATTGTAATTACTACTCAAACCGAGCCGTGGTGTTGGGCTCGGCCCAATGGGCTTCGGCCCGTTGAGCTTGGCCCGACTTGGTTCGTGCACGGTGTTTGATCCGTGGCATGAACCCGCGATCCAATATTTCAAAAACTTTCAAAATTTAATCGGTTTCGATAAACCGTTTTTCGAAAAGGTCTAGTTTCGATAAACCCGACCAAGCAACTTGGCAAAATTAAGACCGGAATAATTGCATATTATTTGATAACATGTTTGTGTGATGATATGTTGGATGATGTGATGAGATGTATGATGCATTAGTAGCCCATTAGATTTTATCGATTTCACGGTTTGCACACCGTTAGTGTTAGCGTGTAATTATTCTTTTATTCGAGCCCATTGTGTAATTATTTTTTATCCGGTCTACGAACCGAGTATTAATTGTAATTACTACTCAAAGATGAGAAGGATGGAAAATCGAGCACAATGACGGTCTTGGAGGAAGTCCAAGAGCTAGTGGGAGCCCGAATGAGAAAGACGAGAAGATGTGGTGACTCGTAGAATCCTAACATTAGGATGGGCTTCGGACCATTAAGAGTGGGCCCGACTTGGTTCGTGCACGTTGATTATGTTCGTGGATAAACCCGCGATCCAATATTTCGAAATTTTTTTAAATTTGATCGGTTTCGATAAACCGTTTTTCGAAAAGGTCTAGTTTCGATAAACCCGACCAAGCAACTTGGCAAAAATTATAACCGGAATAATTGCATACTATTTGATAACATGTTTGTGTGATAACATGTTGGATGATGTGATGAGATGTATAATGCGTTAGTAGCCCATTAGATTTTATCGCTTTCACGGTTTGCACACTGTTAGTGTTAGCGTGTAATTATTCTTTCATTCGAGCCCATAAAGTGTAATTATTTTTTATCCGGTCTACGAACCGAGTATTAATTGTAATTACTACTCAAAGATGAGAAGGATGGAAAATCGAGCACAATGACGGTTTTGGAGGAAGTCCAAGAGCTAGTGGGAGCCCGAATGAGAAAGATGAGAAGATGTGGTGACTCGTAGAATCCTAAGATTAGGATGGGTTATAAAATGCATATTTAACGCTTTATTTTTGCTTCCTTGTATTATTTAAATAATAACATGCTTGCATGCTTAGCTTATAAATTTATAAGCCATTACCTCACATGTAAAGATTAAAATCGATTTTAATTGTTTGCATGTTTAAAGCGTTGTGAACCATCATCGCACGGGTTGTGATGGAAGAGTTCAAATTTGAAACGTGTTTGCACGGGTTGCAAATGACGGCTTCAAATGAAGATAGTATGTGATACAATTAGAAACGTCACAACACGGGTTGTTGATGACGGGTTCGTAATTGTGCCAAATAATTTCGAATTATTAAACACAACCAAATTACAACATAATTTGAGTCAAGTGAGATGCCACCCAAATTCACACCCATGTAGAAAAATTTTATCGGTGTCGTGCGCCTTAGCGGAGCATTGATGGAATGGGTTCTATATGGGAATGGTAAATTTTGTGGGATGTCATGTGCCTTAGCGGAGCATCTGCACAAAGTTAACTCGTTAGTGAAGGTTGGTTGACTCGACCACGATTCTTGGCCTGAGGTCAAGCCGGGGCATCGGAAGGGTAAGCCGTGTGCTTTTGCACATACATTGACCAAGAGTTACACGGGTTGTAATTGGATGGACGTCCTACCTAAATAAGTCAATTGGAGCGGTGCGCCTTAGCGTACTTCAATTGACAAATAAGGGATCTTAGTTTAAAGATTCTAATCCTTAGAATCGGATGGTTGATGTTTAATTCGGATCTTCGTAAATTTATTCAACTTTTCGGATTAAATTTACTTTCTTCGTGTAGAAATGGCTAGTAATTCAACAAACTCGTCTAATTTGTCATTGAGGACTATACTCGAAAAGTGTAAACTCAACGGGACAAATTATCTGGACTGGGACAGGAATTTACGACTTGTGTTAAAGTTGGAACGCAGGGAGTACGTTCTTGACAAGGCTATCCCGGTGGAGCCAGCTGCCAACGCAACGAGGGTCGTTAGGGATGCGTACCAGAAACACTTTAGCGACTTTATCGACGTTGCGTGTGTCATGCTGGGCTGCATGGAGGCGGACCTCCAGAAGCAGTTTATGGAGCTATCCCATGATCCGTTTGCAATGTTTGCACAGATCAAGGATATGTTCAAAGAGAAAGTACGTATTGAAAAATTCTCCGAGAACTCATTGCCTGCAAGATGTCAGCAGGCAGGTCCGTAGGTCCACATGTCATACGCATGAAGGGACATTTCGATCATATGACTAGTCTCAGAATGACTATGGAGAAAGAAATGGTTGTGAATTTTATTCTGCAATCTCTTCCTCATGCATATGGTGGGTTCGTCATGAACTATCACATGCATGACATGGACAAGACCGCATCTGAGTTGCACAGCATGTTAGTGACTGCCGAGAAGAGCATAAAGGGTAGTTCGCCCAAAAGTGTTCTTATTGTCAAGAAGGGATCCAGCTTCAAAGCTGATGGTGGCAAGGGTAAAGCCCCAATGTACTTGGCAGAAAAGATCAGACGACCATTTGTTCCTAAACCTTCCATACTCGTGAAGGGCAAGGGGAAGGCAAAGGAGTCGGCCTGTTTCTACTGTCAAAAGCCTGGTCATTAGAAGAAAGACTGTCAGCAGCTGAAGGAGGATCAGAAGAAGGGCGGTGGGGCCGCTACTTCGTCAGGTATTCCATTAGAGCTAAATCTATCTACTATAAATCCTTGGGTACTAGACACTGGAGCTGAGTCTCATGTCCGTGCGGATATGCAGGTGTTGCATAGTAGAAGAGATATGGGGGAAAGCGAGGTGGACCTAAGAGTTGGGAACAACGTGAGAGTTGCCGCAACTGCCGTGGGTTCTGTTAACCTTGTTTTGCCTAGTGGGCTTGTAATTAAACTTTCTGATGTGTTTTGCGTACTTACTTTCAGCAGGAATATTATATCGATATCTCTTCTTGAAAAAGAAGGTTATTATTTTAATATTAAGAACGGGTTTTTTAATTTTATGCGCAACAACATGTATTATGGAAAAACTCACACTGTTGGAGGTTTATACATATTGAATATGCAAAACTGGAGATCGAACATGCTCTATAATATAAATGCTAAGAGTTTAAAAGCTAATGATTTAGACCAAACTATAATCTGGCATTGTCGTCTAGGTCACATAAATGAGAAACGCATCTCAGCGCTTCATAAGCGTGGACTTCTAAGTCAATTCGAATTCCAACGATTGATAGATGCGAAGCTTGTTTAATGGGCAAGATGACTAAAGCACCCTTCACTGGTTTAGGTGAGAGGGCATGTTGAAATTCTGATCGGCTTAGTGGTGCAAGATGCCACACACAATGTTACACAGAATGCTATAACGTTGTGTCTGACTTCTTGGGTAGATAAAGCAGGACAGTAAATAGAAAGCTATAAGTAATGACACAGCAGATTGTTTACCCAGTTCGGTGCAACGTCACCTACATCTGGGGGCTCTCAGCCTAGTGGAAAGATTTCACTTATCAGTAATCCGTCAGAACATACAAGTACCTGTGATCCCTCCTAGATCTATACTTTATGCTACGTCTTACAGTGCAATCTATCTCAGAGTCTCCCCCTGAATCCAAGAACGTCTTGATTCCACTCTTCGAGCAATCGCCTTGCTCTGTCGTCTTCAAGTCTTCTTCAAGCTTGGTGGTTGCGTGCAATCTTCAACTCACGACTTCAGTAAACCCTCAATCACCTAACTCTCTATAGTTATGTGATACACAACATCCTAAGCTCAATCTGCAATTTCTCAGCCCGCAAACCTTCACGTCTAAGAACCTTGCAAATTGTTGCTAGGAAACAAATAAAGAACCACACAATTGCTAAGGGGGTAGCCTAAGCTTTTATAGCAATCGTGGATGAGTACTAACCCTAAAGGGTTTCCTCTTAATCACCGTCTTTCTTCTTTTCAGATTAGGAGTTGTTCTGCACTTTCCTAATCGTTTTCTTGCTGCACTGCCGATCAGGATGCTTGCCGAGATGCCGTCATCAATGTCACACAAGATGTCGTAGAAGATGCTTCGACATTCTTTGTAACATGTTTCTTCAGTTCCTTCAAAATTAGCCAATCTCGAAAAACGCCGTAACTACAATCTCCCCCTTTGGCTATTTTTAAGGACAACATTCTTCGTTGCATTCTTCGTCGCATTCTGCGTCGCATTTGTCGTCTCGTCGATCGGTAGTGTCGTCGCGCGTATCGTCGCGCCTTGTGTCTTTGCGTCGCGTCGTGTGTCGTCGCGCGTATCGTCACGTCTTGTGTCTTCGCGTCGCGCGTCGTCTCTATCTTTCTTCCTTGTATCATCGCGCGCGTATTTCTAATTTAAACTTACTCCCCCTTGCTGGCTCAAAAAAGAGACAAGGTACAAACAAATATTGCAACAAATCCAGGAAATAAGCAAACGAAATCAACCATAACTCACACTTGCTCTTAATCAGCTGTCGAGAGCAAGAGTGATACACTATTCACCAAATATTACAAACCATAAAAGTTGTTTAGTATTTCAAGAGTCAGAGAATTTCATAAAACTTTTCAAATAGACCTGCTGTTGGAACTTGCAGTCTCTGTAGCTTCTGTGGAGGCTTCTTGGGTAGCATCTTCTGGATCATTTGTGGGATCATCTTCAGAGCCTGGAGGAGACATTGAGTGCAGCAGGTTGGCGCAGTGAGTTCGGCGCTGCGAGAGGTGCTTCAGGGCAGTCTTTAAGTTTGCAATGTCCTCATCAAGCACTTCAATTTCTTGTTTGAGCATGACGGCATCCCTGTTGGTAGTCCTTGTGAGAGGGACGGCACTTGTGGCTCTACTGGTCTTTGCCGTGGCTTCTGGCCTGACAAGATCAGGAGCATGCTTCCCTTCAAACAACTTGTGGCTCACCACAATTATTCCTCCTCTTTTGCCCACCTTATCCGACGTTTTCAACACGCCAGGGTGTTGATGTACGAGTAATTCAGAGATAAGGGATGGAAAGGCTATGGGAATTTTCACAGCAAGAGATCTAGCATGGCGAACAAGATGATCAATCACAAATTGTCCAAAGTCAAATTTAGATCCAGTACCTATTTGGTAGATAAGGATTGCCAGCTCAGGTTTGATCGATGATGCGTGGGTCGAGGGCGCCCAGTTTGCAACTCCAATTCGAAAAAGAATGGAGTATTTGGAAGTCAGATCTGAAGCTGCCACGGTGCCTTTGGATGGCCATGTTCTGCTCTTATCTCCGGTGATCTCACGGAGGACTTTGCTGAGGTCGGGTGGTGGCATAGATCGAACCCTCTTCCTTCCCAGGAAGTCATTGATAATGTCGGAGGTGATTTCAAAGCGGATGCCTCTGACATATACCTTATCAAACTCTGGAGCATCTGGGGTACCAAACGTGGTAGGCAGATTTGCAATGAATTCTTTAACCAGAAGGGGATAGTGGTTGCCAATGTCGGAGACAGTTCTCATCAATTCTGCCTTCTCCAGGAGCTGTATAATGGCCTTTAGCCCAAGCAGTTCCGATGATAATGTCTTCTCTGGGTACGCCGTTCTCTGAAATACAAACTCCCACCTCTTTGTGCCTTCTGCTGAGTGAAACGACACGTTGTCGTAAGTTACACTCATGGTGTTCGTGGCCGTCTTCAGGGCCTTCTTCTTCCTTTCTTCCTCAGCAGGGACCTCTTCAATGTCATCATCAGTGGATTCATCTATCAACCTCCTTGTTGCAATTACTTTCTTCCCCTTTTCTTTGACATGCGACTTTTTCCTTTTGTTGCTGGGACCTCCAGCCTCCTTTCCCTCCTTCCTTTTCCTTGTTTCTTTCAATTTTCCAACCATGACAGCCAAACTTTCAGTTTCTTCTAGAACTTTTTTCTTCAGGGTCGACAGCACTGTGTGTGCCGTCTCAGCAGCTTCTTCCATGACATCTTCTCTGGCATCCAGAGTGTTTTCTTCTGTGTTGTTGGTGGTGGCATCCTTGTTCTTCTCAGCTTCTTCCAGATCGGTCTCTCCGTTTCTGAGTTTCTTCTTTCTCTTCTTCTTCTTCCTCGGCTTCTTCCGAGTCAGCTATTTCTTCCTCTTCTACAACTTTTTCAGTGGCTTTCGGTATGACATATGTTCCTTCTTCTTCTCCTCCTTCTCCTTCCGCAATGCGTTCCAGCCCATGACTGACCGGAGTCAGATCCTCCTTTTCTCATTCCGGACGTATCAGTTCTTCTACCACACCTTCTTGAGGTGGGTCCTGGTTTTCTAGTAGTGATTCTAACAGATCACTGTTTCTAGAAGTATCGGCACGAAATCGTTACCTGTTGGTGTTGGAACTGCGACGATTTGCATGGAGGCCTCTCGATTTTCCTGGCCAAGATCATTCTCTCTTTCTGTCCCAGTTAGGTCAGACATTGAGAAAGCAGCACTTCCGGTCCGGGACTTCTTGTGAACTCGAGTAAAAACTGGTATTGGGGCTTTCTCTGGTGAAGCCTCTTTGATAATTTCTTCTGACTTTTTCAGGGTTTTTTGCCCTTTGATTCGCACTCCATGCTTGTTTGTCTTCGCTCTACTGCTTCTGGAGCCTTTTGCTTCAGCTTTCTTTGAAGCGGTGGCTTCCTTTGGGCTACTGTGCTTCTAGTTTTCACCATTGTTGTTTGAGAGATTTGCAGAGAGTGAATGGTGAAGGAGATGAGAGCGAGCACAAAGAGGAGGCAGACTAGGTTTTTGAAAACGATTCAAATCTTCTTTAGCGTCTGACTGTATCTTTCCTTTTCTTTTATATGGGCTTTTGATATGCCTGGCCCAATGACATTCGTTGGTTTTTAGACCGGTTCATGAAGAGGTACCAACACTTCCTCTCAACCGTTTCTGTATCTCCTTTACTGGTCGTTGATGGAACACAGACCAAGTGATGATTTGAGATCCTCAAATCTGCTCGCGTCTAGTGCCTTCGTGAAAATATCAGCTAGTTGCTTCTCTGTTGAGATGTGCTCTAGGATGATGTTCTTGTCTTCGACCAGCTCTCGAATGAAGTGGTGCCGAATGTCAATGAGTTTGGTCTTACTGTGTTGGACAGGATTTTTGGAGATGTTGATGGCACTGACATTATCACAATATAAAGTCATGGCATCCTGTCTGACATTGTATTCGACTAACATCTGCTTCATCCACAGTAGTTGTGTGCAGCTACTCCCAGCTGCAATATACTCCGATTCGGCAGTGGAAAGGGCAGTACAGTTTTGCTTTTTACTAAACCATGATATGAGATTGTTGCCAAGGAAGAAGCACCCTCCAGATGTGCTTTTCCTATCCGATGTGTTTCCAGCCCAATCGGCATCACAATACCCCACCAAGGTAGATGATGTGTCGAATGAGTATAATAAACCCAAGTCTGTGGTCCCAGATATATATCTGATAATTTTTTTGGCTTGGGAGAGATGACTAACCTTAGGATTAGCTTGATATCTAGCACATACTCCTACAGAGTAGGCAATATCTGGTCGACTTGCAGTAAGGTAGAGGAGACTACCGATGATGCTTCTGTATAGGTGTTGGTCGACGGCTTCTCCTGGATCATCTTTAGTTAGCTTGACATGTGTAGCTGCTGGTGTCCTTTTATGTGAGGCTTTCTCTAGCCCAAACTTCTTGACAATATTCTTCGCATATTTGCTCTGAGATATGAAGATGCTATCCTTTTGTTGTTTGATTTGGAAGCCTAAAAAGTAAGTAAGCTCTCCCACCATGCTCATCTCAAATTCTGATTGCATCTGTTGAATAAATATCTCTACCATCTTCCTTGACATCCCTCCTAAAACAATGTCATCGACATAGATTTGAGCTATTATTAGGTTCCCGTTTTCATTCTTCACAAATAGGGTCTTGTCGACTCCCCCTCTAGTGTAGCCGCTTTGGATGAGGAATTTTGTGAGCCTTTCATACCAAGCCCTTGGTGCTTGTTTCAACCCATAGAGAGCTTTCTTGAGTTTATACACATGATCAGGATAGTGAGGGTCAACAAATCCTTTGGGTTGTGATACATATACTTCTTCATTGAGATCCCCATTCAAGAATGCACTTTTGACATCCATCTGGTAGAGCTTTATCTGTACATGGCATGATATTCCTAGCAGGAGACGGATTGCTTCAAGTCTTGCCACAGGAGCAAATGTCTCATCGAAGTCGACACCCTCAATTTGAGTATACCCTTGAGCAACTAACCTTGCTTTGTTGCGAGTGATGTTGCCAAGCTCATCGGATTTGTTCTTGAAGATCCATTTGGTGCCTATGATGTTTCCTTCACTTGGTTTGGGCACCAGTTCCCATACCTGATTTTTCTCAAATTGAATCAGCTCTTCTTGCATAGCATTGACCCAATATTCATCATTGATGGCTTCATTGATGTTTTTGGGTTCTGTCTTAGAAACGAAGCAATATTTCCGATCATCTCGTTATAATCTTCAGGAGCTTTTGACCGAGTCCGTACGCCTTCATTCAGGTTTCCAATAACTCCAGAGATAGGATGGTTAGTCTGGACTCTTCGTGAGGGATTCTTGGTGCTGGTTTCAGGAACTTCTTCGTTATTGGCGACATCATCTTCTGTTTTGCTGCTAGCATCTTCTCTGACATCTGGAGTAGCATACTTCCTGACATTGTTGGGCGGGTAGGCTCCGTCTTCGTCCGTCGCATCTTCTGAGGCATCTTCGCAGTCATCATCAACGACAACATTGATTGAATCCATCATGGTCATGGTTCGTTTGTTGAAGACTCGGTATGCGCGACTATTTGAATAGCCAAGGAAGATGCCTTCATCGCTTTTTGGGTCAAGCTTTCGACGAGGCTCTCTATCAGCCAGTATATAACAAGTGGAGCCAAAGATATGGAAGTACTTAACATTTGGCTTTCTCCCCCTCCATATTTCATAATGAGTTACTGACATACCTGGTCGGAGAGTGACTCGATTGTGGATATGGCAAGCAGTGTTAAGTGCTTCTGCCCAAAAGTGAGTTGGTATGTCTTTAGCCAGCATCATAACTCTCGCCATCTCCTGTAGAGTCCTGTTCTTGCGCTCAACAATGCCATTCTGTTGAGGAGTGATTGGCGCTAAGAATTCATGTGCTATCCCTTCTGAGTTGCAGAAATCTGCAAACTTGCTGTTTTCGAACTCTCGACCATGATCACTACGAAGGTGGATGATTTTGCCAATTGTCTCTCCTTTTTCTCGTTGGACTTGGATGCATAGATTCTTGAATATCGAGAAGGTGTCTGATTTGTCACGAGGGAAGTCAACCCAAGTGTATCGTGAGTAATCATCTACACATACAAAGACATATCGTTTTTCTCCAAGGCTTTCAACTTGCATTGGTCCCATGAGGTGAACATGTATCAGCTCAAGTACTCGAGAGGTGGTGATATGCTGAAGCTTCTTGTGTGACATCTTGGTTTGCTTTCCAATCTGACATTCTCCGCAGATCTTTCCTTCTACTATTTTTAGGTTTGGGATTCCGGTGATAGCCTGCTCTGAGATTGCCTTTTGCATACTTCTAAGGTTTAGATGTCCAAGCTTTCGATGCCATAGTTTGGTTTCTTCTGCTTTGGAGACAAGGCACTTGGTTGCTTTGGTATGTGTCTCGGGAGACCAGATATAGCAATTGTCTGTTGAGCGAACTCCTTGTAGAATAGTGACCTGATCGATGTTGTTAACTGTACAGGCTTCTTTAGTGAATTTCACTACTAAATCCTGATCACAGATCTGACTGATGCTAATCAGGTTTGCCTTGAGTCCTTCTACAAGTAATGCTTCAGTCAGACAGGTGGCTTCTGGATGCTTGAGCACTCCTTTTCCAATGATTCGAGCTCGGATCCATCTCCAAATGTAACAAAGCAGTTTGTATATAATTTAAGATTGGAGAGAAACTCTGGAGTACCTGTCATGTGTCGAGAGCATCCACTGTCGAGATACCAGTCCTTGTTCGTTGAAGTACTTAATGATGTATATGCAACATTAGCTCGATAGGTCAGGTTCTTAGGTCTCCATTCAAGGCGAGTTGTCTTCGGAGGAGATGGGAGATGCCTTTGATATTTCTGAGCTTGCTTCCTCTTAAGAAGTTGAAAACAAAAAGGTCTGATATGACCTGGTTGACCACAGTAATGACATATCCATTGATTTTTATAAGCTGGTCTTCTGTAGCTTTGTTGTCTGCGTGGAGGATGTCTTCTGACAGTTTCTTGACAAGAACAGGTTGTAGACGATGTTATGGCTTTTGTTGTAGGTCGTCCTGTAGGATGAGTTGGGGCATCCTGTTGTTTCTTGTCAGCCAAGACTTGTTGTGGGACAAACTTTGTCCCTGTTGTTGAGGGGACAGCATGTGTGTACCCGTATCTTTGGACTGTTTTCCCACCGATATAATCTTGTCAAGGCTTTCCGTGCTCGGATTCATCATCTTTACCGATTTAGTCATGAGACTAATTTCTCCATTGAGTCTGGTGATTTCTCGTTTCAGCTTCACGATCGTCTCTAGAAATCTAGATTTGTCGTTGGTAAGACTAATGATCCTTTCGCCTTGTTGATCAAGTATCAGAGTTTCCTTGATCCATCTGGTGTGCAAGCCTTTGTATGCCTCGACTAGTTGCTCTTTAGTCCAATTCTCATTTGGAGTTGGATCATTATTGATGTCGATAGCATTATCAATATTACATGTAGTAGTAGTAGTAGTGAATGCAACAAAGTTGCTTACCTCTTCAGATCCACTATCTTCATTGTCATCATCTGATAGGGTGGCATTGTATCCTCGTTTTTGTTTTCTTCCCCACTCCTGTTTGGTCTGTCAAGACTACCTCCAGCTTGAGCTTTTTGTGGAGCTTTGTTTTTGGCATTTGCTGTGACATTCCGTCCACCCATTCGACTAAATCTTCTCATGGCTTTGTTGTAATTTTTTGTGAGATGGGCCATTGTAGCCTCGATGTCTTCATCAGAATCCGAATCCTTAGGATCTGGTTGCTTATGTGTTGAGCTTTTGAAAGCAACTCCTTTGTTCCTTTTGTCGATTTTGGGTAGAGACACCTCATAGGTCATTAGAGACCCCATCAGCTCATCAAATTTCAAGACCTTGAGGTCATGAACTTCTTCAATTGTTGTGATCTTCATCTTGAACCTAGGGCTAAGAGCACGTAGGGTTTTTCTTACCAATTTTTCATCAGACATTGGTTCTCCCAGAGAATAGGATTCATTGGCTAGATCACGAATGCGAACATTGAAATCTGCAATTGATTCATCTTCCTTCATGATGAGGGCTTCGAAGTTGGTAGTCAGGTATTGCAGTTTTTGTTCTCGAACCTTAGTTGTTCCTTCATATGCTACGGCCAGGATGTCCCATGCTGATTTGGCAGTTGTGCATGTGTTGATTAGTCTGAACACGTTCTTGTCAACACCATTGAAGATAGCATTCAGAGCTCGAGAATTTCCCAGTGATTCTTCATCTTCATCATCGGTCCAGTCCTTTTCTGGTTTTGGGCCGATAGGATTGCCATCACTGTCACTGAGTTGTGGTGCATTCCAACCATTGAGTACAGCCTTCCATGTCTTGTTGTCTAGTGACTTCATGAAGGCACACATTCGAGCCTTCCAATAGCCATAGTTGCTTCCATCTAGAACAGGTGGTCGATTTATGGATTCTCCTTCTCTGGTATTGTCCATCTTTGATCAAAATATTTGTTTAGGAACTCACCTAAAGCTATAGGTGCCCCCTCTGATACCAATTGAAATTCTGATCGGCTTAGTCGTGCAAGATGCCACACAGAATGCTATAACGTTGTGTCTGACTTCTTGCGTAGATAAAGCAGGACAGTAAATAGAAAACTATAAGTAATGACACAGCAGATTGTTTACCCAGTTCGGTGCAACGTCACCTACGTCTGGGGGCTCTCAGCCTAGTGGAAAGATTTCACTTATCAGTAATCCGTCAGAACATACAAGTACCTGTGATCCCTCCTAGATCTATACTTTATGCTACGTCTTACAGTGCAATCTATCTCAGGGTCCCCCCTGAATCCAAGAACGTCTTGATTCCACTCTTCGAGCAATTGCCTTGCTCTATCGTCTTCAAGTCTTCTTCAAGCTTGGTGGTTGCGTGCAGTCTTCAACTCACGACTTCAGTAAACCCTCAATCACCTAACTCTCTATAGTTATGTGATACACAACATCCTAAGCTCAATCTGCAATTTCTAAGCCTGCAAACCTTCACGTCTAAGAACCTTGCAAATTGTTGCTAGGAAACAAATAAAGAACCACACAATTGCTAAGGGGGTAGCCTAAGCTTTTATAGCAATTGTGGATGAGTACTAACCCTAAAGGGTTTCCTCTTAATCACCGTCTTTCTTCTTTTCAGATTAGGAGTTGTTCTGCACTTTCCTAATCGTTTTCTTGCTGCACTGCCGAACCTGCACTTTCCTGATTTCTGTCGATCAGGATGCTTGCCGAGATGCCGTCATCAATGTCACACAAGATGTCGTAGAAGATGCTTCGACATTCTTTGTAACATGTTTCTTCAGTTCCTTCAAAATTAGCCAATCTCGAAAAACGTCGTAACTACACAGGTGATCTATTGGGTCTAATACATTCAGACGTATGTGGACCAATGAGTACACCAGCCAGAGGTGGTTTAGGCTACTTTATCACATTTACTGATGATTTCAGTAGATATGGTTATGTCTATCTCATGAGACATAAGTCCGAAGCCTTTGATAAATTCAAGGAGTTTAGGACTGAAGTAGAAAACCAACTCGGAAAAAGTATCAAGGCACTCCGTTCTGATCAGGATGGAGAATACTTAACCGAGGAGTTTCTTAGTCATCTTACTGAAAGTGGAATACTATCTCAGTGGACTCCGCCAAGAACACCGCAACTCAATGGTGTGCCCGAGCAAAGGAATCGGACATTGTTGGATATGGTTCGATCGATGTTAAGTCTCACTGATCTCCCGATCTCCTTCTGGGGTTACGCTCTGCAAACGGCCGCATTCATAATAAACAGGGCTTCGTCGAAAGCAGTAGAAGGGACATCATTCGAGAAATGGTACGGGAAGGAACCCGTTTTGTCCTTCCTAAAAATCTGGGGTTGCGAGGCTTATGTAAAATGGTTGCTTTCAACCAAGCTCGAACCGAGATCTGATAAGTGCACTTTTGTCGGATATCCAAAAGAAACAAAAGGATACTACTTTTACAAACCGAGCGAAAATAAAGTTTTTGTCGCTCGAGGTGGGACATTCTTGGAAAAGGAATTTATTTCCACGACAGTCAGTGGGAGGGCTGTTCATCTTGATGAAGTTCTAGATGAGATGGTCACTCGGAACCATTGGACGACCCACTAGAAGAAGTAGAGCGAGAAGTGGTCGTTGAGCAAGAACCAATAGCTACAGTTAATGAGGACGGTCCGAGGCGGTCTGAAAGGATAAGTTATAAACCTGTCAGATACGGTTTCCTAGTAACTGGAGGTGATGATTTAGTATTAGTGGAAAATGATCCAGCTACCTTTCGAGAGGCCTTGGACGGAACTGACTCTAAGAAATGGCTGGAAGCCATGAGGGAAGAAATGCAATCCATGTCAGATAATCAAGTGTGGGACTTGGTGGATCAAACCCCTGACGTAAAAGTCATTGGGTGCAAATGGATCTTTAAAGTAAAGATAGACATGGATGGTAAACCTCAGACCTATAAAGCAAGACTGGTAGCAAAAGGTTATAGGGAAGTCCATGGAATTGACTATGAAGAGACCTTTTCTCCAGTAGCTATGGTCAAATCTATCCGCATTCTAATTGTCGTAGCAGCGTATCATAACTATGAAATATGGCAAATGGACGTCAAAACCGCCTTCCTCAACGGGAGGTTAGCTGAGGACGTTTATACGTCCCAGCCTGAGGGTTTTGAGGATCCTAAGAATAAGGGAAAGATTTGCAAGTTGCTCAAATCAATATATGGTTTGAAGATAGCATCTCGGAGTTGGAATCAGCGTTTTGATGAAGTTGTGAAACAGTTTGGCTTCATCAAGAACGACGATGAACCTTGCGTATATAAAAAGGCAGATGGGAGCAAAGTATTCTTCTTGGTGCTTTATGTTGATGACATACTGCTCATTGGAAACGACGTCCCTACCTTGCTCTTAACAAAGACTTGGTTAGGTGAGTGTTTCGCAATAAAGGACTTAGGCGAGGCCTCTTACATCTTGGGGATCAAGATATATAGAGACCGTGCCAAGCGGGTCTTGGTCTTAAGTCAAAGCACCTACATAGACAAAGTGTTGAGAAGATTCTCAATGCAAGATACAAAGAAAGGATTGCTGCCCATGCGTCATGGCATGAAGCTAAGCAAGAAACAGTGTGCGAAGACACCTACAGAGCTAGCAAGAATGAATGAAATCTCATATGCTTCGGCTATAGGATCTATAATGTATGCCATGATATGTACGAGACCGGATGTCTCGTTTGCCCTAAGCTGTACCAGTAGACATCAGTTCAAACCCGGTGAGGAACACTGGATTGCCGTTAAGGCGATTCTCAAATATTTGAGAAAAACCTAAGACGCTTTTCTTGTATACGGGGGAAGAAATGATGATCTAGTCGTCAAAAGATATGTCGACGCTAGTTTCCAGACAGACCCCGATGACTTTAAGAGTCAGTTGGGATATGTGTTTACGTTGAACGGTGGAGCATTTAGCTGGAAAAGCAAGAAGCAGGACACCATTGCCGACTCTACGACCGAAGCTGAGTACATTGCTGCATCAGAAGCGGCAAAAGAGGCTGTATGGATCAGGAGTTTCATGGCTGAGTTAGGTGTAATTCTAAACCCATCTAACCTAGTAGACTTATATTGTGACAACACCAGGGCCATTGCGCAAGCTAAGGAACCCATGGCACATGACAGATCCAAACATGTACTCAGGAAGTATCACATCATCCGCGACATTGTTGCTAGAGGTGACGTGAAGATCCACTACGTTGCATCTGATGATAACACAGTCGACCCCTTGACCAAGGCTCTTCCTCAAGCGAAACATGAAAAACATGTTAGGTCAATGGGTATAGACTGGGACTTAGATTGGAACTAGGGGCAAGTGGGAGATTGATAGCATTTTGTGCCCAAGTCCAATTGTTAGTAGCCTGTAAATGTCTATGTACATTATCATCATTTGTGATATATATAACAACGGATTTGTATTACTTATGTGTTGAAGTAATATGTTAAGCATGACCTGATTTATGACCACTAAAGTAGTAGAACCATAAATCTGTACGGATCACACTTAACGAGTCCCTGGTCAATATATGCTTCCATAGAAGCGACCAGTATGAGGATGGTTCTCAATGACGTAGTTCTACTTGTCATAGGGATGAGGGATCCCGGAATCATATCATAGATATCATGAGGTGATTGATATCGGACGACCCGCTTTGAATAGTGTTTTCATAGATTAAACCATGAACATATTCAAATGCGATAGCTTGTCATGATATCCTTAGACCAAGGAGTCATTGTGATCGCTATGCAATGTACGTGCAGCTTTAACTTGTGCCTAACGCTTTCCGTAACAGGATTGCAATAACGGGCATGATTGGGTGGCGGAACGGGTTGCATGAGTGACACGAAAGACGGCTAAGGGATTTATCCCTCATACTACCGTATGGGAAAGATATCCGTTAAAGGCCTCTTGATCGAGACTAACTGAGAGTAAGAGCATGGCCATGCCGGTGATACGGGTTATCAGTTCTCAGCCATCTCACATATCAAGTAACTGTGATTGATTAAACAAGAGTGACGACTCTATGCCTTGTGATCAATCGGGATATCTAGAGATAATAGGATAATGACTTGTACGCACAAGGTTAAGTCGAATTATCGATCGTCATGCACTGTGGGTAATCATAACGTCTTACTAGAGGCCCCTTATGATGGATCGGGCAAGAGAGATCTTTTGCGCCGATCTGCCAACGGTGGCATGAGCCTGGAGGGTCACACACATTCGAGACGGATAACTTGAGACAAGGAAACCTTAACGTTTCTTGAGGAGCAATGCATGGACAAAACTGAAGGTTTTGGGCCATGGGTTCGGTTTGAGAAAATAATTAGCGAATCGAGAAAACTGAGTTTTTTTCATCGATTTCGGGTCGGACTTTGTTTGATAGGTAACGACAAAAAGGGTCGGGCAAAATTTTGGACACGGCACGAAACCACATGGGCGAGCCCATTGGGCTCGGCCCATGAGGTCACGTGACCGGCCCAAACATGGGCCCATTATGGGCCCAATAAGCCTCATGTGGCCGGCCCACATTGATAGGTCCAAGAGTGGTTCTTTATTTGTGTGGTTCTTTATTTGTTTCCTAGCAACAATTTGCAAGGTTCTTAGACGTGAAGGTTTGCGGGCTGAGAAATTGCAGATTGAGCTTAGGATATTGTGCATCACATAACTATTTAGAGTTAGGTGATTGAGGGTTTAGTGATTGCGTGAGTGAAGACTGCACGCAACCACCAAGTTGTACGAAGACTTGAACTGACAGAGCAAGGCGATTGCTCGAAAAGTGGAATCAAGACAGAGTCTTGGATTCAGGGGGAGACCCTGAGATAGATTGCACTGTAAGACGTAGCATAAAGTATAGATCTAAGGTTGATCACAGGTACTTGTATGTTCTAACGAATTACTGATAAGTGAAATCTTTCCACTAGGCTGAGAACCCCCTAGACGTAGGTGACGTTGCACCGAACTGGGTAAACAATTTGCCTTGTCACTGTTTATAACTTTATATTTCTGTCATGCGTTATCTACACAAGAAGTCATACACAATGTTATAGCTTCATACGTAACATTGTCTAGTGCACTTTCGTCGTACCATTGCGAGGCTTTTGTAAAACAGTTTCTTGCAACCAAGCTCGAACCGAGATCAGATAAGTGCACTTTCGTCGGATATCCAAAAGATACAAAGGGATACTACTTCTATAAACCGAGCGAAAACAAAGTATTCGTCGCCCGAGGTGGGATATTATTTCCAAGACAGTCAGTGGGAGGACTATTCATCTTGATGAAGTTCTAGATGAGATAGCCTCTCAGGAACCACTGGACGACCCCTTAGAAGAAGTAGAGTCAGAAGTGGTCGTTGAGCAAGAACCAATAGCTACGGTTAATGAGGACGGTCCAAGGCGCCTATCATATACGGTTTCCTAGTAACTGGAGGTGATGATTTGCTGTTAGTGGACAATGATCCAGGTACCTTTCGAGAGGCCTTGGACGGAACCGACTCTGAGAAATGGCTGGAAGCCATAAGGGAAGAAATGCAATTCATGTCAGATAATCAAGTGTTGGACTTGGTGGATCAAACCTCTGGCGTAAAATTCATTGGGTGTAAATGGATCTTTAAAATAAAGATAGGCATGGATGGCAAACCTCAGACCTATAAAGCGAGACTGGTAGCAAAGGGTTACAGGCAAGTCCACAGAATTGACTATGAGGAAACCTTTTCTCCAGTAGCTATGGTCAAATCTATTCGCATTCTACTTGCCGTAGCAGCCTATAATAATTATGAGATATGAAAAATGGATGTCCAAACCGCTTTCCTTAATGGGAGGTTAGCTGAGGACGCTTATATGTCCTAGCCTGAGGGTTTTGAGGATCCAAAGAATAAGGGAAAGATTTGCAAGTTGCTCAAATCAATTTATGGTTTGAAGCAAGCATCTCTGAGTTGGAATCAACGTTTTGATGAAGCTGTGAAACAGTATGGCTTCATCAAGAACGGTGATGAACCTTGCGTGTATAAAAAGGCAGATGGGAGTAATTGTTGGGTTTCGGGGCATCCTAATCACGTTCATGGCAGTGGAAACAACCTATTAACCGCCCCTAACCTGCGCAAGATCGACTACAAAGTTAGATCCTTAGGAAATCGAGTTTTCGGATTTTACCAGAATCTGCCAAATAGAAAACCGAGACTTTGAAGCTCCATATGTCGAGATACAGATCTCTAATTACTTCGGTTCTTTTTGGAGATTAAACCTCAGCCAATTCTCTACATCTTTCGTGTTTTGCTCCGAACCTAGTTCGGACTATAAGACCTCCGTCTGGAGCAAAACATTTTTCCCATCTCGCTGGACAGACTCTGCAAACCAGTTAGCTTCTCGGCCTTGTATCTCCCAAACCAGAGCTCTTAAAGCCTACTAGAACAATGAAGTGAAGAACAAGAGAGCAAGAAGAGAGAGCAAGAGGAGATGGACGGCCAAGAGAGAGAGAAAGGGAGGTTTTGAGTGTGAGTCGTGTCTTCATTTGTCTACTTCATCAACACATAAGGCATGGGTTACTAAAGTGACAAATGATGAAAGCATGGGTTAAAGGCAAGTCATTACCCATACCCCTTGAATCACTCACCTCTTGATCAACAACACCAACTAAGCATGGTGTGTGTGGCCCCCACCCTTGGACCTACCAAGATGGCCGGCCACTTGGGCTTATTGGGCCCTTGTTGGGCCGGCTAGGTGACCCCATGGGCCGAGCCCAATGGGCTCACCCATATGGTCGCCTGCCGTGTCCAAAAAGTTGTCTAATCCTTTTTGTCATTACTTATCAAACAAAGTCCGACACGACATCGATGAAAATCTCAGTTTTCTCGATTCACTTATTATTCTCTCAAACCGAACACATGGCCCAAAACCTTCAGTTTTGTCCAAGTATTGCTCCTCAAGAAACGTTAAGGTTTCCTTGTCTCAAGTTATCCGTCTTGTATGTGTGTGACCCTCCAGGCTCATGCCACCGTTGGCAGATCGGCGCAAGAGATCTCTCTTGCCCGATCCATCGTAAGTGGTCTCTAGTAAGATATTATGATTACCCAAGGTGTATGATGATCGATGATTCGATTTAACCTTGTGCGTACAAGTCACTATCCTATTATCTCTAGACATCCCCATTGATCACAAGGCATAGAGTCGTCATCCTTGTTTAATCAATAATTGTTACTTGATATGTGAGATGGCTGAGAACTGATAACCCGTATCACTGGCATGGTCATGCTCTTTCTCTCAGTCATTCTCGATCAAGAGGCCTTTAACGGATATCTTTCCCATTCCGTAGTACGAGGGATAAATCACTTAGCCGTCTTTCGTGTCACTAATGCAATCCGTTCCGCCACCCAATCATGCCCGTTATTGCAATCCTGTTACGGAAAGTGGGAGGCGCAAGTTAAACCCCCACGCCGACTGCATAGCGATCACAAAGACTCCTTGGTCTAAGGATATCGTGACAAGCTATCGTTTTTGAATATGTTCATGGCTTAATCTACGAAACACAATTCAAAGCGGGTCGTCCGATATCAATCCCCTCATTATATCTATGATATGGGTCGGGATCCCACATCCCTATGATAAGCAGAATTACATCATTGAGAACCATTCTCATACTGGTCGCTTCAATTGAAGCGTATATTGACCAGGGACTCGTTAAGTGTGATCCGTACAGATTTATGGTTCTACTACTTTAGTGGTCATAAATCAGGTCATGCTTAACATATTAATTCAACACATAAGTAATACAAAGCCGTTTTATTCCTTAGAAACGATGAAAAACTATTACAGACATTTTCATACTATTCCAATTGGAACCTAGGGCACAAATGCTATCAATCTCCCACTTGCCCCTAGTTCTAATTTAAGTCCCAGTCTGTACCCATTGACTATACATGAGCTTCATGTTTAGGTTGTGAGAGAGCCTTCGTCAAAAGGGCCGGTTGTGTTTTAATTCGTCGTAATGTAGTTGATCTTCTCGTTATCTAGATAACGTCTAAGTATATATCTGGATTTGTTATGTGATCTGGGCACTTTAGCTTACGCAATGGCCCTATTGTTCTCACAAGATAAGCTTGCTGAACTGTTGTGGGATCATCCTGATCTACAACTATCAAGTCATTACCCTCTGTGTCTAAGAAGCCATATCTGACTGGGTTTTGACGAGATCTTTCAGACCTCCTTGGTCCTACAGGAGTTTCTGTTGGAATAGGACTTGGATCATTTACCTCATCGGGTACCTCTACAATCTCTGCAGGCTGTTATGTGTCTTCTCAAATTTCTTCAAGAAGCACAGAACTCCCACTAGGATTCTTGGATAAGAATTCTCTTTCCAAGAAAACCCCACCTCGAGCAACAAAGACTTTGTTTTCCTCGGGTTTGTAGAAGTAGTACCCCATGGTTCCTTTGGGGTACCCTACAAAGACACACTTATCTGCCTTGGGTTCGAGTTTATCACCAAGCAACCGCTTGACGTAAACGTCGCACCCCCAGATCTTGAGAAAATACAACTTAGGAGCTTTCCCTTGTAAAACCTCAATTGGAGTGGTCTCCACTGCCTTTGTAGGTACTCAATTTAATATGAATGCGGCCGTTTCTAGGGCATGACCCCAGAAAGATACTGGAAGGTCGGCGTGACTCATCATGGAACGAACCATGTCTAGCAGGGTTCTGTTCCTCCGTTCAGAAACACCATTCAGTTGAGGGGTTCCGGCGGAGTTAATTCTGAGAGTATACCGTTATCCCTTAGGTGATTGAGAAATTCCTGATTTAAGTACTCGCCACCTCAATCGGAACGAAGTGCCTTTATACTTTCACCAAGCTGGTTCTGTACTTCATTCTGGAATTCTTTGAATTTATCAAACGACTCCGATTTATGTCTCATTAAATAGACACACTCATACCTACTGAAATCATCGGTAAAGGTTATGAAATATCTGAAACCTCTCCTTGCTTGTGTACTCATGGGCCCACATACGTCTGAATGTATTAGGCCCAAGAGATCACTCGCCCTTTCACCTAAGCCACCAAAAGGCGCCTTTGTTATCTTACCCATAACGCAAGATTCGCATCTCTCGATTGGTGTGAATTCAAACGGGCTTAACAACCCACACTTATGAAGTGTCGAGACGCGTTTCTCGCCTATGTGGCCTAGACGGCAGTGCCACATCACTGTCTGATTTAAGTCATCCGACTTCAACCTCTTATTTACGTTATAGTTTGAACTGTAGTTAGTGTTATCAATATTTAAAATATATAATCCACCAACCATAGATGCAGTGCCATAAACGATATTATTTCTTGATAAAGTAAATAAGCCATTGTCTATGCCAAATACAAAACCAAGTTTGTCCAAACTGGACACTGAAATAATATTCCTACTAAATGTAGGTACACATAGTACATCGTCCAAAACTAAAATAAGCCCTATGGGCATCCTAAGACTAACAGAACTGACAGCCGTCGTTGACACCGAACTGTTGTCTCCGACTCTCAGATCCCGCTCGCCTTTCCCAAGGAGCTTCTTACTTTCTAGATCCTGCAATTTAACACAAATGTGAGATTCTGCTCTGGTATCAACTACCCATGTGTCTGAGAAAGTAACGTTGAGATTATACTCAACAACGTAAATACCTGATCCAGGTCCTGAAAGGTGTCCTCCCTTCTGCAAGCTCTTCACATAATCCATGTGCTGCCTGCAATCCTTCTTCCAATGACCTGGCTGCTAGCAGTAGTAATAGACCACCTCTGAGGTCGAAGTGCTCCCTTCGGTTCTAGGAACCGCTTGGATTCTCGGACCTCTAGGTGCCCTTGTCTGCCCAGCTAGATTTATTGGCGCCTTACCCTTACCTGACACTATTGGTGCCTTGCCCTTGTTGGAGTGTCCTGGTGACTTGCCAGTAGGTTTGCAAGCTCTTTTGAAGCTGACACCCTTATTGACCATCAGAACCTCAGGGGTCTTGGCCTTGAGGTTTTTCTCTGCTGTCACCAACATTCCATGTAGTTCCTTTATGGTCTTTTCCATATTATGGAGATTGTAATTTGTGATCACATCTCCATAAACCTTTGGAAGTGACATCAGGACAATGTCTAATTTCAGCTGCTCTGTGAATTTATGACTTAGACTAGCCAAGCGATCAAAGAGCCGCTTCATCTTAAGGACATGTGGGCTCACTGCCTCACCAGCATTCAGCCTGTTATAAAACAACTCGCTAAGAGTGTCGTATCTTTCGACACGAGCGTTCTTATCGGCCTCGCTGGCATCATCTGCAGGCTCAATCAAAGGTTTGTCTGTAAGGATATACTCCTGTCTGTCATACTGAAGTGCAAGCTTCAGGTTCCTCTCCCATACCAGGAAGTTGGTCCATGTCAGCCTGCTATTCGACAGACGAGATTTTAAGGCTTCACTGCCAGAACGTGTTGATTTCGGTTGTGACGATGCCATTAATCTATACATGAAAATAAATTCAATCAGATGCCATTAATCTTGTGTTTGAATCTAAACCAAGATCTCCGCATACCCAAAACTGAAGTGAGTTAATCTCATCGCCCCAGTTTTGGACATTGGAGTAGGACAGTCCAGTCCTTTCACAATTTCATGTGATTCTTGGCTAGGGCTTATACATTGTGTGTATACGGCATTGCCCTATATCTGATACCCTGGCTCAGATCATCTGAGAATCGCAGCCAAGTCAACCAATTTTCAACGCATGGTCCAATCTGCATGGCTACTACGCTAATGCGCACGCACCCATGCAAACTGGTCCATCTTCTATTAGAACCCATTCTCATGGATCCACGTTAATCGTATCCACCCATGAGTCTGAGAACTAATCGAAGTGATGAAAAGTGGGCGGTATCTAGCTTGACTTGAAATTACTTGCCTTTTAAATATTCATTATCACTGATCATAATTTGATCTTAATTTGAATTTATCATCTACAAATCCATGTAGAGATAATTTCAATTCCGGTTTACATGTGCGTGATTAACTAATTATTATTAATCTTTACACATGTGGGTGATGATCTAATTAACATGAACTTATGAAAATTAAATCACACATTCAACCATACATTCATAAACATAAATGTAAATTTGCTTTAGCTAGCCCGCTAACTCTACTGGAATAAACTAGAACCTATACTAGGTCTTGTCTTTCCTTATTCTCCTGGACTCCTACTGGCTCCACGCCTCCTCGGAATTACCGTCCTTCTCTTCGGTTCTTCTTGTCTTGGGACTTTGTAATTACATTTAATTTAAATAAAATAAATGATGTGACACCCAGGTCACTAATAAATTACAACCCATAAGCAACTCGCAGGTTGCAAACCGAAATTAAATTCTAAATTCGGGCTAACTTAGCAATCATGTTGCAAACACCGTGTTATCAAACAATCATGTTATCAAACAAGCATGTTATCAAGCAAGCATATTAATTCCAATTTTATCTTGATTTAAATCATAAAATACGATTTATCGAAACCATTTCTTGAACCGGTTAATTTCTGAATTAAATCGGTTCATGCACTGGTTTATCGAAACCGAACCGGTCTGAAATTTTAATTAATGATCGCTGAAAAAATTCTGGATTTTTCTGGGTCATATCTAACCCGAATCAAATTGGTTTGACCGAACCAAAATTGACCCGAGGGCCAATCAGGGTTTGGCCAAAACCCTAGCCGCGCCATGGCCGACCAGCCCGTGAGGGCTGGCCATGGCTTGCTGCCTGGCCAGATCTGGTCGGGCCGAAGCCTTCCACTGGTCGGAGCCGAGAGGCTCGGCCAGATCTGCCACGGACAGATCTAGTCGGCCTTCCCGTTCCGACCGATCGGCCTGTGGCGCTGCCGGGGTTAGCCTCTCGGCTAGCCTCGGCCTCCCACGGGTCTCGATCCTGATCTTACTCGATCAATTAATATTTTTCAGCAACATTAAAAAAATTCCTGCAATTAAATCATTAACCAAAACATATAATTTGCAATTTTTCCAATTGACAATACTGAATTAAATCGCAAAATAAATTCTACCCTATCATGCTCGAATACAAAATCATGCATAACCTAGCCTCTGATACCACTGAAGGAAATATTTGAGGGTTCCAATCATATAATTTGATGCCCATACAAGAAATTAACCTCAAAGTTCCATGTTTTAATACGGATCTTACATGATCATGAATTGATCATGAGATCTAGACTAGAATAAATTCAAATATTACCTTGAATCAAAATCTCCTTGTTACTAAATAGGATTTAGTAACCTCTAAAGATCGTCCAGGATACTCACAACGACCCTTACTAGAAGATCGAAGCAAGCAAAACGGACGGAGCGGGGAAAGAGGGGCTGGCCGAAATCGGCAAGGAGAGAGAGAGGGTGACGGCTAGGGTTTTGCAAAATAAATCTCTTAATTTTTTGATCTGAAAATTACCCTTTTATAACCCTTATTTGGACTTTAAATTAATTAAAGGCCTTAATGGGCTTAAAGCCCAAAGCTTTTAATTAATTATGTAGAGAAGCCCATTCTGGCTAGGCCCAGTTTAGCTAATTTAATTAAATCTATTTAATTAGATTATAATTAATTAGTCTTGCTAAACCGTTCTTGATTTCTGGTTTAATCCTAAACCTAAATCGGTCTAATCCAGTTTAATCCAAAACCGGATTTTGTCTCTCTCATGATTCCTCCATATGATTCCATCCGTTTTACTGAACCTTTAGTGTGTGACCCTCTAGGCTCACGACACATCGGCGGACTGGTAAAATTACCATTTTACCCTTTCCATCATGAGTGGCCTCTAGCAAGACATCATGATTACCCAACGCTTGTGATTATCGAGATTTCGACTTAACCTTGTCGTACATGAATCTATCCTTTTATCCTTTTGATATCTTTGACAACCACGAGACATAGACAAGTCATCCTCGTTCTATTGTCATGTTTCTTGATTCTGAGTTACCTGAATTATAACTGATACTACGTATCGACTGCATGGCCATGCTATTGTATTTCAGTTGTACTCATCAAGTAGCCTAAACTGAATCTGCTCACACGTCCGTATGAGGGATAAATCCTTCAGCGATCCATTGAGTCAACTTATGTAACTTGTGATCGAGCCAATCACAGTCGTTATTGTAACCCTTTTACAGGAGACGTTAGACTCAGTCAAACTCGTCACTCATTACATATTGACCTCAATGGTCCTTCTGTCTGAGGATGTGATTTCATGATCCGACATATGAGTATGTTCATGACTGTGTCTATGTAACATACTCATGATTGGGTCGTCCTATATCACCCCTGACTTGTGATACTATGACCTAACTCTGGCCCCCTTCTGGCCATGATCATTAGAGCGTGATCATTTAGAGTTAGCCTCATACCGATCGCTTTTGGTGAAGCTATTCTGATTGGGGACTGCTTAAGTAAACTTTTATCTGATCTGTAGATCTACTATTATGTGTTGACACATCAATAATACAAATCAAATCATACTTAAGATATTACTACAACACTTAGTAATATGAATGCCGATTTTATTTCAACTAATAATCTTTATTACATGATTAGATTGAAAATAGATTGTGCTAGGGCACAAAAACCCAACATCCTATAGCCGAAGCGTATGAGATCTCACTCATTCTTTTCAGCTTATCAGGTGTCGCCGGACACTAAATCTTGCTGAGCTTTATGCCATGTCGAATGGGTAAGAATGCTTTCTTGGAATCAAGAATTTTGAGAACCCACTCAAAACTTGTTTACATAGGTGCTCTGACTTAATACCAAGACCCGCTTGGTGCGATCTCTCTATATCTTGATCTCAAGAATATAAGCAACATCGCCTAAGTCCTTCATTTGAGAAACACTCCCTTATCCAAGCCTTTGTCAAGCGCAAGGTTAGGATGTCGTTTCCAATGTCATTCTCACATTCAGCACCAGAAAGACAATCATACACCCATTTGCCTTCTTTGAAACGCATGGCTCATCTACGTTCTTGATAAAGCCGAACTTCATCAAAACGTTAGATTCCAATTCTGCTACATGGCACCCAATCATGTCTCAGAGTTAGGGCCGTCCATGGCTTCTTGAAAGGTAGTTGGACCATCCTGATCCACTGTTACCAAATCGTCACCTTTAGACACGAGAAACCTGTATCTAGCAGGTGTACGATTGGTCCTTTCAGACTGCCTTGGACTATTCGGAATAACTGCAATAGGCGGTTCTTGCTCTACTACCAGCTCTGGCTCAAACACTTCTACAGGGTTATCCAGTGGTTCCTGAGAAACTGTACAATCCCGAATACCATCAAGATGTACATTCCTCCCACTGTTTTCGTTAGAGCCTGATTCAAAATGAATGCGGCTGTTTCTAGAGCATTACCGTAGAATGAGTTTGGGAGATCAGAGTAACTCTGATAATATCCCACTTCTCACAAGATGATCATGAAACTCTATGGACAAGTATTCTCCAGCTCGATCCGACACGAATCGTTTTAATACTTTTCCCGAGTTGGTTTTGTACTTCAGTCTTAAGCTCTTTGAATTTATCAAAAGAATCCGACTTATGTCTTATTGAATAGACATAATCAAGTCTACTATAATCAACAGTAAGATTTATGAAGTAGTGAAAACCACTCCAAGCAAGTGAACTCATTGGCCCATACACATTTCCGCTGTATCAGGCCCAATAGGTTACCCGCCCTTTCACCTTTCCCGATGAAGGGCGCTCCAGTCATTTTGCCCATCAAACAAGCCTCGCACATTTTCCCCCTAATGGAATTTGAATGGACTTAGAAGTCCGCACTTGTAAAGTGCTGAAATGCACTTTCTCATTTATGCAACCTAAACGACAGTGCCATATTAGAGCTTGGTTTAAATCATCGAATTTAAACCTCTTAGTGATAACGTTATATTATGAGCTTAAGTTTTCATATTCAATATGTGTAAACCACTGACTTTATTAGAACTTACAAAAGTATGTAATACACATTATGAAGTACTAATACAAGTCTACTGGACAAAGCAAGAGTAATGGAGCCTACAACAGTTGTGGCAACCCTGATTCTGTTCACAACTCCTAGGTCCACCTCTTGTTTCCCATAATCTCTTCTACTTTCCAGTTTCTGTTCATCCGTACAGATTCATGCCCGGTACAAATACTCATGAATCGGAAGTAGAAAGATTAAGCTCAATAACGAGTTTGTTGAATTAGACGAGTTTGTTGAATTACTAGCCATTTTCTACACGAAGAAAGTAAATTTAATCAGAAATGATGAATAAATTCACGAAGATCCGAATTAAACACCAACCATCCGATTCTAAGGTTTAGAATCTTTAAATCAAGATCCCTTATTTGTCAATTGAAGTACGCTAAGGCGCACCACTCCAATTGACTCATTGGGGTAGGACTTCCATCCAATTACAACACGTGTAACTCTTGGTCAGGGTATGTGTAAAAGCACACGGCTTACCCTTCCGATGCCCCAGCTCGACCTCAGGCCAAGAATCGTGGTCGAATCAACCAACCTTCACTAATGCGTTAATTTTGTGCAGATGCTCCGCTAAGGCGCACGACATCCCACAAAGTTGACCATTTCCATATAGAACCCATTCCATCGATGCTCTGCTAAGGCGCACGACACCGATAAAATGTTTCTACATTGGTGTGAATTTGGGTGGCATCTCACTTGACTCAAATTATGTTGTGATTTGGTTGTGTTTAATAATTCGAAAGTATCTTGGTACAATTATGAACTCGTCATCAACAAC
Organism: Geranium rotundifolium; assembly: GCA_963920655.1. Lineage (NCBI taxonomy): Eukaryota > Viridiplantae > Streptophyta > Magnoliopsida > Geraniales > Geraniaceae > Geranium > Geranium rotundifolium. Next base: position 30,331,871 of record OY987312.1, on the reverse strand, counting down.
CCGTGTTGTGACGTTTCTAATTGTATCATATACAATCTTCTTTTGAAGTCGTCATTTGCAACCCATGCAAACACGTTTCAAAATCGAACTCATCCATCACAACCCGTGAGATGATGGTTCACAACGCTTTAAACATACAAACAATTAAAATCGATTTTTATCTTTGCATGTGAGGTGATGGCTTATAAACTTATAAGTTAAGCATGCAAGCATACAATTATTTCTAATAACTAAAGCAAGCAAGCATAAAGCGTTTAAACATGCACCAATAGCCCATCCTATTCTTAAGATTCTACGAGACATCACATCTTCTCGTCTTTCTCATTGGGGCTCCCACTAGCTCTTGGACTTCCTCCAAGACCGTCATTGTGCTCGATTTTCCATCCTTCTCATCTTTGAGTAGTAATTACAATTAATACTCGATTCGTAGACCGGATAAAAAATAATTACACTTTATGGGCTCGAATGAAAGAATAATTACACGCTAACACTAACAGTGTGCAAACCGTGAAAGCGATAAAATCTAATGGGCTACTAACGCATCATACATCTCATCACATAATCCAACATGTTATCACACAAACATGTTATCAAATAATATGCAATTATTCCGGTTATAATTTTTGCCAAGTTGCTTGGTCGGGTTTATCGAAACTAGACCTTTTCGAAAAACGGTTTATCGAAACCGATCAAATTTAAAAATTTTCGAAATATTGGATCGTGGGTTTATCCACGAACATAATCAACGTGCACGAACAAAGTCGGGCCCACGCTTAATGGTCCGAAGCCCATTGGGTCGAGGCCAACACCACGGCTCGGTTTAGGCCTAGAAAAGCCCAAACCGAGCTTGCCTCCCTTCTCGGCGTCGGCCTAGAAGGGGGACGGCCCCGGTCACCGCCGGCCTCCCCCGGCCTCCGGTGACCTCCGTCCGGTACCTCCGATCCGGCTCCCCGAGAGTCCTCTCGGACCCGACAAATCCAATAAAAATCCGAAAAATTCCAAATTCAATATATTTTCCAAAAATAACATATTTCATGCAATTTACCCAAAAATCATTAAAAACATGTTATCAACAAATATGACATGCAAATCACCATAAAACCGAAACAACAAACAAAGATCTCGACGTCTCGTAGTGGTAGACCGCCTCTGATACCACTGTTGGGTTCCGGGGCATCCTAATCACGTTCATGGCAGCAGAAGCAACCTATAAACCGCCCCTAACCTGCGCAAGATCGACTACCAAGTTAGATCCTTAGGAAATCGAGTTTTCGGATTTTACCAGAATCTGCCCAGCAGAAAAATGAGACTTTGAAGTTCCATATCTCGAGCTAAAGATCTCCAATTACTTCGGTTCTTTTTGGAGATTAAACCTCAGCCAATTCTCTACATCTTTTTTGTTTTTCCCATCTCGCTGGACAGACTCTGCGGACCAGTCAGCTTCTCGGCCTTGTATCTCCCAAACCAGAGCTCTTTTGGAAAATCAGTATTTCACAAAAGTTGTAGCCCTTTAACTTATCTTTCAGGTCAATTGGAGCTCGGACGAAGCGGCTATGGCTCACGCAATGTCGGTAGCCGGAACTGGACAATCTAGACAGTTTCTCCATTTTTGCTTTTAGTCTTTGTTGAATCAAGAAAAAAGAACTATATGATCTTCTTCTCTAGAGCAAGTCCACACCAAGAGTATGATCCAATTAAGTGAAGAACAAGAGAGCAAGAAGAGAGAGCAAGAGGAGATGGCCGGCCAAGAGAGAGAGAAAGTGAGGTTGTGAGTGTGAGTTGTGTCTTCATTTGTTTACTTCATCAACACATAAGGCATGGGTAACTAAAGTGACAACTGATGAAAGCATGGGTTAAAGGAAAGTCATTTCCCATACCCCTTGAATCACTCACCTCTTAATCAACAACACCAACTAAGCATGGTGTGTCTGGCCCCCACCCTTGGACCCACCAACGTGGCCGGCCACTTGGGCTTATTGGGCCTTATTTGGGCCCTTGTTAGGCTGGCTAGGTGACCCCATGGGCCGAGCCCAATGGGCTCGCCCATGTGGTCGCGGGTCGTGTCCAAAAATTTGTCTGACCCTTTTTGTCGTTACTTATCAAACAAAGTCCAACACGACATCGACGAAAATCTCAGTTTTCTCGATTCGCTAATTATTCTCTCAAACCGAACCCATGGCCCAAAACCTTCAGTTTTGTCCAAGTATTGCTCCTCAAGAAACGTTAAGGTTTCCTTGTCTCAAGTTATCCGTCTTGTATGTGTGTGACCCTCCAGGCTCATGCCACCGTTCGCAGATCGGCGCAAGAGATCTCTCTTGCCCGATCCATCATAAGTGGTATCTAGTAAGACATTATGATTACCAAAGGTGCATGATGATCGATGATTCGATTTAACCTTGTGCGTACAAGTCACTATCCTATTATCTCTAAACATCCCGATTGATCATAAGGCATAGAGTCGTCATCCTTTTTTAATCAGTCATTGTTACTTGATATGTGAGATGGCTGAGAACTGGTAACCCGTATCACTGGCATGGCCATGCTCTTTTTCTCAGTCATTCTCGATCAAGAGGCCTTTAACGGATATCTTTCCCATACCGTAGTACGAGGGATAAATCTCTTAGCCGTCTTTCGTGTCACTCATGCAATCCGTTCCACCACCCAATCATGTCCATTATTGCAATCCTGTTACGGAAAGCGTTAGGCACAAGGTAAAGCCGCACGTACATTTCATAGCGATCACAAAGACTCCTTGGTCTAAGGATATCGTGACAAGCTATCGCATTTGAATATGTTCATGGCTTAATCTACGAAACACTATTCAAAGCGGGTCGTCCGATATCAATCACCTCATGATATCTATGATATGATTCCAGGATCCCACATCCCTATGATAAGCAGAACTACATCATTGAGAACCATCCTCATACTGGTCACTTCAATTGAAGCGTATATTGACCAGGGACTCGTTAAGTGTGATCCGTACAGATTTATGGTTCTATTACTTTAGTGGTCATAAATCAGATCATGCTTAACATATTACTTCAACACATAAGTAATACAAAGCCGTTTTATTCATTAGAAACGATGAAAAACTATTATAGACATTTACAGACTATTCCAATTGGAACCTAGGGCAAAAAATGCTATCAGTAAGGTAGTCTTTTTGGTGTTCTATGTCGATGACATATTGCTAATTGGAAAAGACGTCCCTGCCTTGCTCTTAACAAAGGCTTGGTTAGGTGAGTGTTTCGCAATGAAGGACTTAGGCGAGGCTTCTTACATCTTGGGGATCAAGATATATAGAGATCGTGCCAAGAGGGTCTTGGGCTTGAGTCAAAGCACCTTTATAGACAAAGTGTTGAGAAGATTCTCAATGCATAATTCAAGAAAGGACTGTTGCCCATGCATCATGGCATAAAGCTTAGTAATAATCAGTGTGCTGAGACACCTGAGGAGCTAAAAAGAATGAATGAGATCCCATATGCTTCGCCTATAGGGTCAATAATGTATGCCATGATATGTACGAGACCGGATGTCTCGTTCGCCCTAAGCTGTACCAGTAGACATCAATCCAAACCTGGTGAGGAACACTGAATTGCAGTCAAGGCAATTCTCAAATATTTGTGTACGGGGGAAGAATTGATGATGATCTAGTCGTCAAAGGATATGTTGACGCTAGTTTGCAGATAGACCCTGATGATTTAAGAGTCAGTTGGGATATGCGTTTACGTTGAACGGTGGAGCATTCAGCTGGAAAAGCAAGAAGCAGGACACCATCATCGACTCTACAACGGAAGCTGAGTATATTGCTGCATCGGAAGCAGCAAAGGAGGCTATATGGATCAGGAGTTTCATGGCTGGGTTAGGTGTAATTAAAAACCCATCTAACCCAGTAGACTTATATTGTGACAACACCGGGGCTATTGCGCAAGCTAAGGAACCCAGGGCACATGACAGATCCAAACATGTACTCAGAAAGTATCACATCATCCGCGACATAGTTGCTAGAGGTGACGTGAAGATCCACTACGTTGCAACTGATGATAACACAGCCGACCCCTTGACCAAGGCTCTTCTTTAAGCAAAACATAATAAACATGTTAGGTCAATGGGAATAGACTAGGACTTAGATTGGAACTAGGGGCAAGTGAGAGATTGATAGCATTTTTGTGCCCTAGTCCAATTTCTAGTAGTCTATAAATGTCTATGTATATTTATCATCGTTTGTAATAAATAAAACGGCTTTGTATTACTTATGTGTTGAAGAAATATGTTAAGCATGATCTGATTTATGACCACTAAAGTAGTAGAACCATAAATATGTACGGAACATACTTAACGAGTCCCTGGTCAATATACGCTTCAATCAAAGCGACCAGTATGAGGATGGTTCTCAATGATGTAGTTCTGCTTATCATAGGGATGTGGGATCCCGGAATCATATCATAGATATCATAAGGTGATTGATATCGGACGACCCGCTTTGAATAGTGTTTCATAGATTAAGCCATGAACATATTCAAATGCGATAGCTTGTCACGATATCCTCAGACCAAGGAGTCTTTGTGAACGCTATGCGGTCAACGTACGGCTTTAACTTGCGCCTAACGCTTTCTATAGCAGGATTGCAATAACGGGCTTGATTGGGTGGCGGAACGGATTGCATGGTTACACGAAAGACGGCTAAGGGATTTGTCCCTCGAACTACGGTATGTGAAAGATATCCGTTAAGGCCGCTTGATCGAGAGTGACTGAGAGAAAGAGCATGGCCATGCCAGTGATACGGGTTATCAGTTCTCAGTCATCTCACATATCAAGTAACAATGATTGATTAAACAAAGAAGACGACTATATGCCTTGTGATCAATCGGGATGTCTAAAGATAATAGGATAGTGACTTGTACGCACAAGGTTAAATCGAATCATCGATCATCATGCACCTTGGGTAATCATAATGTCTTACTAGAGACCACTTATGATGGATCGGGAATGAGAGATCTCTTGCGCTGATCTGCCAACGGTGGCATGAGCCTGGAGGGTCACACACATACAATATGGATAAATTAAGACATGGAAACATTAACGTTTCTTGAGCAAGACATGGAAAAAACTGAAGGTTTTGGGCCATGGGTTCGGTTTGTGAGAAAAATTAGCAAATCGAGAAAACTGAGTTTTTCCGTCGATGTCACGTCGGATTTTGTGTGATAAGTAACGACAAAAGGGTCGGGTAATTTTTTGACACGGCACGCGAGCCCATGGGCGAGCCCATTGGGCTCGGCCCATGAGGTCACCAAGCCGGCCCAACAAAGGCCCAACAAGGGCCCAAAAGCCTCTTATGGCCGGCCACAATGGTGGGTCTACTTGTGGGGGCCACACACCATGCTTAGTTGGTGTTGTTGATTAAGAGGAGAGTGATTTAAGGGGATTAGGTGATGACTTGCCTTTAACCCATGTTTTCATCATTTGTTACTTTAATCACCCATGCGTTATGAGTTGATGAAGTAGACAAATGACAAAATAATTCACTCACTCTCTCCCTCACAAGTGTGGCCGGCCACATCTCTCTCTCTTCTCTCTTTGCTCTCTTGTTCTTCACACATTAGTTCTAGTAGGCTTTTTGTGAAGGATCTTAAGTATTATCCTCTTGGTGTGGACTTGCTTTAGAGAAGAAGATCATCTAGTTCTTCTTTCTTGATTCAACAAAGACTAAAAGGTAAACTCTTGTGGAATAGATTTTGCCTTGAGATTTAATGGTTCATGTTCTTGGACAGTTTTTGGAGTTCTTTTTGTTTATGCTTCCACTATCTCGATGATCTTGAACGCTCCAAAACCCTACACGTGTCGCTTCAGTCTTATTCATGATGTCTGACGCTGTAGGCCCGTGACCCATTGGCAGATCGGCGTGAGATCCCATCTCACTCGATCCATCACCAGTGGCCTCTAGTAAGACGTAGCGATTACCCAATGTCCACGAGTGTATCGATCGGTTAGATATCTTCTGTCTGTCATTTGTATCACTAACCATTTGTTTTCTTTTAAGGCATATGTGATCAGAATGAGAAATAGAGGCGTCATTCTCACATATCCGATCTAGTTCCTAGACTTCGAGATGACTGATATGCAATTTGTGCGGCCGCACACTTCATCAGTCATGCTCATCAAGGGGCCCTGAACCATATCCTTCACAACGTCTCACCATGGGGAAACAAATCCCTTCGGGCGCAACGTTCTCTCCCACTACATCCCGTCCAAGAGTTAACAATGCCCGTTATGCCTGCCATGTTACTGGCAACGTTAAGACATGTCAAACTAATGGAGTGATGTGCATGTGAGCCACTCGCTCCAAGGTCTTAAGGCAGTGATTACACGACGACGGAGTATGCGTTGGTGACTTAATCTATGCGCCATACTCCTCCTCAGGTCATCGGATATCATCTTCCAGATGATATCCGTGATATGACCTCTAATAAGCAGAACCTGATCAAGAGTCATCATCACACTAGTCACTTGCGAATAAGTATTCGAATAGGGATCCATCAAGCATAACTTCATAATATCTAAAGGTTCTGCTATCCTTGTGTAAACACTAACGACTTTAGATGAAGTGATCGCTTGATACATTATCATAACACAATAATAATGTTAATGTCTTTCATTGCTTAACAGAAGAAGATTACATAGAAAAGACTTGGACTAGGGCACTAGATCTAACAATCTCCCACTTGCCCCTAGCTCGAATCTAAATCTTTATGTAAACCCATTAACCTTACATAGCTTTCATGTTTGGGATGTGAAAGAGCCTTAGTCAACGGATCGGGTGTATTATCTTCTGTTGCAATCTTACAAATCTTCACGTCACCTTGATCGATGTACTCTCGAATCAAGTCAACTTCCGACGTACATGCTTGGTCTGGTTATGCGTCTTGGGCTCCTTAGCCTGCGCTATGGCGCCAGTGTTGTTGCAATACAAGTTCACAGGTGCGGAAGGGTTTTTAATTACGTCAAGTCCGGCCATGAACTTCAGGATCCATACATCCTCTTTTTCCACTTCTCCAGCAGCTATGTACTCGGCCTATGTTGTAGAATCTACAAGGGTCGGCTGCTTGAAGCTCTTCCAGCTGAAAGCCCCACCGTTCAGTTTTAATACATATCCAGACTGTGACCGGGAGTCGTCTGAGTCAGTCTGAAAACTGGCGTCGACATATCCCGTCACCTCTAGCTCCTCATCTCTACCCCCGTAGACTAGGAAGGCATCCTTTGTCTTCTTCAGGTACTTTAGGATCGTCTACATTGCTGTCTAGTGGTCCTCTCCTAGGTTAAACTGGAATCTGTTGACGCAGTATAGGGCGTAAGAGACATCAGGCCTCATGCAGATCATGGCGTACATGACGGATCCTACTGCGGATGCATAGGGGATGCCACTCATGTGCTTCAACTCATCAGGTGTTGTGGGACACTGAGTCTTGCTGAGCTTCACTCCATGTCTTATGGAAGGAAACCCTTCTTGGATTCGTGCATCGAAAATCTCTTCAAGATTTTGTCTATACACGTGCTCTGGCTTAGCCCTAGTATCCTCCTCACGCGATCTTGATAAATCTTAATCCACAGGATATACGCGGTTTCGCCCAGATTCTTCATCTCGAAACACTTCCTGAAAGAGATCACCACGGGTTCCAATCGATGAATATCATGCAGCGGACGTTATGTAACCGTGGTGATCGAAACAAGCTATGATCTTAATGCAAATTCAACATGTTATATATATAAATATAAATCTGAAAGTTACCTCTTCTAATCGATGAAAACACAAGTATAGTATTTCTCTATCAAGTCCACACAAGCACCACAACCGAAGAGGTTTTCACTCAATAATTTTGCTATTAATTTTGAGAGAAGCTTGACAACAATGGAGGAAGAAGAGAGAGAGAGAAGTCGGCCTAGAAGGGGGGAGGAAGATGGAAGTGGTTGCTGAAAATTAGAGGAAGTTATGAAAATATTGGAATTTTAATTTGAAAAAATCAAATTGAATTTTTCAAATCAAAATTGAATATCCATCCTCCATAAACCCTCTATTTTCATTTGTTCCATTCATCACTTAAATCCCTAAATGGGCTTTAAGCCCGTTTAACCAAACCCCAAATCAAACCCATTAAATTGAGTTCTAATTTCGGTTTAGACGAAACGGTTCATTTTCCTCGAATTCATTTCTTCAACCGTCTGGTTAAAACCTTAGGCCAGAAATCTACCGAATCGTTCTCAATTTTCATCCATAATTAATTGTCATGTATCGTGCTTAATGCGTGTGACCCTCTAGGCTCACGAGCAATTGGCAAACTTGTAAAATTACTATTTTACCCTTTCCATCATAAGTGGCCTCTAGCAAGACATTATGATTATTCAATGTTCGTGATTATCGATTATTCGACTTAACCTGTTATCGTACATGTCACTGTCCTTTTATCAAACCGATATCCAGATCGATCAATAGGCATAGAATGGTCATCCTAATTTATCAATCCCTGTTTCTTGATATCTGAGATGACTGAAAACTGATACTAAGGTATCACCTGCACGGCCGTGCTCTTTCTTCAGTCATACTCATCAAGTGGCCTAAACGGATATCTTTCTCATACCAAAGTATGAGTGATAAATCCCTCAGACGTCTTTCGAGTTCACTGGTGTAATCAATATCAAAGCCAATCGAAGCCGTTATAGTTACCCTTTTACAGATAACGTTAGACTAGGTCAAACTTAGGTATTCGTTACATAGTGTACACAAAGACTCCTTGGTCTTAGGATATAATGACAAGGTACGATATGTGAGTATCTCATGACTGGATCTATGCACCATACTCACAATCGGGTTGTCCGATATCATCGACCTGATTATATCTATGATATAACTCCGGCACATACTTTGCCATGATCAGTAGAGCGTGATCACAAGGAGTTAGTCTCATACTGATCGCTTCTTAAAGAAGCTTAGCTGATCAGGGACTCATCAAATGTAATTCTTTCTGATCTATAGATCTACTATTAGTGGTTACACACATAATGACATAGATCAAATTACATTCGATATATTACTACAACACATTAGTAATATATGCCGATTTATTTATTCGGAAAGATGATAAAACATTACATCTGTAGATCACTTATATATTGGACTGGGGCATAACTCTAACAATCTCCCACTTGCCCCTAGTTCCAATTTAAGTCCTGATCTACTCCCATAGACCTTGCATGTTACTCATGCCTAGGTTACGGCTGAGCCTCTATCAAGGGATCGGTCATATTATCATCAGTCGAATAGTTTTTAATCTCCACATCTTCTTTGTATGTGATAAATTTCACGAGATGATGCCTCCTGAGTATATGTTTGGATCGGTTGTGGAATTTGTGCTCTTGAGCAATAGCTACGGCACCTGTGTGGTCCCACAACAAGCTTATCGGATCAGACGCTCGCGGCGTTGCATCTAATCCGATCAGAAAGCTTCTAATCCATACGACCTCTTTAGCTGCTTTTGTTGCAGCTATATACTCAGCCTTCATTGTACAGCTGGCAATTTTGGCTTGCTTAAAGCTTATCTAGCTGAAAGCGCCACAACTCAACACAAAATATATCCTGACAGAATTTTGAAATCATCCGGATATGTCTGAAAACTAGCATCGATTTTTCCTTTGACTGCTAGTTCTCTATCTATATCCCATACACTATGAATGCATCCTTGGTCCTCCTCAAATATTTGAGTTTGACCTTTGACATCAATCTAGTGTAACTGGCCAGGGTTAGATTGGAATCTGCTGGTATAGCTTCGTGCAAACGAGACTTCCACTCTCGTGCACATCCTGGCATACACGATGGATCCCACAGCCGAAGCATAAGGGTTCTTACTCATCCTGCTCAGCTTATCAGGAGTTCTAGGACTCTGTAGCTTGCTGAGCTTAATGCCATGACGCATGGGTATGTATCCTTTGTTAGAATCATGCATTGAGATCATGTCAACACTTTATCTATGTACATGTTCTGACTTAGCAACATGTCCTGACTTAGGCCCAAAATCCTTTTGGAATGATCTGCAGAGATCCTGATGCTTACATTAAATGTTGCATCACCTAAGTCCTTCATCGATAAGTACTTCCCTAACCAAACTTTGGTGGCAAGGTCGGGATGTGATTCCCGATGAATAAATACCAAGAATACAATATTACTCCCACTCGCTTTCTTATGTACGCAAGGCTCACTTTTGTTTTTGATGAAGCTGAGTTCCCTTACAGCTTTATCAAAATGAAGGTTCCAACTCCCTGAAGCTTACTTCAATCCATAAATGGATCTTTGCAGCTTACATATCTTTCCGGAATTCTTTGGATCTACAAAACCCACAGGTCGTGTGATATACACGCCCTCTAGTAAGTTCCTGCTAAGGAAGGAGTTTTGACATCTATCTGCCAAAGTTATGGCTAATAATAATCCGGAATAAACTGACCATTGCTACTGGTGAAAAGATGTCATCATAATCCATGTATTGAATCTGACGATAACCTTTTACAACCATCCTAGCCATACTGGTATGAGGACTTCAATCCATGTCAGTCTTGATCCTATAGACCTACTCAGAACCGATGGGTTTTATCCCAGGGGTTTGATCAACCAAGCACCAGACTTGGTGGTCTTACATGGACTTAATTTCCTCATTCATGGCGTTCTGCCATCTTTCGGAGTCTGGACTGGTCAAAGCTTGTCTGTAGGTTTCTGGATCATCCTGATCCACCAACATCAAGTCATTTCCTTCAGTGGCTGTGAAGCCATATCTGTCTCGAACATGACGAGATTTTTCAGACCTCCTTGGACCATCTGGAATTTCTGTAGGGACTGATTCATCATCTACGACCATATGAGGCTCCAGTACTTTTACATCTTGCATAGCGGGCTCTTGAATTGCTTCAGGCTGTTCCGTATCCTCACGAATTTCTTCGAGATGCATAGGACTCCCACTAGCTATTTTGAAAAAATATTTCTCCAAAAACACACCTCCTCGAGCAACAAGGACTTTGTACTCGCTGGGTATATAGAAGTTGTATCTCTTAGTTTCTTAAGAATACCTTACGAACACACATTTTGTCTGATTTGGATGCCTGCATCTCTACTACCCAAATCTTTTTAGGAAAAACATACTAGGATGTATCCCACACAATATATGACTATGGTCCATTTCTTATTTGGCTACTACGCGAAGGCGCACGCATCCTAATAGAACTGGCCATCTCATCCCGCTCCCATCCCAATGAATACTACGCGGAGGCGCACGCATCCACAGTAACGGGAGACGTAATGAGTGTCACATGGTGTACCTTCTGTGACTCTGGTCCAGCTCTTTTTTGGCTACTACGCGGAGGCGCACGCATCCAAATAGAACTGATTACCATATTCAGCTCGCATCCTAATGAATACTACGCGGAGGCGCACACATCCAAAGTAATGGGAGACAGAATGACTGTCACAAGGTGTACTATCGTTGTCTTCATCAGAGCCCGATTCAAAATGAATGCGGCCGTTTCCAGAGTCAAGTATTAGTTCAACTCTCTTCTGGCCTGAGTACTCATAGGTCCACATACGTCGGAATATATTAGACTTAATAAGTCACTCGCCTTTCACATAAACCTGTGAAAGGTGCCTTTGTCATTTTTCCCATTAGGCGAGACTTGCATCTTTTTGTTTGAGTGAATTCAAACGGACTTAAAAAGTTCACACTTGTGAAGTGTTGAAATGTGTTTCTCGCCTATGTGCCTTAAATGACAATGCCAGATTATAACTTGGTTTAAATCATTAGATTTAAGCCTTTTCTTATTTACGTTATAGCGATTAAGCTTACCAACGTAAATATCTGATCCTTAAGACGTGGATACCCACTCTTCTTCACATGATCGTTGTATTGCTTATAATCCCTTATTCCCGTGTCCCGGCTCATTGCAGTGATAGCATATCTCCTCCAATTTGTCCTTAGAATTCACAGCAGTTTTGGGAGCTGCTTGAACCTTTGAACGCTTGGGGTGTCTGATCTGCCGTGCAAGGTACCCAGGAGCCTTACCCTTACCCAGATCAGCTTTCTTGAAGCTGACCTTCTTGTTGACCATAAGGACCTCCTTGGTCTTGCACTTGAGGTTCTTTTCAGTGGTCACAAGTATCCCATGAAGCTCTGTTAAGGACTTTTCCATGTCATGCATATTGTAATTTACTATGAAATCACTATATGTATCTGGAAGTGACTGCAACATAAAATCCGCAGCCATTTTCTCCTGATCATCAAAACCGAGTCTGGTTAGATGTTCCTGAAGACATTAAATCTTCGTGACGAGCTTTCTCCTTGAACATTTCCTTGACTTCTGCCTTACAGGTATGAGAGTCATCTGAAACGTTCCTGAACTGCTTCTGCAACTCTGGCATCCTACTGCCCACCATAATGCATGACACGTCGATTTGGTTACTAAGGCACTTTGATAAGTATCCTTAGTGCCCTACCGGCGTTCCGCGGTGGCTCAACGGGAGGTTCCTTGGTAAGGATATATTACTTGCGTTCATGCTTGAGTACAAGCCTCAAGTTTCTATTCCAATCTGAGTAATTCACGCTCTTGAGTCTGTCCTCAATTTGGACTCTCAGTGCCCTATTACTCCTTTGTGTTGTGTTTTCCTTTTAGTTCTACATGGTAAAATTAATTAAAATTCAAGTTGGAGATTTAGTTATAAAACACTTGTCTGATTCTAACATTAGAATATGAACCAGGATCCTATCATACCCTCAATTGAAGTGAATGGAGGCTCATTGCTCCAATTGAGAGCATCAAGGTAGGAATACATCCATTTACAAAACCATGTAATTCCTTGCTAGGGTCTGTACTAAAAGTACACGACATACCCTATACTGATACCCTAGGTAAGCCCTAGCTGACAATCGTAGACAAGTCTACAAAGCTTGAACTATGGATAGAACTAATGTGACTACTACGCGGAGGCGCACACACCCACACAAAACTACCCATCTCATCCAGACTTTTTCTCTATGAATGTTACGCGGAGGCGTACCGACATCCATAGGGTCAAAGCCCTTTTGAGTGCCCAAACTTAGATGGTATCACGCTTGACTTGTAATTATTTGCGTTTAAGTTAATTATAAAAGTCTGATTGTATATCGATACAATCGTAATCTGGAATCATCAATTGCAAATCCATGCAAAGATGATCCTTTAGCCGGTTACATGCGAGTCTGATTAAATTCTGATTTTAATCTTTGCATGTGAGTGATAGCAAATCATACATAAACTTGTATATTTAAACTATCATACATTCATACATTCAAACATATAAATGTAACGATAAAATATGCATAGCTAAGCCCATCTTAAGTTCCTAAGAATCTAGCAATACTGATCCTAAAGACATGGTCTTCACGATCCAAACTTGCTCCATTCTTGTGAACTCCCACTGGCTTCGAGCGTCCTCCAATCCGAGTCTTCCTCTTGACTTGATTCTTGTGTCGGTCTTCGTGATTACAAATTTAAATAATAAAATGAAATATAAATCACGACACGCAGGCTGTATTTACTACAACCCAAAATTTAAGCAACACGCAGGTTGCAAAACCGAAATTAAAATGCAAATCTAATGGGCTTAGCTAGCATCATGTGGAAAACATCATGTTATCAAAGATCATGTATACAAACAACATGCTTATCAAACAAATAAATTATCCAAATTTTATCTTTCTTAAGTGTGGAAAATTCCGGTTTATCAAAACCGTACGGTTTAACTGATTAATTGAATTTTGAACCGGTTCTCGCTGGTTTATCGAAATTGAACCAAATCTGAAAATTAAATTTTTAGGGTTTCCAAATATTCTCGCGAACCAACCGGTTCAGCTCGAATCTGGTCGAGCCGAACCGGCTCAACCGAGGTCGCCCGCGGAGGCAACCACGGTGGCCCGTAAGGGCTGCCGAGGTCGCCCGTGGGGCTGACCGTGGTCGGCCACGGGAACGACCATGGTAGCCCGCGAGGGCAGCCAAGGTCACCCCTAGGACAGACCTGGTCGCCCGCGAGGCAACCATGGCGGCCCTCACAGGCTGCCATGATCGCCCGCGAGGGTTGAAAGAGATCACCACGGGCTCCAATCAATGAATATCATGCACCGGACGTTATGTAACCGTGGTGATCGAAACAAGGTTTGATCTTAATGCAAATTCAACATGTTATAAATATAAATATAAATCTGAAAGTTACCTCTCTTAATCGATGAAAACACAAGTATAGTGTTTCACTATCAAGTCCACACAAGCACCACAACCGAAGAGGTTTTCACTCAATAATTTTGCTATTAATTTTGAGAGAAGGTTGACAACAATGGAGGAAGAAGAGAGAGGGAGAAGTCGGCCTAGAAGGGGGAGGAAGATGGGAGTGGTTGCTGAAAATTAGAGGAAGTTATGAAAAAATTGGAATTTTAATTTGAAAAAATCAAATTGAATTTTTCAAATCAAAATTGCATATCCATCCTCCAAAAACCGTCTATTTTCATTTGTTCCCATTCATCACTTAAATCCCTAAATGGGCTTTAAGCCCGTTTAACCAAAACCCAAATCAAACCCATTAAATTGAGTTCTAATTTCGGTTTAGACGAAACGGTCCATTTTCCTCGAATTGATTTCTTCAACTGTCTGGTTAAAACCTTAGGCCAGAAATCTACTGAATCGTTCTCAATTTTCATCCATAATTAGTTGTCATGTATCGTGCTTAATGCGTGTGACCCTCTTGGCTCACGAGCAATTGGCAAACTGGTAAAATTACTATTTTACCCTTTCCATCATAAGTGGCCTCTACCAAGACATTATGATCATCCAATGTTCGTGATTATCGATTATTCGACTTAACCTGTTATCGTACATGTCACTGTCCTTTTGTCAAACCGATATCCAGATTGGTCAATGGGCATAGAATGGTCATCCTAATTTATCAATCACTATTTCTTGATATCTGATATGACTGAAAACTGATACTAAGGTATCACCTGCACGGCCGTGCTATTCCTTCAGTCATACTCATCAAGTGGCCTAAACGGATATCTTTCTCATACAAAAGTATGAGTGATAAATCCCTCAGACGCATTTCGAGTTCACTAGTGCAATAAATGCCAAAGCCAATCGAAGCCGTTATAGTTACCCTTTTACAGATAACGTTAGACTAGGTCAAACTTAGGTATTTGTTACATAGTGTACACAAAGACTCCTTGGTCTTAGGATATAATGACAAGCTACGATATGTGAGTATCTCATGACTGGATCTATGCAGCATACTCACGATCGGGTTGTCCAATATCATCGACCTAATAATATCTATGATATAACTCCGGCACATACTTTGCCATGATCAGTAAAGCATGATCACAAGGAGTTGGTCTCATACTGATCGCTTCAAAAGAAGCTTAGCTGATAAGGGACTCATCAAATGTAATTCTTTCTGATCTATAGTTCTACTATTAGTGGTTACACACATAATGACATAGATCAAATTACATTCGATATATTACTACAACACATTAGTAATATATGCCGATTTATTTATTCGGAAAGATGATAAAACATTACATATGTAGATCACTTATATATTGGATTGGGTCATAACTCTAACAATCTCCCACTTGCCCCTGGTTCCAATTTAAGTTCTAATCTACTCCCATAGACTCTGCATGTTACTCATGCCTAGGCTGCGGCTGAGCCTTTGTCAGCTATATTATCATCAGTCGAATAGTGTTTAATCTCCATATCACCCCTATATGTGATAAATCTCACGAGGTGATTCCTACTGAGTATATGTTTGGATCTGTTGTGGAATCTGGGCTCTTGAGCATTAGCTACGGCACCTGTGTTGTCCCACAACAAGCTTATCGGATCAGACGCTCGCGGCGTTTCATCTAATCCGATCAGAAAGCTTCTAATCCGTACGGCCTCTTTAGCTGCTTTTGTTGCAGCTATACACTCAGCCTTCATTGTAGAGCTGGCAATTTTTGCTTGCTTAAAGCTTATCCAGCTGAAAGTGCCACCACTCAACACAAAATATATCCTGACTGAATTTTAAAGTCATCTGGATATGTATGAAAATTATCATCGACTTGTCCTTTGACTGCTAGTTCTCTATCTTCATCCCCATACACAAAAATACATCCTTGATCCTCCTCAAATATTTGAGGATGGCTTTTGACAGCAATCCAGTGTAATTGGTCGGGGTTAGATTGGAATCTGCCGGTAGAGCTTAGTGCAAACGAGACTTCCAGTCTCGTGCACATCTTGGCATACATGATGGATCCGACAGCCGAAGCATAAGGGATCTTACTCATCCTACTCAGTTTATCAGGAGTACTAGGACTCTGTAGCTTCCTGAGCTTAATGCCATGATGCATGGGTATGTATCCTTTCTTAGAATCAAACATTGAAATCTTCTCAACACTTTACCTATGTACATGTTCTGACTTAGCAACATGTTCTGACTTAGGCCCAAAATCCTTTTGGAATGATCTGTAGAGATCCTGATGCCTACATTAAATGTAGCATCACCTAAGTCCTTCATCGATAAGTACTTCCATAACCGAGCTTTGGTGTCAAGGTCGGGATGTCATTCCCGATGAATTAATATCAAGAATACAATATTACTCCCACTCGCTTTCTTATGTACGCAAGGCTCACTTTTGTTTTTGATGAAGCTGAGTTCCCTTACAGCTTCATCAAAACGAATGTTCCAACTCCGTGAAGCTTGCTTTAATCCATATATGGATCTAAGCAGCTAACAAATCTTTTCGGGATTCTCAAGATCAACAAAACCCTCGGGTTGTGTCATATACACATCCTCTTTTAAGTTCCTGCTAAGGAAGGGGTTTTGACATCCATCTGCCATAACTATGGCTAAAAATAATCCGGATTAAACTGAACATTGCTACTGGTGAAGAGGTGTCATCATAATCCATTTATTAAATCTGACGATAACCTTTTACAACCATCCTAGACATATTGGTGTGAGGACTTCCATCCATGTCAGTCTTGATCCTATAGACCCACTAAGAACTGATGGGTTTTATCCTAGGGGTTTGATCCACCAAGCACCAGACTTGGTTGTCATACATGGATTTCATTTCCTCACTCATGGCGTTCTGCCATTTTTCGAAGTCTGGAGTGGTCAAAGCTTGTCTGTAGGTTTCTGGATCATCCTGATCCACCAACATCAAGTCATTTCCTTCAGTGGCTGTGAAGCCATATCTGTCTCGAACATGACGAGATTTTTCAGACCTCCTTGGACTATCTGGAATTTCAGTAGGAACTGATTCTTCATCTACGACCATATGAGGCTCCATTACTTCTACATCTTGCATAGAAGGCTTCTGAATTGCTTCAGGCTGTTCCGTATCCTCACAAATTTCTTCGAGATGCACGGGACTCCCACTAGCTATTTTGGAAAAATATTTCTCCAAAAATACCCCTCCTCGAGCAACAAAGACTTTGTACTCGCTGGGTATATAGAAGTTGTATCTCTTAGTTTCTTAAGGATACCTCACGAAGACACATTTTGTCTGATTTAGTTTCTTAAGGATACCTTACGAAGACACATCTCTGCTACCCAAATCGTTTTAGGAAAAACATACTAGGATGTTTCCCACACCATATATGACTATGGTCCATTTCTTATTTGGCTACTACGCGAAGGCGCACGCATCCAAATAGAACTGACCATCTCATCCCGCTCCCATCCCAATGAATACTACGTGGAGGCGCACGTATCCACAGTAACGGGAGACGTAATGAGTGTCATATGGTGTACCTTCTGTGACTCTGGTCCAGCTCTTATTTGGCTACTACGCGGAGGCGCACCCATCCAAATAGAACTGATTACCTTATTCAGCTCGCATTCTAATGAGTACTACACGGAGGCGCACGCATCCACAGTAATGAGAGACAGAATGACTGTCACAAGGTGTAATATAGTTGTCTTCATCGGAGCCCGATTCAAAATGAATGCGGCCGTTTCCAGAGTCAAGTATTAGTTCAACTCTCTTTTGGCCTGAGTACTCATAGGTCCACATACGTCGGAATGTATTAGACTTAATAAGTCACTCGCCTTTCACATAAACCTGTGAAAGGTGCCTTTGTCATTTTTCCCATTAGGCGAGACTTGCATCTTTTAGTTTGAGTGAATTCAAACACACTTAAAAAGTCCACACTTGTGAAGTGTTGAAATGCGTTTCTCGCTCATTAGGCAAGACTTGCATCTTTCAGTTTGAGTGAATTCAAACGAACTTAAAAAGTCCATACTTGTGAAGTGTTGAAATGCGTTTCTCGCTCATTAGGCAAGACTTGAATCTTTCAGTTTGAGTGAATTCAAACAGACTTAAAGTCCACACTTGTGAAGTGTTGAAATGCGTTTCTCGCCTATGTGCCTTAAATGACAATGCCAGATTATAACTTGGTTTAAATCATTAGATTTAAACATTTTCTTATTTACGTTATAGCGATTAAGCTTACCAACGTAAATATCTGATCCTGAAGACGTGGATACCCACTCTTCTTCACATGATCCTTGTATTGCTTACAATCCCTTATTCCCATGTCCTGGCTCATTGCAGTGATAGCATATCTCCTCCAATTTGTCCTTAGAATTCACAGCAGTTTTGGGAGCTGCTTGAACCTTTGGACGCTTGGGGTGTCTGATCTGCCCTGCAAGGTGCCCAGGAGCCTTACCCTTACCCAGATCAACTTTCTTGAAGCTGACCTTCTTGTTGACCATAAGGACCTCCTTGGTCTGTCCCTTGAGGTTCTTTTCAGTGGCCACAAGTATCCCATGAAGCTCTGTTAAGGACTTGTCCATCTCATGCATATTGTAGTTTACTATGAAATCACTATATGTATCTGGAAGTGACTGCAACATAAGATCTGCAGCCATTTCAACCTGATCATCAAAACCGAGTCTAGTTAGATGTTACTGAAGACATTAAATCTTCGTGACATGGGGACTAACAGGGCTCCAGCCTTAAGTTTGCAGGAGTTAAGTTCTATGAAAGTATCATATCTTTTGAAACGAGCTTTCTCCTTGAACATTTCCTTGACCTCTGCCTTATAGGTATGAAGGTCATCTGAAACGTTCCTGAACTGCTTCTGCAACTCTGGCATCCTACTGCCCACCATAATGCATGACACGTCAATTTGGTTACTAAGGAACTTTGATAAGTATCCTTAGTGCCCTAGCGGCGTTCAGCGGTGGCTCAGCAGGAGGTTCCTTGGTAAGGATATACTACTTGCGTTCATGCTTGAGTACAAGCCTCAAGTTTCTATTCCAATCTGAGTAATTCACGCCCTTGAGTCTGTCCTCAATCTGGACTCTCGGTGCGCTATTACTCCTTTGTGTTGTGTTTGCCTTTTAGTTCTACATGGTAAAATTAATTAAAATTTAAGTTGGAGATTAAATTATAAAACACTTGTCTGATTCTAACATTAGAATCTGAACCAGAATCCTATCATACCCTCAATTGAAGTGAACGTAGGCTCACTGCTCCAATTGAGAGCATCAAGGTAGGAATACATCCATCTACAAGACTATGTAGTTCCTGGCTATGGCATACCCTATACTGATACCTTAGGTCAGCCCTAGCTGACAATCGTAGACAAGTCTATCAAGCTTGAACTATGGATAGAACAAATGTGGCTACTACGCGGAGGCGCACGCACCCACACAGAACTACCCATCTCATCCAAACCTTTTCTCTATGAATGTTACGCGGAGGCGTACCGACATCCATAGGGTCAAAGCCCTTTTGAGTTCCCAAACTTGGATGGTATCACGCTTGATTTGTAATTATTTGCGTTAAGTGAATTATAAAAGTCTGATTCTATATCGATACAATCTTAATCTGGAATCATCAATTGCAAGTTCATGCAAAGATGATCCCTTAGCCGGTTACATGAGAGTCTGATTAAATTCCGATTTTAATCTTTGCATGTGGGTGATAGCAAATCATACACAAACTTGTATATTTAAACTATCATACATGCATACATTCAAACATACAAATGTAACGATAAAATATGCATAGCTAAGCCCATCTTAAGTTCCTAAGAATCCAGCAAAACTGATCCGAAAGACATGGTCTTCAAGATCCAAACTTGCTCCATTCTCGTGAACTCCCACTGGCTTCGAGCCTCCTCCAATCCGAATCTTCCTCTTGACTTGATTCTTGTGTCGATCTTTGTGATTACAAATTAAAATAAATAAAATGAAATACAAATCACGACACTCAGGCCGTATTTATTACAACCCAAAATTAAGCAACACGCAGGTTGCAAAACCGAAATTAAAATGCAAATCTAATGGTCTTAGCTAGCATCATGTGGAAAACATCATGTTATCAAAGATCATGTTATCAATCAGCATGCTAATCAAACAAATAAATTTTCCAAATTTTATCTTTCTTAAGTGTGGAAAAATTTCGGTTTATCGAAACTGGACGGTTTAATCAATTAATTGAATATTGGACCGGTTCTCGCTGGTTTGTCGAAACCGAACCAAATCTGAAAATTAAAATTTTAGGGTTTCCATATATCCCCGTGAACCAACCGGTTTAGCTCGAATTTGGTCGAGCCGAACCGGCTCAACCGAGGTCTCCCGCGGAGGCAACCACGGTGGCCCGTGAGGGCTGCCGAGGTCGCCCGCGGGGCTGACTGTGGTCGGCCACGGGAACGACCATGGTAGCCCGCGAGGGCAGCCATGGTCGCCCCTAGGGCAGACCCTGGTCGCCCGCGAGGCAACTATGGTGGCCCTCACGGGCTGCCATGGTCGCCCGCATGGGCAGACCGTGGTCGCCCGCGGTAGAGACCATGGTCGCCCGCGAGGGCCGCCATGGTCGCCCGTAGGCGACCCTCGTCGGCCCATGATGCTGACCATGGTCTGCCCTAGGGCATTCCATGGTCCACCAAGGGACTCGACCTGGTCGGCCATGGCTAACCCGAAACACCAAAAAAAAAATTATTTTCCAATTTCCAAAATCAATCAAATCTGAAATTTTTTTTCGATTTACATGCATGCTAAGGTGATGAACACATATAAACATAAAAATATCAGATTTAAACATATAGGAAAATACATAACAACCATGGCTCTGATACCACTGAAAGAGATCACCACGTGTTCCAATCGATGAATATCAGGCAGCGGACGTTATGTAACCGTGGTGATCGAAACAAGGTTTGATCTTAATGCAAATTCAACATGTTATAAATATAAATATAAATCTGAAAGTTACCTCTCTTAATCGATGAAAACACAAGTATAGTGTTTCTCTATCAAGTCCACACAAGCACCACAACCGAAGAGGTTTTCACTCAATAATTTTGCTATTAATTTTGAGAAAAGCTTGACAACAATGAAGGAAGAAGAGAGAGGGAGAAGTCGGCCTAGAAGATGGGAGGAAGATGGGAGTGGTTGTTGAAAATTAGAGGAAGTTATGAAAAAATTGGAATTTTAATTTGAAAAAATCAAATTGAATTTTTCAAATCAAAATTGCATATCCATCCTCCATAAACCCTCTGTAGTTACGACGTTTTTAGAGATTGGCTAATTTTTAAAGGAACTTGAAAACATGTTGCAAAGAATGTCGAAGCATCTTCTACGACATCTTGTGTAACATTGTTGACGACATCTCGGCAAGCATCCTGATCGACAGAAATTGCAGATTGAGCTTAGGATATTGTGTATCACATAACTATAGAGAGTTAGGTGATTGAGGGTTTACTGAAGTCGTGAGTTGAAGACTGCACGCAACCACCAAGCTTGAAGAAGACTTGAAGACGACAGAGCAAGGCGATTGCTCGAAGAGTGGAATCAAGACGTTCTTGGATTCAGGGGGAGACCCTGAGATAGATTGCACTGCTGAGAGCCCCTAGACGTAGGTGACGTTGCACCGAACTGGGTAAACAATCTGCTGTGTCATTACTTATAGCTTTATATTTACTATCCTGCATTATCTACGCAAGAAGTCGGACACAACGTTATAGCATTCTGTGTAACATTGTGTGTGGCATCTTGCACGACTAGCTGATCAGAATTTCAATTGGTATCAGAGGGGGCACCTATAGCTTTAGGTGAGTTCCTAAACAAATATTTTGATCAAAGATGGACAATACCAGAGAAGGAGGATCCATAAATCGACCACCTGTTCTAGATGGAAGCAACTATGGCTATTGGAAGGCTCGAATGTGTGCCTTCATGAAGTCACTAGACAACAAGACATGGAAGGCTATACTCAATGGTTGGAATGCACCACAACTCAGTGACAGTGATGGCAATCCTATCGGCCCAAAAACAGAAAAAGGCTGGACCGATGATGAAGATGAAGAATCACTGGGAAATTCTCGAGCTCTGAATGCTATCTTCAATGGTGTTGACAAAAACGTGTTCAGACTAATCAACACATGCACAACTGCCAAATCAGCATGGGACATCCTGGCCGTAGCATATGAAGGAACAACTATGGTTCGAGAACAAAAACTGCAATACCTGACTACCAACTTCGAAGCCCTCATCATGAAGGAAGACGAATCAATTGCAGATTTCAATGTTCGCATTCGTGATCTAGCCAATGAATCCTATTCTCTGGGAGAACCGATGTCTGATGAAAAATTGGTAAGAAAAACCCTACGTGCTCTTAGCCCTAGGTTCAAGATGAAGATCACAGCAATTGAAGAAGTTCATGACCTCAAGGTCTTGAAATTTGATGAGCTGATGGGGTCTCTAATGACCTATGAGTTGTCTCTACCCAAAATCGACAAAAGGAACAAAGGAGTTGCTTTCAAAAGCTCAACACACAAGCAACCAGATCCTGAGGATTCGGATTCTGATGAAGACATCGAGGCTACAATGGCCCTTCTCACAAAAAATTACAACAAAGCCATGAGAAGATTTAGTCGAATGGGTGGACGGAATGTCATAGCAAATGCTAGAAACAAAGCTCCACAAAAAGCTCAAGTTGGAGGTAGTATTGACAGACCAAACAGGAGTGGGGAAGAAAACAAAAAGGGACTTCAATGTCATGAATGTGAAGGATTCGGCCACCTCCGTAGAGAATGTCCAAATTTCCTCAAACAACAAAAACGAGGATACAATGTCACCCTATTAGATGATGACAATGAAGATAGTGGATCTGAAGAGGTAAGCATCTTTGTTGCATTCACTACTACTACTCCTACATGTAATGTTGATAATGCTGTCGACATCAATGATGATCCAACTCCAAATGAGAATTGGACTAAAGATCAACTAGTCGAGGCATACAAAGGCTTGCGTACCAGATGGATCAAGGAAACTCTGATACTTGATCAACAAGGCGAATGGATCATTAGTCTTACCAGCGACAAGTCAAGATTTCTAGAGACGATCGTGGAGCTGAAACGAGAGATCACCAGACTTAATGGAGAAATTAGTGTCATGACTAAATCGGTAAAGATGATGAATCCGAGCACAGAAAGTCTTGACAAGATTTTATCGGTGGGAAAACAGTCCAAAGATACGACGGGACTAGGGTACACACATGCTGTCCCCTCAACGACAGGGATAAAGTTTATCCCACAACAAGCCATGGCTGACAAGAAACTACTGGATGCCCCAACACATCCTACAGGACGACCTACAACAAAAGCCATAACATTGTCTACAACCTGTTCTTGTCAAGTAACTGCCAGAAGACATCCTCTACGCAGACAACAAAGCTACAGAAGACCAGCTTATCAATATCAATGGATATGTCATTACTGTGGTCAACCAGGTCACATCAGACCTTTTTGTTTTCAACTTCTTGAGAGGAAGCAAGCTCAGCTACAACAAAAGAAATATCAAAGGCATCTCTCATCTCCTCCGAAGACATCCCGCCTTGAATGGAGACCTAAGAACATGGTCTATCGAGCTAATGTTGCATATACATCCTTAAGTGCTTCAACAAACAAGGACTGGTATCTCGATAGTGGATGTTCTCGACACATGACAGGTACTCAAGATTTTCTCTCTGATCTTAAACTATATACAAACTGTTTTACTACGTTTGGAGATGGGATTCGAGCTCGAATTATCGGAAAAGGAGTACTTAAGCATCCAGGAGCCACCTGCCTGACTGAAGCATTACTTGTAGAAGGACCTAAAGCAAACTTGATTAGCATCAGTCAGATTTGTTATCAGGATTCAGAAGTGAAATTCACAAAAGAAGCCTGTATAGTTAAAGAATTTAATCAAGTCATTATTCTACAAGGAGTTCGCTTAACGGACAATTGTTATATCTGGTCTCCCGAGACACATATCGAAGCAACCAAGTGCCTTGTCCCCAAAGCAGAAGAAACCAAACTATGGCACAGAAAGCCTGGACATCTAAATTTTAGAAGCATGCAAAAAGCAATCTCAGAGTAGGCAATCACAGGTATTCCAAACCTGAAAATAATAGAAGGAAAGATCTGCAGAGAATGTCAGATTGGTAAGCAAACCAAGATGTCCCACAAGAAGCTACAGCATATCACCACCTCGCGGGTACTTGAGCTGATACATGTTGACCTCATGGGAGCAATGTAAGTTGAAAGCCTTGGAGGAAAACGATATGTCTTTGTGAGTGTAGATGATTACTCACGATACACTTGGGTTGACTTCCCTCGTGAAAAATCAGACACCTTCTCGATCTTCAAGAATCTATGCATCCAAGTCCAACGAGAAAAAGGAGAGACAATTGGCAAAATCATCCGTCTTCGTAGTGATCATGGTCGAGAGTTCGAAAACAGCAAGTTTGCCGATTTCTGCAACTCAGAAGGGATAGCGCATGAATTCTCAGCGCCAATCACTCCTCAATAGAATGGCATTGTTGAGCGCAAGAACAGGACTCTAAAGGAGATGGCGAGAGTTATGATGCTGGCTAAAGACATACCGACTCACTTCTGGGCAGAAGCACTTAACACTGCTTGCCATATCCACAATCGAGTCACTCTCCGACCAGGTATGTCAATAACTCATTATGAAATATGGAGGGGGAGAAAGCCCAATGTGAAGTACTTCCATATCTTTGGCTCCACTTGTTATATACTGGCTGATAGAGAGCCTCGTCGAAAGCTTGACCCAAAAAACGATGAAGGCATCTTCCTTGGCTATTCAAGGAATAGTCGCGCATACCGAGTCTTCAACAAACGAACCAAGACCATGATGGAATCAATCAATTTTGTTGTTAATGATGACTGCGAACATGCCTCAGAAGATGCGACGGCCGAAGACGGAGCCTATCCGCCCAACAATGTCAGGAAGAATGTTATTCCTAATGTCAGAGAAGATGCTAGCAGCAAAACAGAAGATGATACCGCCAATAACGAAGTAGTTCCTGAAACCAGCAACAAGAATCCCTCACGAAGAGTCCAGACCAACCATCCTATCTCTGGAGTTATTGGAAACCTGAATGAAGGAGTACGGACTCGGTCAAAAGCTCCTGAAGACTACA
Source organism: Geranium rotundifolium (assembly GCA_963920655.1). NCBI lineage: Eukaryota > Viridiplantae > Streptophyta > Magnoliopsida > Geraniales > Geraniaceae > Geranium > Geranium rotundifolium. The sequence continues at coordinate 30,306,327 of OY987312.1, read as the reverse complement.
ACGAGATGATAGGCAATATTTGCTTCGTTTCAACGACAGAACCCAAAAACATCAATGAAGCCATCAATGATGAGTATTGGGTCAATGCTATGCAAGAAGAGCTGATTCAATTTGAGAAAAATCAGGTATGGGAACTGGTGCCCAAACCAAGTGAAGGAAACATCATAGGCACTAAATGGATCTTCAAGAACAAATCCGATGAGCTTGGCAACATCACTCGCAACAAAGCAAGGTTAGTTGCTCAAGGGTATACTCAAATTGAGGGTGTCGACTTCGATGAGACCTTTGCTCATGTGGCAAGACTTGAAGCAATCCGTCTCCTGCTAGGGATATCATGCCATCTACAGATAAAGCTCTACTAGATGGATGTCAAAAGTGCGTTCCTGAATGGGGATCTCAATGAAGAAGTATATGTGTCACAACCCAAAGGATTTGTTGACCCGCACTATCCTGATCATGTGTATAAACTCAAGAAAGCTCTTTATGGGTTGAAACAAGCACCAAGGGCTTGGTATGAAAGGCTCACAAAATTCCTCATCCAAAGCGGCTACACTAGAGGGGGAGTCGACAAGACCCTATTTGTGAAGAATGAAGACAGGAATCTAATGATAGCTCAAATCTATGTCGATGACATTGTGTTTGGAGGGATGTCAAGCAAGATGGTAGAGATATTTATTCAACAGATGCAATCAGAATTTGAGATGAGCATGGTGGGAGAGCTTACTTATTTTCTAGGCTTCCAAATCAAACAACAAAAGGATAGCATCTTCGTATCTCAGAGCAAATATGCGAAGAATATTGTCAAGAAGTTTGGGCTAGAGAAAGCCTCACATAAAAGGACACCAGCAGCTACACATGTCAAGCTAACTAAAGATGATCCAGGAGAAGCTGTCGACCAACACCTATACAGAAGCATCATCGGTAGTCTTCTCTACCTCACTCCAAGTCGACCAGATATTGCCTACTCTATAGGAGTATGTGCAAGATATCAAGCTAATCCTAAGGTCAGTCATCTCTCCCAAGCCAAAAGAATTATTAGATATATCTCTGGGACTACAGACTTCGGTTTGTTATATTCATTCGACACATCCTCTACCTTGGTGGGGTATTGTGATGCCGATTGGGCTGGAAACACATCGGATAGGAAAAGCACATCTGGAGGATGCTTCTTCCTTGGCACAACCTCATATCATGGTTTAGTAAGAAGCAAAACTGTGTTGCTCTTTCCACTGCCGAATCGGAGTATATTGCGGCTGGGAGTAGCTGCACACAACTACTTTGGATGAAGCAGATGTTAGTCGAATACAATGTCAGACACGATGCCATGACTTTATATTGTGATAATGTCAGTGCTATCAACATCTCCAAAAATCCTGTCCAACACAGCAAGACCAAACACATTGATATTAGACACCACTTCATTCGAGAATTGGTCGAAGACAAGAAGATCATCCTAGAGCACATTCCTACAGAGAAGCAACTTGCTGATATTTTCACAAAGGCACTAGATGCAAACAGATTCGAGGATCTCAGTCTGTGCACCATCAGTGAACAATAAGAAGTTGCAGAAACGGTTGAGAGGAGTTAGTTGGTGCCTCTTCATGAACCGGTCTAAAATCCAACGAATGTCATTGGGCCAAGCATATCAAAAGCCCATATAAAAGAAAAGGAAGATACGCTCAGACGCTAGAAAGATTTGAATCATTTTTTTAAAACCTAGTCTGCCTCTCTTTTATGTGATTGCTCTCATCTCCTTCGCCATTCACTCTCTGCGAATCTCACAAACAACAATGGTGAAAACTCGAAGCACAATAGCCCCAAAGAAAGCCAACGAATTAAAGAAAGCTGAAGCAGAAGGCCCCAGAAGAAGCAGAGCGAAAACAAACAAGCATTGAGTGCGGATTAAAGGGCCAAAAACCCTGAAAAAGTCAGAAGAAATTCCCAAGGATGCTTGACCGGAGAAAGCCCCAATACCAGTCTTTACTCGAGTTCCCAAAAAGTCTCGGACCGGAAGCGCTGCATTCTCATTGTCTGACCTAACTGGGCCAGAAAGGGAGAATGATCTTGACCAGGAAAATCGAGAAGCCTCCATGCAAATCGTCGCAGTTCCAACACCAACAAACATCCCAGGTAACGATTTCTCTGCCGATACTTCTAGGAACAGTGATTTGTTGGAATCACTGCTGGAAAACCAGGACCCACCTCAAGAAGGTGTGGTAGAAGAACTAATAAGGCCTGAAGGAGAAAAGGAGGATCTGACTCCGGTCAGCCATGGGTTGGAACGCATTGCGGAAGGAGAAGGAGGAGAAGAAGAAGGAACAGATGTCATACCAAAAGCCACTGAAAAAGGTGTAGAAGAGGAAGGAATCGCTGACTCGGAAGAAGCCGAGGAAGAAGAAGAGAAAGAAGAAACCAGAAACGGAGAGACCGATCTGGAAGAAGCTGAGGAGGACAAAGATGCCACCCCCAACAACACAGAAGAAAACCCTCTGGATGCCAGAGAAGATGTCACGGAAGAAGCTGCTGAGACAGCACAAACAGTGCTGTCGTCCCTGAAGAAAAAAATTCTAGAAGAAAATGAAAGTTTGGCTGTTATGGTTGGAAAACTGAAAGAAACAAGGAAAAGGAAGGAGGACAAGGAGGATGGAGGTCCCAGCAACAAAAAGAGAAAATTGCATGTCAAAGAAAAGGGGAAGAAAGTGATCGCGACAAGGAGTTTGATGGATGAAACAACTGAAGATAACATTGAGGAGGTCCCTGCTGAGGAAGGAAAGAAGAAGAAGGCCCTGAAGACGGCCAAGAACACCGTGAGTGTAACTTACAACAATGTGTCGTTTCACTCAGCAGAAGGTGCAAAGAGGTGGGAGTTTGTATTTCAAAGAACGGCGTATCCAGAGAAGACACTGTCGTCGGAGCTGCTTGGGCTAGAGGCCATTATACAACTCCTAGAGAAGGCAGAATTAATGAGAACCGTCTCAAACATTGGTAACCACTATCCCCTCTTAGTTAAGAAGTTTATTGCAAATTTGCCTACCAAGTTTGGTACTCCAGATGCTCCAGAGTTTGATAACGTATATGTCAGAGGCATTCGCTTTGACATCTCCTCTGACATTATCAATGACTTCCTGGGAAGGAAGAGGGTTCGATCTATGCCACCACCCGACCTAAACAAAGTCCTCCGTGAGATTACCGGAGATAAAAGCAGAACTTGACCAACCAAAGGCACTGTGGCAGCATCAGATCTGACTTCCAAGTACTCCATTCTCTTCCGGATTGGAGTGGCAAATTGGGCTCCCTCGACCCACGCATCATCTATCAAACCTGAGCTGGCAATACTGATCTACCAAATAGGTACTGGATCTAAACTTGACTTTGGGCAATTTGTGATTGATCATCTTGTTCGCCATGTTAGATCTCTTGCTGTGAAAATTCCCATAGCCTTTCCATCCCTTATCTCTGAACTACTTGTACATCAACACCCCGGAGTGTTGAAAACATCGGATAAGGTGGGCAAAAGAGGAGGATTGATTGTGGTGAGCCACAAGTTGTTTGAGGGGAAGCATGCTCCTGATCTTGTCAGGCCGGAAGCCAAGGCAAAGACCAGTCGAGCCACAAGTGCCGTCCCTCTAACCAGGACCACCAGCAGGGATGCAGTCATGCTTGAACGAGAGATTGTTGTGCTTAACGAGGACATTGCAAATTTTAAGACAGCTCTGAAGCACCTCTCACAGCGCCAAACTCACTACGCCAACCTGCTGCAATCCATGTCTCCTCAAGGCTCTGAAGATAATGACACAACCTCCCTACCTAATGATCCAGAAGAAGCTACCCAAGAAGCCTCCACTGAAGCAACAGAGACTGCAAGTTCCAGAAGCAGCTCTATTTAAAATTCATGAAACTTTCTGACTCTTGAACTACTGAACAACTTTTATTTCTGTAATATTTGGTGAACAATGTATCACGCTTACTCTCGACAGCTGATTGAGAGCAAGTGTGAGTTATGTTTTTGATTTGGTTCTTATTTCCCGGATTTGGATTTGTTACGATATTTGTTTAAATTTTGGCTCTTTTTGAGCCAGCAAGGGGGAGTAAGATAGATATAGATATATACGCGCGCGATGATACAAGAAAGATAGAGACGACGCGACGACACAGAGACGACACGGCGATACGTGCGACGCAAAACTGCCGATCAACGAGACAACAGAAGCGACGCAGAATGCGACGAAGAATGTTGTCCTTAAAAATAGCCAAAGGGGGAGATTGTAGTTACGACGTTTTTAGAGATTGGCTAATTTTTAAAGGAACTGGAAAACATGTTGCAAAGAATGTCGAAGCATCTTCTACGACATCTTGTGTAACATTGTTGACGGCATCTCGGCAAGCATCCTGATTGACAGAAATTAGGAAAGTGCAGTTTCGGCTGAGAAGAAAGAAAACGATTAGGAAAGTGCAGAACGATTCCTAATCTGAAAAGGAGAAAGACGGCGATTAAGAGGAAACCCTTTAGGGTTAGTACTCATCCACGATTGCTATAAAAGCTTAGGCTACCCCCTTAGCAAACGTGTGGTTCTTTATTTGATTCCTAGCAACAATTTACAAGGTTCTTAGACGTGAAGGTTTACGGGCTGAGAAATTGCAGATTGAGCTTAGGATATTGTGTATCACATAACTATAGAGAGTTAGGTGATTGAGGGTTTACTGAAGTCGTGAGTTGAAGACTGCACGCAACCACCAAGCTTGAAGAAAACTTGAAGACGACAGAGCAAGGCGATTGCTCGAAGAGTGGAATCAAGACGTTCTTGGATTCAGGGGGAGACCCTGAGATAGATTGCACTGCTGAGAGCCCCCAGACGTAGGTGACGTTGCACCAAACTGGGTAAACAATCTGCTGTGTCATTACTTATAGCTTTATATTTATTGTCCTGCATTATCTACGCAAGAAGTCAGACACAACGTTATAGCATTCTATGTAACATTGTGTGTGGCATCTTGCACGACTAGCTGATCAGAATTTCACCCTCTATTTTCATTTGTTCCCATTCATCACTTAAATCCCTAAATGGGCTTTAAGCCCGTTTAACCAAAACCCAAATCAAACCATTAAATTGAGTTCTAATTTCGGTTTAGACGAAACGGTCCATTTTCCTCGAATTGATTTGTTCAACTGTCTGGTTCAAACCTTAGGCCAGAAATCTACCGAATTGTTCTCAATTTTCATCCATAATTAATTGTCATGTATCGTGCTTAATGCGTGTGACCCTCTAGGCTCACGAGCAATTGGCAGACTGGTAAAATTACTATTTTACCCTTTCCATCATAAGTGGCCTCTAGCAAGACATTATGACTATCATTTGTTCGTGATTATCGATTATTCGACTTAACCTGTTATCGTACATGTCACTGTCCTTTTATCAAACCGATATCCAGATTGATCAATGGGTATAAAATGGTCATCCTAATTTATCAATCACTGTTTCTTGATATCTGAGATGACTGAAAACTGATACTAAGGTATCACCTGCACGGCCGTGCTATTCCTTCAGTCATACTCATCAAGTGGCCTAAACGGATATCTTTCTCATACCAAAGTATGAGTGATAAATCCCTTAGACGCCTTTCGAGTTCACTAGTGCAATAAATGCCAAAGCCAATCGAAGCCGTTATAGTTACCCTTTTACAGATAACGTTAGACTAGGTCAAACTTAGGTATTCGTTACATAGTGTACACAAAGACTCCTTAGTCTTAGGATATAATGACAAGCTACGATATGTGAGTATCTCATGACTGGATCTATGCAGCAGACTCACGATCGGGTTGTCCAATATCATCGACCTGATAATATCTATGATATAACTCCGGCACATTCTTTGCCATGATCAGTAGAGCGTGATCACAAGGAGTTGGTCTCATACTGATCGCTTCTTAAAGAAGCTTAGCTGATCAGGGACTCATCAAATGTAATTCTTTCTGATCTATAGTTCTACTATTAGTGGTTACACACATAATGACATAGATCAAATTACATTCGATATATTACTACAACACATTAGTAATATATGCCGATTTATTTATTCGGAAAGATGATAAAACATTACATCTGTAGATCACTTATATATTGGACTTGGGCATAACTCTAACAAGGGCTGCCATGGTCCCCCGTAGGCGACCCTCGTCGGCCCTTGGTGCTGACCATTCCATGGTCCACCAAGGGTCTCGACCTAGTCGGCCATGGCTAACCCGAAACACCCAAAAAAAATTATTTTCCAACTTTCAAAATCAATCATATCTGAAAAAAAAAAATTTCGATTCGCATGCATGCTAAGGTGGTGAACACATATAAACTAAAAAAAAAAAATCAGATTTAAACATGTAGAAGAATACAAAACAACCATGGCTCTGATACCACTGAAAGAGATCACCACGGGCTCCAATCGATGAATATCATGCAGCGGACGTTATGTAACCGTGGTGATCGAAACAAGGTTTGATCTTAATGCAAATTCAACATGTTATATATATAAGTATAAATCTTAAAGTTACCTCTTCTAATCGATGGAAACACAAGTATAGTGTTTCTCTATCAAGTCCACACAAGCACCACAACCGAAGAGGTTTTCACTCAATAATTTTGAGAGAAGCTTGACAACAATGGAGAAAGAAGAGAGAGAGAGAAGTCGGCCTAGAAGGGGGGAGGAAGATGGAAGTGGTTGCTCAAAATTAGAGGAAGTTATGAAAATATTGGAATTTTAATTTGAAAAAATCAAATTGAATTTTTCAAATCAAAATTGCATATCCATCCTCCATAAACCCTCTATTTTCATTTGTTCCCATTCATCACTTAAATCCCTAAATGGGCTTTAAGCCCGTTTAACCAAAACCCAAATCAAACCCATTAAATTGAGTTCTAATTTCGGTTTAGACGAAACGGTTCATTTTCCTCGAATTGATTTCTTCAACCGTCTGGTTAAAACCTTAGGCCAGAAATCTACCGAATCGTTCTCAATTTTCATCCATAATTAATTGTCATGTATCGTGCTTAATGCGTGTGACCCTTTAGACTCACGAGCAATTGGCAGACTGGTAAAATTTCTATTTTACCCTTTCCATCATAAGTGGCCTCTAGCAAGACATTATGATTATCCAATGTTCGTGATTATCGATTATTCGACTTAACCTGTTATCGTACATGTCACTGTCCTTTTATCAAAACGATATCCAGATCGATCAATAGGCATAGAATGGTCATCCTAATTTATCAATCCTTGTTTCTTGATACTAAGGTATCACCTCCACGGCCGTGCTCTTTCTTCAGTCATACTCATCAAGTGGCCTAAACGTATATCTTTCTCATACCGAAGTATGAGTGATAAATCCCTCAGACGTCTTTCGAGTTCACTGGTGTAATCAATATCAAAGCCAATCGAAGCCGTTATAGTTACCCTTTTATAGATAACGTTAGACTAGGTCAAACTTAGGTATTCGTTACATAGTGTACACAAAGACTCCTTGGTCTTAGGATATAATGACAAGTTACGATATGTGAGTATCTCATGACTGGATCTATGCAGCATACTCACAATCGGGTTGTCCGATATCATCGACCTGATTATATCTATGATATAACTCCGGCACATACTTTGCCATGATCAGTAGAGCGTGATCACAAGGAGTTATTCTCATACTGATCGCTTGTTAAAGAAGCTTAGCTGATCAGGGACTCATCAAATGTAATTCTTTCTGATCTATAGATCTACTATTAGTGGTTACACACATAATGACATAGATCAAATTATATTCGATATATTACTACAACACATTAGTAATATATGCCGATTTATTTATTCGGAAAGATGATAAAACATTACATCTGTAGATCACTTATATATTGGACTGGCATAACTCTAACACTTCCCTAGCCAAGCATTCGTAGCTTGCATGGATGGGATTTGGTTTCCGATAAGGAGTGTGTCATCTACATACAACACTAAGAACACGACTGCACTCCCATTTTTCCTCTTGTACACGCAAGGCTCATCTTCATTTTGCATGAAACCAAATTCTTTAATGGCTTCATCAACACTGAGAAGCTTGCATCAGTCTATAAATGGACCTCTGCAACTTACAAATCTTTTCGGTATTCTTGGGATCAATAAAACCCTGAGATTGTGTCATATACACGTCCTCAATTAGCTTATCGTTAAGGAAAGCAGTTTTGACATCCATCTGCTATATCTTGTAATCATGATATGTAGCTAATGCAAATGGGATCCGGATAGATTTGACAATGTCCACTAGCGAGAAAGTCTCATCATAATCAACTACTTGGATTTGCCTGAACCCTTTCGCAACCAGTCGGGCCTTATAGGTCTGAGGAACTCAATCTATGTCATGTTTGATCTTAAGAATCCGTTTGCAACCGATGGTCTTAACACCAGGGGTTGGATCCACCAAGTTCCAAACTTGGTTCTCATACATGGATTTCATCTCCTCCTTCATAGCGCTTAACCATTTCTTGGAATCAGATTTCCCCGTGACTTCTTGAAAAGTTGTCGGATCGTCAGAATCCATAATTTCCACGTCCCCACCCTCAGTTACCATAAATCCGTATCTGACGGGTACCTGACGAGGCCTTTCAGAATATCGTGGGGCTTCAGGAACTATGTTAGGCACTACATGTGCCTCTTGATTCTGCTCAGGCTCCACTTCTACATTGTCTAAGTGGGGTTCCTGAATTTCTTCAGGACACTCAACACTAGTGCTATCTCCCACTTTCTGTTTTGGAGAGAAATTCCTTCTCCAAAAAGACACCGTTCCGAGCAACAAATACTTTGTTCTCGTCAGGTTTGTAAAAGTAGTACCCAAAAGTCTCTTTCGGGTACCCTACAAAGACACACTTGTCTGATCGTTGTTCGAACTTGTCAGCCATAAGGCGTTTGACAGAAGCCTCGCAACCCAAAATCTTGATGAACGACAACTTGGAACGTTTCCCACTACACACCTCGTATGGTGTTGTCTCAACCGCCTTCGTAGGTGCCTGGTTCAATATGAACGCAACTGTCTCAAGAGCGTATCCCCAAAAGGATACTGGGAGATCTATCTGACTCATCATAGAGCGAACAATGTCTAGCAAGGTTCGGTTTCTCCTTACCAACACACCATTCAATTGAGGTGTTCCTGGCGGAGTCCACTCAGACAATATCCCACACTCTCCTAGATGTTCGATGAAGTCTTGGGTCAAGTATTCGCCACCTCGGTCTAATCGAAGTGCTTTAACTTTCTTCCCAAGTTGATTCTCAACTTCAGCCTTAAACTCTTTGAACTTGTCAAACTAGTCAGACTTATGCATCATTAGATAGACATAATCAAAACTACTGTAATCATCAGTAAATGTGATAAAGTATCTGAATCCCTTTCTGGCATGTGTACTCATTCGCCCGCATACATCTGAGTGTGTCATGCCCAATAAGTCACCCGCCCTCTCACCCCTACCGGTGAAGGGTGACTTCATCATCTTGCCCATCAAGCAAGATTCGCACCTATCAATTTGTCTGAATTCAAACGGACTTGACAGTCCACACTTATGAAGTGCTAATAGTCGTCTCTCGCTTATGTGACCCAGAGGGAAGTTCCATAATTGAGTCTCACTCGATTCATTAACCTTGAGCATTTTGGTATTTACATTGTATACATCACATCCGTTAATGTCACCAGTTTTCAAAACATAGAGACCGTTATCAAGTGATGCTTCCCCATAACATGATAACATTTGTGCCCTAGTCCAATTGCTATTAGCCTGTAAATGTCTATGTACATTATCATCGTTTGTAATTTATATATAAAACGGATTTGTATTACTTATGTGTTGAAGTAATATGTTAAGCATAATCTGATTTATGACCACTAAAGTAGTAGAACCATAAATCTGTACGGATCACACTTAACGAGTCCCCGGTCAAACTATGCTTCCTTAGAAGCGACCAGTATGAGGATTGTTCTTAATGACGTAGTTCTACTTGTCATAGGGATGAGGGATCTCGGAATCATATCATATATATCATGAGGTGATTGATATCGGACGACCCGCTTTGAATAGTGTTTTCATAGATTAAGCCATGAACATATTCAAATGCGATAGCTTGTCACGACATCCTTAGATCAAGGAGTCTTTGTGATCACTATGCAACGAACGTGCGGCTTTAACTTGCGCCTAACGCTTTTGTTAGGTCCCGGGGCATCCTAATTACGTTCATGGCAGCGGAAGCAACCTATAAACCGCCCCTAACCTGCGCAAGATCGACTACCAAGTTAGATCCTTAGGAAATCGAGTTTTCGGGTTTTACCAGAATCTGCCTGGCAGAAAACCGAGACTTTGAAGCTCTATATTTCGAGTTACAGATCTCCAATTGCTTCGATTATTTTTGGAGATTAAATCTCAGCCAATTCCCTACATCTTTTGTGTTTTGCTCTAAACCCAGTTCGGACGAGAAGACCTCCGTCTGGAGCAAAACATTTTTCCCGTCTCGCTGGACAGACTCTGCGGACCAGTCTGCTTCTCGGCCTTGTATCTCCTAAACCAGCGCTCTTTTTGAAAATCAGTATTTCACAAAAGTTGTAGCCCTTGGACTTATCTTTCCAACGCCGCAAGTTTCAGCTTAATCGGAGCTCGGACAAAGCGGCTATGGCTCACGCATTGTCGGTCATCGGAACTGCACAATCTGGACAGTTTCTCCATTTTGCATTTAGTCTTCGTTGAATCGATAAAGAAGAACGTTCGGATCTTCTTCTCTAAAGCAAGTCCACACCAAGGGGATGATCTTGACGATCCCTCACTTAATTGCCTACTAGAACAATTAAATGAAGAACAAGAGAGCAAAGAGAGGAGAGAGTGTTGTGAGAGTTGTGTGTTTCTTGAATTAATGAATGAATGCTAGATATTTCAATCCATCATCCAACAAGCATGGGTCAAAAGTGATTGGTATGGGCTTAAAGGTGCTTTAACCCATACACCTTAAATCACTCACCTCTTAATCCACAATCACCAACTAAGCATGGTGTTGTGTGGCCCCCACACATGGACCCACCATGTGGGCCGGCCATGAGGTCTTGTTGGGCCCTTAATGGGCCGGCCATGAGGCTTCATGGGTCGAGCCCAATGGGCCCTCCCGTGTTGTCTCATGCCGTGTCCAAAAATCGCCCGACCCTTTTGTCGTCACTTATCAAACAAAGTCCGACGCGATATCGACGAAAAACTCAATTTTTCTCGATTCGCTAATTATTCTCTCAAACCGAACCTATGGCACAAAACCTCCAGTTTTGTCCATATATTACTCCTCAAGAAAGATCAATGTTTCCTTGTCTCAAGTTATCCGCCTTGTATGTGTGTGACCCTCTAGGCTCATGCCACCGTTGGCAGATCGATGATTCGACTTAACCTTTGTGCGTACAAGTCACCATCCTGTTATCTCTAGATATCCTGATTGATCACAAGGCATAGAGTCGTCTCCCTTGTTCAATCAATCATTGTTACTTGATATGCGAGATGGCTGAGAACTGATAACCCGTATCATTGGCATGGCCATGCTCTTTCTCTCAGTCAGTCTCCATCAAGAGGCCTTCTAACGGATATCTTTCCCATACCGTAGTATGAGGGATAAATCACTTAGCCGTCTTTCGTGTCACTCATGCAACCCGTTCCGCCACCCAATCATGCCCTGTATAGCAATCCTTTTACAGAAAGCGTTTGGCGCAAGTTAAAGCCGTACGTTCATTGCATAGTGATCACAAAGACTCCTTGGTCTAAGGATGCCGTGACAAGCTATCGCATTTGAATATGTTTATGGCTTAATCTATGAAAACACTATTCAAAGCGGGTCGTCCGATATCAATCACCTCATGATATCTATGATATGGTTCCAGGATCCCTCATCCCTATGACAAGTAGAACTACGTCATTAAGAACCATCCTCATACTGGTCGCTTCTTAGGAAGCATGTTTTGACCAGGGACTCGTTAAGTGTGATCCGTACAGATTTATGGTTCTACTACTTTAGTGGTCATAAATCAGATCATGCTTAACATATTACTTCAACACATAAGTAATACAAAGCCGTTTTATATATATGTTACAAACGATGATAATGTACATAGACGTTTACAGGCTAATAGCAATTGGACTAGGGCACAAATGCTATCAGCTTTCTGTGACAAGATTGCAATAAAGGGCATGATTGGGTGGCGGAACGGGTTGCATGAGTGACACGAAAGACGGCTAAGGGATTTATCCCTCATACTACGGTATGGGAAAGATATCCGTTAAAAGGCCTCTTGATGGAGGCTGACTGAGAGTAAGAGCATGGACATGCCAATGATACAGGTTATCAGTTTTCAGCCATCTCACATATCAAGTAACAATGATTGATTAAACAAGGGTGACGACTCTATGCCTTGTGATCAATCAGGATATCTAGAGATAATAGGATAGTGACTTGTACGTAGAAGGTTAAGTCGAATCATCGATCGTCATGCACGTTGGGTAATCATAACGTCTTACTAGAGACCACTTATGATGGATCGGGCAAGAGCGATCTTTTGCGCTGATCTGCCAACGGTGGCATGAGCCTAGAGGGTCACACACATTCAAGACGGATAACTTGAGACAAGGAAACCTTAGCGTTTCTTGAGGAGCAATACATGGAAAAAACTGAAGGTTTTGTACCATGGGTTCGTTTTGAGAGAATAATTAGCGAATCGAGAAAACTGAGTTTTTCGTCGATGCGCGTCGGACTTTGTTTGATAAGTAACGACAAAAGGGTCGAACGACTTTTGGACACGGCATGAGACCACACGGGCGAGCCCATTGGGCTCGGCCAATGAGGCCTCATGGCCGGCCCAAACAAGGGCCCATTAAGGGCCTAATAAACCCTCTCGGCCAGTCCACATGGTGGGTCCTTGTGTGGGGGCCACACAACACCATGCTTAGTTGGTGATTGTGGATTAAGAGGTGAGTGATTTAAGGGGTATGGGTTAAAGCACCTTTAAGCCAATACCAATCACTTTTAACCCATACTTGTGAGTTGGATGATGAATTCAAATACAAGACTTTAATTCATTATTCCATTAATCACAAAACTCACACAAAATCTCTCTCTCTCATAGTGGCCGGCCACACCATCTCCCTCCTCCATCTTGCTCTCTTGTTCTTCATTTAATTGTTCTAGTAGGCAATTAAGGGAGGGATAATCAAGATCATCCCCTTGGTGTGGACTTGCTTTAGAGAAGAAGATCCGAAAGTTCTTCTTTATCGATTCAACAAGACTTAAAGGTAAATAGCTTGTGGAATAGATTTTGCTTTGGGATTTAATGGTTTATGTTCTTGGACAAGGTTTGGAGTAGATTTTCTTATAATGCTTCCGCTATCTCGACGATCTAGAACGCTCCAAATCGAGTTTAAAACCATCACCTCACATGCAAAGACTAAAATCGACTTTAATTGTTTGCATGTTTAAAGCGTTGTGAACTATCATCGCACGGGTTGTGATGGATAAGTTAAAATTTGAAACGTGTTTGCACGGGTTTCAAATGACGGTTTCAAATGAAGATAGTATGTGATACAATTAGAAACGTCACAACACGGGTTGTTGATGACGGGGTCGTATTTGTGCCAAATACTTTCAAATTATTAAGCACAACCAATTTACAAGCTAATTTGAGTCAAGTGAGATGCCACCCAAATTCACACCCATGTAGAAACATTTTATCGGTGTCGTTCGCCTTAGCGGAGCATCGATCGAATGGGTTCTAGATGGGAATGGTAAACTTTGTGGGATGTCGTGCGCCTTAGCAGAGCATCTGCACAAAGTTAGCTCGTTAGTGAAGGTTGGTTGACTCGACCACGATTCTTGGCCTGAGGTCGAGCTGGGGCATCGGAAGGGTAAGCCGTGTGTTTTTTGCACATACCCTGACTAAGAGATACACGGGTTGTAATTGGACGGACGTCCTACCTAAATAAGTCAATTGAAGCGGTGCGCCTTAGCGTACTTCAAATGATGAATAAGAGATCTTGGTTTAAGATTCTAAACCTTAGAATCGTATGGTTGGTGTTTAATTCGGATCTTCGTAAATTTATTCAACTTTTCTGATTAAATTTACTTTCTTCGTGTAGAAATGGCTAGTAATTCAACAAACTCGTCTAATTTGTCGTTGAGGACTATACTCGAAAAGTGTAAACTCAACGGGACAAATTATCTGGACTGGGACAGAAATTTACGACTTGTTTTAAAGTTGGAACGCAGGGAGTACGTCCTTGATAAGGCTATCCCGGTGGAGCCAACTGCCAACGCAACGAGGGTCGTTAAGGATGCGTACCAGAAACACCTTAGCGACTCTATCTACGTTGCGTGTGTCATGCTGGGCTGCATGGATGCGGACCTCCAGAAGCAGTTTATGGAGCTATCCCATGATCCGTTTGCAATGTTTGCACAGATCAAGGATATGTTCAAAGAGAAAGTATGTATTGAAAAATACACTGTTCTTCGAGAACTAATTGCCTGCAAGATGTCAGCAGGCAGCTCCGTAGGTCCACACGTCCTACGAATGAAGGGACATTTCGACCATATGACTAGTATCGGTATGTCTATGGAAAAGGAAATGGCTGTGGAATTTATTCTGCAATCCTTTCCTCATGCATATGGTGGGTTCGTCATGAACTATCACATGCATGATATGGACAAGACCGCGTCGGAGTTGCACAACATGCTAGTGACTGCCGAGAAGAGCATAAGGGGCAGTTCGCCCAAAAATGTTTTTATGGTCAAGAAGGGACCCAGCTTCAAAGCTGGTGGTGGCAAGGGTAAAGGCCCAAAGCACCGGGCAGCAAAGAATAGACGACCATTTGTTCCTAGACCTCCCATGCCCGTACAAGGCAAAGGGAAGGCAAAGGAGTCGGTCTGTTTCTACTGTCAAAAGCCTGGTCATTGGAAGAAAGACTGTCAGCAGCTGAAGGAGGATCAGAAGAAGGGCGGTGGGGCCGCTACTTCATCAGGTATTCCATTAGAGCTATATCTTTCTACAATAAATACCTGGGTACTAGACACTAGAGCTGAGTCTCATGTCTGTGCGGATATGCAGGGGTTACACAGTAGAAGAGATATGGGGGAAAGCGAGGTGGACCTAAGAGTTGGGAACAATATCAGAGTTGCCGCAACTGCCGTGGGTTCTGTGAACCTTGTTTTGCCCAGTGGGCTTGTAATTGAACTTAATGATGTGTTTTGTGTACCCGCTTTCAGCAGGAATATTATCTCAATTTCTCTTCTTGAAAAAGGAGGTTATTATTTTAATATTAAGAACGGGTTTTTTAATATTATGCGCAACAACATGTTTTATTGCAATGCTCAGACTGTTGGAGGTTTATACATATTGAATATGCAAAACCTGAGATCCAACATGCTCTATAATATAAATGCTAAGAGGTTTAAAGCTAATGATTTAGACCAAACTCTTATCTGGTATTGTCGTCTAGGTCACATAAATGAGAAACGCATCTCAGCGCTTCATAAGCGCGGACTTCTAAGTCAATTCGAATTCCAAACGATTGATAGATGCGAAGCTTGTTTAATGGGCAAGATGACTAAAGCGCCCTTCGCTGGTTTAGGTGAAAGGGTAGGTGATCAATTGGGTCTAATACATTCAGACGTATGTGGACCAATGAGTACACCAGCCAGAGGGGGTTTAGGCTACTTTATCACATTTCCTGACGATTTCAGTAGATATGGTTATGTCTATCTCACGAGACATAAGTTCGAAGCTTTTGATAAATTCAAAGAGTTTAGGACTGAAGTAGAAAACCAACTCGGAAAGAGTATCAAGGCACTCCGTTCTGATCGGGGTGGAGAATACTTATCCGAGGAGTTTCTTAGTTATCTTACTGAAGGTGGAATACTATCTCAAGTGACTCCGCCAGGAACACCGCAACTTAATGGTGTGTCCTAGCGGAGGAACCGGACATTGTTGAATATGGTTCGATCGATGTTAAGTCTCACTGATCTCCCGATCTCCTTCTGGGGTTATGCTCTGCAAACGGCCGCATTCATAATAAACAGGGCTCCGTCGAAAGCAGTGGAAGGGACATCATTCGAGAAATGGTACGGGAAGGAACCCATTTTGTCCTTCCTAAAAATCTGGGGTTGCGAGGCTTATGTTAAACGGTTGCTTGCAACCAAGCTCGAACCGAGATATGATAAATGCACTTTCGTCAGATATCCAAAAGAAACAAAAGGATACTACTTCTACAAACCGAGCGAAAATAAAGTTTTTGTCGCTCGAGGTGGGACATTCTTGGAAAAGGAGTTCATTTCCAAGACAGTTAGTGGGAGGGCTGTTCATCTTGATGAAGTTCTAGATGAGATGGTCACTCGGGAACCACTTGACGACCCACTAAAAGAAGTAGAGCCAGAAGTGGTCGTTGAGCAAGAACCAATAGCTACAGTTAATGAGGACGGTCCGAGGCGGTCTGAAAGGATAAGTCATGCACCTGTCAGATAAGGTTTCATAGTAACTGGAGGTGATGGTTTAGTATTAGTGGACAATGATCCAGCTACCTTTCGAGAGGCCTGGACGGAATCGACTCTGAGAAATGGCTGGAAGCCATGAGGGAAGAAATACTATCCATGTCAGATAATCAAGTGTGGAACTTGGTGGAACATACCCCTGACGTAAAAGTCATTGGGTGTAAGTGGATCTTTAAAATAAAGATAGACATGGATGGCAAACCTCAGACCTATAAAGCAAGACTGGTAGCAAAAGGTTATAGGCAAATCCACGGAATTGACTATGAAGAGACCTTTTCTCAAGTAGCTATGGTCAAATCTATCCGCATTCTACTTGTCAGAGCAGCGTATCAGAACTATGGGATATGGCAAATGGACGTCAAAACCGCCTTCCTCAATGAGAGGTTAGCTGAGGACTTTTATATGTCCCAGCCTAAGGGTTTTGAGGATCCAAAGAATAAGGGAAAGATTTGCAAGTTGCTCAAATCAATCTATGGTTTGAAGCAAGCATCTCGGAGTTGGAATCAGCGTTTTGATGAAGTAGTGAAACAGTTTGGCTTCGTCAAAAACGATGATGAACCTTGCGTGTATAAAAAGGCAGACGGGAGCAATGGAGTCTTCTTGGTGCTTTATGTTGATGACATACTGCTCATTGGAAACGACGTCCCTATCTTGCTCTTAACAAAGACTTGGTTAGGTTAGTGTTTTGCAATGAAGGACTTAGGCGAGGCCTCTTACATCTTGGGGATCAAGATATATAGAGATCGTGCCAAGCGGGTCTTGGGCTTAAGTCAAAGCACCTACATAGAGAAAGTATTGAGACGATTCTCAATGCAAGATTCAAAGAAAGGATTGCTACCCATGCGTCATGGCATGAAGCTTAGCAAGAAGCAGTGTGTTGAGACACCTGCAGAGCTAGCAAGAATGAATGAGATCCCATATGCTTCGGCTATAGGATCCATAATGTATGCCATGATATGTACAAGACCGGATGTCTCATTTGCGCTGAGCTGTACTAGTAGACATCAATCCAAACCCGGTGAGGCACACTGGATGGCCGTCAAGGCGATTCTCAAATATTTGAGAAAAACCAAAGACGCTTTTCTTGTATACGGGGGGAGAAATGATGATCTAGTCATCAAAGGATATGTCGACGCTAGTTTCCAGACAGACCCCGATGACTTTAAGAGTCAGTTGGGATATGTGTTTACGTTGAACGGTGGAGCATTCAGCTGGAAAAGCAAGAAGCAGGACACCATTGCCGATTCTACGACCGAAGCTGAGTACATTGCCGCATCTGAAGCGGCAAAAGAGGCTGTATGGATCAGGAGTTTCATGGCTGGGTTATTTGTAATTAAACACCCATCTAACCCAGTTGACTTATATTGTGACAACACGGGGGCTATTGCGCAAGCTAAGGAACCCAGGGCACATGACAGATCCAAACATGTACTCAGAAAGTATCACATCATTCGCGACATAGTTGCTAGAGGTGACGTGAAGATCCACTACGTTGCAACTGATGATAACACAGCCGACCCCTTGACCAAGGCTCTTCCACAAGAAAACCTGATAAACATGTTAGGTCAATGGGTATAGACTGGGACTTAGATTGGAACTAGGGGCAAGTGGGAGATTGATAGCATTTGTGCCCTACTCCAATTGCTATTAGCCTGTAAACTTTTATGTACATTATCATCGTTTGTAATATATATACAAAACGGCTTTGTATTACTTATGTCTTAAAGTAATATGTTAAGCATGATCTAATTTATGACCACTAAAGTAGTAGAACCATAAATTTGTACGGATCACACTTAACGAGTCCCTGGTCAACCTATGCTTCCTTAGAAGCGACCAGTAGGAGGATGGTTCTTAATGACGTAGTTCTACTTGGCATAGGGATGAGGGATCCCGGAATCATATCATAGATATCATGAGGTGATTGATATCGGACGACCTGCTTTGAATAGAGTTTTCATAGATTAAGCCATGAACATATTCAAATTCGATAGCTTGTCACGACATCTTTAGACCAAGGAGTCTTTGTGATCACTATGCAATGAACGTGCGGCTTTAACTTGCGCCTAACGCTTTCTGTGACAGGATTGCAATAAAGGGCATGATTGGGTGGCGGAACGGGTTGCATGAGTGACTCGAAAGACGGCTAAGGGATTTATCCCTCATACTATGGTATGGGAAAGATATCCGTTAAAAGGCCTCTTGATGGAGACTGACTGAGAGTAAGAGCATGGCCATGCCGATGATACGGGTTATCAGTTCTCAGCCATCTCACATATCAAGTAACAATGATTGATTAAACAAGGGTGAGGACTCTATGCCTTGTGATCAATCGGGATATCTCGAGATAATAGGATAGTGACTTGTACGCACAAGGTTAAGTCGAGTCATCGATCGTCATGCACCTTGGGTAATCATAACGTCTTACTAGAGACCACTTATGATGGATCGGGCAAGAGCAATCTTTTGCGCCGATCTGCCAACGGTGGCATGAGCCTAGAGGGTCACACACATTCAAGACGGATAACTTGAGACAAGGAAACCTTAACGATTCTAGAGGAGCAATACATGGACAAAACTGGAGGTTTTGTGCCATGGGTTCGGTTTGAGAGAATAATTAGCGAATCGAGAAAACTGAGTTTTTCATCGATGTCGCGTCGGACTTTGTTTGATAAGTAACGACAAAAGGGTCGGGCGACTTTTGGACACGGCATGAGACCACACGGGCGAGCCCCATGGGGCTCGGCCCATGAGGCCTCATGGCCGGCCCAAACAAGGGCCCATTAAGGGCCCAATAAACCCTCTTGGCCGGCCCACATGGTGGGTCCATGTGTGGGGGCCACACAACACCATGCTAAGCTGGTGATTGTGGATTAAGAGGTGAGTGATTTAAGGGGTATGGGTTAAAGCACCTAAGCCCATACCTATCACTTTTAACCCATACTTGTGAGTTGGATGATGAATTCAAATACAAGACTTTAGTTCATTATTCCATTAATCACAAAACTCACACAAAATTTCTCCCTCTCTCATAGTGGCTGGCCACACCATCTCCCTCATCCATCTTGCTCTCTTGTTCTTCATTTAATTGTTCTAGTAGGCAATTAAGTGAGGGATCATCAAGATCGTCCCCTTGGTGTGGACTTGCTTTAGAGAAGAAGATCCGAAAGTTCTTCTTTATCGATTAAACAAGACTTAAAGGTAAATATCTTGTGGAATAGATTTTGCTTTGGGATTTAATGGTTTATGTTCTTGGACAAGGTTTGGAGTAGATTTTCTTATAATGCTTCCGCTATCTCGATGATCTAGAACGCTCCAAAACCCTACATAACAAACATTATTTCTATAAAGTTTTAAAAAAAAACCATTATCAATGGTAAAATTAAAACCTTTAGTATCTAATACGAAAATAGAAATAAGAGAAAATGACACTTTTGCGCACCTGAATATACACTTTTGACACTTTCATACCCTAACTTTTTTTTTCTATTTTTTACATACCTGACTTTCATTTTGGACAATTTACCCCTAAAGGTTTCAAAATACCGAAATTACCCCTAGTCTAATGGAGAGAACTGGCCCCATTTTTTTAAAGAGTGTGAAAAGACGAAATTACCCTCAATTATTCATCAAATTTTCAAGTGAATGCCATTGGACCCTCCTACTTCATCAAAACAGAGCATCGTGAGCATCGTGAGCACCTCGTTGATCGAGGCTCATGATCGACGTATTGAACCAGAATTAAACCAGATTTAATTTTGGTTCAATTCAGGGGTATTTTGAAATTTCTGAAGAAAGTTGTCCCAAAATGAAAGTAAAGTATGGAAAAAAGAGAAAAAAAAAGTTAGGGTATGAAAGTGTCAAAAGTGTATATTCAGGTGCACAAAAGTGTCATTTTTCCTAGAAATAATGTCTTTACGGAAAGTCGGTACACAGTAAACATTGTTCAAAATCAAAAGAAGTCCCGATGGGAGACTGAGACAAACGACCCCTAGGGTTAATGCCACAACACTCTTGCCATCTGCAACCCGTATGTCCGCTTCATCCGCAGCCAAATCTCGTCTACTTTCTAGCACCTGCACATAAACACAAATGTGAGATTGCGATCCGGATTCTAGCACCTAGCCAGAAATAAATTCCTGAAGCGCCAGTCCCACCGGCCTTCTTCGGCTCCTCTAGGAACTTCTTGCAGTTCATCTTCCAGTGACCACGGTGATTGAAGAAGAAGCAAATGTCGTCCTTTACGTCCAACTTGGCTTTTTCCTTGCCCTTGAGCGTGGACTTGTCCTTATGAACTGCACGACCCTTTCTTTTCTCATCAGTCGGTTTCGAAGACTTGACCAAGCTCCCACTACTCTCTTGAAGCTAGCGCCCTCTTTGACCATCATCACCTCTTTGGTTTTACTGTTGAGGTTTATCTCAGCAGATACAAGTATGTCGTGTAGCTCTGTGATAGTCTTGTGCATGTCATGCATGTTATAGTTCATGATGAACCCATCATATATGGTAGGGAGAGTTGACAGGATCATATCGACCTTCAGCTCATTAGTAAATTCGACACCCAACCTATGTAGGTAGGATCACTTTCCAATCACACTGGGTGTGACTCTTAGCCAGAACATATGCACAAGGTACATCGGTATTGTTCTGTCTGATGCTCTAGGTCGATGCAATTGCAGATATGTGGCCCAGAACTTGATGGGAGAGAGCTAATGCATCTCCGCCCCAGCCAAAACCGTCCACATTCTCTAGCGATGCTTCCATGAACGCTCTGCTAACGCACACAATGTTCATGGCCTAGTTGAGTCTACCAATTAATGACATGTGGACCAGAACTTGAACTGGAGAGAGCTAATGCATCTACGCCCCAAACAAATCTGCCCACCTCTACTAGTATCGCTCCCACGAACGCTCTGCTAACGCACATGACGTTCGTGGTCACAACGTTTTGTTAAACAAAAGCAACTCCAAACCTTGTGCAAGAACATGAATCATTAAATCTCAAGACAAAAACTATTCCACAAGAAATTTACCTTTTAGTCTTTGTTGAATCAAGAAAGAAGAACTATATGATCTTCTTCTCTAAAGAAAGTCTACACCAAGAGGCTGATCTTCAAGATCCTTCACAAAAAGCCTACTAGAACTAATATGTGAAGAATAAGAGAGCAAGAAAAGAGGAGAGAGAGGTGTGGCCGATCACAAGAGAGAGAGTGTGTGAGTGAGAGTGAAAAAGAATTCTTTTGATATTTGTCTACTTCATCAACTCATAAGCATGGGTCATTAAAGTAACTAATGATGAAAGCATGAGTTAAAGGCAAGTCATCACCTAAACCCCTTAAATCACTCTCCTCTTAGTCAACAACACCAACTAAGCATGATGTGTGGCCCCCACCCTTGGACCCACCAAGGTGGCCGGCCACTTGGGCTTATTGGGCCTTATTTGAGCCCTTGTTGGGCTGTCTAGGTGACCTCATGGGCCGAGCCCAATGGGCTCGCCCATGTTGTCGCGTGCCATGTTCAAAAGTTATCCGACTCTTTATTCGTTACTTATCAAACAAAGTCGGACGCGACATCCACGAAAATCTCAGTTTTCTCGATTCGCTAATTATTCTCTCAAACCAAACCCATGGCCCAAAAACTTCAGTTTTTTCCATGAATTTCTCCTCAAGAAATGTTAAGGTTTCCTTGTCTCTAGTTATCCATCTTGTACGTGTGTGACCCTCTAGGCTCATGCCACCGTTGGAAGATCGGCGCAAGAGATCTCTCTTGCCCGATCCATCATAAGTGGTCTCTAGTAAGACATTATGATTACCCAAGGTGCATGATGATCGATGATTCGATTTAACCTTGTGCGTACAAGTCACTATCCTATTATCTCTAGACATCCCGATTGATCACAAGGCATAGAGTCGTCATCCTTGTTTAATCAATCATTGTTACTTGATATGTGAGATGGCTGAGAACTGATAACCCGTGTCACTGGCATGGCCATGCACTTTCTCTCAGTCACTCTCGATCAAGCGGCCTTAACGGATATTTTTCCCATACCGTAGTACGAGGGATAAATCCCTTAGCCGTCTTTCGTGTCACTCATGCAATCCGTTCTGCCACCCAATCATGCTCGTTATTGCAATCATGTTACGGAAAGCGTTAGGCGCAAGTTAAAGCCGTACGTCGACCGCATAGCGATCATAAAGACTCCTTGGTCTAAGGATATCGTGACAAGCTATCGCATTTGAATATGTTCATGGCTTAATCTATGAAACACTATTCAAAGCGGATCGTCCGATATCAATCACCTCATGATATCTATTATATGATTCCGGGATCCCACATCCCTATGATAAGCAGAAATACATCATTGAGAACAATCTGCATACTGGTCGCTTCAATTGAAGCGTATATTGACCAGGGACTCGTTAAGTGTGATCCGTACATATTTATGGTTCTACTACTTTAGTGGTAGTAAATCAGATCATGCTTAACATATTACTTCAACACATAAGTAATACAAAGCCGTTTTATTTATTACAAATGATGATAAATATACATAGACATTTATAGACTACTGGCAATTGGACTAAGGCACAAAAATGCTATCAATCTCCCACTTGCCCCTAGTTCCAATCTAAGTCCCTGTCTATCCCCATTGATCTAACATGTTTATCATGTTTCGCTTGAGGAAGAGCCTTGGTCATCAGATGCAACGTAGTGGATCTTCACGTCACCTCTAGCAACTATGTCGCGGATGATGTGATACTTCCTGAGTACATGCTTGGATCTGTCATGTGTCCTGGGTTCCTTAGCTTGCGCAATGGCCCCGATGTTGTCACAATATAAGTCTACTGGGTTAGATGGGTTTTGAATTACACCTAACCCAACCATGAAACTTCTGTTCATACAGCCTCCTTTGCTGCTTCTGATGCAGCAATATACTCCACTTCCGTTGTAGAGTCGGCAATGGTGTCCTACTTCTTGCTTTTCCAGCTGAATGCTCCACCGTTCAACGTAAACACATATCCCAACTGACTCTTAAAGTCATCAGGGTCTGTCTGGAAACTAGAGTCGACATATCCTTTGACGACTAGATCATCATCATTTCTTCCCCCGTATACAAGAAATGCGTCTTTGGTTTTTCTCAAATATTTGAGAATTGCCTTCACTGCAATCCAATGTTCCTCACCGGGTTTGGATTGATGTCTACTGGTACAGCTTAGGGCAAACGAGACATCCGGTCTTGTACATATCATGGCATACATTATGGACCCTATAGCCGAAGCATATGGGATCTCATTCATTCTTTTTAGCTCTGCAGGTGTCTCAACACACTGTTTTTTACTACGCTTTATGCCATGACACGTGGGCAGTAGTCCTTTCTTTGAATTATGCATTGAGAATCTTCTCAGCACTTTGTCTATATAGGTGCTTTGACTCAAGCCCAAGACCCGCTTGGCACGATCTCTATATATCTTGATCCCCAAGATGTAAGAAGCCTCGCCTAAGTCCTTCATTGCGAAACACTCACCTAACCAAGCCTTTGTTAAGAGCAAGGTAGGGACGTCGTTTCCAATGAGCAATATGTCATCGACATAGAGCACCAAAAAGACTACTTTACTCCCATCTGCCTTTTTATACACGCAAGGTTCATCATCGTTCTTGATGAAGCCAAACTGTTTCACTAGTTCATCAAAACGTTGATTCCAACTCTGAGATGCTTGCTTCAAACCATAAATTGATTTGAGCAACTTGCAAATCTTTCCCTTATTCTTTGGATCCTCAAAACCCTCACGCTAGGACATATAAGCGTCCTCAGCTAACCTCCCATTAAGGAAAGTGGTTTGGACATCCATTTTTCTTATCTCATAATTATGATAAGCTGCTACGGCAAGTAGAATGCGAATAGATTTGACCATAGCTACTGGAGAAACGGTTTCCTCATAGTCAATTTTATGGACTTGCCTGTACCCCTTTGCTACCAGTCTCGCTTTATAGGTATGAGGTTTGCCATCCATGCCTATCTTTATTTTAAAGATCCATTTACACCCAATAACTTTTACGCCAGGGGTTTGATCCACCAAGTCCCACACTTGATTATCTGACATGGATTGCATTTCTTCCCTCATGGCTTCCAGCCATTTCTTAGAGTCGGTTCCGTGCATGGCCTCTCGAAAGGTAGCTGGATCATTGTCCACTAACAGCAAATCATCACCTCCAGTTACTAGGAAATCGTATCTGATAGGCGCCTTGGACCGTCCTCATTAACTGTAGCTATTGGTTTTTGCTCAACGACCACTTCTGACTCTACTTCTTCTAAGGGGTCGTCCAGTGGTTCCTGAGCGGCTATCTCATCTAGAACTTCATCAAGAAGAATAGTCCTCCCACTGACTGTCTTGGAAATAATATCCCACCTCGGGCGACGAATACTTTGTTTTCGCTCGGTTTGTAGAAGTAGTATCCCTTTGTATCTTTTGGTTATCCAACGAAAGTTCCCTTATCTAATCTCGGTTCGAGCTTGGTTGCAAGCAACTGTTTTACAAAAGCCTCGCAACCCCAGATTTTCAAGAAGGACAAAACGGGTTCCTTCCCGTACCATTTCTCGAATGATGTCCTTTCCACTGCTTTCCACGGAGCCCTATTTATTATGAACGCGGCCGTTTGTAGAGCGTAACCCCAGGAGGAGATCGGGAGATCAGTGTGACTTAACATCGATCGAACCATATCCAACAATGTCCGATTCCTTCGCTCGGATACACCATTAAGTTGCGGTGTTCCTGGCGGAGTCCACTGATATAGTATTCCACTTTCTGTAAGATGACTAAGAAACTCTTCGGATAAGTATTCTCCACCCCGATCAGAACGGAGTGCCTTAATACTTTTTCCGAGTTGGTTTTCTACTTCAGTCCTAAACTCTTTGAATTTATCAAAAGCTTCGGACTTATGTCTCATGAGATAGACATAACCATATCTACTGAAATCATCAGTAAATGTGATAAAGTAGCCTAAACCACCTCTGGCTGGTGTACTCATTTGTCCACACACGTCTGAATGTATTAGACCCAATAGATCACCTGCCCTCCCACCTATACCGGTGAAGGGCGCTTTAGTCATCTTGCCCATTAAACAAGCCTCGCATCTTTCAATCGTTTGGAATTCGAATTGACTTAGAAGTCCGCGCTTATGAAGCGCTGAGATGCGTTTCTCATTTATGTGACCTGGACGACAATGCCATATTAGAGTTTGGTCTAAATCATTAACTTTAAACCTCTTAGCATTAAGATTATAGAGCATGTTGGATCTCGAGTTTTGCATATTTAATATGTATAAACCTCCAACAGTGTGAGCATTTCCATAATACATGTTATTGCGCAGAATATTAAAAAACCCGTTTTTAATATAAAAATAATAACCTTCTTTTTCAAGAAGGGATATTGATACAATATTCATGTGGAAAGCAGGTACGCAAAACACATCTAGGAGTTCTATTACAAGCCCACTGGGCAAAACAAGACCAACCGAACTCACAGCAGTTGCGGTAACACGCACGTTTTTCCCAACTCTTATGTCCACCTCGTTTTTGCCCACATCTCTTCTACTACGCTGTACCTGCACGTCCGCACAGACATGAGACTCAGCTCCAGTGTCTAGTACCCAAGCATTTATAGTAGAAAGATTTATCTCTAATGGAATACCTAACGAAGTAGCGGCCCCACCGCCCTTCTTCTTATCTTTCTTCAGCTGCTGACAGTTCTTTTTCCAATGACCAGGCTTTTGGCAATAGAAACAGACCGACTCATTTACCTTCACCTTGCCCTTCATGGGCATGGAAGGTTTAGCAACTAAAGGTCGTCTGATCTTCCCTACCAGGTGCATTGGAGATCTGTAGCTTGAGATATGGAGCTTCAAAGTCTCGGTTTTCTGCTGGGCAGATTCTGGTAAAATCCGAAAACTCGATTTCCTAAGGATCTAACTTGGTAGTCGATCTTGCGCAGGTTAGGGGCGGTTTATAAGTTGTTTCCGCTGCCATGAACGTGATTAGGATGCCCCGGAACCCAACACTTACTCCCATTTGCCTTTTTATACACGCAAGGTTCATCACCGTTCTTGATGAAGCCATACTGTTTCACAGCTTCATCAAAACGTTGATTCCAACTCTCAGATGCTTACTTCAAACCATAAACTGATTTGAGCAACTTGCAAATCTTTCCCTTATTCTTTGGATCCTCAAAACCATCAGGCTAGGAAATATAAGCGTCCTCAGCTAACCTCCAATTAAGGAAAGCGGTTTGGACATCCATTTTTCAAATCTCATAATTATGATAGGCTGCTACGACAAGTAGAATGCGAATAGATTAGACCATAGCTACTGGAGAAAAGGTTTTCTCATAGTCAATTCTGTGGACTTGCCTGTAACCCTTTGCTACCAGTCTCGCTTTATAAGTCTGAGGTTTGCCATCCATGCCTATCTTTATTTTAAAGATCCATTTACACCCAATGACTTTTACGCCAGGGGTTTGATCCACCAAGTCCCACACTTGATTATCTGACATGGATTGCATTTCTTCCCTCATGGCTTCCAGCCATTTCTCAGAGTCGGTTCCGTCCAAGGCCTCTCGAAAGGTAGCTGGATCATTGTCCACTAACAGGAAATCATCACCTCCAGTTACTAGGAAACCGTATCTGATAGGCGCCTTGGACCGTCCTCATTAACTGTAGCTATTGGTTCTTGCTCAACGACCACTTCTGACACTACTTCTTCTAAGGGGTCGTCCAGTGGTTCCTGAGCGGCTATCTCATCTAGAACTTCATCAAGATGAATAGTCCTCCCACTGACTGTCTTGGAAATAATATCCCACCTTGGGCGACAAATACTTTGTTTTCGCTCGGTTTGTAGAAGTAGTATCCCTTTGTATCTTTTGGTTATCCGACGAAAGTGCCCTTATCTAATCTCGGTTCGAGCTTGGTTGCAAGCAACTGTTTTACAAAAGCCTCGCAACCCCAGATTTTCAAGAAGGACAAAACGGGTTCCTTCCCGTACCATTTCTCGAATGATGTCCTTTCCACTGCTTTCCCCGGAGCCCTATTTATTATGAACGCGGCCGTTTGTAGACCGTAACCCCAGTAGGAGATCGGGAGATCAGTGTGACTTAACATCGATCAAACTATATCCAACAATGTCCGATTCCTTCGCTCGGACACACCATTGAGTTGCGGTGTTCCTGGCGGAGTCCACTGAGATAGTATTCTACTTTCTGTAAGATAACTAAGAAACTCTTCAGATAAGTATTCTCCACCCCGATCAGAACGGAGTGCCTTGATACTCTTTCCGAGTTAGTTTTCTACTTCAGTCCTAAACTCCTTTAATTTATCAAAGGCTTTGGACTTATGTCTCATGAGATAGACATAACCATATCTACTGAAATCATCAGTAAATGTGATAAAGTAGCCTAAACCACCTCTGGCTGGTGTACTCATTGTTCCACAGACGTCTGAATGTATTAGACCCAATAGATCACCTGTCCTCTCACCTATACCGGTGAAGGGCGCTTTAGTCATCTTTCCCATTAAACAAGCCTCGCATCTTTCAATCGTTTATAATTCGAATTTACTTAGAAGTCCGCGCTTATGAAGCGCTAAGATTTGTTTCTCATTTATGTGACCTAGACGACAATGCCAGATTAGAGTTTGGTCTAAATCATTAGCTTTAAACCTCTTAGTATTAATATTATAGAGCGTGTTGGATCTCGAGTTTTGCGTATTTAATTTGTATAAACCTAAACTGTGTGAGCATTTCCATAAAACATGTTATACGCATAATATTAAAAACCCGTTCTTAATATCAAAATAATAACCTTCTTTTTCAAGAAGGGATATTGATACAATATTCCTGTTGAAAGCAGGTATGCAAAACACATCAAAAAGTTCTATTACAAGCCCACTAGGCAAAACATGATCAACCGAACCCACAGCAGTTGCGGTAACACGCACGTTGTTCCCAATTCTTAGGTCAACCTCGTTTTCCCCCACATCTCTACTACTACGCAGTACCTGCACATCCGCATAGACATGAGACTCAGCTCCAGTGTCTAGTACCCAAGCATTTATAGTAGAAAGATTTAGCTCTAATGGAATACCTGACGAAGTAGCAGTCCCACCACCCTTCTTTTTGAAAGAGATCACCACGGGTTCCAATCGATGAAAATCATGCAGCGGACGTTATGTAACCGTGGTGATCGAAACAAGCTTAGATCTTAATGCAATTTCAACATGTTATATATATAAATATAAATCTGAAATTTACCTCTTTTAATCGATGAAAACACAAGTATAGTGTTTCTCTATCAAGTCCACACAAGCACCACAACCGAAGAGGTTTTTCACTCACAAATTTTGCTAGAACTTTTTAGAGAAAATTAGAAAACAATGGTTGATGAGAGGCAGAGGATTTTCGGCAATGAGGGGGAGAGAATGAGGGAGGAAGTTGCTGAAAATAATTGAGGATAAAAGGAAGATATTATGTGCTTTTAATTTGAAATTAAAATTGCATTATCTATCCCTTATAATCTCTTATTTGCATTTGTTCCCACTCATAACTTAAATCCCTAAATGGGCTTTAAGCCCGTTTACTAAAACCCAAATTAAACCCATTAACTTGATTTCTAATTTCGGTTTAGACAAAACGGCTCAATTTCCTCGAATTGATTTCTTCAACCGTCTAGTTAAAACCTTA
Organism: Geranium rotundifolium; assembly: GCA_963920655.1. Lineage (NCBI taxonomy): Eukaryota > Viridiplantae > Streptophyta > Magnoliopsida > Geraniales > Geraniaceae > Geranium > Geranium rotundifolium. Next base: position 30,277,031 of record OY987312.1, on the reverse strand, counting down.
GGCCAGAAAACTGCTGAATTGTTCCCAATTGTCATCCATAATTGTTGTCATGTATCGTGCTTAATACGTGTGACCCTCTAGGCTCACGAATACCTGTTATCGTACATGTCACTGTCCTTTTATCAAACCGATATCCAGATTGATCAATAGGCATAGAATGGTCATCCTAATTTATAAATCACTGTTTCTTGATATCTGAGATGACTGAAAACTGATACTAAGGTATCACTTGCATGGCCATGCTCTTTCTTCAGTCATACTCATCAAGTGGCCTAAACGGATATCTTTCTCATACCGAAGTATGAGTGATAAATCCCTCAGACGCCTTTCGAGTTCACTAGTGCAATAAATGCCAAAGCCAATCGAAGCCGTTATAGTTACCCTTTTACAGGTAACCTTAGACTAGGTCAAACTTAGGTATTCGTTACATAGTGTACACAAAGAGTCCTTGGTCTTAGGATGTAATGACAAGTTACGATATGTGAGTATCTCATGACTGGATCTATACAGGATACTCAGAATCGGGTTGTCCGATATCATCGACCTGATGGTATCTATGATATAACTCCGGCACATTACTTTGCCATGATCAGTAGAGCGTGATCACAAGGAGTTAGTCTCATACTGATCGCTTCAGAAGAAGCTTAGCTGATCAGGGACATTATCGAATGCAATTCTTTCTGATCTATAGTTCTACTATAAGTGGTTACACACATTATGACATAGATCAAATCACATTAGATATATTACTACAACACATTAGTAATATTATGCCTTTTATTATGTAGAATAATGATGTCTGTTACAATATAGATTGAGGAATTATTTTGGACTAGGGCACAAACCTAACAATCTCCTACTTGCCCCTAGTTCCAACCTAAGTTCCAATCTACCCCCATAGACTTCACGTGCGCCTCATGCTTAGGCTGCGGTAAAGCCTTTGTCAAGGGATCATCAACATTGTCATCAGTCGGTACATAAGTAATCTCCACATCACCATTATCAATATATTCTCTGATAATGTGATACTTCCTCTTTATGTGTTTAGTTCTGTTGTAGAATCTAGGCTCTTGAGCTAATGTTATGGCCCCAGTGTTGTCACACAACAAGCTTACCGGATCAGATGCTCGCGGCATTACATCTAATCCGGTTAGAAAGCTTCTAACCCATACGGCTTCCTTAGCTGCTTCTGCTGCAGCTATGTATTCAACCTCTGTTGTAGAATCGGCAGTTGTGGCTTCCTTGAAGCTCTTCTAGCTGAATGCTCCGCCATTTAACACGAATACAAATCCTGCTTGTGATTTGAAATCATCAGGATCTGTCTGAAAGCTAGCATCAACGTATCCTTTGACTGCTAGTTCTCCATCCTTCCCACCATACACTAGGAATGCGTCTTTAGTTCTCCTTAGATACTTAAGGATACTCCTTGACAGCAGTCCAGTGGTCCTGGCCTGGGTTAGATTGATATCTGTTGGTACAGCTTAACGCGAACGAGATGTCTGGTCTCGTGCAAATCATAGCAAACATGATGGTACCCACAGCCGAAGCATATGGGATCTTACTCATTTTTCTTAGCTCATCAAGAGTCTTAGGAATCTGTTGTTTGCTAAGCTTAATGCCATGCCGCATGGGTAGGTATCCCTTCTTAGAATCAAGCATTGAGAATCTTCTCAACACCTTATCTATGTAAGTGCTCTGACTTAGGCCCAATATTCTCTTGGGTCGATCTCTGTAGATCTTGATGCCCAGAATGAAAGCAGCATCACCTAAGTTCTTCATCGAGAAGCATTTCCCTAAACAAGCTTTAACTTCAAGCAAGGTTGGGATGTCATTCCCGATGATCAGTATGTCATCGACATATAGCACTAGGAATACTACTTTACTCCCACTCGCTTTCTTATATACGCAAGGCTCACTTTCGATTTTGATAAAACCGAATTCCCTTACGGCTTCATCAAAACGAATGTTCCAACTCCGTGAAGCTTGCTTTAATCCATAAATGGACCTAAGCAGCTTACAAATCTTTCCGGGATTCTCTGGATCAACAAAACCCTCAGGCTGTGTCATATACACATCCTCTTTTAAGTTCCCGTTAAGGAAGGCGGTTTTGACGTCCATCTGCCATATCTCATAGTCGTAGTATGCTGCTATGGCTAGAATGATCCGGATAGACTTGACCATAGCCACAAGTGAAAAAGTCTCGTCATAATCGATACCTTCGATCTGGCGATAACCTTTCGCAACCAGTCTAGCTTTATAGGTCTGAGGTTTTTCATCCATGTCGGTCTTAATTTTATAGACCCATTTACAACCGATGGGTTTTATCCCAGGGGTTTGATCCACCAAGTGCCAGACTTGGTTGTCGGACATGGATTTCATTTCCTCATTCATGGCGTTCTGCCATTTTTCGGAGTCAGGACTGGGCAAAGCTTGTCTGTAGGTTTCTGGATCATCCTGATCCACCAACATCAAGTCATTTCCTTCAGTGGCTAGGAAGCCATACCTGATAGGAGCTTGACGAGATCTCTCAGACCTTCTTGGACTATCTGGAATGGGTGTCGGGATTGATTCTTGATCAATGACCTCTTCTTGCTCCTGTATTTCTACGTTCGGCATAGTAGGTTGCTCTGTAACTTCTTGAATTTCTTCAAGATGCACGGCACTCCCCTAGCTCTTTTGGAAATAAATTCCTTTTCCAAAAATACCCCTCCTCGAGCAACAAAAACTTTGTTCTCGCTGGGTTTGTAGAAATAGTACCCCCTTTTTTCTTTGGGGTACCCCACAAAGACACATTTTTCTGATTTGGGTTCGAGCTTATCGCCTAGCAGACGTTTGACGTAAGCTTCACATCCCCAAATCTTAAGGAAAGCTAATAAGGGTTTCTTCCCATTCCATACTTCGTATGGAGTGCTTTCCACTGCCTTTGTAGGAGCCCGATTCAATATGAATGCGGCCGTTTCTAGGGCATAGCCCCAGAAGGAGATAGGGAGGTCAGCCTGACTCATCATTGATCGAACCATGTCAAGCAAGGTCCGATTTCTCCGTTCCGATACACCATTCATTTGAGGTGTTCCAGGCGGAGTCAATTCAGAGATGATCCCACACTCCTTTAAATGACTGTGAAAATCTTGGTCCAAGTACTCACCGCCTCGGTCAGATCGAAGCGCTTTTATACTTTTACCAAGCTGGTTCTGTGCTTCGTTCTGGAACTCTTTGAACTTGTCAAAGGTTTCCGATTTATGTCTCATATGATAAACATTCCCATATCTACTGAAGTCATCAGTGAATGTAACGAAATAGTGAATACCTCTTCTGGCCTGAGTGCTCATGGGCCCACAAACATCGGAATGTATGAGACCTAGTAAGTCACTCGCCCTTTCACCTAAACCGGCAAAAGGCGCTTTTGTCATTTTGCCCATAAAGCATGACTCGCATCTCTCAATTGAAGTGAATTCTAACAGACTTAGAAGCCCACACTTGTGAAGTGTTGAGATGCGTTCCTGGCCTATATGGCCTAAGCGGCAGTGCCATATCACAGTCTTGTTTAAATCATCGGATTTAACCCTTTTGTTACTGATATTAAAAATCGAGCTAATGCCAGTGTTTTGAATATTAAGAATATATAAACCACCAACTAATGAAGCATTGGAATAAAACATGTTTTTCTTGAAAATATTGAAAATTCCATTATCAATACAAAAATGATATCCTTCCTTGTCTAGCAAGGAAATAGAAATAATATTTCTGCGAAACGCATGTACACAATGAACATTATTTAAAAACAAAACCAGCCCACTGGGCAAACTGAGACTAATATCTCCTACAGCAGTTGTCGAGACTTGATTGCCATCGCCAACTCGTAGGTCCGCCTCGCCCTTGCTCACTTCTCTTCTACTTCCCAGAGCCTGCACACTAACACAAATGTGAGATTCTGCACCGGTATCAAGTACCCAAGAATCTGAAGTAGATACACTGAGATTGAGCTCAATAACAAAAATACTTGATCCTGAAGATGTGGAAGCTCCACTCTTCTTAAGAAACAACTTGTGTTTCTTGCAATCCTTCTTCCAGTGCCCCAGTCCTTGGCAATAGAAGCAGATGACATCCTTCTTAGGATTTTCAACAGCCTTTGGAGCTGCTGGACCCTTAGGTTGTCGAATTTTCCCTGCTAAGTGCATAGGAGCCTTACCCTTGCCCAGGTTGGCTTTCTTGAAGCCCACTTGCTTGTTGACCATAAGAACCTCCTTGGTTTTCCCCTTGAGATTCTTTTCAGCAGTCACGAGCATATCATGAAGCTCTGTCACGGTCTTATCCATGTCATGCATATTGTAATTTCCAACGAAATCACGATATGCTTCTGGAACTGAATGTAGCACAAAGTCTGCAGACATTTCCTTGTCCACAGGATGACCTAGTCTGGTCTAGTGTTCCAAAAGACGTTTCATCTTAAGGACATGTGGACTGACAGGAGCTCCAGCCTTTAGCTTGCAAGACATCAGTTCAGTGAAAGTGACGTATCTTTCGACACGCGCTTTCTCTTTGAACATTTTCTCGATCTCGGCCATACAGGCTTTGGGATCTTCGGAAATGTCCAAAAACTGTTTCTGCAAGTCAAGCACCATACTGCCCATCATGATGCACTGCACGTCGATCCGGTCGCTAAGGAATTTCTGGTAGGTATCCCTTAGCGCCCTTGAGGCGTTCAGTGCTGGTTTAGTAGGTGCTTGTGCCTGGGTAAGGATATAATCCTTATGTTCATGCTTGAGAACGAGTCTCAAATTCCGGTCCCAATCGAGAAAGTTTACGCCGTTAAGCTTATCATGCTCGATTAGTGACCTAAGCGCGCTGCTACCAGAATGATTCGTGTTTGCCATTTTATATCTACACAGTAAACAAATTTTAATCAGTATTAATTAAAATTGAAGTTGGAGATTTAATTATAAAACACTTTCTAATTCTAAATTTAGAATCTGAACCAGGATCCCATCATACTCTCAATTGAAGTGAACGGAGGCTCACTGCTCCAATTGAGTGCATCAAGGTAGGAGTGAATCCTTCTACAAGACCATGTAGTTCCTGGCTAGGGTTTGTACTTGTTAGTACGTGGCATACCCTATACTGATACCCTAGGTTAGCCCTAGCTGACAATCGTAGACAAGTCTACCAAGCTTGAACTATGGATAGAACTAATGTGACTACTACGCGGAGGTGCACGCACCCATATAGAACTACCCATCTCATCCAGACTTTTTCTCTATGAATGTTACGCGGAGGCGTACCGACATCCATAGGGTCAAAGCCCTTTTGAGTGCCCAAACTTGGATGGTATCACGCTTGACTTGAAATTATTTGCGTTTAAGTGAATTATAAAAGTCTGATTGTATATCGATACAATCTTAATCTGGAATCATCAATTGCAAATTCATGCAAAGATGATCCCTTAGCAGGTTACATGCGAGTCTGATTAAATTCTGATTTTAATCTTTGAATGTGGGTGATAGCAAATCATACATAAACTTGTATATTTAAACTATCAAACATTCATACATTCAAACATATAAATGTAACGATAAAATATATGCATAGCTAAGCCCATCTTAAATTCCTAAGAATCTAGCAATACTGATCCTAAAGACACGGTCTTCAAGACCAAACTTGCTCCATTCTTGTGAACTCCCACTGGCTTCGAGCCTCCTCCAATCCAAGTCTTCCTCTTGACTTGATTTTTGTGTCGGTCTTCGTGATTACAAATTAAAATAAATAAAATGAAATACAAATCACGACACACAGGCCGTATTTACTACAACCCAAAATTAAGCAACACGCAGGTTGCAAAACCGAAATTAAAATGCAAATCTAATGGGCTTAGCTAGCATCATGTGGAAAACATCATGTTATCAAAGATCATGTCATCAATCAACATGCTAATCAAACAAATATATTTTCCAAATTTTATCTTTCTTAAGTGTGGAAAAATTCCGGTTTATCGAAACCGGACGGTTTAATCGATTAATTGAATTTTGGACCGGTTCTCGCTGGTTTATCGAAACCGAACCAAATCTGAAAATTAAATTTTTAGGGTTTCCAAATATACTCGCAAACCAACCGGTTCAGATCGAATCTGGTCGAGCCGAACCGGCTCAACCGAAGGACGCCCGCGGAGGCAACCACGGTGGCCCGTGAGGGCTGCCGAGGTCGCCCGCGGGGCTGACCGTGGTCGGCCACGGGAACGACCATGGTAGCCCGCGAGGGCAGCCATGGTCGCCCCTAGGGCAGACCCTGGTCGCCCGCGAGGCAACCATGGTGGCCCTCACGGGCTGCCATGGTCGCCCGCATGGGCAGACTGTTGTCGCCCGCGGCAGCGACCATGGTCGCCCGCGAGGGCTGCCATGGTCGCCCGTAGGCGACCCTCGTCGGCCCATGGTGCTGACCATGGTCTGCCCTAGGGCATTCCATGGTCCACCAAGGGACTCGACCTGGTCGGCCATGGCTAAGCCATGGCTAACCCGAAACACCCCAAAAAAAATTATTTTTCAATTTCCAAAATCAATCAAATCAGAAAAAAAAATTTCGATTTACATGCATGCTAAGGTGATGAACACATATAAATATAAAAAATATCAGATTTAAACATGTAGAAATAAACATAAAACCATGGCTCTGATACCACTAAAAGAGATCACCACGGGTTCCAATCGATGAAAATCATGCAGCGGACGTTATGTAACCGTGGTGATCGAAACAAGCTTAGATCTTAATGCAATTTCAACATGTTATATATATAAATATAAATCTGAAATTTACCTCTTTTAATCGATGAAAACACAAGTATAGTGTTTCTCTATCAAGTCCACACAAGCACCACAACCGAAGAGGTTTTTCACTCACAAATTTTGCTAGAATTTTTTAGAGAAAACTAGACAACAATGGTGGATGAGAGGGAGAGGATTTTCGGCAATGAGGGGGAGAGAATGAGGGAGGAAGTTGCTGAAAATAATTGAGGATAAAAGGAAGATATTATGTGATTTTAATTTGAAATTAAATTGAATTTCAAATTAAAATTGCATTATCTATCCCTTATAATCTCTTATTTGCAATTGTTCCCACTCATAACTTAAATCCCTAAATGGGCTTTAAACCCGTTTACTAAAACCCAAATTAAACCCATTAACTTGATTTCTAATTTCGGTTTAGACAAAAGGGCTCAATTTCCTCGAATTGATTTCTTCAACCGTCTGGTTAAAACCTTAGGCCAGAAAACTGCTGAATTGTTCCCAATTGTCATCCATAATTGTTGTCATGTATCGTGCTTAATGCGTGTGACCCTCTAGGCTCACGAATAATTGGCAGATTGGTAAAATTACTATTTTACCCTTTCCATCATAAGTGGCCTCTAGCAAGACATTATGATTATCCAATATTCGTGAATATCGATTATTCGACTTAACCTGTTATCGTACATGTCACTGTCCTTTTATCAAACCGATATCCAGATTGATCAATAGGCATAGAATGGTCATCCTAATTTATCAATCACTACTTCTTGATATCTAAGATGATTGAAAACTGATACTAAGGTATCACTTGCATGGCCATGCTCTTTCTTCAGTCATACTCATCAAGTGGTCTAAACGGATATCTTTCTCATACCGAAGTATGAGTGATAAATCCCTCAGACGCCTTTCGAGTTCACTAGTGCAATAAATGCCAAAGCCAATCGAAGTCGTTATAGTTATCCTTTTACAGGTAACGTTAGACTAGGTCAAAGTTAGGTATTCGTTACATAGTGTACACAAAGACTCCTTGGTCTTAGGATATAATGACAAGCTACGATATGTGAGTATCTCATGACTGGATCTATGCAGCATACTCACAATCGGGTTGTCCGATATCATCGACCTGATGGTATCTATGATATAACTCCGGCACATTACTTTGCCATGATCAGTAGAGCGTGATCACAAGGAGTTAGTCTCATACTGATCGCTTCAGAAGAAGCTTAGCTGATCAGGGACATTATCGAATGCAATTCTTTCTGATCTATAGTTCTACTATAAGTGGTTACACACATTATGACATAGATCAAATCACATTAGATATATTACTACAACACATTAGTAATATTATGCCTTTTGTTATGTAGAATAATGATGTCCGTTACAATATAGATTGAGGAATTATTTTGGACTAGGGCACAAAGCTAACACTTTTGATCTTCCTTCAGCTGCTGACAGTCCTTTTTCCAATGACTAGGCTTTTGGCAGTAGAAATAGACCGACTCCCTTACCTTCCCCTTGCCCTTCATAGGTATGGAAGGTTTAGGAATGAAAGGTCATCTGTTCTTCCCTACCAGGTGCATTAGGCCTTTGCCCTTATCACCACCAGCTTTGAAGCCGGATCCCTTCTTCCCCATAAGAACACCTATGGGTGCACTGCCCCTTATGCTCTTCTCGGCAGTCACTAACATGCTGTGCAACTCCGATGCGGTCTTGTCCATGTCATGCATGTGATAGTTCATGACAAACCCACCATATGCACGAGGAAGGGATTGCAGAATAAAATCTGCAGCCATCTCCTTTTCCATAGTCATTCAGAGACTAGTTAGACTATCGAGGTGTCCCTTCCTGCGTAGGACGTGTGGACCTACGGAGCTGCCTGCTGACATTTTGCAGGCAAAGAGTTCTCGGAGAACAGTGTATTTTTCAATACGTACTTTCTCCTTGAACATATCCTTGATCTGTGCAAACATTGCAAAAGGATCATGGGTTAACTCCATAAACTGCTTCTGGAGGTCCGCCTCCAAGTAGCCCAGCATGACACACGCAACGTCGATAGAGTCGCTAAGGTGTTTCTGGTACGCATCCTTAACCACCCTCGTTGCATTGGCAGCTGGCTCCACCGGGATAGCCTTGTCTAGGACGTACTCCCTGCGTTCCAACTTTAACACAAGTCACAAATTTCTGTCCCAGTCTAGATAATTTGTTCCATTGAGCTTACACTTATCAAGTATAGCCCTCAATGAAAAATTAGACGAGTTTGTTTAATTACTAGCCATTTCTACACGAAGAAAGTAAATTTAATCAGAATAGTTGAAGAAATTTACGAAGATCCGAATTAAACACCAACCATCCGATTCTAAGGTTTAGAATCTTTAAACCAAGATCCCTTATTTGTCAATTGAAGTACGCTAAGGCCCACCGCTCCAATTGACCCATTTGGGTAGGACGTCCAACCAATTACAACCCGTGTAACTCTTGGTCAGGGTATGTGCAAAAGCACACGACTTACCCTTCCGATGCCCCATCTCGACCTCAGGCCGAGAATCGTGGTCGAGTCAACCAACCTTCACATATGCATCAGTTTTGTGCAGATGCTACGCTAAGGCGCATTCCATATAGAACCCATTTTATCGATGCTCCGCTAAGGCGCACGACACCGAGAGAATGTTTCTACATGGGTGTGAATTTGGGTGGTATCTCACATGACTCAAATTATGTCGTGATTTCGTTGTGTTTAATATTCGAAAGTATTTTGGTACAATAACGAGCCCGTCATTAACAACCCGTGTTGTGACGTTTCTAATTGTATCATATACAATCTTTTGAAGTCGTCATTTGCAACCTGTGCAAACACGTTTCCAAATTGAACTCATCCATCACAACCAGTGCGATGATGGTTCACAACGCTTTAATCATGCAAACAATTAAAATCGTTTTTAATCTTTGCATGTGAGGTGATGGCTTATAAACTCATAAGCTAAGCATGCAAGCATACAATTATTATCTAATAATTCAAGCAAGCATCATAAAGCGTTTAAATATGTATCAATAGCCCATCCTATTCTTAAGATTCTACGAGACATCACATCTTCTCGTCTTACTCATTCGGGCTCCCACTAGCTCTTGGATTTCCTCCAAGCCCGTCATTGTGCTCGATTTTCCATCCTTCTCGACTTTGAGTAGCAATTATAATTAATACTCGGTTCGTAGACCGGACAAAAAATAATTACACTTTAAGGGCTCGAATGAAAGAATAATTACACGCTAACACTAACGATATGCAAACCGTGAAAGCGATAAAATTCTAATGGGCTACTAATGCATCATACATCTCATCACATCATCCAACATGTTATCATACTAACATGTTATCAAATAATATGCAATATTCCGGTCTTAATTTTGCCAAGTTGCTTGGTCGGGTTTATTGAAACTAGACCTTTTCGAAAAACGGTTTATCGAAACCGATCAAATTTGAAAGTTTTCGAAATATTGGATCGCGGGTTCATGCCACAGACCCAACATCAGCGTGCACGAACCAAGTCGGGCCCAAGCTCAATGGGCCAAAAGCCCATTGGGCCGAGCCCAACATCACGGCTCGGCTTTTGGCTTTGGAAAGCCCAAGCCGAGCTTGCCTCCCTTCTCGGCCTCGGCCAAGAAGGGGAATGTCCCCGGTCACCCCCATTCTTCCCCGGCCTCCGGTGACTTCCGTCCGGTACCTCCGATCCAGCTCCCGGAGAGTCCCTTCTCGAACCCGACAAATCCAATAAAAATCATAAAAATTCCAAATTCAATATATTTTTCAAAAATAACATATTTCATACAATTTACCCAAAAAGCATTAAAACATGTTATCAACAAATATGGCATGCAAATCATCATAAAGCCGAAACAAGTTCAACAAGACGAAAATTAAGAGGGTGGTTACCACTATAGGGATTTGGAGCGTTCAAGATCATCGAGATAGGGGAAGCATAAACAAAAGCAACTCCAAACCTTGACCAAAAACATGAACCATTAAATCTCAAGGCAAAAACTATTCCACAAGAAATTTACCTTTTAGTCTTTGTTGAATCAAGAAAGAAGAACTTTATGATCTTCTTCTCTAGAGCAAGTCCACACCAAGAGAATGATCTTCAAGATCCTTCACAAAAAGCCTACTAGAACTTATATGTGAAGAACAAGAGAGCAAGAAGAGAGAAGAGAGAGGTGTGGCCGGTCACAAGAGAGAGAGAGAGTGTGAGTGAGAGTGAAAAAGAATTCTTTTGATATTTGTCTACTTCATCAACTCATAAGCATGGGTCATTAAAGTAACAAATGATGAAAGCATCAGTTAAAGGCAAGTCATCACCTAAACCCCTTAAATCACTCTCCTCTTAATCAACAACACCAACTAAGCATGGTGTGTGGCCCCCACACTTAGACCCACCAAGGTGGCCGGTCACTTGGGCTTATTGGGCCTTATTTGGGCCCTTGTTGGACCGGTTAGGTAACCTCATGGGCCGAGCTCAATGGGCTCGCCCATGTGGTCGCGTGCCGTGTCCAAAAATTATCCGACCCTTTTGTCGTTATTTATCAAACAAAGTCCGACGCGAAATCGACGAAAATCTTAGTTTTCTCGAATCGCTAATTATTCTCTCAAACTGAACCCATGGCCAAAAACCTTCAGTTTTGTCCATGTATTTCTCCTCAAGAAACGTTAAAGTTTTCTTGTCTCAAGTTATCTATGTGTATGTGTGTGACCCTCCAGGCTCATGCCACCGTTGGCAGATCGGCGCAAGAGATCTCTCTTGCCTGATTCATCATAAGTGGTCTCTAGTAAGACATTATGATTACCCAAGGTGCATGATGATCAATAATTCGATTTAACCTTTTGCGTACAAGTCACTATCCTATTATCTCTAGACATCCCGATTGATCACAAGGCATAGAGTCATCATCCCTGTTTAATCAATCATTGTTACTTGATATGTGAGATGGCTGAGAACTGATAACTCGTATCACTGGCATGGCCATGCTCTTTCTCTCAGTCACTCTCGATCAAGCGGCCTTAACAGATATCTTTCTCATACCGTAGTACGAGGGATAAATCCCTTAGCCGTCTTTCGTGTCACTCATGCAATCCGTTCCGCCACCCAATCATGCCCGTTATTGCAATCCTGTTACGGAAAGCGTTAGGCGCAAGTTAAAACCATACGTCGACCACATAGCGATCACAAAGACTCCTTGGTCTAAGGATATCGTGACAAGCTATCGCATTTTAATATGTTCATGGCTTAATCTATGAAACACTATTCAAAGCGGGTCGTCCGATATCAATCACCTCATGATATCTATGATATGATTACGGGATCCCACATCCCTATGATAAGCAGAACTACATCATTGAGAACCATCCTCATACTGGTCGCTTCAAATAAAGCTTATATTGACTAGGGACTCGTTAAGTGTGATCCTGTAAGGACCGCTCCCGGTCAATTTGGGTCAATTTTGTGAAAAATGGATAAAAATTTAAAAATTCGCGATTTGACCAAATTTTGACCCGAGAGTCACCAAAGACTACTATTTGAGCCATTTTAAGTTGAAACTGTAATGTTATGGATATTAGGTTCATATGGAAGCTAAAATTTAGCGAAACGTCACGGTTCCGATGGTTTCGAAAAACGTGTCCGTTTTTGACGATTTCCGGTCCGAAATGACAAAAGTGGATTGTGGGACCCCCCTACTTTACACATGGCATGATTCTAGAGGGGGGGGGAGACTTTATGAGTGGTTAAGAGTAAATGTATTAATTTTAGATTTAAAAAAAATTGGAAATTGGATTATTTAATTAGTTATTGTTTAATTAATAGAGTTTAAGTGATAAAGAGGGGGAGGAGGGAGCCACAATCGGCAGAGGCAAAGAAAAGGAGAGAGAGAGGAGTGCTTGGCCAAGAGAAGAAGAAGGAAGAAGAGGAGAAGGGATTTTGGCGATTTCCCGACGATCCGGCCGCATGATCGACAATTTCCTTGCGTATTCGGGTTCCTCACATCATTGGGCTACGGTAAGCAACTCACTTTTTCTCATCGTGATGAGTTTGAGTTGTGGGTTTAATGAGAAAAGAGTGAAATGATGATGGATTGGAGTTGAAGGGGTGTTTTGGAGCATTTTGGGACGTTTTTGGAATTTTCCGGCCGCCGGAGGGTTCGCCGGAGCTCCGGCCGGTCACCGGAGCTCCGGCCAGGGTGGTGGCGCGCCGGAGGTGGGCCGGCAGTGGCCAGCGCCCTGCAATGGCTGGCCGTGGCAGCCTGTGGGCGACCGTGGGCGGTTTGGGCCTCTCGGGCAGTGAGTGGCCCGGGTGGTCCCACGAGCCCGGAATTCGGGTTTGTGAGTTTCGGGAGGTCTCGGGTAACCCTCGAATTGATAGTTGGCACCCTTGGTGATTTTTGGATTTAAATTACGAAAATTGGAAAATGTGTGTTGAAACTTTAAATTGCGCGATTAAATCGCTCGGGTGTCGGAATTCGATTCCGTCAATTGCGTTGGACCTCTCGAATATAATTAGGAATTTAAACACAAATTTGGGAATTTTCGGAGTCCTAAGGGACAAATTCACACAACCGGGCAGATTCGAATTAACGGGCAAAATGTGCCGTTCCGGGCCCATTTTGACAAATTAGGTTAATTAAGAAGTGTTGGAGTGAGCGATGCATGTCGGGGTGGCACTTGGGTTTAATTTCGTGAAAATCCGGATTTCGGTTAGTTATTAAAACTTGTGATTTTGTCACTTTTAGATTCCTTTGACGACCGCGGGAAAGGAAAGGCATAGCTGGCGTCGCGAAAATCTTTGGAGCTTACGTTGGAAAATTTGAGGTAGGGGGACATAGCTTACCTAGACTCATTCTTTTGATGCATTGATTGAATTTATTTGAAGTATTTATATGAGATAAAATGAAATGTTTGAACACCTTTTGTTCGATGTTGTGAACTAAATAGCATGTTGATGTGTTGATATAAATGCCTCTCTGTGAATTAGTTGAGTACCAAATTTGAACTGCTTGTGAGCACCTAGTTGTGCATGGTTATATTATTGCTTTTCAGACGATGACTTATTCCGTCTCGCACTTGTCTTGTTTGTGTGGATGTAAATGCCTCTCTGTGAACTAGTTTCTTGCACTTGGTTTGTTTTCTGTGAATGTATCGAAGGGTGTTGGGGTGTGGTTGGTAAGGGTGTTGTGATGTGGAAGGGTGGAAAGGTGATGGGAGGCTGTGTGGTTGGATGGATAATCGAGTCAGGAGCGGTACCCCTCCTTGCCGTGATCGATTTCCATTCGGAGGTTGAACCGAGTCAAGGGTGGTACACCTTGGCCGTGATCGGTTACCTCAATTGTATGGCTGTGTGGTTGGATGGATAATCGAGTCAGGGGCGGTACCCCTCCTGGCCGTGATCGATTTCCATTCGTGGGTTGAACCGAGTCAAGGGTGGTACCCCTTGGCCGTGATCGGTTACCTCAATTGTGTGGTTGTGTTTGGATGGGCAATCGAGGCAGGAGCGGTACCCCTCCTGGCCATAATCGATTCCCGTTCGGAGGTTGAACCGACCAAGGGTGGTACCCCTCGTCGGTCGTAATCGGTTACCTCGGGAGTTGTGACGTGGTTGGTGGATGAGTAGTGGAAGTGTTGTGATTCGTACTTTACTGACTTCTTTGTACTTATATGTATGTTTTTCTCATCCTTGCTGTTTGTTTTAGTCTCTGGGTAGCGTGTTCACCCCTACTTGTAGTTGTGCAGGTTGGTGATCCTGAGTACACTTTTGGTGGGAGCTTTTGGGGATGTGTCGTGTCGACGCACTGCGTTTCTTTTTGTTATTGTTGACTTTTGTAGACTCTGGTCTGAGTCATTTGCCATGTATATTTCTGTATCGCAACTTGTCTAAAATATTTTGATGTAAGTATTTGATTGTCTGGCCATGTCGTGCCTCACTTTTGTACGTGTTACTTGTTGGTTTAATACAGATTTTAAAAGGAGAAATGGTATTGATGTATTTGTTGTAAACAGGTTTCTTTATTTGACTCGTGCAATCCCATTTTGAACTAGGGACGCCTAAATCAAAATGTGATTGCCTCGTGCGAGGATAGTTATGTTGTAATTTGAGGACGCTTGAATTATGTCATAACTATATCGCATCGTGTTAATTCAAAGGTTTTTAATTCTTCGGGTAACGACTTTAATTCGGGAAACCGGATTTTGGGGCGTTACAGTTTGGTATCAGAGGACTCAGGTTCAACACCTGTGCCTTACGTCGACACGTCGGGTAGAGTCAGTTGTAGGAAAGTTTGCGTGATTTTGTTCAATTTGGTCTTGTGGTGCGTGAATTGGTCGTTAGTGTGAGTTAAATGACGACTTGTGTGCGTGTGGTGACAATAAAATGACATGGTGACGGGTGGAGAAGTACCTGTGTTAAGGTTGTGAAATGTTGATAGTGAAACGTTGCGGCATGAAAATGAGTGTTGGCACGTTAGTGTGAATCTTGTTTGTTAGGATTGGACTGTACTAAGATAACAATCAGTTAGTACGTAGAGTAAATGTGGAGAATGTGAGAAGTTCTCGTCGCCCTTTTGCGTGGTGATCTTTTGAAAAGAAATCCTAATTATGAACCGTCTTTCGTGCAGTAGTGCACATGGCTCCGAGAACTAGGCGAGGTGGCGCCTTGAGGGGGAGAGGAGCACAGCGAGCGACGCATGAGCCTCCCAGGGCCGAACTCGGGGAGAGGACTACAGGGGTGGAGACGCCATCCACAGAGACTGCGTAAGGTAGCGCAGGATAGGCAGGGACCGCGGCTGAGGTGCCCCCGTCCACAGCAGGGATCCCCGCTGTGGCTATTACCACTCCTCCCAGTGATCAGGTAGTGGGCGAGATACTACGGTCGATACAGTCGTTAGCGGCCATGTTGGGACAGAGGGAGACCGTGCCCACGGCTCCTGAGATGTCACCAGTACCGCCAGAGGTACCTACAGTGCACGCACTCCGAGACTTCCTGCGCCTGAACCCCCCAGCTTTCCATGGAGAGCCAGACCCTACGCGAGCTGAGCAGTGGTTGCGACAGATCACCCGCGACCTTGATACGTCGGGGGTTACAGATGGGAGGACCAGAATCACCTTTGCCGTCCATCAGCTCAGGGACGATGCATACTACTGGTGGGAGCGAGTTCGGACCAGAGTGGGAGAGGACTATGAGGATTTCAAGGAGATTTTCCTTGAGAGCTATTTTCCCAAGTCGGCACGGGATAGCCGTCAGCAGCAGTTCCTGGAACTGCGACAGGGTGCGATGACGGTGTTAGAGTACGAGGCACAGTTCACAGCCCTGTCGAAATTTGCGCCAGACCTAGTGAGGTTCGAGGCGAGCCGATGTAAGAGGTTCGAGAGGGGACTACGACCAGAGATCTTCGACAAGATCCTCTCTCACCGGATCAGGGTGTACTCGGTGATGGTCGACACTGCAGCGGCCATCGAGGAAGGGATGGCAGAGGGACAGAGGCTCAGGGAGCAGAGACCCAGGCCGAGCAGCTTCACTAGGCAGACGGAGTCAAGGGACTTCAAGAGGCCTCGAGTTTCGAGCTTTCCTCCGCAGTCGTCGGGGAGAATGGTGCAGAGACCGCTAGCATCGCTAGATACCGTGGGATCCAGCCCAGTAGGCCAAAGGTCACCACCGGTATGCTATGAGTGTCATCAGCCAGGTCACCTCTGCAGGGATTGCCCTCGAAACCGAGCACCTACGAGGCAGCTTTCGGGGGGAGCTCAGAGCGGTCAGTTCAGAGCACCAGTAGAGAGACCGAGCGGTCGGCCAGGACAGGCAGGCAGGCCTAGTTCTGGACCACCCACGTGCTTTGGGTGTGGACGTCCAGGACACCTCGCTCGGGATTGTTACTCGAGCAGAATCGGGAGTCAGGGCTCACGACAGCACTCTGCACCATCTGCACGGTCGTCAGCAGCACGACAGGATTCCCGACCCCGACAGGGGGCCGGACCAGCCCAGTCGACGAGACCAGAGAGCAGATGGACAGCAGGTCCAAGGTCGGGTCTACGCAGCGTCGGGTCATACCGAGCCTCCACAGTTAGAGGACCAGAGAGCAGCTCAGGGTACATTCCTTTTTTTTAATTTGTGGGCGTCCATTCTTATCGACACGGGTGCATCGAACTCTTTTATCTCAGCACAGTTTGCACTGAAAGAGATCACCACGGGTTCCAAAGATTGAAAATCATGCAGCAGACAATATGTAACCGTGGTGATCGATTAAAACTTGATCTTAATGCTATATGAACATGTTATAAACTCAATTAAAATCTGATATTTTACCTCTTGAAATCGACAAGAACACAAGCGTAGTGTCCTCTCTATCAAGTCCACAGAAGCACACAACCGAAATGGTTTCTCTCTCTCATTTTTGCTAGAAGTTTTGAGAGAAAACAAGAGCAACAATGGAGGAAGAGAGGGAGAGAATTTTCAGCCATTAGAGGGAGAGAGAGTGGGAGTTAGTTGCTGAAAAAATCAAAAGGATAATATAATTATAGATTATGTGATTTTTAATTTGAAATTAAATTGAATTTCAAAATAAAAATTGCATTATCCATCCTTTTAATCCTTCTTATTTGCATTTAACCCCTCTCTTATCTTAAACCCTAAATGGGCTTTAAGCCCATTTAACTAAAACCCAAATTAAACCCATTAACTTGAGTTCTAATTTCGGTTTAGTCAAAACGGCTCAATTTCCTCGAATTGATTTCTTCGACCGTCTGGTTAAAACCTTAGGCCAGAAAACTACCGAATCGTTCTCAAATCTCATCCATAATTATTGTCATGTATTGTGCTTAATGCGTGTGACCCTCTAGGCTCACGAATAATTGACAGACTGGTAAAATTACCATTTTACCCTTTCCATCATAAGTGGCCTCTAGCAAGACATTGTGATTATCCAATATTCATGATTATCGATTATTCGACTTAACCTGTTATCGTACATGTCACTGTCCTTTTATCAAACCGATATCCAGATTGATCAATAGGCATAGAATGGTCACCCTAATTTATCAATCACTGTTTCTTGATATCTGAGATGACTGAAAACTGATACTAAGGTATCACCTGCATGGCCATGCTCTTTCTTCAGTCATACTCATCAAGTGGCCTAAACGGATATCTTTCTCATACCGAAGTATGAGTGATAAATCCCTCAGACGCCTTTCGAGTTCACTAGTGCAAAAAATTCCAAAGCCAATCGAAGCCGTTATAGTTACCCTTTTACAGATAACGTTAGACTAGGTCAAACTTAGGTATTTGTTACATAATGTACACAAAGACTCCTTGGTCTTAGGATATAATGACAACTTACGATATTTGAGTATCTCATGACTGGATCTGTGCAGCATACTCACAATCGGGTTGTCCGATATCATCGACCTGATGGTATCTATGATATAACTCCGGCACGCACTTTGCCATGATCAGTAGAGCATGATCACAAGGAGTTAGTCTCATACTGATCGCTTCATAAAGAAGCTTAGCTGATCAGGGACTCATCAAATGTAATTCATTCTGATCTATAGTTCTACTATTAGTGGTTACACACATAATGACATAGATCAAATTACATTCGATATATTACTACAACACTTTAGTAATATATGCCGATTTATTTATTCGGAAAGATGATAAAACATTACATCTGTAGATCACTTTTATATTGGATTGGGGCATAACTCTAACATGCACGAGCACTGGGGTTGGTAGTCGAGTCGATGAGTCCGCCCTTGTGCGTCGATACGCCTTTAGGGGACGGCACTATTCTAAGTAGAATCTGCAGGGCCTGCGAAGTTAGAGTAGCAGACCACCCTCTTGTGTGGGACCTTATCGTGCTAGACATAACTACTTTCGATGTGATCCTCGGCATGGACTGGTTGAGGCAATACAGGGCTAACATCGATTGTTACCGGAGGAGGGTGACCGTATCGAGTGGGGACTCTATGATTTCATGTTCATTGGGTAGCCGGAGTGGAGTTCTTCTTGCGGTGTTGTCTGCTACGGGTGACGGACCGAAGGACGGAGGCAGAGGGCTACCACGAGTTGATGACGAGTTTCTAGACGTCTTTCCAAGTGATCTTAGTGGATTACCGCCAGTGCGCGAGGTGGAGTTCACTATCGAGTTGATGCCGGGAACCGCGCCGATCTCTGTGGCACCATATCGTTTCGCCCCCGCAGAACTCGAGGAGTTGAAGAGTCAACTCCAGGAACTGCAGGAGAAGGGGTTCATACGGCCGAGCACCTCGCCGTGGGGCGCTCCGGCGTTGTTCGTAAAGAAGAAAGAGGGTTCGCTCCGGATGTGCATAGATTACCGGAAGCTGAACAGGGTGACAGTGAAGAATCGTTATCCGATGCCACGGATAGACGATCTCTTTGATCAGCTCAGGGATCGAGGTGCTTCTCCAAGATCGACTTACGGTCTGGATATCATCAGTTGCGAGTACAGGAGGAAGACGTCCCGAAGACTGCGTTTCGAATGCGGTATGGTCATTTCGAATTCCTAATGATGCCGTTCGGCTTGACCAACGCCCCAGCGTTGTTCATGGATCTTATGACTCGCATCTTCCGACCTTACCTCGATCGATTCGTCATCGTATTTGTCGACGATATTCTCATCTACTCGCCGGACGAGGGGACTCATGAGGCGCATTTGAGGACTGTACTCCAGTTGCTGCGATCGCACCAGCTTTACGCGAAGCTGGAAAAATGCGAGTTCTAGCTTACCGAGGTGAGATTCCTCGGACATGTCGTATCTGGTGACGGCGTGTTTGTCGATCCGTCGAAGATCGACGCGGTCTCGAAATGGGCTCGACCGACGAGCGTTTTCGAGATCCGCAGCTTCCTGGGATTGGCAGGGTACTATCGGAGGTTCGTCAAAGACTTTGCGCGCCTCGCAGCACCTTTGACTCGCCTCACGCGGAAGGAAGTTAAGTTCGATTGGGATGAGGCTTGCGAGCGCTCATTTGCGGAGTTGAAGACTCGGTTGACCACGGCTCCGGTTTTGATAGTACCTGAGCGAGGGATAGGCTATGACGTTTACTGCGACGCATCCGGCGAAGGACTGGGGAGTGTTCTGCTGCAGCAGAGTAAGGTGGTGGCTTTTGGGTCCCGATAGCTTAAAGTGCACGAGAGAAACTATCCGACACACGATCTAGAACTTGCAGCTGTCGTGTTCGCACTAAAGCTTTGGCGTCACTACCTCTACGATGAGAAGTTTCAGGTCTTTTCGAATCACAAGAGCCTGAAATATCTCTTTACCCAGAAAGACCTGAACATGCGACAACGGCGCTGGATGGAGCTGATTGAGAATTATGACTTCGATCTGTTATACCACCCGGGCAAGGCGAATGTGGTCGCCGATGCCCTCAGCAGAAAGTCACTCCATAGCCTTGTCTCCATAGCAGTTCGGGAATGGAAGATGATGGGAGAGCTCAGCGAGTTCAGGGTTGAGTTGGAGGAAGTTACGGGACGAGTCGCACTGTGTTCATTGGTGGCGCAGCCTACACTGGTGAGTCGGGTGATTGAGGCTCAGATTGATGACTCAGAGACAGCAACGTTCCGGATGAAAATGGCTAGCAGAGTTGAGTCCGAGGGGTGGTCGATGGGCAACGATCAGGGCCTTCGTTTCCGGAACAGATTGTTTGTGCCCAAGAGTCTCCGCGAGTCACTCAACTCACGACTCGTTGTGCATCCTGGTGGGACTAAGATGTATCACGACATCAGGCGCCATTTTTGGTGGAATGGGATGAAGCGGGAGATAGCAGGGTTCGTAGCTCGATGTCTCACTTGTCAGCAGGTGAAGATAGAACACCAGAGACCAGCGGGACCTCTACAACCGTTGGAGATAGCCGAGTGGAAATGGGAGCATATTACGATGGATTTCGTATGCGGACTACCGAGGTCAGCAAGGGGTAACGATGTGGTGTGGGTGATAGTTGATCGACTGACTAAGTCCGCGCATTTCTTGCCAATGAGGATGACAGACTCGGTAGATAAGTTGGGCAGATTATATGTACGCGAGATCGTGAGGTTACACGGAGTGCCGGTGTCGATAGTATCGGACCGAGATCCTCGCTTTACATCCCGATTCTGGGATAGCCTACAGGGCGCGTTGGGTACGGATATTCGTCTGAGTACGGCTTACCACCCACAGACGGACGGTCAATCAGAGCGGGTAATTCAGATATTAGAGGACAAGCTCCGAGCGTGTATACTGGATTTCCACGGAGCGTGGGAGGATCATTTACCGTTGGCAGAGTTTGAGTATAACAACAGTTACCAGGCTAGCATCGGGATGGCACCATTTGAGGCTTTGTATGGTAGACCGTGCTGATCACCAGTTTGTTGGGCTGAGGTGGGAGATAAGAGCCTACTGGGACCCGAGCTGGTAAGGGAGACTATTGAGAAGGTAGCCTTGATTCGAGAGCGACTGAAAACGGCGCAGAGTAGACAGAAGAGTTATGCGGACCGGAGACGTCGCCTCTCGAGTTTGAGGTAGGTGACCACGTCCTCTTGCGAGTGAGCCCGAAGAAAGGGTTAATAAGGTTTAAGAAGGCAAGAAGCGACGGTAAGTTGGCCCCGAGGTACATTGGCCCCTTCGAGATCATCGCCAGGATTGGAGCAGTAGCTTACAGGCTCGCATTGCCGCCATCCCTTGCAGCGGTTCACAACGTATTCCATGTATCGATGCTGAGAAAATATCACCCTGACCCGTCGCACGTGATAGAGTGGGCTGAGTTGGAGTTGACCCCAGATGCCTCGTATGAGGAAAGGCCAGTTCAGATCTTAGACTCACGAGATCAAATATTGAGAGGCAGGACCATCCCACTAGTGCGAGTGCTTTGGCAACATCACGGTGTCGAAGAGTCGACGTGGGAGCGGGCAGATGAGATTCGTGCTAAGTATCCCCGCCTTTTCGAGAATTGAGGTACGTCTTAATTTCCCAGATGAAATTCTTTAAGGAGGGAAGGTTGTAAGGACCGCTCCCGGTCAATTTGGGTCAATTTTGTGAAAAATGGATAAAAATTTAAAAATTCGCAATTTGACCAAATTTTGACTCGAGAGTCACCAAAGACTACTATTTGAGCCATTTTAAGTTGAAACTGTAATGTTATGGATATTAGGTTCATATGGAAGCTAAAATTTAGCGAAACGTCACGGTTCCGACGGTTTCGAAAAACGTGTCCGTTTCTAACGATTTCGGGTCCGAAATGACAAAAGTGGATTGTGGGACCCCCCTACTTTACACATGGCATGATTCTAGAGGAGGGAGACTTTATGAGTGGTTAAGAGTAAATGTATTAATTTTAGATTTAAAAAAAATTGGAAATTGGATTATTTAATTAGTTATTGTTTAATTAATAGAGTTTAAGTGATAAAGAGGGGGAGGAGGGAGCCACAATCGGCAGAGGCAAAGAAAAGGAGAGAGAGAGGAGTGCTTGGCCAAGAGAAGAAGAAGGAAGAAGAGGAGAAGGGATTTTGGCGATTTCCCGACGATCCGGCCGCGTGATCGAGCATTTTCTTGCGTATTCGGGTTCCTCACATCATTGGCTACGGTAAGCAACTCACTTTTTCTGATCGTGATGAGTTTGAGTTGTGGGTTTAATGAGAAATGAGTGAAATGATGATGGATTGGAGTTGTACGGGTGTTTTGGAGCATTTTGGGACGTTTTTGGAATTTTCCGGCGGCCGGAGGGTTCGCTGGAGCTCCGGCCGGTCACCGGAGCTCCGGCCAGGGTGGTGGCGCGCCGGAGGTGGGCCGGCAGTGGCCAGCGCCCTGCAATGGCTGGCCGTGGCAGCCTGTGGGCGACCGTGGGCGGTTTGGGCCTCTCGGGTCGTGAGTGGCCCGGGTGGTCCCACAAGCCCGAAATTCGGGTTTGTGAGTTTCGGGAGGTCTTGGGTAACTCTCGAATCGATAGTTGGCACCCTTGGTGATTTTTAGATTTAAATTACGAAAATTGGAAAATGTGTGTCGAAACTTTAAATTGCGCGATTAAATCGCTCGGGTGTCGGAATTCGATTCCGTCAATTGCGTTGGTCCTCTCGAATATAATTAGGAATTTAGACACAAATTTGGGAATTTTCGTAGTCCCGAGGGACAAATTCACACAACCGGGCAGATTCGAATTAACGGGCAAAATGGGCCGTTCCGGGCCCATTTTGACAACTTAGGTTAATTAAGAAATGTTGGAGTGAGCGATACTTGTCGGGGTGGCACTTGGGTTTAATTTCGTGAAAATCCGGATTTCGGTTAGTTATTAAAACTTATGATTTTGTCACTTTTAGATTCCTTTGACGACCGCGGGAAAGGAAAGGCATAGCTTGGCGTCGCGAAAATCTTAGGAGCTTACGTTGGAAAATTTGAGGTAGGGGGACATAGCTTACCTAGACTCATTCTTTTGATGCATTGATTGAATTTATTTGAAGTATTTAGTTGAGATAAAATGAAATGTTTGAACACTTTTTGTTCGATGTTGTGAACTAAATAGCATGTTGATGTGTTGATATAAATGCCTCTCTGTGAATTAGTTGAGTACCAAACTTGAACTGCTTGTGAGCACCTAGTTGTGCATGGTTATATTATTGCTTTTCAGACGATGACTTATTCCGTCTCGCACTTGTCTTGTTTGTGTGGATGTAAATGCCTCTCTGTGAACTAGTTTCTTGCACTTGGTTTGTTTTCTATGAATGTATCGAAGGGTGTTGGGGTGTGGTTGGTAAGGGTGTTGTGATGTGGAAGGGTGGAAAGGTGATGGGAGGCTGTGTGGTTGGATGGATAATCGAGTCAGGAGTTGTACCCCTCCAGGCTGTGATCGATTTCCATTCGGAGGTTGAACCGAGTCAAGGGTGGCACACCTTGGCCGTGATCGGTTACCTCAATTGTATGACTGTGTGGTTGGATGGATAATCGAGTCAGGGGCGGTACCCCTCCTGGCCGTGATCGATTTCCATTCGGGGGTTGAACCGAGTCAAGGGTGGTACCCCTTGGCCGTGATCGGTTACCTCAATTGTGTGGTTGTGTTTGGATGGGCAATCGAGGCAGGAGCGGTACCCCTCTTGGCCATAATCGATTCCCGTTCGAAGGTTGAACCGACCAAGGGTGGTACCCCTCGCCGGTCTTAATCGGTTACCTCGGGAGTTGTGACGTGGTTGGTGGATGAGTAGTGGAAGTGTTGTGATTCGTACTTTACTGACTTCTTTGTACTTATATGTATGTTTTTCTCATCCGTGTTGTTTGTTTTAGTCTCTGGGTATCGTGTTCACCCCTACTTGTAGTTGTGCAGGTTGGTGATCCTGAGTCCACTTTTGGTGGGAGCTTTTGGGGATGTGTCGTGTCGACGCACTGCGTTTCTTTTAGTTATTGTTGACTTTTGTAGACTCTGGTCTGAGTCATTTGCCATGTATATTTCTGTATCGCAACTTGTCTAAAATATTTTGATGTAAGTATTTGATTGTCTAGCCATATCGTGCCTCACTTTTGTACGCGTTACTTGTTGGTTTAATACAGATTTTAAAAGGAGAAATGGTATTGATGTATTTGTTGTAAACAGGTTTCTTTATTTGACTCGTGCAATCCCATTTTGAACTAGGGACGCCTAAATCAAAATGTGATGGCCTCGTGCGAGGATAGTTATGTTGTAATTTGAGGACGCTCGAGTTATTTTATAACTATATCGCATTGTGTTATTTAAAAGGTTTTTAATTCTTCGGGTAACGACTTTAATTCGGGAAACCGGATTTTGGGGCGTTACAGATCCGTACAGATTTATGGTTCTACTACTTTAGTGGTTATAAATCAGATCATGCTTAACATATTACTTCAACACATAAGTAATACAAAGCTGTTTTATTTATTACAAACGATGATAAATATACATAGACATTTATAGACTACTAGCAATTGGACTAGGGCAGAAAAATGCTATCATCGTTGAGTTGCCAAAGTTGGATAGTAGCATCGTATGACTCAAATTCATTGCGATATGGTCTAGTTTTGCGAGACATGTACCCGGTACATTCTCTACATGACAACTATTCATCCGTACTGGGTACGATGATATGTTTCATGTTTCACGTTATTTTGTATGTCCAAGTTTACGTTTGTTAACCATGCATTTCTAAAACAACATAATTAAACATGTATAGCCTAAGCCCATATCTAGGTTTGATCTCTATGGGACCAGTCCTTAAACATCAGGGTCTCATCCTAAGGGTGAAGGTTACAACATTCATATGTCTTCTTCATCCTTGGCAATGCTCCTACTGGCTCCTTGACGTCTCCCAGACTCAATTCCACCATCAAGGCCTCCATGGTGCTATCCTTGGGAATTTCTTTTACAAATACATCAACGGCTCGCAGACCGGGTTGAAATATAATACAAGTAAAAACAACAACACAACTTGTCGTGAATAATATTATACAACCCAAGCGACAAAAAAATAAGAGCATGGTCTTGATGGGCTACGCTATACATCATGTGAACAAACCAAGCATGTTGCAACCATATCATGTTATCAAACAACTCCATGTTGTCAAACATATATGTTGTCACACAAGCATGTTATCAATCACAATAAATCAAATTTTAGCCTTTATGATTTTAGTGTATCGATCTCACTCGGCGCTCGAAAGTCCCGATCTCGAAATCCTAAATCGAGACTCCCGCGTTTTCACCATGAAAAGTGGGAATCGGTCCTTCGATCTAGTCGGAAGGACCCGGCCCCGCCGCCGGTCGATGTAATCACCTTATAAACCGATATGTTGAAACTCTAGTGTATCGAACAAAACCCTAATAGGTTGTTGGGCGATACAAAAAGTTCAACAAAATGTGCCAACAATGTACCGTGTATATTGAACGACACAACTATGCGGTCCTCTGGTTTCTCGGGTCATCAATCCCGTGGAAACTCGAGATCGTACTTTATCTCGACGAAAAAATAGTTTATCCAAACTAGATATTTTATATACTCGATCAAAACATTTTAAACCAAATCGAGGATCGAGCACATTCATAGCATTAAAGCAGCAAAGCAATCTAACTCGAATTCTCGATTTTCCTTAGGACGAAATTTCGATTCGGAGCGAAAAATTCCCTACTGACCGTAGGTGTCGATCGCCACCTTTTAAGGACCAAGAGGTGTCGATCGACACATGGGTGTCAATTGCCACCTCCCTCGTCCAAGTAGTGTCGATCGACACTACCTCTGTGGCAGAACAACCGAGGCTTAGGGGCGGTGTCGATTGACACCCTCCTCGACCTGATTGGTTTTTTGCTATTCCCGAGCCAGATTCTCGATCTGATTTCACTCGGGTCGAGTCCCGACTCCCGAGATTGATCAATTACACCAAGTGCACGAATATCAAACCGAAATAACACCCAAACACAAATACAAATCCAACCTTTATTGGTAAAGCGATCAAAGAACGGATTTTTATCTTGTCACTTGGCCAAATCAAGAAAAGAAGTAGAGATTCATGCATCAAAAAACTATACGAAGGATCATGAATCATCAAGCAAACAACTTTACCATGAAATCAAGTGAGATAATCATCAAACATGCATTTTTACCACAAAATCATGCAATATGATTCATCTAAAGAGCAACCTGGCTCTAATACCACTGTTGGGGTTTCTAGGATCTCAAGCACAGCGGAAGCAACGATATTTAACCGAGAACCCGCCACATGATTGTTTTCTAACATTAGATTAATCATTTTGTGGAGGAAAGTCAGAGTTTTACCTCTCGTAGTCTTTACACGAAGAAAGCTCCCGAATTCGATCTCGAAACGACTCCTCGGACTTGTTCTCTACGAGTGCACACACACCAAACTCGACCTTGTGAAGCTTGAATCTTTACCGAAATTACTAGACTCCGGTAGCACTCAATCACTCGATCTCTCTATTCCTCAATGCAAGAACTAGAGAGTTTCTATGGTGGTGTAGCTAATATTGCTCAAGAGCATTGGGAGAGAGGCTCTCACCCAAAGCCTCCTTTTATAGGCTTTGGGGAGAGCCTCTAGGTTTTCAGCATCAGGCATAAGTGTCGATCGACACCCTTCCCGTATGGAAGCTGTCGATCGACACCGCCTTTACAGTGCAAGACCTGAGTGTCGATCGACACCTCCCCGTGGCCGTGTCGATCGACACCACCAAGGTGCCGATCGACACCCCACTGTGGCCGTGTCAATCGACACCACCAAAGTGCGATTGACACCCCACGGCAACTATTCCCACACCACCTGTTTTGGACTTCATCAGTCCCATCGAGTCGCTTCGGTCTTACTCAAGATATGTGTAGTTACGACGGTTTTGGTGATTGAATTATTTTTAAGGAACTAGAGAAAACGTCATAAAGAATGTCGAAGCATCATATGCTACATCTTGTGTGACATTGTTGACGGCATCTCGGCAAACATCTTGATCGATGGAAATCAGGAAAGTCCAGATTCTGTAGGAAGAACGAATACGTTTAGAAAATTCCATAACGTCTCCGATTCTGGAAAGAAGAAAGACGGTGATTAAGAGGAAACCCATTAGGGTTAGTACTCCTGCTCAATTGCTATAAAAGCTTAGGCTACCACCTTAGCAATCGTGAGGTTCTTTTGTTTGTTTCCTAGCAATAATTTGCAAAGCTCTTAGACGTCAAGGTTTGCGAGCTGAGAGGTTGCAGATTTTTCTAAGGATATTGTGTATCACCATAACTATTGTGAGTTAGGTGATTGAGGGTTTATTGATCGCGTGAGTGAAGACTGCACGCAACCACAACGTTCAACGACGACTTGAACCGACAGAGTAAGGCGATTGCTCGAAGAGTGGAATCAAGACGGAGTCTTGGATTCAGGGGGAGACCCTGAGATAGGTTGCACTGTAATAAGTACCATAAAGTATAGATCTAGGGATGATCATAGGTACTTGTATGTTTTGACGAATTACTGATACGTTTAGGAAATACACAGTGTTATAGCTTCATACATAACATTGTGTGTGGCATCTTGCAGGTCTAGCTGATCAAAATTTTAATTGATATCAGAGGAGGCACCTACAGCTTTTGGTGAGTTCCTAAACAAATATTTCGATCAAGATGGACAATACCAGAGAAGTAGGATCCATCAATCGACCACCTGTTCTAGATGGAAGTAACTACGGCTATTGGAAGGCTCGGATGTGTGCCTTCATGAAGTCTCTTGACAACAAAACATGGAAGGTTGTAATCAATGGTTGGAATGCCCCACAACTCAGTGACAATGATGGTAACCCTATCGGTCCAAAACAACAAAAAGACTGAACTGATGACGAAGACGAGGAATCACTGGGAAACTCTCGAGCTCTGAATGCTATTTTCAACGGTGTTGACAAGAACGTATTCGGAGTAATCAACACATGCACAACTGCCAAATCCGCATGGGATATCCTGGTTGTTGCATATGAAGGAACAACCAAGGTTCGAGCACAAAAACTGCAATACTTGACAACCAACTTCGAAGCCCTTGTCATGAAAGAGGACGAATCAATTGCAGAATTCAATGTTCGTATTCGTGATCTAGCCAATGAATCTTATTCTCTGGGAGAACCAATGTCTGATGAAAAATTGGTTAGAAAAACCATGCGTGCTCTTAGCCCTAGATTTAAGATGAAGATCACCGCAATTGAGGAGGTTCATGACCTCAAGATCTTAAAATTCGATGAACTGATGGGATCTCGGATGACCTATGAGTTATCTCTGCCCAATGTCGAAAAAAGGAATAAAGGAGTTGCTTTCAAAAGCTCAACACACAACCAACCAGAATATGAGGATTCTGACTCTGAAGTAGACATCGATGCTACAATGACCTTTCTCACAAAAAGTTACAACAAAGTCATGAGAAGATTCAGTCGAATGGGCGGACGGAATGTCACAACAGATGAGAATTGGACTAAAGAGCAACTAGTCGAGGCATACAAAATCTTACATACCAGATGGGTCAAGGAAACACTGATCCTTAATCAACAAGGAGAACGGATCATCAGTCTTCCCAACGACAAATCTAGATTCCTAGAGACGATCGTGGAGCTAAAACGCGAAATCACCAGACTTAATGGAGACATTAGTTCTATGACTAAATCAGTAAAGATGATGAATCCTAGCACAGAAAGCCTTGACAAACTCCTATCAGTAGGAAAGATGACAAAGATTGGTATCTCGATAGTGGATGTTCTCGACACATGACAGGTACTCCAGAGTTTCTTTCCAATCTCAAATTATATACAAACTGCTATGTTACTTTTGGAGATGGGATTCGAGCTCGAATCATTGGAAAAGGAGTACTTAAGCATCCAGGAGCTTCTAGCCTTACTGAAGCATTACTTGTAGAAGGACCTAAGGCAAACCTGATTAGCATCAGCCAGATGTGTGATCTGGGTTCAGAAGTGAAATACACTAAAGAAGCCTGTATAGTAAAAGATTTCGATCAAGTCACTATTCTACAAGGAATCCGCTCAATGGATAACTGTTACATCTGGTCGCCTGAATCACATATCGAAGCGGCAAAGTGTCTGGTCTCCAAAGCAGAAGAAACCAAATTGTTGCATCGAAAGCTTGGACATCTAAATCTTAGAAGTATGTAGAAGGCAATCTCAGAACAGGCCATTACTGCTATTCCAAACCTGAAAATCGTTGAAGGAAAGATCTGCGGAGAAAGTCAGATTGGAAAGCAAACTAAGATGTCACACAAGAAGCTGCAGCATATCACCACCTCTCGAGTGCTTGAGCTTATACACGTTGATTTCATGGGGCCAATGCAAGTTGAAAGTCTTGGAGGAAAACGCTATGTATTTGTGTGTGTAGATGATTACTCACGATACATATGGGTTGATTTCCCTCGTGACAAATCAGATACCTTTTCGATCTTCAAGAATCTTTGCATCCAGGTCCAACGAGAAAAAGGAGAGACAATTGGCAAAATAATTCGTCTCCGTAGTGATCATGGTCGAGAGTTCGAAAACAGCAGATTTGCAGAATTCTGCAACTCAGAAGGAATAGCCCATGAGTTCTCAGCACGGATCACTCCCCAACAGAATGGCATTGTTGAGCGAAAAAACAGGACTCTACAGGAGATGGCTAGAGTTATGATGCTGGCCAAGGATATACAACCTCACTTCTAGGCAGAAGCACTTAACACTGCTTGCCATATCCACAATCGAGTCACTCTCCGACCAGGTATGTCAGTAACTCATTATGAAATATGAAGGGGGAGAAAGCCAAATGTTAAGTACTTCCATATCCTTGGATCCACTTGTTATATTCTGGCTGATAGAGAACCTCGTCGGAAACTTGATCCAAAGAGTGATGAAGGAATCTTCCTTGGCTACTCAAGGAATAGTCGCGCGTTCCGGGTCTTCAACAAACGGACCAAGACTATGATGGAATCAATCAATGTTGTTGTTGATGATGACTGTGAAGGTGCCCCAGAAGATGCGACAGACGAAAAAAGAGCCTATCCAAACATTGTACGGAAGGATGATATTGCTGATGCCAGTAAACATGCTAGTAACAAGTCAGAAGACAATGATGCTAGTCAAAATGTCAATAACAATGAGACAGTTCCTGAAACCAGTAACAGGAACCCCTCATGAAGAATCCAGGCTAATCATCCTATCTCTGGAGTAATTGGAGACCTAAATGAAGGCATACGGATTCGGACAAAAACTCCGATGAACTATAACGAGATGATAGAGGAACTGATTCAATTTGAGAAGAACCAAGTGTGGGAACTGGTGCCCAGGCCAAGTGAAGGAAATATCATTGGCACAAAATGGATCTTCAAAAATAAGTCCGATGAGCATGGTAACATCACTAGAAACAAAGCAAGGTTAGTTGCTCAAGGGTATACTCAAATTGAGGGAGTCGACTTCGATGAGACCTTTGCTCCTGTAGCAAGATTTGAAGCAATCAGATTCCTACTAGGGATATCATGCCATCTACAGATTAAGCTTTATCAGATGGATGTCAAAAGTGGCTTCCTGAATGGAGATCTCAACGAAGAAGTGTATGTGTCACAACCTAAAGGATTTGTTGATCCTACACACATCAAGCTAACTAAAGATGATCCAGGAGAAGTTGTCGACCAACACCTGTATAGAAGCATTATTGGTAGTCTTCTCTACCTCACTTCCAGTCGACCTGATATTACCTACTCTGTGGGAGTATGTGCACGATATAAAACTAATCCTAAGGTTAGTCATCTATCCCAAGCTAAAAGAATCATTAGATATATCTCTGGGACTACAGACTTGGTTTTACTGTACTCATTCGACACATCCTGTACCCTGGTGGGGTATTGTGATGCGGACTAGACTGGAAACACAGCAGATAGGAAGAGCACATCTGGAGGCTGCTTCTTCCTTGGCAATAACCTCATATCATTGTTTAGTAAAAAGCAAAATTGTGTTGCCCTGTCCACTGCTGAGTCCGAGTATATCGCTGCTGGGAGTAGCTGTACACAATTATTATGGATGGAGCAGATGTTAGTCGAATACAATGTCAGAAAAGAAGCCATGACTTTGTATTGTGACAATGTCAGTGCAATCAACATCTCTAAAAATCCAGTTCAACATAGCAAAACCAAGCATATTGACATTAGACACCACTTCATTCGCGAGCTGGTCGAAGACAAGAAGATTATCCTAGAGCACATCCATACAGAGAAGCAACTTGCTGACATTTTCACGAAGCCATTAGAAGCAAGCAGATTCGAGTATGTTAGGACGTCACTCGGACTCTCACCATCAACAAGTAACCAAAGTTGCAAAACGGTTGAGAGGAGTTAGTTGGTGCCTCTTCATGAACCGGTCCAAAATCCCAACACATGCCATTGGGCCAAGCATGCCAAAAGCCCATATAAAAGAGGAAAGGTCGCAAGATACGCTCTGTTACCTACAGATTTGATTTGAATTGATTTTTCAAAATCAAAACCTAGTCTGCCTCATTCTTGCCTTCGCTCTCATCTCCCACACCTCTCAAAACCTGTGACAAAAACTCCAACACTCACACAACAATGGTGAAAACAAGGAGCACTCTTGCGCCAAAGAAAGTCACTGACAGTACACAATCCAAACCCAAGAAGGCCAAGGCAAAGAGCCCCAAAAACAGCAATCCCAGCACCAACAAACATGGAGTCCGAATCAAAGGACTAAAGCCACAAAAGAATGCCGAGGGACCCTCCAAAGAAATCCCACCGGCAGAAGCACCTATACCCATTTTTTCCCGAGTACCGACCAGAACTAAAAGCGCCACCTTCTCGATGACGGAACTTACAGGCCCTCAGCGAGATACTGACATTGTCCAAGGAACCAAGAGACCTCCATGCAAATTGTCCTGGCTCCAGTCTCAGCCAGTATCCCAGGTATTGATTCTTCCATTGTATCAATTACTGATACATCTAGAAATAGCGACCTGCTAGAATTGCTATTGGAGAATCAGGACCCCCCCTCAAGAAGGGGTGGTTGAGGATCTCATAAATCCTGAAAGGGAAAAGAAAGACTTGACCCCAGTCAGTCAGGGGTTAGAACGGATTGCAGAAGGAGAGGGTGAAGCAGAAGGTATGAAAGATGTCGCTCCTGAACCCACAGATGAGGTTGTGGTTAGAGAAGAAGTTGCTGACTCAGAAGAAGTCGAGGAAGAATTTGAGAAAGAAGAGGCCAGAGACGGGAATACTGATCTGGAAGGAAGAGAGAAAAAAACAGTATCGCAACCAATGGCTCAGAAGAAGCACCTCTGGATGCCAGAGGAGATGATACAGAAAATGTCGCAGAAACAGCACACACTATGCTTTCGTCTTTGAAAAAGAAAGTATTGGAGGAAAATGAATCCCTCGCAGTAATGGTAGAGAAGTTAAGAGAAACAAAGAAAAGGAAGGAAGAAAAAGATGTTGGAGACCCCAGCAAGAAAAAGAAATTGTTCGCCAAAGAGAAAGGAAAGAAAGTTATCTCCAAAAGAAGATTAATTGATGAAGAAACTGATGACGATGCAGAGGAAGTTACAGTAAAGGAAGCAAAGAGGGGATGAAGCCTGAAGACGGTCAAGAACACCTCAAGTGTGCCGTATGACAATGTGTCTTTTCATTCTGCTGACAGTGCAAAACGATAGGAATTTGTGTTCCAGAGAACGGCATATCCCGAGAAGACCTTGTCTTCGGAGTTACTAGGACTAGAAGCCATTGTCAAACTCCTGGAACAGGCAGAATTCATGAAGACCCTCACTGACGTTGATAACCACTATCCCCTATTGGTCAAAGAACTCAATACAAACTTGCCTACTGGATTTGGGACTCCGGGTGATCCGGATTGTGAGAAGGTATATGTCAGAGGCTTGCGCTTCAAAATCTCCTCTGACATCATTAATACCTTCCTGGGGTGAACGTGTGTTCGTTCTGTGCCTCCTCCTGACCTAAAGAAGGTCCTCAAGGAGATTACTGGTGAAAAAAGCAAAATGTGGCCTACCAAGGGCACTGTGGCAGCCTCGGACCTCACATCCAAGTACTCCATCCTATTCCGTATCGGAGTAGCAAACTGAGCTCCCTCCACACACGCAGCTGGCAATACTCATCTTCCAAATAGGTACTTGCTCCATTCTTGACTTTGGCCAGTTTGTTATTGATCATCTTAGTAGACATGCCAGATCACAAGCGGTGAAGATTCATATTGCTTTTCCATCCCTTATCTCTGAATTACTAGTCCACAACCACCCTGGTGTGTCGCAAAGCCAGGAAAGCGAGGAGGGATGATTGAGGTAAGCCACAAACTGTTCGGGGGCAAG
The DNA here is from genome assembly GCA_963920655.1 of Geranium rotundifolium. NCBI lineage: Eukaryota > Viridiplantae > Streptophyta > Magnoliopsida > Geraniales > Geraniaceae > Geranium > Geranium rotundifolium. The sequence goes on along the minus strand of OY987312.1, from coordinate 30,243,400 downwards.
CATGCTCCTGATCTTGTCAGGACAGAAGTCAAACCCACCAATGCGATAACCAGTCCAGCTACCGGTGCTGCCCCTCCAACAGAGACGACCAGTAGAGATGCCATCATGCTCAAAAGAGAGATAGATGTACTTGACAAAGACATCGTCAACCTGAAGAGGGCGCTGAAGCATCTCTCCCAGCGAAGATCGCACTGTGCCAACCTGTTGAAGTCAATGCCTCCTCCAGACTCGAAAAATGATGATTCCTTCTCTCTACCCAATGCTACTAAAGACATTCCTCAAGATGCCTCTACCGATGCTACAGAAGAAGAGACTGCTAGTTCTAGCAGCAGTTCTATTTGATTTTACGTACTTTCTGGTTTCCGTACAAACTGAACAACTTGTAATATATATTTATTTTTAACACTATTTCATACGTATTCTCGACTGCTGATCGAGGATATGTATGAGTTAAGTTTGTGTTTTTCTTATTGCCCTGATTGTTCGAAATATTTGTTTAAATTTGGCTCTTTTTGAGCCAACAAGGGGGAGTAAGATGTAAGATGTAAGACGACGCGATGATACGCAATGGTAGGCGAAACGCAAGGCGACACAATGGTACGCGAAACGCAAGAAACGCGAACAAAGACTTGATCACTTCCGATCGATTGCAAGCAAAAGATGACGACAAATGCGACGTGGAATGCGGCGAAGATTGCTGACCTTAAAAATAGCCAAAGGGGGAGATTGTAGTTACGACGGTTTTAGTGATTGGCTTATTTTTAAGGAACTAGAGAACATGTTGTAAAGAATGTCGAAGCATCCTATGCGACATCTTGTGTGACATTGTTGACGGCATCTCGGCAAACATCCTGATCGACGGAAAACAGGAAAGTCTAAACTCTGCAGGAAGTACGATTACGTTTAGAAAATTCCAGAACGTCTCCGATTCTGGAAAGAAGAAAGACGGTGCTTAAGAGGAAACCCATTAGGGTTAGTACTCATGCTCGATTACTATAAAAGCTTAGGCTACCCCCCTAGCAATCGTGTGGTTCTTTTGTTTGTTTCATAGCAATAATTTGCAAAGCTCTTAGACGTCAAGGTTTGCGAGCTGAGAGGTTGCAGATTGTGCTAAGGATATTGTTATCACAATAACTATTGAGAGTTAGGTGATTGAGGGTTTACTGATCGCGTGATTGAAGACTACACACAACCACAACGTTCAATGACGACTTGAACCGACAGAGCAAGGCGATTGCTCGAAGAGTGGAATCAAGACGGAGTCTTAGATTCAGGGGGAGACCTTGAGATAGGTTGCACTATAATAAGTAGCATAAAGAATAGATCTAGGGATGATCATAGGTACTTGTATGTTCTGACAAATTACTGATAAGTGAAACCTTTCCACTAGGCTGAGAGCCCCCAGACGTAGGTGACGTTGCACCGAACTGGGTAAACAATCTGCTGTGTCATTATTTATTTAGCTTTGCATTTACTATCCTGCATTATCTACACAAGAAGTCATACACAGTGTTATAGCTTCATACGTAACATTGTGTGTGGCATCTTGCACGACTAGCTGATCAAAATTTCATTCGCTATTGGAAAATCAGGACCCCCTCAAGAAGGGGTGGTTGACGATCTCATAAATCCTGAAAGGGAAAAGAAAGACTTGACCCCAGTCAGTCAGGGGTTATAACGGATTGCAGAAGGAGAGGGTAAAGAAGAAGGTATGAAAAATGTCGCTCCTGAACCCATAAATGAGGCTGTGGTTGGAGAAGAAGTTGCTGACTCAGAATAAGTCGAGGAAGAATCTGAGAAAGAAGAGGCCAGAAACGGGGATACCGATCTAGAAGGAAGAGAAAAACAAAACAGAGCCGCAACCAATGGCTCAGAAGAAGCACCTCTGGATGTCAGAGGAGATGATACAGGAAAAGCCGCAGAAACAGCACACACTGTGCTTTCGTCTTTGAAAAAGAAAGTATTGGAGGAAAATGAATCCCTCGCAATAATGGTAGGGAAGTTGAGAGAAACAAAGAAAAAGATGCTGGAGGCCCCAGCAAGAAAAAGAAATTGTCTGCCAAAGAGAAAGGAAAGAAAGCTATCTCCAAGAGGAGATTAATTGATGAAGAAACTGATGACGATGCAGAGGAGGTTCAAGTAGTGGAAGCAAAGAAGGGAAGAAGCTTGAAGATGGTCAAAAACACCTCAAGTGTGCCGTATGACAATGTGTTTTTTCATTTTGCTGACAGTGTAAAACGATGGGAATTTGTGTTCCAAAGAACGGCACATCCCGAGAAGATCCTGTCTTCGGAGTTGCTGGGACTGGAAGCCAATGTTAAACTCCTGGAACATGCAGAACTCATGAAGACCGTCACTGACATTGGTAACCACTATCCCCTATTGGTCAAAGAATTCATTGCAAACTTACCTGCTGGATTTGGGACTCCGGATGATCCGGATTGTGAGAAGGTATATGTTAGAGGCCTACGCTTCAACATTTCCTCTGACATCAGTAATACATTCCTGGGGAGAAAGTGTGTTCGTTCTGTGCCTCCACCTGATCTGAACAAGGTCCTCAAGGAGATTACTGGTGACAAAAGCAGAATGTGGCCTACCAAGGGCACTGTGGCAGCTTCGGACCTCACATCAAAGTACTCCATCCTATTCTGTATCGGAGTAGCGAACTGGGCTCCCTCCACACACGCATCCTCTATCAAACCGGAACTAGCAATACTCATCTTCCAAACAGGTACTGACTCCACTCTTGACTTTGGCTAGTTTGTTATTGATCATCCCATTAGACATGCGAGATCACAAGAGGTGAAGATACCTATTGCTTTTCCCTCTCTTATATCTGAATAACTAGTCCACCAACACCCTGGTGTGTTGAAGACAACTGATAAGGCAGGAAAGCGAGAAGGGATGATTGTGGTAAGCCACAAGCTGTTCGAGGGCAAGCATGCTCCTGATCTTGTAAGACAGAAGTCAAAACCAAGGCGACAACCAGTCGAGCTACCGGTGCTGCCCCTCCAACAGAGAAAACCAGCAGAGATGCCACCATGCTCAAAAGAGAGATAGATGTACTTGACAAAGATATCGCTAACCTGAAGATGGCGCTAAAGCATCTCTCCCAGCGAAGATCTCACTGTGCCAACCTGCTGAAGTCAATGCCTCCTCCAGACTCGGAAAATGATGATTCCTCCTCTCTACCCAATACTACTGAAGACACTCCTCAAGATGCCTCTACCGATGCTACAGAAGAAGAGACTGCTAGTTCCAACAGCAGTTCTATTTGATTTTAAGTACTTTCTGGTTTCCGTACGAAGTGAACAACTTTTAATATGTATTTGTTTTGAACATTGTTTCATACGTATTCTCGACTGCTAATCGAGGATATGTGTGAGTTAAGTTTGCGTTTTTCTTATTACCCTGATTCTTCGAAATATTTGTTTAAGTTTGGCTCTTTTTGAGCCAGCAAGGGGGAGCAAGATGTAATGTAAAACGACGCGATGGTACGCGAAACGCAAGAAACGCGAACTGATGACTGCCGATCGATTGCAAGCAAAAGATGACGAAGAATGCGACGAATGATGTGACGAAGATTGCTGACCTTAAAAATAGCCAAAGGGGGAGATTGTAGTTACGACGGTTTTGGTGATTGGCTTATTTTTAAGGAACAAGAGAAAATGTCATAAAGAATGTCGAAGCATCATATGCGACATCTTGTGTGACATTGTTGACCGCATCTCGCCAAACATCCTGATCGACGGAAATCAGGAAAGTCCAGATTATGCAGGAAGAACGAATACGTTTAGGAAATTCCAGAACGTCTCCGAATCTGGAAAGAAGAAAGACGGTGATTAAGAGGAAACCCATTAGGGTTAGTACTCATGCTCGATTTCTATAAAAGCTTAGGTTACCCCCTTAGCAATCGTGTGGTTCTTTTATTTGTTTCCTAGCAATAATTTGCAAAGCTCTTAGACGTGAAGGTTTGCGGGCTGAGAGGTTGCAGATTGTGCTAAGGATATTGTGTATCACCATAACTATTGAGAGTTAGGTGATTAAGGGTTTACTGATTGCGTGATTGAAGACTGCACGCAACCACAATGTTCAACAACGACTTGAACCGACAGAGCTAGGCAATTGCTCGAAGAGTGGAATCAAGACGGAGTCTTGGATTCAGGGGGAGACCCTGAAATAGGTTTCACTGTAATAAGTAGCATAAAGTATAGATCTAGGAATGATCATAGGTACTTGTATGTTCTGATGAATTACTGATACGTGAAACCTTTCCACTAGGCTGAGAGCCCCCACACGTAGGTGACGTTGCACCGAACTGGGTAAACAATCTGTTGTGTCATTGTTTATTTAGCTTTATATTTACTGTCATGCATTATCTACACAAGAAGTCATACATAGTGTTATAGCTTCATACGTAACATTGTGTGTGGCATCTTGCACGACTAGCTGATTAAAATTTCAATCGCTATTGGAAAATTAGGACCCCCCTCAAGAAGGAGTGGTTAAGGATCTCATAAATCCTGAAAGGGAAAAGAAAAACTTGACCCCAGTCAGTCAGGGGTTAGAACGGATTGCAGAAGGAGAGGGTGAAGAGACAGAAATCAAGAAAGTCCTCAAGAACGAATACGTTTATGAAATTCTAGAACGTCTTCGATTCTGGAAAGAAGAAAGACGGTGATTAAGAGGAAACCCATCAGGGTTAGTACTCATGCTCGATTGCTATAACATCTTAGGCTACCCCCTTAGCAATCGTGTGATTCTTTTATTTGTTTCCTAGCAATAATTTGCAAAGCTATTAGACGTGAAGGTTTGCGGGTTGAGAGGTTGTAGGATGTGCTAAGGATATTGTGTATCACCATAACTATTGAGAGTTCGGTGATTGAGGGTTTACTGATCGCGTGAGTGAAGACTGCAGGCAACCACAACGTTCAACGACGACTTGAACCGATAGAGCAAGGCGATTGCTCGAAGAGTGGAATCAAGACGGAGTCTTGGATTCAGGGGGAGACCCTGAGATAGGTTGCATTGTAATAAGTAGCATAAAGTATAGATCTAGGGATGATCATAGGTACTTGTATGTTCTGACGAATTACTGATAAGTGAAACCTTTCCACTAGGCTGAGACCCCAGACGTAGGTGACGTTGCACCGAAATGGGTAAACAATCTCCTGTATCTTTGTTTATTTAGCTTTATATTTACTGTCTTGCGTTATCTACACAAGAAGTCATACAGAGTGTTATAGCTTCATACATAACATTGTGTTTGGCATCTTGCACGACTAGCTGATCAAAATTTCAATGTGTGACCCTGTAGGCCCGTGACCCATTGGCATATCGGGGTGAGATCACATCTCACCCGATCCATCACCAATGGCCTCTAGTAAGTCGTAGTGATTACCCAATGTCCACGAGTGTATCGATCGGTTTGATATCTCCTGTCTAGCATCTTTATCACTAATCCTTTGTTATCTTTTAAGGCGTATGTAATCGAAATGAGACATAGAGGCGTCATTCTCATATATCCGATCTAGTTCCTTGACTTCTGAGATGACTGATATGCAATTGGTGTGGCCGCACACTTCATCAGTCATGCTCATCAAGGGGCCTTGAACCATATCCTTCACCACGTCTCACCGTGGGGAAACAAATCCCTTCTGACGCAACGTTCTCTCCCACTACATCCAGTCCAAGAGCTAACAATGTTCGTTATGCCTACCCTATTACAGGCAACGTTAACACATGTCAAACTAATGGAGTGATGTGCATGTGAGCCACTCGCTCCAAGGTCTTAAGGAAGTGATTACACGACGACGGAGTATGCGTTAGTGACTTAATCTATGCGCCATACTCCTCCTCGGGTCATCCGATATCATCCTCCAGATGATATCCTTTATATGACCTCTAATCAGCAGAACCTGATCATGAGTCATCATCACACTAGTCACTTACGAATAAGTATTCGACTAGGGATTCATCAAGCATAACTTCATAATATCTAAAGATTCTGCTGTCCTTGTGTAAACATTAACGACTTAGATGAAGTTATCGCTTAATACATTATCACAACACAATAATAATGTGAATGTCTTCCATTACTTAATAGAAGAAGATTACATAGAAAAGACTTGGACTAGGGCACTAGATCTAACGCAGTAAAGAGCATCAGACAACCTATTCGTAATAATGTTCTTCCAACAAAAATTAGAATTATACCATGCATTAATGCTCAGTAGGGTTACAACATCCATATCCTCGCCACCAATGGGAGGATCTTGTTGCAACAGATGTGCACACTTCATCACAGTGAGGTAGAACTTCATCTTTTGTTGCCATGTCTGGAAGTCTGCCCCTGTAAATTTGTCTAGATGGCCATAGTGGGACAGAGGTATAAGCATGACTTGGGCGTTCACCTCAGGTAGAGCTCCAGACACGTTTGAACCGACTAGCATGGTCGATCCAGGTACCTTCGTGGATTCCGCAACCTTCGCAGATTCCACACCCTTAACACTTTTGTCACCCATATCTTTGATCACAAATAATTAAAATGTTAGATTGAATACATTTACACAGAAACAGTTAATTCAATCAATCACAATTGGAAACTTATTAGATCTAATGGTGATGGAACGTGTTTCCACCCCACTTAGTTTGTTTCCACCAAAATCCGATTTACTCTCACGTGTTCTACATATAGAACAGAGTCAAATAAATTTGTTAATTGTCCTGACGTTTTTCAGTATGAAACTGAATCAATCAGCCTTAGAAAACTTTAGAGAAGAAAGAAATTTCAGAATCTTAATCTGTTTTACCATTTGTCAAATCAGATTTTTCGGCCAAGGTAACTTGTTCGTCAGATTAGAGAGCGTCTAGGAAAAACTACAAAACAAATATTGTCTTAGGATTGTTATATAAGTATTATTCCATAAACGCAAATTGAGAAATAAAAGTATACATCAAACATGCAATATAACAAAGATAGAGAAACAGATGAAATATAATCATTTTATTAATCCAACAGCTCAACAGAAATACAGATAAGTAGCACTTGACTTGTGATTCGTTATTGGACAGAAAGAGGAAGAAAAGATTATTGTCGAGGCACGGTAATCCACTTTCCTTAAGACAATATTGAGCCCATATGGGAAAATTGTTTCTTATTAAATCTAATGGTGATGGAACGTGTTTCCACCCCACTTAGTTTGTTTCCACCAAAATCCGATTTACTCTCACGTGTTCTACATATAGAACAGAGTCAATTCAATTTGTTAATTATCCTGACGTTTTCTGTAAGAAACTGAATTAATTAGCCTTAGAAAACTTTAGAGAAGAAAGAAATTTCAGAATCTTAATCTGTTTTACCGTTTGTCAAATCAGATTTTTCAGCCAAGGTAACTTGTTCGTCAGATTAGAGAGCGTCTAGAAAAAACTACAAAACAAATATTGTCTTAAGATTGTTATATAAGTATTATTCCATAAACGCAAATTGAGAAATAAAAGTATACATCAAACATGCAATATAACAAAGATAGACAAACAGATGAAATATAATCATTTTATTAATCCAACAGCTCAACAGAAATACAGATAGGTAGCACTTGACCCGTGATTCGTTATTGCACAGAAAGAGGAAGAAAAGATTATTGTCGAGGCACGGTAATCCGCTTTCCTTAAGACAATATTGATCCCATATGGGCAAATTGTTTTCAGGATACAACGACGATCGTAGTGGAACTCAGGACCGCGATGCAGAGAGAATCAGAGAAGAATGAACTAGAGGAAGATAGTCGTGTAGGTGAGTTTTCGCTCTGATTTCGTCTCTAGCAAAGCTATGTATTTATAGGCTCAGGGAAGATTAAAACCTAAACGAGGAAAAGGAAAGAAACTATTACAAACTTCTTTCTTGGGGAGAAAGATACAAAATCTCGGAATATTCTCTTATTTTCCAATTAAGAGATATTTTCCTTTTAATGGCATTTGACCATGTTTTTTTAATTCCGAAAAGATATATGGGAATTATAATATTCCCGAAACCTAGTTATTCCGAAAATATATTTCCCAAAAGCATGTAATTAAGAAATATTTGTTTCCAATTTTAAGTGTATCAAGGCAAAAATATGACGAGCTTCCGGCGCACCAATTTTCTGCAGCATTCACGTCCCGCATGTCGTGCGTGCGCACCCAATGTTCAATCCTGGAGCCCGCTCGTTGGCCCAATTATTTGCACCCCCTGGCGCATGAGAGAGTCTTACTTTTTGTATTTCTTACAAGTACATAGAAGTGTGATGATATATATACTATGTAAAGACTTCATCCACTTCCAATGTGGGACTTTTAAGAAACACCAACAAGTGCAAGCAACACAATGCTCAACAACACTATTTCAAGTGGTCATCTTCGATGTTCAATTTCTCATTCATCTCTTGTCCATTTAAAGCTCATGATATACCGTTGGAAAGCTCTTATATCCTAGATTATGTAAACGTGTTTCCCATCATTCTATGCCGAGTCGAAGCGTTCCAAAATCATGGCTCAAGTTGACCCATTCACTACTTAACAAATATGTTAACTTTGCCATTTTCATCAATTTTTTCCAACAAGATCTAGGTGCAAGAATCAAGTGAGCCTCAAGCAACGTTCGAGACCGAAGAAAATTAGAGTTTTCATGATCGTCAACCCTAGCGGGTTTTGAGTTTTGGATTTCTGCCTTTTTCCTTATTTTTTTGAATTGAACTTGATGACTCTTAGTACTACCTCTATGATTATGTGCTAAAACCACGTAATCTTGAGTGCTAGGTCGAATACTATGGATTTCTAGATTTATAATTTGATGATTGATTAGATTGCATGTTTGGTTATTAGTTATGGTTTTCAAATCTTGTTGATTGTGTTGACGAACATATGAAACTTGTCTGAGTAGTGTTGTTGAGCTACGAGAGGGCTGGTGGGAAACAGACTCAGCCTGATTAAAGGGATTCACTCTTGGACCCCTATCCCATGATTGTTGGTCTTCAGTTGAGTTTAATTGCCTCGGGTACAAGAGGCCATGAGGCAATTCGAGTTAAGGTTCGGTTCTCAAACTGAACATACACTTGTGTAGACATAGGATCTTCCATGATTGCATGAGAATATATTCATGATTCGCTTTACATAATAGTTTTCTCTACGCGTTCATCGCTTTTTAATCACTTAAAAGTTCAATCATACACTTTATAAATTTTTGTTTTATTCAACTGAAATTGGATTAGAGTAAATCCATATTGGTCTATGTTGTTCGACCCGGTCTTACCACTATTACTTGTGATGGTCGCGTGCACTTGTGCTGGATGTCCGTAAACAATTGTCTATGGAGCTAACATATTTTTGGCGCTGTTGTCGGGGACTAACGATTTATTTTTTTCTGATTCTAGTTTTGTATATTAATTTATTTACTGAAGATGAAATAGACATATGGGCCAAATCGCACAAGGCATGTCTTGCAAGATGATGAAACATACCTCAAGGGCCAAATCATACAGGGCAAAATAAATTCAAACTTCTCATGTAATTTGTTGGTAAATATTTTTTGTTTTAACTCACCAAGGGGTAATTGTATTAATAAGCTAAGCGAATCTCTCTTAGGTCGGGAGGGAGAGGCCCGCAAAATTACATAAATACAATAAAATTGAGAAAATGAAGATTGAAAATGGTTGGTAAGTACTTAAGTAGTGTTGGATTCATAGCAGTTGAAACTCCAAACAAATGGAGAAAGGTATTATAAGTGGGGATGCACTCTATAGCAAATAAGCATTTAGTTACAAATATAGGAATAAGTTACATCTGTTGGATGCAATTCATTAGTGGTGTAGATTAAATTAGCTTTTCATTAGCCAAAAACCAATAAAAGATACTAAAAAGGGTATTGAAGTAAATTTGACAGCTTCAACTAATAAATACGCTTGTGAGAAAAGGAAATTTACGTCATAAGTGGTGATTGATTGCGTTATAATGGGTGTACAAACCGTTGACATTCGCGAAAGCGTATTGTCATTCTGACTAGATTCAAAGCTCTCCAACGAAGGTCAAGTGATAATGGTGGCTGCTCCTTTAGAATTGCATAATCCAATAGTGGAAGACAACGACAAGATTGTTTTGATAATATTGTTTCCATTGACTCATTAAAGTTTTTTGTTGAATAGATATGTGATTGTGTTGGCTCCGAAAAAATTAATTGTGCTGAAATACAGGATTGGAAGACTTCCCTAAATCGAATCATGAAGGAGAAGGAGATTGTAATGGGTTTTCGGTGGATTTATGTGATACTGATATTGAAGGTTTGTACGATATTTCCTTTGTTCCATTGGATGTGAACGTTTCCATTATCTCATAATCATTGTTTGTGATGACTTCTATAATCATACTTGTCAGATGATTCTATTGTTTCATAATATGTATTCTTGATTCCATTAGTCCATTTACAGTGTGAAGTTTTTCATCGTTTCATGAAACATATTGTCATTTCCATTGTTCCAATTGAAGTGTAATATGTGTACAAACTGCCATACACAATATTATCACGTCCATTGTTCCATTTTGACAACACCAACTAATCACATTTCTTAATTTTACTTTGTTCCATTGTACCATGTGTACATAGTGCGTAATCCTTGTTGTTGGAGGTTGGGATATAGATGATTTCAGTGGATGCACACCCTGCTGCGCTAATGGATTGAAACCCATTGTTGGAATGAGATTCGAGACACTTGATGAATGGATCCAGCACTATAGGAAAAATAACAAGGCGTTTGAATTTGTTTCTCGTCTAGGGACTCAAAGAAATAGGCGGACGCGTATTAAAAAGCGAACGTGAAAAAGAATTAGAGAAAAGGGGTTACGTTAACAAACGAAAATGCACCTACTATTTCATAGAAGGGCACAACTAAAGAACCTATCACGCAAAAAACGCGACGAAGCAAAAAAGAATAAATCCATAGTAGACCTCGCACAATGGTATAAATGTTTAAGTTGTTTTGGTACAAACTTATCATTGTTTGACATAATAATTTGCATTTGAATTCTCAATATGCATTTGGGGGTTACCATGCTTAATAAGAATTGAGTTTGAGATTTGTGGTAATTTAGACAATTAGTTTCACTTTTCCATTTTGTATTAGTATGTTCTTCCCTTATGAAAAAAAACGTGTTCAACATTTCCCTAATGAATTCACGTTTCCATATTCACATTTGGCCATGTGTGAGTATTGTGTTGATTAAAATATATCATTCCAAGTTTTCACTTCGTATTCGGATACTCTGTTCCACGGTGGGGGTTGTCAAATCTCGACGCGGAAGTATTATGATAATCGATCAAAAATCTCGATTATGGAACAATAGAAAACAATTAAGAATCAATGGAACAAAGAAAAAACAATGTAACGATGAAAAACAGAATGAAATAATGGAAAACAATTATATTTTCTATTGGTTGTGGAATAGTGGAAAACAATTATAAATCTATGGAGTATTGGAAAAGAGCAATGGAGCAATGAAAAATAGTTGAACAGTCGAAGAATATATATGATTGAAAAAACTCAAGTAGTATATGCTGCAATAATGGAATTATGAAAACATGCATATCTGTTTCTTTGGCAAAACAAAAGGCAGATCTATAAAGAGAGAAATGATTAACTGGTTGGGAAACTTAAAAATCGTATATACAATTACTAGGGTTTAACGTGATTGGAAAGTGGAAAAATAAATATTAAGTGAATCCTTCCGAAATTAAAGGCAAAGAATCCTAATTCAAAATATGGTATTTGAGTAAAAGACCAAGAGACCCACTGTTTCATAAAAAATATGTAGATTTAGACTAAAGATGTACAATAATTACATGAAATTCCATCAATAACTGGATTCATTTGAACAATCGATCAAATGATCGTGTGGCTAATCTTTATTCTTATATTTGTACATGAATATATCATTTGTAGCTGAATATATACCTTATAAATGGCCTTTCAAGCAGTAAAAATTTCATTTGAACACAAGGGAGGTACTGAATTTGAATAATAAATCAAACAAACATAAGAAACACAGGTTTTGTGCTATATAGCAAAAACAACTACTGCACACCAAAGCCAAAGCTATTTCTCAACACAATGGGCTTTGCTCTATTTCTCAACACATAATGAACTAATTATCCTTGTTCATCTTCAGTATATCATCTATTTCCATGTTTAGAGCTTGAAATGGGGTAGACCAGAATTACCATCAAGACCCTTTTCATGGACATAGTTAACAAATTCATCCACGGTGGTTCCTCTGTACCTTGGAGGATTGTCTTCTGATAACAACTCTTTTATGGGTCCATAAATCTTTCCAGTTGGCCTAACGCCTGTAGTGAAAAAGCTTGCCACAGACAATCTTGGGCCTACTCGACTCGCCACCACCCTATGTTCAATGCTCTTGAACTTATCATTTGTTATCAGCTGAAAATCATTATCCAAACACAAAACAGTATGTTAATTATTACTTCCAACGCAATAAGAAATGCTCCAAGACATAGATAACTCATTTTTGTCATGTGAGATCCAAGACTTGCCTGTAAAAGATCTCCAATGTTGACTATCAAGGCACCTGGAACGTGAGGAACATCGATCCATCGATTTTGATTCTGTACTTGAAGTCCCCCTATATGGTCTTGCAGGAGCACGGTGAGGAAGTCATTGTCGGCATGTTGGGTTGTGCCCATCGTCAACTCTGGCTCCGGACATGCCGGATAATAATGGCCTAGTACAAAAAGCCCCTCATCACAATCTATGGCTTTCAAGTGATTTGAACTCAAACCAAGAGCCTCCGATAATAATTCCAACAATAAAATTGCCAGCTTCTTTACTTGATTTGAATACTCAAACACAATGTCTCTGCAGATAAACAAGGGAATTATGAACCACAACTAGGAATAAATATGTCGGCATATACATAAATAAGTGAAGGAACAGACCTCAAGTTGAAGGGTCAAAAAATATTCCAACATATTTTTTCATTCTTAGTAAAATAATCATAAGATTCCGAGCAAGCACTGGCTCATGCTTGCAGCAACTTTAAAATAAACCAAATACAGTGTGGTGACTCACACAACTTTGTATATAGATATACCTGCATATTTGTGGCATATCTTCGGAGTTGGGAATGTTAGGAGACATGTTGAAATTAATGGAATCCCTCCAATTAGTCCATGGATCACTATAAAGAGCATAATTGGAGTTGTAAATCACTTGTCTCCTTCCATCTCGAGTGTACCATTTCTTCTTCGCTTGAGTATCCTGCTCGTGAAATTGGCGCACCCCATTTAACACTTCCTCCAGAATGTTTACGGGAATCCCGTGATTGACAACTTGGAAAAAACCCCAATTTTCAGATGCATCGCCAACTTGATCAGCAATATCCTTGCGCTTCAACCCGCCATTCTTGACTCCTGCGAGGTCTATGGTAGGAATGGTGAATCGGGCGTCATGAGACTCATCGTTCAAGCTAGGAACAAGATGAGGTGGGTGGTGGAAAATACGAGGGACCTTGGTAACCCCGGCGTCAACAAGACCTTTAACACCAGCCTTGGTTTCATCAAAAGCTTTTACTTGGCTTGCACGGTCATAGGCCATTTCTGCCATCTGAGTTGTGCTAAAATGGCCAAGAAGATTAGTTGGCAGAGATAGATAATGTGTATAGCTTGGATGCCACAACACAATTTATAGAGGACTAGACTGGTAGGTTAGGAATATGGTTGATGATAGCAGGGAAAAGGACACTTTTGTGCACCTAAATATACACTTTTCACACTTACATACCCTAACTTTTTTTTTCCATACCTCAATATTATTTTGGACACTTTACCCCTAAAATTTTAAAAATACCGAAATTACCCTTGAGTTGAACCAAAATTAAATCTGGTCTGATAGAGAGAACCGCTCCAACTTTTAAAGAGGGTAAAAAGACGAAATTACCCTCACATGTTCATCAAATTTTCAATTGAATGCCCCTCTCTACCTTCAACCCTAAATCCTTCCCGTACCCGCATCCATCAACGGCCACCAGGAAGAACCGCCTCGTCGTCGCCCTAGGCCACCGGCATCTCCTCTACGAGCAGAATCACCTCGTCGTCGCCTCCAGGGTTCGCGACTCCCTCAGCGAATCCTCCATCGACCTAGACGTCGTCGCCTCCTTCGACACCGGCTGCGCCGAGCTCCTCTACGAGATCTGCCTTCTCTCCGCCCAACATCGCGCGCCACCGTCATGTTCCTCGTCGAGAACCGCCAGCTCCTATACTCTTGTTGTGGTGCCGATTATGATACAAATCCACAGTTGGCGGCGGAGCCTAAGGTTTCAAAGGTGAGGTCGTCGAGAAGGGGGCGTCGAGAGGGATGCGTCGAAGGGATACGTCGGAGACGATGCGACAGAGGGCCGGAGGCGGAGGCGAACGGCCGACGCGGAGATGGGTGGTTGGGCTGCCAGAGAAGATGATGAACAGTGAGGAGAGAGGGGCAAAAATGTAATTTAATAATTTACTTTTCAATTTTTAATTTGTTATGTGAAAAGACCAATATACCCTTAAATTGTGTGATAATTTTGTTATTCAATGGAGGGTAAAAAAGTAATTTCATTATTAATTAAAATATGGTTGGATCTGGTTGAAATTGAACCGGCTCAATTCAGGGGTAGTTTCGGTATTTTGAAATGTCTGAAGAAAATTGTCTCAAAATGAAACTAAAGTATAGAAAAAAGAGAAAAAAAAAGTTAGGGTATGTAAGTGTGAAAAGTGTATATTTACGTGCACAAAAGTTCCTTTTCCCATGATAGTATACTAAAAAAGTAACTTGGTGACCAAGGAGTTTGAATGGAAAAGACAAAAGAGGAACTTGGTGCCCAAGGATGTGGTTCATATCCAATAAAAAAATGCAACTTGTCGCTAAATGGAAAATGTTAACGACCAGCTTTTTCCTTGACCAACAACTTGTAAGAACTAAATACAAAAAATGGCAGAAATATTCCGCTAATAGCAAAAAAGTGCTTCAAATTTTCTTTTTCATGAAAAATATGTGATTCTTTCAAAATGAATAAATTACCTCCAAAATTAAGAATTGTTCTTTTCAACTAAAAAATAAAGGTATTTTTAAGTGTCTCTAATTTTGTTTTTAATTAAAATTTGTAACTTAATATTTTTGGTAAAAACTTTGAGTTGTTAAGTTTTAAAATTATACTTTTTATAAAACTCTTATTTTTTAAATTTATGGTCAATTTGGTCATTCTTTTTAGAATGCATATATTTTACACCAAAAAAATTCACGGCCTAATTTACCTTAACAATGTGGAAAACACTTCTTCTTGCAAAAGTATCATAACGAAAACATTATTAGCCATTTTCCCAAAAGAACCTATTTTAAATCTTAAAATATGGAGCTTGTACCATATAGGCTGAAATTTCATAAATCAATTGTCTATAATTTGGTCAAGCTTTTAATATATCAGTAAAATAAGAAAAATATCATATACATCTCCTTAAATGTAAGTGATTACCTTTTCGAGTTTCAAAAGTTTCATTTTCCCCTCTTAACTATTTTTAAATTTTGTTTACTTCTTGGAAATGATGAAAATAGTCTTATATTAAAATTATTTTTTTTAAAAAACTAGCTATTGTTTACTTTAGTATTAATTTATTTTATAGAAATTAATAAATAAAATTTTAATTTTTTTATAAAAAAGAACTTTTGAAAAATTATTTTTACTACTAACAGAGTTTTATTCCTTATTTTGTACAACGAGAAAATTAGAAAAAAAGTTCAAAATCATTATTACTTGTTCATTTTAATTTTTCAGATACAATGGTATTTTCGTCATTTCACAAAAAATTAACTGAAAAGGGTAAAGTGAAACGTTTTGATACCTAGGAGACCTCTCATATTGATTTTGTATTTAATGGGGTTCATGTGAGATTCGTGTATAGTTAGGGGGGTTATTTAGAATTTTTCCTAAAATAAAAAAGTTAACATAGATGGGTAAAGTGAAACTTTTGAAGCTTAAAAAGCATGGAAAACACGTTTTTAGTTAAGGGGAGTTAAGTGAAAATGGAATATACTCAAGGGGAGGCATATACCCTTTTTCATAAACTAAAAGAAGTCAAGTTATCCTATTCTAGTTATATGAGCCTTTTCCATAAAATACTCTCATAGTGTTGTGAAAACTATATGTCAATGTTGGTTTAAAGTGCAATTAAAGTGGAGTTAATAAAACTAAAGCATAAATGAATAAATATGCAAGAATTATCAATGCTAGAATTGAAAGAGCAAGAAAGCAAAAGATGGAGGAAGGAAATGAGTTGTCGGATGTATCTTCATTCATATTGACCCCTATTTATAGGGAAGGAAAAGACAAGAATTTACATGCAAGGTCGTCATGTGGTCAACCAATTTTGAAGAGAGAGTCATGCATGTTGATTTGCGTGCCTTGGTGGGGTCCACTTTTTACCACACTCCCCTTGGACACCACCATTCATAAATAATTATGTAGGCGGTGTTGGATGTGCGTAATGTTGCCTCGTTAAAAACTTTTTTCAGGAAAACCTAGTGGGACAAAATCTGAAGCGTACATAAATCCAGAGCATCTTCATTTAATTGCTCCCTTCGATCATTGCTATCCTTGATCATTGCTCCCCCTGATGACCGACAGAGTTATTTCAGCTATTTGCTAAGTCGACGCATTCCAATTCGCCAACTAACTTCTCGAATGTGGATGTCGGCAAGTTTTTAGTGAACAAATCTGCAAGATTTTCACTTAACCAAATCTTCTTGACATTAATCTCATTACTCTTCTGGAGCTCATGAGTGTAGAAGAATTTTGGCGATATGTGCTTGATACGATCTCCTTTAATGTATCCGTCTCTGATTTAAGCTATACATGCTGAATTGTCTTCATGTATAATGGAAGGAGAGATTGTAATTGAAGGGATTCCACATGTTTCTCGTATATATTGAATGGCTGATCGCAAGAACACATATTCACGGCTAGTTTCGTGTAGTGCTAGAATTTCTGAATGATTTGAGGACGTTGAAACCAAAGTCTGCTTCGTGGAGCACCAAGATATTACCCTTTCATTACAAGTAAATATGTAACCGGTTTGGGAGCGAGCTTTATGAGGATCAGAAAGGTATCATGAATCTGCATACCCCATCAAATTAGTATTACTTGAGGATTTTGAATACAATAACCCCAAATCTTTCGTCTCGCTTAAGTAGCGTAATTTGTGATTGATTCCATTCCAATGTCGTCTTGTTGGTTCTGAGCTGAATTTTGCTAGCACATTCACTGCAAATGATATATCCGACCTTGTACATTGCGCCAAATAAAATAAAGCCCCGATCGCATTTAGATATGGTATTTCAGGACCATGTATCTTTTCATCTCTCTCTTTTGGGTAAAATGGATGCGCATTTTGCATATTGAAACGCTTCAGGAGTTTCTCAACATATGCCGACTGATAGATTAAAATTTCATCCGACATATGCTCAATCTGCAGGCCGAGACAATATTTCGTTTTCCCTAACTCTTTCATCTCAAATTCTTTTTGAGATATTCTACAGTATTTAGAATCTCTTTAGAAGTCCCAAAAAATTCATATCATCAATATACACTGCCACAGTAACAAATCCCGAATTTTTTTTTGATGAATACACAAGGGCATATAACATTATTCTTGTACACTTCTCTTGTAAGATATTCGTTAAGATGATCATACCCCATCCTACCAGATTGTTTCAGTCCATATAATGTCTTTTGTAATCTGATCGAATACAGATTTCTTGGACTACTTTTAATTGTTTCAAGTAATTTAAATCTTTCAGGGAGTCTCATGTATATATCTGTGTCCAACGTACCATATAAATAGGCATTGACAACATCCATAAGATACATATCCAGTCCTTCATAGACTGTTAAACTGATCAAGTATCTGAACGTAATCATATCCATCACAGGTGAATATGTTTCATCAAAATCGACCCCATGCCGTTGAGAAAAACCTTGGGCTACAAGCCTGACTTTACATCGAACAATTTTGTTTTTCTCATTTCTTTTCTTTGTGAATACCTGTTTATATCCAATTGGTCGAACAACTTCTGGTGTTCGAGTTATGGGTCGAAAGACTTGGCGTTTTGCAAATGAAGTCAATTATGCCTGAATTGCTTCTTCCCATTTTGGCCAATTATGTCTTTTGTGACATTCATCAATACTTTGTGGCTCAAAATCAAAATCATTCATTACTTCATTTGCTACCGCAAATGCAAAAATATTATCAATTATAATCGATTTTCGATCCCAAGATTCTTTTTTGTAGGAATAATTCATATATATTTCCTCACTTCTTTGTTCTTAAAATTCTTCAGGAATTTCATATTCTTTAGGAATCGACGGTTCTTTTGGAACCGATAGTTCTGCTGGAACTATATGTCTATCTGATAATTCTTCTAGAACTAGTAATTCTTCTAGAAATACATATCTGTTCCTTGGTTCTTCTGGAACTACTTACCTGTTCAACGGTTCTTCTAGAATCGGTAGTTCTTCATGGACTACATGTTTCTTTCGTTTTTGAGGGATGCTATCGTTTGCTCCCAATGGCCTCCCAAGCTTCTGGTGTGTGCAAGAGGAATCAACTGTGGCTTTCGCACTATCACCATTAATTTTAATTCTCTCAAGTGTGTTCGCAGCATGTATATATGACCTTGTCATTTTTTATGTAATAACAAATGCTTCAGGCATTTGATTTGCAAGCTTTTGCAAATGTATTATCCTTTGTACTTCCTTACCACATTGTGATGTACAAGGATCCTAATGAGACATGAAATTTACTTTACATTCAATTTCACGCCTAACTTTAGGAGACGGTTTCTTTCCAGCCAAATGTGGGAATGTTGTCTCATCAAAATGACAATTCGGCAAATCGTGAAGTAAATAGGTCACCTGTCAAAGGCTTCAGATACCTGACAATTGATGGTGAGTCAAAACAAACATAAATACCCAATCGCCGTTGGGATCCCATTTTTGTGCGTGAAGGGTGTGCTACAAGCACTTGTACAACACAACCAAAAATTCGTAAATGGGAAATATCAGGTTCATGCCCACATGCAAGTTGTACAAGAGAATATTGGTGATATGCACTAGGCCTTAAACGAATTAAAGAAGCAACATGTAGTACAACATGTCCCCAAGCAGAAACTGATAATTGTGATTGCAACAACAATGTATGTACAATTATCTATATACGTTTAATAAAAGATTATTCTTAACCATTTTGGGTATGTACATGCGGAACAGGATGCTCAATATCAGTACCCAATGACATGTTATAATCATCAAATGTCTTCAATGTGAATTCACCAGCATTATCAAGACGAATAGACTTTATCATATAATAAGGAAAATGTGCCCTTAATTTAATGATTTGTGCTAACAATTTAGCAAATACAACATTACGAGTTTCCAATAAGCACACATGTGACCATCTGCTGGATGCGTCAATCAAAACCATAAAATAATTAAATAGTCCACTTAGTGGAATAATAGGGCCATATATATCTCCCTAAATTCTCTACATGAGTGATGGAGATTCGGCACTAACCTTGGTTTTTGATGGCCGGATCACTAATTTTCCTTGCAAACTAGAAATACAAATTATTTCATTGGACTGAAAAACTTTTTGGTTTTTCAGTGGATGTCCACATGAATTTTCAACAATCATACACATCATCATTGATCCTAGATGACCATGACGATTATGCCAAAGAATAAAAATATTCGAATTATTAAACTTCTGGTTCAAAATTGCGTAGGCCTCAACTACTCTAATTGTTGTAAAATACAACCTAAATGGTAGAACGGATAATTTTTCCAGTACCCATTATCACCACAATCACTAAAAGTGATACATAGAAACTCTATTTCATTCTCATTCGTGGTCTCAACATGATATCCATTTCTTCAGATATCTTTAAAGCCAAGTGGATTTATCTGTATCTACTAGCATACAAAGCTTTCTCAATGTTTAATTTTGTTTCATTTTTCAATATTATAGTAGCTCTTCCGGAGCCTTCTACTAAATTTGTTGAACCCATAATGGTGTTCACTTTTGCCTCCACCAAAATTAGGCATGACAAATATTTTTAATCCTTTAGCATAATATGTGTAGTAGCACAATCAACAATACGCATATCATTCACATCTCCACAAAATGATGAATCACTTCTAGGATCCATATCATGGCTCATCTTATGAATTGTAAACTCTCGGGAAAAACCCCGAAAAAGGTAGCAAAGGCGATTTCCGGCGACTTCTTCCGGCCAGCTCCAGCGAAGATCCGACAGGGCGTTTTTTGCACTGATCTTCGTGTTATGAGGAGGAGAGTATGGTGGGATGGGAATTCTGAGCATCACCTAAATATTTCCCACTCTTTTGCCCCTCTATCCGATCAGTATCAGCCAAAACTCGATCGGACTAAATGGCAGCCTCGCAAGCCGATACCAGGCAACACTTGGATGGGGAGAGGGGCTTCGCCTGGACATGGAGATGAGGGTGATCGTCACAGAAAACCCAAGGGTGAGTCGATCGGAGTGAGGTCAGGGCTGGTTGCGAACCCTAGCGCAAACGGGCTGGCTGCAAACCCTAACGCAAACCATGTCGCCTGGAAGACAGAGGCTGCATATCAGAGGCAGAGATGACCTCTCTGCTTCTCCGGCGACGCCGATCCAAATAGAGGAGGAGTTGAGGCTAGGGTCAGGCTTCGTGGGAAGGCAGATCGTGTCGAGGTGGCGGCGGGTGCAGAAACCCTAATGGAGCGCAGCTTTGGTTCGATCATCGTGGTGAGGTCCTCGACGTCGGAGATTGCTCCTGGTCTGGCAGCGACGTCTGAGGCTGCTTCGAGCCTGACTGCGACGACAAGAAAAAGGGTAGAGACTACTACGGGGGGCTCGATCAGGGTGAGAGTGTCGGAGCAGACCAAACCACTCATTGATGCGGGGGCTACTGACCGAACCCTAAAGGCTTTGCCGCGCCGCGACCATGGGGCAGAGGGAGAGGCCGTCAGCTCTAGTGACGGTCCATGGCAGATCATCGACGTTCGTAGAGACACGACCAGGGCCACCCTTCGGGTTAAGCGGGCGAACAACAGAAACAACAAACCGCGACGCCGTCGGCAGACCAAAGCTCCTAGATCGACGGGGAGAGGCGGACAAGGGATCGTGCAAGGTACGGGGGCGTCTAGCCGGAAGCCCGACGACAAAGGCACACCGGCGTCTCGACTGGGCGCTACCGGGCTGGTAGCCACGGAGGGTGGGCTGCCGAAGTGTCCCGACCCAAGAACGACACACCTCACACCGACCCGCTCAACCAGCAACGGCCAAATACCCCTCAGACAGACGACGATCACTGTTCCAGCGGGATCGCGTCTTCGAAGCCCGGTTCCAACACCGGTTAATTTTGGTTCATGCTATTCGGGACCCACTTTACAACACATGTCAACCGGCTCATCAAACAAGGTACACAGCTCAGTTTATGGCTCGGATAATTTTACTAGTTTGCTTGAACCGGTTGAGCCGAATAACTCGGCGAAGCTAGCCAGCCCTACACTGGCCGACCCGACCCGATCAGGAACCTCTTTAGGAGGTTTGGGGAGGTACTGAGGGTGACCATCCCGAGGAGACATCGCCAGATGAGCTACAGATTTGTTCACCTAGCCTCAGAGCAGGCACGCGCGGAGGCGATCTCAGCCTTACACTTGTCGGTCTTGAGGGGGCACACCCTCAGAGTTGCAGTTGGACGACACGCGCTCACCACCCCGGATCTCTTCCGCGAGCCTCGTGTAGCGACAACTGGGCCACAGGTAGCATCGACTATTCCACGTGAGCATCGGTTTCCAGCCGCTGCGACCCGCAGCCGAGTCTTACTCCACACCTTCTCGCAGCGCTTTCAGTTTTGCATCTTAGCAGTGGCGATCCGTGATTTTGATCGGCGAGCTCTCCTCTCAGAGATGTGGGGCACAGGTTCGGAGGTCGTCACGATCTTAGACTTGGGACAGCGTGTGTTCCTCCTGTCATTTGCAGATGCCGGTGCGATAGACAGACTCCAGGGAGACTAGTGGGCCGATCTTCATCCCTGGTTCTTCTTCTTTTCAGCTGATTGCGACAGATTCCTACACGGGGGAGTGTTCCACTGGTTACACATACGGGGGATTCCAATATCAGCATGGTCTTTGACGTCAATCGAGACGGTGGTAGGCGACATTGGCAGCTACATAGTTACTCACCATGACTCCTTTGGAGAGGGATCTTTTGAGCGTGTTGTAGTATTGGTGCACGTCTCGAATCCTCTCCAGAGATCGTGGGGAGTTGTTTGCCGGTTAGGAGTGGGGTCGGTCAGAGTGGGTTTGGAGGTCGCTTCCATTTCAGAGATCCCATTCTTTGCTCCGGCAGACTCCGACCTTCACCTATCTCCTCTCCGAGCGGGGGCCATCATACCGTTCAAACAGGGTAGGGGTAAGATTTCATGGGAAGAGGAGATGGAGGCGTTAGATATACGGGATGTGAAGCCGGGGGAGCAGACTACTTCACAGGGAAGGGCTCATGAGGCAGAGGCTGTTGGGCAGGATGAGGTGACTGAGACTCAGATTATAGTTCAGGAGAAGGCTCTAGAGACACAGTCGGGAGGCGTCGGCTTCGGCTGGAGGCTGGACACCAAGATCCTCCCCGACGCCTTACCCGAGAATTGTTGATCTTGATTCTTCTCGGATCAGTGAGGGGGATTCCCAGCACCTGGGATTCGAGGAGGGGGATCTTTATCCGACGTCCAGACCCTTGACCCCCGATGATCACGATAACGAGGGTGATATACCAGGGAGAGACGAGGACTCAGTTTGGGTGGGATCATCTTCGGCCTTGGCACCAATCTCCACTGACAGTCTGCGCAGGGGCTACTCTCTGGAGGGGATGCGCTCATTTTTTTTGCGGGGAGACGGCCGACTTCCTCAGTCTCTGCGATCCGGGTTCCGCGTGCGCCTTATCAAATTATCAGAGATAGGGCACAGACCAGTCAGACCAGAGAAAGTGAGGAGATTTTGGCTCCAAGAGATACGCGGGTGGCGAACATTGATGGGGCTGTAGATTCGAAAGATGAGTGGGAGGAGACCACAGAGGGAGACTTAGTCTTGGGTAGCGAGGAGCTGGAGGTTGGAGCTTTGAGGGGGATTGAGGAGGATGATAAAGAGGAGTTGATAGAGAGTCCGAGAAGGGAGCATGAGGGACTCTCGGCTGCGGACATCACGACGGCGGATGTGGGGAGGGTCGTTGAGCTGTTGGGAGGCTCTCTTTTAACTCAGAGTGGAGCTGCCACTCTTCCAGCGGGGCCGTGGGCTCCCGCTCAGCAATGAAGCTCTTGAGTTGGAACGCTAGGGGTCTGGGCTCGGCTCACAAGCGTAGACTCCTGGCAAACACTATCACGGCGCACCGTCCAGTTTTCGTGACTCTTCAAGAGTCCAGGTTCTCAGTGGTAGATCCGTTGACCATCAGAGCACTCGGGTTTTCTTCCCAGTTTGAGTTTCAGTTCAGTCCGGCAGGACCGGGGTTGGGATCAGGCGAGATATCTATTTGGGACACTTAAGTTGTTCGCATGACCAGCTGTGATGTCTTCTCGGGGCTGATCGTGTGGGTTGGGGAGGTCCTAGCTTCTGGAGAGACCCTTTATTTCCTCAACCTTCACACCCCTTCGGTTCCCGCCGCGAGGAGAGACTTCTGGGGCATTTTGAGACAGGTACACCACTCGGTAGGCCAGAAGTTTGCCCTTTTGGGGTGACTTTAACACGGTCAGGGATCCGAGCGAGGTAGCAAATCAGGCGATTCAGGCAGATTGGAGAGCTTTCGATGCTTTTCTTACAGACTTAGGCCTTGTCGACTTCCGTATGTCGAACAAGGATTTTACCTGGTTCGGACCACGCTCGAGAGCGAGCAGGCTAGACCGCATCCTCCTCAGTCAGGATAT
Organism: Geranium rotundifolium; assembly: GCA_963920655.1. Taxonomy (NCBI): domain Eukaryota; kingdom Viridiplantae; phylum Streptophyta; class Magnoliopsida; order Geraniales; family Geraniaceae; genus Geranium; species Geranium rotundifolium. The sequence goes on along the minus strand of OY987312.1, from coordinate 30,219,349 downwards.
GTTGGCTATCTTTGTAGACCCGATCCTTATGGGGCTGACGAAGATGCTCTCAGATCACAGTGCCATTCTTTTAGGCACCCAGGAGGCTGATTGGGGACCGAGACCCAGACGGTTCCTCAACGCCTGGTTGGATCATAGTGATTTCAAGAGTTTTGTGGCGGCAAAGTGGACCTCTTACATGAACGTTGTGGGCTGCCCAAACTATAGGTTATGGGTGAAGCTCAAACGTCTGAGGTCAGACTTAGCCACCTGGAACATCGAGGTGTTTGGTCACGTTGAGCATCAGATTTCCAGGACCACAGCCAACATTGAGGCATTAGATGCTTTGGTGGGGGTGAGACCACTGACTGAGTCTGAGGAGGAGGATTAAGGCAGACTCCCAACCGAGCTTGTGGACTTGGCAAAGACTCGTGCGGACATCTGGAGGCAGAAGTCGAGGGTTCGCTGGGCTCTAGAGGGAGACAGGAACACTCGGTACTTTCACAGATGCGCCGCGACGAGAGGCATCAGGATTCGTATCAGATGTATGGTTATTGATGGCCAAGAGCAGACACAGCCAGAGCAGATTCGCAGAGCGGCAGTAGATCACTTTCAGGCACGTTTCCAACCAGATTTTATTTTGAGACCTAGTTTGCCGCCACTCCCATTCCGGACTTTGCCACCGGGGGGATCCGACTTTCTAGAGGCTGCTTTCATCGAGGAGGAAATCCTCTCGGCCCTCTCAGAGTGCGATGGGGGTAAGGCCCCAGGCCCAGATGGGTTCACCATGAGATTCTTCCGCGAGATGTGGGATGTGATCAGAGAGGATGTCCTCGTTTTCTTCCATGATTTTCACCTCACTGGAAGGATTGGGTCAGGTCTCAATGCTTCTTTCATAGCCTTGATTCCGAAGATTGAGACCCCTCGCGACTTCGCACAGTTTAGACCGATTAGTCTTATTTTGAGGGCCTTATAAGCTTTTGGCTAAGGTTCTTTCCATACGACTGAGACGGTATATTGACGACTTGATTAGCGAGGTTCAGTCTGGCTTCATTCGGGGTAGACAGCTTGTTGATGGGGTTCTGGTGGCGAACGAGTTGATCGACATGGTTCGCAGGACACACTCCAGGGCAGCTGTAGTGAAGCTTGATTTTGAGAAAGCTTTTTGACCGGGTCGATTGGGGTTACCTTTGGAGCGTTATGGCCGCTATGGATTTTGGCCCAAAGTGGAGGCACTGGATCGCTTCTTGTCTGGGATCATCTGCTTCGGTCCTGGTCAATGGCTCCCCTACGAGCCAATTTGACATCAGGAGAGGAGTCAGACAGGGGTGCCCTTTATCCCCACTCCTGTTCATTATAGTTGCGGAGGAGCTACACCTCCTTCTTCAGCGTGGGGAGGAGGGTGCACTTTTTAGGGGGATCCGGGTGAGTGATGAGGAGAGAGTCTCACATCTTCAGTTTGCATACGACACCCTCTTATTTGTTGAGGCCGAGCCCTACCAGCTATTCCAGCTCCGTTTGGTTTTACAGTATTTTGAGTGGGCGTCAGGCCTGAGGATCAACTTCGACAAGTCGGTCTTGTTGGGGTTGAATCTCGAGGAGGGTGGTGACAGACGCTTAGCTAGAGCTTTCGGTTGCGTGGTCGGACAGCTTCCTCTACCTTATTTGGGTTTCAGCTTGGGGGCAGATTACCGACGGGTGGTGACTTGGGAATCGATTGTGACCAAGTTCAGGACCAGATTAGCCATGTGGCAGGCGAGCACACTCTCTTTTGGAGGCCGGATCACGCTCATTAAGGCGGCTCTCTCAAGCTTGCCTATTTTTTACATGTCTCTCTTCCGGACTCCCAGGACTACCACTTCAGTGATGGAGTCCATTATGAGAAGGTTCCTATGGAGAGGCAAAGGTGGACGACGGGGCTTGCGAAGGTTAGGTGGGAGTGTATCTGTAGGCCGATCAGACAGGGAGGTTTGGGCATCCGTCGCCTTCAGGAGGTCAACAGCGCTCTGCTGTTGAAATGGTGGTGGCGATTCGCAACAGAACCGAATCCATTGTGGAGGAGGATACTGTGTGTGAAATACGGATGGGACAGGTCGTCATGGGACTTTTCTTCGCTACCTTTCTCTGGTCACTCTGGATCGAGGGCTTTGCGGGATATTCTTGGTCTCTCGTCTCATCAGGCTTTTCCTAGGATTTTTGGACCTGGGTGTGTCCGTTGGAGACTTGGAGATGGCAGACAGATCAGATTCTGGGATGACTGCTGGTTGGGAGATTTTTCCTTACGAACCAGGTTTCACAGATTATACAGACGTGTGAGCCACCCGGGCCATTCAGTTCACGATGCATGGGTTCTTGAGGGCTGGTCTATTCCTTTCCGTGAGGTGCTACCAGCCAGAACATGGTTGGAGTTTGTAGAGCTACTTACGGTACTTGGCACGGTCAGACCGACAGAGGGGATTCGTGACCAGATCTGTGGACATCTGATAGGAGAGGATACACTGCGAGTAGGGGCTACCACATATTGTTGGGGGTAGATCAGGCAGCTCCGATAGACTGGGCTTCGAGGCTGTGGGATACGCCAGTTCCCCCAAACTTCAGGAGTTTTGGGTGGCTGGTTCTTCAGGGTAGTTTACCGACTAGAGGTGTTCTTGCTTTCAGGGGGGTCATCCCGATCAGTCATCGCATGTGTGCTTAGTGCGATAGGAGGGAGGAGACGACAGAGCACCTTATGCTATCCTCCAGGTGGACTAGGAGATTCTGGAGAGAGATTCACAGATGGTGGGGTATCCAGCTTCCTTCCACTCAGACAGTTCATGATCTTTTCATGGGATGGAGAGCCAGAGTCGCAGACAGAGGAGCAAGGAGGGCCTGGAGCAGACTCGTCACGATGGGCTTTTGATACATCTGGGTCACCAGGAACGGCAGGATCTTCAGAGATGAGGAGTGATCACCTGGAGAGACCCTCAGACTACTTCAGATGCGGTCGTATACTTTGGTGCAGGCAGACGAGGGACGAGACATCCAGTCTTGGACGGGGGAGCGCACTTTAGCCGACTGGTGCGCGAACCCGAGGTTGTTACTCCAGTGTATTCTTTCTTAGCTTCTCTCTTCTTGGGTCGTGTTTTTTTTGGGGGCACTGTTTCTTCTTTTTAGTTTTTGGGGCTCAGTTTTCCCTTTCTTTGTTCATTTGTACTACACTCTTTCCATTTTATATTATTCGTTATTGCTGATAAAAAAAAATCTTATGAATTGTGTTGCCTTAATTTAAAATTCGACCACTTCTGGGGCCTTAGTTTTTCATGAACTTTATAATGACCCACATAATTTTTTACATTCACTTCAGGGAATGGTTAATTGTCTACAGGACATGTTTGATGGTTTACTCTATTTCGGCAATACATGCACTTTAATATTTCCCAGAATTTCTTCCAATATTGCAAATTCAGGAGCAGTATAACATTCTTGATTTATCCAACATGGATTTTTAGAACTTTGGGTTATAAATATTAAAACTGCAAGTTTTAATTTCAATATTACTCCACGATCAGAACTTCAGGTTCTGCAAATTCCAACTGTAAACTTTCGGTTTACAAATATGTCAAGTCTAATAATTTTCTTGACAATTTTAGATTTTCTGGTTCTATAAATTTCAATAGATGTAAACTTCAAGTTTACATGAACATCTAGTTTAATATTTTTTTGGACAATCTTGAAACTTTAATATGAATACATATGTAAATAAATAAATATAAATTGCATAACTAAATTAAATATCTAACATGTATGATAACAACATATAATTTTCTGATGCGAAAGATCAAATTCAAGATTAGCGATCGCAGAGTATACTTATGAAAATGAATAACATATGTAAATAAATAAATATAAATTCAATAACTAAATTAAATGTAGTTGAGAATTAAAAACGTCACTATAATTAAATAATTAAGTTAATCGTGATGATAACATGTTGTGTAAATTATATGTTAATGTTAGTTTAAAGTGGAGTTAATAAAACCAAGGCTTAAATGAATAAATATGCAAGAATTATCAAGGCTATAAATGGAAGAGCAAGAAAGCAAAAGATGGAGGAAGGAAATGAGTTGTCGGATGTGTATTCATCAATACGACCCCTATTTATAGAGAAGAAAAATGCAAGAATTTACATGCAAAGTTGTCATGTGGCCAACCAATATTGAAGAGAGAGTCATGCATGTTGATTTGTGTGCCTTGGTGGGGTCCACTTTTTATCACACATAGTGGTTTCTATGTATTTTTGGGATTGTCTTCTAATAACAACTCTTTCGTTTGTCTTCAAACTTGTGCTCAATTGTCTGTAACGTAGGAATATTGTACTCGGAATATCCAACTAAACAAATTCTGCATATATGTACACCAAATATTTTTTTTTTATCTTAGTAGGTCACCCATAATTTATATTTTTTCACAATTCTTAAGCTTGTTGGCAGTTTCGTCCCTGACCAACTACCTTTCACGATAGTTGATTCAGCATGAAGAAGATGAATTTAAGGAGCTCGAGAGAGCATTGTGCTGGTGTATTGATTTGCAAAAATATAGATTTTGGATTAACTGGCCAAATAAAAAAGGTTGGGTGCAATAATATTGAAAATGTATTGAGTGTACCTAGCTTCATTTACCCTGTAAATATCATGTTGATACCTAAATTGAAGGTAGATGTGTTATAGAAAGAGATAATTACAGATAAATATGTCCAGCTATGCATGTTTTCAAGTTCAGTACCCCAACTTTAAAGATTTTCTTACATATGCCCCGACTTTTTTTTGTTACACTTAAGATAAAATTCGTTAAACCTAACAAAATTTGTATGTAACAAGTTCAAAACTCCATAAATGCCTACTTTCCAAATTAGAAAACTTTTGGATGATATATGAAATGACTGTTTTACTCCAAGTTAAATACCAACTTGTATATATAATTAAGGGTAAAATGGTATTTTGAAATAAAAAATAAATGGTCTTGTACGCTGAATGAGCCTCAACCTCTGGGTCCTGCACTGGTAAGACTCCTCAAGTGTGCATTCTGGTTGTGTGTCGAACAACGACATGGAGATTTGCATGAAAATCACACAGACATCGAAGTAAATCACATTAGAGTTCAGCATGTCGGCCTGAATCCCTTCACCGGGAACCACAAGAACAACTCCTGGCCAAAATGTTGGCGAGCTCTCTGATCCAAGCCAAAACGACGGTGAGGAATTTTAAAATCGAAGATTGTGAAGAACCCATTCTAGAAATTAATTCAGAATCTTAGCCTTTTCTCACGATTGTGAAGAACCAAGAGAAAAATCTTCTATTCATATGTTATTCACTAGCATTCTGATGCACATTAGAGAACTTGCGGACGTTTCAACGACAGATTTTTTCCCGTGGTTCACGGTGATGGCGATTCGAGTGGACGAGCCCAACTCCGACATGAGTTACTTTAACGTCGGTATGGTTTTCAAGCAATTCTCAATGTCGTTGTTCGACACGCCATCGAAGTCGGAAGAGTCTTAGCGGCGAAGGACCAAGAGGTTGAAGACAATTTAGTGCAAATTTCACTAAATTGATGTGGCTGCCACATGGCAGCAATAGGAGTGCCCACTCCCTCCCCACTCCCTTGTTGTGGACGGTCTTAGCACCCCTTAACTATAACCGAATCTCACTTAACCTCCCTTACGCTGAAGCACGATTTGTGGAGTTCCGTAAGTGTGAAAAAGTTTTACTTTATATTTTTCCGTTAACATTTTTAAAAATTCTATTAATTTTTTGCGAAATTACGAAAATACCCTTATATTAAAATTTTTTTAAGGATTTTGAACTTTTTTCTATTGTTTTTTTATAAAATAAAGAATAAACTTTTTTACCAGTCAAATAATTTAGAAAAAGATTTTTTGTATAAAAAATTGTTTTTAAACATTGTTTTTTATTGTTATAATTTTCTATACAAAATGTTTTTAAAAAACTATTGATACTAAAATATAGTTTTTATTCTTTTTTGTAAATAAAATTAGAAAAAAATTCAAACCATTTTGATTTATTTTAATTTTTTTGAATCCAAGCGTTATTTCGTCATTTCGCAAAAAGTTCACAAAGTTTTCAAAAAACTTAACGGAAAAAAATAAAGTGAAACTTTCTCAAACTTAAAGAATTACACAAATCGTTTTTGAACATAAGGGGGATTAAGTGCAACTCGGCTATAGTTAAGGGGTAAGTGAAATTTTCCCTTTTTAATTTTATTGTAAAAGACCATTTTACCCGTAATCATATCTACAAGTTGGTATTCTAGTTTGGGTAAAATGGCCATTTTGTATACTATTTAAAAGTTGCAGAGTTTGGACATAAGTCATTTAGGGCATTTTATACTTTTGGGATGATGTCACCTGACTACCCCTAAAGTTGGCGTTTTTACACCTGCGTACTCTAAATTTTTTTTTTGCCATTGTAGGTACCCTAAATTTGCAAAATTGTCACCATTAGTAACCAAAGCCATTTCCGTTCATTTTTTTTTCAAAAATATGTTAACTTTTGAGGTGAAAAGATTAAAATGCCCCTGTAAGTGATTTAAATTTTCAAAATGTACCCTTCTACTCTCAATCTTTCTTCTTCCTCCACACCTCTCTCTCTCTCTCTCTCTCACTCTCTCTCTTCTTCATACAAAATAAGCTCCATTCTTTATTATTATGATTGCTACAAAATCAACCAATAAACACCCTAATAAAAAAAATAGAACCATTATTATGGTCCTATTATCTCTTAGCCCCTTGTTTTTTCCTTTTTTCTTTGGTTTAAAGCTTAGTTTTCCCCTTTTTGTTTGGTTGTACTCTATTTTTTCCCGTCATTTATTATACTATTTATTGCTGATAAAAAAAACCAATAAACACCCCACCCTTTGCTAATTTGGTAGAATTAATATCATTAATAAGTTAATTATATGATAATAATTAAATAAACAAAAAATGAAAAAAATAGAAAAAAGAAGAAGAAATGGTGTGTCTGTTCGCCTCCTCATTTCTCTCTCACTGAAGACAATCAACATAACACACTAAAGCAATCGATACTAGAGAAATGATCGAGTCCGTACCTCCAAAACCTAACCACCTGGTCCCTCCCTCCTCCTCCGGCGACCCTCCACCGCCACTCACACTACCTCCGTCGCCGCAGTCGCCGCCGCAAGGTCCCCAACCGCCGCCGTCTAGCTCCCGCCCAGTCTTCTGCTTTACGAAGAGCCCTCCGTGTGCGTGACGTCAGAGTTCGACAACGAGTCGACCAATTCCACCAACAGTATCTCCTGCAAGCTCTACGACGACCTCGCGAAACTCAAGTTCTCTTTCCAGAACGATAAGACCGGCCAGGTCCAGAATCCTCTGGTTTTGTTCGTCTCCAAGAACCTCTTCGTCCATTACGATACAGAGGAGAGGAACGCTGTTCTCAAGGGCTCGTTCGATGTCGGCCCCAATCTGCACTTCAATGCTCTCCACGATTGTAGTTACGACGGTTTTAGAGATTGGCTGATTTTTAAAGGAACTGAAGAAACATGTTACAAAGAATGTCGAAGCATCTTCTACGACATCTTGTGTATCATTGTTGACGGCATCTCGAAGAGTGGAATCAAGACGTTCTTGGATTCAGGGGGAGACCCTGAGATAGATTGCACTGTAAGACTTAGCATAAAGTATAGATCTAGGGATGATCACAGGTACTTGTATGTTCTGACGGATTACTGATAAGTGAAATCTTTCTACTAGGCTGAGACCCCCCAGACGTAGGTGACGTTGCACCGAACTGGGTAAACATTCTGTTGTGTCATTGTCTATAGCTTTATCTTTACTGTCCTAAGTTATCTACGCAAGAAGTCAGACACAACGTTATAGCTTCTTACGTAACATTGTGTGTGGCATCTTGCATGACTAGACTGATCAGAATTTAAATTGGTATCAGAGGGGGCACCTATAGCTTTAGGTGAAGTTCCTAAACAAATATTTTGATCAAGATGGACAATACCAGAGAAGGAGGATCCATAAATCGACCACCTGTTCTAGATGGAAGCAACTATGGCTATTGGAAGGCTCGAATGTGTGCCTTCATGACGTCACTAGACAACAAGACATGGAAAGCTGTAATCAATGGTTGGAATGCTCCACAACTCAGTGACAGTGAGGGAAATCCTATGGGCCCAAAACCAGAAAAAGACTGGACTGATGATGAAGATGAAGAATCACTGGGAAATTCTCGAGCTCTGAATGTTATCTTCAATGGTGTTGACAAAAATGTGTTCAGACTAATCAACACATGCACAACTGCCAAATCAGCATGGGACATCCTGGCTGTTGCATATGAAGGAACAACTAAGGTTCGAGAACAAAAACTGCAATATCTAACAACCAACTTCGAAGCCCTCTTCATGAAAGAAGATGAATCAATTGCAGATTTCAATGTTCGTATTCGTGATCTAGCCAATGAATCCTACTCTCTGGGAGAACCAATGTCTGATGAAAAATTGGTAAGAAAAACCTTGTGTGCTCTTAGCTCTAGGTTCAAGATGAAGATCACAGCAATTGAGGAAGTCCGTGACCTCAAGGTCTTGAAATTTGATGAGCTGATGGCGTCTCTAATGACCTATGAGTTGTCTTTACCTAACATCGACAAAAGGAACAAAGGAGTTGCTTTAAAAGCTCAACACACAAACAACCAGATCCTGAGGATTCCGATTCTGATGAAGACATCGATGCTACAATGGCTCTTCTCACAAAAAATTACAACAAAGCCATGAGAAGATTTAGTCGAATGGGTGGACGGAATGTCACAGCAAATGCCAGAAACAAAGCTCCACAAAAAGCTCAAATAGGAGGAAGTCTTGACAGACCAAACAGGAGTGGGGAAGAAAACAAAAACAAAGGACTTCAATGTCATGAATGTGAAGGATTTGGCCACCTCCGAAGAGAATGTCCAAATTTTCTCAAACAACAAAAACGTGGATACAACGCCACTCTATCAGATGATGACAATGAAGATAGCAGATCTGAAGAGGTAAGCAACTTTGTTGCATTCACTACTACTACTCCTGTATGTAATATTGACAATGCTGCCAATACCAATGATGATCAAACTCAAAATGAGAATTGGACTAAAGAGCAACTAGTCGAGGCATACAAAGGCTTGCATACCAGATGGATCAAGGAAACTCTGACACTTGATCAACAAGGTGAAAGGATTATCAGTCTTACCAACGACAAGTCTAGATTTCTAGAGACAATCGTGGAACTAAAACGCGAAGTCACCAGACTTAATGGAGAAATTAGTCTTATGACTAAATCGGTAAAGATGATGAATCCTAGTACGGAAAGCCTTGACAAAATTTTATCAGTGGGAAAGCAGTCCAAAGATACGATAGGACTAGGGTACACTCACGCTGTCCCCTCAACAGCAGTGACGAAGTTTGTCCCACAACAAGCCATGGTTGACAAGAAACCACCGGATGCCCCAACTCATCCTACAGGACGACCTACAACAAAAGCCACATCATCGTCTACAATATGTTCTTGTCAAGTAACTGCCAGAAGACATCCTCCACACAGACAACAATACTACAAAAGACCAGCTTATCAATATCAATGGATATGTCATTACTGTGGTCAACCAGGTCACATCAGACCTTTTTGTTTTCAACTTCTTGAGAGGAAGCAAGCTCAGCTACCACAGAAGAAATATCAAAGGCATCTCTCATCTCCTCAAAAGACATCCCGCCTTGAATGGAGACCTAAGAACCTGGTCTATCGAGCTAATGTTGCATATACATCCTTAAGTGCATCAACAAACAAAGACTGGTATATCGACAGTGGATGTTCTCGACACATGACAGGTACTCCAGATTTTCTCTCCGATCTTAAACTATATACAAACTGCTTTGTCACGTTTAGAGATGGGATTCGAGCTCGAATTATTGGAAAAGGAGTACTTAAGCATCCAGGAGCCACTTGCCTGACTGAAGCATTACTTGTAGAAGGACTTAAAGCAAACTTGATTAGCATCAGCCAGATCTGTGATCAGGATTCAAAAGTGAAATTCACTAAAGAAGCTTGTATAGTTAAAGACTTTAATCAAGTCACTATTCTACAAGGAGTTCGCTCGACGGATAATTGCTACATCTGGTCACCCGAGACACATATTGAAGCAACCAAGTGCCTTGTCTCCAAAGCAGAAGAAACCAAACTATGGCACCGAAAGCTTGGACATCTAAATCTTAGAAGTATGCAGAAGGCAATCTTAGAGCAGGCAATTACAGGAATTCCAAACCTGAAAATAGTAGAAGGAAAGATCTGCGGAGAATGTAAGATTGGTAAGCAAACCAACATGTCACACAAGAAGCTACAACATATCACCACCTCTCGCGTACTTGAGCTGATACATGTTGACCTCATGGGACCAATGCAAGTTGAAAGCCTTGGAGGAAAACGATATGTCTTTGTATGTGTAGATTATTACTGACGATACACTTGGGTTGACTTCCCTCGTGACAAATCAGACACCTTCTCGATCTTCAAAAATCTATGCATCCAAGTACAACGAGAAAAAAGGAGAGACCATTGGCAAAATAATCCGCCTTCGTAGTGATCATGGTCGAGAGTTCGAAAACAGCAAGTTTGCAGATTTCTGCAACTCAGAAGGGATAGCGCATGAATTCTCAACACCAATCACTCCCCAACAGAATGGCATTGTTGAGCGCAAGAACAGAACTCTACAGGAGATGGCTAGAGTAATGATGCTGGCTAAGAACATACCAACTCACTTTTGGGCAGAAGCACTTAACACAGCTTGCCATATCCACAATCGAGTCACTCTCAGACCAGGTATGTCAGTGACTCATTATGAAATATGGAGGGGGAGAAAGCCCAATGTTAAGTACTTCCATATCTTTGGCTCCACTTGTTATATTCTAGCTGATAGAGAGCCTCGTCGAAAGCTTGACCCAAAAAGCGATGAAGGCATCTTCCTTGGCTACTCAAGGAATAGTCGCGCATACCGAGTCTTCAACAAATGAACCAAAATCATGATGGAATCGATCAATGTAGTTGTTGATGATGACTGCGAAGATGCCTCAGAAGATGCGACGGACAAAGACGGAGCCTATCCGCCCAACAATGTCAGAAAGAATGCTATTCTTGATGTCAGAGAAGATGCTAGCAGTAAAACAGAAAATGATGATGCTAGCCCAACTGTCGATCATGACGAAGGAGTTCCTGAAACCAGCAACAAGAATCCCTCGCGGAGAATCCAGACTAATCATCCTATCTCTGGAGTAATTGGAAATCTAAATGAAGACGGGAAGTTAATGATAGCTCAAATCTATGTCGATGACATTGTCTTTGGAGGGATGTCAAGCAAGATGGTAGACAGATTTATTAAACAGATGCAATCGGAATTCGAAATGAGCATGGTGGGAGAGCTTACCTATTTTCTAGGCTTCTAAATCAAATAGCTAAAAGATAGCATCTTTGTATCTCAGAGCAAATATGCGAAGAATATTGTCAAGAAGTTTGGGCTAGAGAAAGCCTCACATAAAAGGACACCAGCAGCTACACATGTCAAGCTAACTAAAGATGATCCAGGAGAAGCCGTCGACCAACACCTATACAGAAGCATCATCGGTAGTCTTCTCTACCTTACTGCAAGTCGACCAGATATTGCCTACTCTGTAGGAGTATGTGCAAGATATCAAGCTAATCCTAAGGTTAGTCATCTCTCCCAAGCCAAAAGAATTATTAGATATATCTCTGGGACTACAGACTTGGGTTTATTATACTCATTCGACACATCCTCTACCTTGGTGGGGTATTGTGATGCCGATTGGGCTGGAAACACATCGGATAGGAAAAGCACATCTGGAGGATGCTTCTTCCTTGGCAACAACCTCATATCATGGTTTAGTAAGAAGCAAAACTGTGTTGCCCTTTCCACTGCCGAATCGGAGTATATTGCTGCTGGGAGTAGCTGCACACAGCTACTATGGATGAAGCAGATGTTAGTGGAATACAATGTTAGACAGGAACCATGACTTTATATTGTGATAATGTCAGTGCCATCAACATCTCCAAAAATCCTGGCCAACACAGTAAGACCAAACACATTTATATTAGACACCACTTCATTCGAGAATTGGTCGAAGATAAGAAGATCATCCTAGAGCACATTCCTACAGAGAAGCAACTTGCTGATATTTTCACAAAGGCATTAGATGCGAGCAGATTTGAGGATCTCAGATCATCACTCAGTCTAAGCACCATCAGTGAACAATAAAAAGTTGCAGAAACGGTTGAGAGGAGTTAGTTGGTGCCTCTTCATGAACCGGTCTATAAATCAGACGCATTTCATTGGGCCGAGCATACCAAAAGCCCATATAAAAGAAAGGAAAAGATACGCTCAGACGTTAAAAGATTTGAATCATTTTTTTCAAAATCTATACCTAGTCTGCCCCTTCTTGTGTTTGCACTCATCTCCTTCACCATTCACGCTCTGCGAAACTCACAACCTACACAAGAATGGTGAAAACTCGAAACACAATAGCTCCTAAGAAGGCCTCCGAATCAAAGAAAGCAGAAGCAAAAAAATCCAAGAGGCGCAAAGCAAAAACCAACAAGGATGGAGTTCGGATTAAGGGACCAAAGACGGTGAAGATAACAGAAGAAACCTCCAAGGAAACATCACCGGAGAAAGCCCCGATGCCCACCTTCTCTCGAGTTCCTAAAAGATCTCGAACCGGAAGCTCTGCATTTTCTATGTCAGACCTAACTGGGCTAGAAAGGGAGTCTGATCTTGGCCAGGGAAGTCGAGAAGCTTCCATGCAGATCGTCGCAGTTACAACACCAACCAATGTCCCAGGTAACGATTTCTCCACCGATACCTCTAGAAATAGTGATTTGTTAGAATCACTACTGGAAAACCAAGACCCACCTCAAGAAGGTGTGGTAGAGGATCTGATAAGCCATGAAGGAGAGAAGGAGGACTTGACCCCGGTCAGTCATGGGTTGGAGCGCATTGCTAAAGGAGAAGGAGAAGAAGAAGGAAAAACAGATGTCATTCCAGAAGCCACAGAGGAGGCTATAGTAGAAGAAGAAGTCGCTGACTCGGACGAAGTCGAGGAAGAAGCTGAGAAGGACAACAATGTCACTACAAACAGCACAGAAGAAGTGTCTCTAGATGTCAGAGACGAGGCGACAGAAGATGCTACTGAGGCAGCACACACCGTGTTGTCATCTCTGAAGGAGAAGGTAATAGAAGAAAATGAGAGCCTAGCTGTGATGGTGGACAAACTCAAGGAAACCAAGAAGAGAAAAGAGGAGAAAGATGTTGGAGGCCCTAGCAATAAAAAGAAGAAGGTGAATGTCAAGGAAAAAGGGAAGAAAGTGGTCTCCAAAAGGAGATTCGTAGATGAGGCAACTGATGAAAAAGTAGAGGAGGTTACTGCTAAGGAAGAAAAGAAGAAAAAGGCCCTGAAAACGTTCAAGAACACAGTGAGTGTCACTTACGACAATGTGTCGTTTCACTCGGCAGACAGTGCGAAAAGATGGGAGTTCGTGTTTCAAAGAACAGCGTACCCGGAAAAGACCCTGTCATCGGAACTGCTAGGCCTAGAGGCCATTGTCCAGCTCCTGGAGAAGGCAGAACTGATGAAAACAGTCACGAACATTGGTAACCACTATCCCCTCTTGGTTAAGGAGTTTATTGCCAATTTGCCCACTACGTTTGGGACCCCAGATGATTCGGAGTTTGATAAGGTATATGTCAGAGGCATTCGCTTTGACATCTCATCTGACATTATCAATGACTTTCTGGGGAGAAAGCGGGTTCGAACCATGCCACCTCCCGATCTGAACAAAGTACTCCGTGAGATCACCGGAGATAAAAGCAGGAAGTGGCCAACCAAAGGCACTGTGGCAGCATCGGATCTGACCTAGAAGTACTCCATTCTCTTTCGAATTTGAGTAGCAAATTGGGCTCCCTCTACACACTCATCATCCATCAAACTAGAACTGGCGATCTTAATCTTCCAAATAGGTACTGGGTCTACTCTTGATTTTGGGCAATTTGTCATTGACCATCTTATTCGTCATGCCAGATCAATTGCTGTAAAAATCCATGTTGCCTTCCCATCCCTTATCTCTGAGCTGCTTGTACATCAACACCCCGGAGTGTTGAAGACAACTGATAAGGTTGGAAAAAGAGGAGGACTAATTGTGGTGAGCCACAAGTTGTTTGAGGGAAAGCATGCTCCTGATCTTGTCAGGCCAGAAGCCAAGGCAAAGACCAGTCGAGCCAGAAGTGCCACCCCTCTAACCAAGACCACCAGCAGGGATGCAGTTATGCTTGAACGAGAGATAGCCGTGCTTGACGAGGACATTGTCAATTTGAAGACAGCCCTGAAGCATCTCTCCCAGCGCCGATCACACTGCGCCAACCTGCTGAAATCCATGTCTCCTCCTGGCTCCGAAGATGATGACACCACCTCTCTGCCTAATGATCCAGAAGAATCTACCAAAGATGCCTCCACTGAAGCGACTGAAGAAGAGACTGCAAGTTCCAGCAGCAGCTCTGATTCTTGAACTACTGAACACTTTTATTTTGTAATGTTTGTTGAACAATGTATCACACTTACTCTCGACAGCTGATTGGGAGCAAGTGTGAGTTATGTTTGGGTTTATTTTGCTTATTTCCCGCATTTGTTATAATATTTGTTTAAATTTTGGCTCTTTTTGAGCCAGCAAGGGGGAGTAAGGTTAATAAGTTGAAGTCAGATATACGCGCGCGATCACGATGATACAAGGAAGAAAGATAGAGACGACGCGAAGACGCGATGATACGCGCGATACTGCCGATCCACGAGACGACAAATGCGACGCAGAATGCGACGAAGAATGCTATCCTTAAAAATAGCCAAAGGGGGAGATTATAGTTATGACGGTTTTAGAGATTGGCTGATTTTTAAAGGAACTGAACAAACATGTTACAAAGAATGTCGAAGCATCTTCTACGACATCTTGTGTAACATTGTTGGCGGCATCTCGGCAAACATCCTGATCGACAGAAATCAGGCAAGTCCAGATTATGCAGGAAATACGATTACGATTAGGAATTATGCAAAGTTCCAGAACGTCTGAAAATCAGGAAAGAAGAAAGACGGTGCTTAAGAGGAAACCTTTGAGGGTTAGTACTCATCCATGATTGCTATAAAAGCTTAGGCTACCCCCTTAGCAATCGTGTGGTTCTTTATTTGTTTCCTAGCAACAATTTGCAAGGTTCTTAGACGTGAAGGTTTGCGGGCTGAGAAATTGCAGATTGAGCTTAGGATATTGTGCATCACATAACTATAGAGTGTTAGGTGATTGAGGGTTTAATGATCGCGTGAGTGAAGACTGCACGCAACCACCCAGCTTGAAGAAGACTTGAAGACGACAGAGCAAGGCGATTGCTCGAAGAGTGGAATCAAGACGTTCTTGGATTCAGGGGGAGACCCTCAGATAGATTGCACTGTAAGACGTAGCATAAAGTATAGATCTAGGGGTGATCACAGGTACTTGTATGTTCTAACGGATTACTGATAAGTGAAATCTTTCCACTAGGCTGAGAGCCCCCAGACGTAGGTGACGTTGCACCGAACTGGGTAAACAATCTGCTGTGTCATTGTCTATAGCTTTATCTTTACTGTCCTAAGTTATCTACGCAAGAAGTCAGACACAACGTTATACCTTCTTACGTAACATTGTGTGTGGCATCTTGCACGACTAGACTGATCAGAATTTCAACGATGTTAAGGTGATCATCGGGTTTATCGATTTCAAAATGATATGTTTGTGGTTTTCGTGTTCCGTTTTATGAATTAGGTTAATTTGAAGTTGATTTATGCTAGAATGTTGAGGATTTGCATGCTAATTGTTTTTATTGGGATTTTGTGCCCTGACACAATGTATTTTCAATCTACTCATGTAATGAGATTATTAGTTGAAATAAAATCGGCATTTATATTACTAAGTGTTGTAGTAATATCTTAAGTATGATTTGATTTGTATCATTGATGTGTCAACACGTAATAGTAGATCTACAAACAGATAAAATCTTACTTAAGTTGTCCCTGATCAGAATAGCTTCATAAGAAGCAATCGGTACGAGGCTAACTCTAAATGATCACGCTCTACTGATCATGGCCAGAAAGGGGCCGGAGTTAGATCATAGTATCACCAGACGGGGTGATATAGGACGACCCGATCATGAGTATGTTGCATAGACATAATCATGAACATAATCATATGTCGGCACATGAAATCACATCCTCAGACGGAAAGATCATTGAGGTCACTATGTAATGAGTGACGAGTTTGACTCAGTCTAACGTCTCCTGTAAAGGGGTTACAATAACGATTGTGATTGGCTCGATCACGAGTCACATGTGTTGAATCAATAGATCGATGAAGGATTTATTCCTCATATGGACGTATGAGCAGATATCTGTTTAGGCCACTTGATGAGTACAACTGAAATACAATAGTATGGCCATGCAGCCGATACGGAGTATCAGTTATAATTCAGTTAACTCAGATCAAGAAACAGGACAATTGAACGAGGATGACTTGTCTATGCCTCGTGGTTGTCAAGATATCAAGAGGATAAAAGGATATATTCATGTATGACAAGGTTAGGTCGAAATCTCGATAATCACAAGCGTTGGGTAATCATGATGTCTTGCTAGAGGCCACTAATGATAGAAAGGGTACAATGGTAATTTTACTAGTCCGCCAACGTGTTGTGAGCCTAGAGGGTCACACACTAAAGGTTGAGTAAAATGTGTAGTTACGACGGTTTTAGAGATTGGCTGATTTTTAAAGGAAATGAAGAACATGTTACAAAGAATGTCGAAGCATCTTCTGCGACATCTTGGGTAACATTGTTGACGGCGTCTCGGCAAACATCCTGATCGACAGAAATCAGGAAAGTGCAGTTTCGGCAGAAAAGGTCGAAGACGATTAGGAAATTCCAGAACGACTTCAAATCTGGAAAGAAGAAAGAAGGTGCTTAAGAGGAAACCCATTAGGGTTAGTACTCATCCTCGATTGCTATAAAAGCTTAGGCTACCCCCTTAGCAATCGTGTGGTTCTTTATTTTTTTCCTAGCAATAATTTGCAAGGTTCTTAGACGTGAAGGTTTGGGGGTTGAGAAATTGCAGATTGAGGTATGGATATTGTGCATCACATAACTATTGAGAGTTAGGTGATTGAGGGTTTACCGATCGCGTGAGTGAAGATTACACGCAACCACCAAGTTGTACAAAGACTTGAACATACAGAGCAAGGCGATTGCTCGAAGAGTGGAATCAAGACGGAGTCTTGGATTCAGGGGGAGACCCTGAGATAAATTGCACTGTAAGACGTAGCATAAAGTATAGATCTAGGGATGATCACAGGTACTTGTATGTTCTGACGAATTACTGATAAGTGAAATCTTTCCACTAGGCTGAGAGCCCCCAGACGTAGGTGACGTTGCACCGAACTGGGTAAACAATCTGTTGTGTCATTGTTTATAGCTTTATATTTACTGTCCTGCATTATCTACACAAGAAGTCAGACACAATGCTATAGCTTCCTACGTAACATTGTGTGTGGCATCTTGCACGACTAGACTGATCAAAAATTCAATTGGTATCAGAGGGGGCACCTACAGCTTTAGGTGAGTTCCTAAAACAAATATTTTGATCAAAGATGGACAATACCAGAGAAGGAGGATCCATAAATCGACCACCTGTTCTAGATGGAAGTAACTACGGCTATTGGAAGGCTCGGATGTGTGCCTTCATGAAGTCACTAGACAACAAAACATGGAAGGTTGTGATCAATGGTTGGAATGCCCCACAACTCAGTGACAACGATGGTAATCCTATCGGTCCAAAACCTGAAAAAGATTGGACTGATGATGAAGACGAGGAATCACTGGGAAACTCTCGAGCTCTGAATGCTATCTTCAACGACATTGACAAAAACGTATACAGACTAATCAACACATGCACAACTTCAAAATCCGCATGGGACATCCTTGCTGTTGCATATGAAGGAACAACCAAGGTTTGAGAACAAAAACTGCAATACTTGACAACCAACTTCGATGACACCTCATCACTCACCCGGATTCAGGGGGATCCGGGTGAGTGATGAGGAGAAAGTCTCACACCTTCAGTTTGCAGATGACACCCTTTTATTCGTCGAGGCCGAGCCGCACCAGTTGTTTCAGCTCCGATTGGTACTACAGTATTTTGAGTGGGCATCAGGCCTGAGGATCAACTTCGACAAGTCGGTCTTGTTGGGGTTGAATCTGGAAGAGGGTGGCGATGGACACTTAGCTAGAGCTTTCGGTTGTGTGGTTGGGCAGCTCTCTCTACCCTACTTGGGTTTCAGCTTGGGGGCGGACTACCGTCGGGTGGTGACTTGGGAGCCGATTGTGGCTAAGTTCAGATCCAGACTAGCTTTGTGGCAGGCGAGCACACTCTCTTTTGGAGGTCGGATCACGCTGATTAAGGCAGCTCTTTCGAGCTTGCCTATTTTCTACATGTCTCTCTTCCGGGCTCCCAGGACTACTACTACTGTGATGGAGTCCATTATGAGGAGGTTCCTCTGGAGAGGCAAGGGTAGACGCAGGGGGTTTGCGAAGGTTAGGTGGGAGCGCGTCTGTAGGCCGATCAGACAGGGAGGCTTGGGCATCCGGCGCCTTCAGGAGGTCAACAGCGCTCTGCTGTTGAAATGGTGGTGGCGATTCGCAACAGAGTCAAATCCATTGTGGAGGAGGATTCTGTGTGCGAAATACGGATGGGACAGGTCGTCATGGGACTTTTCCTCACTCCCTTTCTCTGGCCACTCAAGGTCGAGGGCCCTGCGGGATATTCTTGGTCTCTCGTCTCATCAGGCCTTTCCTAGGATTTTTGGTTCGGGGTGTGTCCGCTGGAGGCTGGGGGATGGTAGACAGATCAGATTCTGGGATGATTACTGGTTGGAAGATTTTTGCTTGAGAACCAGATTTCACAGACTATACAGTCGGGTGAGTCACCCGGGCCATACGGTACACGATGCTTGGGTCCTTGAGGGATGGTCTATTCCCTTCCGTGGGGTGCTACCGGCCAGGACAGGGTTAGAGTTTGCAGAGCTGCTTGCGGTACTTGGTACGGTCAGACCGACAGAGGGGATTCGTGATCAGATATGGTGGACTTCTGATAGGAGAGGTTATGCTGCGAGTAGGGGCTACCACATGTTGTTGGGGATAGATCAGGCAGTTCCGGTAGACTGGGTTTCGAGGTTGTGGGAAGCGCCAGTTCCCCCAAACTTTAGAAGTTTCGGATGGCTGGTTCGTCAGGACAGTTTACCGACTAGAGGCGCTCTTGCTTTCAGGGGGGTCATCCCGATTGGTCATCGCATGTGTGCTCTGTGCGGCAGGAGGGAAGAGACGACAGAGCACCTTATGCTCTCTTGCAGGTGGACTGGGAGATTCTGGGGGGAGATTCACAGATGGTGGGATATCCAGTTACCTCCTACTCAGACAGTCCATGATCTCTTTATGGGGTGGAGAGCCAGAGTTAGAGACAGAGGAGCGAGGAGGGCTTGGAGCAGACTCGTCACGATGGGTTTCTGGTACATCTGGGTCACCAGAAACGGCAGGATTTTCAGAGATGAGGAGCGATCACCCAGGGAGACCCTCAGACTACTTCAGATGCGTTCTTGTACTCTAGTGCAGGCGGGCGAGGGACGAGACATCCAGTCTTGGACGGGGGAGCGTACATAAGCCGCCGGGTGCGCGAACCCGAGGTTGGTACTCCAGTCCATTCTTACATAGTTTTTCCCTTTTGGGTTGTTCTTTTGGGCCTTTGTTTTCCCCTTTGTTGGTTTGGGGCTCAGTTTTCCCCTTTTCTTGTTCATTTGTATTTTTCCTTTTCCCATATATATTAATCTATTATTGCTGATCAAAAAAAAAAACTTCGAAGCCCTTGTCATGAAAGAGGACGAATCAATTGCAGAATTCAATGTTCGTATTCGTGATCTAGCCAATGAATCATATTCTCTGGGAGAACCAATGTATGATGAAAAATTGGTAAGAAAAACCCTGCGTGCTCTTAGCCCTAGATTTAAGATGAAGATCACTGCAATTGAGGAAGTTCATGACCTCAAGATCTTAAAATTTGATGATCTGATGGGGTCTCTAATGACCTATGAGTTGTCTCTACTTAACATCGACAAAAGGAATAAAGGAGTTGCTTTCAAAAGCTCAACACACAAGCAACCAGATCCTGAGGAATCTGATTCTGACGAAGACATCGATGCTACAATGGCACTTCTCACGAAAAATTACAACAAAGTCATGAGAAGATTCAGTCGAATGGGTGGACGGAATGTCACAACAAAAGCCAGAAACAAAGCTCCACAAAAAGCTCAAACAGGAGGAAGTCTTGACAGGAATTCTGAACCTGAAAATAGTAGAAGGAAAGATCTGCGGAGAATGTCAGATTGGTAAGAAAACCAAGATGTCACACAAGAAGCTACAACATATCACCACCTCTCGAGTACTTGAGCTGATACATGTTGACCTCATGGGGCCAATGCAAGTTGAAAGTCTTGGAGGAAAACGCTATGTCTTTGTATGTGTGGATGATTACTCACGATACACATGGGTTGACTTCCCTCGTGGTAAATCAGATACCTACTCGATCTTCAAGAATCTATGCATCCAGGTCCAACGAGAAAAAGGGGAGACAATTGGCAAAATAATTCGACTTCGTAGTGATCATGGACGAGAGTTCGAGAACAGCAAATTTGCAGAATTCTGCAACTCAGAAGGGATAGCTCATGATTTCTCGGCACCAATCACTCCCCAACATAATGGCATTGTTGAGCGCAAAAACAGGACTCTACAGGAGATGGCTAAAGTTATGATGCTGGCCAAGGACATACCAACTCACTTTTGGGCAGAAGCATTTAACACTGCTTGCCATATCCATAATCGAGTCACTCTCCGACTAGGTATGTCAGTAACTCATTATGAAATATGGAGGGGGAGAAAGCCCAATGTTAAGTACTTCCACATCTTTGGATCCACTTGTTATATTCTGGCTGATAGAGAACCTCGACGAAAGCTTGATCCAATGAGCGATGAAGGCATCTTTCTTGGTTACTCAAGGAATAGTCGTGCGTTCCGAGTCTTCAACAAACGAACCAAAACCATGATGGAATCAATCAATGTTGTTGTTGATGATGATTGGGAAGATGCCTCAGAAGACGCGACAGACGAAGACGGAGTCTATCCAAACAATGTCAGGAAGGATGCTATTACTAATGTCCGAGAAGATGCTAGCAGCAAATCAGAAACCAATAATGCTAGTCCAAATGTCGATAATGATGAGACAGTTCCTGAAACTAGCAACAAGAATCCCTCGCGAAGAATCCAGACTAATCATCCTATCTCTGGAGTAATTGGAGACCTGAATGAAGGCATACGGACTCGGTCAAAAACTCCTGAAGACTACAACAAGATGATAGGAAATATTTTCTTCGTTTCAAAGAAATAACCCTAAAATATCAATGAAGCCATCAATGATGAGTATTGGTTCAATGCTGCTGATTCAATTTGAGAAGAACCAGGTGTGGGAACTGGTGCCCAAACCAAGTGAAGGAAATATCATTGACACAAAATGGATCTTCAAAAACAAGTCTGATGAGCTTGGTAACATCACTCGCAACAAAGCCAGTTTAGTTGCTCAAGGGTACACTCAAATTGAGGGAGTTGACTTTGATGAGACTTTTGCTCCAGTAGCAAGACTTGAAGCAATCAGACTCCTACTAGGGATATCATGTCATCTACAGATAAAGCTTTACCAGATGGATGTCAAAAGTGCTTTCCTAAATGGAGATCTCAACGAAGAAGTGTATGTATCACAACCTAAAGGGTTCATTGATCCACACTCCCCTGATCATGTGTATAAACTCAAGAAGGCTCTCTATGGGTTGAAACAAGCTCCAAGGGCTTGGTATGAAAGACTCACAAAATTCCTAATTCAAAGCGGCTACACTAGAGGGGGAGTCGACAAGACTCTATTTGTGAAGAATGAGGACGGGAATTTGATGATAGCTCAAATTTATGTCGATGACATTGTCTTTGGAGGGATGTCAAGCAAGATGGTAGAGAAATTTATTCAACAGATGCAATCAGAATTCGAGATGGGCATGGAGGGAGAGCTTACCTATTTCCTAGGCTTCCAAATCAAACAACTAAAAGATAGCATCTTCATATCTCAGAGCAAATATGCGAAGAATATTGTCAAGAAGTTTGGGCTAGAGAAAGCCTCACATAAAAGGACACCTGCATCTACACATATCAAGCTAACTAAAGATGATCCAGGAGAAGCCGTCGACCAACACCTATACAGAAGCATTATCGGTAGTCTTCTCTACCTTACTGCGAGTCGACCAGATATTGCCTACTCTGTAGGAGTATGTGCACGATATCAAGCTAATCCTAAGGTTAGTCATCTCTCCCAACCTAAGAGAATTATAAGATATATCTCTGGGACTACAGACTTGGGTTTATTATACTCATTCGACACATCCTCTACCCTGGTGGGGTATTGTGATGCCGATTGGGCTTGAAACACAGTAGATAGGAAAAACACATCTGGAGGATGCTTCTTCCTTGGCAACAACCTTATTTAATGGTTTAGTAAAAAGCAAAACTGTGTTGCCCTTTCCACTGCTGAATCGGAGTATATTGCTGCTGGGAGTAGCTGCACACAACTACTATGGATGAAGCAGATGTTAGTCGAATACAATGTCAGACAGGAAGCCATGACTTTATATTGTGATAATGTCAGTGCCATCAACATCTCCAAAAATCCTGTCAAACACAGTAAGACCAAACACATTGACATTAGACACCACTTCATTCGAGAGCTAGTCGAAGATAAGAAGATCATCCTAGAGCACATCCATACAGAGAAGCAACTTACTGATATTTTCACGAAGGCATTAGATGCGAGCAGTTTGAGTTCCTCAGGTCGTCACTCGGTCTGTGCACCATCGACGAACAATAAGAAGTTGTTGAAACGGTTGAGAGGAGTTAGTTGGTGCCTCTTCATGAACCGGTCCAAAATCCCAACACATGTCATTGGGCCAAGCATACCAAAAGCCCATATAAAGGAAGGAAAAGTCACAAAAGATATGCTCGAACTTCAACAGATTTGATTTGAATCTACCTGTTTTCAAAATCAAAACCTAGTCTGCCTCTTGTCGCTTTCGCTCTCGTCTCCCTCACCTTCACACTCTGCAACGAAAAACGACAGATATGGTGAAGACTCGTAGCACTTTAGCACCAAAGAAGGCCACTGGGAGTAAACGATCCGAACCCAAGAAAGCAGAAGCAAAAAGCTCCAAGAGCATCAATCCAAAAACCAACAAGCATGGAGTCCAAATCAAAGGACCAAAGACGCTGAAGAAAACTGAAGAATCCCCCAAAGAAACCTCACCGGAGGAAGCCCCAATGCCCACTTTTTCTCGAGTCCCTAAACGATCTCGAACCGGAAGCTCTGCATTCTCCATGACAGACCTAACAGGGCCAGAAAGAGAGACTGAACTTGGGCAAGAAAGCCGAGAAGCGTCCATGCAGATTGTTCCTATTCCAGTATCAACAAATGTTCCAGGTATCGAACACCGATACCTCTAGAAATAGTGATTTATTGGAATCACTACTGGAAAACCAAGACCCACCTCAAGAAGGTGTGGTAGAAGAAGAAGTCGCTGACTCGGAAGAAGCTGAGAAGGACAACAGTGTCGCCACAATTAACACAGAAGAAGTTCCTCTGGATGCCAGAGAAGATGCAACAGAAGATGCTACTGAGGCAGCACACACGGTGTTGTCATCTCTGAAGAAGAAGGTATTAGAAGAAAATGAAAGTCTAGCTGTGATGGTTGAAAAACTCAAGGAAACCAAGAAGAGAAAGGAGGTAAAAGATGCTGGAGGCCCTAGCAACAAGAAGAAGAAGATGTCCATCAAGGAAAAAGGGAAGAAAAGTGTCTCCAAAAGGAGATTAGTGGATGAAACAACTGATGACGATGAAGAGGAGGTTACTGCAAGGGAAGCAAGGAAGGAAGAAAGGTTGAAAACGGTCAAGAACACATTGAGTGTTCCTTACGACAATGTGTCATTTCACTTTGCGGACGAAGCCAAACGGTGGGAATTCGTGTTCAAAAGAACGGCGTATCCCGAGAAGACCCTGTCATCAGAACTGCTGGGACTAGAAGCCATTGTCCAACTTCTGGAGCAGGCAGAGCTTATGAAGACCGTCACGAACATTGGTAACCACTATCCCCTCTTGGTCAAGGAATTCATCATCAACTTACCTACTGGGTTTGGGACTCCGGATGATCCGGACTTTGAGAAAGTGTATGTCAGAGGCATCCGCTTCACCATATCCTCTGACATCATAAATGACTTCCTGGGAAGAAAGCGTGTGCGATCTATGCCTCCACCTGACCTGAACAAGGTACTCCGTGAGATTATCGGAGACAAACGCAGAAAGTGGCCTACCAAAGGCACTGTGGCAGCATCGGACCTTACATCCAAGTACTCCATTCTCTTTCGCATCAGAGTAGCAAATTGGGCTCCCTCCACACACGCATCCTCTATCAAACCAGAGCTGGCGATACTCATCTTCCAAATAGGTATTGGGTCTACACTTGATTTTGGGCAATTTGTTATTGATCATCTTATCCGACATGCCAGATCACTTGCTGTAAAAATACCTATTGCCTTTCCCTCCCTTATCTCTGAGCTGCTTGTACATCAACACCCCGGAGTGTTGAAGACAACTGATAAGGTTGGCAAACGCGGAGGACTGATTGTGGTGAGCCACAAGCTGTTTGAGGGCAAGCATGCTCCTGATCTTGTCAGGCCAGAAGCCAAGGCAACGACCAGTCGAGCCATAAGTGCCGCCCCTCCAACCAAGATCACCAGCAGGGATGCAGTTATGCTTGAAAGAGAGATAGCCGTGTTTTACAAGGACATCGTCAATCTGAAGACAGCCCTGAAGCATCTCTCCCAGCGACGATCACATTGTGCCAACCTGCTAAAGTCCATGTCCCCTCCTGGCTCCTGATCGGGAGTATGTGTGAGTTACGTTTGAATTTCTTTCTTATTACCTTGTTTTGTTGGAAATATTTGTTTATGTTTGGCTCTTTTTGAGCCAACAAGGGGGAGTAAGATAGATAGATAAGATAGAGACGACGAGAAAACACGACGACACAAAGACACGTAAAAGACTTGATGACTGCCGATCGTGTGCATCGACGACAAATGCGACGCAGAATGCGAAGAAGAGTGTTTTTCTTAAAAATAGCCAAAGGGGGAGATTGTGTTACGACGGTTTTAGAGATTGGCTGATTTTTAAAAGGAACTGAAGAACGTGTTACAAAGAATGTCGAAGCATCTTCTGCGACATCTTGTGTAACATTGTTGACGGCGACTCGGCAAACATCCTGATTGACAGAAATCAGGAAAGTGCAGTTTCGGCGGAAAAGGTCGAAGACGATTAGGAAATTCCAGAACGACTTCAAATCTAGAAAGAAGAAAGACGGTGCTTAAGAGGAAACCCATTAGGGTTAGTACTCATCCTCGATTGCTATAAAAGCTTAGGCTACCCCCTTAGCAATCGTGTGGTTCTTTATTTGGTTCCTAGCAACAATTTGCAAGGTTCTTAGACGTGAAGGTTTGCGGGCTGAGAAATTGCAGATTGAGCTAAGGATATTGTGCATCACATAACTATTGAGAGTTAGGTGATTGAGGGTTTACCGATCGCGTGAGTGAAGACTGCACGCAACAACCAAGTTGTACGAAGACTTGAACTGACAGAGCAAGGCGATTGCTCGAAGAGTAGAATCAAGACGGAGTCTTGGATTCAGGGGGAGACCCTGAGATAGATTGCACTGTAAGACGTAGCATAAAGTATAGATCTAGGGATGATCACAGGTACTTGTATGTTCTGACGAATTACTGATAAGTGAAATCTTTCCACTAGGCTGAGAGCCCCCAGATGTAGGTGACGTTGCACCGAACTAGGTAAACAATCTGCTGTGTCATTGTTTATAGCTTTATATTTACTGTCCTGCATTATCTACACAAGAAGTCAGACACAATGCTATAGCTTCCTACGTAACATTGTGTGTGGCATCTTGCACGACTAGACTGATCAAAATTTCAAAATGGATTGAATCATGAGAGGGATAAATTTCGGTTTTGGATAAAACCTGATTAGACCGATTTCGGTTTAGGATTAAACCGGAAATCAAGAACGGTTTAGCTGGACCAACTAATTATAATATAAATAAATAGATTTAATTAATTTAGCTAAATAGGGCCTAGCCAGATTGGGCTAAGCCAGAATAGGCTTCTCTACTTAATTAATTAATAAGCTATAGGCTTTAACCCCATTAAGGCTTTTAATTAATTATTTCCTAAATAGAGATATAAAAGGGAAATTTTCAGATTTTTAATCATAAGACAAATTTTCAAAAACCCTAGCCACCCTCTCTCTCTCACTCTATTGCTGGTCGGCCCCTCTCCCTCTCTCCTTCCCGTTTCGCTTGCTTCGATTTTCTAGCAAGGATCGTTGTGAGTATGCTCAGATTGCTCTTCCTGTGTGACATTCTTTAGAGGTCACTGAATCAAATTTAGTGAAAAGGGGATTTTAAATCAAGGTAAATTTGTGAATTTTATTCTAGCCTAGATCTCATGATCAATTAATGATCATGTAAGATTCTTATTAAATATGGACTTTTGAGGTTAAATTCTTGTATGGGTATGAATTTAAATCTTTGGAACCCTCAAAAAATTCCTTCATTAGTACCAGAGCCTGATTACACATGATTATTGTATTTGAGCATGATAAGCTAGATTTGATTTTGCAATTTATTTCGGTATTGTGAGATTAAAATTACAAAATAATTTTATGTTTTGGGTTGATGAATTAATTGTTGGAATTTATTTAATTGTCGCTGAAAATAAACTTTTTGATCGAGTTAAATTTGGTCGACGCCCACGGGAGCCCGAGGCTAGCCGAGAGGCTAACCCCGGCAAGCCACGGGCCGACCGGCCGGAACGGGAGGGCCGACCAGATTTGCCCGTGAAAGATCTGACCGAGCCTCTCGGCTCCGGCCGGGGGAAGGCCACGACCTGACTGTAACCGGTCAGGCGGCCCGTGACGGCTGGCCCTCACGGGCTGGTCGGCCATGGCGCGGCCAGCCCTGGCGGCTAGGGTTTAGCCGAACCCTAATTGGCCCTCGAGTCAATTTTGGTTCGGTCAAACCAGAGAGGATTCGGTTCAGAACCGACCCAAAAAAATCCATAATTTTAAGCGATAATTAATTAAAATTTCAAACTGGTTCAGTTTCGATAAACCAGAGCGTGAACCGATTTAATTCATAAATAATCGGTTCAAAATAACGGTTTCGATAAACCGTATTTTATGATTTAAATCAAGATAAAAAGTGGGATTAATATGTTTGCTTGATAACATGCTTGTTTGACAACATGATTGTTTGATAACACGGTGTTTGCAACACGATTTCTTTTGGATTGTAATTTAATTGTGACCTGCGTGTCACGACCTTTATTTTATTTAAATTAAATGTAATTACGTAATTCCAAGATGAGATGAACCGAAGAGAAGGACGGTGATCCCGAGGAGGCGTGGAGCTAGTGGGAGTCCAAGAGAAAGAGGAAAGACAAGACCTAGTATAGGTTTTAGTTTATTCTAGTAGGATTAGCGGGCTAGCTAAAGCAAGTTTACATTAATGTTCATGAATGTATGGTTGAATGTAAGATTTAATTTTCATAAATTTATGTTAATTAAATCATCACCCACATGTGTAAGGATTAATAATAGTGAGTTAATCACGCACATGTAAACCGGAATGAAAATATCTCTACATGGATTTGTAGATGATAATTTGAAGTTAAGATCAAGTAATGATAAGTGAGAATGGACACTTAAAACGGCAAGTAATTTCAAGTCAAGCTAGATACCGCCCACTTTTCATCACTTCGATTAGTTCACAGACCCATGGGTGGATACGATTAATGTGGATCCATAGGAATGGGTTCTAATAGAAGATGGAAAATCTTGCATGGGTGCGTGCGCATTAGCGTAGTAACTATACAGATTGGACCATGCGTTGAAAGGTGGTTGACTTGGCTGCGATTCTCAGATGATCTGAGCCAGGGTATCAGATATAGGGTAATGACGTATACATATAATGTATAACCCCTAGCCAAGAATCACATGGTTTTGTGAAAGGATTGGACTGTCCTACTACAATGTCCAAAACTGGGGCGAGGAGATTAACTCACTTCAGTTTTGGGTATGTTGAGATCTTGGTTTAGATTCAGATATAAGAATCAGAAATGTTCATACTCAAGTATCTCTCACTTCAAATTAATTAAGAATCTGATTGAATTTATTTCACGTGTAGATTGAAATGGCATCGTCGCAA
Organism: Geranium rotundifolium; assembly: GCA_963920655.1. Lineage (NCBI taxonomy): Eukaryota > Viridiplantae > Streptophyta > Magnoliopsida > Geraniales > Geraniaceae > Geranium > Geranium rotundifolium. Next base: position 30,190,791 of record OY987312.1, on the reverse strand, counting down.
CCCAAATCAACATGTTGTGGCAGTGAAGCATTAAAGTCTCTTCTGTCGAATGACAAGTTTTCAGGGACCAACTTCCTAGTTTGGGAGAAGAACCTGAAGCTTGCCTTCAGTATGAAAGACATGAGTATATCCTTACGGATAAGTCAATGAAAGTGCCTGCGGATGATGCCAGCGAGGCCGATAAGAATGCTTATGACACGTATCTTAGCGACCAGCAAGATGTTGGCATCCTCATGGTCAGGTCCATGGAAAATGACACCAGGACCATTTTATACATCTCATGGACAATCCACAAGAAATGATGGAGGAGATCAAAGTATACTACCAGAAGAATGCTCGTGTCGAAAGATACGACACTCTTAGGGAGTTATTCTACAATAGACACAATGCTAGTGAGGCAGTGAGCCCACATGTCCTCAAGATGAAGCGGCTCTTTGATCGCTTGGCCAGTCTAGGTCATAGCTTCACTGAGCAGCTGAAATCGGACATAGTTCTGATGTCGCTTCCTAAGGTTTATGGAGATGTTGTTACCAGTTACAATCTCCATAATATGGAAAAGACCATCAAGGAACTACACGAAATGTTGGTGACAACAGAGAAAAATCTCAAGGGCAAGACCCCTGAGGTTCTGATGGTCAATAAGGATGTCAACTTCAAAAGAGATGGCAAACCTACTGACAGGTCACTAGGACATTCCAACAAGGGCAAGGCACCAGCAGTAGCGGGTAAGGGTATGGCGCCAGTGCATCTAGCTGGGCAGATAAGGGTACCCAGGGGTCCGAAGATCCAAGCGGATCCTAGAACCGAAGGGAATACTTCGACCTTAGGGGTAGTCTATTATTACTGCCAGCAGCCAGGTCATTGGAAAAATGATTGCAGACAGTACAAGGAATATCTGAAGAGCTTGCAGAAAGGAGGACACCCTTCAGGACCTGGATTAGGTATTTACGTTGTTGAGTATAATCTCAACGTTACTTTCTCAAATACATGGGTAGTTGATACCGGAGCAGAACTCACATTTGTGTTCATCTGTAGGATCTGGAAAGTAAGAAACTCCTTTGGAAAGGCGAGCGGGATCTAAGAGTCGGAGACAACAGTTCGGTGTCAACAACGGTTGTCGGTTCTATTAGTCTTAGGATGCCCACAGGGCTTATTTTAGTTTTGGACGATGTATTATGTATACCTACTTTCAGTAGGAATATTATTTCAGTGTCCAGTTTGGACAAACTTGGTTTTGTATTTACCATAGACAATAGCTTATTTACATTATCAAGAAATAATATTATTTATGGCACTGCATCTATGGCTGGTGGTTTGTACATTTTAAATGTTGATAACTCTAACTATAGTTCAAACTATAACGTAAATAAGAGGTTGAAGTCGTATGAAATAAACAAGACAGTGATGTGGCACTGTCGTCTGGGCCATATTGGCGAGAAACACGTCTCGACACTTCACAAGTGTGGGCTATTAAGTCTGTTTGAATTCACACCAATCGAGAGATTCGAATCTTGCATTGTGGGAAAGATGACAAAGGCGCCTTTTGGCGGCTTAGGTGAAAGGGCGAGTGATCTCCTAGGCCTAATAAATTCAGACGTATGTGGGCCCATGAATACACAAGCCAGGAGAGGTTTCAGGTACTTCATAACCTTTACCGATGATTTCAGTAGGTATGGGTATGTCTATTTAATGAGACATAAGTTGGAATTCTTTGATAAATTCAAAGAATTCCATAATGAAGTACAGAACCAGCTTGGTAAAAGTATAAAGGCACTTCGGTCTAATCGAGGTGGCGAGTACTTAGACCAAGATTTTCTCAGTCACCTAAGGGATAACGGTATTTTCTCGGAACTAACTCCGTCAAGAACCCCTCAGCTAAATGGTGTTTCCTAACGGAGGAACAGAACCTTGCTTGACAGGGTTCGTTCCGTAAAGAGTCACGCCGATCTTCTAGTATCTTTCTAGGGACATACCCTAGAAACGGCCGCATTCATTTTGAATCGGACACCTACAATGGCAGTGGAGACCACTCCATTTGAGGTTTGGCAAGGGAAAGCTCCCAAGTTGTCTTTCCTCAAGATCTAGGGGTGCGACGTTTACGCCAAGCGGATGCTTGGTGATAAACTCGAACCCAAGGCAGATAAGTGTGTCTTTGTAGGGTACCCCAAAGGAACTATGGGGTACTACTTCTATAAACCCGAAGAGAACAAGGTTTTTGTTGCTCGAGGTGGGGTTTTCTTGGAAAGAGAATTCTTATCCAAGAGTCTTAGTGGGAGTCCTCTGCTTCTTGAAGAAATTCGAGAAGACACAGAACAGCCTTTGGAGGATGTAGAAGTACCCGATGGTAAATGATCAGTGTAGGGTTTTGGAGCGTTCAAGATCATCGAGATAGCGGAAGCATAAACAAAAGCAACTCCAAACCTTGTCCAAGAACATGAACCATTAAATCTCAAGGAAAAAACTATTCCACAAGAAATTTACCTTTTAGTCTTTGTGAATCAAGAAAGAAGAACTATATGATCTTCTTCTCTAGAGCAAGTCCACACAAAGAGGATGATCCTTAAGATCCTTCACAAAGAGCCTACTAGAACTAATATGTGAAGAACAAGAAAGCAAGAAGAGAGGAGAGAGGGACTTGGCCGGCCACAAGAGAGAGAAAAAGAGAGTGAGAGTGTTATAAATTAATTCTTCATTTGTCTACTTCATCAACACATAAGGCATGGGTCAATAAAGTGACAAATGATGAAAGCATGGGTTAAAGGCAAGTCATTACCTAAACCCCTTAAATCACTCACCTCTTAATCAACAACACCAACTAAGCATGGTGTGTGGCCCCCACCCTTGGACCCACGAAGGTGGCCGGCCACTTGGGCCTTATTTGGGCCCTTGTTGGGCCAGCTAGGTAACCTCATGGGCCGAGCCCAATGGGCCGAGCCCAATGGGCTCGCCAATGTGGTCGCGTGTCGTGTCCAAAAGTTATCTGACCCTTTTTTTTGTTACTTATCAAACAAAGTCCGACGCGACATCGACGAAAATCTCAGTTTTCTCGATTCGCTAATTATTCTCTCAAACCGAACCCATGGCCCAAAACCTTCATTTTTGTCCATGTCTTGCTCCTCAATAAACGTTAATGTTTCCTTGTCTCAAGTTATCCATCTTGTATGTGTGTGACCCTCCAGGCTCATGGCACCGTTGGCAGATCGGCGCAAAAGATCTTTCTTGCCCGATCCATCATAAGTGGTCTCTAGTAAGACATTATGATTACCCAAGGTGCATGATGATCGATGATTCAATTTAACCTTGTGCGTACAAGTCACTATCCTATTATCTCTAGACATCCCGATTGATCACAAGGCATAGAATCGCCATCCTTGTTTAATCAATCATTGTTACTTGATATGTGAGATGGCTGAGAACTGATAACCCGTATCACTGGCATGGCCATGCTCTTTCTCTCAGTCACTCTCGATCAAGTGGCCTTAACGGATATCTTTCCCATACTGTAGTACGAGGGATAAATCCCTTAGCCGTCTTTCGTGTCACTCATGCAATCCGTTCCGCCACCCAATCATGCCCGTTATTGCAATCCCGTTAAAGCCGTACGTCGACCGCATATCGATCACAGAGACTCCTTGGTCTAAGGATATCGTGACAAGCTATCGCATTTGAATATGTTCATGGCTTAATCTATTAAACACTACTCAAAGCGGGTTGTCCGATATCAATCACCTCATGATATCTATGATATGATTCCGGGATCCCACATCCCTATGATAAGCATAACTACATCATTGAGAACCATCCTCATACTGGTTGCTTCAATTGAAGCGTATATTGACCAGGTACTCGTTAAGTGTGATCCGTACAGATTTATGGTTCTACCACTTTAGTGGTCATAAATCAGATCATGCTTAACATATTACATCAACACATAAGTAATACAAAGCCGTTTTATTTATTACAAACGATGATAAATATACATAGACATTTATAGACTACTAGCAATTGGACTAGGGCACAAAAATGCTATCACAAAGTCCTATTCTAACAGCAACTCCTGTAGGACCAAGAAGGTCTGAAAGATCTCGTCAAAACCCAGTCACACCTGGGGTTAAACCTATAGGGTGCAAGTGGATATTTAAGTTGAAGACAGATATGGACGGAAAGCCTCAGACTTACAAGGCAAGACTGGTTGCAAAAGGTTATCGTCAAGTCCAAGGCATGGATTACGATGAGACCTTTTCGCCAGTAGCCACGATTAAGTCAATTCAGATGATGTTGGCCATTGCAGCATATTTCGATTACGAGATATGGCAAATGGACGTCAAAATCGCGTTACTTAACGGGAATTTGCAGGATAAGGTCTATATGACCCAGCCAGAAAGTTTTGTCGATCCGGATCATCCCGAAAAGTTGACTAAGCTGCAACGATCCATTTATGGATTGAAGCAAGCTTCTAGGAGTTGGAACTTATGGTTCGATGAAACCGTAAAAGAGTTCGGGTTTATTAGAAATCCAGATGAACCCTGTATCTACAAGAAGAGCAGTGGGAGTAACATAGTGTTCCTGGTGCTGTATGTCGACGACATACTGGTCATGGGAAATGACGTCCCAACCTTGCTTGAAACCAAAGCTTGGTTAGAGAAGTGTTTCTCCATGAAGAACTTAGGAGAGGCCACTTACATTCTAGGGATCAGGATCTATACAGATCGATCCAAGAGAATTTTAGACCTAAGTTAGAGCACCTACATAGATAAAGTGTTGAGAAGATTCTCAATGCTTGACTCTAAGAAAGGGAACCTCCCAATAAGACATGACATCAAGCTCAGCAAGAAGATGGAGGGAATCTCGTATGCTTCAACAGTGGGATCCATTATGTATGTCATGATCTGTACGATGCCTGACGTATCGTTTGCCCTCAGCTGAGCCAGTAGATTTCATTCTAACCCAGGCCAAGATCACTGGACTTCCGTCAAGTATATCCTCAAGTTTCTGAGGAGAACAAAGGACGTCTTCTTAGTGTATGGAGGGATAGAAGGAGAACTGAGCGTTACTGGATATGTTGACGCAAGTTTTCAAATAGACCCCGATGACTTCAAGTCTCAAGGAGGGTATGTGTTCATGTTGAACGGGGGAGCTTTCAGTTGGAAAAGCTTCAATGAAGCGACAATAGCCGACTCCACCACAGAGGCGGAAAATACATAGTTGCGTTAGAGGCAGCTAAGGAGGCGGTGTGGGTCAGGAGCTTCTTAAGTGGATTAGATGTACTACCGCGAACGTCTGATCCCGTGAGCTTAAAGTGTGACAATACGGGGGCCGTAGCACTCACTAAAGAGCCCAGATTTCACAAGAGGACCAAGCACGTCAAGAGAAAATATCACATCATCAAAGAGATGGTTGATAAAGGCGAAGTAAAGATAAGCTACGTTTCAATGCATGATAATCTAGTTGACCCCTTAACTAAGGCACTTTCGCAGCCTAAGCATGAGGAGCATGTCAGGGGAATGGGTTTAGATTGGAATACTAATTGGGTCTAAGGCAAGTGGGAGACTGTTGGGATTTTGTGCCCTAGCACAATGTATTTTCAATCTACTCATGTAATATGATTATTAGTTGAAATAAATCGGCATTTATATTACTAAGTGTTGTAGTAATATCTTAAGTATGATTTGATTTGTATCATTGATGTGTCAACACAAAATAATAGATCTACAAATCAGATAAAATCTTACTTAAGCTGTCCCCGATCATAATAGCTTCATAAGAAGCGATCGATATGAGGCTAACTCTAAATGATCACGCTTTACTGATCATGGCCAGAAAGGGGCCGGAGTTAGGTCATAGTATCACCAGACGGGGTGATATAGGACGACCCGATCATGAGTATGTTGCATAGACACAGTCATGAACATAATCATATGTCGGCACATGAAATCACATCCTCAAATGGAATGATCATTGAGGTCACTATGTAATGAGTGACGAGTTTGACTCAGTCTAACGTCTCATGTAAAAGGGTTACAATAACGACTGTAATTGGCTCAATCACGAGTCACGTGAGTTGACTCAATAGATCGCTGAAGGATTTATCCCTCATACGGACGTATGAGCAGATATCTGTTTAGGCCACTTGATGAGTACAACTGAAATACAATAGCATGGTCATGCAGTCGATACGGAGTATCAGTTATAATTCAGTTAACTCAGATCAAGAAACAGGACAATTGAACGAGGATGACTTGTCTATGCCTCGTGGTTGTCAAGATATCAAGAGGATAAAAGGATAGATTCATGTACGACAAGGTGAAGTCGAAATTTCGATAATCACAAACGTTGGGTAATCATGATGTCTTGCTAAAGGTCACTCATGATGGAAAGGGTAAAATGGTAATTCTACCAGTCCGCCTACGTGTCTTGAGCTTAGAGGGTAACACACTAAAGGTTGAGTAAAACAGATCGAATCATATAGAGGAATCATGATAGGGGTAAATTCCGGTTTTGTATTAAACCGGATTAGACCTATTTCGGTTTAGGATTAAACCGGAAATCAAAAACGGTTCAGCTTGACCAATTAATTAGAATCTAAATAAATAGATTTAATTAATTTAGCTAAACAGGGCCTAGCCAGATTAGGCTAAGCCAGATTGGCTTCTCTACTTAATTAATTAATAAGCTTTGGGCTTTAAGCCCATTAAGGCTTTTGATTAATTATTTCCTAAATATAGATATAAAGGGAAATTTTCAGATATTTAATCATAAGAAAACTTTTCAAAAACCCTAGCCATCCTCTCTCTCTCTCCATCTCTGCCCGGTCGACCCCTCTCCCACTCTCCTTCCCATTTTGCTTGCTTTGATCTTCTAGCAAGGATCGTTGTGAGTATTTTCGGATTGCTCTTCCTGTGAAGACGTTCTTTAGAGGTCACTGAATTTAATTTAGTGACAAAGGGATTTCAAATCAAGATAAATTTATGAATTTTATTCTAGCATAGATTTCATAATCAATTAATGATCATGTAAGATCCTTATTAAATATGGATTTTTTTGAGTTTAAATTCTTGTATGGGCATGAATTTAAATCTTTGAAACCCTAAAAAATTCCTTCAGTTTTTTTTTTGTTCTGATAGAAGAATTCATCTGCAAATGTTGTGTGTTCTATCGTGATGCTTGATATTTTAGTTTTATAGCTTTTAATGATATTAATTCTACCAAATTAGCAAAGGATGGGGTGTTTATTGGTTGATTTTGGAGCAACCATAATAATGAAGAATTGAGTTTTTTTTTGTAAGAAGATAGAGGGATGAAGAAGAGAGAAAGGTATGGAGGAAGAAGAAGGATTGAGAGTAGAATGGTACATTTTGAAATTTTAAAACACTTACAGGGGCATTTTAGTCTTTTCACCTCAAAAGTTAACATAATTTTGAAAAAAATGATCGGAAATGACTTTGGGTACTAACGGTGACAATTTTGCAAATTTAGGGTTTCCACAATGGCAAAAAAAAACTTTTAGGGTACCCAGGTAAATAACACGTGATCTTTAGGGTTAGTCAGGTGACATTATCCCTACAATTTTTACACACCAATTTTTTTTAACCCAAGTGTAAAAAAAAGGGGAAATTTCATATAACCCCTCTTAACTATGGACGAGTGTCACTTAACCCTGATAACTTCAAAATCAACTCGTGGAGTCCCTTAAATTTGAAATTTTCACTTTATCCTTTTTCTAAATTTTTTTGCAAAATAAATAAAATACCCTTGTATTAAAAATGAAAATAAATAAATAAATAAAATTATGTTATAGTAAAAATAATTTTATAAAAAATAAAAAATTAATTTTTAAACATCATTTTTTTATTTCTATAACTTTTTTATAAAAAATGAATACTAAATTATTCTTTTTTTGTAAGAAAAATAAGAAAAAAAAGTTCAGAATCATTTTTATTTGTTTTAATACTTTTAATTTAAGGGTATTTTTGTCATTTTGCAAAAAATTAACAGAATTTTTTGAAAAGTTAACTGAAAATAACTGAAAATGGTAAAGTGAAACTTTTTCAAACTCAAGGAACCCCATAAGTTGATTTTGAAGTTAAGGGGGTTAGGTGAAACACGACCATAGATAAAATGGTTTATGTGAAATTTTTCCCCAAAAAAATTGAAGTATTTGTAAAAACAATCTTTTAAAGTTGAGGTACTTAACTTGGAAACATGTATAATTGGATTCAGTTATCTATAATATCCTTTAAAGAAATTAAAAGTCGTTACCTCAAAGCCAAACTTCTCCCCGGTTTTGAAAATTTGAATCAAGGATTAAAAAGGGAATATTTCACTTACCTCTCGTTAATTATTCGTGAGTTTCACTTTACCCCCTTTAAATTTAAAAAAAATATATATGTTAGATTTTTGCGAAATGATGAAAATGCCTTTGTATTAAAAGTTTTAGGGTAAATTCCACATGACGCCCCTTAACTATACGCGTGTCTCACATGACCCCCTTTAACTACAAAATCAATCTGTGAGGTACCTTAACTATCCAAAAATCCCACTTTACCTTTTTGTTGACTTTTTTCAAAATTATGTTATGTTTTTTTGTGAAATGACGAAAATACCCTTATATCTGAAAAATGAAAATAAATAAATAAAAATGATTTTGAACTTTTTTTTTCTATTTTCTCATTGTACAAAATAAAGAATAAAAATATTATTTTAGTATTAATTTTTTATTTAAAAAAAATTATTTATAAAAATTAATAAAAATAAAAAACGATGTTTAAAAGTAATTTTTTATAAAAAAAAAATTTTTAAAATTATTTTTACTATTAACAAAAGTTTATTCTTAATTTTGTACAACAAGAAAATTAGAAAAAAAAGTTCAAAATCATTTTTATTTATTTATTTTAATTTTTCAGATAGAAGGGTATTTTCGTCATTTCACAAAAACTTAACAGAATTTTGAAAAAAGTCAACAAAAGAAGGTAAAGTGGGATTTTTGGATAGTTAAGGCATCTCACAGACTGATTTTGTAGTTAAGGGGAGTCATGTGAGACACGCGTATAGTTAAGGGGGGTCATGTGGAATTTACCCAAAGTTTTAAAATGAATATACAAAAGTTATTTTAGACTTACCTTTTCGTATTTTGTTTAGAGAAAATTTCACTCAGCACCCCTTAACTCTATCCAACTTTCACCTAATCCCCCTTGAGTTCAAAAATAATTTGTAGAGTCTCTTAAGTTTGAAAAGTTTTCAATTTACCTTTTTACGTTAACTTTTTTGAAAATTTTGTTTATTTTTTGCGAAATGATAAAATACTCTTGTATTAAAAAACATAAAAATAAAAATGATTTTGAACTTTTCTTAAAATTTTGTTTTACAAAAAAAAGAATAAAAAAATATTATAGTATTAATTTTTTTTAAAACAAACATTTTTTATAAAAATAAAAAACGATGTATAAAAATCATTTTTTATAACTTTTGGTAAGAAAATTCTTAAAATTATTTTTACTAGTAACATAATTGTATTTTTATTTTTTACAAAATAAAATTAAAAAGCAATTCAAAATCATATTTATTTATTATTTTTCTTTTAAACAAGTGTCTTTTCATCTTTTTGAAAAATGTTAACTGAACTTTAAAAAAAGTTGACAGAAAAAAGTAAAGCCACTAAATTTTCGCGCGGTGTCTGGATGGTTGACACATGAAAACACGGAAAATATACCAAACATTAACTACCCGTGCGGTTCCGTGAGGGCAGATGCGTCTTTCCCCTCCTAACACTTGAACTGACACCATCATAACACCAAAGGGCTACAGAAGGCCAAAAGGCAACCATCATGTCTTCATTCCCAAAGTTTTCAAAACAAAATCAGTTTCAGAGAAACCATAGAAAGCGAAAGTTAGAGAAAGAAGGAAAAATTCGAAAAGAATATTAATTGGTATGTGTTTTGGTTCATACTAGTTTATCTGGTTTTATATGATTTCTAGGATGTTATTTTAGGGTTTTTCATGTATATGTTTAGATATACCCATGACCAGTGCAATAAGAGAAGTTGAGAGGTGAGTGGAGTCGGAGGCTTCTGTGGCCGGAGGTAAGTGGCCGTTTGGGAAGTTTTCATTTATAGGGTTCATATTTTTCAGCATGTTTTATACCAAATACGTTTGGTAAACACGATCACTTGCTTGTAGATGGAGTAGACGATCGTACAATCATAAACTAGAGTTTTTGGCTCACAGTTGTTGACCATACACTCACTAACCTTTACAATACACTCAGAGTTCTTGACCTTACACATATTGTGTGTACACAATACACTCACGGGTGTCGACAATGCACTCACGGTTGTAGAGATGTTAACACACATATGCAGACTATACACTCACAGTTTTCGACAATACTCTATGTTTTATACCAAATACGCTTGGTAAACACGATAACTTTTTTGTAGGCGAAGTAGTTTGACCGTACAGGCACAAACCAGAGTCTTTGGCTCACAGTTGTTGACCTTACACTGACAGAACTTGACAATACACTCAAAGTTTTAGACCTTACACATATTTTGTGTACACAATACACTCACGGGTGTCAACAATACACTCACGGTTGTAAACAGTACACTCATGTTGTCGAGAAGTTAACACAAATGCAGTTTCTACTTTTTGTAAACGAAGTACTACGACCGTATAGATAGAAATTAGAGTGTTTGACTCACAGTTGTTGACCTTACATGTATAGTTTGAACACAATACACTCATTGATGTCGACAATACACTGTCAGTTGTAGACTATACACTCACAGTTGTCGACAATACAATATTTAGTATCTAGAATACAGCTCGATTTTAGACCATACACTCACACGACCTTAATGTTTTTTCAAATTTCCAGTATGCAAATACTGGTTTTGAGAAGGAAGTCCCTCTTACAACATGCCCCCTATACCCGAAACATCTGGGAGGAACAGCAGGCGCAAGAGAACCGGGGAAGGTGGAGATCAGGAAGGGGGCATGGACTTCCAGGATGAAGTCCCCCGGTGAAACCCTGTTAAGAGGGTGTGTGTTCGTGGAGCGGACACGAAGAAAAGTATTCCTTTGTTGGGGTTCACCTAAAAGGTGGGTTCAAGCCGTTAAAGGCTTGAGGCACCAATAGGTGATTGATGTGCAGGAGATGGGGTTTGGAGACCTCTTGAGTTTGAATATTTCGACTAATCCCACTAAACTCTCTCGCTGGCTGATTGAGGCGTATGTTAATACACACATTGCGCTCAAACTCGATGATAAGAGGGAGTTAGAGGTTGACAACGAGAACGTGAATGCCACTCTCTGATTGCCTTGTGATCTAGAAAAAATTTTCTTTTCCACAAGGAAAAGGGATGTTTCGCCAGAGCTGAAAGAGTGGAGGGAATCCCATGGTCACGACTCATATGATGTACCTATAGCCAAGGTGGTAAACTCCTTCAAAAATTACCATAATGGCGGTCCCGAGTTCAAGTGCAACTTCCTAGTGGCAGTTGCAACGTTGTTGGTGTACCCCAGGACTGGTGCAATTGCCAATCAGTCGTTTTTCGACCAAGTCATTAAGAACCCGGACGAAGCGTACCGGTTTAACTGGTGCAAAGGAGTTAAGTCTAAGATTGTGAAGGCTAAAGAGCACTTGGGATCCAACATGGAGTACTACGGGGGGCCAATTGCTTTCATGATTGTAAGTTGGGGTATGTTCATTGGCATAGAACAATTACTTTACACTTATGGTTACTGACAATACACTGATTAATATATGTGTGTTGCTGCAGCTGTTTTACCTGAACATAGTCATTTTTAAGGATAGGGAACCAGTAAGGAGGCGGCCTGCGGTGTTGTGGGTGGCTGATGATGAGATGTGGGCGAGGTTCAATCTCGAGGGCAAGAAGGGTCAATTTGGAGAGAGCAGGACTGTGCCAAGATTCCCCAGACCTGCTTTAGAGGATGTCCCAAGAGAGGAGCCCATTTAGAGGATGTCCCAAGAGAGGAGCCCATCGTTGAGGAGGAGCAGAGGACTAAAGATAACCAGTCTAAGAGAATAGAGGAGGAGGTAACCAAGTGATTTAGCTCAATAATAGTACACTGGCATGTTGTCACAATACACTCACATGTTGACACTTTACACACATGTAGATACAATACACTCAAATATATGTACAATACACTTAAAAGTGGATACAATACACTCATATGTAGATACAATACACTCACATATATATACAATACACACACACATATAATACACTCATGCGTAGTTATAATACACTTAAATGTGTATACAATACACTCATATGTTCATATAATACACTTAAGTTCATACAATACACTCATGATTATAGACAATATACCCACATAGTTAAACATTACACTCATACATGATAATTATACACACAGAAATACAGACTATACACACACAAGTTTGGTAAATTGATATATGGAATTACAATTAAGTATAGAGTTTGCAGGAGATGGGTGAGGTTTATAGGCGCATAGTGCGCGATGTGGATGTCTTAAGGCTGTTTACAAGAGGTTGAAGGGGCATACTGAAGATCCAACGTCACAATTTGACGATGCTGGACCATCATCCCTACAGAGGCACTACTTTGAGAACCCATGGTTTGAGATGGTAGATGTGAAGAAGACAATGTTTGTCCTCCAACAACAGTATTATAATCTTGTTGGTGACCAATCAGCAAGCACAGCCAGACAGTCAGCCATGTGGCTGAACGAGGTAGCCCATCGAGGCAGCCTAACATGCCATCCTTTAGCCGCCTAGGGTTGACCCAGATCATTTTAGACAACAATGCCCCGCCGGTAAGGCCTGGTCGACAAGATCATTTGAAAGTCGTTGCGCGCATGCTGCAAGAAGACTTAGTGACAGTTGTGGAGATTGCGAGGAAAGCTTGTGCTATCAAGGATGGTGGAGCAGGTGTTTCTTGCATTGCTAAGAGGACGGAAAAGAAAGCGAATCGATTCATGTCCCCGACACTAAATCGTCGTATCAAAATTGACAATGAGCCAACTTTCCATGAGCATGTCTTGTACGACTATCCGACATCTTCTAATCCATCTGAGCCCGGCTATAATGAGGATCAAGAATTTCTGTTTTGTTCTTCGAATATGGGAATGTCAATTACCAGGGACGCTGGCAGATCGTTGACAATTGAGACATACGTTGATGCTAGTGTTATCAACGTGTGGTCTCTGCACCTAAACTTTATGGATAAACGGTCCAAGTTTGAGACTTCGTGTTATCGAGTCTATGTGTCGTGCACACCATCTGTAAGTATCCAACTTCATTCTTCAAAGTTTTAGTATTATGCACACATTGGTAAACTGCTTCATAACGTTTGTAGATTGCGCTGTCTTGGGAGCCTAAATTTTTTGATGTAGTTCAAACATACATCGGCATCTCTTTACAGTTACCTGTTGTCGATCTTAAAAAGGCGAACGTAGCAAGCGTTGTAAATTTTACACTTACAATTGTAAACTTTACACTCATAATAGTTGACTGTATACTAACATGTTTAGAAAATACACTCACAATTGTAATTGTACGCCAATATGTTTAGAAAATGCACTCACATGGATTGACAATATACTCACATGTGTTGACAATATATTCACATAGGTTGACAATATACTCACATGTGCTGACAATACACTAACACGAGTAACTGTACACTGACATTATTAGAAATTACACTCACAATTATAAACTGTACACCAACATGTTTAGAAAATACACTCACAAATTAAAGCATATACTCACATGTGTTGACAATACACTCACAATGGTACTATGTACACTGACATGTTTAGAGAATACACTCGATTGCAAACTATACACCGATATGTATAAACAATACACTCACATGTATACACAATACACTCACAAGAGTTATATGTACACTGAAACAATACACTTCGTAGATATTCATTCCCATGAAAAGGAGGAAGCATTTCTGGACAATGATGTTTGATGTAAAAGCATCAGTGCGTATCTTGATCGTGGACAACATCGAATGTGACAGAATTGACATGGACGACAGATATGGTGATCTACCAACTAAATCGGTGCGTATTTTGAATAAACTTTGTGCACACACACTTGTCTATATTTTATTCAAGGCGTGTGTAATGTTTATTTGTACGTTACAGCGGGACCAAATGCTGAAATACTTCGAGACACACGACTGTCCCGAATTGGCTACAACATTCAGCGTGAAGGATTTGTGCCCTAGTCCAATACTATTTATGTTCATGAATATGTATCATCCGTTGCAATCAAATATAAAGCGGCATTTTATTACTATAGTGTTGTAGTAATGAGTTAAGTATATATCGATCTATATCATTGAGTGTGTCATCACTAATAGTAGAACTATGGATCTGTATGATTTATACTTAACGGGTCCCTGGTCTGTCAAGCTTCATTTGAAGCGACCAGTATGAGGACGACTCTCTATGATCACGCTCTACCGATCATGGCAATAGGTTTTGCCGGAGTCAGATCATAGATATCATTGTGGAAATGATATTGGACGACCCGACTTGAATATGTTTCATAGATGCTGTCATGAACATATTCAGAGTTCGTAACTTGTCATTGTATCTTTAGACCAAAAAGTCTCTGTGATCACAATATAGTCAATATCCGGTTTTGGTTCAAACCTAACGTTATCTGTGAAAGGGTAACCAGAACGGTTGTGATTGGCTCGGGGATGGGCTATATGTGTGCTACGAGAGATGTCTAAGGGATTTATCCCTCATACTATGGTATGGGATAGGTATCGGTTTAGGCCACTTGATGAGAATGACTGAAAGGAAAGGCATGGCCATGCAGATGATACGGACTATCATTTTCAGTCATCTCGGGTATCAAGAAACGGTGATTAATTAAATAAGGATGACGACTCTATGCCTTATGATTAATCAAGATATCTAGTGATAAAAGGATAGTGACATGGACGACATGAGGTTAAATCGGATCGCCGATAATCATGGACTTTGGGTAATCATAATGCCTTACTACTTATGATGGAAAGGGTAGAATGGTAATTTTACACCAATCTGCCAACAGGACATGAGCCTAAAGGGTCACACGCATAGGGTGCACATCTAAGGGAATCCGGGCAGAATTAATTATGGATTGGTTAAATCGGGCAATGGCGAAAAGCCCTACGGTTTTGGGCCACAGGCCCGTCAGCTCACGTACCATGGACTGGGCGAAAACCCTAGGGTTTTGGGCGCCGGCCATGATGGATAATGGGGCCAAACCCAGGAGGTTGGAATACCTCATGGGCTGCCAAGTTGGGCTAGGCCAAGGCCTCTTGGACGAAACCCTAATGGGTTCGGCCCATGAGGCCCAAGCCGGCCAACATTGGCCAGCGGCTAGGGTTTGGAGGGAGCCGAACCTAGTCCATTTTATGGGCTGGTTCATGCTCCCAAAACCCTAGCCAAACTCTATAAATAGAGGCCCCATGAGCTGAAAAATAAAAAAACTTGATTTTTCCATACCGTTACTCTGTCGGATTCTCTAACTGAACTTGTTTTCTTTCTAGTAGGGGTACTCGGGTTTAGATATGGTGGTCTTGTGCACTCGTGTGTGCCGAATAGAGGGAAAGATCGATTCGAAATTTCAAGACGGCTGATCGGATTCAAACCTCAAGTTATATTTCGTTTTCTAATCAAACTTGTTGAATTTCAAGATCTGTCGACGAATATTGCGAGATACGTATCTCCCAGGTCTAAAGTACGATTGACCCTAAACCAACTCCAGATTAAAGGAAATTCAAAGCTCTTCGATTTCTCGTGAAATAGCCTTTTCATTAGAGGTCAGGTTTGAGAGCTATCTTGCCCGCAATCTGATTGGTCTGCAAAACCGAAAAGGTAAATAATTTTCTTACACGTTTTTGGGGTAGAAACATGAGATCTATATTTGTAAAGATCTTAGGGCTGTTTCGGGGGATATTAAATTTTAATTTTCCGCTGTGCACTTTGATTTTGAATCCTCCGAAACCCAACAGCGGTATTAGAGCGGTTCTAGCCTTCGATTATGTGTTTTTGCATGATCTTGGTGTTTTCGATATTGACTTTTGCCATATTATTTTTCAGATTCTTAATTTCGGTTTTTTGGACTTAGATTTGTATGAAAACTGAATTTTTATGAAAAATAATAGATCTGAAATTTTTCAGAATTTTTTGGATTTTCCGGGTCACCAAACCGAGGCTCTCGGGCCGCCGGACCAGTGACCGAACGGGTGGCGCCGGCGACCGACGCCGGCCATAGCCATGTCTGCGGGTCAGCTAGGAGGCCATGGCCACCCCGTCCCCACCATGGCCCGGCGCGGCGGTTCGGTGGAGGAGGTGGCGGCGGCTAGGGTTTCCCAAACCCTAGCGTGGCCGATTAGGGTTTTTGCCCTAATGGGATTTGGCCCATTGGGCCCTAGCCCAATGGATTTTTGTGTTGCGATCCTCGTCGTGGCGGCAAACCCTAAATTCTGTAAATCCAAATTATTTTAGAATTTTTCAGATTTAATCGGTTTCGATAAACCGTATTTAAAACCGGTCCAATTTCGATAAATTTGATCAAAACGTAGGCAAGATTAAAACCGGTTCATATTCATATTGATTGATAACATGCTTGTGTGATAACATGTCAATTTAATGATAACATGATTTGTGTGGTACAAGTTAAAGCCCTAGACCGTTCGATTTAATTAGGTTAATTTTGTGGTCTGCGAACCGCTGGTTAAATGTTGTAATTAATTTGCGGTATGCGTAGCCGTTATAAATTTTAATTTTGTTATTTAAATTTCCGGTCTGCGAACCGTGTACATCTTGTAATTGGATCAAGAAGAATGGTGAACCGGAAAGGTGGATTATGGTGTATGGAGATTCAACCGGAGTTAATGATGTCTGGAGCCTGTGGAAGTCCCCAATTGAAGGCGGTCTAGAAGAACCGGAAGACATAGTCTTTAGGGTTTTTAATTTCTTGGTTTAAATACTAGGAATGAGCTTTAGTTTTGTACATTTATTTTCGCTTTATATGTATACTAGATATGCATGAGTAGGAATTTATGAATGGATGTTTCGTACGTTCAAAATGTATGCTAGAGCATCACCAACATGTAAAGGATTAAAATCGGAATTAGTCAGACTTTGCATGTAATATGTATTTGAAGCATCATGGACTTGATGTTATCAAATAAAGGAAATTAATCACAACCGATTTACAATTAATCAAGTCATGTGAGATACCATCCAAATCTCAACACTCAGACTAGCTCCCAGCCCCGTGGATGGGTGCGCCTCCGCGTAGCATTCATTGGGATGCGGGCTATATGAGATGGTTAGTCGTATGTGGGTGCGTACACCTCCGCGTAGTATCCACATATGGACTAATCATAGTTGAATTTGGTTGACTTGACTACGATTGTCAGCTAGGGTTGACCTAGGGTATCAAATAGGGAATGCCGTGTACATTTATGTACAATCCCTAGCCAAGAGTTACAGCGGATGTAACTGGACTGGATGTCCTACCTACATAGCTCGATTGGAGCAGTGAGCCTCCGTTCACTTCAATCGAGTAAATCAGGGATCTTGGTTTAGATTCTAAGTAAAGAATCGAATGGTTGTGATTTAATTTATGATCTCCAACTTTAATTTAAAATTGATTAAATTTACTTATTGTGTAGATTCTAAATGGAAAACGCGACAAATAGGTCATTGAGACCCTTGCTTGAGAAGGACAAACTCAATGGAGTGAAATTTCTGGACTAGGACAGAAATTTAAGAATTGTACTCAAACATGAGCGCAAGGAATATGTCCTTGACAATGCAATTCTTGTGGAACCAGTGACAGGCTCAACAAGGGCCGTTCGAGATGCCTATTATAAACATCTGAGAGACTCTATTGATGTAGCCTGCATAATGCTAGGCTGTATGGAGAGTAATCTCCAGAAGTAGTTCATGGAACTCTCTGACAAACCTTTTGAGATGATGAATCAAATAAAGGAGATGTTTAAAGAGAAGGCGAGGATTGAAAGGTATAACACCTTGAAGGATCTTCATGCCTGCAAAATGGCTGAAAGAGATCACCACGGGTTCCAATCGATAAATATCATGCAACGGACGTTATGTAACCGTGGTGATCGATGTATGCTTTGATCTTAATGTAAATTCAACATGTTATATATACCTTTTGAATCTGAAAATTACCTCTTCTAATCGATGAAAACACAAGCTTAATGTTTCTCTATTAGGTCCACACAAGCACCACAACCGAAGAAGGTTTTCTCTCAAACTTTTTGCTATGAATTTTTTTGAGAGAAGCTTCACCAAAAATGGAGGTTGAAGAGAGAGGAAGAAGTCGGCCAAGAGGGGGAGAAGAAGATGGGAGTGGTTGCTGAAAATTAGAGAGCATTACGGAAGAAATATTGGAATTTTAATTTAAAATTGAATTTCAAATTAAAATTACATTTCTATCCTTCATAAACTCTTATTTTCATTTGTTCCCATTCATCACTTAAATCCCTAAATGGGCTTTAAGCCCGTTTAACCAAAACCCAAATCAAACCCATTAAATTGAGTTCTAATTTCCGTTTAGACAAAACGGTTCATTTTCCTCGAATTGATTTCTTCAACTGTCTGGCTAAAACCTTAGGCCAGAAAACTACCGAATCGTTCTCAATTTTCATCCATAATTAATTGTCATGTATCGTGCTTAATGCGTGTGACCCTCTAGGCTCACGAGCAATTGGCAGACTGGTAAAATTACTATTTTACCCTTTCCATCATAAGTGGTCTATAGCAAGACATTATGATTATCCAATGTTCGTGATTATCAATAATTCGACTTAACCTGTTATCGTACATGCCACTGTCCTTTTATCAAACCGATATCCAGATTGATCAATAGGCATAGAATGGTCATCCTAATTTATCAATCACTGTTTCTTGATATCTAATATGACTGAAAACTGATACTAAGGTATCACCTGCACGGCCGTGCTCTTTCTTCAGTCTTACTCATCAAGTGGCCTAAACGGATATCTTTCTCATACCGAAGTATGAGTGATAAATCCCTCAGACGCCTTTCGAGTTCACTAGTGCAATCAATATCAAAGCCAATCAAAGCCGTTATAGTTACCCTTTTACAGATAACGTTAGACTAGGTCAAACTTAGGTATTCGTTACATAGTGTACACAAAGAATCCTTGGTCTTAGGATATAATGACAAGCTACGATATATGAGTATCTCATGATTGGATCTATACAACATACTCACCATCGGGTTGTCCGATATCATCGACCTGATCATCTATGATATAACTCCGGCACGCACTTTGCCATGATCAGTAGAGCATGATCACAATGAGTTAGTCTCATACTGATCGCTTCAGAAGAAGCTTAGCTGATCAGGGACTTTATCGAATTCAATTCTTTCTGATCTATAGTTCTACTATAAGTGGTTACACACATTGTGACATAGATCAAATCACATTAGATATATTACTACAACACATTAGTAATATTATGCCTTTTATTATGTAGAATAATGATGCGCGTTACAATATAGATTGAGGAATTATATTGGACTAGGGCACAAACCTAACAATCTCCCACTTGCCCCTAGTTCCAACCTAAGTTCCAATCTATCCCCATAGACTTCACGTGCGTCTCATGCTTAGGCTGCGGTAAAGCCTTTGTTAAGGGATCAGCAACATTGTCATCAGTCGGTACATAAGTAATCTCCACATCACCGTTATCAATATATTCTCTGATAATGTGATACTTCCTCTGTATGTGTTTAGTTCTGTTATGGAATCTGGGCTCTTGAGCTAATGCTATGGCCCCAGTGTTGTCACACAACAAGCTTACCGGATCAGACGCTCGCGACATTACATCTAATCCGGTTAGAAAGCTTCTAACCCATACGGCTTCCTTAGCTACTTCTGTTGCAGCTATGTATTCAGCCTCTGTTGTAGAATCGGCAGTTGTGGCTTCCTTGAAGCTTTTCCAGTTGAATGCTTCGCCATTTAACACGAATACAAATCCTGCCTGTGATTTGAAATCATTAGGATCTATCTGAAAACTAGCATCGACATATCCTTTGACTGCTAGTTCTCCATCCTTCCCACCATACACTAGGAATGTGTCTTTAGTTCTCCTTAGATATTTAAGGATACTCTTGACAGCAGTCCAGTGCTCCTGGCCTGGGTTAGATTGATATCTGCTGGTACTGCTTAACGCGAACGAGATGTCTGGTCTCGTGCAAATCATAGCATACATGATGGATCCCACAACCGAAGCATATGGGATCTTACTCATTTTGCTTAGCTCATCAGGAGTCTTATGACTCTGTTGTTTGCTGAGCTTAATGCCATGCCGCATGGGTAGGTATCCCTTTTTAGAATCAAGCATTGAGAATCTTCTCAACACTTTATCTATGTAAGTGCTCTGACTTAGGCCCAATATTCTTTTGGGTCGATCGCTGTAGATCTTGATGCCTAGAATGAAAGAAGCATCACCTAAGTCCTTCATCGAGAAGCATTTCCCTAACCAAGCTTTAACTTCAAGCAAGGTTGGGATGTCATTCCCGATGATCAGTATGTCATCGACATATAGCACTAGGAATACTATTTTACTCCCAATCGCTTTCTTATATACGCAAGGTTCACTTTCTTTTTGTATAAAACTGAATTCCCTTACGGCTTTATAAAAACGAATGTTCCAACTCCGTGAAACTTGCTTTAATCCATAAATGGATCTAAGCAGCTTACAAATCTTTCCGGGATTCTCTGGATCAACAAAACCCTCGGGTTGTGTCATATACACATCCTCTTTTAAGTTCCCGTTAAGGAAGGCGGTTTTGACATCCATCTGCCATATCTCATAGTCTTAGTATGCTGCTATGGCAAGAATATGAACCGTTTTGTCTAAACTGAAATTAGATGTATGAACACGTGATATATCCCATCATGATGCACTACACGTCGATCCGGTCGCTAAGGAATTTCTGGTAGGTATCCCTTAGCGCCCTTGAGGCGTTCAGTGCTGGTTCAGTAAGTGCTTGTTCCTGGGTAAGGATGTAATCCTTACGTTCATGCTTGAGAACCAGTCTCAAGTTCCGGTCCCAATCGAGAAAGTTTACGCCGTTAAACTTATCATGCTCGATTAGTGACCTAAGCGCGCGGTTACCAGAATGATTCGTGCTTGCCATTTTATATCTAGACAGTAAAAAAATTTTAATCAGTATTAATTAAAATTGAAGTTGGAGATTTAATTTTAAAACACTTTCTGATTCTAACTTTAGAATCTGAACCAGGATCCCATCATACTCTCAATTGAAGTGAACGGAGGCTCACTGCTCCAATTGAGTGCATCAAGGTAGGATTACATCCATCTACAAGACCATGTAGTTCCTGGCTAGGGTCTGTACTTGTAAGTACGTGGCATACCCTATACTGATACCCTAGGTCAGCCCTAGCTGACAATCGTAGACAAATCTACCAAGCTTGAACTATGGATAGAACTAATGTAGCTACTACGCGGAGGCGCACACACCCACACAGAACTATCCATCTCATCCAGACCTTTTCTTTATGAATGTTACGCGTAGGCGTACTGACATCCATAGGGTCAAAGCCCTTTTGAGTGCCCAAACTTGGATGGTATCACGCTTGACTTGTTATTATTTGCGTTTAAGTGAATTATAAAAGTCTGATTGCATATCGATACAATCTTAATCTAGAATCATCAATTGCAAATCCATGCAAAGATGATCCCTTAGCAGGTTACATGCGAGTATGATTAAATTCCGATTTTAATCTTTGCATGTGGGTGATAGCAAATCATACATAAACTTGTATATTTAAATTATCATACATTCATACATTCAAACATATAAATGTAACGATAAAATATGCATAGCTAAGACCATCTTATGTTCCTAAGAATCTAGCAATACTAATCCTAAAGACATGGTCTTCAAGATCCAAACTTGCTCCATTCTTGTGAACTCCCACTGGCTTCGAGCCTCCTCCAATCCGAGTCTTCCTCTTGACTTGATTCTTGTGTCGGTTTCGTGATTACAAATATAAATAAATAAAATGAAATACAAATCACGACACGCAGGCCGTATTTACTACGACCCAAAATTAAGCAACACGCAGGTTGCAAAACCGAAATTAAAATGCAAATCTAATGGGCTTAGCTAGCATCATGTGGAAAACATCATGTTATCAAAGATCATGTATACAGTCAACATGCTTATCAAACAAATAAATTTTCCAAATTTTATCTTTCTTAAGTGTGGAAAATTCCGGTTTATCGAAACCGTACGGTTTAACTAATTAATTGAATTTTGAACCAGTTCTCGCTGGTTTATCGAAACCAAACCAAATCTGAATATTAATTTTTAGGGTTTCCAAATATTCTCGCGAACCAACCGATTCAGCTCGAATCTGGTCAAGCCGAACCGGGTCAACCGAGGTCGCCCGCGGAGGCAACCACGGTGGCCCGTGAGGGCTGCCGAGGTCGCCCGCGGGGCTGACCGTGGTCGGCCACGGGAACGACCATGGTAGCCCGCGAGGGCAGCCATGGTCGCCCCTAGGGCAGAACCTGGTCGCCCGCGAGGCAACCATGGTGGCCCGTGAGGGATGCCATGGTCGCCCGCGAGGGCTGCCATAGTCGCCCGTAGGCGACCCTCGTCGGCCCTTGGTGCTGACCATGGTCTGCCCTAGGGCATTCCATGGTCCACCAAGGGTCTCGACCTAGTAAGTCATGGCTAACCCGAAACACCAAAAAAAATATTTTCCAATTTTCCAAAATCAATCAAATCTTAAATTTTTTTTCGATTCACACGCATGCTAAGGTGATGAACATATATAAACTCAAAAAAAATCAGAATTAAACATGTAGAATAATACATAACAACCATGGCTCTGATACCACTGAAAGAGATCACCACGGGTTCCAATTGATAAATATCATGCATTGGACGTTATGTAACCGTGGTGATCGATGTATGCTTTGATCTTAATGTAAATTCAACATGTTATATATACCTTTTGAATCTAAAAATTACCTCTTCTAATCGATGAAAACACAAGCTTAGTGTTTCTCTATTAGGTCCTCACAAGCACCACAACCGAAGAAGGTTATCCCTCAGACGTGTAGTGTATCATGATGGGTTAAGACCGAAGTATGAGTGATAAATCCCTCAGACGCCTTTCGAGTTCACTAGTGCAATCAATATCAAAGGCAATCGAAGCCGTTATAGTTACCCTTTTAGAGATAACGTTAGCCTAGGTCAAACTTAGGTATTCGTTACATAGTGTACACAAAGACTCCTTGGTCTTAGGATATAATGACAAGCTACGATATGTGAGTATCTCATGACAGGATCTATGCAGCGTACTCACAATCGGGTTGTCTGATATCATCGACCTGATGGTATCTATGATATAACTACGGCACGCACTTTGTCATGATCAGTAGAGCATGATCACTGTTGCTGCGTTTAATAGTTGGCATGATTTTTTAGCGCAAAAGTAAGAAGTCGAGTAACATGTTGCATGACATGTGGAGCGACTTGTTACGAGCCGCAGATTAGGAAAGTCTGAAGCATTCCTATTTCGACGAAGCTTGGAGCGAAAGAAGAAAGGCGCCACGAAGACTTGAAGCGCAAGAGAGTGACGTCTACAAGTTAGGCGACTTCCAGCTGGCAGTTACACGTCAGCGAAAAGGCGGCAACTCGACTTGCCTGATTTAGTCAGGAAGTCAGAACAGGCAAGACGACTTCCAGCTGTCATGGAAGGCGGCAACAACTTGCCTGACTTTCCTGTTCCTGGTCCGAGAAGGATTAGGAATGTGAGCTGCTATAAAAAGCCCTTGGCTTCCTATTAGCAGATTATCCGTTCTTGTTCTAACAATTGCAAGATTTCTCAGAGCTCTTAACCGTGCACCATCGGCGTGTTGAGGGTCTGATTAAGATTCGCTAGAACGGACCTTTGCTCCGATCAAACCTTGAGTTGCGAAGACTAAGTTTTTGGATCGGTTAGGGTTTTTGTTTGTGATTGAAGATTCACAACTCCGTCCAAGAAGACAACGACACTGAGCATGGACTTGCTCGAAGGGTGGAATTGAGGGAATCTCAAAGACAGGGGGAGAGGCTCCTGGTCGAGGCGATTCACGGTGAGATCTATAGTAGCTTAGGACAATAGCTATTGTGATAGCTAGTTGGGCTTGAAGTTGTACTATTGACTACCTATAGTGAAAAACCTTTCCACTGGCAAAGTGCCCCCAGACGTAGGTGCGGAGTCACCGAACTGGGTAATCATCTCTGGTGTCGTGATTATTATCTGTCTATTACTTTGCTTACTGTTTCCAGAAGAAGTCGATACACAAGTTAAAGACTTTGTGTTCGACTTCCTGACTCGGCTACGATTCAGAATTTCAATTGGTATCAGAGGAGGCACCTTAATCTCTTAGGTGATTTTCCTGCAAAATTCTGAGTTGCTAATATGGATTCAAAGGAAGGAGGATCTGTCAATCGTCCGCCGGTACTCGACGGAACAAACTATGGATATTGGAAAGCACGGATGTGTGCTTTCCTGAAGTCCCTCGACAGCAAAACCTGGAAGTCTATCATCAATGGATGGGAGGAACCTTACTATGCTGATGCTCATGGAAATCAAACCAGCATCAAACTAGAAAAAGGAGTGGAGCATGGAAGAAGATGAAGCCGCCCTAGGTAATTCTCGTGCACTCAATGCTATCTTTAATGGAGTAGACAAGAATGTGTTTCGACTCATCAACACATGCACAAGTGCCAAAATTGCCTGGGACACACTTGCGGTTGCTTACGAGGGAACTTCAAAAGTCAAACAGCAGAAGTTACAGTACCTCACGACTAAGTTTGAGGCTCTGACCATGAATGACGACGAGACTATTGCGGAGTTTAATGTGCGCATCAAGGATCTGGCCAATGAATCATATTCACTTGGCAAGCCTATGACCGATGAAGATTTGGTCAGAAAGACACTGAGAGCCCTAAGTCCCAGATTCAAGATGAAGATCACCGCCATCGAAGAAGTCCATGACTTGAAGACACCGAAGTTTGATGAACTCATGGGCTCACTAATGACTTTCGAGCTCTCCCTACCTCCTATTGAGAAGAAACATAAAGGTGGCCAAAAACTATCGCCATGCTGGCCAAAAACTACAACAGAGTCATGAAAAGATTTGGCCAGATGACAGGAAGAAAAGTCACCCGAGAAGTCAGAGACAAGCCACAACACAAGTTTCAAAAGCTCGACAACACAGCTAACGATGGAGGACGAGGAGAACGATCAGGTAAAGGAGCTCAGTGCTTTGAATGTGAGGGGTATGGACACATGCAGAGAGAATGTCCCAGCTTCTTAAAGAAACAGAAGAAGGGATTCAATACCTCTCTTACTGACAATGAAGATGAGGAAGACAGTGACCTTGAGCATACAAGTAACTATGTGGCTTTCACTTCCTCCACAATAGATCAACCAGCTGAAAGCTCAAAGAAGTATGACTCTGATGATGAGCTATCCGGTGAGACTCTCAACAACGCTTACAACGAATGGTATGTCAAGTGGCTTGAAGACTCTCAGGTAATCGAAAAACAAAACGCTCTCATTCTTACTCTTAATGAAGACAAGTCAAGACTTCTTGAGACGACTATTGATCTCAAAAAGGAAGTTGCTCGACTAAAAGACGAGTTAGAGCAGGTCACCAAGTCTGCAAAGATGATGAATCTAAGTACTGACACTCTAGACCAAATACTTTCGATCGGGAAACCATCAAGGAATATGGAAGGTCTTGGATATTCGAAAGAAGCCTCATCATCGCACACCATCTTTGTTCCTCAGAAGTCTGTCTCCAAGAAGTCTCCTAACTTCACGGCTGACCAAGCGACCAAAAAGCTTTCTACCCTGGCCGCGTCAAAAACCCAAAACGAAAGACATAACTGGGTTTGTCATCACTGTGGACGAAGAGGACATATTCAACCCTTCTGCTATCAGCTATATGGGAATAGCTCGGTCAAGAAAAGGACCACCATCAAGAAAAGCCAACCTCGGAAGGAATGGCGAGTCAAAGAGGTCAACTATCGAGCTAACATCGCATACACCGCTTTAAAGGCCTCAACCAGCAACGATTGGTACTAAGACAGTGGATCCTCTCGAGATATGACGGGTAATAGCTCCTTCTTGGTCACTTTAACACCATGCACAAATAGCTTCGTCACTTTTGGAGATGGAGTAAAAGCTAGAGTGCTCGGGAAAGGAAAACTCAATCTTCCCAACTCTCCATGTCTGAAAGAAGCTCTGCTAGTAGAAGGCCTCACAGCAAACCTCATCAGCATAAGCCAAATATGTGATTTAAATCTGGATGTCCACTTAACTCGTGAAAAGTGCTCGGTCAATGTAACGCCCCAAGATCCGGTTCTCCAAATCTTAGTCGTCACGCGATAAAATACAAGTACGAAGATACATATACGAAATAGTTATGAAACACCTCGAGCGTCCTCGAGTGTATCATAACTATACTCGCACAAAGTCAACACCTTTAGTTTAGGCGTCCCTAACTTAAAGGTGATTGCACAAGTAAGTAAACCAGTTCTAAAACAATTCCATCAAAACATCCTTTGAAAATGAAGCAAGTAACTCATAAATAAATACCATAATGGTGAGGCATAACGCCACCTCACCGAGTGTTTTACAAAATAAAATAATAAACCGGATAATGAAAAGCAGTAACAAAACAGGTTACGACTCCACAGAGTCTACAACAGCCGACCAAACACCACTGGCAAAGACACGTCGACACGACACGCCCCCAAGCTCCCAGTCAAAAGATCTAAACGCATCCATAACCTGCACAAGTTGTAAGGGTGAACACGCTACCTCCAAGACTCAAACATCGCACATACACAAGATGATAACAATACAAAAGTAGTTGTATAACATAATTAACTACACCCTAGGGTAACCGATTTCAGCCCAGGGAATCCACCCTTGCCTCGGTTCACCCTCCCTTAGGTAAAGGTAACCGATCTCGATCAAGGGAGTCCACCCTCCACTCGATTCACCTTACACCTAAATAAAGGCAACCGATCACAACTAAGGGAGTCCACCCTCAGCTCGGTTGACCTTTCCCACAAAGATAAAGGTAACCGATCTCGATCAAGGGAATCCACCCTCAACTCGGTTTACTTTACACCTAAATAAAGGTAACCGATCACAACTAAGGGAGTCCACCCTCAGCTCGGTTGAACCTTACCACAAATAAAGGTAATCGATCTCGATCAAGGGAATCCACCCTCAACTCGGTTTACCTTACACACCACCTGTAACACAAGTATCACACCATACTCATGCAGAAAACATACTAGGTGCAAGACGGAATAAATCATCGTCTGAAAAGCAAATAATATAATACCTGGCACAATCCCGTGCATACAATCAGTTCAGAGTTATACTAAACTAATTCACCCAACATTATCATGCAAATCTCACTATTCGCATATAATCACACCAAGCATATTCACGCCACTACCATAGTGCCAAATCATGCTCACACGTATATATACACACATATATAATCAAACAAAGGCATCAAGCCATATAGTCTAGGTAGCTATGTCCCCCTACCTTAGGAAAGCTCCACGTACGCTCCTAGCCTCCCGCTCGAGCTATTCACGCCTTGCCTTTCCCGCGAGCGTCAATATCAACTAATAATTATATTCAATAATTAAAAACTCAAAAAAACTCCGAAACGAATGCAATAAATTTACAAGTGTACTCCAACAAGTGCCTAACACTTGGACACACTTCAAATTAATCAAAGTAGCCAAAATGGGTCCGGAATGACCCATTTTCCCCGAAACACCCAATCTGCCCGGAAACGAGTTTTTGACCCTCGGGACTCTGAAAATTTCGAAACTTGTTTCTAAACTCCTCATTTAATATTCTAAAACCAATGCAATTAACGGAATTGAATTCCGACACCCGGGCGTTAAAATACTTCAATTAAAGTTATTGGTGGAAAAACCGTCTTTCACAATTTAAATCCGGAAATTATCAAATACGCAAGTTATCGACTCGGGGGTCACCCGGGACCACCCGAACTCACAAAACCCGAGCCCCGGGCTCGTGGGCCCCACACAAGCCACCACACTAATTCTCGGGAAACAAAATCGAGCTACGGGATTTACTTCGAATCTGTCCAGAGACAGATTCGGCAGAACAGTCCACTTCCCGGACTTGCAGCTCCAAATCCGTAGCTCTTCTGGAAAACACGTAAACATGAAAGTTGAAGCTCTGCCAGTCTTCTACAAACTTCATGTTTTTCTCGGAACCAAGTTCGAACGGGAACGGCTCCGTCCGGAGCAAAACAGATTGTCCGTCCGGCTGGACAGATTCAGCGGTTCAGTCACTTCCCGGGCTTCTAGCTCCCAAACCGTTTGTCCTTTGGAAAAACTCACAAGATGAAGGTTGAAGCACTTCGAGTCAGCGTTCCATGGCCATCGGAATCAGCCACCAACGTGGCCGGAGCTCCGGCGACCCTCCGGTCACCGGAATTGTTCAAATTTGTCTTAAAACATGCCTAATCATCTCTAGTGTCTAACTAAACTTAAAACAACACATTTCTACTTAAAACCCACAAACCAAACTACTCCAAATCAAAAAGAGAACCATACCTCTTGTAGTCCTCGATGCCGGGATTCCGAATACGAAGAAATCTCGAAGAAACGCCGGACGGATTGACGGGAATCCTCCTTGCTTGGCCGGACCCTCCTTCTCCTTCCCTCTTTCTCTTTCTCTTTATCTTTATCTTTCTCTTTCTCTTGGTTGTTCTCGGATGAAATGGGAGCTCCCCCTCCTTATAACAACACATTTTATTTAATTAATTACTTAATTAAATAAAATGAAAACCCAAAAATCAACCCTTTTTCCTCTTTCCCAACATCACCAAACCCCACACACAACAAGTCACTTCCTTGTCCCCTTGATACCTAACCCATCAATCACATCGGTCACCTTTTCCACCAACCGAAAACGGATCAGATTTCCCAAAATCGGACATTTCGGACCCCGAACGGGCACTTTTATCGAGATTTCAGCAAAATCTCTCGAGTGACTTAAAATGGGCTAACTAAGAATACTGCATCGACCGTTTTGCGATTCGGGACTTAACGAGTCCAGAATCGCCCAAAACGTCCTCGGTTGACTTTTCCGGCAAAAAGTCAACCTAAGTCAACTTTCCCCGAATGGGTCACGAAGTGGTCTTTAGTCGCCCTGAACTTAGCTTGGTCGAAAATAACGTCATCTTATGTCCAAAACAACTCTCGGGGTCAGGTTCAGACTCGATCTGGTCACTATTCAAAAATTTTGAATTTTCCCAGATTTTAGTCTAACTGCCCGGGAGAGGTCCTTACAGTCAAAGACGAACAACAGAAGGAAGTCATCATAAGTCACGGGTCCCTTGACAACTGCTATCTATGGTCTCCAACAGTCAGTACCTTGCCAACCAAGTGCCTTTTATCCAAAGCTCAAGAGACAAAACTATGGCATCAAAAACTTGGTCACATCAATTTGAGGAGTATGCAAAAGATTCTCTCTGAAAAGGCTATCATTGGAGTTCCCAACCTCAAGACCATTGAAGGAAAAATCTCCGAAGAATGCCAGATTGGGAAACAAGTCAAGACGTCACACAAGAAGGTACAACATCTTACTACTTCTCGTGTTCTAGAACTTCTTCATGTTGACCTTATGGGACCCATGCAAGTAGAAACTCTAGGAGGGAAGAAGTACATATTTGTATGTGTAGACGACTTCTCAAGGTACACATGGGTAGACTTTATTCGAGAGAAGTCAGATACCTTCTCAGTCTTTGAAGCCTTATGTCGAAGAGTTCAACGAGAAAAGGGAGAAGTCATTGGGAAAGTCGTCCGACTTCGGAGCGATCATGGAAAGGAGTTTGAAAACATCAGCTTCGCAAACTTTTGTGATGCTGAAGGAATTGCCCACGAATTTTCTGCTCCCATCACTCCTCAGCAAAACGGGATCGTTGAAAGAAAGAATCGCACTCTTCAAGAGATGGCAAGAGTCATGATGTTAGCCAAAGACATCCCGCAGCACTTTTGGGCTGAAGCTTTGAATACGGCATGCCATATTCATAATAGAGTGACTCTTCGCCCTGGAACTTCGCTCACTCTTTATGAAATATGGAGGGGGAGAAAGCCGAATGTCAAATACTTCCATGTCTTTGGATCGGTCTGCTACATACTCGCAGATAGGGAACCTCGACGCAAGTTGGATCCTAAAAGCGACGAAGGCATCTTCCTCGAATTCTCCAGAAATAGTCGGGCTTTTCGGGTATTCAACAAACGCACCCGGACTATCATGGAATCCATCAATGTCGTGATTGATGACAGTAACAAGCAATCAAGTGACGAGGACGAAGAAGTCCTGAATCTCTCAGGAGAAGTCAGACCAGAGGTCAGAGGAGAAGCCAGACCGGATGTCAGAAGAGAAGTCAGACCAGAAGTAAAGGACGATGAACGCAACAAAGAGTCTGAGGACGAAAGCCAAATCATCCCGGATGAAGAGGCAACTCCTACAAGGCAAAGAGCTCCGTCAAGAAGAATTCAGAAGTATCATCCACCCAGGGATGTGATTGGAGACATTAATGAGGGAGTTCGGACTCGACAACAGGCATCTCTTGACCATCAAGAACTGATAGGGAACATGTGCTTTATTTCCAAAATTGAGCCAAAGAATATACAAGAGGCCATCAATGATGAATATTGGGTCTGCGCGATGCAAGAAGAGTTGGTTCAGTTTGCAAGGAATGAAGTCTGGGAACTTGTACCCAAGCCTGACAATGTCAATATCACCGGGACAAAATGGATATTCAAAAACAAGTCTGACGAGCAAGGAAACATCACTCGAAACAAAGCGAGACTGGTGGCTCAAGGATACACACAAGTCGAAGGAGTCGACTTTGAAGAAACTTTTTCCCCAGTAGCCAGACTGGAAGCCATACGACTTCTTCTCGGCATCGCATGTCATCTGCGCTTCAAACTCTATCAGATGGATGTAAAGAGTGCCTTTCTCAATGGAAATCTGAACGAAGAAGTCTATGTAGCCCAACCAAAGGGATTCGAAGACCATGACTCTCCGCACCATGTCTACAAGCTAAAGAAAGCTCTCTACGGTCTCAAACAAGCTCCACGAGCATGGTATGAACGTCTTACCCAGTTCCTTGTACAGTATGGTTATATTCGAGGGGGAGTAGACAAAAATCTCTTTGTGAAGAAGGAAGGAAGGGACATCATGATTGCTCAAATATATGTCGACGACATTGTATTTGGAGGGAAGTAAGACAAGATGGTGAAACGCTTCGTTCAACACATGCAGTCTGAATTTGAGATGAGTATGGTCGGTGAGCTCACATATTTCCTAGGCTTCCAGATCAAGCAGATGTCAGATGGAATATTTATCTCCCAGAGCAAATATGCAAAGAACATTGTCAAGAAGTTCGGGTTAGAAAAGGCTTCGCACAAAAGGACTCCTATTGCCACACATGACAAGTGCACAAAGGACGAGATGGGAGAACCAGTTGATCAAAGTCTTTATCGAAGCATAATAGGAAGTCTCCTCTATCTAACAGCAAGTCGACCCGACATTGCTTATTCTGTGGGAGTCTGTGCTAGATATCAAGCCAATCCAAAAGTCAGTCACTTGGCTCATGCAAAGAGGATCATAAGGTACATCTCGGGAACCTCTAAATTAGGGTTGCTATATTCCTTTGATACCTCTCCTACTCTGGTTGGATACTGTGATGCTGACTGGGCGGGAAGCACACCAGATCGAAGAAGCACCTCTGGAGGTTGTTTCTACCTGGGGAACAATCTTGTATAGTGGTTCAGCAAAAAACAAAATTGTATTGCTTTGTCTACTGCTGAGTCCGAATATATCGCAGCCGGAAGTAGCTGTACTCAGCTTCTTTGGATGAAATTCAGTGGGAATACTATACATCTCGAAGAAATTCGGGATGATGTAGTACAACCTGAAGCAATTCAGGATCATAATACTGACGATTTAGAGGTTATGGAGCCTAAGCTGGTTATAGAGACAGAACTGACACATGCTAATATTCCGGATGGTCCACGACGATCTGGAAGACCAAGTCAACCACCCGTTAGATATGGGTTTCTCGTCTCTAACGATGAGGACTTGGTAGTTGTGGATTCGGATCATCCGTTAACTTTTCAGGAAGCCATGGCCGGGCCCGACTCTGAGAAATGGCTAGAAGCAATGAAAGAGGAAATGCAGTCCATGTCAGATAACCAAGTCTGGAGCTTGGTTGATCCAACTGCTGGTGTAAAAGCCATTGGTTGCAAGTGGGTTTTTAAGATAAAGACTGACATGGATGGCAAACCTCAGACCTATAAAGTAAGACTAGTTGCAAAAGGTTATAGACAAATCCAAGGAATTGACTATGATGAAACCTTTTCCCCAGTTGCTATGGTCAAATCAATCCGAATTCTTCTAGCCATAGCAGCATATTACGATTATGAGATATGCCAGATGGACGTCAAAACCGCATTCTTTAATGGGAATCTTACAGAGGATGTGTTTATGACACAAACAGAAGGTTTTGTCGACCCGAAGAATATCAGAAAGATTTGCAAGCTGCAGAAGTCCATTTATGGATTAAGGCAAGCTTCTCGGAGTTGGAACATTCGTTTTGATGAAGCTGTGAAGGAATTCGACTTCATTAAGAACTTGAATGAGCCCTGCGTTTATAAAAAGGCGAATGGGAATAACATTATCTTTTTGGTGCGTTATGTCGATAACATTATGCTTATTGGAAACAACATCCTGAAGGTATTCTTTGAGGGTTCCAGACAATTAATTTCATGCCCATACAAGAAATTAACCTCAAAGTTCCATGATTAAATACGGATCTTGCATGATCATGAATTGATCATGAGATTTAGACTAGATTAAAATTAAGTATTACCTTGAATCAAAATCTCCTTGTTACTAACTTGTTACTAAATAGTATTTAGTAACCTCTAAAGATCGTCCACGTAGGAAGAGCAATCCAAAGGATACTTGCAACGAACCTTGCTAGAAGATCGAAGCAAGCAAAACGGACGGAGCACGGGGAGGGGAGGGGGCCGGCCGAATCTTGGCAGGGAGAGAGAGAGAAGACGGCTAGGGTTTGTAAAATAATTGCTTAATTTTCAGATCTGAAAATTTTCCTTTTATAGACCTTAATCGGGCTTTTAATTAATTAAAGGCCTTAATGGGCTTAAAGCCCAAAGCTTTTAATTAACTGTGTAGAGAAGCCCATTCTGGCTTAGCCCATTCTGGCTAGGCCTAGTTTATTTAATTAATCTATTTAATTAGATTATAATTAATTAGTCTTGCTAAACCGTTCTTGATTCCGGTTTAATCCTAAACCGAAATCGGTCTAAACCGGTTTAATCCAAAAGCGGATTTTGTCTCTCTCATGATTCCTCCATATGAATCCATCCGTTTTACTCAACCTAAAGTGTGTGACCCTCTAGGCTCACGACATGTCGGCGAACTGGTAAAATTACCATTTTACCCTTTCCATCATGAGTGGCCTCTAGCAAGACATCATGATTACCCAACGCTTGTGATTATTGAGATTTCGACTTAACCTTGTCGTACATGAATCTATCCTTTTATCCTCTTGATATCTTTGACAACCACGAGGCATAGACAAGTCATCCTCGTTCTATTGTCCTGTTTCTTGATTCTGAGTTAACTGAATTATAACTAATACTACGTATCTTCTGCATGGCCATGCTTTTGTATTTTAGTTGTACTCATCAAGTGGCCTAAACTGATATCTGCTCATACGTCCGCATGAGGGATAAATCCTTCAGGGATCCATCTAGTCAACTTATGTAACTTGTGATCGAGTCAATCACAGCCGTTATTGTAACCCTTTTACAGGAGACGTTAGACTGAGTCAAACTCGTCACTCATTACATATTGACCTCAATGGTCCTTCGGTCTGAGGATGTGATTTCATGATCCGACATATGAGTATGTTCATGACTGTGTCTATGTAACATACTCATGATTCGGGTCGTCCTATATCACCCCTGACTGGTGATACTATGACCTAACTCTGGCCCCCTTCTGGCCATGATCAGTAGAGCGTGATCATTTAGAGTTAGCCTCATACCGATCGCTTCTTATGAAGCTATTCTGATCGGGGACTGCTTAAGTAAGATTTTATCTGATCTGTAGATCTACTATTATGTGTTGACACATCAATGATACAAATCAAATCATACTTAAGATATTACTACAACACTTAGTAATATGAATGCCGTTTATTATTCAACGAATAATCTTTATTACAAGATTAGATTGAAAATACATTGTGCTAGGGCACAAATCCCAACAGTCTCCCACTTGCCGTAGACCCAATTGGTATTCCAATCTAAACCCATTCCCCTGACATGTTCCTTATGCTTAGGATGCGGTAGCGCCTTAGTTAAGGAGTCAGGTAGATTATCATGCGTTGAAACGTAGATTATCTCTACTTCACCTTTATCAATCATCTCTCTGATGATGTGGTACTTTCTCATTTTCTTAAGCTCAGCAGGTGTTTTAGGACACTGTTTCTTGCTTAGCTTAATGCCATGTCTTACCGGGAGGTTCCCTTTCTTAGAGTCAAGCATCGAGAATCTTCTCAACACCTTATCTATATAGGTGCTCTGACTTAGACCTAATATTCTCTTGGATCGATCTCTGTAGATCCTGATCCCCAGAATGTAAGCGGCCTCTCCTAAGTCCTTCATGGAAAAAAACTTCCCTAACCAAGCTTTGGTCTCAAGCAAGGTTGGGACGTTATTTCCTATGATTAGTATATCATCGACATATAGCACCAGGAACACTATGTTGCTCCCACTGCTCTTCTTGTAGATACAAGGTTCATCTGGATTTCTGATGAACCCGAACTCTTTTACGGCTTCGTCGAAGCGTAAGTTCCAACTCCTGGAAGCTTGCTTCAATCCATAAATGGATCGTTGCAGCTTACACACCTTTTCGGGATGTTTAGGGTCGACAAAACCTTCTAGCTGGGTCATATAGACATCCTCCTGCAAATTCCCGTTAAGGTATGCGGTTTTGACGTCCATTTGTCATATCTCGTAATCGAAATATGCTGCAATGGCTAACATCATCCGAATTGACTTAATCATAGCTACTGGCGAAAAAGTCTCATCATAGTCCATACCTTGGATTTGATGATAACCTTTAGCAACCAATCTTGCTTTGTAAGTCTGAGGCTTTCCGTCCATATCTGTCTTTAACTTAAATATCCACTTGCAACCTATGGGTTTTATCCCAGGTGTGCTGTCTACTAAGTTCCAGACCTGATTGTCTTCCATGGACTTCATTTCCTCATCCATGGCATTCTGCCATTCTTTTGAGTTGGAACTGGCCAAGGCTTGCTGAACTGTTGCGGGATCATCCTGATCTACAACTATCAAGTCATTACCCTCTGTGGCTAAGAAGCCATATTTGACTGGGTTTTGACGAGATCTTTCAGACCTCCTTGGTCCTACAGGAGTTTCTGTTGGAATAGGACTTGGATCATTTACCTCATCGGGTACCTCTACAATATCTGCTGGTTGTTCTGTGTTTTCTCGAATTTCTTCAAGAAGCACAGGACTCCCACTGGGTTTCTTGGATAAGAATTCTCTTTCCAAGAAAACCCCACCTCGAGCAACAAAGACTTTGTTTTCCTAAGGTTTGTAGAAGTAGTACCCCATGGTTCCTTTGGGGTACCCTACAAAGACACACTTATCTGCCTTGGGTTCGAGTTTATCACCAAGCAACCGCTTGACGTAAACATCGCACCCCCAGATCTTGAGGAAAGACAACTTGGGAGCTTTCCCTTGCCAAGCCTCAAATGGAGTGGTCTCCACTGCCTTTGTAGGTACTCGATTTAATATGAAGGCGGCTGTTTCTAGGGCATGGCCCCAGAAAGATACTGGAAGGTCGGCGTGACTCATCATGGAACGAACCATGTCTAGCAGGGTTCTGTTCCTCCATTCGGAAACACCATTCATCTGAGGGGTTCCTGGCGGGGTTAATTCTGAGAGTATACCGTTATCCTTTAGGTGACTGAGAAACTCTTGAATTTATCAATGGACTCCGACTTATGTCTCATTAAATAGACATACCCAAACCTACTGAAATCATCGGTAAAGGTTATGAAGTATCTGAAACCTCTCCTGGTTTGTGTACTCATGGGCCCACATACGTCTGAATGTATTAGGCCCAAGAGATCACTTGCCCTTTCACCTAGGCCGCCAAAAGGCGCTTTTGTCATCTTGCCCATAATGCAAGATTCGCATCTCTCGATTGGTGTGAATTCAAACGGGCTCAAGAGCCCACACTTATGAAGTGTCGAGACGCGTTTCTCACAATGTGGCCTAGACGACAGTGCCACATCACTGTCTGGTTTGAGTCATCCGACTTTAACCTCTTATTTACGTTATAGTTTGAACTGTAGTTAGTGTTATCAATATTTAAAATATATAATCCACCAACCATAGATGCAGTGCCGTAAACGA
This sequence comes from Geranium rotundifolium, assembly GCA_963920655.1. Classification (NCBI taxonomy): domain Eukaryota; kingdom Viridiplantae; phylum Streptophyta; class Magnoliopsida; order Geraniales; family Geraniaceae; genus Geranium; species Geranium rotundifolium. Next base: position 30,154,106 of record OY987312.1, on the reverse strand, counting down.
TATTATTTCTTGATAAAGTAAATAAGCCATTGTCTATGGCAAATACAAAACCAAGTTTGTCCAAACTGGACACTAAAATAATATTCCTACAAAACGTAGGTACACATAAGACATCGTCCAAAACTAATACAAGCCCTGTGGGCATCCTAAGACTAACAGAACCGACAGCCGCCGTTGACACTGAACTGTTGTCTCCGACTCTCAGATCCCGCTCGCCTTTCCCAAGGAGCTTTCTACTTTCCAGAACCTGCAGATTAACACAAATGTGAGATTCTGCTCCGGTATCAACTACCCATGTATCTGAGAAAGTGGTGTTGAGATTATACTCAACAACATAAATACCTGATCCAGGTCCTGAAGGGTGTCCTCCCTTCTGCAAGCTCTTCACATAATCCTTGTGCTGTCTGCAATCCTTCTTCCAATGACCTGGCTGCTGGCAGTAGTAACAGACCACCTCTGAGGTCGAAGTGCTCCCTTCGGTTCTAAGAACCGCTGGGATTCTCGGACCTCTAGGTGCCCTTATCTGCCCAGCTAGGTGAATCGGCGCCTTACCCTTACCTGACACTGCTGGTGCCTTGCCCTTGTTGGAGTGTCCTGGTGACTTGCCATTAGGTTTGCCAGCTCTTTTGAAACTGACAGCCTTATTGACCATGAGAACCTCAGGGGTTTTGCCCTTGAGGTCTTTCTCTGCTGTCACCAACATTCCATGAAGTTCCTTGATGGTCTTTTCCATATTATAGAGATTGTAATTTGTGATCACATCTCCATAAGCCTTTGGAAGCGACATCAGGACTATGTCTGATTTCAGCTGCTCTGTGAACTTATGACCTAGACTGGCCAAGCGATCAAAGAGCCGCTTCATCTTAAGGACATGTGGGCTAGCTGTCTCTCCAGCGTTGAGTCTGCAATAGAATACTTCCCTAAGAGTGTCGTATCTTTCGACACGGGCATTCTTTTGGTAGTATATCTTGATTTCCTCCATCATCTCCTGGGGTTCTCCCATGAGATGCATGAACTGGTCCTGGGTCTTATTTTCCATGGACCCGACCATGAGGATGCCAACGTCTTGTCGATTGCTTTTGTATTTCTCAAAAGCATTCTTATCGGCATCGCTGGCATCATCAGCAGGCTCTACTAAAGGCTTGTCTGTAAGGATATACTCCTGTCTGTCATACTGAAGTGCAAGCTTCAAGTTCCTCTCCCATTGCAGGAAGTTGGTCCCAGTCAGCCTGTTATTCGATAGAAGAGACTTTAAGGCTTCACTGCCAGAACGTGTTGCTTTGGGTAGCGAACTTGCCATCTAATCTATACATGAAAACAAACTCGATCAGATTCTTAATTAAGTTGAATTAAGAGACACTTGACTATGAACATTACTGATTCTTGTGTCTGAATCTGAACCAAGATCTCCGCATCTTCAAAACTAAAGTGAGTTAATCTCATCGCCCCAGTTTTGGACATTGGAGTAGGACAGTCCAGTCCTTTCACAATTCCATGTGATTCTTGGCTAGGGCTTATACATTGTGTGTATACGGCATTGCCCTATATCTGATACCCTGGCTCAGATCATCTGAGAATCGCAGACAAGTCAACCAATTTTCAACGCATGGTCCAATCTGCATGACTACTACGCTAATGCGCACGCACCCATGCAAACAGGCCCATCTTCTATTAGAACCCATTCTCATGGATTCACGTTAATCGTGTCTACCCATGAGTCCGAGAACTAATCGAAGTGATGAAAAGTGGGCGGTATCTAGCTTGACTTGAAATTATTTCCCTTTTAAATGTTCATTATCACTGATCATATATTGATCTTAATATGAACTTACCATCTACAAATCCATGTAGAGATAATTTCAATTCTGGTTTACATGTGCGTGATTGACTAATTATTATTAATCTTTACACATGTGGGTGATGATCTAATTAATCATTAACTTATGAAAATTAAATCACACATTCATCCATACATTCATAAACATAAATGTAAATTTGCTTTAGCTAGCCCGCTAACCCTACTGGAATAAACTAGAACCTATACTAGGTCTTGTCTTTCCTCATTCTCCTGGACTCCCACTGGCTCCATGCCTCCTCGGGATTTCCGTCCTTCTCTTCGGTTCTTCTTGTCTTGGGACTTTGTAATTACATTTAATTTAAATAAAATAAATGATGTGACACGCAGGTCACTAATAAATTACAACCCATAAGCAACTCGCAGGTTGCAAACAAAAATTAAATCCTAAATTCGGGCTAACTTAGCAATCATGTTGCAAACACCGTGTTATCAAACAATCATGTTATCAAACAAGCATGTTATCAAGCAAGCATATTAATTCCAATTTTATCTTGATTTAAATCATAAAATACGGTTTATTTAAACCGTTTCTTAAACCGGTTAATTTCTAAATTAAATCGGTTCACGCGCTGGTTTATCGAAACCGAACCGGTCTGAAATTTTAATTAATAATTGCTGAAAAAATTCTTGATTTTTTCTGGGTCGGATCTGACCCAAATCCATCTGGTTTGGCCGAACAAAAATTGACCCGAGGGCCAATTTTGGTTTGGCCGAAACCCTAGCCGCCAAGCTAGCCGCGCTGTGGCCGACCAGCCCGTGAGGGCCGGCCGTGGCGGGCTGCCTGGCCAGAACCGGCCGGGCCGATGCCTTTCCCTGGCCGGAGCCGAGAGGCTCGGCCAGATCTGCCATGGGCAGATCTCGTCGGCCTTCCCGGCTGGCCGATCGGCCCGTGGTTTGGCCAGGGTTAGCCTTTCGGCTAGCCTCGGCCTTCCACGGGACTCGATCCCGATCTTGCTCGATCAAAATAATATTTTCAGCAACATTAAATAAAATTCCAGCAATTAATTCATCAACCAAAATAATAAAGTTTGCAATTTTCCAATTCACAATACCGAATTAAATTGCAAAAATTAAATCTAGCCTATCATGCTCGAATACAAAATCATGCATAACCTGCCTCTGATACCACTGAAGGAATTCTTTGAGGGTTCCAGACAATTAATTTCATGCCCATACAAGAAATTAACCTCAAAGTTCCATGATTAAATACGGATCTTGCATGTTCATGAATTGATCATGAGATCTAGACTAGATTAAAATTAAGTATTACCTTGAATCAAAATCTCCTTGTTACTAAATAGTATTTAGTAACCTCTAAAGATCGTCCACACAGGAAGAGCAATCCAAAGGATACTTGCAACGAACCTTGCTAGAAGATTGAAGCAAGCAAAACGGACGGAGCACGGGGAGGGGAGGGGGCCGGCCGAATCTTGACAGGGAGAGAGAGAGAAGACGGCTAGGGTTTGTAAAATAATTGCTTAATTTTCAGATCTGAAAATTTCCCTTTTATAGACCTTAATCGGGCTTTTAATTAATTAAAGGCCTTAATGGGCTTAAAGCCCAAAGCTTTTAATTAACTGTGTAGAGAAGTCCATTCTGGCTAGGCCCAGTTTAGCTAATTTAATTAAATCTACTTAATTAGATTATAATTAATTAGTCTTGCTAAACCGTTCTTGATTCCGGTTTAATCCTAAACCGAAATCGGTCTAAACCGGTTTAATTTAAAAGCGGATTTTGTCTCTCTCATGATTCCTCCATATGAATCCATCCGTTTTACTCAACCTAAAGTGTGTGACCCTCTAGGCTCACGACATGTCGGCGAACTGGTAAAATTACCATTTTACCCTTTCCATCATGAGTGGCCTCTAGCAAGACATCATGATTACCCAACGCTTGTGATTATCGAGATTTCGACTTAACCTTGTCGTACATGAATCTATCCTTTTATCCTCTTGATATCTTTGACAACCACAAGGCATAGACAAGTCATCCTCATTTTATTGTCCTGTTTCTTGATTCTGAGTTAACTAAATTATAACTGATACTACGTATCGTCTCCATGGCCATGCTTTTGTATTTCATTTGTACTCATCAAGTGGCCTAAACTGATATCTGCTCATAAGTCCGCATGAGGGATAAATCCTTCAGGGATCTATCTAGTCAACTTATGTAACTTGTGATCGAGCCAATCACAACCGTTATTGTAACCCTTTTACAGGAGACGTTAGACTGAGTCAAACTCGTCACTCATTACATATTGACCTCAATGGTCCTTCGGTCTGAGGATGTGATTTCATGATCCGACATATGAGTATGTTCATGACTGTGTCTATGTAACATACTCATGTTTCGGGTCGTCCTATATCACCCCTGACTGGTGATACTATGACCTAACTCTGGCCCCCTTCTGGCCATGATCAGTAGAGCGTGATCATTTAGAGTTAGCCTCATACCGATCGCTTCTTATGAAGCTATTATGATCGGGGACTGCTTAAGTAAGATTTTATCTGATCTGTAGATCTACTATTATGTGTTGACACATCAATGATACAAATCAAATCATACTTAAGATATTACTACAACACTTAGTAATATGAATGCTCATTTTTATTCAACGAATAATATTTATTACAAGATTAGATTGAAAATACATTGTGCTAGGGCACAAATCCCAACAGTCTCCCACTTGCCCTAGACCCAATTGGTATTCCATACTAAACCCATTCCCCTCACATGTTCCTTATGCTTAGGATGCGCTAGCGCCTTAGTTAAGGAGTCAGGTAGATTATCATGCGTTATAACGTAGATTATCTCTACTTCACCTTTATCAATCATCTCTCTGATGATGTGGCACTTTCTTTCGACGTGCTTGGTCCTGTTGTGAAAATGGGCTCTTTAGCAAGTGTTGCGGCCCCCGTGTTGTCACAACATAAGTTCCCGGGATCAGACGTTAGCGGCAGTACATCTAATCCACTCAAGAAGCTCCTGACCCACATCGTTCTATCCCGCCATACACTAAGAAGGCATCCTTTGTTCTCCTCAGATGCTTGAGGATACACTTGACGGCAGTCCAGTGATCTTGGCCTGGGTTAGACTGAAATCTGCTGGCACAGCTGAGGGTTAACGATACGTCAGGCCTCGTACAGATCATGGCATACAAGATGGATCCCACTGCCGAGGCATACGAGATTCCATTCATTTTCTTAAGCTCAGCAGGTGTTTTAGGACACTGTTTCTTGCTTAGCTTAATGCCATGTCTTACCGGGAGGTTCCCTTTCTTAGAGTCAAGCATCGAGAATCTTCTCAACACCTTATCTATATAGGTGCTCTGACTTAGACCTAATATTCTCTTGGATCGATCTCTGTAGATCCTGATCCTCAGAATGTAAGCGGCCTCTCCTAAGTCCTTCATGGAAAAACACTTCCCTAACCAAGCTTTGGTCTCAAGCAAGGTTGGGACATTATTTCCCATGATTAGTAAATCATCGACATACAGCACCAGGAACACTATGTTACTCCCACTGCTCTTCTTGTAGATACAAGGTTCATCTGGATTTCTGATGAACCCAAACTCTTTTACGGCTTCGTCGAAGCGTAAGTTCCAACTCCTGGAAGCTTGCTTCAATCCATAAATGGATCGTTGCAGCTTACACACCTTTTCGGGATGTTTAGGGTCGACAAAACCTTCTGGCTGGGTCATATAGACATCCTCCTGCAAATTCCCGTTAAGGAATGCGGTTTTGACGTCCATTTGCCATATCTCGTAATCGAAATATGCTGCAATGGCTAACATCATCCGAATTGACTTAATCATAGCTACTGGCGAAAAAGTCTCATCATAGTCCATACCTTGGATTTGACGATAACCTTTAGCAACCAATCTTGCTTTGTAAGTCTGAGGCTTTCCGTCCATATCTGTCTTTAACTTAAATATCCACTTGCAACCTATGGGTTTTATCCCAGGTGTGCTGTCTACTAAGTTCCAGACCTGATTGTCTTTCATGGACTTCATTTCCTCATCCATGGCATTCTGCCATTCTTTTGAGTTGGGACTGGCTAAGGCTTGCTGAACTGTTGCGGGATCATCCTGATCTACAACTATCAAGTCATTACCCTCTGTGGCTAAGAAGCCATATCTGACTGGGTTTTGACGAGATCATTCAGACCTCCTTGGTCCTACAGGAGTTTCTGTTGGAATAGGACTTGGATCATTTACCTCATTGGGTACCTCTACAATATCTGCTGGTTGTTCTGTGTTTTCTCGAATTTCTTCAAGAAGCACAGGACTCCCACTGGGTTTCTTGGATAAGAATTCTCTTTCCAAGAAAACCCCACGTCGAGCAACAAAGACTTTGTTTTCCTCGGGTTTGTAGAAGTAGTACCCCATGGTTCCTTTGGGGTACCCTACAAAGACACACTTATCTGCCTTGGGTTCGAGTTTATCACCAAGCAACCGCTTGACGTAAACATCGCACCCCCAGATCTTGAGGAAAGACAACTTGGGAGCTTTCCCTTGCCATGCCTCAAATGTAGTGGTCTCCACTGCCTTTGTAGGTACTCGATTTAATATGAATGCGGCTGTTTCTAGGGCATGGCCCCAGAAAGATGCTGGAAGGTCGGCGTGACTCATCATGGAACGAACCATGTCTAGCAGGGTTCTGTTCCTCCGTTCGGAAACACAATATCATGGCATACATTATGGACCCTATTGCTAAAGCATAGGGGATCTCATTCATTCTTTTTAGTTCTTCAGGTGTCTCGGCACACTGACTCTTACTAAGGTTTATGCCAAGACACATGGGTAGCAGTCCCTTCTTGAAATTTTGCATTGAGAATCTTCTCAACACTTTGTCTATATAAGTGCTCTGATTTAAGCCCAAGACCCGCTTGGCACGATCTCTATATATCTTGATCCCCAAGATATAAGAAGCCTCGCCTAAGTCCTTCATTACAAAACACTCATCTAACCAAGCCTTTGTCAAAAGCAAGGTAGGGACGTCGTTTCCAATGAGTAATATGTCATCGACATAGAGCACCAAAAAGACTACTTTACTCCCATCTGCCTTTTTATCCACGCAATGTTCATCACCGTTCTTGATGAAGCCAAACTGTTTCACAACTCCGAGATGCTTGCTTCAAACCGTAAATTGATTTGAGCAACTTACAAATCTTTGCCTTATTATTTGGATCCTCAAAACCCTCAGGATGTGACATATAAACGTCCTCAGCTAACCTCCCACTAAGGAAAGCGGTTTTGACATCCATTTTCCATATCTCATAATCATGATAAGCTGTTATGGCAAGTAGAATGTGAATAGATTTGACCATAGCTACTGGAGAAAAAGTTTCCTCATAGTCAATTCTGTGGACTTGTCTATAACCTTTTGCTACCAGCCGTGCTTTATAGGTCTGAGGTTTACCATCCATGTCTATCTTTATTTTAAAGACCCATTTACACCCAATGACTTTTACGCCAAGGGTTTGATCTACCAAGTCCCACACTTGATTATCTGACATGGATTGCATTTCTTCCCTCATGGCATCCAGCCATTTCTCAGAGTCTGTTCCGTCCATGGCCTCTCGAAAGGTAGCTAGATCATTGTCCACTAACACCAATTCATCACCTCCAGTTACAAGAAAACCGTATCTGATAGGTGCATGACTGGTCCTTTCAAACCGCCTTGGACCGTCCTCAATAACTGCAGCTATTGGTTCTTGCTCAACGACCACTTCTGGCTCTACTTCTTCTAAGGGGCTGTCCAGTGGTTCTTGAGTGACAATCTCATCTAGAACTTCATCAAGATAAATAGTCCTCCCACTGACTATCTTGGAAATAAATTCATTTTCCAAGAATATCCCACTTCGGGCGATGAATACTTTGTTCTCGCTCGGTTTATAGAAGTAGTATCCCTTTGTTTCTTTGGGATATTCGACGAAAGTGCAGTTATCTGACCTTGGTTCGAGCTTGGGTGCAAGCAACCGTTTTAAAAAAGCCTTGCAACCCCAGATTTTCAGGAAAGACAAAACGGGTTTCCCGTACCATTTCTCGAATGATGTCCCTTCTACTGCTTTCGACGGAGCCCTATTTATTATGAACGCGGCTCTTTGTAGAGCGTAACCCCAGAAGGAGATCGGGAGATCAGTGTGACTTAACATCGATCGAACCATATCCAACAATGTTCGATTCCTACGCTCGAACACACCATTAAGTTGTGGTTTTCCTGGCGGAGTCCACTAATATAGTGTTCCACATTCTGTAAGATGACTAAGAAACTCTTCGGATAAGTATTCTCCACCTCGATCAGAACGGAGTGCCTTAATACTTTTTTCGAGTTGGTTTTCTACTTCAGTCCTAAACTCTTTGAATTTATCAAAAGCTTCGGACTTATGTCTCATGAGATAGACATAACGATATCTACTGAAATCATCAGTAAATGTGATAAAGTAGCCTAAATCATCCGATTCTAAAGTGTAGAATCTTTAAACCAAGATCCCTAATTTGTCAATTGAAATACGCTAAGGCGCACCGCTCCAATTGACCCATTTGGGTAGGACGCCCATCCAATTACAACCTGTGTAATTCTTGGTCAGGGTATGTGCAAAAGCACACGGCTTACCCTTCTGATGCCCCAGCTCGAACTCTGGCCGTGAATCGTGGTCGAGTCAACCAACCTTTACATATGCATTAGTTTTGTGCAAATGATCCGCTAAGGCGCACGACATCCCACAAGATTGACCATTCCATATAAAACCCATTCTATCGGTCCTCCGCTAAGGCGCACGACACCGAGAGAATGTTTCTACATGGGTGTGAATTTGGGTGGCATCTCACATAACTCAAGCTAAGGCGCACGACACCGCTTAAAAAATGCAAATAAATAAAACCGGATTTTAATCTTTGCATGTAAGGTGATGGCTTTTAATCTCATAAGCTTAGCATGCTAGCATACAAACTACCATCTAATAATTCAAACATGCATTTAAAGCGTTTAAATATACATTAATAGCCTATTCTATCGCTAAGAGTCTACGAAACATAAACTCTTCTCTTCTTCCCCATTCGGGCTCCCACTAGCTCTTGGACTTCCTCCAAGACCGTCATTATGCTTGATTTTCCAACCTTCTTGTCTTTGAGTAGAAATTACACTTAATACTCGGTTCGTAGACATGATAAAATTTATTATACTTTTAAGGGCTCGAATGAAAAAATAATTACACGCTAACACTAACGGTGTGCAAACCGTGAAATCGATAAAATTCTAATGGGCTACTAATGCATCATACATTTCATCACATCATCCAACATATTATCACACAAACATGTCATCAAATAATATGCAATATTCCGGTTTTAATTTTGCCAAGTTGCTTGGTCGGGTTTATCGAAACTAGACCTTTTCGAAAAACGGTTTATCGAAACCGATCCAATTTGAAAGTTTTTGAAATATTGGATAGCGGGTTCGTGCCATGGATCAAAACACCGTGCAAAAACCGTGTTTGGCCCAAAGCCCAATGGGCCGAGCCCAAGCCCACGGCCCGATTTGGGCTTTGGAAAGCCCAAACCCGGCTTGCCTCCACTCTCGGCCTCGGCCAAGAGTGGGGACGGCACCGGTCACCGCCGGCCTCCCCCGGCCTCTGGTGACCTCCGTCCGGTATCTCCAATTCGGCTCACCGAGAGTCCCGTCTTGGACCCGACAAATCCATTAAAATTCCGAAAAATTCCAAATTCAATATATTTTCCAAAAATAATAGATTTCACGCAATTAACCCAAAAAACCTTAAAATCATGCTATCAACAAATATGGCATGTAAATCATTATAAAACCGAAACAAGTTCAACAAAACGAAGATTAAGAGGGTTAACCACCCTCTGATACCACTGTAGGGATTTGGAGCGTTCAAGATCATCGAGATAGCAGAAGCATAAACGTTAAGAACTTCAAAAACTGTCCAAGAACATGAACCATTAAATCTCAAGGCAAAATCTATTCCACAAGAATTTACCTTTTAGTCTTTGTTGAATCAAGAAAGAAGAACTAGATGATCTTCTTATCTAGAGCAAGTCCACACCAAGAGAATGATCCTTATGATCCTACACACTTAGCCTACTAGAACTAATGTGTGAAGAACAAGAGAGCAAAGAGAGGAGAGGGAGTTGGGTGGCCGGCCAAAGGTGAGAGAGTTATGAGAGTGTGTGAATTATTTTCCCTTTTGTCTACTTTATCAACTCATAAGGCATGGTTGATTAAAGTAACAAATGATGAAAGCATGGGTTATAGGCAAATCATCACCTAATCCTCTTAAATCACTCTCTTCTTAACCAACAACACCAACTAAGCATGGTGTGTGTGGCCCCCACTCTTGGACCCATCAATGTGGCCGGCCATAAAGGCTTATTGGGCCTTGTTTGGGCCTTTGTTGAGCCGGCATGGTGACATGATGGGCCGAGCCCAATAGGCTCGCCCATGCGGTCGCGTGCCGTGTCCAAAATATATCCGACCCTTTTGTTGTCACTTATTAATCAAAGTCCGACGCGACATCGACGAAAAAACTCAATTTTCTCGATTCGCTAATCATTCTCACAAAACCGAGCCCATGGCCTAAAACCCTCAGTTTTGGCCATGTCTTGCTCCTCAAGTAACGTCAATGTTTCTTTGTCTCAAGTTATGCATCTTGTATTTCTGTGACCCTCCAGGCTCATGCCACCGTTGGCAGATCGGCGCAAGAGATCTCTCTTGCCCGATCCATCATAAGTGGTCTCTAGTAAGACGTTATGATTACCCAAGGTGCATGATGATCGATGATTCAATTTAACCTTGTGCGTACAAGTCGTTATCCTATTATCTCTAGACATCCCGATTGATCACAAGGCATAGAGTCGTCATCCTTGTTTAATCAATCACTGTTACTTGATATGTGAGACGACTGAGAACTGATAACCTGTATCACTGGCATGGCCATGCTCTTTCTCTCAGTCACTCTCGATAAAGCGGCCTAAACGGATATCTTTCCCATACCGTAGTACGAGGGATAAATCACTCAGCCGTCTTTCGTGTCACTCATGCAATCCGGTCCGCCACCCAATCATGCTCGTTATTGCAATCTTGTTACGGAAAACGTTAGGCGCAAGTTAAAGCCGTACGTCGATCGCGTAGCGATCACAAAGACTCCTTGGTCTAAGGATATCGTGACAAGCTATCACATTTGAATATGTTCATGGCTTAATCTATGAAACACTATTCAAAGCGGGTCGTCCGATATCAATCACCTCATGATATCTATGATATGATTCCGGGATCCCACGTCCCTATGATAAGCAGAACTACATCATTGAGAACCATCCTCATACTGGTCGCTTTGATTGAAGCGTATATTGACTAAGGACTCGTTAAGTGTGATCCGTACAGATTTATGGTTCTACTACTTTAATGATCATAAATCAGATCATGCTTAACATATTACTTCAACACATAAGTAATACAAAGCCGTTTTATTTATTACAAACGATGATTAATATACATATACATTTATAGATTACTAACAATTGGACTAGGGCACAAAAATGCTATCATAAAGATCGTCCACACAGGAAGAGCAATCCGGGGATACTCACAACGATCCTTACTAGAAACTCGAAGCAAACAAAACGGACGGAGAGATGGAGGGGTTGGCCGGTCGGCTAGAGAGAGAGAGAGAGAGGAGAGTAGCTAGGGTTTTTGGAAAATCAAATTCCTTAATTTTCTGATCTGAAAATTTCCCTTTTATAACTCTTGTTATGCAATAATTAATTAATGGCCTTAATGGGCTTAAAGCCCAAAAATTTTAATTAATTATGGAGTGAAGCCCATTATGTCTTAGCTAAATTAATTAAATTTATTTAATTAGATTATAATTAATTGGTCAAGCTAAACCGTTATAGATTTCCGGTTTAATCCAAAACCGGATTTTGTCTCTCTCATGATTCCTCTATATGATTCCATCTGTTTTACTCAACCTTTAGTGTGTGACCCTCTAGGCTCACGACACGTCGGTGGACTGGTAAAATTACCATTTTACCCTTTCCATCATGAGTGGCCTCTAGCAAGACATCAATTGTACTCATCAAGTGGCCTAAATAGATATCTGCTCATACGAACGAAGTGCCTTTATACTTTTAAAAGCTAGTTTAGTACTTCATTCTGGAGTTCTTTGAATTTATCAAAGAACTCCAACTTATGTCTCATTAAATAGACATACCCATACCTACTGAAATCATCGGTAAAGGTTATGAAGTATCTGAAACCTCTACTGGCTTGTGTGCTCATGGGTCCACATACGTCTGAATGTATTAGGCCCAGGAGATCACCGCCCTTTCACCTAAGCCGCCAAAAATGCGCCTTTGTCATCTTTCCCATAATGCAAGATTCACATCTTTCGATTGGTGTGAATTCAAACGGACTTAATAAACCACACTTTTGAAGTGTCGAGACGCATTTCTCGCCTATGTGGCCTAGAAGACAGTGCCACATCACTGTCTGGTTTAAGTCATCCGACTTCAACCCCTTATTTACGTTATAGTTTGAACTGTAGTTAGAGTTATCGACATTTAAAATGTATAATCCACCAACTATAGATGCAGTGCCATAAAAATACTATTTCTTGATAAAGTAAATAAACAATTGTCTATGGTAAATACAAAACCAAGTTTGTCCAAACTGGACACTGAAATAATATTCCTACTAAAAGTAGGTACATATAAGATATCGGCCAAAACTAAAATAAGCCTGTGGGCATCGTAAGACTAACAGAATCGACAGCCGTCATTGAGACCGAACTGTTGTCTCCGACTCTCATATCTCGTTTGCCTTTCCCAAGGAGATTCTTACTTTCCGGATCCTGCAGATTAACGCAAATGTGAGTTTCTGCTCCGGTATCAACTACCCATGTATCTGAGAAAGTAACGTTGAGATTATACTCAACAACGTAAATACCTGATCCAGGTCCTGAAGGATGTCCTCCCTTCTGCAAGCTCTTCACATAGTCCTTGTGCTGCCTGCAATCCTTCTTCCAATGACCTGGCTGCTGGCAGTAATAACAGACTACACCACTGAGGTCGAAGTATTCCCTTCGGTTCTAGGAACCGCTTGGATTTTCGGACCTCTAGGTACCCTTATTTGCCCAGCTAGGTGCATTGGCGTCTTAGCCTTACCGCCACTGCTGGTGCGTTCCCCTTGTTGGAATGTCCTGGTGACTTGCCAGTTGGTTTATCAGCTCTTTTGAAGTTGACATCCTTATTGACCATCAGAATCTCAGGGGTCTTGCCCTTGAGATTTTTCTCTCCTGTCACCAACATCCCATGCAGTTCCTTGATAGTCTTTTCCATATTATGGAGATTGTAACTTGTGATCACATCTCCATAAACCTTTGGAAGCAACATTAGGACCATGTCTGATTTCAGCTGCTCTGTGAAGCTGTGACTTAGACTGGCCAAGCGATCAAAGAGCCGGTTCAACTTGAGGACATGTGGGCTCATTGCTTCACCAGCGTTCAACCTGCTGTAGAACAACTCCCTAAGAGTGTCGTATCTTTCCACACGAGCATTCTTCTGGTAGTATACTTTGATCTCCTCCATCATCTCTTGTGGATTGTCCATGAGATGCATGAACTGGTCCTAGGTGTCATTTTCCATGGACCCGACCATGAGGATGCCAACATCTTGTCGATCGCTTATGTACTTGTCATAAGCGTTCTTATCGGCCTCGCTGGCATCATCTGCAGGCGCTTTTATTGGCTTATCCGTCAGGATATACTCTTGTCTGTCATACTGAAGGGCAAGCTTCAGGTTCCTCTCCTAAACCAGGAAGTTGGTCCCTGACAGGCTGTCATTCGACAGAAGAGACTTTAATGCTTCACTGCCAGAACGTGTTTATTTGGGTTGCGATGGTGCCATTAGTCTACACATGAAAATAAATTCAATCAGATTCTTAATTAAGTTGAAGTGAGAGATACTTGAGTATGAACATTTCTGATTCTAATATCTGAATCTAAACCAAGATCTTTGCATACCCAAAACTGAAGTGAGTTAATCTCATCGCCTCAGTTTTGGACATTGGAGTAGGACAGTCAAATCCTTTCTCAAAACCATGTGATTCTTGGCTAGGGCTTATACATTGTATGTATACGACATTGCCCTATATCTGATACCCTAGCTCAGATCATCTGCGAATCGCAGCCAAGTCAACCACCTTTCAACGCATGATCTAATCTGCATGGTCACTACGCTATTGCGCACGCATCCATGCAAGATTGTCCATCTTCTATACGAACAAATTCCCATGGATCCACATTAATCGTATCCACCCATGGGTTTGTGAACTAATCGAAGTGATGAAAAGTGGGCGGTAAGCAGCTTGACTTGAAATTACTTGCAATTTTAAAAGTCCATTCTCACTGATCATTACTTGATCTTAACTTGAAATTATCTTCTACAAATCTATGTAGAGATATTTTCATTTCGGTTTACATGTTCGTGATTAACTCATTATTATTAACCTTTACACATGTGAGTGATGATCTAATTAACATGAACTCATGAAAATTAAATCACACATTCAACCATACATTTATAAACATAAACGTAAGCTTGCTTTAGCTAGCCCGCTAACCCTATTGGAATAAATTAAAACCTATACTAGGTCTTGTCTTTCCTCATTCTCCTGAACTCCCACTGGCTCCATGCCTCCTCAAGATTACCGTCCTTCTCTTCGGTCCTTCTCGTCTTGGAACTTCGTAATTAATTTTAATTTAAATAAAATAAATGTCGTGACAAGCAGGTCACAATTAAATTACAATCCAAAAGCAACTCGCAGGTTGCAAACCGAAATTAAATTCTAAATTTGGGCTAACTTAGCAATCATGTTGCAAAGACCGTGTTATCAAACAATCATGTTTTCAAACAAGCATGTTATCAAGAAAGAATATTAATTCAAATTTTATCTTGATATAAATCATAAAATTCGGTTTAACAAAACCGTTATCTTGAACCGGTTAATTTCTGAATTAAATCGGTTCACGCTTTGGTTTATCGAAACCGAACCGGTCTGAAATTTTAATTAATTCTTGCTTAAAGTTCTGGATTTTTCTAGGTCGGTTTGAACCGAAGCCTTTCCGGTTTGATCGAACCAAAATTGACCCGAGGGCCAATTTTGGGTTCGGCAAAACCCTAGCCGCCAGGTCTGACCGCGCCGTGACCGACCATCCCGTGGGGGCTGGCCGTGGCGGGCCGCCTGGCCGATCAGGCCGTGGCCTTCCCCTGGCCGGAGCCGAGGGACTCGGCCGGATCTGGTCGGCTTCCTCGTTCCGGCCGATCGGCCCGTGGCGCGGCTGGGGTTAGCCTCTCGGCTAGCCTCGGCCTCCCGCGGGTCTCGATCCCGATCTCACTGGATCAATTTTAATTTTCAGAAATAATACAAAAAATCCAACAATTAATTCTTTAACCAAAAACATAGAATTTGCAATTTTAAATTTACAATACCGAAATAAATAGCAAAATTAAATCTAGCCTATCATGCTCGAATACAAAATCATGCTGAACCAGGCTCTGATACCACTGAAGTAATTATTTGAGGGTTCCAATCAATTATTTTCATACCCATACAAGAAATTAACATAAAATATCCATGTTTAATAAGGATATTACATGATCACCCTGATCACAAGATCTAGTCTAGAATAAAACTTGAATATTCCCTTTGATTCAAAATCTCTTTGTTATTAAATATGATTTAATAACCTCTAAAGATCGTCCACACAGGAAGAGCAATCCGGGGATACTCACAACGATCCTTACTAGAAGATCGAAGCAATCAAAACGGACGGAGAGAGAGAGGGGGTGGCCGGTCGGCTAGAGAGAGAGAGAGAGAGAGAGGAGAGTAGCTAGGGTTTTTGGAAACTAAAATTCCTTAATTTTCAGATCTGAAAATTTCCCTTTCATAACCCTCTTTAGGCAATAATTAATTAAAGGCCTTCATGGGCTTAAAGACCAAAGCTTTTAATTAATTATGTTGAGAAGCCCATTCTGGCATATCCTAATCTGGCCCTCAACTTGACTGGTCTGCAAAACTGAAAAGGTAAATAATTTTCTTACACGTTTTCGGGGTAGAAACATGAGATCTAGGTTTGTAAAGATCCGATGGCTGTTTCGGGGGATATTAAATTTAAATTTTCCGCTGCGTAATTTTTTTTTGAATCCTCCGAAACCCAACAGTGGTATCAGAGCGGTTCTAGCCTTCGGTCTTGTATTTTTGCATGATTTTGGTGTTTTCGGTATTGATTTTTGCCTTATTACTTTTCAGATTTTTAATTTCGGTTTTTTGGACTTAGATCTGTATAAAAACTGATTTTTTATGAAAAATAATAGATCTGAAAATTTTCAGAATTTTTGGATTTTTCGAGTAACCGGATTGGGGCTCTCGGGCCTGCCGGACCGGTGACCGGACGGGCGGCGCCGGCCATGGCCGTGGCTGCGGGTCAGCCAGGGGGCCATGGCCACCCCGTCCCCACCATGGCCTAGCGTGGCGGTTCGGTGGAGGAGGTGGCGGCGGCTAGGGTTTCCCAAACCCTAGCCGTGGTCGTTTAGGATTTTGGCCCTAATTGGCTTCAACCCATTGGGCCCTAGCCCATTAGGGTTTTGTGTTGTGATCCGAGATCGTGGCGGCAAACCCTAAATTATGTACATCCAAATTATTTTAGAATTTTTCAGATTTAATCGGTTTCGATAAACCGTTTTTAAAACCGGTCCAATTTCGATAAATTTGATCAAAACGTAGGAAAGATTAAAACCAGTTAATATTCATATTGATTGATAACATGCTTGTGTGATAACATTTTAATTGAATGATAACATGATTTGTGTGGTACAAGTTAAAGCCCTAGACCGTTCGAATTAATTAGGTTAATTTTGCGGTCTGCGAACCGCTGTTTAAATGTTGTAATTAATTTTGCGGTCTGCGTAGCCGTTATAAATTTCAATTTTCTTATTTAAATTTCTGGTCTGCGAACCGTGTACATCTTGTAATTGGATCAAGAAGAATGGTGAACCTGAAAGGCGGCTTATGGTGTATGGAGATTCAACCGGAGTTGAAGATGTCCGGAGCCAGTGGGTGTCCCCAATTAAAGGTGGTCTAGAAGAACCGGAAGACATAGTCTTTAGGGTTTTTCAATTTCTTGGTTTAAATACTAGGAATGGGCTTTAGTTTTGTACATTTATTTCTGCTTTATATGTATACTAGATATGCATGAGTAGAAATTTATGAATGGATGTTTCGTACATTCAAAATGTATGCTAGAGCATCACCAACATGTGAAGGATTAAAATCAGAATTAGTCAGACTTTGAAGTAATATGTAATTGAAGCATCATGTACTTGATGTTATCAAATGAAGGAAATTAATCACAACTGATTCACAATTAATCAAGTCATGTGAGATACCATCCAAATCTCAACACTCAGACTAGCTCCCAGCCCCGTGGATGGGTGCGCCTCCGCGTAGCATTCATTGGGACGCGGGCTATATGAGATGGTTAGTCGTATATGGGTGCGTGCGCCTCCACGTAGTATCCACATATGGACTAATCATAGTTGAATTTGGTTGACTTGACTACGATTGTCAGCTGGGGTTGACCTAGGGTATCAGATAGGGAATGCCGTGTACATTTATGTACAATCCCTAGCCAAGAGTTACAGTAGTTGTAACTGGACTGGATGTCCTACCTACATAGCTCGATTGGAGCAGTGAGGCTCTGTTCACTTCAATCGACTAAATCAGGGATCTTGGTTTAGATTTTAAGTAAAGAATCGAATGGTTGTGATTTAATTTATGATCTCCAACTTTAATTTAAAATTGATTAAATTTACTTTCTGTGTAGATTCTAAATGGCAAACGCGACAAATAGCTCATTGAGACCCTTGCTTGAGAAGGACAAACTCAATGGAGTGAATTTTCTGGACTGGGTCAGAAATTTAAGAATTGTACTCAAACATGAGCGCACGGAATATGTCCTTGACAATGCAATCCCTGTGGAACCAATGACAGGCTCAACAAGGGCCGTTCGAGATGCCTATTATAAGCATCTGAGCGACTCCATTGATGTAGCCTGCATAATGCTGGGCTGGAGGGAGAGTAATCTCCAGAAGCAGTTCATGGAACTCTCTGACAAACCTTTTGAGATGATGAATCAAATAAAGGAGATGTTTAAAGAGAAGGCGAGGATAGAAAGGTATAACACCTTGAAGGATCTTCATGCCTGCAAAATGGCTGCATGTAGTTCTGTGAGTCCACATGTCCTTAGGATGAAGGGATACCTCGATCACCTAACAAGGATATGCCTTGAGTTAGGGAAACAGGTGTCGGCAGACATAGTTCTGCAATCCCTTCCTCTTGCATATGATGGTTTCATTATGAACTATAATATGCATAATATGGACAAGACCATTTCAGAGTTACATGGGATGCTTGTAACTGCTGAGAAGAGCATCAAGAACCAAACCAAGGATATTCTTATGGTCAGAAAGGGGACCAACTTCAAGAAGTCTGGTGTGGCATCTGCGTCTTCCAAAATAAAGGCTTCAGCGCACTTGGCTGGCAAGATGAGGGTGCATGTTGTTCCTAACCCTCCCCAAGCCCCTAAAGGCAAAGGGAAGGCTAAGGAAAGGATAGCTGCATGCTTCTATTGCCAAGAAGTTGGGCATTGGAAGAAGGAATGCAAGAAGTACCAGGATGACCAGCGGAAGGGTGGTGGGCCCACGCCTTCATGTATTTTTATTTATAGAAATTAATCTTTCTACTTCAAATTCTTGGGTACTAGATACCGGAGCAGAATCTCACATATGTACGAATGTGCAGGTGCTAAGAAGTAGAAGAGATTTGGGCCAAGGCGAAGTGGACCTGAGAGTTGGCAACGAAATCAGTGTTGCTGCAACTGCTGTGGGATCCATTAGTTTTGATTTGCCCAGTGAGCTTATACTTTCATTATCAGAATTTTTCTGTGTATTTACTTTCAGTAGGAATATTATTTCAATTTCTCTACTAGACAAAGATGGTTTTAATTTTTCAATAAAGAATGGAGATTTTCAGATTTATCGAAATAATAAGTATTATGGAAGTGCAAGTATGGTTAGAGGTTTATATGTATTGAATACTGATAACTCTAATTCAAGCTCAATCTATAATGTTAATACAAAACGGTTTAAGTCCGATGACTTAAATCAAACTCTTATCTGGCATTGTCGCCTTGGCCACATCAGTAAGAAGCGGATATCAACACTGCACAAGTGTGGAATTTTAAGTCCATTCGAATTTAATTCGATTGATAGATGCAAGGCTTGTTTGATGGGCAAGATGACAAAGGCACCCTTCACAGGTAAAGGTGATAGGGTAAGTGACTTATTGGGTCTAATACACACTGATGTGTGTGGACCAATGAGCACTTATGCCAGGAGGGGGTTTGGATACTTCATCACATTTACTGACGATTTCAGTAGATATGGTTATGTCTACTTAATGAGACATAAATCCGAAGCCTTTGATAAATTCAAAGAACTTCGGAATGAAGTACAAAACCAACTCGAGAAAAGTATCAAAGCACTTCATTCAGATCGAGGTGGTGAATACTTATCCGAAGAGTTCGCTGACCATTTGAGTGATTGGGGAATCGTGTTAGAATGGACTCCGCCAGGAACGCCACAACTAAATGGTGTGTCCGAACGGAGAAATCGAACCTTACTAGACATGGTTCGTTCCATGGTGAGCCATGCCGATCTACCGATCTCTTTATGGGGTTATGCTCTAGAGACAGCTGCGTTCATTTTGAACAGGGCTCTAACGAAGGCCGTAGAAGGGACACCATACGAAGTATGGAATGGGAAAAGGCCCATCTTGTCATTTCTAAAGATTTGGGGTTGTGAAGCTTATGTCAAGCGTGTGCTGGTGATAAGCTCGCACAAAAATCTGATAAATGCGTGTTCGTAGGGTATCCCAAAGAAACAAGGGGATACTACTTCTATAAACCAAGTGAGAACAAGGTTTTTGTTGCTCGTGGTGGTGTGTTCTTGGATGAAGAATTCATTTCCAAGAAAGTCAGTGGGAGTACTATACATCTCGAAGAAATTCCGGATGATGTAGTACAACCTGATGCAAATCAGGATCATAATACTGTCGATATAGAGGTTATGGAGCCTGAGCTGGTTATAGAGACAGAACCGACACTTGCTAATATTTCGGATGGTCCACGGCGATCTGGAAGACCAAGTCAACCACCCGTTAGATATGGGTTTCTCGTGTCTAACGATGATGACTTGGTAGTTGTGGATTCAGATGATCCATCAACTTTTCAGGAAGCCATGGTCGGGCCCGACTCTGAGAAATGGCTGGAAGCCATGAAAGAGGAAATGCAGTCCATGTCAGATAACCAAGTCTAGAGCTTGGTTGATCCAACCGCTGGTGTAAAAGCCATTGGTTGCAAGTGGGTTTTTAAGATAAAGACTGACATGGATGGCAAACCTCAGACCTATAAACCAAGACTGGTTGCAAAAGGTTATAGAAAAATCCAAGGAATTTACTATGATGAAACCTTTTCCCTAGTTGCTATGTTCAAATCAATCTGAATTCTCCTAGCCATAGCAGCATATTAGGATTATGAGATATGGCAGATGGACGTTAAAACCGCATTCCTTAATGGGAATCTTACTAAGGATGTGTTTATGACACAACCAGAAGGTTTTGTCGACCCGAAGAATACCGGAAAGATTTGTAAGCTGCAGAAGTCCATTTATGGATTGAAGCAAGCTTCTCGGGGTTGGAACATTCGTTTTGATGAAGCTGTGAAGGAATTCCGCTTCATCAAGAACTTGAAGGAGCCCTACATTTATAAAAAGGCGAATGGGAATAACATTGTCTTTTTGGTGATTTATGTCGATGACATTCTGCTTATTGGAAACAATATCCCATCCTTGCAGGCAACAAAAGTTTGGTTGGAAAAGTGTTTCGCAATGAAGGATGTTGCTACGTTTAAGTGTTGGCATAATTTTTTAGCGCAAAAGTAAGAAGTCAGTACAACATGTTACATGACATGTGGAGCGACTAGTTACAATCCAGATTAGGAAAGATCGACGACACTTGGAGCGAAAGAAGAAAGACGCCACGAAGACTTGGAGCGCAAGAGAGTGACGTCGACAAGCCAGGTGACTTCCAGCTATCAGTAACACGTCAGCAATAGGCGGCAACTCTACTTGCCTGATTTATTCAAGAAGTCCAAACAAAGGAAGACGACTTCCAACTGGCATTAAAGGCGGCAACGACTTCCCTAATTTATTCAGGAAGTTTGAAACTTCCTATTCCTAATCCGGGAAGGATTAGGAATGTGAGCTGCTATAAAAAGCCTTGGGCTTACCATTAGCAGTCATCCGTTCTTATTCTAAAATTGCAAGATTTCTCAGAGCTCTTAACTGTGCACCATTAGCGTGTTGAGAGGCTGATTAGATTTGCCAGGAACTGCTTTGCTCCGATCAAACATTAAGTCGCGAAGACTAAGTGCTTGATCGGTTAGGGTTTTTGTTTGTAATTGAAGATTCACAACTCCGTCAAAGAAGACTATGACACCGAGCATAGGCTTGCTCGAAGGGTGGAATTGAGAGGATCTCAAAGACAGGGGGAGAGGCCCTTCGTCGAGGTTGTTCACGGTGAGATCTATAGTAGCTTAGGACAATAGCTTGTGTGATAGCTAGTTGGTGCTTGAAGTTGTACTATTGACTACCTTATAGTGAAAACTTTTCCACTGGCAAAGTGCCCCCAGACGTAGGTGCAGAGTCACCGAACTGGGTAATCATCTCTGGTGTCGTTATTATGATCTGTTTATTGTTTAGCTTACGGTTTACGTCTTAGTAGTCGATACAAAAGTTACGACTTTGTGTTCGACTTCTTGACTCGGCTACGATTCAGAATTTCAATTGGTATTAGAGGAGGCACCTTTTCTTTTAGTTGATTTTCTTGCAAAATTTCTGAATAGCCAATATGGACTCAAAGGAAGGAGGATCAGTAAATCGACCACTAGTGCTCAACGGAACAAACTATGGGTACTGGAAAGCACGGATGTGTGCCTTCTTGAAGTCCCTCGACAACAAAACCTGGAAGTCTGTCATCAATGGATGGGAGAAACCTCACTATGCTGATGCTCATGGAAATCAAACTAGCATCAAACCAGAAGATGAAGCCGCCCTAGGTAATTCTCATACACTCAATGCTATTTTTAATGGAGTAGACAAGAATGTGTTTCGAGTCATCAACACGTGCACAAGTGCCAAAATTGCTTGGGACAGTCTTGTTGTTGCTTACGAGGGTACTTCCAAAGTCAAAGAGCAGAAGTTACAGTACCTCAAGACAAACTTTGTGGCCCTTACCATGAATGAAGACGAAACTATTGCTGAGTTTAATGTATGCATCAAGGATCTAGCCAATGAATCATATTCACTTGGCAAGCCTATGACCAATGAAGATTTGGTCAGAAAAACGCTGAGAGCCCTAAGTCCTAGATTCAAGATGAAGATTACCACCATCGAAGAAGTTCATGACTTGAAGACGCTGAAGTTTGATGAACTCATGGGATCCCTAATGACTTTCGAGCTCTCCCTACCGCTAATCGAGAAGAAGCACAAAGGTGTTGCTTTCAAAAGTTCTGTCCAAAAGCAGAAGAACTTGGTGTGCTCTGATTCGGACAATGACATTGAAGAAACTATCGCGATGCTGGCCAAAAACTACAATAAATTCATGAAAAGATTCAGCCAGATGATAGGACGGAATGTCACCCGAGAAGTAAGAGACAAGCCGCATCACAAGTTCCAGAAGGTCGAAAACACAAATAGCGATGGTAGACGAGGAGAACGATCAGGAAAAGGAGTTCAGTGTTTTAAATGTGAGGGGTATGGACACATGCAGAAAGAATGTCCTAACTTCTTAAAGAAACAGAAGAACGGATTCAATGCCTCTATAACTAACGATGAAGATGAGGAAGACAGTGACTCTGAGCATACAAGTAACTATGTTGCTTTTACTACCTCCACAATAGATCAACCATCCGAGAGTTCAAAGAAGTATGACTCGAATGACGAGCTATCTGATGAGACACTCAACAACGCTTACAATGACTGGTATGTCAAGTGGCTTGAAGACTCTCAGGTAATCGAAAAACAGAATGCTCTTATTTTTTCACTTAATGAAGACAAGTCACGACTTCTCGAAACTACAGTTGATCTAAAAAGGGAAGTGGCTCGATTAAGAAGCGAGTTCGAACAAGTCACCAAGTCGGTAAAGATGATGAATCCAAGCACCGACACTCTAGACCAAATTCTGTCAATCGGAAAACCAACTAGAAATATGGAAGGTCTTGGATATTCGAAAGAGCCTTCATCATCACACACCGTCTTCGTTCCTCAGAAGGTCGTCACTCACAAGCCCCGTCAGAAGTCTCCTAACTGCCCGCCTGACCAAGCGACCAAAAAGCCTTATACCCTGGTCGCTTCAAAGACGCAGAACAGAAGACATAACTAGGTATGTCACCACTGTGGACGAAGAGGACATACTCGACCTTTCTGCTATCGCCTATATGGAAGGAGATTCGTCAAGCAAAGGACCACCATCAAGAAAGCACAACCACAAAAGGAATGGCGAGTCAAGGAGGTAAACTATCGAGCAAATATTGCTTACACCGCTCTAAAGGCCTCAACCAGCAATGATTGGTACTTTGATAGTGGATCCTCTCGACATATGACTGGTAATAGCTCATTCTTGGTCACTTTAATACCTTGCACAAATAGCTTCGTCACTTTTGGAGATGGAGTAAAAGCTAGAGTACTCGGGAAAGGAAAACTCAACCTTCCCAACTCACCATGTCTGATAGAGGCTCTACTGGTAGAAGGTCTTACAGCCAATCTCATCAGCATCAGTCAAATATGCGATATGAACCTGGATGTCAACTTCACTCGTGACAAGTGCAATGTCAAGGACGAACACCAGAAGGAAGTTATGACAGGTCACAGGTCTCTTGATAACTGTTATCTATGGTCTCCAACAGTCACAACCTTGCCAACCAAGTGCATTTTATCCAAAACTCAAGAGACAAAGCTATGGCATCAAAAACTTGGTCACATCAATTTGAGGAGCATGCAAAAGATTCTCTCTGAAAAGGCGATCATTGGAGTTCCCAACCTCAAGATCATTGAAGGAAAAATCTGTGGAGAATGCCAGATTGGGAAATAAGGCAAGACGTCACGCAAGAAGGTACAACATCTTACTACTTCTCGTGTTCTAAAACTTCTTCATGTTGACCTTATGGGACCTATGCAAGTAGAAAGTCTAGGAGGGAAGAAGTACATATTTGTCTGTGTAGACGACTTCTCAAGGTACACCTAGGTAGACTTTATTAGAGAAAAGTCAGACACCTTCTCAGTCTTTGAAGCCCTATGTCGGAGAGTTCAACAAGAAAAAGAAGAAGTCATTGGAAAAGTCGTCCGACTTCGAAGTGATCATGGAAAGGAGTTTGAAAACATCAGCTTCGCAAATTTTGGTGATGCTGAAGAAATTGCACACGAATTTTCTGCTTCCATCACTCCTCAGCAAATGGGGATCGTTGAAAGAAAAAAAATCGCACTCTTCAAGAAATGGCAAGAGTCATGATGTTAGCCAAAGACATCCCGCAGCACTTATGGGCTGAAGCTTTGAATACGGCTTGCCATATTCATAATAGACTGACCCTCCGCCCTGGAACTTCGCTCACTCTTTATGAAATATAGAGGGGGAGGAAGCCTAATGTCAAATATTTCCATGTCTTTGGATCGATCTGCTACATACTTGCAGATAGGGAACCTCGACGCAAACTTGATCCTAAAAGTGACGAAGGCATCTTTCTTGCATACTCAAGAAGTAGTCGGACTTTTCGTGTATTCAACAAACGCTTCCGGACTATCATGGAATCCATCAATGTCGTGATCGATGACAGTAATGAGCAACCCAGTGACGAGGACGAAGAAGTCCTAAATCTCTCAGGAGAAGTCAGACCAGAAGTCAGAGGCGAAGTTAGACCGGAAGTCAGAGGCGAAGATCGCAACAAAGAGTCTGAAGACGAAAGCCCAATCATCCCAGACAAAGAGGCATCTCCTATAAGACAGAGAGCTCCGTCAAGAAGAATTCAGAAGAATCATCCACCCCAGGATGTGATAGGAGACATCAATGAAGGAGTGCGGACTCGACAAAAGGCATCTCTAGACTACAAAGAGATGATAGGTAACATTTGCTTTATTTCCAAAATTGAGCCAAAGAATATACAAGAAGCCATCAATGATGAATATTGGGTCTGCGCCATGCAAGAAGAATTGGTTCAATTTGCAAGGAATGAAGTCTGGGAACTAGTACCCAAGTCAGACAGTGTCAATGTCATCGAGACAAAGTGGATATTCAAAAAGAAGTCTGACGAGCAAGGAAACATCACTCGAAACAAAGCAAGACTGGTGGCTAAGGGGTACACACAAGTAGAAGGAGTTGACTTCGAAGAAACCTTTGCTCCGGTAGCCAGACTAGAAGCGATACGACTTCTCCTCGGCATAGCATGCCATCTGCGTTTCAAACTCTATCAGATGGACGTAAGGAGTGCTTTCCTTAATGGAAATCTCAACGAAGAAGTCTATGTTGCCCAACCAAAGGGATTCGAAGACCATGACTCTCCTCACCATGTCTACAAGCTAAAGAAAGCTCTCTACGGACTCAAACAAGCTCCACGAGCATGGTATGAACGTCTTACCCAATTCCTAGTTCAGAATGGCTATATTCGAGGGGGAGTAGACAAAACTCTCTTTGTGAAGAAAGAAGGAAGGGACATAATGATCGCTCAAATATATGTTGATGATATCGTATTTGGAGGAAAGTCAGAACAGATGGTGGAACGTTTCGTCCAACATATGCAGTCTGAATTTGAGATGAGTATGGTCGGTGAGCTCACATACTTCCTAGGCTTCTAGATCAAACAAATGTTAGATGGAATATTTATCTCCCAAAGCAAATATGCAAAGAACATTGTCAAGAAGTTCGGGTTAGAAAAAGGCCTCACACAAGAGAACTCCTTTTGCCACACATGTCAAATGCACAAAGGACGATCTGGGAGAACCAGTTGATCAAAGCCTTTATCGAAGCATAATAGGAAGTCTTCTCTATCTAACAGCAAGTCGACCCGACATCGCTTACTCCGTGGGAGTCTGTGCTCGATATCAAGCCAATCCAAAAGTCAGTCACTTAGCTCATGCCAAGAGGATCATAAGGTACATCTTGGGAACCTCTGAATTGGGTTTGCTATATTCCTTTGATACCTCTCCTACTCTTGTTGGATATTGTGATGCTGACTGGGCGGGAAGCACACCAGATCGAAGAAGTACCTATGGAGGCTGTTTCTACCTGGGGAACAATCTTGTATCGTGGTTCAGCAAAAAGCAAAATTGTATTGCTTTGTCTACTGCTGAGTCCGAATATATTGCAGCCGGAAGTAGCTGTAGTCAGCTTCTTTGGATGAAACAAATGTTGGCAGAGTATGGAGTCAAGCAAGAAGTCATGACTTTGTTCTGTGACAACATCAGTGCAATCAATATCTCGAAAATCCAAGTGCAACACAGTAAGACAAAGCATATTGATATCAGGCATCACTTTATTCGAGAGCTTGTAGAAGACAAGAAGATAAAGCTCGAGTACCTACCCACTGAGAAACAAGTCGCTGACATCTTTACAAAAGCATTAGATGCTAACAGATTTGAAAGTCTAAGGTCATCCCTTGGACTTTGCTGTCTGGAGTAACCAGAAGTCAAGACAGAAGAGAGGGAGCTTTTGAGTGGATTTTTACTCTCTCTCTAACAGGACCAACCAGGGTCCACAAAATCTAGCCGGGCCCAAATCTCATTATCGAAAGCCCAGTTGATATTTTTTTTAAAAATTCAAAAAGGGGAATGATTGAAAAACTGACGATAAACCAATCGGCTCTCAACCCCCTTCAACTTCCGCAGAAAAAGCATGCACATCCCATCCATCTTCCCAAAACCGCTAGGGCACCTCGAAAAGGCTAAAACAAATCTGCAAACAATAAGCAGTTGTTCTTCCTCTGAAAATCAAATCCGATCAAGTTTTCTGTCAAATGGTTGGTACCCGGAGTGGACGCATACCATCTACCTCCAAGACGCTATGAGAAAAAATGAGGGCAAAGGTGATTGCCAAGAAGTTGTCGGCCTCCAAATCAACAACAAACAAATATGTAGTGAAGATTCGTGGAAGAAATCTCCCGGGGGAAGGTTCGGCGAAACCTCAGGATGCACCAATGGAGGCGATTACCTCCACTGTAGAGAAGGACAAATCTGCTAACCTAGAAGAGGAAGGCTCTCACACTTCGCAGACGCTCCTACAAGGTACTCCTACTACCCCTTCTATAGTAAATCCTGTAGACAAAGAGTTGTTTGAAGAGGCTCAAGGAACTCTCGCCCCTGAGATCCATGATGACGTCTGTGGAGATAAATCTAGCCCCCAAAAATCTGCACCTGCGCCAGAGAAGTCCCCACCAACAGAAGTCTTGCGGAAAGCCAACAGCCCACTTGCTGCCAAGGACAGTGATCTAAGGATGAATGAAGATACCGAAGTTATCCCAGAAGTTGCTCAACCTGTAGAGAATATTGTCAATATAGAAGAAGGAGATACAGCAGAGACCATGGAAGAAGAAGCTGTGCCTAAAAGGCTTGAGAGAAGGAAGCTACCAACAAGGAAGTTGGTCGCTGAAGAAGAAGACACCCGTGTTATACTACCACGGGTCAAAAAGTCAATGGGAGGGCAGAAACTCCCCAAAAATGTTCCTAAAGCTCCAACGGATAATGTCTCATTCCACTCTGTAGACAACGCGGTTAAATGGTAGTATGTATACCAGCGCAATATCTATCCAGAGAGACAGCTCTCCACAGAAGCTCAGGGGATGAACACAATTGTGGAACTTCTCCGAAGAGCAGGCCTGACCCATACGGTCATAAACATTGGGCCATTCTGTAGGGTTTTGGAGCGTTCTAGATAGTCGAGATAGCAGAAGCAATAAAAGATAATCTACTCCAAATCTTGTCCAAGAACATTTAAACCATTAAATCCCAAAGCAAAATCTATTCCACAAGATGTTTACCTTTAAGTCTTGTTTGAATCGATAAAGAAGAACGTTCGGATCTTCTTCTCTAAAGCTAGTCCACACCAAGAGGATGATCTTCAAGATCCTTCACTTAATTGCCTACTAGAACAATTAAATGAAGAACAAGAGAGCAAGATGATGAAGAGGAGAGGGGTGGCCGGCCACAATGAGAGAGAGAGAGGATTTTTGTGTGTTTTGTGACTTAATGAATTAATGAATTAAAGTCTTGCATTATAATTCATCACCCAACTCACAAGTATGGGTTAAAAGTGATTGGTATGGGCTTAAAGGTGCTTTAACCCATACCCCTTAGATCACTCACCTCTTAATCCACAATCACCAACTAAGCATGGCATTGTGTGGCCCCCACAATGGCCCCACCAAGTGGGCCGGCCATATGGCCTTATTGGGCCCTTATTGGGCCGGCCATGAGGCTTCATGGGCCGAGCCCAATGGGCCCTCCCGTGTTGTCTCATGCCGCGTCCAAAAGTTGCCCGACCTTTTTGTCGTTACTTATCAAACAAAGTCCGACGCGATATCGACGAAAAACTCAATTTTTCTCCACATACTTCTCCTTACGAAACATCCATGTTTCCTTGTCTCAAGTTATCCGTCTTGTATGTGTGTGACCCTCTAGGCTCATGCCACCGTTGGCAGATCAGCGCAAGACTCGCTCTTGCCCGATCCATCATAAGTGGTCTCTAGTAAAACATTATGATTACCCAAGGTGCACGATGATCGATAATTCGACTTAACCTTTGTGCGTACAAGTCACCATCCTTTTATCTCTAGATATCCCAATTGATCTCAAGGCATAGAGTCGTCTCCCTTGTTCAATCAATCATTGTTACTTGATATGCGAGATGAGTGAGAAATGATAACCCGTATCATTTGCATGGCCATGCTTTTTCTCTCAGTCAGTCTCCATCAAGAGGCCTTCTAACGGATATCTTTCCCATACCGTAGTATGAGGGATAAATCCCTTAGCCATCTTTCGTGTCACTCATGCAACCCGTTCCGCCACCCAATCATGCCCTTTATAGCAATCCTTTTACAGAAAGCGTTTGGCGCAAGTTAAAGCCGTACGTTCATTGCATAGTGATCACAAAGACTCCTTGGTCTAAGGACGTCGTGACAAGCTATCGCATCTGAATATGTTTATGGCTTAATCTATGAAAACACTATTCAATGCGGGTCGTCCGATATCAATCACCTCATGATATCTATGATATGGTTCCAGGATCCCACATCCTTATGACAAGTAGAACTACGTCATTAAGAACCATCCTCATACTGGTCGCTTTTAAGGAAGCATAGGTTGACCAGGGACTCGTTAAGTGTGATCCGTACAGATTTATGGTTCTACTACTTTAGTGGTCATAAATCAGATCATGCTTAACATATTACTTCAACGCATAAGTAATATAAAGCCGTTTATATTTATACATTACAAACGATGATATCTGAACATAGACGTTTACAGGCTAATACCAATTGGACTAGGGCACAAATGCTATCACATTCTACCCAGCGTTAGTCAAAGAGTTTATTGTCAACCTCTCAAGTGAGTTTGATGACCCGGAAGATGCGGAGTACAGGAAAGTATTTGTTCACGGGAATGCTTCGAAATATCTGCCACAACTATCAATGCTTATCTAGGCAGAGAGGACCTAGAAGTCACTCCAGAAGTCTCGCACTTGAACAAAGTGGCGGTTGAGATCACTGGAGGACAGAAGAAGGTCTAGCCCTTCAAGGACACCATTGCGGCTGCTGAGCTTACTGCCAAATACTCAATTATGTACCGCATTGGCTTGGCAAATTGGGCGCCTTCCACTCACGGATCGAGCATCAAAACTGAATTGGCTAAACTCATATACCAAATAGGTATGCAATCTTCTCTTGATTTTGGCTCATATGTCATTGAACATCTAGTCAAACATGCCAAGTCTTGCGTTGTCAAGCTTCCTATCGGGTTTCCTTCATTGATCACCGGTCTTCTTCTCCAACAATGTCCTCACATTGTCCGAGAGACGGATGTTCCGGGTAAGAAGCCACTGCCCCTCGCTATCAGCCTCAAAAACTTCGAAGGCAAGCATGTGGGGGATCTCGCACCTCCTATGGCCAAAGCATCAGAAGCTGGTTCCAGCTCTCGACCTTCAAGACACTTTGGCACTAGGATGGAGGAAGAGATGGTGGAGATGATCAGTGACCTAGAGAAGTCAATTGTTGTTCTGACAACCCGCAAAGCTGCCTGTGAAGCTCTTCTCAATGACCTCCGCTCTGCACCTGCTGATGAAGATGATGTTGATAACTCCAACTCATTTTAAGTATTTCTCTGATTTACTCTGATAAACTTGTTCCAAACACACTCTTAAATCCTCGGGGAATGTCCGAGTTACTTTTTGCACACTACGACATTTGTTTTATTTTGGGATATTTTGCTCATGATTGAGCTGACTGATTTGCTCATGTTTGAGATGGTTTATACCCTGCTGTTAGTCAAATTTCATTATATGATTGCCTTTGGCAATATTATTAGACAAACAGGGGGAGATAGATAGGCGACTCCAGAAGTCACACCAGAAGTTGCGCACAGAAGTCGCCGCTCCAGAAGCCGCTCCAATAGCCACACCAGAAGTCGCATCGCTTGCTGTGCGTAACTGCCACAAGATGACGATGGACTTAAACAGGTGTTTAGCCGCATCGCTTGTTGTGCGTAACTGCCACAAGATGAACGATGTGCCTAAAAATGTGTTTGCCTAAAAAATTGCCAAAGGGGGAGATTGTTGCTACGTTTAAGTGTTGACATAATATTTTAGCGCAAAAGTAAAAAGTCAGTACAACATGTTACATGACATGTGGAGCGACTAGTTACAATCCAGATTAGGAAAGATTGACGACACTTGGAGCGAAAGAAGAAAGACGCCACGAACACTTGGAGCGCAAGAGAGTGACGTCGACAAGCCAGGCGACTTCCAGCTGTCAGTAACACGTCAGCAATAGGCGGCAACTCTACTTGCCTGATTTATTCAGGAAGTCCGAACAAAGGAAGACGACTTCCAGCTGGCAATAAAGGCGCCAGCGACTTCCCTAGTTTATTCAGGAAGTCTGAAACTTCCTATTCCTAATCCGGGAAGGATTAGGAATGTGAGCTGCTATAAAAAGCCTTGGGCTTCCCATTAGCAGTCATCCGTTCTTGTTCTAAAATTGCAAGATTTCTCAGAGCTCTTAACCGTGCACCATTGGCGTGTTCAAAGGAGTTAGGCGAGGCTGCTTATATCTTAGGGATTAGATATATAGGGATTGCCCCAAGAGGATCTTAGGCCTAAGTCAAAGCACCTATATAGACAAAATATTGAGAAGATTCTCAATGGAGGAATCCAAGAAAGGATTAATTCCCATGCGTCATGGCATACGGCTCAACAAGAATCAGTGTCCGAAGACAGCTGATGAGCTGGAGCAAATGAAGGATGTCCTACATGCTTCGGCTATAGGATCAATCATGTATGCCATGTTATGCACGAGACCAGATGTCTCGTTCGCCTTGAGCTGTACCAGTGGATACCAATCCAATCCTAGGAAGGAACACTACATTGCAGTCAAAGCTATCCTCAAATACTTGAGGAGAACTAAGAATGCATTCCTACTGTATGGAGGAGTGGATGGTGAACTAGCAGTCGGGGGTTATACTGACGCTAGTTTCAGACAGATCCTGATGACTTTCGGAGTCAATATGGATATGTATTCGTGTTGAATGGTGGTGCCTTCGGCTGGAACAGCCGTAAGTAGGACACGATTACCGATTCTACGACAGAAGTTGAGTATATATCTGCTGCAACAGCGGCTAAGGAGGCTGTGTGGATTAGGAACTTTTTGGCTGAACTAGGCGTAATGCCAAACCCGTCTAATTCACTGAGTTTACTATGTGACAACACCGGGGCAATAACGCTAGCTAAAGAGCCAAGGTCACATGACAAATCCAAACATATACTCAGAAAGTATCATCTCATTAGAGAGTTCATTGATAGAGGAGATGTGGAGATCAGTTTCGTAGCAATAGATGAAAACACAGCCGACCCATTGACAAAGGCTTTATCACAACCTAAACATGAGGGACATGTAAAGTCTATGGGGATAGACTGGGATTTAGTTTGGAACTAGGGGCAAGTGGGAGACTAAAGGATTTGTGCCCTAGTCCAATACTATTTATGTCTATTAATATGTATCATCTGTTGCAATCAAATATAAAGCGGCATTTTATTACTATGGTGTTGTAGTAATGAGTTAAGTATATATCGATCTATATTATTGAGTGTGTCATCACTAATAGTAGAACTATGGATCTGTATGATTTATACTTAACGGGTCCTTGGTCAGTTAAGCTTCATCTGAAGCGACCAGTATGAGGACGACTCTTTATGATCACGCTCTACTGATCATGGCAATAGGTTTTGCCGGAGTCAGATCATAGATATCATTGTGAAAATGATATTGGACGAACCGACTTGAATATGTTTCATAGATGTTGTCATGAACATATTCAGAGTTCGTAGCTTTTCATTGTATTCTTAGACCAAAGAGTCTTTGTGATCACAATATAGTCAATATCTGAGTTTGGTTCAAACCTAACGTTATTTGTGAAATGGTAACTGAAATTCTGATCAGCTAGTCGTGCAAGATGCCACACACAATGGTACGCAGGACGCTATAACGTTGTGTCTGACTTCTTGCGTAGATAATGCAGGATAATAAATATAAAGCTATAAGTAATGACACAGCAGATTGTTTACCCAGTTCGGTGCAACGTCACCTACGTCTGGGGGCTCTCAGCCTAGTGGAAAGATTTCACTTATCAGTAATATGTCAGAACATACAAGTACCTGTGATCACCCCTAGATCTATACTTTATGCTACGTCTTACAGTGCAATCTATCTCAGGGTCTACCCCTGAATCCAAGAACGTCTTGATTCCACTCTTCGAGCAATCGCCTTGCTCTGTCGGTTTAGTTCTTCAATGAACTTGGTGGTTGCGTGCAGTCTTCACTCACGCTTTCAGTAAACCCTCAATCACCTAACTCTCTATAGTTATGTAATGCACAATATCCTAAGCTCAATCTGCAATTTCTCAGCCCGCAAACCTTCACGTCTAAGAACCTTGCAAATTGTTGCTAGGAAACAAATAAAGAACCACACAATTGCTAAGGGGGTAGCCTAAGCTTTTATAGCAATCGTGGATGAGTACTAACCCTAAAGGGTTTCCTCTTAATCGCCGTCTTTCTTCTTTCCTGATTTGCAGACGTTCTGGAACTTTACATAATTCCTAATCGTAATCGTATTTCCTGCACAATCTGGACTTGCCTGATTTCTGTCGATCAGGATGTTTGCCGAGATGCCGTCAACAATGTTACAAAAGATGTCGTAGAAGATGCTTCGACATTCTTTGTAACATGTTTCTTCAGTTCCTTTAAAAATCAGCCAATCTCTAAAACCGTCGTAACTAGAATCTCCCCCTTTGGCTATTTTTAAGGACAACATTCTTCATCGTATTCGTCGTCTCGTCGATCGGCAGTGTCGCGTGTAACATCGCGTCTAGCGTCTTCGCTTCGTCTCTATCTTTCTTGTGTCATCGTGATCAATGCGTATCTAACCTTTACTACACTTACTCCCCCTTGCTGGCTCAAAAAGAGCCAAAATTTAAACAAATATTGTAACAACGCAGGGTAATAAGAACCAAATCCAAACATAACTCACACTCACTCTCAATCAGCAGTCGAGAGTCAGTGTGATACATTGTTCCACAAACATTACAAAATAAAGACTGTTCAG
The DNA here is from genome assembly GCA_963920655.1 of Geranium rotundifolium. NCBI lineage: Eukaryota > Viridiplantae > Streptophyta > Magnoliopsida > Geraniales > Geraniaceae > Geranium > Geranium rotundifolium. The sequence continues at coordinate 30,120,199 of OY987312.1, read as the reverse complement.
TTGTTCGAGAATCAGAAAGTTCATGAAATTTTAAACAGAGCTGCTGCTGGAACTCGCAGTCTCTTCTTCAGTCGCTTCAGTGGAGGCATCTTTGGTAGATTCTTCTAGATCATTAGGCAGAGAGGTGGTGTCATCATCTTCGGAGCCCGGAGGAGACATGGATTTCAGAAGGTTGGCGCAGTATGATCGGCGCTGGGAGAGATGCTTCAGGGCTGTCTTCAAATTGACAATGTCCTCGTCAAGCACGGCTATCTCTCGTTCAAGCATAACTGCATCCCTGCTGGTGGTCTTGGTTAGAGGGGCGGCACTTGTGGCTCGATTGGTCTTTGCCTTGGCTTCTGGCCTGACAAGATCAGGAGCATGCTTTCCCTCAAACAACTTGTGGCTCACCACAATCAGTCCTCCTCTTTTCCCAACCTTATCCGATGTTTTAAACACTTCGGGGTGTTGATGTACAAGCAGTTCAGAGATAAGGGATGGAAAGGCAATGGGAATTTTCACAGCAAGTGATCTAGCATGGCGAATAAGATGATCAATCACAAATTGCCCAAAGTCAAGTTTAGATCCAGTACCTATTTGGTAGATTAGTATTGCCAGCTCGGGTTTGATAGATAATGTGTGGGTCGAGGGAGCCCAATTTGCTACTCCAATCCGGAAGAGAATGGAGTACTTGGAAGTAAGATCTGATGCTGCCACAGTGCCTTTGGTCGGCCATGTTCTGCTTTTATCTCCGGTAATCTCGCGGAGAACTTTGTTTAGGTCGGGTAGTGGCATAGATCGAACCCGCTTCCTTCCCAGGAAGTCATTGATAATGTCAGATGAGATGTCAAAGCGAATGCCTCTGACATATACCTTATCAAACTCCGGATCATCTAGGGTCCCAAACGTAGTGGGCAAATTGGCAATAAACTCCTTAACCAAGAGGGGATAGTGGTTACCAATGTTCGTGACTGTTTTCATCAGTTCTACCTTCTCCAGGAGCTGGATAATGGCCTCTAGGCCTAGCAGTTCCGATGACATGGTCTTTTCCGGGTACGCTGTTCTTTGAAACACGAACTCCCATCTTTTCGCACCGTCTGCCGAGTGAAACGACACATTGTTGTAAGTGACACTCACTGTGTTCTTGACCGTTTTTAGGGCCTTTTTCTTCTTTTCTTCCTTAGCAGTAACCTCCTCTACTTCTTCATCAGTTGCCTCATCTACCAATCTCCTTTTGGAGACCACTTTCTTCCCTTTTTCCTTGACATTTACCTTCTTCTTTTTATTGCTGGGGCCTCCAGCATCTTTCTCCTCTTTTCTCTTCTTGGTTTCCTTGAGTTTTTCCACCATCACAGCTAGACTCTCATTTTCTTCTATTACCTTCTTCTTCAGAGATGACAACACGGTGTGTGCTGCCTCAGTAGCATCTTTTGTCGCCTAGTCTCTAACATCTAGAGACACTTCTTCTGTGTTGTTTGTGGTGACATTGTTGTCCTTCTATGCTTCTTCCTCGGCTTCGTCCGAGTCAGCGACTTCTTCTTCTACTATAGCCTCCTCTGTGGCTTCTGGAATGACATCTGCTTTTCCTTCTTCTTCTCCTTCTCCTTCAGCAATGCGCTCCAACCCATGACTGACCGGGGTCAAGTCCTCCTTCTCTCCTTCATGTCTTATCAGATCCTCTACCACACCTTCTTGAGGTGGGTCTTGGTTTTCCAGTAGTGATTCTAACAAATCACTATTTCTAGAGGTATCGGTTGAGAAATCGTTACCTGGGACATTGGTTGGTGTTGGAACTGCGACGATCTGCATGGAAGCTTCTCGACTTCCCTGGCCAAGATCAGACTCCCTTTCTGGCCCAGTTAGGTCTGACATAGAAAATGCAGAGCTTCCGGTTCGAGATCTTTTAGGAACTCGAGAGAAGGTGAGTTTCGGGGCTTTCTCCGGTGATGTTTCCTTGGAGGTTTCTTCTGTTATCTTCACCGTCTTTGGTCCCTTAATCCGAACTCCATGCTTGTTGGTTTTTGCTTTGCTGCTCTTGGAGCTTTTTGCTTCTGCTTTCTTTGATTCGGAGGCCTTCTTAAGAGCTATTGTGCTTCAAGTTTTCACCATTCTTGTGTAGGTTGTGAGTTTCGCAGAGCGTGAATGGTGAAGGAGATGAGAGCAAACACAAGAAGGGCAGACTAGGTTTAGATTTTGAAAAAAAATGATTCAAATCCTTTCTTTTATATGGGCTTTTGGTATGCTTGGCCCAATGACATGCGATGGATTTATAGACCGGTTCATGAAGAGGCACCAACTAACTCCTCTCAACCGTTTCTGCAACTTCTTATTGTTCACTGATGGTGCACAGACCGAGTGATGATCTGAGATCCTCAAATCTGCTCGCATCTAATACCTTTGTGAAAATATCAGCAAGTTGCTTCTCTGTAGGAATGTGCTCTAGGATGATCTTATCTTCGACCAATTCTTGAATGAAGTGGTGTCTAATATCAATGTGTTTGGTCTTACTGTGTTGGACAGGATTTTTGGAGATGTTGATGGCACTGACATTATCACAATATAAAGTCATGGCTTCCTGTCTGACATTGTATTCGACTAACATCTACTTCATCCATAGTAGCTGTGTGCAGCTACTCCCAGTAGTAATATACTCCGATTCGGCAGTGGAAAGGGCAACACGGTTTTGCTTCTTACTAAACCATGATATGAGGTTGTTGCCAAGGAAGAAGCATCCTCCAGATGTGCTTTTCCTATCCGATGTGTTTCCAACCCAATCGGCATCACAATACCCCACCAAGGTAGAGGATGTGTCGAATGAGTATAATAAACCCAAGTCTGTAGTCCCAGAGATATATCTAATAATTCTTTTGGCTTGAGAGTGATGACTAACCTTAGGATTAGCTTGATATCTTGCACAAACTCCTACAGAGTAGGCGATATCTGGTCGACTTGCAGTAAGATAGAGAAGACTACCAATGATGCTTCTGTACAGGTGTTGGTCGACGGCTTCTCCTGGATCATCTTTAGTTAGCTTGACATGTGTAGCTGCAGGTGTCCTTTTATGTGAAGCTTTCTCTAGCCCAAACTTCTTGACAATATTCTTCGCATATTAGCTCTGAGATATGAAGATGCTATCTTTTAGCTGTTTGATTTGGAAGCCTAGAAAATAGGTAAGCTCTCCCACCATGCTCATCTCGAATTCTGATTGCATCTGTTGAATAAATATCTCTACCATCTTGCTTGACATCCCTCCAAAAACAATGTCATCGACATAGATTTGAGCTATCATTAAATTCCCGTCTTCATTCTTCACAAATAGGGTCTTGTCGACTCCCCCTCTAGTGTAGCCGCTTTGGATGAGGAATTTTGTGAGCCTTTCATACCAAGCCCTTAGTGCTTGTTTCAACCCATAAAGAGCTTTCTTGAGTTTATACACATGATCAGGATAGTGCGGGTCAACAAATCCTTTGGGTTGTGACACATATACTTCTTCATTGAGGCCCCCATTCAGGAACGCACTTTTGACATCCATCTGGTAGAGCTTTATCTGTAGATGGCATGATATCCCTAGCAGGAGACGGATTGCTTCAAGTCTTGCCACAGGAGCAAAGGTCTCATCGAAGTCGACACCCTCAATTTGAGTATACCCTTGACCAACTAACTTGGCTTTGTTGCCAGTGATGTTGCCAAGCTCATCGGATTTGTTCTTGAAGATCCATTTAGTGCCTATGATGTTTCCTTCACTTAGTTTGGGCACCAGTTCCCATACCTGATTTTTCTCAAATTGAATCACCTCTTCTTGCATAGCATTGACCCAATACTCATCATTGATGGCTTCATTGATGTTTTTGGGTTCTGTCTTTGAAACGAAGCAAATATTGCCTATCATCTCGTTGTAGTCTTCAGGAGCTTTTGACCGAGTCCGTATGCCTTCATTCAGGTCTCCAATTACTTCAGAGATAGGATGATTAGTCTAGATTATTCGTGAGGGATTCTTGTTGCTGGTTTCAGAAACTATTTCGTCACTTATTTTGCCAATTGTCTCTCCCTTTTCTCGTTGGACCTGAATGCACAGATTTTTGAAGATCAAGAAGGTGTCTGATTTGTCACGAGGGAAGTCAACCCAAGTGTATCGTGAGTAATCATCTACACATACAGAGACATATCGTTTTCCTCCAAGGCTTTCAACTTGCATTGGTCCCATGAGGTCAACATGTATCAGCTCAAGTACCCGAGAGGTGGTGATATGCTGTAGCTTCTTGTGTGACATCTTGGTTTGCTTACCAATCTGACATTCTCCGCAGATCTTTCCTTCTACTATTTTCAGGTTTGGAATTCCTGTGATTGCCTGCTCTGAGATTGCCTTCTGCATACTTCTAAGATTTAGATGTCCAAGCTTTCGGTGCCATAGTTTGGTTTCTTCTGCTTTGGAGACAAGGCACTTGGTCGCTTCGATATGTGTCTCGGGAGACCAGATATGGCAATTATCCATTGAGCGAACTCCTTGTAGAATAGTGACCTGATCGAAGTTTTTAACTATACAGACTTCTTTAGTGAATTTCACTTCTAAATCCTGATCACAGATCTGACTGATGCTAATCAGGTTTGCCTTAAGTCCTTCTACGAAAACTTGAACTGACAGAGCAAGGTGATTGCTCGAAGAGTGGAATCAAGACGGAGTCTTTGATTTAGGGAGAGACCCTGAGATAGATTGCACTGTAAGACGTAGCATAAAGTATAGATCTAGGGTTGATCACAGGTACTTGTATGTTCAGACGAATTACTGATAAGTGAAATCTTTCCACTAGGCTGAGAGCCCCCAGACGTAGGTGACGTTGCACCGAACTGGATAAACAATCTGCTGTGTCATTGTTTATAGCTTTATATTTACTGTCCTGCATTATCTACGCAAGAAGTCAGACACTACGTTAGAACTTCTTATGTAACATTGTGTGTGGCATCTTGCACGACTAGCTGATCAGAATTTCAATTGGTATCAGAGGGGGCACCTACAGCTTTAGGTGAGTTCCTAAGCAAATATTTTGATCAAGATGGACAATATCAGAGAAGGAGGATCCATAAATCGACCACCTGTTCTAGATGGAAGCAACTACGGCTATTGGAAGGCTCGAATGTGTGCCTTCATGAAGTCACTTGACAACAAGACATGGAAGGCTGTAATCAATGTTTGGAATGCTCCACAACTCAGTGACAATGATGGCAATCCTATCGGGCCAAAACCAGAAAAAGACTGGACTGATGATGAAGACGAAGAATCATTGGGAAACTCTCGAGCTTTGAATGCTATCTTCAATGGTGTTGACAAAAACGTGTTCAGACTGATCAAAACATACACAACTGCCAAATCTGCATGGGATATCCTGGCTGTTGCATATGAAGGAACAACTAAGGTTCGAGAACAAAAACTGCAATACCTGACAACCAACTTCGAAGCACTCATCATGAAAGAAGACGAATCAATTGCAGAATTCAATGTTCGTATTCGTGATCTAGCCAATGAATCCTACTCTCTGGGAGAACCAATGTCTGATTAAAAACTGGTAAGAAAAACCTTGCGTGCTCTTAGCCCTAGGTTTAAGATGAAGATCACTGCAATTGAGGAAGTTCATGACCTCAAGATCTTGAAATTTGATGAGCTTATGGGGTCGCTAATGACCTATGAGTTGTCTCTGCCTAACATCGACAAAAGGAACAAAGGAGTTGCTTTCAAAAGCTCAACACACAAGCAACAAGATCCTGAGGACTCTGATTCTGACGAAGACATCGATGCTACAATAGCCCTTCTCACGAAAAATTACAACAAAGTCATGAGAAGATTCAGTCGAATGGGTGGACGGAATGTCACAGCAAATGCCAGAAACAAAGCTCCACAGAAAGCTCAAACAGGAGGAAGTCTTTACAGACCAAACAGGAGTGGGGAAGAAAACAAAAAAAACAAAGGACTTCAATGTCATGAATGTGAAGGACTCGGCCACCTCCGTAGAGAATGTCCAAATTTCCTCAAACAACAAAAACGAGGATACAATGCCACCCTATCAGATGATGACAATGAAGATAGCAGATCTGAAGAGGTAAGAAACTTTGTTGCATTCACTACTACTACTCCTGTATGTAACATGGATAATTCTGCCAATATCAATGATGATCATCATCATCCAACTCCAAATGAAAATTGGACTAAAGAGCAACTAGTCGAGGCATACAAAGGTTTACATACCAGATGGATCAAGGAAACTCTGATACTTGATCAACAAGGTGAACGGATTATCAGTCTTACCAACGACAAGTCTAGATTTCTAGAGACGATCGTGGAGCTAAAACGCGAAATCACCAGACTAAATGGAGAAATTAGTCTTATGACTAAATCGGTAAAGATGATGAATCCTAGCACAGAAAGCCTTGACAAGATTCTATCAGTTGAAAAACAGTCCAAGGATACGACGGGACTAGGGTACACACACGATATCCCCTCAACAGCAGTGACGAAGTTTGTCCCACAACAAGCCATGGTTGACAAGAAACCACTGGATGCCCCAACACACCATACAGGACGACCTACAACAAATGTCATGACATCGTCTACAACATGTTCTTGTCAAGCAACTGCCAGAAGACATCCTCCATGCAGACAACAATACTACAGAAGACCAGCTTATCAATATTAATGGATATGTCATTACTGTGGTCAACAAGGTCACATCAGACCTTTTTGTTTTCAACTTCTTGAAAGGAAGCAAGCTCAGCTACTACAAAAGAGATATCAAAGGCATCTCTCAACTCCTCAGAAGACATCACGTCTTGAATGGAGACCTAAGAACCTAGTCTATCGAGCTAATGTTGCATATACATCCTTAAGTGCATCAGCAAACAAGGACTGGTATCTGGACAGTGGATGTTCTCGACACATGACAGGTACTCCAGAGTTTCTTTCCAATCTCAGACTATATACAAACTGCTTTGTTACTTTTGAAGATGGGATTCGAGCTCGAATCATTGGAAAAGGAGTACTCAAGCATCCAGGAGCCACTTGCCTGACTGAAGCATTACTTGTACAAGGACTTAAGGCAAACCTAATTAGCATCAGCCAGATCTGTGATCTTGGTTCAGAAGTGAAATTCACTAAAGAAGCCTGTATAGTTAAAGACGTCGATCAAGTCACTATTCTACAAGGAGTTCGCTCAACGGATAATTGTTATATCTGGTCGCCCGAATCACATATCGAAGCGGCCAAATGCCTTGTCTCCAAAAAAGAAGAAACCAAACTGTGGCACAGAAAGCTTGGACATCTAAATCTTAGAAGCATGCAGAAGGCAATCTCCGAGCAGGCAATTACAGGAATTCCGAACCTAAAAATAGTGGAAGGAAAGATCTGCGGAGAATGTCAGATTGGTAAGCAAACCAAGATTTCACACAAGAAGCTACAACATATCACCACCTCTCGAGTACTTGAGCTGATACATGTTGACCTCATGGGACCAATGCAAGTTGAAAGCCTTGGAGGAAAACGATATATCTTTGTATGTGTAGATGGTTACTCACGATACACTTGGGTTGACTTCCCTCGTGACAAATCAGACACCTTCTCGATCTTCAAAAATCTATGCATCCAGGTCCAACGAGAAATAGGAGAGACAATTGGCAAAATAATCCGCCTTCGTAGTGATCATGGTCGAGAGTTCGAAAACAGCAAGTTTGCAGAATTCTGCAACTCAGCAGGGATAGCTCATGAATTCTCCGCACCAATCACTCCTCAACAGAATGGCATTGTTGAGCGCAAGAACAGGACTCTACAGGAGATGGCTAGAGTTATGATGCTGGCTAAGGACATATCAACTCACTTTTGGGCAGAAGCACTTAACACTGCTTGCCATATCCACAATCGAGTCACTCTCCCACCAGGTATGTCAGTAACTCATTATGAAATATGGAGGGGGAGAAAGCCCAATGTTAAGTACTTCCATATCTTTGGATCCATTTGTTATATACTGGCCGATAGAGAGCCTCGTGAAAGCTTGATCCAAAGAGCGATGAAGGCATCTTCCTTGGTTACTCAAGGAATAGTCGTGCATACCGCGTCTTCAACAAACGAACCAAGACCATGATGGAATCAATCAATGTTGTTGTGGATGATGACTGCGAAGATGCCTCAGAAGATGCGACAGATGAAGATGGAGCCTATCCTCCCAACAATGTCAGGAAGAATGTTATTACTGATGTCAGAGAAGATGCTAGCAGCAAAACAGAAAACGATGATGATAGTCCAAATGTCGATCGTGACGAAATATTTCTTGAAACCAGTAACAAGAATCCCTCGCGAAGAATCCAGACAAATCATCCTATCTCTGGAGTAATTGGAGACCTGAATGAAGGCATACGGATTCGATCAAAAACTCCTGAAGACTACAACGAGGTGATAAGCAATATTTGTTTTGTTTCAAAGACTGAACCCAAAAATATCAATGAAGCCATCAATGATGAGTATTGGATCAATGCTATGCAAGAGGAACTAATTCAGTTTGAGAAGAACCAGGTGTGGGAACTTGTGCCCAAACCATGTGAAGGAAATATCATTGGCAGAAAATTGATCTTCAAGAACAAATCCGATGAGCTTGGTAACATCACTCGCAACAAAGCCAGGTTAGTTGCTCAAGGGTATACTCAAATTGAGGGAGTCGACTTCGATGAGACCTTTGCTCCTGTAGCAAGACTTGAAGCAATCTGTCTCCTACTAGGGATATCATGCCATCTACAGATAAAGCTCTACCAGATGGATGTCAAAAGTGCATTCCTGAATGGGGACCTCAATGAAGAAGTATATGTGTCGCAACCCAAAGGATTTGTTGATCCTCACTATCCTGATCATGTGTATAAACTCAAGAAGGCTCTCTATGGGTTGAAACAAGCACCAAGGGCTTGGTATGAAAGGCTCACAAAATTCCTGATTCAAAGCGGGTACACTAGAGGGGGAGTCGACAAGACCCTATTTGTGAAGAATGAGGACGGGAATTTGATGATAGCTCAAATATATGTCGATGACATTGTCTTTTGAGGGATGTCAAGCAAGATGGTAGAGAAATTCATTCAACAGATGCAATCAGAATTCGAGATGAGCATGGTGGGAGAGCTTACCTATTTTCTAGGCTTCCAAATCAAACAGCTAAGAGATAACATCTTCATATCTCAGAGCAAATATGCGAAGAATATTGTCAAGAAGTTTGGGCTAGAGAAAGCCTCACATAAAAGGACACCTGCAGCTACACATGTCAAGCTAACTAAAGATGATCCAGGAGAAGCCGTCGACCAACACCTATACAGAAGCATCATCTGTAGTCTTCTCTACTTTACTACAAGTCGACCAGATATTGCATACTCGGTAGGAGTATGTGCTCGATATCAAGCTAATCCTAAGGTTAGTCATCTATCCCAAGCTAAAAGAATTATAAGACATGTCTCTGGGACTACAGACTTGGGTTTATTATACTCATTCGACACATCCTCTACTCTAGTGGGGTATTGTGATGCGGATTGGGCTAGAAACACATCTGATAGGAAGAGCACATCTGGTGGATGCTTCTTCCTTGGCAACAATCTCATATCATGGTTTAGTAAAAAGCAAAACTGTGTTGCCCTTTCCACTGCCGAATCGGAGTATATTGATGCTGGGAGTAGCTGCACACAACTACTATGGATGAAGCAGATGTTAGTCGAATATAATGTCAGACAAGAAGCCATGACGTTGTATTATGATAATGTTAGTGCCATCAACATCTCCAAAAATCCTGTCCAACACAGTAAGACCAAACACATTGACATTAGACACCACTTCATTCGAGAACTGGTCGAAGATAAGAAGACCATCCTAGAGCACATTCCTACAGAGAAGCAACATGCTGATATTTTCACAAAGGCATTAGACGCAAGCAGATTTGAGTACCTCAGATCATCACTCGGTCTGTGCACCATCAACGAGCAATAGAAGTTGCAGAAAAGGTTAAGAGGAGTTAGTTGGTGCCTCTTCATGAACCGGTCCAAAATCTCAACACATGCCATTGGGCCAAGCATACCAAAAGCCCATATAAAGGAAGGAAAGGTCACAAAAGATACGCTTGGACTTCAACAGATTTGATTTGAATCAACCTGTTTTCAAAATCTAAACCTCGTCTGCCCCTTCTCGTGTTCGCTCTCATCTCTCTCACATTCTGCACCAAATATCTCACTACCTACACAGACATGGTGAAAACTCGGAGCACAATAGTACCAAAGAAGGCCTCCGAACCAAAGAGGGCAGAAGCAAAGAACTCCAAGAGCAGCAAAGCAAAAACCAATAAGCATGGAGTCCGAATCAAAGGACCAAAATCGCATAAAGCTGAGGAATCACCCAAAGAAACCCATACGGAGGAAGCACCAATGCCAATCTTTTCGCGAGTTCCCAAAAGGACTCGACCCGGAAGCTCTGCATTCTCCATGACAGACCTAACAGGGCAAGAAAGGGAGACTGATCTTGGCCAAGGAAGTCGAGAAGCCTTCATGCAGATTGTTCCTGTTCCAGTACCAAAAAATGTCCCAGGTATCGACTCTTCCATTATCTCAAACACCGATACCTCCAGAAATAGTGACTTGTTGGAGTCGCTTCTGGAAAACCAAGAACCACCTCAAGAAGGTGTGGTGGAGGAACTGATTAATCCTGGAGGAGAAGAGAAAGACTTGACCCCGGTCAGTCATGGGTTGGAGCGTATTGCTAAAGGAGAAGGAGAGGAAGAAGGTACAACAGATGTCATGACTGAAGCCACAAAGGAGGTTGTAGTAGAAGAAGAAATCGCTGACTCGGAAGAAGCCGAGGAACAAGCTGAGAAGGACAACAGTGTCGCCACAAATAACACAGAAAAAGTTCCTCTGGATGATACAAAAGATAGAGACGACGCGACGGACGACGCAAAGACACGATGATACGCCCGAGAGACGTTACGAGACATGAAACGCAAATGAAGACTTAATGACTGCCGATCGACGAGACGACAAATGCGACGCAGAATACGACGAAGAATGCTGTCCTTAAAAATAGCCAAAGGGGGAGATTGTAGTTACGACGGTTTTAGAGATTGGCTGATTTTTAAAGGAACTGAAGAACATGTTACAAATAATGTCGAAGCATCTTCTAAGACATCTTGTGTAAAATTGTTGACGGCGTCTCGGCAAACATCCTGATCGACAGAAATCAGGAAAGTGCAGTTTAGGCAGAGAAGCAAGAAGACGATTAGGAAATTCCAGAACGACTCGGAACCTAGAAAGAAGAAAGACTGCACTTAAGAGGAAACCCATTAGGGTTAGTACTCATCCTCGATTGCTATAAAAGCTTAGGCTACCCCCTTAGCAATCGTGTGGTTCTTTATTTGGTTTCTAGCAACAATTTGCAAGGTTCTTAGACGTGAAGGTTTGCGGGCTGAGAAATTGCAGATTGAGCTTAGGATATTGTGCATCACATAACTATTGAGAGTTAGGTGATTGAGGGTTTACTCAACGCGTGAGTGAAGACTGCACGCAACCACCAAGTTGTACGAAGACTTGAACCGACAGAGCAAGGCGATTGCTCGAAGAGTGGAATTAAGACGGAGTCTTGGATTCAGGGGGAGGCCCTGAGATAGATTGCACTGTAAGACGTAGCATAAAGTATAGATCTAGGGGTTGATCACAGGTACTTGTATGTTCTGACGAATTACTGATAAGTGAAATCTTTCCACTAGGCTGAGAGCCCCCAGACGTAGGTGACGTTGCACTGAACTGGGTAAATAATCTGTTGTGTCATTGTTTATAGCTTTATATTTACTGTCCTGCATTATCTACGCAAGAAGTCAGTTATACCTTCTTACGTAACATTGTGTGTGGCAACTTGCACGAGTAGCTGATCAGAATTTCACTTATAAACCCGAACTCTTTTACGAATTCATCGAACCGTAAGTTCCAACTCATGGAAGCTTACTTCAATCCATAAATGGATCGTTGCAGCTTATACACCTTTTCCAGATGATCTAGATCGACAAAACCTTCTGGCTGGGTCATATAGACATCCTCCTGCGAATTCCCGTTAAGGAATGCTGTTTTGACGTCCATTTGCCATATCTCGTAATCGATATATGCTGAAATGGCTAACATCATCCGAATTGACTTAATGAAGGCTACTGCGGAAAAATTCTCATCCTAGTCCATGCCTTGGACTTGACGATAACCTCTCGCAACCAGTCTTGCCTTGTAAGTCTGAGGCTTTCCGTCCATATCTGTGTTTAACTTAAATATCATTTGCACCCAATGGGTTTTATCCCAGGTGTGTTGTCTACTAAATTCCAGACCTGATTGTCTTTCATGGACTTCATTTCCTCATCCATGGCATTCCGTCATTCTTTGGAGTTGGGACTGGACAAGGCTTGTTGAACTGTTGCGGGATCATCCTAATCCATTACGATCATGTCATTACCCTCTCTAGCTAAGAAGCCATATCTGACTTGGTTTTGACGAGATCTTTCAGACCTCCTTGGTCATACAGGAGTTTCTGTTGGAATAGGACTTGGATCATTTACCTCATCGGGTACCTCTACAATCTCTGCAGGTTGTTCTGTGTCTTCTCGAATTTCTTCAAGAAACACAGGACTCCCACTAGGATTCTTGGATAAGAATTCTCTTTCTAAGAAAAATCACACCTCGAGCAACAAAGACTTTGTTCTCTTCGGGTTTGTAGAAGTAGTACCTCATGTTTTCTCTAGGGTACACTACAAAGACACACTTATCTGCCTTGGGTTCGAGTTTATCACCAAGCAACCGCTTGACGTAAACGTCGCACCTCTAGATCTTGAGGAAAGACAGCATGGGAGCTTTCCCTTGCCAAGCCTCAAATGGACTGGTCTCCACTGCCTTTGTAGGTACTCGATTCAATATGAATGCGGCCGTTTCTAGGGCATGGCCCCAGAAAGATACTGGAAGGTCGGCCTGGCTCATCATGGAACGAACCATGTCTAGCAGGGTTCTGTTCCTCCGTTCGGAAACACCATTCAGCTGAGGGGTTCCTGACGGAGTTAGTTCGGAGAGTATACCGTTATCGCTTAGGTGACTGAGAAAATCTTGATCTAAGTACTCGCCACGTCGATCAGAACGAAGTGGCTTTATACTTTTACCAAGCTGGTTCTATACTTTATTGTGGAATTCTTTGAATTTATCAAAGGACTCCGACTTATGTCTCATTAAATAGACATACACATACTTACTGAAATCGTAGGTAAAGGTTATGAAGTATCTGAAACCTCTCATGGCTTGTGTGCTCACGGGCCCACATACGTCTGAATGTATTAGGCCCAGGAGATCACTCGCCCTTTCACCTAAGCCGCCAAAAGGCGCCTTTGTCATCTTTCCCATAATGCAAGATTCGCATCTCTCGATTGGTGTGAATTAAAAAGGACTTAATAGCCCACACTGGTGAAGTGTCGAGACACGTTTTTCGCGAATATGGCCCAGACCATAAAATGTATAATCCACCAACCATAGATGTAGTACCATAAAAAATACAAAATAAAGTTTGTCCAAACTGGACACTGAAATAATATTCCTACTAAAAGTAGGTACACATAAGACATCAGCCAAAACTAAAATAAGCCATGTGAGCATCCTAAGACTAACAGAACCGACAGCCGTCGTTGAGACCGAACTGTTGTCTCCGACTCTCAGATCCCGCTTGCCTTTCCCAAGGAGGTTCTTACTTTCCAGATCCTGCAGATTAACGCAAATGTGAGTTTCTGCTCCGGTATCAACTACCCATGTATCTGAGAAAGTAATGTTGAGATTATACTCAACAACGTAAATACCTAATCCAAGTCCTGAAAGGTGTCCTCCCTTCTGCAAGCTCTTCACATAGTCCTTGTGCTGCCTACAATCCTTCTTCCAATGACCTGGTTGCTGGCAGTAATAACAGACTACCTCTGAGGTCGAAGTATTCCCTTCAGTTCTAGGAACCGCTTGGATTTTCAGACCTCTTAGTACCCTTATTTTCCCAGCTAGGTGCATTGGCGTCTTACCCTTACCGCCATTGCTGGTGCCTTCCCCTTGTTGGAATGTCCTGGTGACCTGCCAGTTGGTTTATCAGCTCTTTTGAAGTTTACATCCTTATTGACCATCAGAATCTCAGGGGTCTTGCCCTTGAGATTTTTCTCTCCTGTCACCAACATCCCATGCAGTTCCTTGATAGTCTTTTCCATATTATGGAGATTGTAACTTGTGATCACATCTCCATAAACCTTTGGAAGCGACATCAGGACTATATCTGATTTCAGCTGCTCTGTGAAGCTGTGACCTAGACTGGCTAAGCGATCAAAGAGTCGCTTCATCTTGAAGTCATGTGGGCTCACTGCCTCACTAGCATTCCGCCTGCTGTAGAACAATTCCCTAAGAGTATCTTATCTTTCGACACGAGCATTCTTCTGGTAGTATACTTTGATCTCCTCCATCATCTCTTGCTGGGTGTCATTTTCCATGGACCCGACCATGAGGATGCCAACGTCTTGTCGATCGCTTATGTACTCGTCATAAGCGTTCTTATCGGCCTCGCTGGCATCATCTGCATGCGCTTTTATTGGCTTATCCGTAAGGATATACTCTTGTCTGTCATACTGAAGGGCAAGCTTCAGCTTCCTCTCCTAAACCAGGAAGTTGGTCCCTGACAGGCTTTCATTCGACAGAAGAGACTTTAATGCTTCACTGCCGGAACGTGTTGATTTGGGTTGCGATGGTGCCATTAGTCTACACATGAAAACAAATTCAATCAGATTCTTAATTAAGTTGAAGTGAGAGATACTTGAGTATGAACATTTCTGATTCTAATATCTGAATCTAAACAAAGATCTTCGCATACCCAAAACTGAAGTGAGTTAATCTCATCGCCCCAGTTTTGGACATTGGAGTAGGACAGTCAAATCCTTTCTCAAAACTGAAGTGGAGCTAGGGCTTATATGTTGTATGTATACGGCATTGCCCTATATCTGATACCCTAGCTCAAATCATCTGAGAATCGCAGCCAAGAAAACCACCTTTCTGTAGAGTTTTGGAGCGTTCTAGATCATCGAGATAGCGGAAGCATTTAACAAAAGCAACTACAAACCTTGTCCAAGGAGATGAACCATTAAATCTCAAAGCAAAATCTATTCCACAAGAAATTTACCTTTAGTTCTTTGTTGAATCAATAAAGAACTATGAGGTCTTCTTCTCTAGAGCAAGTCCACACCAAGGGGATGATCTTCAAGATCCTTCACTTAATGCCTACTAGAACAATTAAGTGAAGAAGAAGAGATCAAGAAGAGAGGAGAGTGGGGAGTGGCCGACCAAGGAGAGAGAGAGTGAGCTTGTGAGTGAGTAATTAATCCCTTAGATATTTCTCTACTTCATCAACTCATAAGCATGGGTCTAAAAGGTGAAAGCATGGGCTTAAAGGTGTCATTACCCATACCCCTTAAATCACTCACCTCTTAATCAACAATCACCAACTAAGCATGGTGTGTGTGGCCCCATCCTTGGACCCACCAAGGTGGCCGGCCATGTTGGGCTTATTGGGCTCAAAATGGGCCCTTGTTGGGCCGGTCACGTGGTTTCGTGCCGTGTCCAAAAGTCGCCCGACCCTATTTGTCGTTACTTATCAAACAAAGTCCGACACGACATCGACGAAAAATCTCAGTTTTCTCGATTCGCTAATTATTCTCTCAAACCGAACCCATGGCCCAAAACATTCAGTTTTGTCCATGTATTGCTCCTCAAGAAACGTTAAGGTCTCCTTGTCTCAAGTTATCCGTCTTGTATGTGTGTGACCCTCCAGGTTCTTGCCACCGTTGGCAGATCGGCGCAAAAGATCTCTCTTGTCTGATCCATCATAAGTGATCTATAGTAAGACGTTATGATTACCCAAGGTGCATGATGATCGATGATTCGATTTAACCTTGTGCGTACAAGTCAATATCCTATTATCTCTAGACATCCTGATTGATCACAAGGCATAGAGTCGTCATCCTAGTTTAATGAATCATTGTTACTTGATATGTGAGATGGATGAGAACTGATAACCCGTATCACTGGCATGGACATGCTATTTCTCTCAGTCACACTCGATCAAGAGGCCTTTAACGGATATCTTTCCCATACCGTAGTACGAGGGATAAATCCCTTAGCCGTCTTTCGTGTCACTCATGCAATCCGTTCCGCCACCCAATCATGCCCGTTACTGGAATCGTGTTACAGAAAGCGTTAGACGCAAGGTAAAGCCGCACGTACATTGCATAGCGATCACAAAGACTCCTTGTTCTAAGGATATCGTGACAAGCTATCGCATTTGAATATGTTCATGGCTTAATCTACGAAACACTATTCAAATCGGGTCGTCCGATATCAATCACCTCATGATATCTATGATATGATTACGGGATCCCTCGTCCCTATGACAAGCAGAACTACGTCATTGAGAACCATCCTCATACTGGTCGCTTCTATTGAAGCGTATAATGACCAGGGACTCGTTAAGTGTGATCCGTACAGATTTATGGTTCTACTACTTTAGTGGTCATAAATCAGATCATGCTTAACATATTACTTCAGCACATAACTAATACAAAGTCGTTTTATTTATTACAAATGATGATAATTATACATAGACATTTATAGACTACTAGCAATTGGACTAGGGCACAAAAATGCTATCACTTTCAATGCATGATTCAATCTGCATGTTACTACGCTAATGCGCACGCATCCATGCAAGATTGTCCATCTTCTATTAGGACACATTCCCATGGATCCACGTTAATCCTATCCACCCATGGGTCTGTGAACCAATCGAAGTGATGAAAAATGGGCGGTATCTAGGTTGACTTGAAATTACTTGCCGTTTTTAAACGTCCATTCTCACTGATCATTACTTGATCTTAACTTGAAATTATCAACTACAAATCCATGTAGAGATATTTTCATTTCAGTTTACATGTGCGTGATTAACTCATTATTATTAATCTTTACACATGTGAGTGATGATCTAATTAACATGAACTTATGAAAATTAAATCACACATTCATAAACGTAAACTTGCTTTAGCTAGCCCGCTAACCCTATTGGAATAAACTAAAACCTATACTAGGTCTTGTCTTTCCTCATCCTCCTAGACTCCCACTAGCTCCACGCCTCCTCAGGATTACCGTCATTCTCTTCGGTCCTTCTCGTCTTGGAACTTCGTAATTACATTTAATTTAAATAAAATAAATGTCATAACACGCATGTCACAATTGAATTACAATCCAAAAGCAACTCGCACGTTGCAAGCCGAAATAAATCTAGCCTATCATGCTCGAATACAAAATCATGCATAACCAGGCTCTGATACCACTGAAGAAATTATTTGAGGGTTCCAATCAATTACCTTTGATTCAAAATCTCTTTGTTACTAAATAGGATTTACTAACCTCTAAAGATCGTCCACACAGGAAGAGCAATCCGGGGATACTCACAACGATCCTTACTAGAAGATCGAAGCAAGCAAAACGGACGGAGAGATGGAGGGGGTGGCCGGTCGGCTAGAGAGAGAGAGAGAGAGAGAGAGAGAGAGAGAGAGAGAGAGGAGAGTAGCTAGGGTTTTTGGAAAATAAAATTTCTTAATTTTTAGATCTGAAAATTTCCCTTTTATAAGGGAAAAAATCAGCAGAAAACCATGGCTATAAATAGGTAGCAAGGGATAAATCTCAGCCACACGATTATATGACCAAACGGTCAAGATGGACGTGGGTGCATGAGGTGTAAATAAGTCGAAGTTGTAATTTGTTTTCGTCATTTCGCATTTTCGGCAACATGTGCAGGCGAGAGGTGGTGATTTGCGATCGATCGAGTGATTAGCGATTTTGGGAAGGCGAATTGACATAGGAGGTGATTTTGGGAAGGCGATTTGTGAGTGATTTCCGTTTTGGGGAAGGCGATTTGCATTAGTAGTCGATTTCGAGCTTTGCGAGAGGTTGCGATTTTTGAAAACCGAGATCTCTGTATCGTGCCGTTGATTTTGTTGCAGTGATGGCCAAATTATCGGAGAAGATGAAGTTGAAGGAGGCTCGTAGCAGTGAGACGAAGAAGACAAGTAATTATTGCTTAATTTGCTTGGAGTTTATTTCTCTAAAAGGTTTTCATATTGTGTAAATGGCTTGGTTTGAACAGAATGTATCTGAAAGGTCTTCATAGGTTTTTGCGTTATATGAAAGTCTTTCATATTTTTGTATATAAACATGATATGTGTTTGCAGAACACCTGTTCAGTGTCACTATGGCTTGGTTTGATAGGTTTTTGCGTTATATGAAAGCCTTTCATATTTTTGGAATTCCCTTTGATTTTTTTAAATGTGTCGCTGTGAACTGGTTTTTTGTATATAAACATGATATGTGTTTGCAGAACACCTGTTCAGTGTCACTATGGCTTGGTTTGATAGGTTTTTGCGTTATATGAAAGCCTTTCATATTTTTGGAATTCCCTTTGATTTTTTTAAATGTGTCGCTGTGAACTGGTTTTTTGTATATAGACATGATATGTGTTTGCGTTATATGAAAGCCTTTCAGAGAAATGTTTGCGTTAAACATTTGTTAAGGTATAATGAAATGACTTTCATATTTGTTAATGATATTTTGTGTAGGTGAAGTTGATTCTGATGACAACCAAACTATTGATTTTGTTATGAAGAAGAGGAGAAATGTTGGAGCATATGTTCGTTTTCCTTTTCCGATTCCTACAGAAGAATGTAATGTGGATGACTTACCCCTTAAAGAGACAACAAACAAGTGCATGACAAAGAAGCTTAGAACAGAGAAGCCTATTTTGAAACCCAAACAGATCATGAAGAAGTTTTGTGCTATAAAAGAAAAACCAATTGTTGAGTGTATAGACACTCGTTTGTCTCCAAGAGGTCTTTTCTGCAGCATGAAAGTTTTTAGTGATAAGCAGAGGAGTGATATTAAGGAGATGGGTTTTGAAGGTATTTTACAGCTTGGATTAAGTCGTACTCAAGGTGCTCTTGGGTACTGGATTGTGGAGAATCTGAATCCTCAGTTTGCAACAATTAGACTGGATTGTGGTCATGATTTAGTGATTGAAGAAGAAGATATTCAGTGTACCCTTGGTATACCTCGCGGTCATCGCCCTATTTTGGGTCATAAGGAAGGCGATGCTCTTCAGTTGTGGAGGTCACAGTTCAGCAGAACTGGTGAAAAAATCCATAGTTCATATGTATATGATGCCATGGAAAGGCAGAAGGAAGGGGGTATTTTGTTTAAGCAGAACTTTCTCGTCATGTTTTGCACAAGTTTTATAGATTTGGATCAAGTAGTTATCCAAACCTGTCATACTTTGGAGCTATAGTAGATGTTGAAGTTGTTAAGGACTTCAATTGGTGTTCTCCTATACTAGAAAGTTTGAGAAGAAATAGTTACATTTGGAACTCTCAACTAAGTAACGTTAAACGCAGATTCTATGGTCCACTCATATTTTTTACTGTAAGTCTTTCTTTTTTGTTTTGATATGTTTTTGTGTATCTGAAAGGCTTTCATATTTATAAAATGAATATGATTGACATAGTATTATCTGTTTTGTCTCAGCTTTTTTACTTGGATCGAGTTGATTTTGTTGGGAATGTTTCTGTACCACGTATATTTCCAACAATTACTGGATGGACTGACGCGTTTGCAAAGACTCGTGTGAGAGAGGAGCTGAAACAGTGGGGATTTGGAAAGGGTTCTTTGATTTTGGAGAGGGTTAAGATCCCAGTGGACATGCAGAGTTCACAAGCCAAAGATGCTACAATGAACGTAAGGATTTTATTTTATCTACTACAGTGTGAATTTTATATCATTTATTGTTTTAGAAGAATTGTTTGAATGTTTTTCTTCATATGTTGTTCAGCTGTCGTATGAAAGGTCTTCATATTTTTTAATATGTCTTATTCGTGATACTGATGCATGGTCTTCCATTTGTTCAGTTTTATGAGAGCCTTTCATACATAACATTAATATTTTTATAAGTGATTAATCGGATTTCAGTGATATGAAACGTGTTCATATTATATTTCGATACATGTTTGTGTGTAGTTTCATTCAGTTTTGAATGCTCTGATTTGGTTATTATTTGAAGTGTGTTTGGTAGAAGCAATTGAATTCTACTTCACCATTTTGTTTATAGGTTTTCTAGTTTACTGAGAGCCTTTCATACATAGCTTTCATGGTTTTATGAGTGTTTGTTGGATTTCACTTATATGAAAGGTGTTCATATTATATTTCGATACATGTTTGTGTGTAGTTTCATACAGTTTTGTATGCTCTGATTTGGTTATTATTTGAAGTGTGTTTGGTAGAAGCAGTTGAATTCTACTTCACCATTTTTTTTTTATAGATTTTCTAGTTTCCTGAGAGCCTTTCATACATAGCTTTCATGGTTTTATGAGTGTTGGATTTCACTTATATGAAAGGTGTTCATATTATATTTCGATACATGTTTGTGTGTAGTTTCATACAGTTTTGCATCTTTTCATATTTATTCATTTATGTATTCAGAATCTGATTGAAGAAATCAAGTGTGTGAGGAAAAAAGTTGAGGAACATGTTCAAGAGCTTGTTGGACTGTTGTCCCGGGTTGATGTTTCGTTTTCTGGGCATAAATCACAACATCACGAGAACAGACCGGCAGAGGACAAGAATCACGAGGACAGATGTGATTCCTTTTTTTATAATGATGCTTATTTGAAGATACCCTCTGTTATTTCTGCATTAGCTGTTGCAAAAGAGACTCTTTCCTGTAATAGGAAGAAGAAGAGTTCTCCAAATTTTGCCTTGGGTGTTTTTGATGTGGAGGAAATATCTACTCCTCTGGAAACACCCCATGATGTCTTGAACGCCATAAGGAAGAACATGGGGATGTCACCAAAGGAATATCTGGATGATAGCATTTGTGCCCTAGTCCAAATTGCTATTAGCCTGTAAACGTCTAATGTACAATATCATCGTTTGTAATATATATAAAGTGGCTTTGTATTACTTATGTGTTGAAGTAATATGTTAAGCATGATCTGATTTATGACCACTGAAGTAGTAGAACCATAAATCTGTACGGATCACACTTAACGAGTCCCTGGTCAACCTATGCTTCCTTAAAAGCGACCAGTATGAGGATGGTTCTTAATGACGTAGTTCTACTTGTCATAGGGATGAGGGATCCTGGAATCATATCATAGATATCATGAGGTGATTGATATCGGATGACCCGCTTTGAATAGTGTTTTCATAGATTAAGCCATGAACATATTCAAATGCGATACCTTGTCACGACATCCTTAGACCAAGGAGTCTTTGTGATCACTATGCAATGAACGTACGGCTTTAACTTGTGCCAAACGCTTTCTGTAAAAGGATTGTTATAAAGGGCATGATTGGGTGGCGGAACGGGTTGCATGAGTGACACGAAAGACGGCTAAGGGATTTATCCCTCATACTACGGTATGGGAATGATATCCGTTAAAAGGGCCTCTTGATGGAGACTGACTGAGAGTAAAAGCATGG
This sequence comes from Geranium rotundifolium, assembly GCA_963920655.1. NCBI lineage: Eukaryota > Viridiplantae > Streptophyta > Magnoliopsida > Geraniales > Geraniaceae > Geranium > Geranium rotundifolium. Next base: position 30,098,605 of record OY987312.1, on the reverse strand, counting down.
CCATGCAAATGATACGGGTTATCAGTTCTCAGCCATCTCGCATATCAAGTAACAATGATTGATTAAACAAGGGTGACGACTCTATGCCTTGTGATCAATCGGGATATCTAGAGATAATAAGATAGTGACTTGTACGCACAAGGTTAAGTCGAATCATCGATCGTCATGCACCTTGGGTAATCATAATTGTTAGGTTTGTGCCCTAGTCCAAAATAATTCCTCAATCTATATTGTAACTGACATCATTATTCTACATAATAAAAGGCATAATATTACTAATGTGTTGTAGTAATATATCTAATGTGATTTGATCTATGTCATAATGTGTGTAATCACTTATAGTAGAACTATAGATTAGAAAGAGTTGCATTCGATAGAGTCCCTGATCAGCTAAGCTTCTTCTGAAGCGATCAGTATAAGACTAACTCCTTGTGATCACGCTCTACTGATCATGGCAAAGATGTGCCGGAGTTATATCATAGATATCATCAGGTCGATGATATCGGACAACCCGAATTTGAGTATGCTGCATAGATCCAGTCATGAGATACTCACATATCGTAACTTGTCATTATATCCTAAGACCAAGGAGTCTTTGTGTACACTATGTAACAAATACCTAAGTTTGACCTAGTCTAACGTTATCTGTAAAAGGGTAGCTATAACGGCTTCGATTGGCTTTGGCATTTATTGCACTAGTGAACTCGAAAGGCGTCTGAGGGATTTATCACTCATACTTCGGAATAAGAAAGATATCCGTTTAGGCCAGTTGATGAGTATGACTGAAGAAATAGCATGGCCATGCAAGTGATACCTTAGTATTAGTTTTCAGTCATCTCAGATATCAAGAAACAGTGATTGATAAATTAGGATGACCGTTCTATGCCTATTGATCAATCTGGATATCGGTTTGATAAAAGGACAGTGACATGTACGATAACAGGTTAAGTCGAATAATCGATAATCACGAATATTGGATAATCATAACGTCTTGCTAGAGGCCACTTATGATGGAAAGTGTAAAATGGTAATTTTACCAGTCTGCAAATTATTCGTGAGCCTAGAAGGTCACACGCATTAAGCACAATACATGACAATAATTGTGGATGAGATTTGAGAACGATTCGGTAATTTTCTGGCCTAAGGTTGTAACCAGACGGTTGAAGAAATCAATTCGAGGAAATTGAGCCGTTTTGACTAAACCGAAATTAGAACTCAAGTTAATGGGTTTAATTTGGGTTTTAGTTAAATGGGCTTAAAGCCCATTTAGGGTTTAATATAAGAGAGGGGTTAAATGCAAATAAGAAGAATTAAAAGGATGGATAATGCAATTTTTATTTTGAAATTCAATTTTAATTTCAAATTAAAAATCACATAATCATTATTTATCTTATCCTTTTGATTTTTTCACCAACTAACTCCCACTCTCTCTCCCTCACCTTGCCGAAATCTCTCCCCTCTCTACTTGCATTATTGCTCAAGTTTTCTTTTGAATTTTCTAGCAAAAATTAGAGAGAAAAACCATTTTCGGTTGTGTGCTTGTGTGGACTTGATAGAGAGGACACTACGCTTGTGTTCTTGTCGATTTCAAGAGGTAAATATCAGTTTTAATTATGTTTATAATATGTTCAAATAGCATTAAGATCAAGCTTTTATCGATCACCACGGTTACATATTGTCTGCTGCATGATTTTCAATCTTTGGAACCCGTGGTGATCTCTTTCAGTGGTATTAGAGGATGGTTATTATGTTTATTTGTATGTTTAAATCTTATTTTTTTTATGTTTATATGTGTTCTTCATCATTAGCATGCATGTAAATCAAAAAAAATTTCAGATTTGGTTAATTTTGGAAATTCGAAAATTAATTATTTTTTTGGGTTTTTCGGGGTTAGCCATGGCCGACCAGGTCGAGTCCCGTGGTGGACCATGGAATGCCCTAGGGCAGACCATGGTCAGCACCATGGGCCGACGAGGGTCGCCTACGGGCGACCATGGTCGTTGCCGCGGGAGACACGGTCTGCCCTTGCGGGTGACCATGGCAGCCCGTGAGGGCCACCATTGTTGCCTCGCGGGCGACCAGGGTCTGCCCTAGGGGCGACCATGGCTGCCCTCGCGGGCTACCATGGTCGTTCCCGTGGCCGACCACGGTCAGCCCCGCGGGCGACCTCGGCAGCCCTCACGGGCCACCGTGGTTGCCTCCGCGGGCCACCTTCGGTTGAGCCGGTTCGGCTCGACCAGATTCAAGCGAACCGGTTGGTTCGCAAGGATATTTGGAAACCCTAATAAAATTTAATTTTCAGATTTGGTTCGGTTTCGATAAACTAGTGAGAACCGGTCCAAAATTCAATTAATCGATTAAACCGTCCGGTTTCGATAAACCGGAATTTTTCCACACTTAAGAAAGATAAAATTTGGAAAAATTATTTGTTTGATCAGCATGTTGATTGATAACATGATCTTTGATAACATGATGTTTTCCACATGATGCTAGCTAAGCCCATTAGATTTGCATTTTAATTTCGGTTTTGCAACCTGCGTGTTGCTTAATTTTGGGTTGTAGTAAATACGGCCTGCGTGTCGTGATTTGTATTTTATTTAATTTATTCTAATATGTAATCACGAAGACCGACACAAGAATCAAGTCAAGCAGGAGGCTCGAAGCCAGTGGGAGTTCAAAAGAATGGAGCAAGTTTGGATCTTGAAGACCTTGTCTTTAGGATCGGGTTTGCTAGATTCTTAGGACATTTAGATGGGCTTAGCTATGCATATTTTATTGTTACATTTGTATATTTGAATGTATGAATGTATGATAGTTTAAATATATAAGTTTATGTATGATTTGCTATTACCCACATGCAAAGATTAAAATCGGAATTTAATCAGACTCGCATGTAACCTGCTAAGGGATCATCTTTGCATGTATTTGCAATTGATGATTCCAGATTAAGATTGTATCGATATACAATCAGACTCTTATAATTCACTTAAACGCAAATAATTACAAGTCAAGCGTGATACCATGCAAATTTGGGCACTCAAAAGGGCTTTGACCCTATGGATGTCGGTACGCCTCCGTGTAACATTCATAGAGAAGAAGTCTGGATGAGATGGGTAGTTCTGTGTGGGTGCGTGCGCCTCCGTGTAGTAGTCACATTAGTTCTATCCATAGTTCAAGCTTGGTAGACTTGTCTACGATTGTCAGCTAGGGCTAACCTAGGGTATGCCACGTACTAACAAGTACAGACCCTAGCCAGGAACTACATGGTCTTGTAGATGGATTTACTCCTACCTCTATGAACTCAATTGGAGCAGTGAGCCTCCGTTCACTTCAATTGAGAGTATGATGGGATCCTGGTTCAGATTCTAAAGTTAGAATTAGAAAGTGTTTTATAATTAAATCTCCAACTTCAATTTTAATTAATACTAATTAAAAGTTGTTTACTGTGTAGATATAATATGGCAAACACGAATCACTCTGGTAGCGCGCTTAGGTCACTAATCGAGAATGATAAGCTTAACGGCGTAAACTTTCTCGATTGGGACTGGAATTTGAGACTCGTTCTCAAGCATGAACGTAAGGATTATATCTTTACCCAGGAACAAGCACCTACTGAACCAGCACTGAACGCCTCAAGGGCGCTAAGGGATACCTACCAGAAATTCCTTAGCGACCGGATTGACGTGCAGTGCATCATGATGGGCAGTATGGTGCCGGACTTGCAGCAACAGTTCTTGGACATTTCCGACGATCCCAAAGCCTGTATGGCTGAGATCGAGAAAATGTTCAAAGAGAAAGAGCGTGTCGAAAGATACGACACTTTCGTTGAACTGATGTCTTGCAAGCTAAAGGCTGGAGCTCCTGTCAGTCCTCATGTCCTTAAGATGAAACGTCTTTTGCAACATTTGACCAGGCTAGGTCATCCTGTGGACAAGGAAATGTCTGCAGACTTTGTGCTGCATTCACTTACAGAAGCATATCGTGAATTCGTTGGAAATTACAATATGCATGACATGAACAAAACCGTGTCAGAGCTTCATGCTATGCTCGTGACTGCTGAAAAGAATCTCAAGGGGAAAACCAAGGAGGTTCTTATGGTCAACAAGCAAGTGAGCTTCAAGAAAGCCGGCCTGGGCAAGGGTAAGGCTCCTATGCACCTAGCAGGGAAGATTCGACAACCTAAGGGTCCAGCAGCTCCAAAGGCTGTTGAGAATCCGAAGAAGGATGGCGTCTGCTTCTATTGCCAAGGACTGGGGCACTGGAAGAAGGATTGCAAGAAACACAAGTTGTTTCTTAAGAAGAGTGGAGCTTCCACGTCTTCAGGATCAGGTATATTTGTTATTGAGCTCAATCTCAGTTTATCTACTTCAGATTCTTGGGTACTTGATACCGGTGCAGAATCTCACATTTGTGTTAATGTGTAGGCTCTGGGAAGTAGAAGAGAAGTGAGCAAGGGCGAGGCGGACCTACGAGTTGGCGATGGCAATCAAGTCTCGACAACTGCTGTAGGAGATATTAGTTTCAGTTTTCCCAGTGGGCTAGTTTTATTTTTAAGTGATGTTCATTGTGTACCTGCGTTTCGCAGAAATATTATTTCAATTTCCTTGCTCGACAAGGAAGGATATCATTTTACAATTGATAATGGAGTTTTTAGTAATTTCAAGAAAAACATGTTTTATTGCAATGCTTCATTAGTTGGTGGTTTATATATTCTTAATATTCAAAACACTGACACTAGCTCGATTTATAATATCAGTAACAAAAGGGTTAAATCCGATGATTTAAACTAGACTGTGATATGGCACTGCCGCTTAGGCCATATTGGCCAGAAACGCATCTCAACACTTCACAAGTGTGGGCTTCTAAGTCCGTTTGAATTCACTTCAATTGAGAGATGCGAGTCATGCCTTATGGGCAAAATGACAAAAGCACCTTTTGCCGGTTTAGGTGAAAGGGCGAGTCACTTACTAGGCCTCATACATTCCGATGTTTGTGGGCCCATGAGCACTCAGGCCAGAAAAGGTTTTCACTACTTCGTTACATTCACTGATGACTTCAGTAGATATGGATATGTTTATCTTATGAGACATAAGTCGGAAACCTTTGACAAGTTCAAAGAGTTCCAGAACGAAGCACAGAACCAGCTTGGTAAAAGTATAAAGGCGCTTCGATCTGACCGAGGCGGTGAGTACTTAGACCAAGACTTTCACAGTCATTTAAAGGAGTGTGGGATCATCTCTGAATTGACTCCGCCTAGAACACCTCAAATGAATGGTGTATCCGAACGGAGAAATCAGACCTTACTTGACATGGTTCGATCAATGATGAGTCAGGCTGATCTTCCTATCTCCTTCTGGGGCTATGCCCTAGAAACGGCCGCATTCATATTGAATCGGGCTCCTACAAAGGCAGTGGAAAGCACTCCATACGAAGTGTGGAACGGGAAGAAACCCTTATTAGCTTTCCTTAAGATTTGGGGATGTGAAGCTTACGTCAAGCGTTTGCTAGGCGATAAGCTCGAACCTAAATTAGACAAATGTGTCTTTGTGGGGTACCCTAAAGAAACAAGAGGGTACTATTTCTACAAACCCAGTGAGAACAAAGTTTTTGTTGCTCGAGGAGGGGTATTTTTGGAAAAGGAATTTATTTCCAAAAGATCTAGTGGGAGTGCCGTGCATCTTGAAGAAATTCAAGAAGATACGGAGCAACCCACTACGCCGAATGTAGAAATACAGGAGTCAGAAGAGGTCATTGATCAAGAACCAATCCCCACACCCATTCCAGATGGTCCAAGAAGGTCTGAGAGATCTCGTCAAGCTCCTATCAGATATGGCTTCCTAGCCACTGAAGGAAATGACTTGATGTTGGTGGATCAGGATGATCCAGAAACCTACAGACAAGCTTTGGCCAGTCCAGACTCCGAAAAATGGCAGAACGCCATGAATGAGGAAATGAAATCCATGTCAGATAACCAAGTCTGGAACTTGGTGGATCAGACCCCTAGGATAAAACCCATCGGTTGCAAATGGGTCTCTAAGATTAAGACCGACATGGATGGAAAACCTCAGACCTATAGAGCTAGACTGGTTGCGAAAGGTTATCGCCAAATCGAAGGTATCGATTATGACGAGACTTTTTCACCTGTGGCTATGGTCAAATCTATCCGGATCATTCTAGCCATAGCAGCATACTATGACTATGAGATATGGCAGATGGACGTCAAAACCGCCTTCCTTAACGGGAACTTAAAAGAGGATGTGTATATGACACAGCCCGAGGGTTTTGTTGATCCAGAGAATCCCGGAAAGATTTGTAAGCTGCTTAGATCCATTTATGGATTGAAGCAAGCTTCACGGATCTGGAACATTCGTTTTGATGAAGCCGTAAGGGAATTCGGGTTTATCAAAAACAAAAGTGAGCCTTGCGTATATAAGAAAGCGAGTGGGAGTAAAATAGTATTCGTAGTGCTATATATCGATGACATATTGATCATCGGGAATGACATCCCATCCCTGCTTGAAGTTAACGCTTTGTTAGGGAAATGCTTCTCGATGAAGGACTTAGGTGATGCTGCTTTCATTTTGGGCATCAAGATCTACAGAGATCGACCCAAGAGAATATTGGGCCTAAGTCAGAGCACTTACATAGATAAGGTGTTGAGAAGATTCTCAATGCATGATTCTAAGAAGGGATACTTACCCATGCGACATGGCATTAAGCTTAGCAAACAACAGAGTCCTATGACTCCTGATGAGCTAAGCAGAATGAGTAAGATCCCATATGCTTCGGCTGTGGGATCCATCATGTATACTATGATTTGCACGAGACCAGACGTCTCGTTCGCAGTAAGCTGTACCAGCAGATATCAATCTAACCCAGGCCAGGAGCACTGGACTGCTGTCAAGAGTATCCTAAAATATCTAAGGAGAACTAAAGACGCATTCCTAGTGTATGGTGGGAAGGATGGAGAACTAGCAGTCACAGGATATGTTGATGCTAGCTTTCAGACAGATCCTGATGATTTCAAATCACAAGCAGGATTTGTATTCGTGTTAAATGGCGGAGCATTCAGCTGGAAGAGCTTCAAGGAAGCCACAACTGCCGATTCTACAGCAGAGGCTGAGTACATAGCTGCAGCAGAAGCAGCTAAGGAAGCCGTATGGGTTAGAAGCTTTCTAACTGGATTAGATGTAATGCCGCGAGCATCTGATCCCGTAAGCTTGTTGTGTGACAACACTGGGGCCATAGCATTAGCTCAAGAGTCCAGATTCCATAACAGAACTAAACACATACAGAGGAAGTATCACATTATCAGAGAGTATATTGATAACGGTGATGTGGAGATGGCTTATGTACCGACTGATGACAATGTTGTTGATCCCCTGACAAAGGCTTTACCGCAGCCTAAGCATGAGGCGCACGTGAAGTCCATGGGGGTAGATTGGAACTTAGGTTGGAACTAGGGGCAAGTGGGAGATTGTTAGGTTTGTGCCCTAGTCCAAAATAATTCCTCAATCTATATTGTAACGGACATCATTATTCTACATAATAAAAGGCATAATATTACTAATGTGTTGTAGTAATATATCTAATGTGATTTGATCTATGTCATAATGTGTGTAATCACTTATAGTAGAACTATAGATCAGAAAGAGTTGCATTCGATAGAGTCCCTGATCAGCTAAGCTTCTTCTGAAGCGATCAGTATGAGACTAACTCCTTGTGATCACACTCTACTAATCATGGCAAAGATCTGCCGGAGTTATATCATAGATATCATCAGGTCGATGATATCGGACAACCCGATTGTGAGTATGCTGCATAGATCCAGTCATGAGATACTAACATATCGTAACTTGTCATTATATCCTAAGACCAAGGAGTCTTTGTGTACACTATGTAACAAATACCTAAGTTTGACCTAGTCTAACGTTATCTGTAAAAGGGTACCTATAACGGCTTCGATTGGCTTTGGCATTTATTGCACTAGTGAACTCGAAAGGCGTCTGAGGGATTTATCACTCATACTTCGGTATGAGAAAGATATCCGTTTAGGCCACTTGATGAGTATGACTGAAGAAATAGCATGGCCATGCAGGTGATACTTTAGTATCAGTTTTCAGTCATCTCAGATATCAAGAAACAGTGATTGATAAATTAGGATGACCGTTCTATGCCTATTGATCAATCTGGATATCGGTTTGATAAAAGGACAGTGACATGTACGATAACAGGTTAAGTCGAATAATCGATAATCACGAATATTGGATAATCATAATGTCTTGCTAGAGGCCATTTATGATGGAAAGGGTAAAATGGTAATTTTACCAGTCTGCCAATTATTCGTGAGCCTAGAGGGTCACACGCATTAAGCACAATACATGACAATAATTTTGGATGAGATTTGAGAAAGATTCGGTAATTTCTGGCCTAAGGTTTTAACCAGACGGTTGAAGAAATCAATTCGAGGAAATTGAGCCGTTTTTACTAAACCGAAATTAGAACTCAAGTTAATGGGTTTAATTTGGGTTTTAGTTAAATGGGCTTAAAGCCCATTTAGGGTTTAATATAAGAGAGGGGTTAAATGCAAATAAGAAGGATTAAAAGGATGGATAATGCAATTTTTATTTTGAAATTCAATTTTAATTTCAAATTAAAAATCACATAATCATTATTTATCTTATCCTTTTGATTTTTTCAGCAACTAACTCCCATTCTCTCTCCCTCACCTTGCCGAAATCTCTCCCCTCTCTACCTCCATTATTGCTCAAGTTTTCTTTTGAATTTTCTAGCAAAAATTAGAGAGAAAAACCATTTTCGGTTGTGTGCTTGTGTGGACTTGATAGAGAGGACACTACACTTGTGTTCTTGTCGATTTCAAGAGGTAAATATCAGTTTTAATTATGTTTATAATATGTTCAAATAGCATTAAGATCAAGCTTTTATCGATCACCACGGTTACATATTGTCCGCTGCATGATTTTCAATCTTTGGAACCCGTGGTGATCTCTTTCAATAATGTCTTACTAGAGACCACTTATGATGGATCGGGCAAGAGCGATCTTTTGCGCCGATCTGCCAACGGTGGCATGAGCCTAGAGGGTCACACACATTCAAGACGGATAACTTGAGACAAGGAAACATTGACGTTTCTTGAGGAGCAATATATGGACAAAACTGGAGGTTTTGTGCCATAGGTTCGGTTTGAGAGAATAATTAGCGAATCGAGAAAAACTGAGTTTTTCGTCGATATTGCGTCGGACTTTGTTTGATAAATGACGACAAAAGGGTCGGGCGATTTTTGGACACGGCATGAGACAACACGGGAGGGCCCATTGGGCTCGGCCCATGAAGCCTCATGGCTGGCCCATTAAGGGCCCAACAAGACCTCTTGGCCGGCCCACATGGTGGGTCCATGTGTGGGGGCCACACAACACCATGCTTAGTTGGTGATTGTGGATTAAGAGGTGAGTGATTTAAGGGGTATGGGTTAAAGAACTTTTAAGCCCATACCAATCACTTTTAACCCATGCTTGTGAGATTGGATGATGAATTGAAATACAAGACTTTAATTCATTATTCATTTAATCACACAACTCACAAATATCTCTCTCTCTTCTAGCTTGGCCGGCCACCCTCTTCCTCCTCTTGTTCTTGCTCTCTTGTTCTTCATTTAATTGTTCTAGTAGGCAATTAAGTGAGGGATCATCAAGATCATCCCCTTGGTGTGGACTTGCTTTAGAGAAGAAGATCCGAACGTTCTTCTTTATCGATTCATACAAGACTTAAACGTAAATATCTTGTGGAATAGATTTTGCTTTGGGATTTAATGGTTTATGTTCTTGGAAAAGGTTTGGAGTAGATTTTCTTATAATGCTTCCGCTATCTCGACGATCTAGAACGCTCCAAAACCCTACACTGGAAGCATTGATTGCTGCGCAAGACTGTTTTGGAGATGATAATTTGGAAAATTATGAACCTGGAATTGATGTGCATCCTTCACAAGCCAAAGATGCTGCAATGAATGTAAGGATTTTATTTTGTCTACTACAGTGTGAATTTTATATCCTTTATTGTTTTAGAAGAATTGTTTGAATGTTTTTCTTCATATGTTGTTCAGTTGTCATATGAAAGGTCTTCATATTTTTTAATATGTCTGATTTTTGTGAATTTTGTAGTAAATACCATTCTCTGATTTGGTTATGATTTGAAGTGTGTTTGGTAAGACCAGTTGAATTCTACTTCACCATTTTTCTATAGGTTTCCAGTTTTCTAAGAGCCTTTCATACATAACGTTAATATTTTTATAAGTGTTTGATTGGATTTCAGTGATATGAAAGGTGTTCATATTATATTTCGATACATGTTTGTGTGTAGTTTCATACAGTTTTGCATGCTTTGATTTGGTTATGATTTGAAGTGTGTTTGGTAGAAGCAGTTGAATTCTACTTCACAATTTTTTTTATAGATTTTCTAGTTTTCTGAGAGCCTTTCATACATAACTTTCATGGTTTTCTAAGTGCTTGTTGGATTTCATTTATATGAAAGGTGTTCATATTATATTTCGATACATAGCTTTCATACAGTTTTCCATCTATTCATATTTATTCATTTATGTATACAGAATCTGATTGAAGAAATCAAGTGTGTGAGGAAAAAAGTTGAGGAACATGTTCAAGAGCTTGTTGGACTGTTGTCCCGGATTGATGTTTCGTTTTCTGGGCATAAATCACAACATCACGAGAACAGACCGGCAGAGGACAAGAATCACAAGGACAGATGTGATGAAGGATTTTATAATGATGCTTATTTGAAGACACCCTCTGTTATTTCTGCATTGGCTGTTGCAAAAGAGACTCTTTCCTGTAATAGGAAGAAGAAGAGTTCTCCAAATATTTCCTTCGGTGTTTTTGATGTGGAGGAAATATCTACTCCTCTGGAAACACCCCATGATGTCTTGAACGCCATAAGGAAGAACATGGGGATGTCACCAAAGGAATTCCTGGAAGCATTGATTGCTGCGCAAGACTGTTTTGGAGATGATAATTTGGGAGACTGTTTTGGAGTACCTGGAGATACTATTATTAACTTTTTTGGCTTGGAAACTACTGTGAAGGAGTTGGACTTTAGTTTACATGCTGGATGCTCTGGTGGAAGCCCAAGTTGTCATAGTATTCAAACTGAAATTGAAATGCGCAGTGTAACTGATTCAGATTCAGATGTTGTGCAGAAGGATTGTGTTAGAATTGATGATTTATTGAAATTACAAAACCCTGAAGAAGAAGTAGAAGTTGTGCCATCTGAGATTCTGCTGTCAAAGTTTTGCAATCAAAGAACAAACTTCCATTCTGATTTGAGTTGTTGTGAAGAGAGATTGTATTCGTGGGTTATGGAAGTTGTGGATGAAAATGAATTTTTGAAGGAAGAGATCTCAGGATGTTCTCTCTACTGTGACGATTTCCAATCCCTCAAGTTCAATATGTGGGTTCATATTCCTGTAATTGATGCTTGGTCTTTGTACCTGAACGAGCAAGAAAGATACAGGGATAATGCTGCCCCTTCTCGATTATTTTTATACTGTAGTATGTCGGTAGGTGACTTATATTAACAATCCGTGAAGTAATTTATGATTTGTTATAAAAAGTTTTATGTTTTAAGTAATGTTATTTGTTTTGCAGGATCCACTTGTTCGGGCAAGAAAGTTAACAACTACTTTAAGAAAAGAATCGATAGATGCTGCACAGAAGCAATTGAAAGATTTATTTCTCCGAATTGATCAAATTGATTTGGTAATTGAACTGTCTTTTTTCCACTAAATTTTGTATTTTGTTGTCAAGTATATGAAAGGCTTACATATTTAACTTTTATAGGTATTTGTACCAATTTGGCAGTCCAACCACTATTATTTAACCTTTTTCAATACTAAAAAGTTCAGCTTTGAGGTTTTGGACAATCGCCAATTGCCTTTGGATCACTACCAAAATGTTCCTAACTTTGTGGTATGTGTATTAATACTGAATTTTATTTTAGGTTTTGTGTACTAGATGTTGTCATGATTTATAACTAATTTGTTGTATGACAGCATGAGTGTTTCTGTGAATTGATGTCCAAGTACAACAAGACCATTGCTGCAGAAATGAGGCTAGTTGATTATGATCTTGTAGAACTGCCATGGGCTTCAATATCAAATAGTAATGACTGTGAAATTTTCACTATTTGACATGAAGAAAACTATATGGGTTGTAATCATTGGAAAGCGTTTTTGGAGAAAGATAATGTAAGTATATGTGAATTACTGATTATGCTGTATGACTATTAAGTTTTGTTGGATATATGAATTACTTACAACATTTTGTGTTTTGTTTCTGTAGATTGATCAATTAGAAAGGCTTCGAGTCCGTTTCCTTTTTCAATTACTCACTTGGAAGAAGAATATAATGTGGCCAGAGATATATCAGAAATATCAGAGTTCTTCAAAAGTGAGGGGTAGTCAGTTCAAGATAGTTGAGGATATGAGGAAATAGGTTGTACAGTTTTGAGTTGTTTCTTTTATTGAAAAGGTTCAAGTAGATGTATTACTATTGAACACTTTGTAGATACAAAATGTATATGAAATCATTCTTCTATATATAATTAGTTTAATTTGACAATTTTTATGTTATATGAATGGCCTTCAGATTTTGAAAATTGATTACAGAAATCATGTTGCAGTCAATAATTTGTTTATATGAAAGGCCTACAGATTTTACAAATTTGCCTTACTTGTCTGATTTTTGGATGGATACCTTATTCTTATTCTTTTGTTAAATATTACATTTGAGTTTCATATAATGTATCACAGAAAACCTGATGAAATGTTGTTGTCCCTCAATTTGACAATTTTTATGTTATATGAATGGCCTTCAGATTTTGAAAATTGATTACAGAAATCATGTTGCAGTCAATAATTTGTTTATATGAACGGCCTACAGATTTTACAAATTTGCCTTACTTGTCTGATTTTTTGGATGGATATCTTATTCTTATTCTTTTGTTAAATATTACATTTGAGTTTCATATAATGTATCACAGAAAACCTGATGAAATGTTGTTGTCCCTCAATTTGACAATTTTTATGTTATATGATTGGCCTTTAGATTTTGAAAATTTATTACAGAAATCATGTTGCAGTCAATAATTTGTTTATATGAAAGGCCTACAGATTTTACAAATTTGCCTTGTCTGATTTTTGGACGAGTAGAATGTGAAAGGCTTTCATATGTTTCCTAAATTTGTAGTATGTGAAAGGCGTTCATATTTTATGAACGATTAGCCAGTGGCATTGTTTTGTAATATTCTCCAACTTTTGTGGCTATTAAGTATTTTTATCGTTGTTTTGGAAATGAGTTATGTATTCGAGTTGTGCATATTGGCGGTCACTGTGATCTCTTAGTTGCGATTTCTGGAAACGACATTCAGAGCGAATTCAAACCAAATAATTCATCAAAGAATGAAGAATCGCGGAGGCTCTGATAACCTTGGAAAAAGTTATGACAAGATGTTAGAAGTGCGCCGAAAGCGGAAAACCGGTAAGCATTGACAGCTAATAAATCAATTTCAGTGAACCCTAGCTTGTGATTTTGTAGGATTTGTGATTTTTAGTCTATTTCGAGCTTTATAGATATATTTATCGATGTAATTTTAACCAGTACATTTGCATGTCATTGTTCGATTGAACAAGTTGTAACTCGATTTGATGAATTTACTTGATTCTGTGTATAGATTCAAGGCCAGTTGTGACTGAAGGATCCTCTGATTCTGACGACAATCTTGTAATCAGTGCAGTAATTTAAAATGCAAGTATACAAAACATTGACTAACAGATTGAGAAGGGGGAATGTACTAGTGCCACTGCTGGTACTATTGTTACTGTACCTGATATTGTGGAACCAGAGGAGATGGAGGTTGATGACAGGCAAAAGAGAAGTGGTGGTAGAGCCAAACAGATTAAGAAGAAGAATGTAAAGAAAGGGAAGGACAAAATCCCTAAACCGCGTTTGGACAGACTCGACACACGATCATCCCCGGATAAGTTACATTATGCTATTTCAGTATTCAGTGCAAAGCAGAAGCAAGATGTGATTGATATGGGTTTTGGGGGTATACTTGAACTGGGGTTGGATCGGACTTTTGGCCCACTTGGATATTGGCTGGTTAATAATTACAATTCAAAATTGAAGGCAATTATTTTTGAAGATGGCAGAAAACTTGCAATAACATAGGAAGACGTGGTTTCTACCCTGGGCATACCACGTGGTGAAGAAAATATTCCCATGCTACAGAATGACCAAACAACTGATTCACTTATGGAATGGAGGGCTCAATTTTTGACGCATAAAGCTTCTATAACTCCAAGTAAAGTTTTTAAAAAAATGGAGACCCAGACGGGTGGCGGCAAGTTATTCAAGCAGAATTTCTTGGTTGCCTTCTGTAGCTACATGATTGATTTTCGTCCAAGTAGCTACATCAACCAGTTATATTTTGAAGCAATAGCCGATGTTGAGCGCGTCAAAAAATTCAATTGGTGTGCTGCCGTGATAGAGAGTTTGAATAGAAACAAGGAAGATTGGGTTGCCCGGGCCACAAACAAGGGTAGTTGGTATTATGGTCCAATCAATTTCTTGACGGTATGATATTTCAGATTTATTTGAATGTTTGGTTTTTACAAAATATTATGAATATTGAAATGTAGTTCTGGTTTTTACTTACTTCAGTTTATTTTTTGTCAGCTGTTCTATCTAGATCGAGTCTATTATGAGAATTATCAAGTCCCTCATGTATTGCCAAGCATCACTGGATGGGAAACTGAAATTGCCAAGAAAAGACTCAAGAGAGAAGCTGAAAGTGGAGGATTTGGAAAGGGCACTATTTTGCTTAGACTTGGTATGGACAAACTTGTTGAGGTTGTAGATGTTTCGCAAGAGAAGGTATTGACTGATTTTTTGTGTGTGTATTTTCAAGCAATCTATATAAGCCTTTTGTTAAACTTTTCTGTTCATTTTCTCCTTGTTATGATATGTATTTGGTGTATGTGAATGGTTTGTTCTTCAATGTGTTGACAAGTTTGGTAATGTTCTTCTATGTAATGTTGTCCTTCACTGGTTTGATAAGTTTGGTATTATATGAATGCCTTTCCGATTTTATAAATTTGTCTGATTCATGTGAGAATTTTTTAATTGATACATTGTTTTGATTTGTTTCAATTGAACTTTTTTTCTGCTTATCTTCTTGACTCTAACTGATATCTGCATTCAGGATGTCATAAGAGAAATGGAAGTAGTGAATCAGAAGATGATCCAAATCATGTCAGGAGCCAGATGTGTAATGGTTTAAGGATATAATTGGTTGGAGGGCATTGTGCAAACTAGGAAGAAAGATGGTTCTGTAGATGTTGTTGTTGAAGATGCAGTTCAGCAAGCTTGTCATGTACTATTTTCTTCTCTGAAAGAAGGTACTCATCGTTCTCCTATTTCAATTGCTGACCAAACTGATGGGGTCCATAGAACAGAATGTTCAACAAGTGTTTCAGATTTTGAAGAAAATGTGGACATCGATGCAGTAATTGATAGTGTTGTGAAGGATATTCAGACAACAGCGAACTTAAATGTTTTGGATTGCTATAAGAGAAGAAGAGACATTGTCTGTTCATAGCAAACATCAGAACCAGTTATCGATGAATATCATGACGTTGACGCTGACCACTTTGATACACTTGATTTCCCGTCTTTTAGTCTTGGAATCACACAGGATGAAAATGAGCAAGATGTTGCGATTGGACTCAAGGAGCTTAATTCCGGAGCTAACATTTCTACACCTATTGAGAAATTATGCTCTGCATTAGGTGAGGACCTTATACCCGAAGAAGAAGATGATAATGGACAGAAATCACATGACAGTGTTAGTACTTCATCAGACGAATGTGCTGCCTCATACCCGAAAGAATGTTAGCAGTGAACAACCAATACTAGGGAAGAGAGTTGCATCTCAAACTGCTGTGTTTTTGTCTCCATATCGTGAACGCAGCACTAACATCACCAGAGCACTGAAGTCTTATGAGAAGCTGCTGTATGAGTGGCTATTTAATTAGAATAGCAGTGAACGTAACTTACAGTAAGTATATAAATAAAAAAATATATGTTTTATTACTTGTGTGTTAAATTGTTGAACAACAGTAATAATACGACATGATATGTTGCAGGAAATTTGTTGTGGTTAATCATTTTAATGAGACCCTGTCATTATCCAGTGTAAGAACTCTACAGTCAGGTGTTTGTGCTGATACAAATGTTATACACATGTGGGCGATGTTCTTGAACTATGATCAGCATTATGGAAACCCATATGCTCCAAAGAGAATTTTTCTTTCTCCAGAGTGTACCGTAAGTACTACTGCACTAGCTAGTGTTTGTTTGAATTTTGTTATATTTGGAATGAATATTAGATGTTTAACTTATTTGTTTTGTTTTGCAGAAAAATATTTTTGAAGATTCATGGGATCCTGAATTGGCTTTAAGACGTGCAAATGCGTTCTTTAATTTCAAAGAAGTAGCAATGAGCACTTCTGTGGTCAGTATTAAACTCTTTAATGGATATGTTTTTAATGATAATTATTTTGAAATCACCCTGCACAGTTTTTATCTACTTCTGATGTTTGTATGTTTTTGTACTTTGTTTCATATAGATTATGTTTCCTGTGTGTAATAATAACCATGTGTGGTTGTTATGCTTTGAAGTGAAGAAACGTGTCATACGCATAATTGATAACATGTTTTCAGAAGAGAGTGATTTTAAACGATATAAGGAAGCATCTTTAAGAATGGTAAACACATAAACAATTTATTTCTTTTTCACTTTAGTTTGTTTTATAACTAATTCTTTTTTTATTACATCTTGCAGTGCAAGGTTATTTTGGAATATTTGAAGACGAATAGTATAAAATTGGCTCAATCTTTTGAAAATATACAGTCAGCGTTATTGAACATTTCTTGGCGTTCTCAGAAAACTTTGACAATTCTACAATATTCGCAATGTGGGTGATGGAGAACTACATGGGCAATTTAGAGTGGAAAGCATCATTGGCTACAAACAAATTGGATGTATGTCTATTTATCAATTTATTTGCACATATACACATTAAAATGGTTAAATGACAGTGGAAACTATTACTGATGATATGTATTTTTTTTTCACAGCACGAAGCTCAGCTTAATATTCTCCGTGTGCGCTTTTCCTTCAAGCTGTTGACTTGGGACCATAATGATGAACGCGATAAAATTTTAGAAGATGTTAAAAGCTTTTACAATGGAATGGGCAAAACATTTAGAATCAATGAAAAGAATTTAAAGTCTATGAGAAAATATTTAACTTCAACTGGTTGTCGATAAATACAATGTCACACAAATATTGTAATTTTTCTATTATGTCATTTCTATGATATGTAATTTTTATGGCATGAAACATGTTGTGATGATAAGCTGATGAACTCATTTTTTTCGAGTGTGTTTCAGAAATCTTGTTCAAATGTAAATATCCACTGTTTTGTTTTACTTCTAGTTATATGCAAGGCTTACAAATTTTGAAACATGTCTTATTCTCTTAAATTCCACTTAAATATTTCAGATTCTTCTGGAATTTGAAAGGCCTTCAGGTTTTGAACAGATCTGTTCACATGACTCTCTTATGGTATATGAAAGGCCTTCACATTTTCAACGGATATGTTCAAAGGTTGATCAGAAAACCTATCATATTTTGCACCGGTCCTACTTGTAAATATAATATGCTGTGAAAGTAATAGACATCAAGCTCTTCATTTTCTTATATTGTAAATTTTGAATAATATAACAGTTGGACATAATTTTCTTGCTCATACTGAATACCAATAACATCGCTAGTATCTAAAGTGTGAAACAGTTTATTACTCAAACTCCTAATTAAGAGTTTGTTGCAGCATTTGCCTTCTGCTCATCCCTCTTACGTTTGCCACAAGTTGTTGAATTCTGTTCTCCAACTTTCTTACAATATCCACATCTCCGGTGATTGTCTTTTTTCTTCATTGCCTTTGTTATTGCCTTCTCTCTTTCACTCATTTCCCGTACAACATGTCCTCTATTCTTGCAAACATTTGGAATATGTACTTTCACCACTGGTGGTTTAGGAATACCTGATATTTCTTCTATTGAAATTCTTGTAGAATTGGATGAAGATGCTGAACTTGTACTTGCAACGTTTGTAACGCTCCAAAATCCGGTTTCCCGAATTAAAGTCGTTACCCGAAGAATTTAAAAACCTTTGAAATAACACGATGCGATATAGTTATGAAATAACTCGAGCGTCCTCAAATTACAACATAACTATTCTCGCACGAAGCCATCACATTTTGATTTAGGCGTCCCTAGTTCAAAATGGGATTGCACGAGTCAAATAAAGAAACCTGTTTACAACAAATACATCGATACCATTTCTCTTTTTAAAATCTGTACTAAACCAACAAGTAACGCGTACAAAAGTGAGGCACGACATGGCCAGTCAATCAAATATTTACATCAAAATATTTTATACAAGTTGCGGTACAGAAATATACATGGCAAATGACTCAGACCAGAGTCTACAAAAGCCAACAACAACAAAAACACAGTGCGTCGACACGACACATCCCCAAAAGCTCCCACCAAATGTGTGCTCAGAATCACCAACCTGCACAACTACAAGTAGGGGTGAACACGCTACCCAGAGACTAAAACAAACAGCACGGATGAGGAAAAACATACATGTAAGCACAAAGAAATCAGTAAAGTACGAATCACAACACTTCCACTACTCATCCACCAACCACGTCACAACTCCCGAGGTAACCGATTACGACCGGCGAGGGGTACCACCCTTGGTCGGTTCAACCTCCGAACGGGAATCGATTATGGCCAGGAGGGGTACCGCTCCTGCCTCGATTGCCCATCCAAACACAACCACACAATTGAGGTAACCGATCACGGCCAAGGAGTACCGCCCTTGACTCGGTTCAACCCCCGAATGGAAATCGATCGCGGCCAGGAGGGGTACCGCTCCTGACTCGATTATCCATCCAACCACACAGCCTCCCATCACCTTTCCACCCTTCCACATCACAACACCCTTACCAACCACACCCAACACCCTTCGATACATTCACAGAACACAAACCAAGTGCAAGAAACTAGTTCACAGAGAGGCATTTACGGAATAAGTCATCGTCTGAAAAGCAATAATATAACCATGCACAACTAGGTGCTCACAAGCAGTTCAAGTTTGATACTCAACTAATTCACAGAGAGGCATTTATATCAACACATCAACATGCTATTTAATTCACAACATCGAGCAAAAGGTGTTCAAACATTTCATTTTATCTCGACTAAATACTCAAATAAATTCAATCAATGCATCAAGAGATTGAGTCTAGGTAAGCTATGTCCCCCTACCTTAGGAAAGCTCTACGCTCGAGCTATTCACGCCTTGCCTTTCCCGCGAGCGTCAATATCAACTAATAATTATATTCAATAATTAAAAACTCAAATAGACTCCGAAACGAATGCAATAAATTTACAAGTGTACTCCAACAAGTGCCTAACACTTGGACACACTTCAAATTAATCAAAGTAGCCAAAATGGGTCCGGAATGACCCATTTTCCCCGAAACACCCAATCTGCCCGGAAACAAGTTTTTGACCCTCGGGACTCCGAAAATTACGAAACTTGTGTCTAAATTCCTAATTATATTCGAGAGGACCAACGCAATTGACGGAATCGAATTCCGACACCCGAGCGATATAATCGCGCAAATTAAAGTTTCGACACACATTTTCCGATTTTCGTAATTTAAATCCAAAAATCACCAAGGGTGTCAACTATTGATTCGAGGGTTACCCGAGACCTCCCGAAACTCACAAACCCGAAATCCGGGCTCGTGGGACCACCCGGGCCATTTACGGCCCGAGAGGCCCAAACGGCCCGCGGCCGTCAAAGGCTGCCACGGCCAGCCAAGGCAGGGGCTGGCCACTGCCGGACCACCTCCGGCGCGCCACCACACTGGCCGGAGCTCCGGTGACCGGCCGGAGCTCCGGTGACCGGCCGGAGCTCCGGCGAACCCTCCGGCCGCCGGAAAATCCCAAAAACGTCCCAAAATGCTCCAAAACACCCCTACAACTCCACTCCATCATCATTTCACTCATTTCTCATCAACCCACAACTCAAACTCATCACGATGGGAAAAAAATGAGTTTCTCACCGTAGCCAATGATGTGAGGAACCCGAATACGCAAGAAAATGGTCGATCACGCGGCCGGATCGTCGGGAAATCGCCCAAGTTCTTCTCCTCTTCTTCCTTCTTTCTTCTTTCTCTTTCTCTTTCCCTTTCCTTCTCTTTGGTTCTGCCGTGAATGGCCTCCCCTTCCCTCTTTTATCACATAAATCCCATTATTTAAACACTAAACTAATAAAATAAACCTATTTTCCATTTTCTTTTAAATCTAAATTAAAACAATTAATTTTTTAATCACTCAAAAGTCTCCCCCCCTCTAGATACATGACAAGTGTAACGTAGAGGGGTCCCACAAGCCACTTTTGTCATTTCGGACCCGAAATCGTCCGAAACGGACACGTTTTTCGAAACCGTCGGAACCGTGATGTTTCGCTAAATTTTAGCTTCCATATGAACCTAATATCCATGATATTACACTTTCAACTTAAAATGGCTCAAAAAGTAGTCCTCGGTGACTCTCGGGTCAACATTTGGTCAAATCGCGAATTATTAAATTTTTATCCATTTTTCACAAAATTGACCCAAAATGACCGGGAGCGGTCCTTACAACGTTCTGATGGCTTTTTATTGCTTGTAGAATTGATTCCCGTTGTGCGTATGTTGTTGTTGGGTTTCCTAGTACTGTGCGAAGAGCTGTCCAGATCTCAATATTAATAATGCTCTCATTCTTGTTTGTGTGCTTCGAGACGCCACCATATTCTCCCAATGCTAGTGATTCTGGTGTCTCCCTACACCAACGCTCAGATATTAACGAGCGTGGGATCTCCTTTACATTTGCAGAATTAAGAGCTGCAAATATGTGTGGACAAATTAGTCCCCATCCTTCAAACTTTTTGCAAGTGCACAGGCAATGATTGGTCTCCAAATCCATGCTCACCTCATACTCTTACTTGTCTACAAGTTCGCCAAAAACTATGTAGACATTGCAATGTTGTGTCTTGATAATATCCATTATTCCGTAACCAAAAATGCCTTCCATTATATATTCTTTTACCTTATAGAAAATGGTTCGGCTGAAAACATTCCAAGCATGTGTCTCCAAAAGACAAAATGCATTCTCACTTGGACGTGCATTTGCTGCATACTGTGTGACTGTCTTCATATGTTCACTTCTCTGTTTCTTGACAACAGTAT
Source organism: Geranium rotundifolium (assembly GCA_963920655.1). Lineage (NCBI taxonomy): Eukaryota > Viridiplantae > Streptophyta > Magnoliopsida > Geraniales > Geraniaceae > Geranium > Geranium rotundifolium. The sequence goes on along the minus strand of OY987312.1, from coordinate 30,077,139 downwards.
TGTATTCTCCCATGAACTGAAACAGACTCAAAACTTTGTGTCTGTCACATCCAAATGTACTGTTCTTGCTTTCAGAACAAGAAGTAGTACGCATTAACATTCCCATCGGCCAATCTCTGAAATATGCTGGTATCCACAATCTACGCAAATCAAACAAGCCTTCAAGATGTTTTATAGTTTCGGTAGAGCACTCTTCCATTAGTGATTTCCAACAGGCGTCAAAATCTTCGGTATTTAGTTTACTCGACCACACAATGGAGCGGAGTTTTCTCAGAAATTCTGCTGAATTTGGCATATATCGTTGAACCTGTATTAACAAGATTATCTTCAAATTTTTCTGAGAGTGAAAATTGTATACAGAAACATAGACTATGAACATAATTAAAAAAAATTATTTTTTTCATACTTACATTTTGTGTTACCCTTTGCATGATATGCCACATGCACAATCTGTGCCTTGAGTCAGGGAACACTTGGGCGAGTGCATTCTTTATTGCTCAAGCTTGGTCTGTGATAATGCACAGTGGTTGTTTACCTTTAACTGCTCTCTTGAAACAGTTGAACAACCATACAAATGAAGGAATATCTTCATGGGTTAGGAACCCGGCACCAAATGTTATGCTCATCTCATGATTGTCTATTCCCGTGAATGGACAGAAGACTAGTAATACCTTGATAAAAAGAATCTGAATCTGAATCACACCAATCACACATATTTGGCAAACCAGTGAAACAATAGAAATATTTTCAAAATTTGAAGACCTTTCAGATAATTGAAACCCTGTCAAAGCATTGAAGAACTAGATTGAGACAGTTTTTCTAGAAACCATTTCATGTGAATAAAGCGTATAAGTTTTCAATTCATTCAGATAAAGGTACTGGCAAATCTATTTCGCAGAAATCAAGCATGTTTTTAAAATCTGAAGACCTTTCACAAAAGTAAATTCCAAACAAAAAAATGGAAGGACAGAGTTGTGAGCATATAGACTCACCGGTTTGTCGAATAAGTAGAATCAAATGATACACAATCACCATATCGCAGATAGTTTCTCTTCGAGACTCCATCTATCCAGAACAGCCGTGTAAGTCGATTGTTCTCATCTTGGTCAAATTCAAAATAAAAGTCATTGTCAATTTCTTTCTACTTGTAAAAGTCATTGATGACCATCTGGACATCACTCCCATTAACATACACCTTCAGTTCTCGCTGGAAATTGAGGAAGTCCCTAACAGTGGCACCGACATGCTCGGATCCACCTACCATGTTGGTAAACACAGAGTGCGCTTTTGTTGGTCCAACTGTCGCTTTACCACAGAAGAGAACAAATTCCTTGTGCTCTTTTGTCATATGTCTGTTTGACCGCAGATACTCATAGTGGACTTGTGAGTAGAGTGGATGATTATGATCTTCAATGAATTTCGAAACCACATAATGCTTGTTGGTTGTTAATTTGAAAACTATGACAGCCTTGCATCCGGTTCTTGTTGTGACACACCTGCGTTTTTGTTTTCCAACGTGCTCTTCGTCCTGTTGATAATCTTTTTGAATAATATCTCCTTCTTTAGAACAAAAGACATACTTGAGCGAAATTCCATTACGCGATTTTTTTTGTGTGCCACGACGTGAAACAAAACCACAAGCTCTTGCATATTGTTCATAGAAATGAATTCCCGATTCCAAGTCCGGGAATACCATATCCTTTGCAGGTTTAAGAGAATCTTGACAAACCGGTCGATGAGTTTTAGAGTCTACATGCAACCAATCTGTCTTGTATGCATTATTGTCATCAAACTCTGAAACACCTACATTATTCATCATAAAAGGGAACATGTAAATCTGAAGACCTTTCATGCAAACAGAACCACTTGCAACAAATATGTTATTCACCAGAGGCAAACATACACATAAATCTGAAAATCTTTCATATTATTCAAAACATGATCACATAAATCTGAATGCCTCTCATACAGATGGAAACATGTTAAATACATCTGAAGACCTTTCATACAAGTTGAACCACTTGCAACAAATATGTTACTCATCAAAGACAAACATACATATAAATATGAAGACCTTTCATATTATTTAACACATGATCACATAAATCTGAATGCCTCTCATACAGATGGAAACATGTTAAATAAATCTGAAGACCTTTCATACAAGCAGAACCACTTGCAACAAATATGTTATTCACCAGAGATAAACATACACATAAATCTGAAGACCTTTCTATTATTCAAAACATGATCACATAAATCTGAATGCCTCTCATACAGATGGAAACACGTTAAATAAATCTGAAGACGTTTCATACAAGCAGAACCACTTGCAACAAATATGTTATTCACCAGAGGCAAACATACACATAAATATGAAGACCTTTCATATTATTCAAAACATGATCACATAAATCTGAATGCCTCTCATACAGATGGAAACACGTTAAATAAATCTGAAGACCTTTCATACAAGCAGAACCACTTGCAACAAATATGTTATTCACCAGAGATAAACATACACATAAATCTAAAGACCTTTCATATTATTCAAAACATGATCACATAAATCAGAATGCCTGTCATACAGATGGAAACATGTTAAATAAATCAGAAGACCTTTCATACAAGCAGAACCACTTGCAACAAATATGTTATTCACCAGAGGCAAACATACACATAATATGAAGACCTTTCATATTATTCAAAACATGATCACATAAATCTGAATGCCTCTCATATAGATGGAAACATGTTAAATACATCTGAAGACCTTTCATACAAGTTGAACCACTTGCAACAAATATGTTACTCATCAGAGGCAAACATACACATAAATATGAAGACCTTTCATATTATTCAAAACATGATCACATAAATCTGAATGCCTCTCATACAGATGGAAACACGTTAAATAAATCTGAAGACCTTTCATACAAGCAGAACCACTTGGAACAAATATGTTATTCACCAGAGATAAACATACACATAAATCTGAAGACCTTTCATATTATTCAAAACATGATCACATAAATCTGAATGCCTGTCATACAGATGGAAACATGTTAAATAAATCAGAAGACCTTTCATACAAGCAGAACCACTTGCAACAAATATGTTATTCACCAGAGGCAAACATACACATAAATATGAAGACCTTTCATATTATTCAAAACATGATCACATAAATCTGAATGCCTCTCATACAGATGGAAACATGTTAAATACATTTGAAGACCTTTCATACAAGTTGAACCACTTGCAACAAATATGTTATTCACCAGAGGCAAACATACACATAAATCTGAAAATCTTTCATATTATTCAAAACTTGATCACATAAATCTGAATGCCTCTCATACAGATGGAAACATGTTAAATACATCTGAAGACCTTTCATACAAGTTGAACCACTTGCAACAAATATGTTACTCATCAGAGACAAACATACACATAAATATGAAGATCTTTCATATTATTCAAAACATGATCACATAAATCTAAATGCCTCTCATACAGATGGAAACATGTTAAATACATCTGAAGACCTTTCATACAAGTTGAACCACTTGCAACAAATATGTTACTCATCAGAGGCAAACATACACATAAATATGAAGACCTTTCATATTATTCAAAACATGATCACATAAATCTGAATGCCTCTCATACAGATGGAAACACGTTAAATAAATCTGAAGACCTTTCATACAAGCAGAACCACTTGCAACAAATATGTTATTCACCAGAGAGAAACATACACATAAATATGAAGACCTTTCATATTATTCAAAAATCATTGATCAAAATTTCAAATTACTCAAGATATTTGTCTGAGATGTTGACCTCACCGTTTCGGTCGAAGATTATTTCCAAATTCAAGCTTGATGATGCTGCTTGACTTTGATTCGTAATCGTTTCCAGTATTTGATCTCTGAGAGCTGAAATACTTCAATTGGTGATTGTTGACAGATTACTTCTACTAGTCGTTTGTGGAGATGAACTTGACATGATGGAGAAGATTAATTTGATCGTTGTTGATCAGTTCGATCTCTGTCGATATATACCTAGAACGAACAGCTCGAGCTCAACTGACTGATTTTGACTTCATAATTTAAAAGTTGACCTGGACTGTATGTATATTTACATATGGTTTAATCATGGCCACACGATGAAGACAGATCGAACGACTTACATATAAGGTTTAATCATGGCCACACGATTAAGCGGTGGCACGAATTGTAATTATGTCTATTTCATATGGTTTTAAAGTAATTCTAATATGACTTCAAAATTTAGTCCGATATTGGTTCTAAAGGGCCTGAATTACCTTTTCCCCAAATCAGCTTCCCTCTCGTTGTTGATCTCATTCTCTTTTCTCTCTGACCATCAACAACCCTAACTTGAAAACCAGTCAGCGAACCAGAATGAAGAATCAAGGATCATCATCGATCGGGCAAAGAAAGTCTGATATGTCAATGAACATTCCGAAGAAGAGGAAATCAGGTAAAAATTAAAGTTGTTTTGAGTTACTAAACCCTAGTTCATCGCCCTGTGTATTTAGTGTAATGTAGTTAATTTAGCTGCAATTAAACAAGTTTGTGTCCTCTATGACTTGTTTTTGATATTATTTAGGTCTTCGTTTAGGTGATATCTGTTTCGAATTTTAGGTTTAACTGTCTGATTTAGTTTGAACCAACAGATCTTAGTTTCATGAGTTTTTTTACTGTTTCTCTTTAATATTTAACTTGATCTTTCAATTGCTTGAATTTTGTCTCAATTATGAAAGCCATTCAGATTTTTGTTTAAGATTTCCTGTTTTATGAAAGCCATTCAGATTTTTGTTTGATGTTTCCTGTTTTATGAAAGCCATTCAGAATCTTGTCTCAACTATGAATTTTCGGTTTCTTGTGCAGATGAAGTTGATACAAGAAAAAGTCTAGTAGATGAATCTTCAGATTCTGATGACAACCTAGTAATCAGTGAAGTAGTCAAGAAGGCAAAACTCCAGAAAGATGCGGAACAGATTAGAGGTACAAGTGCAGATGATTTAACTCTAGCAACTATAATAGAGGCTGTCGATACAGAGGACATGGAAGTTGATGATAGCCAGAAGAAAACTGGTTGTAAGACAAAAAAAACTAGAAGAAAAAATGTCAAGCTAGTGCAGAACAAAAAACCTGAAGTACAGTTGAACATGATTGACACTCGATCATCCCCATTTTAGTTATACACTGCTATTAGCGGTTTCAGTGAGGAGCAGAAACAGGCTGTCATAGATATTGGGTTTCGGGATATACTGAAACTTGACTTGGATCGTACATATAGTCAGCTTGGATATTGGATTGTGGACAGTTACAATTCGAATTTAGGTTGCCTTATGTTCAAAGATGGTAGGAAACTGCCAATAACCGAGGAAGATGTGGCTCTCACCCTTGGTGTACCACGTGGGGAACGAAAGATCCCTATCATACCTGCTGGCGGAGCAACTCCTTCTCTTTTGAAATGGAGGAAACAATTCATGACAAGTAATGGGGAGATAACTCCAAGTGTAGTTATCGAGCACATGAAGACCCAGAAGCGTGGCGGCAAAAAATTCAAGCAGAATTTCTTGGTTGCCTTCTGTACGCTGATGATTGATTTTTGTCCTAGTAATTACTTGAACCAGTACTACTTTGAAGCAATAGCTGATGTGGATTGTGTGAAACAATTTAATTGGTGTGTTGTTGTTATTGAGAGTTTGAACATAAATAAAAAGGATTGGGTTGCCCGAGCCAACAACAAGGGTAGTTGTTCTACGGGCCGATCACTTTCTTGACGGTGTGTTATTTTAACTTTAGAAATCACTTCATTTCCTTGTTTAATAATATATGACATCCATGTGTAACCATTTTTATGTGTTTGTTTGTTTTTCTTAGTTGTTTTATCTCGATCGAGTCTCGTGTGAGGGAATTGATGTGCCCCGTGCATTTCCAAACGAAATCTGTGAAAGAACATAACCTAACAAATGGAACAAGTGAAAGAACACATGATTCAAATCATGTCAAAAGCGAAATCTGTTTTGTTCCATGGACAGGAAGTTTTCAATGACTTTTCTCGGTTTGACCAAGTTTTGAAAAGTAATAAGGAGGATGCTTCAGTGGACAATGTTATTGAAGATGCAGTCCAACAAGCATGTCAAGTTATAGTATCATCTTTAAAAGAATGTAGTTCAAATGATCGGCCATTACATTTAAGGAAGAGCAGTAACGGAAAAGATGACGCTGTAATCGCAGACAATATAGAAATTACAGTTAAGAAGAAGACTCCAACTATAACATATTTCCGACGAAGAAAAGGAGTTAAGAAAAATGTTGGAGATGAACAAGAAGCTGTAATCATTGAATCGTTAGTGATTCAACAGAAAATTGATGAGCATGCACAACAGGATGAAAATGTTGTACAACAAGGAGAAGAATATGTAGAGATTCAGCGGACAATTGATGACACTGAAAATGTGGAAGAGAATGAAGCACAAGAAGAAGAACATGAAAGCCCTTCACATCATCAAATAATAGAGTCTGCTGGTGCTTCTAACACCGACTCTGCCAAAGAGAAGGAAGTAGAAGAAGAAGAACAAGAAAGCCCTTCACACCATCACAGAATAGAATCTGCTGGTGCTTCTGGCACCGACTCTGCCAAAGAGAAGGAAGCAGAAGAAGAAGCACCAGAAAGCCCTTCACATCATCAAATCATAGTATTTGCTGGTGCTTCTGACACTGAAAATGTGGAAGAGAAGGAAGCAGAAGAAGAAGCACCAGAAAGCCCTACACATGATCAGATCATAGAGTCTGCTGGTGCTTCTGACACTGAAAATGTGTAAGAGAAGGAAGCACAAGAAGAAGCACCTGAAAGCCCTTCACATGATCAGATCATAGAGTCTGCTGGTGCTTCAAGTAATACTGCAAACCGTGAAAATGTTTTTGACTGTATTGACAAGCTTCCAAATTATATGAATCAGTTTTATATCTGGTTCATAAATCGTTATCACGGAGCAGGAAAAAAGAGACTGAAAAAAGATGGACCAGAAGAAGAGTAAGTCATATACTTGTTTTGCACCAATTATTTTAAAAATAGTCATACCTATTTCAATATTATGCTTCTGTGCTTTAACTGTTAGTTGATTTGATAGAATTTGTGTTATCTGAAAGGTACTTAGATTTACAAAATGTCTCACTTTGAACTGTGTTTTAGTTTATTCTTTCGAATTTCAATTATATGAAAGGTTTTCATATAATTTACATGTCTTCACACAGTAAAAGAGTACATGTCTGAAGAGTTTTGTGTTTCTGCAGGGAAATTGTTTACGCAGATGGTCATATGTTTCTACTTCTTCCTGATGTGAAGACTTTCAAATTTGATACATATCTTGGCAACAGTGTCATAGATGTCTGGTGCACTATGTTCAATTCGCTGAATCATTCAATGAAAGGAAAAGGACTTTCAAAGTTTTGTTTCAGCACAACAAGTGCAGTATGTATTAATCATGATTTCATTAAATTAGCTTTCAATTATATGATATACCCTGTCAGTTTGTAAATCATTTTCATGTTTTGAAATAATTTTTTCTTTTGTTTTGCAGAATGCTATTTATAATCTCGAACATGATTTCCATAAAAACCTTGAAATTTACCAGGGAATGTTGGATCATGAGTTTTCACGGTCCGAGTTGACATTTGAGAAAATAGATTTGGTAAGCTTTTGTTTGTTATGTACAATTTGTTTGTAATAAATTTTGTAAACAAACTTATGCCTGCTGTTTTTTTTTCGTATATAGATACTGTTGCCATTATACTTGAAGAATATGAGACACTTCATAGTAATATGTTTGAACACAACAAACTTTGCGATTGAAATACTGGATAACTTAGCTGTTGTTATGGGAACACATGATGATCGATATAACGATGTTCAAGAAATACTTGTAAGTAATGATTAAATTTTAGTGAGTTCTACTACTTTCACTTCATTTATTTTTCATCATTTTGATTATATTTTGTTTGCAGGTAAAAGCTTTTAGTTCCTGGGCTAAGAAAAAAAAGAAAAGAATTGGCAGAAAATTCTCGAAAGCTCCATTAAATTACATCTCTCTTGAATGGACTACTCAAGAAAATAAGGTAGATTGTGGAATATTTACAATATGGCACATGTGGAATTATATTGGGAACAGTCATTTCAAATCAAGCCTGATCAAAGATGATGTAAGGATATTATTTTTTCATATATTATTGAATGTAAAGTACATTTGATTTTTAATAACGAACTAACAATTATTTTGCACTTCTGATTATGCAGTTGAAGACACTACGAAACTTACGTAGGTTTTACCTCTTCATGTTGCTGAGCAGCACAAGTAACATATACTGGAAAGACTTGAAGGCAGAAGCTAGAAAAGACTACGGAAGGTTGAAAAGGAAGATTAACTTTGTAATTGATGAAAAAATTAGGTTCTAACAATAATTTTTAATATCGGGAGTATTTGTAATTTCTCTGTATTGTTAAATAAGCATTTCTTCCGATGTATTCATATTCTTTTTTTAAATGAAAGGCCTTCAGATTTTTAACAAGTCTTCACATTCTTCTGGTTTATGAAAGGTCTTCACATTTTGCAATACAGTTGTCTCTATTTTGTTATACAGATCCAAAAGAAGCTTGTTATAATACATCTGCACTTTTTTTTCAGATTGTTTTGTGCTACATGAAAGCCTTTCAGATTCTGATTCCACAAGGACTTGAAAGCTTATGCGGCGAGGGGTCCCCTCATGTGTCTGAAAGCCTTTCAGATTTTGAATTGAAGAGGATCCCTCGTGTGTCTGAAAGCCATTCATATAATTGAAAACCCTCGTCGCACGAGGGGTCCCCTCGTGTGTCTGAAAGCCTTTCAGATTATGAACAAGCACTTGAAAGCCTTTCAGATTTTGAATAGCAAGGGAACCCTCGTCGCACCACTCCCTCGACGGGTATTAGTGTTTTCCTATAGAAAAATACAAGAAACCCTCGTCGCACCAGGGGACCCCTCGTCGCATGAGGGGTCCCCTCGTGTGTCTGAAAGCTTTTCAGATTATGAAGAAGCACTTGAAAGCCTTTCAGATTTTGAATAGCATGGCAACCCTCGTCGCACCACTCCCCCGACGGGTATTAGTGTTTTCCTATAGAAAAATACAAGAAACCCTCGTCGCACCAGGGGACCCCTCGTCGCACGAGGGGTCCCCTCGTGTGTCTGAAAGCCTTTCAGATTATTAACAAGCACTTGAAAGCCTTTAAGATTTCGAATTTAAGGTTGATTAGAGATATTGCAGTTGATCGGAATCGAATTACAGTTTCAGTTTTGTCAGTCACTAAAGTTTAGTCAGAATCGAATCGATTAATGAATTGCAGTTTCAGAATTGATGAATCGGTCAATCAGAATTGCATAACAGATTGATTGATGGATTACAAAATCAGAATCGATCAAACGATGGATTACAATTTCAGAAGTCGCAGATTACAATTGCAGAACTGATCGATCGAAGAAATCGCAGAATCGTCGAAGAGATCGCAGAGCTGTCGAAGAGATCGCAGAACCGTTGGAGATCTAACGCAAAGATTCGTGACGCTGAATGACTGTTATGCCCTTTTCATGTTTTTTGATTTAAATTTGAGCAGAAATTGGTTAATATTCATAGCCGTTGATGAGATTGCATCCGACGGATGGTGGAGGTCCCTTTGTACCTATTTGAAACATGGTTTCTACCTGATTGCATCCCCTTTTATAACCCTTTTTAGGCAATAATTAATTAAAGGCCTTAATGGGTTTAAAGCCCAAAGCTTTGAATTAATTATGTAGAGAAGCCCATTCTGGCTTAACCCAATCTGGCTAGGCCCTGTTTAGCTAAATTAATTAAATCTATTTAATTAGATTATAATTAATTGGTCCAGCTAAACCGTTCTTGATTTTCGGGTTAATCCTAAACCGAAATCGGTCTAATCCGGTTTAATACAAAATCGGATTTAATCTCTCATGATTCCTCTATATGATTCCATCTGTTTTACTCAACCTTTAGTGTGTGACCCTCTAGGCTCAAGACACGTCGGCAGACTGGTAAAATTACTATTTTACCCTTTCCATCATGAGTGGCATCTAGCAAGACATCATGATTACCCAACGCTTGTGATTATCGAGATTTCAACTTATCCTTGTCGTACATGAATCTATCCTTTTATCCTCTTGATATCTTGACAACCACGAGGCATAGACAAGTCATCCTCGTTCAATTGCCCTGTTTCTTGATTCTGAGTTAACTGAATGATAACTGATACTCCGTATCGACTGCATGACCATACTATTGTATTTAAGTTGTACTCATCAAGTGGCCTAAACCGATATCTGCTCATACGTCCGTATGAGGGATAAATCCTTTAGCAATCTATTGAGTCAACTCATGTAACTCGTGATAGAGCCAATCACAGTCGTTATTGTAACCCTTTTACAGGAGACGTTAGACTGATTCAAACTCGTCACTCATTACATAGTGACCTCAATGATCCTTCCGTCGGAGGATGTGATTTCATGTGACGACATATGAGTATGTTCATGACTGTGTCTATGTAACATACTCATGATCGGGTCGTCCTATATCACACATCAATGATACAAATCAAATCATACTTAAGATATTACTACAACACTTAGTAATATGAATGCCGATTTTATTTCAACTAATAATCTTTATCCGAGATTAGATTGAAAATACATTGTGCTAGGGTACAAAAACCCAACAGATGACATCATCGCTATGCTCACCAAGAACTATAATCGAGTCATGAAAAGATTTAACCAGATGGCGAGAAAGAATGTCTCACGAGATGTTAGAGACAAACCGTAGTAAAAGTTTCAAAAGGCTGAGAACATAGAAGGCAGACAAGGCGAAAAAGAACGAAAAAAAAAGAGGGGTTCAATGCTTCGAATGGGAAGGCTATGGGCATGTACAGATGGAATGTCCAAACTTCCTGAAAAAGCAGAAAAAATGATGTATTGCATATTTTCCATATCAAGAAGAAGGAGACAGTGACACAGAACTGACAAGTAACTATGTAGTTGTAGTTATGACGGTTTTAGAGATTGGCTTATTTTTAAAGGAACTAGAGAACATGTCACAAAGAATGTCGAAGCATCCTATGAGACATCTTGTGTGACATTGTTGATGGCGTCTCAGCAAACATCCTGATCGACAGAAATCAGGAAAGTCCAGTTTCTTCAGAAAGTACGAAGACGATTAGGAAATTCCAGAACGACTTCGATTCTGGAAAGAAGAAAGACGATGATTAAGAGGAAACCCATTAGGGTTAGTACTCATCCTTGATTGCTATAAAAGATTAGGATACCCCCTTAGCAATTGTGTGGTTCTTTTATTGTTTCCTAGCAAGAATTTGCAAGGCTCTTAGACGTGAAGGTTTGCGGGCTGAGAGTTGAAGATTGTGCTAAGGATATTGTGTATCGCATAACTATTGAGAGTTAGGTGATTGAGGGTTTGCTGATCGCGTGAGTGAAGACTGCACGCAACCACAACGTTCAACGAAGACTTGAACCGACAGAGCAAGGCAATTGCTCGAAGAGTGGAATAAAGACAGAGTCTTGGATTAAGGGGGAGACCCTGAGATAGGTTGCACTGTAAAACGTAGCATAAAGTATAGATCTAGGGATGATCATAGGTACTTGTATGTTCTGACGAATTACTGATAAGTGAAACCTTTCCACTAGGCTGAGAGCCCCCAGACCTAGGTGACGTTGCACCGAACTGGGTTAACAATCTGCTGTGTCATTGTTTGTTTAGCTTTATATTTATTGTCATGCGTTATATACACAAGAAGTCATACACTGTGTTATAACACCATACATAACATTGTGTGTGGCATCTTGCACGACTAGCTGATCAAAATTTCAATTGGTATCAGAGGGGACACCTACAGCTTTAGGTGAGTTCCTAAACAAATATTTTGATCAAGATGGACAATACCAGAGAAGGAGGATCCATCAATCGACCACCTGTTCTAGATCGAAGTAACTACGGCTGTTGGAAGGCTCGAATGTGTGCCTTCATGAAGTCACTTGACAACAAAACATGGAAGGTTGTGATCAATGGTTGGAATGCTCCACAACTCAGTGACAGTGATGGTAACTCTATCGGTCCAAAACCAGAAAAGACTAGACTGATGATGAAGACGAGGAATCACTGGGAAACTCTCGAGCTCTGAATGCTATTTTCAACGGTGTTGACAAAAACGTATTCAGACTAATCAACACATGCACAACTGCCAAATCCCCATGGGATATCCTAGCAGTTGCATGTGAAGGAACAACCAAGGTTCGAGAACAAAAACTGCAATACTTGACAACCAACTTCGAAGCCCTTGTCATGAAAGAGGACGAATCAATTGTAGAATTCAATGTTCGTATTCGTGATCTAGCCAATGAATCCTATTCTTTGGGAGAACCAATGTCTGATGAAAAATTAGTCAGAAAAACCCTGCGTGCTCTTAGCCCTAGATTTAAGATGAAGATCACTGCAATTGAGGAAGTTCATGACCTCAAGATCTTAAAATTCGATGAGCTGATGGGGTCTCTGATGACCTATGAGTTATCTCTGCCCAATATCGACAAAAGAAATAAAGGAGTTGCGTTCAAAAGCTCAACACACAAGCAACCAGAACCTGAGGATTTTGACTCCGAAGAAGACATCGATACCACAATGGCCCTTCTCACAAAAAATTACAACAAAGTCATGAGAAGACTCAGTCGAATGGGTAGACGGAATGTCACAACAAATGCCAGAAACAAAGCTCCACAAAAAGCTCAAACAGGAGGAAGTCTTGACAGACCAAACATGAGTGGAGAAGAAAACAACAAGAACAAAGGACTTCAATGTCATGAATGTGAAGGATTTGGCCATCTTCGCATAGAATGTCCAAATTTCCTCAAACAACAGAAAAGAGGTTACAATGCCACCCTATCAGATGATGACAATGAAGATAGTGGTTCTGAAGAGGTAAGCAACTTTGTTGCATTCACTACTACTACTACTCCTGTATGTAACATTGATAACTCTGCCAATATCAATGATGATCACCACCATCCCACTCCAAATGAGAATTGGAGTAAAGAGCAACAAATCGAGGCATACAAAAGCCTGCATAACAGATGGGTCAAGGAAACATTGATCCTTGATCAACAAGGAGAACGGATCATCAGTCTTACCAACGACAAATCTAGATTTCTAGAGACGATCGTGGAGCTAAAACGCGAAATAACCAGACTTAATGGAGAGATTAGTCTTATGACTAAGTCGGTAAAGATGATGAATCCTAGCACAGAAAGCCTTGACAAAATCCTATCAGTAGGAAAGCAGTTCAAGGATATGACGGGACTAGGGTACACACACAATATCCCCTCGTCAATAGTCACGAAGTTTGTCCCACAACAAGCCATGGATGACAAGAAACCACTGGATGCCACAACACATCCTACAGGACGACCTACAACAAATGTCATGACATCGTCTACAACATGTTCTTGTCAAGAAACTATCAAAAGACATCCTCCACGCAGACAACAATACTACCGAAAACCAACTTATCAATATCAGTGAATATGTCATTATTATGGTCAACGAGGTCACATTAGACCATTTTGCTTTCAACTCCATGGGAAGAACCAAGCTCAGCTACCACAGAGAAAAAGGAGACATCAAAGGCATCTCTCACCTCCTCAGAAAACATCCCTCTTTTAATGGAGACCTAAGAATCTAGTCTATCGAGCTAATGTTGCGTATACATCCTTAAGTGCCCCAACAAACAAGGACTGGTATCTCGATAGTGGATGTTCTCGACACATGACAGGTACTCCAGAGTTTCTTTCCAATCTGAAATTATATACAAACTGCAATGTTACTTTTGGAGATGGGATTCGAGCTCGAATCATTAGGAAAGGAGTACTCAAGCATCCAAGAGCTACTTGCCTAACTGAAGCATTACTTGGAGAAGGACTTAAGGTAAACCTGATTAGCATCAGCCAGATTTGTGATCTGTGTTTAGAAGTGAAATTCACTAAAGAATCCAGTATAGTAAAAGATTTCGATCAAGTCACTATTCTACAAGGAGTCCGCTCAATGGATAACTGTTACATCTGGTCGCCCGAATCACATATCGAAGCAGCGAAGTGTCTTGTATCCAAAGCAGAAGAAACCAAACGGTGGCACAGAAAGCTTGGACATCTAAATCTTAGAAGTATGCAGAAGGCAATCTCAGAACAGGCCATTACTGGAATTCCAAACCTGAAAATCGTGGAAGGAAAGATCAGCGGAGAATGTCAAATTGGAAAGCAAACTAAGATGTCACACAAGAAGCTGCAGCATATCACCACCCCTCGAGTGCTTGAGTTAATACATGTTGACCTCATGGGGCCAATGCAAGTAGAAAGCCTTGGAGGAAAACACTATGTCTTTGTGTGTGTAGATGATTATTTACAATACACATGGGTTGACTTCCCTCGTGAAAAATCAGATACCTTCTCGATCTTCAAGAATCTATGCACCCAGGTCCAACGAGAAAAAGAGGAGACAATTGGCAAAATAATTCGCCTTCGTAGTGATCATGGTCGAGAGTTCGAGAACAGCAAATTTGTAGAATTATGTAACTCAGAAGGGATAGCTCATGAGTTCTCAGCACCAATCACTCCCCAACAGAATGGCATTGTTGAGCCCAAAAACAGGACTCTACAGGAGATGGCTAGAGTTATGATGCTGGCAAAAGACATACCAACTCACTTTTGGGCAGAAGCACTTAACACTGCTTGCTATATCCACAATCGAGTCACTCTCCGGCGAGGTATATCAGGGGGAGAAAGCCCAATGTTAAGTACTTCCACATCTTTGGATCCACATGTTATATTCTGGCTGATAGAGAGCCTCGTCGAAAGCTTGATCCAAAGAGTGATGAAGGCATCTTCCTTGGTTACTCAAGGAATAGTCGCGCGTTCCGGGTCTTCAACAACCGAACCAAAACCATGATGGAATCAATCAATGTTGTTGTTGATGATGACTGTGAAGATGCCTCAGAAGATGCGACAGACGAAGATGGAGTCTATCCCAACAATGGTAGGAAGTATGCTATTACGGATGTCAGAGAAGATGCTAGTAGCAAATCAGAAAACAATGATGCTAGTCCAAATGTCAATAGTGATGAGACAGTTCCTGAAACCAACAATAAGAATCCCTCGCGAAGAATCCAGACTAATCATCCTATCTCTAGATTAATTGGAGACCTAAATGAAGGCATACGAACTTGGTCAAAAACTCCTGAGAACTACAACGAGGTGATAGGTAATATATGCTTCGTTTCAAAAACTGAACCCAAAAATATCAATGAAGCCATCAATTATGAGTATGGGTCAACGCTATGCAAGAGGAACTGA
Organism: Geranium rotundifolium; assembly: GCA_963920655.1. Taxonomy (NCBI): domain Eukaryota; kingdom Viridiplantae; phylum Streptophyta; class Magnoliopsida; order Geraniales; family Geraniaceae; genus Geranium; species Geranium rotundifolium. The sequence goes on along the minus strand of OY987312.1, from coordinate 30,061,652 downwards.
TTCAATTTGAGAAGAACCAGGTGTGGGAACTGATGCCCAAACCAAGTGAAGGAAATATCATTGGCACAAAATGGATCTTCAAAAATAATTCCGATGAGCTTGGTAACATCACTCGCAACAAAGCAAGGTTAGTTGCTCAAGGGTATACTCAAATTGAGGGAGTCAACTTTGATGAGACCTTTGCTCCTGTAGCAAGACTTGAAGCAATCAGACTCCTACTAGGGATATCATGTCATCTACAGATTAAGCTTTACCGAATGGATGTGAAAAGTGCTTTCCAGAATGGAGATCTCAACGAAGAAGTGTATGTATCGCAACCTAAAGGATTTGTTGATCCTCACTCCCTTGGTCATGTATATAAACTCAAGAAGGCTCTCTATGGATTGAAACAAGCACCAAGAGCCTGGTATGAAAGACTCACAAAATTTCTAATTCAAAGCAGCTACACTAGAGGGGGAGTCGACAAGACTCTATTTGTGAAGAATGAGGACGGGAATTTAATGATAGCCTAAATATATGTCGATGACATTGTCTTTGGAGGGATGTCAAGAAAGATGTTAGAGCAATTTATCCAACAATTGCAATCAGAATTCGAGATGAGCATGGTGGGAGAGCTTACCTATTTCCTAGGCTTCCAAATCAAACAGCTAAAAGATAGCATCTTCATCTCTCGGAGCAAATATGCGAAGAATATTGTCAAGAAATTTGGGCTAGAGAAAGCTTCACATAAACGGACACCTGCAGCTACACATATCAAGCTAACTAAAGATGATATGGGAGAAGCCGTCGACCAACACCTATACAGAAGCATTATTGGTAGTCTTCTCTACCTTACTACCAGTCGACCAGATATTGCCTACTCTGTAGGAGTATGTGCACAATATCAAGCTAATCCCAAGGTTAGTCATCTATCCCAAGCTAATCCCAAGGTTAGTCATCTATCCCAAGCTAAAAGAATTATAAGATATATCTTTGGGACTACAGACTTGGGTTTATTATACTCATTCGACACATCCTCTACCCTAGTGGGGTATTGTGATGCGGACTGGGCTGGAAACACAGTAGATAGGAAGAGCAAATCTGGAGGATGCTTCTTCCTGGGCAATAACCTCATATCTTTGTTTAGTAAAAAGAAAAACTGTGTTGCCTTTTCTACTGCTGAATCTGAGTATATCGCTGCCGGGAGTAGCTGCACACAATTGTTATGGATGAAGCAAATGTTAGTCGAATACAATGTCAGACAGGAAGCCATGACTTTATATTGTGATAATGTCAGTGCCATCAACATCTCCAAAAATCCTGTCCAACACAGCAAGACCAAGCACATTGACATTAGACACCACTTCATTCGCGAGCTGGTCGAAGACAGAAAGATCATCCTAGAGCACATCCATACAGAGAAGCAACTTGCTGACGTTTTCACGAAGGCATTAGATGCAAGCAGATTCGAGTACCTTAGGACGTCACTCGGTCTGTGCACCATCAACGAGCAATAGAAGTTGCAAAAACGGTTGAGAGGAGTTGGTTGGTACCTATTCATGAACCGGTTCAAAATCCCAACACATGCCATTGGGCCAAGCATACCAAAAGTCCATACAAAGAAAGGAAAAGTCACAAGATACGCTCGGTCTCCAACATATTTTTTTTTTGATCAGCAATAACGAATAACATAAAATGGAAAGAGTGTAGTACAAATGAACAAAGAAGGGGAAAACTGAGCCCCAAAAACTAAAAAGAAGAAACAGAGCCCCCAAAAAAAACACGGCCCAAGAAGAGAGAAGCTAAGAAAGAATAGACTGGAGTACCAACCTCGGGTTCGCGCACTAGGCGGTTAAAGTGTGCTCCCCCGTCCAAGACTGGATATCTCGTCCCTCGTCTGCCTGTACCAGAGTATACGACCGCATCTGAAGTAGTATGAGGGTCTCTCCAGGTGATCGCTCCTCATCTCTGAAGATCCTGCCGTTCCTGGTGACCCAGATGTACCAAAAGTCCATCGTGATGAGTCTGCTCCAGGCCCTCCTCGCTCCTCTGTCTGCGACTCTGGCTCTCCATCCCATGAAAAGATCATGAACTGTCTGAGTGGAAAGAAGCTGGATACCCCACCATCTGTGAATCTCTCTCCAGAATCTCCTAGTCCACCTGCAGGATAGCATAACGTGCTCTGTCATCTCCTCCCTCCTATCGCACAGAGCACACATGCGATGACCGATCGGGATGACCCCCCTGAAAGCAAGAGCGCCTCTAGTCGGTAAACTACCCTAAAGAACCAGCAACCCAAAACTCCTGAAGTTTGGGGGAACTAGCGTATCCCACAGCCTCGAAGCCCAGTCTATCGGAGTTGCCTGATCTGCCCCCAACAACATGCGGTAGCCCCTACTCGCAGTGTATCCTCTCCTATCAGATGTCCACCAGATCTGGTCACGAATCCCTCTGTCGGTCTGACCGTGCCAAGTACCATAAGTAGCTCTGCAAACTCCAACCCTGTTCTGGCTAGCAGCACCCCACGGAAAGGAATAGACCAGCCCTTAAGAACACATGCATCGTGAACTGAATGGCCCGGGTGGCTCACACGTCTGTATAATCTGTGAAACCTGGTTCGCAAGCAAAAATCTCCCAACTAGCAGTCATCCCAGAATCTGATCTGTCTGCCATCTCCAAGTCTCCAACGGACACACCCAGGTCCAAAAATCCTAGGAAAAGCCTGATGAGACGAGAGACCAAGAATATCCCGCAAAGCCCTCGATCCAGAGTGACCAGAGAAAGGTAGCGAAGAAAAGTCCCATGACGACCTGTGCCATCCGTATTTCGCAGACAGTATCCTCCTCCACAATGGATTCGGTTCTGTTGCGAATCGCCACCACCATTTCAACAGCAGAGCGCTGTTGACCTCCTGAAGGCGACAGATGCCTAAAACCTCCCTGTATGATGGGCCTACAGACACGCTCCCACCTAACCTTCGCAAGCCCCCGGCGTCCACCTTTGTCTCTCCATAGGAACCTCACCATAATGGACTCCATCACTGTAGTTGTAGTCCTGGGAGTCCGGAAGAGAGACATGTAAAAAATAGGCAAGTTCGAGAGAGCCGCCTTAATGAGCGTGATCCGGCCTCCAAAAGAGAGTGTGCTTGCCTGCCACATGGCTAATCTGGTCCTGAACTTGGCCACAATCGGTTCCCAAGTCACCACCCGTCGGTAATTTGCCCCTAAGCTAAAACCCAAATAAGGTAGAGGAAGTTGTCCGACCACGCAACCGAAAGCTCTAGCTAAGCGTCTGTCACCACCCTCCTCCAGATTCAACCCCAACAAGACCGAGTTGTCGAAGTTAATCCTCAGGCCTGACGCCCACTCAAAATACTGTAAAACTAAACGGAGCTGGAATAGCTGGTAGGGCTCGGGCTCAAGAAATAAGAGGGTGTCATCTGCAAACTGAAGATGTGAAACTCTCTCCTCATCACTCACCCGGATCCCCCTAAAAAGTGCTGCCTTCTCCCCACGCTGAAGAAGGAGGTGTAGCCCCTCCACAACTATAATGAACAGGAGTAGGGATAAAGGACACCCCTGTCTGACTCCTCTCCTGATGTCAAACTGGCTCGTACGGGAGCCATTGACCAGGACCGAAGCAGAGGATCCCAGACAAGAAGCGATCCAGTGCCTCCACTTTGGGCAAAAACCCATAGCGGCCATAACGCTCCAAAGGTAACCCCAATCGACCCGGTCAAAACCTTTCTCAAAATCAAGCTTCACTACAGCTGCCCTAGAGTGTGTCCTGCGAACCATGTTGATCAAGTCATTCGCCACCAAAACCCCATCAACAAGCTGTCTACCCCGAATGAAGCCAGACAGAACCTCGCTAATCAAGTCGTCAATATACCGTCTCAGTCGTATGGAAAGAAACTTAGCCAAAAGCTTATAAGGCCCCGAAATAAGACTAATCGGTCTAAACTGTGCGAAATCGCGAGGGGTCTCAATCTTTGGAATCAAGGCTATGAAAGAAGCATTGAGACCCGACCCAATCCTTCTATTGAGGTGAAAATCATGGAAGAAACCGAGGACATCCTCTCTGATCACATCCCACATCTCGCAGAAGAGTCTCATGGTGAACCCATCTGGGCCTGGGGCCTTACCCCCATCGCACTCTGAGAGAGCCGAGAGGATTTCCTCCTCGGTGAAAGCAGCCTCTAGAAAGTCTTATCCCCCCGGTGGCAAAGTCCGGAATGGGAGTGGCGGCAAACTAGGTCTCAAAATAAAATCTGGCTGGAAAGGTGCCTGAAGTGATCTACTGCCGCTCTGCGAATCTGCTCTGGCTGTGTCTGCTCTTGGCCATCGATAACCATACATCGGATACGACTCCTGCTGCCTCTCGTCGCGGCGCATTTGTGAAAGTACCGAGTGTTTCTGTCTCCCTCTAAAGCCCAGCGAACCCTCAACTTCTGCCTCCAGATGTCTGCACGAGTCTTCGCCAAGCCCACAAGCTCAATCCGGAGTCTGCCTCGATCCTCCTCCTCAGACTCAGTCAGTGGTCTCACCCCCACCAAAGCATCTAATGCCTCAATGTTGGCTGTGTTCCTGGAAATCTGATGCTCAACGTGACCAAACACCTCGATGTTCCAGGTGGCTAAGTCTGACCTCAGACGTTTGAGCTTCGCCCACAACCTATAGTTTGGGCAGGCCACAACGTCCATGTAAGAGGTCCACTTTGTCGCCACAAAACTCTTGAAATCACTATGACCCAACCAGGCGTTAAGGAACCGTCTAGGTCTCGGTCCCCAATCAGCCTCCTGGGTGCCTAAAAGAATGGCACTATGATCCGAGAGCATCTTCGTCAGCCCCATAAGGATCGGGTCTGCAAAGATAGCCAACATATCCTGACTGAGGAGGATGCGGTCTAGCCAGCTCACTCTCGAGCGTGGTCCGAACAAGGTAAAATCCTTGTTCGACATAGGGAAGTCGACAAGGCCTAAGTCCGTAAGAAAAGCATCGAAAGCTCTCCAATCTGCCAGAACCGCCTGATTTGCTACCTCGCTCGGATCCCTTACCGTGTTAAAGTCACCCAAAAGGGCAAACTTCTGGCCTACCGACTGGTGTACCTGTCTCAAAATGCCCCAGAAGTCTCTCCTCGCGGCGGGAACCGAATGGGCGTGAAGGTTGAGGAAAGAAACGGTCTCTCCAGAAGCTAGGACCTCCCCAACCCACACGATCAGCCCCGGGAAGACGTCACAGCTGGTCATGCGAAGAACTGAAGTGTCCCAAATAGATATCTCGCCTGATCCCAACCCCGGTCCTGCCAGACTGAACTGAAACTCAAACTGGGAAGAAAATCCGAGTGCTTTGATGGTCAACGGATCTACCACTGCGAACCTGGACTCTTGAAGAGCCACGAAAACTGGACGGTGCGCCGTGATAGTGTATGCCAGGAGTCTACGCTTGTGAGCCGAGCCCAGACCCCTAGCGTTCCAACTCAAGAGCTTCATTGCTGAGCGGGAGCCCACGGCCCCGCTGGAAGAGTGACAGCTCCACTCTAAGTTGGAAGAGAACCTCCCAAAAGCTCAATGACCCTCCCCACATCCGCCGTTGTGATGTCCACAGCTGAGAGTCCCTCATGCTCCCTTCTCGGGCTCTCTATCAACTCCTCCTCATCATCCTCCTCAATCCCCCTCAAAGCTCCAACCTCCAGCTCCTCGCTACCCAAGACTAAGTCTCCCTCTGTGGTCTTCTCCCACTCATCTTCCGAATCTACAGCCCATTCAATCTTCGCCACTCGCGTATCTCTTGGAGCCAAAATCTCCTCACTCTCTCTGGTCTGACTGGTCTGTGCCCTATCTCTTATAATCCGATGAGGCGCACGCGGAACCCGGATCGCAGAGACTGAGGAAGTCGCCGTCTCCCCGCAGAAAAAAATGAGCGCATCCCCTCCAGAGAGTAGCCCCTGCGCAGACTGTCAGTGGAGATTGGCCTCAAGGCCGAAGATGATCCCACCCAAACTGAGTCCTCGTCTCTCCCTGGTATATCACCCTCGCTATTGTGATCATCGGGGGTCAAGGGTTTGGACGTCGGATAAAGATCCCCCTCCTCGAATCCCAGGTGCTGGGAATCCCCTTCAGTGATCTGAGAAGAATCAAGATCAACAATCCTCGGGTAAGGCGTCGGGGGGGGGGGGGGGGGGGATCCTGGTGTCTGAGCGAAGCCGACGGCTCCCGACTGTGTCTCTAGAGCCTTCTCCTGAACTATAATCTGAGTCTCAGTCACCTCATCCTACCCAACAGCCTCTGCCTCATGAGCCCTTCCCTGTGAAGTAATCTGCTCCCCCGGCTTCATAGCCCGTATATCTAACGCCTCCATCTCCTCTGCCCATGAAATTTTACCCCTACCCTGTCTGAACGGTATGATGGCCCCCGCTCGGACAGGAGATAGGTGAAGGTCGGAGTCTGCCGAAGTAAAGAATGGGATCTCTGAAATGGAAGCGACCTCCAAACCCACTCTGACCGACCCCACTCCTAACCGGCAAACAACTCCCCACAATCTCCGGGGAGGACCCGAGACGTGCACCAATACTACAACACGCTCAAAAGATCTCTCTCCAAAGGAGTCTGGGTGAGTAACTATGTAGCTGCCAATGTCGCCTACTACCGTCTCGATCGACGTCAAAGACCATGCTGATATCGGAATCCCCCATATGTGTAACCAGCGGAACACTCCCCCGTGTAGGAATCTGTCGCAATCAGCTGAAAAGAAGAAGAACCAGGGACGAAGATCGGCCCACTGGTCTCCCTGGAGTCTGTCTATCGCACCGGCATCTGCAAATGACAGGAGGAACACACGCTGTCCCAAGTCTGAGATCGTGACGAACTCCGAACCTGTGCCCCACATCTCTGAGAGGAGAGCTCGCCGATCAAAATCACAGACCACCACTGCTAAGATGCAAAACTGAAAGCGTTGCGAGGAGGTGTGGAGTAAGACTCGGCTGCGATGAGGTGTGGAGTAAGACTCAGCTGCGGGTCGCAGCGGCTGGAAACCGATGCTCACGTGGAATAGTCGATGCTGCCTGTGGCCCAATAATCGCTACACGAGGCTCACGGAAGAGATCCGGGGTGGTGAGCACATGTCGTCCAACTGCAACTCTGAGGGTGTGCCCCCTCAAGACCGACAAGTGTAAGGCTGAGATCGCCTCCGCGCGTGCCTGCTCCGAGGCTAGGTGAACAAATCCGTAGCCCGTCTGGCGATGTCTCCTCGGGATGTTCACCCTCAGTACCTCCCCAAACCTCCTGAAGAGGTTCCTGAGCTCCTCAACTAACGGGCGGGTCAGTAAATTACCCACGTATGTCGGAAAAGAGGATTTGGAAGCCTCCTCCAAATTCCGGTCCATACCTGAAGTGCTTTTTTGATCCGACCGCCAAAACTCTCACAATCAGCTTGAGCTTCCTCAGCCGAGACCCCTAGGTCGGCTTGAGCCGAAATAGCCGAGTCCACCGCCAAACGTTTACCCTCTCTAATGTCTCTAAGCCTACGATCCGAAGGGCATTTCGGGTCGGCCAGTGTAGGGCTGGCTAGCTTCGCCGAGTTATTCGGCTCAACCGATTCAAGCAAACTAGTAAAATTATCCGAGCCACAAACTGAGCTGCGTACCTTGTTTGATGAGCCGGTTGACATGTGTTGTAAAGTGGGTCCCGAATAGCATGAACCGGAATTAACCGGTGTTGGAACCGGGCTTCGAAGACGCGATCCCGCTGGAACCGTGATCGTCGTCTGTCCGAGGGGTATTTGGCCGTTGGTGGTTCAGCGGGTCGGTGCGAGGTGTGTCGTTCCTAGGTCGGGACACTTCGGCAGCCCACCCTCCGTGGCTACCAGCCCGGTAGTGCCCAATCGAGACGCCGGTGTGCCCTTGTCGTCGGGCTTCCGGCTAGACGCCCCCGTACCCTGCAAGATCCCTCGTCCGCCTCTCCCCGTCGATCTAGGAGCTTTGGTCTGCCGACGGCGTCCCGGTTTGCTTTTGCTGCTGTTCGGCTGCTTAACCCGAAGGGTGGCCCTGGTCGTGTCTCTGCCAACGTCGATGATCTGCCATGGACCGTCACTAGAGCCGACGACCTCTCCCTCTGCCCCATGGCCGCGGCGCGGAAAAACCTTTAGGGTTCGGTTAGTAGCCCCCGCATCGATGAGTTGTTTGGTCTGCTCCGACACTCTCACCTTGATCGAGCCCACCGTAGTAATCTCTACCCTTCTTCTCGTCGTCGCAGTCAGGCCCGGAGCAGCCTCAGACGTCGCTACCAGACCAGGAGCAGCCTCAGACGTCGCTACCAGACCAGGAGCAATCTCCGACGTCGAGGACCTCACCGCGATGATCGAACCAAAGTTGCGCTCCATTAGGGTTTTTGCAGCCGCCGCCACCTCGACACGATCTGCCTTCCCACGAAGCCTGACCCTAGCCTCGACTCCTCCTCTATGTGGATCGGCGTCACCGGAGAAGCAGAGAGGTCGTCTCTGCCTCTGATCTGCAGCCTCTGTCTTCCAGGCGATATGGTTTGCGTTAGGGTTTGCAGCCAGCCCGTTTGCGCTAGGATTCGCAACCAGCCCCGACCTCACTCCGATCGACTCACCCTTCGATTTTCTGTGACAATCACCCTCATCTCCATGTAAGGCGAAGCCCCTCTCCCCATCCAAGTGTTGCTTGGTATCGGCTTGCGAGGCTGCCATTTAGTCCGATCGAGTTTTGGCTGAAATTGATCGGATAGAGGGGAAAAAGAGTTGGAAATCTTCAGCTGATGCTCAGAATTCCCATCCCACCATACTCTCCTCCTCATAACACGAAGATCAGTGCAAAAAACGCCCTGTCGGGTCTTCGCCGGAGCTGGCTGAAAGAAGTCGCCGGAAATCGCCTTTGCTACCTTTTTCGGGGTTTTTCCCGAGAGTTGTTGATCTTCTATCTCCAACAGATTTGATACTGAATCGGCTTGTTTTCAAAAACAAAACCTAGTCTGCCTCTTCTCGTTTTCGCTCTCATCTCCCTCACCTCTCACACTCTGTAACGAAAACCTCACTCCCTACATAAACATGGTGAAGACAAGGAGCACTCTAGCACCAAAGAAGGCCACTGATAGGCGACAATCCAAACCAAAGAAGGCAGAGGCAAAAGGCTCCAAGAGCAGCAATCCAAACACCAACAGACATGGAGTACGAATCAAAGGGCTAAAAACGCAGAAGAAAGCCGAGGAATCTCCCAAAGAAACCCATCGGAGGATGCCCCAATGCCCATTTTTTCCCAATTCCCAAACGGTCTCGAACCGGAAGCTCTGCATTCTCCATGACAGACCTAACAGGGTAAGAAAGGGAGACTGATCTTGGCCAAGGAAGTCGAGAAGCTTCCATGCAGATTGTTCCTGTTCCAGTGTCAGCAAATGTCCTCGGTATCGACTCCTCCATTGTTTCAAACACCGATACCTCAAGAAATAGTGACTTGTTAGAGTCGCTACTGGAAAACCAAGACCCGCCTCAAGAAGGTGTGGTTGAGGAACTGATAAATCTTGAAGGGGAAAAGAATGACTTCACCCCGGTCAGTCATGGGTTGGAGCGTATTGCTGAAGGAGAAGGTGAGGAAAAAGGTGCAAAAGATGTCATTCCTGAAGCCACAAAGGAGGCTGTGGTATGAGAAGAAGAAGTCGTTGACTCGGAAGAAGCCGGGGAAGAAGTTGAGAAAGACGAAACTAGAAACGGGAATACCGATCTGGAAGAAGAAGAGAAGAACAGCAGTGTCACCGCCAATAACACAGAAGAAACACCTCTGGATGCCAGAGAAGATGTGACTGAAGATGCTACTGAGACAGCACAAAAAGAAGGTATTAGAAGAGAATGAAAGTCTAGCAGTGATGGTTGGAAAACTCAAAGAAACCAAGAGGAGGAACGAGGTAGAAGATGCTGGAGGCCCCAGCAAGAAGAAGAAGAACAAGATGTCCGTCAAAGAAAAAGGGAAGAAAGTTATCTCCAAAAGGAGATTGGTGGATGAAGAAACTGATGACGATAAAGAGGAGGTTACTGTAAAAAAAGCAAAGAAGGGAAAAATCGTGAAGACGATCAAGACCATGATAGCATTTTTGTGCCCTAGTCCAATTGCTAATAGTCTGTAAATGTCTATGTATATTTATCATCGTTTGTAATAAATGAAACGACTTTGTATTACATATGTGTTGAAGTAATATGTTAAGCATGATCTGATTTATGACCACTAAAGTAGTAGAACCATAAATCTGTACGGATCACAGTCAACGAGTCCCTGGTCAATATACGCTTCAATAGAAGCGACCAGTATGAGGATGGTTCTCAATGACGTAGTTTTACTTATCATAGGGATGAGGGATCCTGGAATCATATCATAGATATCATGAGGTGATTGATATCGGACGACCCGCTTTGAATAGTGTTTCGTAGATTAAGCCATGAACATATTCAAATGCGATAGCTTGTCACGATATCCTTAGACCAAGGAGTCTTTGTGATTGCTATGCAATGTACGTGTGACTTTAATTTGCGCCTAACGCTTTCCGTAACAGGATTGCAATAACGGGCATGATTGTGTAGCGGAACGGATTGCATGAGTGACACGAAAGACGGCTAAGGGATTTATCCCTCGTACTACGGTATGGGAAAGATATCCGTTAAAGGCCTCTTGATCGAGAGTGACTGAGAGAAAGAGCATGGCCATGCCAGTGATACGGGTTATCAATTCTCAGCCATCTCACATATCAAGTAACAATAATTGATTAAACAAGGATGACGACTCTATGCCTTGTGATCAATCGGGATATCTAGAGATAATAGGATAGTGACTTGAACGCACAAAGGTTAAATTGAATCATCGATCATCATGCACCTCGGGTAATCATAACGTCCTACTAGAGACCACTTATGATGGATCGGACAAGAGAGATCTTTTGCGCCGATCTGCCAACGGTGGCATGAGCCTAGAGGGTCACACACATACAAGACGGATAACTTGAGACAAGGAAACCTTAACGTTTCTTGAGGAGCAATACATGGACAAAACTGAAGGTTTTGGGCCATAGGTTCGGTATGAGAGAATAATTAGTGAATCGAGAAAACTGAGTTTTTTCGTCGATGTCGTGTCGGATTTTGTTTGATAAGTAACGACAAAAGGGTCGGGCGACTTTTGGACACGACACGAAACCACATGGGCGAGCCCATTGGGCTCGGCTCTTTAGATCACGTGACTGGCCCAACAAGGGCCCATTTTGGGCCCAATAAGCCCTACATGGCCGGCCACTTTGGTGGGCCCAAAGGTGGGGGCCACAACACACCATGCTTAGTTGGTGATTGTTGATTAAGAGGTGAGTGATTTAAGGGGTATGGGTTAAAGCACCTTTAAGCCCATACCAATCACCTTTTGACCCATACATTGTGTTATAACATCATACATAACATTGTGTGTGGCATCTTGCACGACTAGCTGATCAAAATTTCAGTAGCATTCACTGCCTCTACATCCACTAAACCCATGAAGAAATTCGTCTTAAATGATGAGTTATCAGATGAGACTCTCAACAATGCGTACAATGAATGGTATGTCAAGTGGCTTGAAGAATCTCAAGTCATTGAGAAATTGAACACAATCATTTTCTCGCTCAATGAAGACAAGAACAGACTTCTTGAAACCATCATTGATCTGAAAAAGGAAATAGCTCATTTGAAAGGGGAACTAGAGCTCATGACCAAATCCATCAAGATGGTGAACCCGAGCACTTACACCTTGGAAGAAATCGTGTCCATTGGGAAGTCAGCAAACAACTTAGAAGGACTTGGTTACTCTAAAGAAGCTTCAACATCACAGACCACCTTTGTTCTTCAAACAACTGCGAACAACATGTCTCACCAGATGTCACAGACATCCTGTAGCATCCGACCACAGAAGAAACATAATTATGGCCGCATAAAGAAAACAAAACATATTTGGACATACCATAACTGTGGACAAAGAGATCACATCTGACCATTATGTTATTGCAGAACTGCCAAAGCTAAAACTCAAAAAGTATAGAGGGAGAAAAAGGTACATCACCAACCAAAATTACAGAAAGAATAGCGGGTGAAGGAACTACGTTATAGGGTTAACATTGCTTACACATCACTAAAAGCCTCTACCAGTAATGATGGGTACTTTGATATGACTGGTAATAGTACATTCCTTACTACTCTGACATCATGCTCAAACTGTTTTGTCACTTTTGGAGATGGAGTGAAAGTCAGGGTACTAGGAAAAGGGAAACTTAACCTACTCAACTCACCCTGCCTAAAGGAAGCCTTAATGATAGAAGGACTTACTGCCAATTTGATAAGCATTAGTCAACTTTGTGATCTAGACCTCGAAGTTAAATTTACTCGTAACAAGTGTGCAGTGGTGAACACTCAACTAGAGGAAATCATGACTGGACTTAGGTCACTACACAACTGTAGGGTTTTGGAGCGTTCTAGATCGTCGAGATAGCGGAAGCAATAAAAGATAATCTACTCCAAACCTTGTCCAAGAACATTTAAACCATTAAATCCCAAAGCAAAATCTATTCCACAAGATGTTTACCTTTAAGTCTTGTTTGAATCGATAAAGAAGAACGTTCGGATCTTCTTCTCTAAAGCTAGTCCACACCAAGAGGATGATCTTCAAGATCCTTCACTTAATTGCCTACTAGAACAATTAAATGAAGAACAAGAGAGCAAGATGATGAAGAGGAGAGGGGTGGCCGGCCACAATGAGAGAGAGAGAGGATTTTTGTGTGTTTTGTGACTTAATGAATTAATGAATTAAAGTCTTGCATTATAATTCATCACCCAACTCACAAGTATGGGTTAAAAGTGATTGGTATGGGCTTAAAGGTGCTTTAACCCATACCCCTTAAATCACTCACCTCTTAATCCACAATCACCAACTAAGCATGGCATTGTGTGGCCCCGACAATGGCCCCACCAAGTGGGCCGGCCATATGGCCTTATTGGACCCTTATTGGGCCGGCCATGAGGCTTCATGGGCCGAGCCCAATGGGCCCTCCCGTGTTGTCTCATTCCGCGTCCAAAAGTTGCCCGACCTTTTTGTCGTTACTTATCAAACAAAGTCCGACGCGATATCGACGAAAAACTCAATTTTTCTCGATTCGCTAATTATTCTCTCAAACCGAACCTATGGCACAAAACCTCCAGTTTTGTCCATATACTTCTCCTTAAGAAACATCCATGTTTCCTTGTCTCAAGTTATCCGTCTTGTATGTGTGTGACCCTCTAGGCTCATGCCACAGTTGGCAGATCAGCGCAAGACTCGCTCTTGCCTGATCCATCATAAGTGGTCTCTAGTAAAACATTATGATTACCCAAGGTGCACGATGATCGATAATTCAACTTAACCTTTGTGCGTACAAGTCACCATCCTTTTATCTCTAGATATCCCAATTGATCTCAAGGCATAGAGTCGTCTCCCTTGTTCAATCAATCATTGTTACTTGATATGCGAGATGACTGAGAAATGATAACCCGTATCATTTGCATGGCCATGCTTTTTCTCTCAGTCAGTCTCCATCAAGAGGCCTTCTAACGGATATCTTTCCCATACCGTAGTATGAGGGATAAATCCCTTAGCCGTCTTTCGTGTCACTCATGCAACCCGTTCCGCCACCCAATCATGCCCTTTATAGCAATCTTTTTACAGAAAGCGTTTGGCGCAAGTTAAAGCCGTACGTTCATTGCATAGTGATCACAAAGACTCCTTGGTCTAAGGACGTCGTGACAAGCTATCGCATCTGAATATGTTTATGGCTTAATCTATGAAAACACTATTCAATGCGGGTCGTCCGATATCAATCACCTCATGATATCTATGATATGGTTCCAGGATCCCACATCCTTATGACTAGTAGAACTACGTCATTAAGAACCATCCTCATACTGGTCGCTTTTAAGGAAGCATAGGTTGACCAGGGACTCGTTAAGTGTGATCCGTACAGATTTATGATTCTACTACTTTAGTGGTCATAAATCAGATCATGCTTAACATATTACTTCAACACATAAGTAATATAAAGCCGTTTATATTTATACATTACAAACGATGATATTTGTACATAGACGTTTATAGGCTAATACCAATTGGACTAGGGCACAAATGCTATCAACAACTGCTTTCTACGGTCTCCAACAACAGCTCCTCCATTTACTAAGTGCCTTCTATCCAAAACACAAGAAACCAAGCTATGGCACCAAAAACTTGGACACATAGATCTGATGAGCATGCATAAAATTCTATCTGAAAAAGCTATCATCGGAGTTCCAGATCTGAAGATTATCGAAGAAAAAATCTGCAGAGAATGTCAGATAGGAAAACAAGTTAGGACGTCACACAAGAAGGTGCAACAACTTACCACCTCCCGGGTCCTAGAACTTCTGCATATAGATCTCATGGGACCTGTGCAAGTAGAAAGTCTAGGAGGTAAGAAATATATACTTGTATGTGTGGGCGACTTCTCAAAGTACACTTGGTTTGATTTTATTCGTGAAAAGTCAGACACATTCTCTGTCTTCGAATCCCTGTGCCAAAAAGTTCAAAGAGAGAAAGGAGAAACCATTGGAAAAATATTGAGACTCAGGAGTGATCATGGACGAGAATTCTAAAACATAAGCTTTGCAAACTTCTGTGATGTTGAAGGAAAAGTCAGACACATTCTCAATGTATACTTGGGTTGATTTTATTCGTGAAAAGTCAGACACATTCTTTGTCTTCGAATCCCTGTGTCAAAGAGTTCAAAGAGAGAAAGGAGAAACCATTGGCAAAATAGTGAGACTTAGGAGTGATCATGGATGAGAATTCTAAAACATAAGCTTTGAAAACTTCTGTGATGTTGAAGGAATTTCCCATGAAATCTCTGCTCTCATTACCCCTCAACCGAATGGGATTGTTGAAAGAAAGAACCGAACTATTCAAGAAATGGCTAGAGTCATGATGTTAGCGAAAGACATCCCTACACGCTTTTGGGCAGAGGCACTCAACACGGTTTGCTATATTCACAATCGTGTCACCCTTCTGTAGGCTTTTGGAGCGTTCAAGATCATCGAGATAGCGGAAGCATAAACAAAAGCAACTCCAAACCTTGTCCAAGAACATGAACCATTAAATCTCAAGGAAAAATCTATTCCACAAGAAATTTATCTTTTAGTCTTTGTTGAATCAAGAAAGAATAACTATATGATCTTCTTCTCTAGAGCAAGTCCACACGAAGAGGATGATCTTCAAGATCCTTCACAAAGAGTCTACTAGAATAATTATGTGAAGAACAAGAGAGCAAGAAGAGAGGAGCAAAGGGAGTGGCCGGCCAATGAGAGAGAAAGTGAGGTTGAGAGTGAGTGATTAATTGTTTTGATAGTTGTCTACTTCATCAACTCATAAGCATGAGTTACTAAAGTGACAAATGATGAAAGCATGGGTTAAAGGCAAGTCATCACCCATACCCCTTAAATCACTCACCTCTTAAAACAATCACCAACTAAGCATGGTGTGTGGCCCCCACCCTTGGACCCACCAAGGTGGCCGGCCACTTGGGCTTGTTGGGCATAATATGGGCCCTTGTTGGGCCGGCTAGGTGACCTCATGGGCCGAGCCCAATGTGCTCGCCCATGTGGTCGCGTGTCGTGTCCAAAAGGTGTCCGACCCTTTTGTCGTTACTTATCAAACAAAGTCCGACGCAACATCGACGAAAATCTCAGTTTTCTCGATTCGCTAATTATTCTCTCAAACCGAAACCATGGCCCAAAACCTTCAGTTTTGTCCATGTATTTCTCCTCAAGAAACGTTAAGGTTTCCTTGTCTCAAGTTATCCGTCTTGTATGTGTGTGACCCTCCAGGCTCATGCCACCGTTGGCAGATCGGCGCAAGAGATCTCTCTTGCCCGATCCATCATAAGTGGTCTCTAGTAAGACGTTATGATTACCTAAGGTGCATGATGATCGATGATTCGATTTAACCTTTTGCGTACAAGTCCCTACCCTATTATCTCTAGACATCCCGATTGATCACAAGGCATAGAGTCATCATCCTTGTTTAATCAATCATTGTTACTTGATATGTGAGATGGCTGTGAACTGATAACCCGTATCACTGGCATGGCCATGCTCTTTCTCTCAGTCACTCTCCTTTAAGAGGCCTTAACGGATATCTTTCCCATACCGTAGTACGAGGGATAAATCCCTTAGTCGTCTTTCGTGTCACTCATGCAATCCGTTCCGCCACCCAATCATGCCCGTTATTGCAATCTTTTTACGGAAAGCGTTAGGCCCAAGTTAAGGCCGTACGTCGACTGCATAGCGATCACAAAGACTCCTTGGTCTAAGGATATCATTGTTGGGTTTTTGTCCCCTAGCACAATGTACTTTCATATTAGTAAGTGTTGTAGTAATATCTTAAGTATGATTTGATTTGTATCATTGATGTGTCAACACATAATAGTAGATCTACAGATCAGATAAAATCTTACTTAAGTAGTCCCCAATCAGAATAGCTTCATAAAAAGCGATCGATATGAGGATAACTCTAAATGATCACGCTCTACTGATCATGGCCAGAAGAGGGCCAGAGTTAGGTCATAGTATCACCAGTCAGGGGTGATATAGGACGACCCGATCGTGAGTATGTTACATAGACACAGTCATGAACATACTCATATGTCGGCTCATGAAATCACATCCTCAGACGGAAGGACCATTGAGGTCAATATGTAATGAGTGACGAGTTTGACTAAGTCTAACGTCTCTTGTAAAAGGGTTACAATAACGACTGTGATTTGCTCGATCACAAGTTACATAAGTTGACTCAATGGATCGCTAAAGGATTTATCCCTCGTACGGACGTGTGAGCAGATACCGGTTTAGGCCACTTGATGAGTACAACTGAAATACAATAGCATGGTCATGCAGTCGATACGTAGTATTAGTTATAATTCAGTTATCTCAGAATCAAGAAACAGGACAATAGAACGAGGATGACTTGTCTGTGCCTCGTGGTTGTCAAAGATATCAAGAGGATGAAAGGATTGATTCATGTACGACAAGGTTAAGTCAAAATCTCGATAATCACAAGCGTTGAGTAATCATGATGTCTTGCTAGAGGCCACTCATGATCGAAAGGGTAAAATGGTAATTTTACCAGTCTGCCGACGTGTCGTGAGCCTAGAGGGTCACGCACTAAAGGTTGAGTAAAACGGATGGGATCATATGGAGGAATCATGAGAGAGACAAAATCCGGTTTTGGATTAAACCAGATTAGACGGATTTCGGTTTTGGATTAAACCGGAAATCAAGAACGGTTTAGCAGGACTAATTTAGTATAATCTAGTTAAATAGATTTAATTAAATTAGCTAAGCAGGGCCTATCCAGAATGGTCTTCTCTACATAATTAATTAAAAGCTTTAGGCTTTAAGCCCATTAAAGCATTTAATTAATTAAAGTTCAAATAAGGGTTATAAAAGGGTAATTTTCAGATCTGAAAATTAAGGAAATTATTTTCCAAAACCCTAGCCGTCACTCTCTCTCTCTCTCTCTCTCTTAGCCGTCGGCCACCTCCCTTCCCCTTGCTCCGTTCGTTTTGCTTGCTTCGATCTTTTAGCAAGGGTCATCGTGAGTATCCCCGGATTGCTCTTCCTGTGTGGACGTTCTTTAGAGGTTACTAAATATTATTTAATAACAGAGAGATTTTGAATGAAGGTAAACTTAAAGTTTTATTCTAGTCTAAGATCTCGTGATCAATTCATTATCATGCAAGATCCAAATTAATTCGGATATTTGAGGTTAATTTCTTGTATGTGCATGAAATTATATGATTGGAACCCTCAAATAATTCCTTCAATCGTGAAAAACTATCGCATTTGAATATGTTCATGGCTTAATCTACGACCTGGTCCGGCTAGGCGGCCCGCCTCGGCCAGCCCTGGCGACTAGGGTTTGGGCCGAACCCTAATTGGCCATTGGGTCAATTTTGGTTAGGTCGAACCAATTGGATTCGGGTCAGATCCGACCCAGAAAAAATCCAGAAATTTTAAGCAATTATTAATTAAAATTTCAGACCGGTTCGGTTTCAATAAACCAGCGCGTGAACCGATTTAATTCAGAAATTAACCGGTTCAAGAAAACGGTTTTGATAAACCGTATTTAATGATTTAAATCAAGATAAAATTATAATTAATATGTTTGCTTGATAACATGCTTGTTTGATAACATGATTGTTTGATAACATGGTGTTTGCAACATGATTGCTAAGTTAACCCGAATTTAGAATTTAAATTTCGGTTTACAACCTGCGAGTTGCTTATGGGTTGTAATTTATTGGTGACCTGCGTGTCACATCTTTTATTTTATTTAAATTAAATGTAATTACAAGGTCCCAAGACAAGAAGAACCGAAGAGAAGAACGTTAATCCTGAGGAGGCGTGGAGCCAGTGGGAGTCCAGGAGAATGAGGAAAGACAAGACCTAGTATATTTTCTAGTTTATTCCAGTAGGGTTAGCGGGCTAGCTAAAGAAAATTTACATTTATGTTTATGAATGTATGGTTGAATGTGTGATTTAATTTTCATAAGTTCATGTTAATTAGATCATCACCCACATGTGTAAAGATTAATAATAATAATAAGTTAATCACACACATGTAAACCGGAATTGAAATTATTTCTACATGGATTTGTAGATGATTAATTCAAATTAAGATCAAATTATGATCAGTGATAATGAATATTTAAAAGGCAAGTAATTTCAAGTCAAGCTAGATATCGCCCACTTTTCATCACTTCGATTAGCTCTCAGACTCATGGGTGGATACGATTAACGTGGATCCATGAGAATGGGTTCTAATAGAAGATGGACTAGTTTGCATGGGTACGTGCGCATTAGCGTAGTAACCATGCAGATTGGACCATGCGTTGAAAATTGGTTGACTTGGCTGCGATTCTCAGATGATCTGAGCCAGGGTATCAGATATAGGGCAATGCCGTACATATACAATGTATAAGCCCTAGCATAGAATCACATGGAATTGTGAAAGGACTGGATTGTCCTACTCCAATGTACAAAACTGGGGCGATGAGATTAACTCACTTCAGTTTTGGGTATTCGGAGATCTTGGTTTAGATTCAGACACAAGACTAAAAATGTTCATGATCAAGTATCTCTCACTTCCACTTAATTAAGAATCTGATCGAAGTTATTTTCATGTATAGATTAATGGCACTGTCGCAACCCAAATCAACACGTTCTGGCAGTGAAGCCTTAAATCTCTTCTGTCGAGTGACAGGCTGACAGGGACCAACTTCCTGGTTTGGGAGAGGAACCTGAAGCTTGCCCTTCAGTATGATAAACAGGAGTATATCCTTACGGATAAGCCAATAAAAGCGCATGCAGGTGATGCCAGCGAGGCCGATAAGAACGCTTATGAAAGGTGGTTGACTTGACTGCGATTCTTAGATGATCTGAGCCAGGGTATCGGATATAGGGCAATGCCGTATACATATAATGTATAAGCCCTAGCCAAGAATCACATGGTTTTGTGTAAGGACCGGATTGTCCTACTCCAATGTCCAAAATTGGGGCGATGAGATTAATTCACTTCTGTTTTGGGTATGCGGACATCTTGGTTACATTCAGAAATGTTCATACTCATGTATCTAACTTTAACTTAATTAAGAATATGATTGAATGATTTTTCATGTGTAGATATAATGGCACCATCGCAACCCAAATCAACACGTTCTGGTAGTGAAGCGTTAAAGTCTCTTTTGTCGAATGACAAGCTTACAGGGACCAACTTCCTAGTTTGGGAAAGAAACCTGAAGCTTGCCCTTCAGTACAACAAACCGGAGTATATCCTTACGGATAAGACAATGAGTGCTTGCGGATGATGCCAACGAGGCCGATAAGACAGCTTATGACAAGTATTTTAGCGACCGGACAGACGTTGACATCCTCATGGTCGGATCCATGGAAAATGACACCCAGGACCAGTTTATGCATCTTATAGATAAGCCTCAAGAAATGATGGATGAGATCAAGGTATACTACCAGAAGAATGCTCGTGTCGAAAGATACGACACTCTTAGGGAGTTATTCAATAGCAAACTCAATGTTGGTAAGGCAGTGAGCCCACATGTCCTCAAAATGAAACGGCTCTTTGATCGCTTGGCCAGTCTAGGTCATAAATTCACAGAGCAGCTGAAATCAGACATAATCCTGATGTCGCTTCCAAAGGTTTATGGAGATGTCATCACAAATTACAATCTCCATAATATGGAAAATACTATCAAGGAACTGCATGAAATGTTGGTGACAGCAGAGAAAAATCTCAAGGGCAAGACCCCTGAGGTTCTGATGGTCAATAAGGGTGTTAGCTTCAAAAGAGCTGGCAAACCTACTGGCAAGTCACCAGGGCACTCCAACAAGGGCAAGGCACCAGTAGTGTCAGGTAAGGGTAAGGCGCCAATGCACCTATCTGGGCAGATAAGGGCACCTAGAGGTCCGAGAATCCAAGCGGTTCCTAGAACCGAAGGGAGCACTTCGACCTCCGAGGTAGTCTGTTACTACTGCCAGCAGCCAGGTCATTGGAAGAAGGATTGCAGGCAGCACAAGGAATATGTGAAGAGCTTGCAAAAGGGAAGATACCCTTTAAGACCTGGATCAGGTATTTATGTTGTTGTGTATAATCTCAACGTTACTTTCTCAGATACATGGGTAGTTGATACCGGAGCAGAAACTCACATTTGTGTTAATCTGCAGGATCTGGAAAGTAAGAAGCTCCTTGGGAAAGGCGAGCGGGATCTGAGAGTCGGAGACAACAGTTCGGTGTCAACGATGGTTGTCGGTTATGTTAGTCTTAGGATGCCCACAGGCTTATTTTGCTTTGGACGATGTATTATGTGTACCTACATTTAGTAGGAATATTATTTCAGTGTCCAGTTTGGACAAACTTTGTTTTGTATTTGCCATAGACAATGGCTTATTTACTTTATCAAGAAATAATATCATTTATGGCACTGCATCTATGGTTGGTGGATTATATATTTTAAATATTGATAACACTAACTATAGTTCAAACTATAACGTAAATAAGAGGTTGAAGTCGGATGACTTAAGCCAGACAGTGATGTGGCACTGTCGTCTAGGCCACATAGGTGAGAAAGGCGTCTCGACACTTCATAAGTGTGGGCTATTAAGCCCGTTTGAAATCACACCAATCGAGAGATGCGAATCTTGCATTATGGGAAAGATGACAAAGGCGCCTTTTGGCGGCTTAGGTGAAAGGGCGAGTGATCTCCTGGGCCTAATACATTCAGACGTATGTGGGCACATGAGTACACAAGCCATGAGAGGTTTTAGATACTTCATAACCTTTACCGACGATTTCAGTAGGTATGGGTATGTCTATTTAATGAGACATAAGTCGGAATCCTTTGATAAATTCAAGGAATTCCAGAATGAAGTACATAACCAGCTTGGTAAAAGTATAAAGGCAATTCGTTCCAATCGAGGTGGCGAGTACTTAGATCAAGAATTCCTCAGTCACCTAAAAGATAACGGTATACTCTCAGAATTAACTCCGCCAGGAACCCCTCAACTGAATGGTGTTTCCGAACGGAGGAACAGAACCTTGCTTGACATGGTTCGTTCCATGATGGGTCATGTTGACCTTCCAGTATCGTTCTGTGGCAATTCCCTAGAAACGCCCACATTCATTTTGAATCGGGCACCTACAAAGGCAGTGGAGACCACTCCATTTGAAGTTTGGCAAGGGAAAGCTCCTGAGTTGTCTTTCCTCAAGATCTGGGGGTGCGATGTTTACGTCAAGCGGTTGCTTAGTGATAAACTCGAACCCAAGGCAGATAAGTGTGTCTTTGTAGGGTACCCCAAAGGAACCATGGGGTACTACTTCTACAAACCCGAAGAGAACAAAGTCTTTGTTGCTCGAGGTGGGGTTTTCTTGGAAAGAGAATTCTTATCCAAGAAACCTAGTGGGAGTCCTATGCTTCTTGAAGAAATTCGAGAAGACACGGAACAGCCTACAGAGGAAATAGAGGTACCTGATGAAGTAAATGATCCAAGCCCTATTCCAACAGAAACTCCTGTAGGACCAAGGAGGTCTGAAAGATCTCGTCAAAACCCAGTCAGATATGGCTTCTTAGCCACAGAGGGTAATGACTTGATAGTTGTAGATCAGGATGATCCTGCAACAGTTCAACAAGCCTTGGCCAGTCCCAACTCAAAAGAATGGTAGAATGCCATGGATGAGGAAATGAAGTCCATGAAAGACAATCAGATCTGGAACTTAGTAGATAGCACACCTGGGATAAAACCCATAGGTTGCAAGTGGCTATTTAAGTTAAAGACAGATATGGACGGAAAGCCTCAGACTTACAAAGCAAGACTGGTTGCAAAAGGTTATCGTCAAGTCCAAGGCACGGACTATGATCAGACTTTTTCGCCAGTAGCTATGATTAAGTCAATTCGGATGATGTTAGCCATTGCAGCATATTTCGATTACGAGATATGTCAAATGGACGTCAAAACTGCATTCCTTAGTTGCACTACCGTGAACGTCTGATCCCGTGAGCTTATGTTGTGACAACACGGGGGCCGTAGCACTTGCTAAAAAACCCAGATTTCACAACAGGACCAAGCACTTCGAGAGAAAGTATCACATCATCAGAGAGATCGTTGATAAAGTTAAAGTAGAGATAATATACGTTTCAACGCATGATAATCTAGCTGACCCCTTAACTAAGGCACTATCGCAGCCTAAGCATGAGGAACATGTCAGGGGAATATGTTTAGATTGGAATACCAATTGGGTTTAGGGCAAGTGGGAGACTATTGGGTTTTTGTGCCCTAGCACAATGTATTTTCAATCTAATCATGTAATAAAGATTATTAGTTGAAATAAAATCGGCATTCATATTACTAAGTGTTGTAGTAATATCTTAAGTATGATTTGATTTGTATCATTGATGTGTCAACACATAATAGTAGATCTACAGATAAGATAAAATTTTACTTAAGCAGTCCCCGATCAGAATAGCTTCATAAGAAGCGATCGGTATGAGGCTAACTCTAAATGATCACGCACTATTGATCATAGCCAGAAGGGGGCCAGAGTTAGGTCATAGTATCACCAGTCAGGGGTGATATAGGACGACCCGATCGTGAGTATGTTACATAGACACAGTCATGAACATATTCATATGTCGGCTCATAAAATCACATCCTCAGACAAAAGGACCATTGAGGTCAATATGTAATGAGTGACGAGTTTGACTCAGTCTAACGTCTCCTGTAAAAGGGTTACAATAACGACTTTGATTGGCTCGATCACAAGTTACATAAGTTGACTCAATGGATCGCTGAAGAATTTATCCCTCATACGGATGTGTGAGCAGATATCGGTTTAGGCCACGTGATGAGTACAACTGAAATACAATAGCATGGCCATCCAGTCGATACGTCGTATAAGTTATAATTCAGTTATTTCAGAATCAAGAAACAGGACAATAGAATGAGGATGACTTGTCTATGCCTCGTGGTTGTCAAAGATATCAAGAGGATAAAAGGATTGATTCATGTACGACAAGGTTAACTCGAAATCTCGATAATCACAAGCGTTGGGTAATCATAATGTCTTGCTAGAGGCCACTCATGATGGAAAGGGTAAAATGGTAAATTTACCAGTCCGCCGAAGTGTCGTGAGCCTAAAGGGTCACACACTAAAGGTTGAGTAAAACGGATGAGATCATATGGAGGAATCATGAGAGAGACAAAATCCGGTTTTGGATTAAACCAGATTAGACTGATTCCGGTTTAGGATTAAACCGGAAATCAAGAACGGTTTAGCAGGACTAATTAATTATAATCTAATTAAATAGATTTAATTAAATTAGCTAAGCTGGGCCTAGCCAGAATGGGCTAAGCCAAAATGGGCTTCTCTACATGATTAATTAAAAGATTTGGGCTTTAAGCCCATTAAGGCCTTTAATTAATTAAAGTCCAAATAAGGGTTATAAAATGGTAGTTTTCATATCTGAAAATTAAGAAATTATTTTTCAAAAATCTGGTCGCTTCAATTGAAGCGTATATTGACCAGGGACTCGTTAAGTGTGATCCGTACAGATTTATGGTTCTACTACTTTAGTGGTCATAAATCAGATCATGCTTAACATATTACTTCAAAATATAAGTAATACAAAGCCGTTTTATTTATTACAAACGATGATAAATATGTATAGACAATTATAGACTACTAGCAATTGGACTAGGGCACAAAAATGCTATCAATCTCCCACTTGCCCCTAGTTCCAATCTAAGTCCCAGTCTATCCCCATTGACCTAACATGTTTATCATATTTCGCTTGAGGAAGAACCTTAGTCAAGGGGTCGGCTGTGTTATCATCAGATGCAACGTAGTGGATCTTCACGTCACCTCTAGCAACTATGTTGCGGATGATGTGATACTTCCTGAGTACATGTTTGGATCTGTCATGTGCCCTGGGTTCCTTAGCTTGCACAATGGCCCCGATGTTGTCACAATACAAGTCTATTGGGTTAGATGGGTTTTGAATTACACCTAACCCAGCCATGAAACTCCTGATCCATACAGCCTACTTTGCTCCTTCCGATGCAGCAATGTACTCAGCTTCCGTCGTAGAGTCGGCAATGGTGTCCTGCTTCTTGCATTCCAGCTGAATGATCCACCGTTCAACGTAAACACATATCCCAACTGACTCTTAAAGTCATCGGGGTCTGTCTGGAAACTAGCGTCGACATATCCTTTGACGACTAGATCATCATCATTTCTTCCCCCGTGTACAAGAAAAGCGTCTTTGGTTTTTCTCAAATATTTGAGAATCGTCTTGACTACAATCCAGTGTTCCTCACCGGGTTTGGATTGATGTCTACTGGTACAGCTTAGGGCAAACGAGACATCCGGTCTCGTACATATCATGACATACATTATGGACCATATAGCCGAAGCATATGGGATCTCATTCATTCTTTTTAGCTCTGCGGGTGTCTCAGCACACTGTTTGTTACTAAGCTTTATGCCATGACGCATGGGCAGCAGTCCTTTCTTTGAATTATGCATTGAGAATCTTCTCAGCACTTTGTCTATATAGGTGCTTTGACTCAAGCCCAAGACCCGCTTGGCATGGTCTCTATATATCTTGATCCCCAAGATGTAAGAAGCCTCGCCTAAGTCCTTCATTGCGAAACACTCACCTATCCAAGTCTTTGTTAAGAGCAAGGTAGGGACGTCGTTTCCAATTACAAATATGTCATCGACATAGAGCACCAAAAAGACTACTTTGCTCCCATCTGCCTTTTTATACATGCAAGGTTCATCATCGTTCTTGATGAAGCCAAACTATTTCACTACTTCATCAAAACGCTGATTCCAACTCCGAGATGCTTGCTTCAAACCATAAATTGATTTGAGCAACTTGCAAATCTTTCCCTTATTCTTAGGATCCTCAAAACCCTCAGGTTAGAACATATAAACGTCCTCATCTAACCTCCAATTAAGGAAAGCGGTTTTGACATCCATTTGTCATATCTCATAATTATGATAAGCTGCTACGGCAAGTAGAATGTGGATAGATTTGACCATAGCTACTAGAGAAAAGGTTTCTTCATAATCAATTCCGTGGACTTGCCTATAACCTTTTGCTACCAGTCTTGCTTTATAGGTCTGAGGTTTGCCATCCATGTCTATCTTTATTTTAAAGATCCATTTACACCCAATGACTTTTACGCCAAGGGTTTGATCCACCACGTCCCACACTTGATTATCTGACGTGGATTGCATTTCTACCCTCATGGCTTCCAGCCATTTCTCAGAGTCGGTTCCGTCCAGGGCCTCTCGAAAGGTAGCTGGATCATTGTCCACTAACACCAAATCATCACCTCCAGTTACTAGGAAACCGTATCTGATAGGTGCATGACTTGTCCTTTCAGACCGCCTTGGACCGTCCTCATCAACTGTGGCTATTGGTTCTTGCTCAACGACCACTTCTGGCTCTACTTCTTTTAAGGGGTCGTCCAGTGGTTCCTAAGTGACTATTTCATCTAGAACTTCATCAAGATGAATATTCCTCCCACTGACTATATTGAAAATAAATTCCTTTTCCAAGAATATCCCACCTCGGGCGACGAATACTTTGTTTTCGCTCGGTTTGTAGAAGTAGTATCCTTTTGTTTCTTTTGGATATCCAACGAAAGTGCACTTATCAGATCTCGGTTCGAGCTTGGTTGCAAGCAACCGTTTTACAAAAGCCTCGCAACCCCAGATTTTCATGATGGACAAAACAGGTTCCTTCCCGTACCATTTCTCGAATGATGTCCCTTCTACTGCTTTCGACAGAGCCCTATTTATTATGAACGCGACTGTTTGTAGAGCGTAACCCCAGAAGGAGATCGGGAGATCAGTGTGACTTAACATCGATCGAACCATATCCAACAATGTCCGATTCCTTCGCTCGGACAGAACATTGAGTTGCGGTGTTCCTGGCGGAGTCCACTGAGATAGTATTCCACTTTCAATAAGATGACTAAGAAACTCTTCGGATAAGTATTCTCCACCCCGATCAGAACGGAATGCCTTGATACTCTTTCCGAGTTGGTTTTCTACTTCAGTCCTAAACTCCTTGAATTTATCAAAGGCTTCGGACTTTTGTCTCATGAGATAGACATAACCATATCTACCGAAATCATCAGTAAATGTGATAAAGTAGCCTAAACTACCTTTGGCTGGTGTACTCATTGGTCCACATACGTCTGAATGTATTAGACCCAATAGATCACCTGCCCTCTAACCTATACCAATGAAGGGCGCTTTAGTCATCTTTCCAATTAAACAAGCCTCGCATCTATCAATCGTTTGAAATTCGAATTGACTTAGAAGTCCGCAATTATGAAGCGCTGAGATACGTTTCTCATTTATGTGACCTAGACGACAATGCCAGATTAGAGTTTGGTCTAAATCATTAGCTTTAAACCTCTTAGCATTAACATTATAGAGCATGTTGGATCTCGAGTTTTGCATATTTAATATGTGTTGCTACGTTTAGTGTAGGCATAATTTTTTAGCGCAAAAGTAAGAAGTCAGTGCAACATGTTACAAGACATATGGAGCGACTCATTACGCTTCAGATTAGGAAAGGCCTGAAGCTTTCCTATTTAGAGTCGCTTGGAACGCAAGAAGAATGACGTCAACAAGCCCAGGCGACTTCCAGCTATCATTAACACATCAGCAAATGCGGCAACAGCTTGCCTAATTTATTTAGGAAGTCTGAGACTTCCTATTCCTAATCCGAGCCGGATTAGGAATGTGAAGCTGCTATAAAAAGCTTGTGCTTCCCCATTAGCAGCTTGTTTGTTCTTGTTCTTTATTTGCTAAAATTTCTCAGAGCTCTTAACCGTGCACCATTGACGTGTTGAGAGGCTGATTAGTTTGCTAGAACAGCTTTACTTCGACTGAACATCAACTCGCGAAGATTGAGTATTTGACCGATTAGGTTCTTGTGTTCGTGATTGAAGATTCACAAATATGTCAAAGAAGACTACGACACCGAGCATAGGAGCTTGCTCGAAGGGTGGAATTGAGAGGATCTCAAAGACAGGGGGAGAGGACCCTGGTCGAGGTTATTCACGGTGAGATCTATAGTAGCTTAGGACAATAGCTTGTGTGATAGCTAGTTGGTGCTTGAAGTTGTACTATTGACTACCATATAGTGAAAACCTTTCCACTGGCAAAGTGCCCCCAGATGTAGGTGACGTTGCACCAAACTGGGTAATCATCTCTGGTGTCGTTATTATTGCTTGTTTATTGTTTAAACTACGGTTTGCGTTTTAGACAAGTTGTCAACACAAAGTTACGACTTTGTGTTCGACTTCTTGACTCGGCTACAAATCAGAATTTCAATTGGTATCAGAGGAGGCACCTTATCTCTTAGGTGATTTTCCTGCAAAAATTCTGAGTAGCTAATATGGACTCAAAGGAAGGAGGATCTGTCAATCGACCACCGGTGCTCGACGGAACTAACTATGGGTACTGGAAAGCACGGATGTGTGCCTTTTTGAAGTCTCTCGACAGCAAAACCTGGAAGGCTGTTATCAATGGATGGGAGGAACCTCACTATGCTGATGCTCAAGGAAATCAAACTAGCATTAAACCAGAAAAAGAGTGGAGCGCGGAAGAAGATGAAGACGCCCTAGGTAATTCTTGTGCACTCAATGACATATTTAATGGAGTAGACAAGAATGTTTTTCGACTTATCAACATGTGCACAAGTGCCAAAATTGCTTGGGACACTCTTGTTGTTGCTTATGAGGGTACATCCAAAGTCAGAGAGCAAAAGTTACAGTACCTCACGACCAACTTTGAGGCCCTTACCATGAATGAATACGAAACTATAGCTGAGTTTAATGTTCGTATCAAGGATCTAGCCAATGAATCATATTCACTCGGCAAGCCTATGATCGATGAAGATTTAGTCAGAAAAACGCTGAGAGCCCTAAGTCCTAGATTCAAGATGAAGATCACGGCCATAGAAGAAGTTCATGACTTGAAGACGCTGAAGTCTGATGAGCTCATGGGATCCCTTATGACCTTCAAGCTCTCCCTACCGCTTATCGAGAAGAAGCATAAAGGTGTAGCATTCAAAAGTTCTACCCAAAAGCAGAAAAAATTAGCTCACTCTGATTCGGATAGTGAAATTGATGAGACTATCACTATGCTGGCCAAAAACTACAATAAAGTTATGAAGAGATTTAACCAGAAGACAGGAAAGAATGTCACCCGAGAAGTCAAAGACAAGCCTCAGCACAAATTCAAGAAGTTCGAGAGCACTTATAACCATGGTAGACATGGTGAGCGATCAGGAAAAGAAAATGGAGTTCAGTGCTTTGAATGTGAGGGGTATGGGCACATGCAGAAAGAATGTCCTAACTTCTTAAAAAACAAAAGAAGGGATACAATGCCTCTCTAACTGACGATGAAGAAGAAGAAGATAGTGACTCTGAGCATACAAGTAACTATTTTGCCTTTACTGTTACCACAACAGATCAACCATCTGAGATTTCAAAGAAGTATGACTCTGATGATGAGTTATCCGATGAGACTCTCAACAACGCATACAACGGATGTGAAAGAGATCACCACAGGTTCCAAACGATGAATATCATGCAGCGGACTTTATGTAACCGTGGTGATCGAAACTTGCTAAGATCTTAATGCAATTTCAACATGTTATAAATATAAATATAAATCTGATATTTACCTCTCTTAATCGATGAAAACACAAGTGTAGTGTTTCTCTATCAAGTCCACACAAGCACCACAACCGAAGAGATTTTTCACTCACAAATTTGCTAGAATTTTTGAGAGAAAACAAGACAACAATGGTGGACGAGAGGGAGAGGATTTTCGGCAATGAGGGGGAGAGAATGAGGGAGGAAGTTGCTGAAAAATAATTGAGGATAAAAGGAAGATATTATGTGATTTTAATTTGAAATTAAATTGAATTTCAAAATTAAAATTGCATTATCTATCCCTTATACTCTCTTATTTGCATTTGTTCCCACTCATATCTTAAATCCCTAAATGGGCTTTAAGCCCGTTTAACTAAAACCCAAATTAAACCCATTAACTTGAGTTCTAATTTCGGTTTAGACAAAACGGCTCAATTTCCTCGAATTGATTTCTTCAACCGTCTGGTTAAAACCTTAGGCCAGAAAACTACTGATTTGTTCTCAATTCTCATCCATAATTGTTGTCATCTATCGTGCTTAATGCGCGTGACCCTCTAGGCTCACGAATAATTGGCAGACTGGTAAAATTACTATTTTACCCTTTCCATCATAAGTGGCCTCTAGCAAGACATTATGATTATCCAATATTCGTGATTATCGATTATTCGACTTAACCATTTATCGTACATGTCACTGTCCTTTTATCAAACCGATATCCAGATTGATCAATAGGCATAGAATGGTCATCCTAATTTATCAATCACTGTTTCTTGATATCTGAGATGACTGAAAACTGATACTAAGGTATCACCTGCATGGCCATGCTCTTTCTTCAGTCATACTCATCAAGTGGCCTAAACGGATATCTTTCTCATACCGAAGTATGAGTGATAAATCCCTCAGACGCCTTTCGAGTTCACTAGTGCAATAAATGCCAAAGCCAATCGAAGCCGTTATAGTTACCCTTTTACAGATAACGTTAGACTAGGTCAAACTTAGGTATCCGTTACATAGTGTACATAAAGACTCCTTGATCTTAGGATATAATGACAAGTTACGATATGTGAGTATCTCATGACTGGATCTAGAATATAATGACAAGTTACGATATGTGAGTATCTCATGACTGGATCTATGCAGCATACTCACAATCGGGTTGTCCGATATCATCGACGTGATGATATCTTTGATATAACTCCGGCACATACTTTGCCATGATTAGTAGAGCGTGATCACAAGGAGTTAGTCTCATACTGATCGCTTCAGAAGAAGCTTAGCTGATCAGGGACATTATCGAATGCAATTCTTTCTGATCTATAGTTCTACTATAAGTGGTTACACACATTATGACATAGATCAAATCACATTAGATATATTACTACAACACATTAGTAATATTATGCCTTTTATTATGTAGAATAATGATGTCCGTTACAATATAGATTGAAGAATTATTTTGGACTAGGGCACAAACCTAACAATCTCCCACTTGCCCCTAGTTCCCACCTAAGTTCCAATCTACCCCCATAGACTTCACGTGCGCCTCA
Organism: Geranium rotundifolium; assembly: GCA_963920655.1. NCBI lineage: Eukaryota > Viridiplantae > Streptophyta > Magnoliopsida > Geraniales > Geraniaceae > Geranium > Geranium rotundifolium. Next base: position 30,030,796 of record OY987312.1, on the reverse strand, counting down.
TGCTTAGGCTGCGGTAAAGCCTTTGTCAGGGGATCAGCAACATTGTCATCAGTCGGTACATAAGTAATCTCCACATCACTGTTATCAATATATTCTCTGATAATGTGATACTTCCTCTGCATGTGTTTAGTTCTGTTGTGGAATCTAGGCTCTTGCGCTAATGCTATGGCCCCAGTGTTGTCACACACCAAGCTTACCGGATCAGATGCTCGCGGCATTACATTTAATCCGGTTAGAAACCTTCTAACCCATACGGCTTCCTTAGCTGCTTCTGTTGCAGCTATGTATTCATCCTCTGTTGTAGAATCGGCAGTTGTGGCTTCCTTGAAGCTCTTCCAGCTGAATGCTCCGCCATTTAACACGAATACAAATCCTGCTTGTGATTTGAAATCATCAGGATCTGTCTGAAAGCTAGCATCAACGTATCCTTTGACTGCTAGTTCTCCATCCTTCCCACCATACACTAGGAATGCGTCTTTAGTTCTCCTTAGATACTTAAGGATACTCTTGACAGTAGTCCAGTGCTCCTGGCCTGGGTTAGATTGATATCTGCTGGTACAGCTTAACGCGAACGAGACGTCTGGTCTCGTGCAAATCATAGCATACATGATGGATCCCACAGCCAAAGCATATGGGATCTTACTCATTTTGCTTAGCTCATCAGGAGTCTTAGGACTCTGTTGTTTGCTAAGCTTAATGTCATGCCGCATGGGTAGGTATCCCTTCTTAGAATCAAGCATTGAGAATCTTCTCAACACCTTATCTATGTAAGTGCTTTGACTTAAGCCCAATATTCTCTTGGGTCGATCTTTGTAGATCTTGATGCCCAGAATGAAAGCAGCATCACCTAAGTCCTTCATCGAGAAGCATTTCCCTAACCAAGCTTTAACTTCAAGCAAGGTTGGGATGTCATTCCCGATGATCAGTATGTCATCGACATATAGCACTAGGAATACTATTTTACTCCCACTCGCTTTCTTATATACGCAAGGCTCACTTTCGTTTTTGATAAAACCGAATTCCCTTACGGCTTCATCAAAACGAATGTTCCAACTCCGTGAAGCTTGCTTTAATCCATAAATGGACATAAGCAGCTTACAAATCTTTCTGGGATTCTCTGGATCAACAAAACCCTCGGGCTGTGTCATATACACATCCTCTTTTAAGTTCCCGTTAAGGAAGGCGGTTTTGACGTCCATCTGCCATATCTCATAGTCGTAGTATGCTGCTATGGCTAGAATGATCCGGATAGACTTGACCATAGCCATAGGTGAAAAAGTCTCGTCACAATCGATATCTTCGATTTGGCGATAACCTTTCGCAACAAGTCTAGCTCTATAGGTCTGAGGTTTTCCATCCATGTCGGTCTTAATTTTATAGACCCATTTGCAACCGATGGGTTTTATCCTAGGGGTTTTATCCACCAAGTGCCAGACTTGGTTGTCGGACATGGATTTCATTTCCTCATTCATGGCGTTCTGCCATTTTTCGGAGTCTGGACTGGCCAAAGCTTGTCTGTAGGTTTCTGGATCATCCTGATCCACCAACATCAAGTCATTTCCTTCAGTGGCTAGGAAGCCATGCCTGATAGGAGCATGACGAGATCTCTCAGACCTTCTTGGACCATCTGGAATGGGTGTCGGGATTGGTTCTTGATCAATGACCTCTTCTGGCTCCTGTATTTCTACATTCAGCATAGTAGGTTGCTCCTTATCTTCTTGAATTTCTTCAAGATGCACGGCACTCCCACTAGCTCTTTTGGAAATAAATTCCTTTTCCAAAAATACCCCTCCTCGAGCAACAAAAACTTTATTCTCGCTGGGTTTGTAGAAATAGTACCCCCCTTGTTTCTTTGGGGTACCCCACAAAGACACATTTGTCTTATTTGGGTTCGAGCTTATCGCCTAGCAGACGCTTGACGTAAGCTTCGCATCTCCAAATCTTAAGGAAAGCTAATAAGGGTTTCTTCCCGTTCCATACTTCGTATGGAGTGCTTTCCACTGCCTTTGTAGGAGCCCGATTTAATATGAATGCGGCCGTTTCTAGGGCATAGCCCCAGAAGAAGATAGGGAGGTCAGCCTGACTCATCATTGATCGAACCATGTCAAGCAAGGTCCGATTTCTCCGTTCGTATACACCATTCATTTGAGGTGTTCCAGGTGGAGTCAATTCAGAGATGATCCCACATTCCTTTAAATGACTGTGAAAATCTTGGTCCAAGTACTCACCGCCTCGGTCAGATCGAAGCGCCTTTATACTTTTACCAAGCTAATTCTGTGCTTTGTTTTGGAACTCTTTGAACTTGTCAAAGGTTTCTGATTTATGTCTCATAAGATAAACATACCCATATCTACTGAAGTCATCAGTGAATGTAACGAAGTAGTGAAAACCTCTTCTGGCCTGAGTGCTCATGGGCCCAAATACATCGGAATGAATGAGACCCAGTAAGTCACTCACCCTTTCACCTAAACCGGCAAAAGGTGCTTTTTTCATTGTGCCCATAAGGCATGACTCGCATCTCTCAACTGAAGTGAATTCAAACGGACTTAGAAGCCCACACTTGTGAAGTGTTGAGACGCGTTTCTGGCCTATATGGCCTAAGCGGCAGTGCCATATCACAGTTTGGTTGAAATCATCGGATTTAACCCTTTTGTTACTGATATTATAAATCGAGCTAGTGCCAGTGTTTTGAATATTAAGAATATATAAACCACCAACTAATGAAGCATTGCAATAAAACATGTTTTTCTTGAAAATATTGAAAATTCCATTATCAATAGAAAAATTATATCATTCCTTGTCTAGCAAGGAAATAGATATAATATTTCTGCGAAACGCAGGTACACAATGAACATTATTTTTAAAAAAAAAACCAGCCCACTGGGAAAACTGAGACTAATATCTCCTACAGCAGTTGTCGAGACTTGATTGCCATCGCCAACTCGTAGGTCCGCCTCGCCCTTGCTCACTTCTCTTCTACTTCCCTGAGCCTGCACATTAACACAAATGTGAGATTCTGCACCGGTATCAAGTACCCAAGAATCTGAAGTAGATAAACTGAGATTGAGCTCAATAACAAAAATATCTGATCCTGAAGATGTGGAAGCTCCACTCTTCTTAAGAAACAACTTGTGTTTCTTGCAATCCTTCTCCCAGTGCCCCAGTCCTTGGCAATAGAAGCAGATGACATCCTTCTTAGGATTCTCAACAGCCTTTGGAGCTGCTGGACCCTTAGGTTGTCGAATCTTCCCTGCTAGGTGCATAGAAGCCTTACCCTTGCCCAGGCTGGCTTTCTTGAAGCTCACTTGCTTGTTTACCATAAGAACCTCCTTGGTTTTCCCCTTGAGATTCTTTTCAGCAGTCACGAGCATACCATGAAGCTCTGTCACGGTCTTATCCATGTCATGCATATTGTAATTTCCAACGAATTCACGATATGCTTCTGGAAGTGAATGCAGCACAAAGTCTGCAGACATTTCCTTGTCCACAGGATGACCGAGTCTGGTCAAGTGTTCCAAAAGACGTTTCATCTTAAGGACATGTGGACTGACAGGAGCTCCACCCTTTAGCTTGCAAGACATCAGTTCAGTAAAAGTGTCGTATCTTTCAACACGCGCTTTCTCGTTGAACATTTTCTCGATCTCGGCCATACAGGCTTTGGGATCTTCGGAAATGTCCAAGAACTGTTTCTGCAAATCAGGCACCATACTGCCCATCATGATGCACTGCACGTCGATCCGGTCGCTAAGGAATTTCTGGTAGGTATCCCTTAGCGCCCTTGAGGCGCTCAGTGCTGGTTCAGTAGGTGCTTGTTCCTGGGTAAGGATATAATCCTTACGTTCATGCTTGAGAACGAGTCTCAAATTCCGGTCCCAATCGAGAAAGTTTACGCCGTTAAGCTTATCATGCTCGATTAGTGACCTAAGCGCGCTGCTACTAGAATGATTCGTGTTTGCCATTTTTTTTCAATTTACATGCATGCTAATGATGAAGAACACATATAAACATAAAAAATATCATATTTAAACATATACAAATAAACATATCAACCATGGCTCTGAAACCACTGAAAGAGATCACCACGGGTTCCAAACGATGAATATCATGCAGCGGACTTTATGTAACCGTGGTGATCGTAAAAAGCTTAGATCTTAATGCCATTTGAACATGTTATATACATAAATATAAAATTGATATTTACCTTATATAATCGACAAAAACACAAAGTGTAGTGTTCTCTCTATCAAGTCCACACAAGCACCACAACCGAAATGATTTTTCACTCAATATTTTGCTAGAAATTTTTGAGAGAAAACAAGACAACAATGGAGGAAGAGAGGGAGCTGAAAATCAGCAATGAGGGAGAGAGAAAAAGAGGGAGAAGTTGCTGAAAAATTCAAGAGATAATTGAATAGATATTATGTGATTTTAATTTGAAGTTAAATTGAATTTCAAAATTAAAATTGCATTATCTATCCCTTTATTCTTTCTTATTTGCATTAGTTCCCTCTCTTATCTTAAATCCCTAAATGGGCTTTAAGCCCATTTAACTAAAACCTAAATTAAACCCATTAACTCAAGTTCTAATTTCGGTTTAGTCAAAACGGCTCAATTTCCTCGAATTGATTTCTTCAATCGTCTGGTTAAAACCTTAGGCCAGAAAACTACTGAATTGTTCTCAATTCTCATCCATAATTGTTGTCATGTATCGTGCTTAATGCGTGTGACCCTCTAGGCTCACGAATAATTGGCAGACTGGTAAAATTACTATTTTACCCTTTCCATCATAAGTGGCCTCTATCAAGACATTATGATTATCCAATATTCGTGATTATCGATTATTCGACTTAACCTGTTATCGTACATGTCACTGTCCTTTTATCAAACCGATATCCAGATTGATCAATAGGCATAGAATGGTCATCCTAATTTATCAATCACTGTTTCTTGATATCTGAGATGACTGAAAACTGATACTAAGGTATCACCTGCATGGCCATACTCTTTCTTCAGTCATACTCATCAAGTGGCCTAAAAGGATATCTTTCTCATGCCGAAGTATGAGTGATAAATCCCTTAGACGTCTTTCGAGTTCACCAATGTAATTCATAACCAAGCCAATCACAACCGTTATGGCTACCCTTTTACAGGTAACGTTAGACTAGGTCAAACTTGGAGATTCATTACACAGTGCACACAAAGACTCCTTGGTCTTAGGATATAATGACAAGCTACAATCTGTGAGTATCTCATGACGGTATCTATGTTGCATACTCACAATCGGGTTGTCCGATATCATCGACCTGATGATATCTATGATATAACTCCGGCACATACTTTGCCATGATCAGTAGAGCGTGATCACAAGGAGTTGGTCTCATACTAATTGCTTCATAAAGAAGCTTAGCTGATTAGGGACTCATCAAATGTAATTCTTTCTGATCTACAGTTCTACTATTAGTGGTTACACACGTAATGACATAGATCAAATTACATTCGATATATTACTACAACACATTAGTAATATATGCCGATTTATTTATTCGGAAAGATGATAAAACATTACATCTGTAGATCACTTTTATATTGGACTGGGGCATAACTCTAACAATATCTACACAGTAAACAATTTTTAATCAGTATTAATTAAAATTGAAGTTGTAGATTTAATTATAAAACACTTTCTGATTCTAACTTTAGAATCTGAACCAGGATCCCATCATACTCTCAATTGAAGTGAACGGAGGCTCACTGCTCCAATTGAGTGCATCAAGGTAGGATTGAATCCATCTACAAAACCATGTAGTTCCTGGCTAGGGTCTGTACTTGTTAGTACGTGGCATACCCTATACTGATACCCTAGGACAGCCCTAGCTGACAATCGTAGACAAGTCTACCAAGCTTGAACTATGGATAGAACTAATGTGACTACTACACGGAGGCACACGCACCCACACAGAAACTACCCATCTCATCCAGACTTTTTCTCTATGAATGTTACGCGGAAGCGTACCAACATCCATAGGGTCAAAGCACTTTTGAGTGCCCAAACTTGGATGGTATCACGCTTGACTTGAAATTATTTGCGTTTAAGTGAATTATAAAAGTCTGATTGTATATCGATACAATCTTAATCTGGAATCATCAATTGCAAGTTCATGCAAAGATGATCCCTTAGCAGGTTACATGCGAGTCTGATTAAATTCTGATTTTAATCTTTGCATGTGGGTGATAGCAAATCATACATACAAATGTAACGATAAAATTTGAATAGCTAAGCCCATCTTGAGTTCCTAAGAATCTAGCAAAACTGATCCTAAAGACATGGTCTTCAAGATCCAAACTTGCTCCATTCTCGTGAACTCCCACTGGTTCGAGCCTCCTCCAATCCGAGTCTCCCTCTTGACTTGATTCTTGTGTCGGTCTTCATGATTACAAATTAAAATAAATAAAATGAAATACAAATCACGACACGCATGCCGTATTTACTACAACCAAAAATTAAGCAACACGCAGGTTGCAAAACCGAAATTAAAATGCAAATCTAATGGGCTTAGCTAGAATCATGTGGAAAACATCATGTTATCAAAGATCATGTTATCAATCAACATGCTAATCAAACAAATAAATTTTCCAAATTTTATCTTTCTTAAGTGTGGAAAAATTCCGGTTTATCGAAACCGGACGGTTTAATCGATTAATTGAATTTTGAACTGGTTCTCGCTGGTTTATCGAAACCGAACCAAATCTGAAAATTAAATTTTTAGGGTTTTCAAATATCCTCACGAACCAACCGATTCAGCTCGAATCTGGTCGAGCCGAACCGGCTCAACCGAGGTCGCCCGCGGAGGCAACCACGGTGGCCCGTGAGGGCTGCCGAGGTCGCCCGCGGGGCTAACCGTGGTCGGCCACGGGAACGACCATGGTAGCCCGCGAGGGCAGCCATGGTCGCCCCTAGGGCAGACCATGGTCACCCGCGAGGCAACCATGGTGGCCCTCACGGGCTGCCATGGTCGCCCGCGAGGCAACCATGGTGGCCCTCACGGGTTGCCATGGTCGCCCGCATGGGCAGACCGTGGTCGCCCGCGAGGGCTGCCATGGTCGCCCGTAGGCGATCCTCGTCAGCCCATGGTGCTGACCATGGTCTGCCCTAGGGCATTCCATGGTCCACCAAGGGACTCGACCTGGTCGGCCATGGCTAAGCCATGGCTAACCCGAAACACCCCAAAAAAAATTATTTTCCAATTTCCAAAATCAATCAAATCTGAAAAAAAATTTCGATTTACATGCATGCTGAGGTGATGAACACATATAAACATAAAAAAATATCAGATTTAAACATGTAGAAATAAACATAACAACCATGGCTCTGATACCACTGAAAGAGATCACCACGGGTTCCAAACGATGAATATCATGCAGCAGACTTTATGTAACCGTGGTGATCGAAACTTGCTAAGATCTTAATGCAATTTCAACATGTTATAAATATAAATATAAATCTGATATTTGCCTCTCTTAATCGATGAAAACACAAGTGTAGTGTTTCTCTATCAAGTCCACACAAGCACCACAACCGAAGAGATTTTTCACTCACAAATTTGCTAGAATTTTTTAGAGAAAACAAGACAACAATGGTGGATGAGAGGGAGAGTATTTTCGGCAATGAGGGGGAGAGAATGAGGGAGGAAGTTGCTGAAAAATAATTGAGGATAAAAGGAAGATATTATGTGATTTTAATTTGAAGTTAAATTGAATTTCAAAATTAAAATTGCATTATCTATCCCTTATACTCTCTTATTTGCATTTGTTCCCACTCATATCTTAAATCCCTAAATGGGCTTTAAGCCCGTTTAACTAAAACCCAATTTAAACCCAATAACTTGAGTTCTAATTTCGGTTTAGACAAAACGGCTCAATTTCCTCGAATTGATTTCTTCAACCGTCTGGTTAAAACCTTAGGTCAGAAAACTACTGAATTGTTCTCAATTCTCATCCATAATTGTTGTCATGTATCGTGCTTAATGCGTGTGACCCTCTAGGCTCACGAATAATTGGCAGACTGGTAAATTTACTATTTTACCCTTTCCATCATAAGTGGCCTCTAGCAAGACATTATGATTATCCAATATTCGTGATTATCGATTATTCTACTTAACCTGTTATCGTACATGTCACTGTCCTTTTATCAAACCGATATCCAGATTGATCAATAGGAATAGAATGGTCATCCTAATTTATCAATCACTGTTTCTTGATATCTGAGATGACTGAAAACTGATACTAAGGTATCACCTGCATGGCCATGCTCTTTCTTCAGTCATACTCATCAAGTGGCCTAAACGGATATCTTTCTCATACCGAATTATGAGTGATAAATCCCTCAGACGCCTTTCGAGTTCACTAGTGCAATAAATGCCAAAGTCAATCGAAGCCGTTATAGTTACCCTTTTACAGATAACGTTAGACTAGGTCAAACTTAGGTATTCGTTACATAGTGTACACAAAGACTCCTTGGTCTTAGGAGATAATGACAAGTTACGATATGTGAGTATCTCATGACTGGATCAATGCAGCATACTCACAATCGGGTTGTTCGATATCATCGACCTGATGATATCTATGATATATCTCCGGCACATACTTTGCCATGATCAGTAGAGCGTGATCACAAGGAGTTAGTCTCATACTGATCGCTTCAGAAGAAGCTTAGCTGATCAGGGACATTATCGAATGCAATTTTTTCTGATCTATAGTTCTACTATAAGTGGTTACACACATTATGACATAGATCAAATCACATTAGATATATTACTACTACACATTAGTAATATTATGCCTTTTATTATGTAAAATAATGATGTCCGTCACAATATAGATTGAAGAATTATTTTGGACTAGGGCACAAACCTAACAGAATGGTATGTGAAGTGGCTTGAAGACTCTCAGGTAATCGAAAAACAGAATGCTCTTATTCTTTCCCTTAATGAAGACAAGTCACGACTTCTTGAAACTACTGTTGATCTCAAAAAGGAAGTGGCTCGATTCAAAAGTGAGTTAGACCAAGTCACCTAGTCTGTAAAGATGATGAATCCAAGAACTAACACTCTAGATCAAATTCTCTCGATCGGAAAACCAGCTAAAAATATGGAAGGCCTTGGATATTCGAAAGAAGCATCATCATCACATACCTGATAGCATTTATGCCCTAGTCCAATTGCTATTAGCCTGTAAACGTCTATGTACATTATCATCGTTTGTAATATAAATATAAAACGGCTTTGTATTACTTATGTGTTGAATTAATATGTTAAGCATGATCTGATTTATGACCGCTAAAGTAGTAGAACCATAAATTTGTACGGATCACACTTAACGAGTCCCTGGTCAAAATATGCTTCCTTAGAAGCGACCAGTATGAGGATGGTTCTTAATGATGTAGTTCTACTCATCATAGGGATGAGGGATCCCGGAATCATATCATAGATCTCATGAGGTGATTGATATCGGACGACCCGCTTTGAATAGTGTTTTCATAGATTAAGCCATGAACATATTCAAATGCGATAGCTTGTCACGACATCCTTAGAACAAGGAGTCTTTGTGATCACTATGCAATGAACGTGCGGCTTTAACTTGCGCCTAACGCTTTCTGTGACAGGATTGCAATAACGGGCATGATTGGGTGGCGGAACGGGTTGCATGAGTGACACGAAAGACGGCTAAGGGATTTATCCCTCATACTACGGTATGGGAAAGATATCTGTTAAAAGGCCTCTTGATCGAGACTGACTGAGAGTAAGAGCATGGCCATGCCGATGATACGGGTTATCAATTCTCAGTCATCTCACATATCAAGTAACAATGATTGATTAAACAAGGGTGACGACTCTATGCCTTGTGATCAATCGGGATATCTAGAGATAATAGGATAGTGACTTGTATGCACAAGGTTAAGTCGAATCATCGATCGTCATGCACCTCGGGTAATCATAACGTCTTACTAGAGACCACTTATGATGGATCGGGCAAGAGCGATCTTTTGCGCCGATCTGCTAACGGTGGCATGAGCCTAAAGGGTCACACACATTCAAGACGGATAACTTGAGACAGGGAAACCTTGACGTTTCTTGAGGAGCAATACATGCACAAAACTGGGGGTTTTGTGACATGGGTTCGGTTTGAGAGAATAATTAGCGAATCGAGAAAACTGAGTTTGTAAATGTCTGTAAATGTCTATGTACATTATCATCGTTTGTAATATAAATATAAAACGGCTTTGTATTACTTATGTGTTGAAGTAATATGTTAAGCATGATCTGATTTATGACCGCTAAAGTAGTAGAACCATAAATCTGTACGGATCACACTTAACGAGTCCCTGGTCAAAATATGCTTCCTTAGAAGCGACCAGTATGAGGATGGTTCTTAATGACGTAGTTCTACTTGTCATAAGGATGAGGGATCCCGGAATCATATCATAGATATCATGAGGTGATTGATATCGGACGACCCACTTTGAATAGTGTTTTCATAGATTAAGCCATGAACAAGGGCCCATTAAGGGCCCAACAAGCCATCTTGGCCGGCCCTCATGGTGGGTCCATGTGTGGGGGCCACACAACACCATGCTTAGTTGGTGATTGTGGATTAAGAGGTGAGTGATTTAAGGGGTATGGGTTAAAGCACCTTTAAGCCCATACCAATCACTTTAAGACCCATGCTTATGAGTTGGGTGATGAATTCAAATATGATTAATTGATTCATTACACAAAATATCACAAGAAACTTACAAGCTCTCTCTTCTCTCTCTAGTGGCCGGCCACCTCTTTCTCTCTCCTCAATCTTGCTCTCTTGTTCTTCATTTAATTGTTCTAGTAGGCAATTAAGTGAAGGATCATCAAGATCATCCCCTTGGTGTGGACTTGCTTTAGAGAAGAAGATCCGAAAGTTCTTCTTTATCGATTCAACAAGACTTAAAGGTAAATATCTTGTGGAATAGATTTTTCTTTGGGATTTAATGGTTTATGTTCATGGACAAGGTTTGGAGTAGATTTTCATATAATGCTTCCGCTATCTCGACGATCTAGAACGCTCCAAAACCCTACAATACCATCTTCGTTCCTCAGAAGGTTGTCACCCACAAGTCTCGTCAGATGTCTCCGACCTTCACGCGTGATCAAACGACCATAAAGCCGCATACCCTGGTCACTCCGGGGACAAATAAAAAGAGACATAACTGGGTATGTCACCACTGTGGACGAAGAGGTCACATTCGACCTTTCTGCTATCGCCTATATGGAAGGAACTTCGTCAAACAAAGGACCACTATCAAGAAAGCCCAACCACATAAGGAATGGCGAGTCAAGGAGGTAAACTATCGAGCAAATATCGCTTACACCGCTCTAAAAGCCTCAACTAACAATGATTGGTACTTTCATAGTGGATCTTCTCGACATATGACTGGTAATACCTCATTCTTGGTTGCACTAATAGCTTTGTCAGTTTTGGTGCGGGGTAAAAGCTAGAGTACTTGGAAAGGGAAAGCTCAACCTTCCTAACTCACCATGCTTGAAAGAGGCTCTACTGGTAGAAGGCATTACAGCCAACCTCATCAGCATCAGTCAAATATGCGATCTGAATCTAGATGTCAACTTCACTCGTGACAAGTGCACTGTCAAAGACGAACACCAGAAGGAAGTCATGACAGGTCACAGGTCTCTTGACAACTGTTATCTATGGTCTCCAACAGTCACAACCTTGCCAACTAAGTGCTTTTTGTCCAAAGCGCAAGAGACGAGGCTATGGCATCAAAAACTTAGTCACATCAATTTGAGGAGCATGCAGAAGATTCTCTCTGAAAAGGCGATCATTGGAGTTTCCAACCTCAAGATTGTTGAAGGAAAAATTTGTGGAGAATGCTAGATTGGCAAACAAGTTAAGACGTCGCACAAGAAGGTACAACATCTTACTACTTCTCGTGTTCTAGAACTTCTACATGTTGACCTTATGGGGCCTATGCAAGTAGAAAGTCTAGGAGGTAAGAAGTATATATTTTTATGTGTCGACAACTTCTCAAGGTACACCTGGGTTGACTTTATTAGAGAAAAATCAGACACTTTCTCGGTCTTTGAAGCCCTATGTCGGAGAGTTCAATGAGAAAAAGGAGAAGCCATTGGCAAAGTCGTCCGACTCGGAAGTGATCATGGAAAGGAGTTTGAAAACATCAGCTTCGCAAACTTCTGTGATGTTGAAGGAATAGCTCATGAAATCTCTGCCCCCATCACTCCTCAGCAGAACGGGATCGTGGAAAGGAAAAATCGTACTATTCAAGAAATGGCCAGAGTCATGATGCTAGCCAAAGACATCCCGCAGCACTTCTGGGCTGAGGCTCTGAATACGGCTTGTCATATTCATAATAGAGTGACCCTCCGCCCTGGAACATCGCTCACTCTTTGTGAAATATGGAGGGGGAGGAAGCCTAATGTCAAATATTTCCATGTCTTTGGATCGATATGCTACATACTTGCAGATAGGGAACCTCGACGCAAACTTGATCCTAAAAGCGATGAAGGCATCTTCCTTCGCTATTCCAGAAACAGTCGGCCCTTTCGTGTATTCAACAAATGCACCTGGTCTATCATGGAATCCATCAATGTCGTGATTGATGACAATTATGAGCAATCCAGTGATGAGGAAGTTCTAAATCTCTTAGAAGAGTCAGAAGAAGAGGAGGAAACTCGTGTCTTACCCCCACGGGTCAAGAAGTCTATGGGAGGTATGAAACTCCCCAAAAACATTCCAAAAGCCCCAACAAACAATGTCTCCTTTCACTCAGTAGACAATGCAGTCAAACGGCAATACGTGTACCAACGAAAGATCTACCAAGAGAGGGAGCTCTCTGCAAAAACTCAAGGAATGAACGCAGTTGTGGAGCTCCTCTGTGGCTCAGGCCTAACCAACACGGTCATCAACATCGGACCGTTCTACCCAGCTCTGGTCAAGGAGTTCATCGTCAATCTCTCGAGTGAGTTTAATGATCCAGAAGACGCGGAGTACATGAAGGTCTTTGTTCGAGGAGAGTGCTTTGATATATCTGCCTCCACAATCAATGCTTATCTAGAAAGAATGGCTCTAGACGTCCCTCACATGAACAAAGTTGCGTTTGAGATCACTGGAGGAAGGAAAAAGGTTTGGCCCGTCAAGGATACACTTGCGGCCGCAGAGCTCACAGCCAAATATTCCATTCTATACCGCATTGGTTTGGCAAACTGGGCGCCCTCCACTCACGGGTCGAGCATCAAAACAGAGCTAGCAAAGCTCATCTACCAAATAGGTACTCAATCCCCTCTTGACTTTGGTACATATGTTATTGAGCATATTGTCAAACATGCCAAGTCATGTGCTGTCAAATTACCTATTGGTTTTCCATCATTGATCAACGGACTTCCCCTCCAACAATGTCCTCAAATTGTTCGAGATACTGATGTACCTGGAAAGAAGCCTCTGCCTCTCACTCTAAGTCGCAAACACATTGAGGGCACGCATATGAGAGATCTCGCTCCTCCCTCGGCCAAAACATCTGAAGTTGGTTCCAACTCACGTCCTTCCGGTCCTCTCGGTACCAGGATGGAGGAAGAACTGGTGGACATGATCAATGACTTGGAGAAGACGATTGCTGCTCTAATGATGTCCCTTCCACTGCTCTAATGATCAATCCATCCCGTACCATTTCTCGAATGATGTCCCTTCCACTACTTTCGACAGAGCCCTATTTATTATGAACGCGGCCGTTTGTAGAGCGTAATCCCAGAAGGAGATCGGGAGATCATTGTGACTTAACATCGATCGAACCATATCCAACAATGTCTGATTCCTTCGCTCGGACAGAACATTGAGTTGCGGTGTTCCTGGCAGAGTCCACTGAGATAGTATTCCACTTTCAGTAAGATGACTAAGAAACTCTTCGGATAAGTATTCTCCACCCCGATCAGAACGGAGTGCCTTGATACTCTTTCCGAGTTGGTTTTCTACTTCAGTCCTAAACTCCTTGAATTTATCAAAGGTTTCGGACTTTTGTCTCATGAGATAGACATAACCATATCTACTGAAATCATCAGTAAATGTGATAAAGTAGCCTAAACCACCTCTGGCTGGTGTACTCATTGGTCCACATACGTCTAAATGTATTAGACCCAATAGATCACCTGCCCTCTCACCTATACCAGTGAAGGGCGCTTTAGTCATCTTGCCCATTAAACGAGCCTCGCATCTATCAATCGTTTGGAATTCAAATTGACTTAGAAGTCCGCGATTATGAAGCGCTGAGATGTGTTTCTCATTTATGTGACCTAGACGACAATGCCAGATTAGAGTTTGGTCTAAATCATTAGCTTTAAACCTCTTAGCATTAACATTATAGAGCATGTTGGATCTCGAGTTTTGCATATTTAATATGTGTTGCTACGTTTAGTGTTGGCATAATTTGTTAGCACAAAAGTAAGAAGTTAGTGCAACATGTTACAAGACATATGGAGCGACTCATTATGCTCCAGATTAGGAAAGGCCTGAAGCTTTCCTATTTAGAGTCGCTTGGAACGCAAGAAGAATGACGTCAACAAGCCCAGGCGACATCCAGCTATCATTAACACATCAGCAAATGTGGCAACAGCTTGCCTAATTTATTTAGGAAGTCTGAGACTTCCTATTCCTAATCCGAGCCGGATTAGGAATGTGAAGCTGCTATAAAAAGCTTGTGCTTCCCCATTAGCAGCTTGTTTGTTCTTGTTCTTTATTTGCTAAAATTTCTCAGAGCTCTTAACCGTGCACCATTGGCGTGTTGAGAGGTTGATTAGTTGGCTAGAACAGCTTTACTTCGACTGAACATCAACTCGCGAAGATTGAGTATTTGATCGATTAGGTTCTTGTGTTCGTGATTGAAGATTCACAAATCTGTCAAAGAAGACTACGACACCGAGCATAGGAGCTTGCTCGAAGGGTGGAATTGAGAGGATCTCAAAGACAGGGGGAGAGGACCCTGGTCGAGGTTATTCACGGTGAGATCTATAGTAGCTTAGGACAATAGCTTGTGTGATAGCTAGTTGGTGCTTGAAGTTGTACTATTGACTACCATATAGTGAAAACCTTTCCACTGGCAAAGTGCCCCCAGATGTAGGTGACGTTGCACCAAACTGGGTAATCATCTCTGGTGTCGTTATTATTGCTTGTTTATTGTTTAAACTACGGTTTGCGTTTTGAACAAGTTGTCAACACAAAAGTTACGACTTTGTGTTCGACTTCTTGACTCGCCTACGAATCAGAATTTCAATACGTATAAACCTCCAACTGTGTGAGCATTTCCATAAAACATGTTATTGCGCATATTATTAAAAAAACTCGTTCTTAATATCAAAATAATAACTTTCTTTTTCAAGAAGGGATATTGATACAATATACCTGCTGAAAGCAAGTAAGCAAAACACTTCAAAAAGTTCTATTACAAGCACTGGGCAAAACAAGATCAACCGAACCCACAGGAGTTGCGGTAACACGCACGTTGTTCCCAACTCTTAGGTCCACCTCGTTTTCCCCCACATCTCTTCTACTACGCAGTACCTGCACATCCGCATAGACATGAGACTCAGTTCCAGTGTCTAGTACCCAAGCATTTACAGTAGAAAGATTTAGCTCTAATGGAATACCTGACGAAGTAGCGGCCCCACCGCCCTTCTTCTGATCTTCCTTCAGCTGCTGACAGTCCTTCTTCCAATGACCAGGCTTTTGGCAGTAGAAACAGACCGACTCCTTTGCCTTCCCCTTGCCCTTAATGGGTATGGAAGGTTTAGAAATGAATGGTCGTCTGTTCTTCCCTGCCAGGTGCATTAGGCCTTTTCCCTTATCACCACCATCTTTGAAGTCGGATCCCTTCTTGACCATTAGAACACCTTTGGGCGTACTGCCCCTTATGCTCTTCTCGGCAGTCACTAACATGTTGTGCAACTCCGATAAGGTCTTCTCCATGGCATGGATGTGATAGTTCATGACGAACCCACCATAAATACTCGGTTCGTAGACCGGACAAAAAATAATTACACTTTAAGGGCTCGAATGAAAAATAATTACACGCTAACAGTAACGGTATGCAAACCGTGAAAGCGATAAATTTCTAATGGGCTACTAATGCATCATACATCTCATCACATCATCCAACATGTTATCACACAAACATGATATCAAATAATATGCAATTATTCCGGTTTTAATTTTTCCAAGTTGCTTGGTCAGGTTTATCGAAACTAGACCTTTTCGAAAAACGGTTTATCGAAACCGATCAAATTTGAAAGTTTTCAAAATATTGGATCGCGGGTTCATGCCACGGACAAAAAATCAATGTGCACGAACAAAGTCGGGCCCAAGCTCAATGGGCCAAAGCCCATTGGGCTGAGCCCAACACCACGGCTCGGTTTGGGCCTAGGAAATGCCAAACCGAGCTTGCCTCCCTTCTCTGCCTCGGCCAAGAAGGGGGACAACCCCGGTCACTGCTAGCCTCCCACAGCCTCCGGTGACCTCTGTCCGGTACCTCCAATCCGGCTCCCCGAGAGTCCCTTCTCGGACCCGACAAATCCAATAAAAATCCGAAAAATTCCTAATTCAACATATTTTTTCAGAAATAACATATTTCATGCAATTTACCAAAAAAAACATTAAAAACATGTTATCAACAAATATGGCATGCAAATCATCATAAAACCGAAACAAGTTCAACAAGACGAAGATTAAGAGGGTTAACCACGCTCTGATACCACTCTAGGCTTTTGGAGCGTTCAAGATCATCGAGATAGCGGAAGCATAAACAAAAGCAACTCCAAACCTTGTCCAAGAACATGAACCTTTAAATCTCAAGGCAAAATCTATTCCACGAGAAATTTACCTTTTAGTCTTTGTTGAATCAAGAAAGAAGAACTATATGATCTTCTTCTCTAGACCAAGTCCACACCAAGAGGATGATCTTCAAGATCCTTCACAAAGAGTCTACTAGAACAATTATGTGAAGAACAATAGAGCAAGAAGAGAGGAACAAAGGGAGTGGCCGGCCAATGAGAGAGAAAGTGAGGTTGAGAGTGAGTTATTAATTGTTTTGATATTTGTCTACTTCATCAACTCATAAGCATAGGTTACTAAAGTGACAAATGATGAAAGCATGGGTTAAAGGCAAGTCATCACCCATACCCCTTAAATCACTCACGTCTTAATCAACAACCACCAACTAAGCATGGTGTGTGGCCCCCAGCCTTGGCCCCACAAAGGTGGCCGGCCACTAGGGCTTGTTGGGCCGGCTAGGTGACCTCATGGGCCGAGCCCAATAGGCTCGCCCATGTGGTAGTGTGCCGTGTCCAAAAGTTTTCCGACCCTTTTGTCGTTACTTATCAAACAAAGTCCGACGCGACATCGACAAAAATCTCAGTTTTCTCGATTCGCTAATTATTCTCTCAAACTGAAACCATGGCCCAAAACCTTCAGTTTTGTCCATGTATTTCTCCTCAAGAAACGTTAAGGTTTCCTTGTCTCAAGTTATCCGTCTTGTATGTGTGTGACCCTCCAGGCTCATGCCACCGTGGCAGATCGGCGCAAGAGATCTCTCTTGCCCGATCCATCATAAGTGGTCTCTAGTAAGACGTTATGATTACCCAAGGTGCATGATGATCGATGATTCGATTTAACCTTTTGTGTACAAGTCACTATCCTATTATCTCTAGACATCCCAATTGATCACAAGGCATAGAGTCGTCATCCTTGTTTAATCAATCATTGTTACTTGATATGTGAGATGGCTGAGAACTGATAAACCGTATCACTGGCATGGCCATGCTCTTTCTCTCAATCACTCTCGATCAAGAGGCCTTAACGGATATCTTTCCCATACCGTAGTACAAGGGATAAATCCCTTAGCCGTCTTTCGTGTCACTCATGCAATCCGTTCCGCCACCCAATCATGCCCGTTATTGCAATCCTGTTACGGAAAGCGTTATGCACAAGTTAAAGCCGTACGTCGACTGCATAGCAATCACAAAGACTCCTTGGTCTAAGGATATCGTGACAAGCTATCGCATTTGAATATGTTCATGGCTTAATCTACGAAACGCTATTCAAAGCGGGTCGTCTGATATCAATCACCTCATGATATCTATGATATGATTCCGGGATCCCACATCCCTATGATAAGCAGAACTACATCATTGAGAACCATCCTCATATTGGTCGCTTTAATTGAAGCGTATATTGACCAGGGACTCGTTAAGTGTGATCCGTACAGATTTATGGTTTTACTACTTTAGTGGTCATAAATCAGATCATGCTTAACATATTACTTTAACACATAAGTAATACAAAGTTGTTTTATTTATTACAAACGATGATAAATATACATAGACAATTATAGACTACTAGCAATTGGACTAGGGCACAAAAATGCTATCACCTTCGTCCAGGTACTTCGTTAACACTTTATGAATTATGGAGTGGGAGAAAGCCTAATGTCAAGTATTTTCATATCTTTAGGTCAGTATGCTATATTCTAGCTGATAGGGAACCCCGACAAAAACTTGACCCTAAAAGCGATGAAGGAATATTTCTTTGATACTCTAGAAACAGTCGTGTTTATCGGGTCTACAACAAACGAACCAGAAACATAATGGAATCTATCAATGTGGTTGTTAATGATGATAGCTCTAAACAACCTAACGATGATGAAGAAGAAAATCCATACACTCCAGATGTCAGACCACATGTCAGTGACGAAACTCATGACCTAGAACCTGAAGATGAAGGTAAAGTCATTACTGACAAAGAAAATCCTTCCACGGCATAACAGAGAATTCCATCCAGAAAAGTCCAGAGGAATCACCCAGTCCAGGATATAATTGTTGATGTCAATAAAGGTGTGCGTACTCGACAAAAAGCATTGGTGAACTACAAGGAGATGATAGGTAACATCTGTTTTGTTTCAAAAATCGAACCTACCAATGTGCAAGAAGCCATCAACGATGAATACTGATAATGTCAACATCATCGTGACAAAATGAATCTTCAAAAATAAGTATGATGAACGGGGAAATATCACCCGAAATAAAGCTAGACTTGTAGCACAAGGATATACACAAGTAGAAGGAGTGGATTTCGACGAGACGTTTGCTCCTGCAGCTAGACTTGAGGCTATCAGACTTCTTCTCAGCATTACTTGCCATCTACAAATCAAACTTTATCATATGGACGTGAAGAGTGCTTTCCTAAACAGATATCTAAACGAAGAAGTATATGTTGGTCAACCAAAAGAGTTTGAAGATCACAACTCTCCATAACATGTCAACAAGCTCAAGAAAGCCTTTTACGGTCTCAAACAAGCACCTCGAGCCTGGTATGAATGTTTAACTCAGTTCCTAATACAGAATGGATATACTCGAGGGGGAGCTGACAAGACTCTATTCGTAAAGAAGGAAGGAAACAACATTATGGTTGCTAAAATTTATGTGGACGAAATTGTCTTTGAAGGAATGTCAAACAAGATGGTGGAACGTTTTTTCTAATATATGCAGTCTGAGTATGAGATGAGTATGGTTTGTGAGCTAACCTACTTTATAGGCTTCCCGATCAAACAAGTGGATAATGTCATCTTTATCTCCCAAAGTAAGTATGCCAAGAACATCATAAAGAAGTTTGGTTTGGAAAAAGGTTCACACAAGAGACCTCTAATTGCTACTCATGTAAAGCTTTCCAAGGATGATCAAAGGTGAACCTGTAGATCAAAGTCTTTATCGAAGCATCATTGGAAGCCTATTATATCTCACAACAAGTCGACCTGACATTGCTTTTTCAGTGGGAGGAGTCTGTGCTCGCTACGATGCAAATCCAAAAACAAGTCATCTATCTCAAGCCAAAAGAATTATCCGATATATATCAGGTACAACAGAGTTAGGTTTATTATACTCATTTGACACATCCTCTACACTAGTAGGATATTGTGATGCGGATTGGGCAGGAAGCACTCCTGATCGAAAAAGTACCTCAGGAGGATGCTTTTATCTTGGGAATAATCTGGTCTCTTGGTTCAGCAAGAAACAAAATTGTATAGCCCTATCCACTGCGGAGTCTGAGTATATTGATGCTAGAAGTAGCTGCACTCAACTATTATGGATGAAGCAGATGCTTGCGGAGTATAATGTCAAACAAGATGTCATGACATTGTTCTGTGACAACATCAGTGCCATTAACATCTCGAAGAATCATGTGTAACATAGCAAAACTAAGCGCATATACATCAACCATCACTTCATTCGAGAGCTTGTGGAAGACAAGAAGATCAAGCTAGAGTATATTCCAACAGAAAAACAACTTGTTGATATCTTCACCAAGGCATTGGATAAAAATCAGTTTGAAAGTCTGAGGTCCTCCCTTGGACTTTGTTACCTTGAATAATGTTCTTCAAGGAAAAAGAAAGAGAGCTTTTGCTTATTTGTTTTTCTCTCTCTAGAAGGACTGCAAGGGTCCACAAAATCAAATCTGGGCCCATTTATCCAAAGCATGTTTCAGGTTTCAAAAATAAAATAATAAACAAAAGGAAACAAAATCTTTTTGTCTAGTGACAAGACGTGCAGCCAATCCTAGCCTGACTCTTCGGCTACACAGCAAGAGACGCTACATCTTTCCCTTGGTTCTCGACCTCTCTCACCACTCTCCAAAAGGATAGGGTTGTGCAGCTCACGATTTGCTCCTCCCTAAATCTAAAACAAACAACTCAATCAAGAATCTTTCACCCTCTAATCCTCCTACCAAAACAATATCTGACAATGGTGAGGATCATGCACGTCGCGAGGAAGAATGTCACCCTAAAATAATTATGGGGTTAAGTTACGAGGAGGCAAACTCTCTACTTTAGAATCTGGACCTTCTCAAATCAAACCTCCAGTTCAAGGCCCATCAAAAATTAATCCCAACACTCCTACTCCATATGTACCTCAGACTCCAACCTCTGAAGAATCCTTCCCAGAGACAGAAAGGGGAGAAGAGCGAAATAAGGAGCAGAACACTCTGAAATCTTCAAACATCCCTGATGACACTATGGAGTTTATCAGTGAGGACTCTAAGGAATCAAAATCCTAGAGTGAGGACAATGTTCCCCTCAAGAAATTGTTGTCTAAAAGGAAAGCTTCATAAAAGGATAAAGCTTCTGTCCCAACAACTGGTAAAAGAAAAAAGGAAATGACCATAGTGCTTGAGATTCCTGAAGGAGAAGGGATCAACGAAGAAGAGGAGTGCTATACCCACAGCGCCAAGAAACGGCAGAGGCTTCCCAAAGATGTCCCTGATATTCCAATGGACAGCGTCTCTTTCCACTGCGTCGAAAGGGCCAACATATAGAAATATGTCTGCAATCGCTTCATATACCCAGAAAGGGAGCTTTCTACTGAAACAAAAGAAATGAAAGTCATCATGGAACTTCTGCAAGGTGCAAAACTTATGAAGATTGTCTCACATATAGGACCTTACTATCTAGCTCTCGTAAAAGAATTCTTCGTCAATCTCTCTGATGCATACAACGATACTGCAAATCCAGAATACAGACAAGTCTACGTGGGAGGAAATTGCTTCGACTTCTCCTCCAAAGCCATCAACATCTATCTAGAAAGGGAAGTAGTCTACAAAACTCAACACACTCCATCCATGGACTGCATAGCTCAAGAGATCACTAGTGGCAGGAAGAAGGCATGGCCAACAAAAGGGATTTTAGCTTCCTTAGAGCTCACTGCCAAATATTTTATTCTCTATCAAATCGGCATGGCGAACTGGGCAACTTCCTCTCATGGATCAAGCATAGGGGCAGATCTAGCCAAGCTAATCTATCAAATAGGTATGTACTCTCCGGTTGACTTTGGGTCTTTTGTCATAGAACATCTGCCTAGGCATGCGGGGTCCTATGCGGTTAAGTTACCCATTGGCTTTCCTTCCCTTATCTATGGTATGATAATTCAACAATGTCCTCACATCGTTCGGGACAATGACTTTGTCGGGAAGAGGCCTTGGGAGCTTAGCATTAGCCCGAAGTTGTTTGAAGGGAAGCATGTCAAGGACGTTCCACGACCTTCTGCAAAGACCTATGAAGCCGATAGCATTTCCAGAGCCGCATGAACCATTAAAGACAGAATGGTGCACGCGCTACTGAAAGGGATCACAGATTTGGAAGGCATCATTGCTACCTTGACAAGTAGAAAAGCTATCTCTGAACAGCTCCTCCATGATCCCCTAGCTGCTTCTCAAGAGGGTCCCGATGCTGAAGAAGATGTTGCTAACTCTACCTCCTCCTAGTAAAGAAACTCACTCCCTGAAAAACAAAAAAAAAACTTTTATTCCGAAAAACACTCTTTAAATCCCCGAGGTTTGTCCGGGTTAATTACATTTTGAAAACTTTTTGCTCCTTGGGGGAGCTTGGATCTGTTACCCCGTGTTTAGAGCTGGTTTTTTGTTTTATGTTTTGTATGTCCATCCTTCTTCGATATTTCCCTTTTGCCATTTTTGAGGCAATCAGGGGGAGATATATTAAAAGGTAAATGCAGTTTCAGGTCATCAAAATTTTGGTGACTTGTTGCTCAACATGATGGAACATGTGTCACTACATGTTACCACGTGTTATGTGCCTTAATGTAGAAGACGTCATGAAGATGCCGGAACATGTGTCACAACATGTTACAACCATGCTACAGAAGACGTCATGAAGATGATGGAACATGTGTCACAACATGTTACAACCTTTCTCAAAAGGACGACGCTGTGCTCAAGAACGATGAATGACAACTAAAGAAAGTTGTCATAGCTAAAGACGCTGCTAGCCGAAAACGGTGCTAGCCCGAAGTTCGTCGACAAAATGTGCTTGCCTAAAAAATTACCAAAGGGGGAGATTGTTACTACGTTTAGTATTGGCATATTTTTTAGTGTGAAGTCAAGATGTCAAACAACATGTTGCAATACAGTTGGTGCGAGATGATACTCGCAAGATTAGGCAACACATCGAAGACTTCCTGTTTTGAGCACAAAAGCTCCGCGCGCAAAGGAATAAAGTCCATCGATGAATTAGGCAAGGACCAGCTTGAAGAAAGACATGCAAGCAAGATTTAATGAAAGCGGCAACGCCAACTGTTCACTTGCCAGAAACGCAAGGCGAAAAGAGACTTCCTAATCGGAATAGGAATACGATTAGGCAATGTGAGTTGTTATAAAAGCAGGTGCTACCCCCTTAGCAATTCAGTCCTTTCTCTGTGCCAAATTCTTAGAGCTCTTAACAGTGTACAACTAGCGGTTTGAGAGGCTGATCAATTTAGAGAGCACGTTGTCGATCACATACATCAACTCAAGGAGATTTGAGTGTCTGTGATCTATTGAGTTTTGGATTCGTGATTGAAGACTCGCGAGAAGATTGTTGAAGACAACAAAATCGAGCATAGGCTTGCTCGAACGGTGGAATTGAGAGGATCTCAAAGACAGGGGGAGTCCCTGGTCGAGGTTGTTCACGGTGAGATCTCTAGTAGCTTAGGATAATAGCTTGTGTGATAGCTAGTTGATGCTTGAAGTTGTACTATTGACTACTGAATAGTGAAAACCTTTTCACTAGCAGAGTGCCCCCAGACGTAGGTGTGGAGTCACCGAACTGGGTAAACATATTGTGTAATGATCAATCAATGATCATGTAAGATCCTTAATCTTATATGGACTTTTGAAGTTAATTTCTTGTATGGGCATTAAATTCATTGATTGGAACCCTCAAAAATTCCTTCAGTGGTATCAGAGGCTGGTTACATATGTTTATTGTATTCGAGCATGATAGGCTAGATTTATTTTGCAATTGATTTCGGTATTAATTTGAAACTTGCAAAATAATTTTCTATTTTGGTTAATGAATTAATTGCTGGAATTTATTTATTTATCGCTAAAAATAAAATTTTGATCGAGTGAGATCGGGTCGAGACCCGTGGGAGGTCGTGGTTAGCCGAGAGGCTAACACCGGCCAAGCCACGGGCCGACCGGCCGGAGCGGGAGTGCCGACCAGATCTGCCTGTGGTAGATCTGGCCGAGCCTCTCGGCTTCAGCCAGGGGAGGCCACGGCAAACCGAGACTGGCCAGGCGGCTCGCCATGACCGGCCAGGTTCGGCCGAAACCTAATTGACCTTCGGGTCAATTTTGGTTTGGTCAAACCGGAATGGATTCGGGTCATAACCGACCCAGAAAAGTCCAGAATTTTAAACGATAATCAATTAAAATTTCAAACCGGTTCGGTTTCAATAAACTAGAGCATGAACCGATTTAATTTAGAAATTAACCGGTTCAAAATAACGGTTTCGATAAAACCTAATTTTTTTAATTTAAATCAAGATAAAATTGGAATTAATATGTTTGCTTGATAACATGCTTGTTTGACAACATGATTGTTTGACAACATGATTGTTTGATAACACGGTGTTTGCAACATGATTGCTAAGTTAACCCGATTTAGAATTTAATTTCGGTTTGCAACCTGTGAGTTGCTTTTTGGGTTGTAATTTAATTTTGACATGCGTGTCACGGCATTTACTTTATTCAAACTAAATGTAATTGCAAATTCCCAAGAACAGAAGATTCGAAGAGAAGGACGATGATCCCGAGGAGGCGTGGAGCCAGTGGGAGTCCAAGAGAATGAGGAAAGACAAGACCTAGTATAAGTTTTAGTTTATTCAAATAGAGTTAGCAGGCTAGCTGAAGCAAGTTTACATTTATTTTTATAAATGTATAGTTGTATTCATGATTTAATTCTTGTCAATCTCAAAGCTTTATTGATGATTGTTGTTCTCCATAATACAATTGAGAGCAACCCTTTATACAGGGAATACACATTACAAATAGGAAAATATCTACCAAAACAAATTAGGAAACCCTAAATAGGCAACCTTAGTAACCTTGATTGACACCCCCCCTCAAATTGATGTGGGTAGACCAACTTCAATTTGACTATATAAAAAACTGATACGGTGGTGGCACTTGACAGCTATGTCGGTGGAGTGACTTTGATTTGGTGTTTGAACTCGGAACTCGGAGAACTTTGAGACTTCGGGACTTCATATACTCAAAACTCGAAGACGGATACAGGAGCCTTTGGGAATTTATACCCAACTTGGAGATCATGGGGATTCATACCCATACGTCGGAGACGGAGACTCTAGGAATTTATACCCTACTTAGAGATCTGGGAATTCATGCCCATACCTCGGAGACAGAGACAAAGTGCGCGACGGCTTCAGCATATCCTCTCACATTCTTGAGTAAGAGGGATTTAAGATCGTAAAAAAAACAAAACAAAAAAACAAAGATTCTAACATCTCGAGAAAACACCCAAATCATGTCAACAAACCAGGAATTAGCCGAAAAAATCATGATAGCAAACGGGATAGTGAAGCAAATCATAAAACATTGGGAGGAACTAGGGAGGGAGACGATTAGAAAAAAAATTCGATGAACAGTGTCGATAAACAGTAGCCGTGAATAGTATCCGATGAACAATAGCCAGATTTTTATTTTTAGAGAGAAAAACTGGGAGGAAAGTTTGAATATAGGGTGAAATTGGAATTTCTAATGCCTTGCCCACTCGGTAAAACATAAATAACGAGTGGGCAAAGCAACACTCACGCGAAAATTGACCCAACAATCTAAAAGGTTAGAGAGGCTTTGTTACCATGTCAGAGCAATAAAGGGTAGATACTTTCCTATTTGTAATGTGTATTCCCTATATAAAGGGTTGCTCTCAATTGTATTATGGAGAACAACAATCATCAATAAAGCTTTGAATGACAATTCTCATAAGTTTATGTTAATTAGATCATCACCCACATGTGTAAAGATTAATAATAATGAATTGATCACGCACATGTAAACCGGAATGAAAATATCTCTACATGGATTTGTAGAAGATAATTTCAATTTAAAATCAAGTAATGATTAGTGAGAATGGACATTTAAAATGGCAAGTAATTTCAAGTCAAGCTAGATACCGCCCACATTTCATCACTTCGATTAACGTGGATCCATGGGAATGGGTTCTAAAAGGAGATTGACAATCTTGTATGGGTGCGTGAGCGTTAGCGGAGTAACCATGCAGATTGGACCATGCGTTGAAAAGTGGTTGACTTGGATGCTATTCTTAGATGATCTGAGCTAGGGTATCGGATATAGGGAAATGCCGTACACATATAATGTATAAGCCCTAGCCAAGAATCACATGGTTTTGTGAAAGGACCGGACTGTCCTACTCCAATGTCCAAAACTGGGGTGATGAGATTAATACACTTCTGTTTTCGGTATGCGGAGATCTTGGTTACATTCAGAAATGTTCATACTCAAGTATCTAACTTTAACTTAATTAAGAATCTGAGTGAATGATTTTTCATGTGTAGATATAATGGCACCGTCGCAACCCAAATCAACACGTTCTGGCAATGAAGCGTTAAAAAGTCTCTTCTGTCGAATGACAAGCTTACAGGGACCAACTTCCTAGTTTGGGAAAGAAACCTGAAGCTTGCCCTTCGGTACAACAAACCGGAGTATATCCTTACGGATAAGACAATGAGTGCTTGCGGATGATGCCAACGAGGCCGATAAGACAGCTTATGACAAGTATTTTAGCGACCGGACAGACGTTGGCATCCTCATGGTCGGGTCCATGGAAAATGACACCCAGGACCAGTTTATGCATCTCATAGATAATCCTCAAGAAATGATGGATGAGATCAAGGTATACTACCAGAAGAATGCTCGTGTCGAAAGATACGACACTCTTAGGGAGTTATTCCATAGCAAACTCAATGTTGGTGAGGCAGTAAGCCCACATGTCCTCAAGATGAAGCGCATCTTTGATCGCTTGACCAGTCTAGGTTATAGCTTCACAGAGCAGCTGAATGCGGACATAGTTCTGATGTCTCTTTCTAAGGTTTATGGAGATGTATTACTAGTTACAATCTCCATAACATGAAAAAGACCATCAAGGAACTGCATGGGATGTTGGTGACAGCAGAGAAGATTCTCAAGGGCAATACCCCTGAGGTTCTGATGGTCAATAAGGATGCCAACTTCAAAAGAGCTAGCAAACCTATGGGCAAGTCACCAGGATATCCCAACAAGGGCAAGGCTCCAACAGTGGCGGGTAAGGGTAAGGCGCCAATGCACCTAGCTGGGCAGTTAAGGGTACCCAAGGGTCCGAAGATACCAACGGTTCTTAGAACTGAAGGGAATGCTTCGACCATATGGGTAATCTGTTATTACTACCAGCAGCCAGGTCATTTGAAAAAGGATTGCAGGTAGCACAAGGAATATGTGAAGAGCTTGCAGAAGGGAGGACACCCTTCGGGACCTAGATCAAGTAATTATGTTGTTGAGTATAATCTCAACATTACTATCTCAGACACATGGGTAGTTGACACCAGAGTAGAAACTCACATTTGTGTTAATCTGCATGATCTGGAAAGTAAGAAGCTTCTGGGGAAAGGCAAGCAGGATCTGAGAGTCGGAGACAACAGTTCGGTGTCAACGACAGCTGTCGGTTCTGTTAGTCTTAGGATGCCCAGAGGGCTTATTTTAGTTTTGAACGATGTCTTGTGTGTACCTACTTTTAGTAGGAATATTATTTTAGTGTCCAGTTTGGATAAACTTGGTTTTGTATTTTCTACAGATAATGGTTTATTTATTTTATCAAGAAATAATATTATTTATGGCACTGCATCTATGGTTGGTGGTGTGTACATTTTAAATGTTGATAACTCTAACTATAGTTCAAACTATAACGTAAATAAGAGGTTGAAGTCATCGGATGACTTAAACCAGACAGTGATGTCGCACTGTCGTCTGGGCCATATTCGCGAGAAACGTGTCTCGACACTTTAAAAGTGTGGACTGTTAAGTCCGTTTGATTCACATCAATCGAGAGATGTGAATCTTGCATTATTGGAAAGATGACAAAGGCGCCTTTTGGTGGCTTAGGTGAAAGGGCAAGTGATCTCCTGGGCCTAATACATTCCGACGTTTGTGGGCCCATGAGTACACAAGCCAGGAAAGGTTTCAGATACTTAATAACCTTTACCAATGATTACAGTAGGTATGGGTATGTATTTAATGAGACATAAGTCGGAATCCCTTGATAAATTCAAAGAATTCCATAATGAAGTACAGAACCAGCTTAGTAAGAGTATCAAGGCACTTCGGTCTGATCGAGGTGGCGAGTACTTAGACCGAGATTTTCTCAGTCACCTAAGGGATAATGGTATTCTCCCGGAACTAACTCCGCCAAGAACCCCTCAGCTTGACATGGTTCGTTCCATGATGAGTCATGCCAACCTTCCAGTATCTTTCTGGGGGCCATGCCCTAGAAACGGCCGCAATCATTTTGAATCGGGCACCTACAAAGGCCGTGGAGACCAGTCCATTTGAGATTTGGCAAGGGAAGGCTCTCAAGTTGTCTTTCCTCAAGATCTGGGGGTGTGATGTTTACGTCAAGCGGATGCTTGGTGACAAACTCAAACCCAAGGCAGATCAATGTGTCTTTGTAGGGTACCCCAAAGGTACTATGGGGTACTATTTCTATAAACCCGAAGAGAACAAAGTGTTTGTTGCTCGAGGTGGGGTTTTCTTGGAAAGAGAACTCCTTTTCAAGAGTCCTAGTGGGAGTCATATGCTTCTAGAAGAAATTCGAGAAGACACAGAACAACCTTTGGAGGTTATAGAAGTACCCGATGAGGTTAATGATCAAAGTCCCATCCTAACAGCAACTCATGTAGGACCAAGAAGGTCTGAAAGATCTCGTCAAAACCCAATTAGATATGGCTTCTTAGCCACAGAATGTAATGACTTGATCGTTGTAGATCAGAATGATCTCGCAACATTTCAGCAAGCCTTGTCCAGTCCCAACTCCAAAGAATGGTGGAATGCCATGAATGAGGAGATTAAGTCCATGAAAGATTATCAGGTCTGGAACTTAGTAGACAGCACACCTGGGATAAAACCTATAGGGTGCAAGTGGATATTTAAGTTAAAGACAGATATGGACGGAAAGCCTCAGACTTACAAGACAAGACTGGTTATGAAAGGTAATCGTGAAGTCCAAGGCATGAACTACGATGAGACCTTTTCACCAGTGGCCATGATTAAGTCAATTCGGATGATGTTGACCATTGCAGCAGACAGTGGCGGATCCAGAAATTTGTTTAAGGGGGGGGCAAAATTTTACACTAAAAATTTAATTAATTAATTAATTAATAAATAATATATTTAATTAAAATAATAATTTTATTAATAAAATAATTACTAAATGCATATAACAAAATTTAATTCGAGCTTGATTATTTATTTTTAGTTGAGTTTGATTTAAATTTTTATGTACATATAAATTCAAAGTGAGTTGGTTCGCGAGCTTTTCAAACTCTAATAATTTGGTCTCGAGTTCGATTTGTTTATCAAACGATCCACTATTGTACTTAATATATGCATTAATTTCCTTAGAAGATTGACAATTTCTAATAATTAGTAAATATAATAGACCAAACAAAAAGTTTAATGAAAAATGAAAAAACAATTTAACTAATACAATAAGTCAATAATTAGTAAAATATAATTGTAACTATGAACCACAAATAAATAGAGAATGAAATATGCTTCATTTTATAAGCCCACACAACTATAAAAGTAAGATTAGGCACATAAATCATTAAAACACAACTATTAAAAAGTTTGAACCTATTACCTCATTAATAAAATACTACTCCTTTACCACTAAGCCAAACAACTTTTATCGTTAAATTGCATAATTTTTGTAATACATATCAGAATTTAAGGGGGGCATATCAAATTTTCGGAAATAATTTATACGGTTTTTTTTTTCGAATTCCCGGACCAGAAGGTTTTGTCGATCTGGATCATCCCGAAAAGGTGTGTAAGCCGCAACGATCCATTTATGTATTGAAGCAAGCTTCCAGGAGTTAGAACTTACGGTTCAATGAAGCCATAAAAGAGTTCGAGTTTATCAGAAATCCAGATGAACCCTGTATCTACAAGAAGAGCAGTGGGAGTAACATAGTATTCCTGGTGTTGTATGTTGACGACATACTAGTCATAGGAAATGGCGTCCCAACCTTGCTTGAGACCAAGGCTTGGCTAGGGAAGTGTTTCTCCATGAAGGACTTAGGAGAGGCCGCTTACATTCTGGGGATCAGGATCTATAGAGATCGACCCAAGAGAATTTTAGGCCTAAGTCAGAGCACCTACATAGATTAAGTGTTGAGAAAATTCTCAATGCTTGACTCTAAGAAAGGGAACCTCCCAGTAAGACATGGCATCAAGCTCAGTAAGAGTCAGTGTCCTAGAACACATGATGAGCTGAAGAAGATGAAGGGGATCCCGTATGCTTCGGCAGTGGGATCCATTATGTATGTCATGATCTATACGAGGCATGACGTATCGTTTGCCCTCAGCTGCGCCAGCAGATTTCAGTCTAACCCATGCCAAGATCACTGGACTGTCGTCAAGTGTATCCTCAAGTATCTGAGGAGAACAAAGGACGCCTTCTTGGTTTATGACGGTATAGAAGGAGAACTGAGCGTCACGGGATATGTTGACGCCAGTTTTCAGATAGACCCCGATGACATCAAGTCTCAAGGAGGGTATGTGTTCATGTTGAACGGGGGAGCTTTCAGTTGGAAAAGCTTCAAGGAAGCGACGATAGCCGATTTCACCACGGAGGCGAAATACATAGCTGCGTCAGAGGCAGGTAAGGAGGTGTTGTGGGTCAGGAGCTTCTTGAGTGGATTAGATGTACTACCGGGAATGTCTGATCCCGTGAGCTTAAAGTGTGACAACACGGGGGGCCGTAGCACTTGCTAAAGAGCCCGGATTTCACAACAGGACAAAGCACGTCGAGAGAAAGTATCACATCATCAGAGAGATGGTTGATAAAGGTGACGTAGAGATAAGCTACGTTTCAACGCACGATAATCTAGCTGACCCCTTAACTAAGGCTCTTCCGCAGCCTAAGCATGAGGAGCGTGTTAGGGGAATGGGTTTAGATTGGAATACCAATTGGGTTTAGGGCAAGTGGAAGACTGTTGGGATTTTATGCCCTAACACAATGTATTTTCAATCTACTCATGTAATGAGATTATTAGTTGAAATAAAATCGGCATTTATATTACAAGTGTTGTAGTAATATCTTAAGTATGATTTGATTTGAATCATTGATGTGTCAACACAAAATAGTAGATCTACAGATCAGATAAAATCACACTTAAGTTGTCCCCGATCAGAATAGCTTCAAAAGAAGCAATCGGTATGAGGCTAACTCTAAATGATCACGCTCTACTAATCATGGCCAGAAGGGCCGGAGTTAGATCATAGTATCGCCAGACAGGGTGATATAGGACGACCCGATCGTGAGTATGTTACATAGATATAGTCATGAACATACTCATATGTCGGTACGTGAAATCACATCCTCAGACGGAAGGATCTTTGAGGTCACTATGTGATAAGTGACGAGTTTGACTCAGTCTAACGTCTCCTGTGACAGGGTTACAATAATGACTGTGATTGGCTCGATCATGAGTCACATGAGTTGACTCAATAGATCGGTGAAGGATTTATCCCTCATACGTTGGTATGAAAAGATATCTGTTTAGGCCACTTGATGAGTACAACTGAAATATAATAGCATGGCCATGCAGTCGATACAGAGTATATGTCACAATTCAGTTAACTCAGATCAAGAAACATGGCAATTGAATGAGGATGACTTGTCTATGCCTCGTGGTTGTCAAGATATCAAGAGAATAAAAGGATAGTTTCATGTACGACAAGGTTAAGTCGAAATCTCGATATCACAAGCGTTGGGTAATCATGATGCCTTGCTAGAGGTCACTCATGATGGAAATGGTAAAATGGTAGTTTTACCAGTCCACCAACGTGTCGTGAGCCTAGAGGGTCACACAACAAAGTTTGTCTAATATGGATGTAATCATGTAGAGGAATCAAGAGAGAGATATTTTTCCGGTTTTGGATTAAACCGGATTAGACCGATTTCGGTTTAAGATTAAACCGAAAATCAAGAATAGTTTAGTTGGACCAATTAATTAGAATCTAAACCAATAGATTTAATTATCAATTTCAGCTAAACAGGCCTAGCCAGATTGGGCTAAGCATGAATGGGCTTCTCTACTTAATTAGTTAATCAGATTTGGCCTTTAAGCCCATTAAGCCTTTTAATTAATTAATTCTTAAAGAGAGATATAAAAGGGAAAATTTTCAAATTTTAATAATAAGAAATTTTTCCAAGAAAAATAAACCCTAGCCCCCTTCTCTCTCCTTGGCCGGTCGGCAACCCCCCTCTCTTTTCCTTCCGTTTTGCTTGCTTCGGTCTTCTAGCAAGGATCGTAGTAAGTATCTTCGGATTGCTCTTCCTGTGTGGACGTTCTCTAGAGGTCAACGAATTATTTTAGTGACAAGGGATTTCAAATCAAGGTAAATTTTATGATTTGTTTTTCTAGCCTAGATCTCATGATCAATCAATGATCATGTAAGATCCTTAATCTTATATGGACTTTTGAGGTTAATTTCTTGTATGGGCATGAAATTAATTGATTGGAACCCTAAAAAATTCCTTTAACAAATAGTTGATTGTTGACTTGTAATTTATGTCCTACTTAATAATGATATGTTTCATGTTTCACTTAGTTTTGTATGTCCAAGTTTACGTTATTTAACCAATTTCGGACATGCAAAACATATGTACGTTTAAACTTTTCATACTCTCATGCATATAAAATAAACATACATTACTAATCATGCAATTCTAAAAAGCACAATTTAAACATGTATAGCCTAAGCCCATATCAAGGTTCGATCTTTATGGGGCCGGTCCATAAAGATTGGGGTCACATCCTAAGGGTGAATATTACCACTATACAAGTCTTCTTCATCCTTGACGACGCTCCCACTGGCTCCTTGACGTCTCCACGACTCAACGCCAACTCCAAGACTCTCAACGTGCCATCTCCGAGAAGTGCGATTACAAAATATCAACGGCTCGCAGGCCGGGTGAAAATATAATACAACCCAAATCTTAAGATGGCACAAACCGCCATTTTATACTTACAAATCAAATGCAAAATAAACGGTCTTGTCTTGATGGGTTTTAGTTATACATCATGTGATCTAACTTACGCATGTTGCAACTATATCATGTTATCAAACATATATGTTGTCACACAATGCATGTTATAAATCACAACAAATCATATTTTAATCTTTATGATTTTAGTATATTGACCTCACTAGGCACTCAAAAGTCATGATCTCAAAATCCTAAACCGAGACTCCCGCGTTTTCCCTATGATAACTGGGAATCGGTCATTCGATCCAATTGCAAGGACCCGGCACCGCTACAGGTCGATGTAATCACTTCATTAACCGGTATGTTGAAACTCTAGTATATCGAGCAAAACCCTAATAGGTCATTGGGCGATACAAAAAGTTCAACATAATGTGTCAACGACGCACCGAAGTACGTCGAACGACACAACTGTGCGGTCCTACGGTTTGTCGGGTCATCAATCCCGTGGAAACTCGAGACCATACTTTGTCTCGACGGGAAAAAATAGTATTTCGATATTTTATATACTTGATGAAACCCAATTTAACCATATCGAGGATCGAGCATATTCAAGGCATTAAAGTAGTTAAATAATCCATCTCGAAATCTTGATTTGCCTTAGGTCAAAATTTCGATTCGGCGTGAAAATTCCCCACTGACCGTAGGTGTCGATCGCCACCTCAGGCGTCCAATGGGTGTCGATAAATACTACATCTCTAGCTGAGAAACCGAGGTGAGGGGCGGTGTCTATCGACACCCTCCTCAACCTGATCCTTTTTCCGCTTTTCTCGAGACCGATTCTCGACCTGATTTCACTCGGATCGAGACCCGACTCCTGAGAGTGATCCACTACATATATTGCACGAATCCCGAGCCGAAATAACACCTTGACACAAATAAAAATCCAACCTTTATCCGTAAAACGATCAAAGAACGGATTTTTATTGTTCCTTAAGCCAAACCAAGATAACCAAGTAGAGATTCATGCATCAATCAATCATGGAAACAATCACATATGCTAAAGCAATCCATTTTACCACAAAATCATGCATGTATGATTCATCTACAGAGCAACCTGGCTCTGAATCATAACCAAGAGTAAAGGTTGAGACTTTACCTCTCAAAGCAAGAATCAACCGATTCGAAGACAAGTCCTCGGGACAGCCCTCTACGAGTGCACAAACACCGAGCTTGACCTTGTGAAGCTTGAATCCACCTGACAGCTACTAGACCATCACTGGACCCTCCTTACTCGATTTCCCTAGCTCCCGGATGTGAAAGCTAGAGCCTTTTCTTGGGTGGTGTAGCTAAAATTGCTCAAGAGCATTGGGGAGAGGCTCTCACCCAAAGCTTCCTTATATAGGCTTTAAGGAGGGCCTAAAGGTTTTTAGCACCTGGCATAGGTGTCGATCGACACCCTTCCCGCATGGAAGGTGTCAATCGACACCCTTTTTCGATGCTAGACCTAAGTGTCGATCGACACCTCCAAGGTGGTGATCGATACCTTCTTGTGACCGTGTCGATCGGAACCTCCAAGGTGGCGATCGACACCCCACTGCAATTATCCCCACACCACTTTCTTTGGACCTCTTGAGTCCCTTCGAGTCGTTTCGGTCTTGCTCTTGGCGTGTGACCATGTAGGCCCGTGACCCATTGGAAGATCGGTGTGAGAATCCATCTCACCCGATCCATCACAAGTGTCCCCTAGTAAGGTAGTGATTACCCAATATCCACGAGTGTATCGATCGGTTCGATATCTCCTATCTGTCATCTGTATCACTAACCCTTTGTTTGCTTTAAGGCGTATGAGATCGTATGAGGCATAGAATCGTCATCCTCATGTATTCGATCTAGTTCCTCGAATTTCGAGTTGACTGATGCGTATTGGTATGGCCGCACACTTCATCAGTCACACTCATCAAGGGGCCCTGAACTATACTTTTCACCACGTCTCACCGTGGGGAAACAAATCCCTACGGACGCAACGTGCGCTCCCACTACAGTCCGTCCAATGGCCAACGATAGACATCGTTGGGACATGTTAAACCAATGGAGTGACGTGCATGTGAGCCACTCGCTCCAAGGTATTAAGGCAGTGATCACACGACGACGGAGTATGCGTTGGTGACTAAAAACTATGCGCCATACTCCACCTCGGGTCATCCAATATCATCCTCCAGATTTTATCCGTTATATGACTTTGTTAGTCCCACTACCTTAATCAGCAGGACTTGATCTTAAGTCATCATCACACTAGTCACTTATAGTTAAGCATTTGACTAGGGATCCGTCAAGCATAACTTGATAATATCTAAAGGTTCTGTTGTTCTTGTGTAAACACTAACGACTTTAGATTAAGTTATCGCTTGACACATTATCATAACATAATAATAATGTAAATGCCATTCATTGCTAAACAAAAGACTACATACAAAAGACTTGGACTAGGGCACAAGCTCTTACATCATGTATAACATGATGTTATATATTGTATAACCAATGTAGTTAGATGATGTTCAGTGGCACATAAAACGATTACCCACTTTCATAGGTTTGTGTATGACTTTCTTACTGTTGATGTATAACATGTCGATGTACCATGTATAACATGCTATTATATATTGTATCGATGAACATTCTCTCTCTAAATCTAGCCTACTTTTAGCGTGAATCGATGAAAGATCACGGTTTAAATGCACGATCCCGCTTTAAATGTGCCTATTTTTAGTGCAAATTGTTGAATGATCACGCTTTAAATGCGCGATCAGCACACACAATATGATGTTATACAATCCAACACATAAGGTTATACATCAAATCTGATATTGGAATGACGAGTGTGCCCTCAACTCTCCGTCTGTTTGTGAATAACGGGGTTAGCGAATTGCTTCGCCACGTGTCGCTTGATCGTCGTTCGCGAAAAATTGAATGGGAAGATGAGGGTAGTTTGTAGTGGAGTGCATCCCTATATATAGGACAAATCATGTGGGAACACAACTCTTTTGTGAGAACGTGAGAACAGAGTTTGTCCATTGAAAATAAGTGAATGTCCAATGGGAAATGTTATATCTAATGAAAGTGAATGTCCAACGAAGAATGTATGGCCATTGAAAATAAGTGAATGTCCAGCTGTTATCACGTTCTCACGAAACATTTGGTTCTCAATATATATATATATATATATATATATATATATATATATATATATATATATATATATATATATATATATACAGGACAAATCATGTGAGAACACAACTCTTTTGTGAGAACGTGAGAACAAAGTTTGTCCATTGAAAATAAGTGAATTTCCACCAAAAAATGTATGGCCATTGAAAATAAGTGAATGTCCATCGGAAATAAGTGAATGTCCAGCTGTTCTCACGTTCTCACGAAACATTTGGTTCTCAATAGAATGATTCCCTATATATATATAAGCAACCAGTATGAGGATGGTTGATGATCACGCTCTACTGATCATAGATAAGGAGTTACCAAGCCATATCATAGATATCATTTGGAGAAATGATATTGGACGACCCGACCTGAGAAATGTGTCATAGATTAAGTCATGAGAGTTCTTAGTTGTCATAGCATCATTGAATCATTATAGACTTTGGAGTCTTTGTGGATTCCTATATGGCAACTCTCATAGATTGACGTGCTGACCTACGTTGTCCTTAATAGTTTACAAAAGGGGTATGATTGGCTACGCGATGAGTCATATGAGGGATACAGTTGACGGTCAAGAGATTTTTCCCTCACATACTAGTCGGAAAGATATCCGGTTATGCCTCTTGATTAGAATGACTAAGAGGGAATGTGTGGCCGCGCTATTGATAAAGAGTTATCATACTCAGAAATCTCGAGATCAAGAACCAAGTTTGAATAACTAACAGTGAAGATTCTATGCCTTATGTTCACACAGGATGTCTAGTGATAAAGAGATTGTGATAGTTATAACATAAGGTTAAATCGAATCACCGGTCATCATGATCATTGGGTAATCATAATGTCTTACTAGAGACCACTTATTAAGAATGGACTGAATAGAGATTTGAGTCCATTTTCCAATGACTCGTGAGCCTCCAGTGTCATACAAAAAGAGTAAGCCCGAAGCAAGATGGACCTGCAAAGCCCATCGGATATAAGGGGAGTTGAAAGCGTGTCGCCACCCAGGGGGACTGGAGATCGCCACAATATATATGGCGATCATCACAAGGGGTGTGGCGATCGCCACATTTGATGTAGCGATAGCCACATGCCTCTGCACAACCATTTTCTATTTCGGTTTGGATTTTGAATATGAAACCAATGAGGAAAGGTACAAGTGGGAGCACGGATTTTGAGGAATATTTTGAATTAGGAATTCAAAGTAAAGTAGTATTTTATTAGAAATAAAACCCTAACCCATTGGCTATAAATATGATGCATCGGTTTACCTTAAACCCTAATGCGATATTCGCAATATTAGTAACTCCACCTAAAATCCAGATCTGATTAATTGTTGATTAGATCTGATTTTGAGAAAATCAACTCCAGTAGATTGATCTCCGTCAAGCTTCAATCAAGACTTGTTCGTGTGGATACCGGTAGAGAGCGCATCCTAAAGGAGACGCTTAGAGGTAATAATAGATCTTTAACATTTTTATCAATTAGACTTACGTGTAATAGATCCTTGCTAGGAACAGGGTTAAAAAAATTCTTATTTACTTCCCCTGCCATGAATGAGATCTCCCATTTCCCAACAATGGTATCAGAGGTTGGCTGAAATTTATGTTTAATTGAATCTTGCATGATAATATGTGATGTTGTATGTGTGATTGTTTTGGTTAGAATTGCATGATTAGGAGTAATCTAGATTGCATGAGATTAGTTGAATAGAGATTCAGTTAATTTATGATTAGGATGAATAGAAGTGTTTATTTGAGTGATTAGGGTTGATAATTTCGAATCTGTATGTGTAAGTGTTATGCAAAATTGATTCGAATTAGCCGAGATAAGTACAAAATTGTTTCAAACATATTCTAGAAATCTGGTCGTCGCGTGTGTGACGATCGTCAAAAGGGTTGTGGCGATCGCCAAATATGTGTGACGAAAATCGCAAAAAACAGTGATCTTCCACTCCGAACTGATCGATGGTCGAAAATTGTTAAAAGAAATTTGGGTTAATTACACCATTTTTCAAAAAGAAACATTTTTTTCGTAATGTTTACTTCCTCAAAACCCAAAAAATTCTTTTCCTAATGTCAATCAGGGTAAATTAGGGTTAGTATTATGTTAGGCCATCCGTCATCCGCCATCCGCCATCCGCCAACCGCCATTTGCCATTCAGATTCGTCATCCAGTTTCCTTGCTACCTAATTTGCTCCAATACTCCGTTTGTTACCAAGATTTTCGGCCAATTTTCTTTGTTCATCAACAAGATTTGGGTGTTTTCTCGAGACAATTTGGTTTATTTCATATTATTAGCCTTTCTTAAATGTGGGAGGATGTGCTAAAGCCGTAGCGCATTCGGTATCTATCTCTACATTCGGTATTTCCGTATTCGTTCTATACTTCCGTATTCAACTCGGTCTCTATGGTCTCCATATTCGGTATTCACATCGGTTTCCAGTTCCGTCTCTAGTCTCCGTATTCAGCCCATCTCCGGCATCTGTATCCGGTCTCAGAATTGGGTATCAATCCCCAAAACCTCAAGGCTCCGGTCTTCTTCAGAATTGGGTGTAAATTCCCAAAGCCTTCAAGCTCAAGTCTCCGTCTTCGAGTTTCGAGTTCAAGCACCAGTCATCGTCACTTAACCGTCATGTGCCGCCACTGCATCAGTTTTTTTCGTAGTCAAATTGATATTGGCCGACCCACGTCAATTTGAGGGGGGATGTCAATCAGGGTAAATTAGGGTTAGTATTATGTTAGGCCCATTATGGCTAGTATTATGAAAAGCCCATTAGGGTTTAGGTTTGAGTGTTAGGGTTTTCTAGTTTGGTTTATATTACTATTGTTCCCTATATAAAGGAACCTCCTCTATGTAATTCATAACAACCAATTTGAGAAAGTAAGTACAATAAAATACATATCGTTTTATAAAGATTATCACCTAAAAACAAAAAAATAATTCATGAACAGAGAAGAACAAATCTTGTGGTGTGGGTTGGATTCGTTAGCAGTGGAGATGGGTGGTGCTGAACCTGCCGGTGTTGACTATTATAACAAGTTATGGAAATGCAGGTAATATTAATGGACACACCGGATGACTGTTTTATGGAAATACATAGCTTAATAATGAAAACACACGCTCATGTGTCACCATATATCTAGTTCGCACGACGTGGTCTGGTTCGCAAACGGAGATTCTGCAGTTATGTGTGTGTGTGTGTGTGTGTGTGTGTAGAGATATATTAATTGGAGTTCTAAAATATGTGTAGAGTTATATTAGGATCTAATTGGAATTAGGTGCACGCTAGTGCGTCGTAAGTTTCTAACTCTGTGGAAGCGTACAATGAGATATGGGTATCCGAATCAGGAATTTTTTTCGTTGCTACGAATTCATTGCGGTGAGCTCTCTGTGCGAGTGCTCTCGGTATATTTTTTGGAGGTTTCCTCGAAAAAATTA
Source organism: Geranium rotundifolium (assembly GCA_963920655.1). Classification (NCBI taxonomy): domain Eukaryota; kingdom Viridiplantae; phylum Streptophyta; class Magnoliopsida; order Geraniales; family Geraniaceae; genus Geranium; species Geranium rotundifolium. The sequence continues at coordinate 29,990,984 of OY987312.1, read as the reverse complement.
TTTTTATTTTTCGAGTTGGCCTAGTTCGACTTGAAGTATAGTCGTCGGATTGATTAACAATATAGGGTACTTATGGCCTTCAAACAAATAAGATTTTGATACCATTTATAACGACATGAGAGATCTATTCTAATATTCCAAGTCCGTGCGATATTTAGAAGAGACTTATTGACCACCTTCACATCCCAAACCAACCTTTCGTTATAGAAACAAGTATATAGGGTGGATGAATGATTGAGAATTGTTATTTTTGGATCAATCAAACAAAAAAACGAAAATAGAAAGATGAGATTTTTTTTAAGGACCGGGGGTCCAGGGGCCAATCGCTCCTACCTTGAGGACGCGATCAGTCCTTTTAATTGGTTGGAAAAACCTTTCGACTGTTGTACCAACCGTGAACTAGTGTCGAGTCTTGCTAGTTGGCTCTCCAGAAATTGAGAATTACAATGCTCTACACCCTATATATACTACTTTACAAAGGAGTTCGCTAAATACAACTCAAGCGTAAAAAGGAAAATTCCTAAAATAAAGGGAGAGAATATATCATATCCAATCTTGATCTTGATCCAGTTTGACCATCTGAATAAAGAAAGTCTCCTTGCACGTAGAGAGTGATGAGGTGTCATTGTTTGGCCACAAAGAAATGTCACGTGCATGCCGCTTATGGGGTTGCGGCTTGCATCATGGTAGGACAACGTTGGAGAGGTCGACCTGGTGCGGTGTCTAGAGGGTCCCTATTATTGGTTTGGTGATGGGCCGAGAAGTATGTATGCACCGCGCACACCTCAAGGCTTCACATACTAGGCGCAATCGTTATCAAGTAAATTTATATTCTGGCTGAAGTTCAGGTCGAATCCACATGGACCAAATAAGAGGTCTCATATTTGGAGATTTCGTGCTCTCTTTCTGACACAAAAACACAATGAAATAAAAACACAAATATTTTTGGGGTTTCAAGAAGTCGATCAACCACGGGTGCTAAACCATCAACTCTCTAATCATTAATAGATAATTAAGTCTTATGCATGCAATTCGTCTGGCTTATGTTTTAATTATATTACCCATCTCTCGACTTTGGGAAATGCATATGTTTTAATTATATTACTCGTCTCTCGACTTTGGGAGACGCATCGTTGTTGAGTGGTCGGAGCGTTGTCGATGGTCAAGGTCCCTGAGATTGCGTGCATGTGCGTCGAGAGTAGTTTTCCTAACTGGGGTCGACAGGGAGAGATCTTATATGTCTCAAGGGAAACGTTCTCGGCCGGAAAGGGGGAGAGAGAGCAACGAAATTGGGAGAAGTTTGTTCGTCACATGCAAGAGCATTTTTGTGAAAATTCTCCAAGGTGTGACACTGCAGTCACTTGCTAAGGCCAAATCAATTCTCATTTAGTTTCCAAATTCTCGATATCCCTTCTAGGTATTGCATGTTCAAACTGGAGTGGTGATTTCCTTTTGGGCGAGTTCATACAAGACCGTGTATTGAATGTTGACATATCATCTCTCAAGAATAGAGTGTTCATAATGTCCTTGACCAATCGTGATTTCGTTGGAGAATTAGAAATATCTAAATGTCGTTTTCGTCATTGGTTTGTGGATCTGATTCACAACCCAAACCTACTGAAATGTGGTGGTGTTTTCAAGCGGGTCTCAATAACACCGAAAAGCGGCGGTGATCTCTTACATATAATACCATTTCCTATGAAAATTTCAACTAAACACGACTATTTTAGCTTTAGAATATATTATTGCTAACTTCAAAATCGATGCGGATGCTTTACTTGAGACATTGGAACCACCTTTCTTCTCATTATCGCTTGGAATCGCACTCTCCCTCTCTGGATCGTTCTCTCCGTCAAATGATGATCAAATTCGTAGCCAAAACTGAACTAAAATATTTCTCATGATTTTCCCTCTGTAACGCCCCAAGATCCGGTTCTCCGAATCTTAGTCGTCACGCGATAAAAATACAAGTATCGATAATACATATACGAAGATACATATACGAAATAGTTATGAAACACCTCGAGCGTCCTCGAGTGTATCATAACTATACTCGCACAAAGTCAACACCTTTAGTTTAGGCGTCCCTAACTTAAAGGTGATTGCACAAGTAAGTAAACCAGTTCTAAAACAATTCCATCAAAACATCCTTTGAAAATGAAGCAAGTAACTCATAAATAAATACCATAATGGTGAAGCATAACGCCACCTCACCGAGTGTTTTACAAAATAAACAAATAAACCGGAGAATGAAAAGCAGTAACAAAACAGGTTACGACTCAACAGAGTCTACAACAGCCGACCAAACCCCACTGGCAAAGACACGTCGACACGACACGCCCCCAAGCTCCCAGTCAAAAGATCTAAACGCATCCATAACCTGCACAAGTTGTAAGGGTGAACACGCTACCTCCAAGACTCAAACATCGCACATACAAGATGATAACAATGCAAAAGTAGTTGTATAACATAATTAACTACACCCTAGGGTAACCGATTTCAGCCCAGGGAATCCACCCTTGCCTCGGTTCACCCTCCCTTAGGTAAAGGTAACCGATCTCGATCAAGGGAGTCTACCCTCAACTCGATTCACCTTACACCTAAATAAAGGCAACTGATCACAACTAAGGGAGTCCACCCTCAGCTCGGTTGACCTTTCCCACAAAGATAAAGGTAACCGATCTCGATCAAGGGAATCCACCCTCAACTCGGTTTACCTTACACCTAAATAAAGGTAACCGATCACAACTAAGGGAGTCCACCCTCAGCTCGGTTGACCCTTACCACAAAGATAAAGGTAACCGATCTCGATCAAGGGAATCCACCCTCAACTCGGTTTACCTTACACCTAAATAAAGGTAACCGATCACAACTAAGGGAGTCCACCCTCAGCTCGGTTGACCCTTACTACAAATAAAGGTAACCGATCTCGATCAAGGGAATCCACCCTCAACTCGGTTTACCTTACACACCACCTGTAACACAAGTATCACACCATACTCATGCAGAAAACATACTAGGTGCAAGACGGAATAAATCATCGTCTGAAAAGCAAATAATATAATACCTGGCACAATCCCGTGCATACAATCAGTTCAGAGTTATACTAAACTAATTCACCCAACATTATCATGCAAATCTCACTATTCGCATATAATCACACCAAGCATATTCACGCCACTACCATAGTGCCAAATCATGCTCACATGTATATATACACACATATATAATCAAACAAAGGCATCAAGCCATATAGTCTAGGTAGCTATGTCCCCCTACCTAAGGAAAGCTCTACGTACGCTCCTAGCCTCCCGCTCGAGCTATTCACGCCTTGCCTTTCCCGCGAGCGTCAATATCAACTAATAATTATATTCAATAATTAAAAACTCAAACAGACTCCGAAACGAATGCAATAAATTTACAAGTGTACTCCAACAAGTGCCTAACACTTGGACACACTTCAAATTAATCAAAGTAGCCAAAATGGGTCCGGAATGACCCATTTTCCCCGAAACACCCAATCTGCCTGGAAACGAGTTTTTGACCCTCGGGACTCCGAAAATTACGAAACTTGTTTCTAAACTCCTCATTTAATATTCTAATACCAATGCAATTAACGGAATCGAATTCCGACACCCGAGCGATTTAATCGCGCAATTTAAAGTTTCGACACACCTTTTCCGATTTTCGTAATTTAAATCTAAAAATCACCAAGGGTGTCAACTATTGATTCGAGGGTTACCCGAGACCCCCCGAAACTCACAACCCGAATTCCGGGCTCGTGGGACCACCCGGGCCACTCACGGCCCGAGAGGCCCAAACGGCCCGCGGTCGCCATAGGCTGCCACGGCCAGCCAAGGCAGGGGCTGGCCACTGCCGGACCACCTCCGGCGCGCCTCCACACTGGCCGGAGCTCCGGTGACCGGCCGGAGCTCCGGCGAACCCTCCGGCCGCCGGAAAATTCCAAAAACGTCCCAAAATGCTCCAAAACACCCCTACAACTCCACTCCATCATCATTTCACTCATTTCTCATCAACCCACAACTCAAACTCATCACGATGGAAAAAAAATGAGTTGCTCACCGTAGCCAATGACGTGAGGAACCCGAATACGCAAGAAAATGGTCGATCACGCGGCCGGATCGTCGGGAAATCGCCCAAGCTCTTCTCCTTTTCTTCCTTCTTCCTCTCTCTCTCGGCCAGCCCTCCTCTCTCTCTCTCCTTCTCTTGGTTTCTGCCGTGAATGGCTTCCCTCCCCCTCTCTTATCACTTAAATCAAATTATTTAAACATTAAACTAATAAAATATACCTATTTCCCATTTTCTTTTAAATCTAAATTAAAACAATTAATTTTTTAATCACTCAAAAGTCTCCCCCCTCTAGATACATGCCAAGTGTAAAGTAGGGGGGTCCCACAAGCCACTTTTGTCATTTCGGACCCGAAATCATCCGAAACGGACACGTTTTTCGAAACCGTCGAAACCGTGATGTTTCGCTAAATTTTAGCTTCCATATGAACCTAATATCCATAATATTACAATTTCATCTTAAAATGGCTCAAATAGTAGTCCTCGGTGACTCTCGGGTCAAAATTTGGTCAAATCGCGAAATTGTAAATTTTTATCCATTTTTCACAAAATTGACCCAAATTGACCGGGAGCGGTCCTTACACCCTCAATATTGTTACTTCAGGCGCAATATGATATACTTGATCTATCTAGCATGATTTTTAGAATTTCAGGTTCTAAATATTTAAACTTTAGGTTTTAATTTTAACATCTCATAATATAATTCATGATCAAAACTTTTGGTTCTGTAAATTTCAACTGTAGACTTCCGATGTACATAAAATTCAATTCCATAACATTCACAATAATTTAAGAACTTCAAGTTCTATAAATTCCAATTACTGTAAACTTAAGGTTTACATGAACATCAAGTTCAATATATTTTACGGACAATCTTGAAACTTCGGGTTCAAAATGTCAAAATTATGCCAAACTTCATATTGCTAATAATATAAATAAATAAACAACATGTATAATAATATCATATGATATTCTGACTGCCAAAGATTCTATTCAAGATTAACAATCGCAAAACATGCTTACGATTTAATAGAACAATATGAATAAATTAATGAAATGACATAAACTTGAAGAACCAAACTAAATTTAGTTAGAAATTTGAAAACACTACAACAATTAAGTTAATCATGTTAATAACGTGTTGTGAAATTATATTTTAATTAATGTTGGGTTAAAAGTGCAATCAAACAAGTAATTAGCAAAAGGAAGACCTGAAGCAAATGAACAAAATTTGAGCAAAAATGAGAAATGTACTTATTTCTCATTTGAAACTTCGGGTTCAAAATGTCAAAATTATGCCAAACTTCATATTGCTAATAATATAAATAAATAAACAACATGTATAATAATAACATATGATATTCTGACTGCCAAAGATTCTATTCAAGATTAACAATCGCAAAACATGCTTACGATTTAATAGAATAATATGAATAAATTAATGAAATGACATAAACTTGAAGAACCAAACTAAATTTAGTTAGAAATTTGAAAACACTACAACAATTAAGTTAATCATGTTAATAACGTGTTGTGAAATTATATATTAATGTTGGGTTAAAAGTGCAATCAAACAAGTAATTAGCAAAAGGAAGACCTGAAGCAAATGAACAAAATTTGAGCAAAAATGAGAAATGTACTTATATCTCATTTCACATCTTCCCTTTTATTGGCAAAAAGTACAAGAGAGAATTCAATGAAGGGGTAAACTATCCCTCACTCTACCCCAAAATAAGGTACATGTTTTCTATAATTTGACGTAGAATGAAAATAGTGGTGGTCATTTATGGAAGTGTGTCCATCCAAATATCATGCATGATCGGGTCCATTATTTTATTTTACAAGAAAATCAAAATTCTAAACATTGAGAACGCACAAAATATGGGGAAGCCACGTGGTGTACAATAATAGATTTCATATACACTTGCATGTTGGCTGATGGCTGATAAGTGATAAGAGATAGAAGAAGGGAAATTCCAGATGGACATAGGTATAAGTTGTCCATTGTCAATTAACCACAAAATAAAAAAGTTCTTTCACATAACCACAATATAATTTGGCCACAGATCAGTTAGATACAAATTTGACGGAGTTGGACGGAAAACTTGCCTCTCTCATCTCTCTTTCGACCAAAAGATCTCACATCAAGTTTTCACCAAAACCACCGGAACAAGCAGAGGCTGCCGGCGAGGAGCAGAGAAGTTGGCGTCAATCGTCAAGGAAAATCTCGAGCCATCAACGCGTTGAGGGAGCTCAATCGTCGACCAATCGTTGAGGGAGCTCAATCGTTGAGGGAGCTCAATCGTTGAGGGATCGTCAAGGAAAATCTCGAGCCATCAACGCGTTGACGATGGCTTGACGGTGAGGACCAACCTGAGCTCGAGCCGATCTAATCTGACACTACAAGAGTTTTGTGGTTGGGACGGCGCACCCAAAGCGCAGTTGGGAGTGAAAAAAACGCAGGTATAAGCTAAGGACGGCGCACGGTGCGCAGTCCTTAGCGCGCGGTTGGTAAGCCGCGGTTATAAGCTAAGGACTGCGCACAGAGCGCGCCGTCCTTAGCTTATAACTGCGCACATACAAACGTGTGCAGTCCTTACTACTGACTGCACACGTACTATGCGCGCAGTCTTAAGCTAAGGACTACGCATGTATTATGCGCGCAGTCCTAAGCTAAGGACTGCGCACGTTTGTATGTGCGCAGGCCTTATGGGCAGAGAATTAAAAAAAAATTTGACAGGAAATTGGCATCCCGGTATCCGTCCCGATACCAATTCCCTACCATAATATTTTTCCGCTATATCAAACAACCATGAGCAACGAAATTCATACCAAACAATCATTACCAATCAAAACGAAATCCATACGTTTGCAATGTTAAACGTAATCCCGAAATCCTATTATAAAGAAAGTTTGAGTACGAGAGTATAAAAATAACCTAAGCATCTTCATCTTCATCTTTATCTTCATCCTCCGAGTCGGTCGGTGAGTCGGGCATTGGGAATTTGGTCGGATCACGCATGTGTTGGCGCAATTTTCTTCCAAATCTTTACGCTTCTTCTCCTTCTCCCTTGCCTTTGCAAGTGCTTGGGCCACTTGTTGGGCAACTAATTGGGCCATTTCCTCTCGGGTTTGGGTGAGTTGTGTAGCTAGCGTTTCATTTTGTTGTGTGAATCGTTGAATTTCTTCATCTGTCCTTTGTACAAACGCTGCAGTTTGCGAACTCCCCTCTCCCGGTTGTCTAGCCTTAGGTGGCCTCAAAGTAGCTCTGCCGAACCCTCTGATATACCGACCCCTAAGCGAACGGCCGTATGTTAGTATATGGGCTCGGTTCATCAGGTCTTCCTCCTCTTCCGGCGTCATCGGGTCGGTGTGGGTGTCACACCACTCTTTGAACAATTTCTCGACGTTTTCCTGAAAATAATGAAAACATTAATATGATTTCAAGCAGCGATGATCTAAATTAAAATACATTATTAAAATTATCCGGTACTTCTTCAAGTCTTCGTTTGTGACGTTTTTGTACCGTTCAAGGTGGTTCTCTATATTCGCCGAAACAGGTACGAGACCTTGTTTCTCCCTCACTCTCGACAACTCCGCGAACGAGCTTCTGAATGATATTGGACCGGAGTTGTGATCTGGCTTTTTCTTTCGGAGCTCAGCCATCCTTCCCCAAATCCTAGGCAAATAAATAAAATAGATTTCGTTAAACATAATAAGTACGATATTTAAATACAAGTTTACAAGTTAAAGAGAAATATACCTGCGTCAATTTGGAGTCATAATGCTCCACAAGCCACCTCCACTATTCTTTCTTCCCTACCAGCTTGTACGGGATACCATTGCGTTGAAGCACATCACGGTAGACATTGTAGAACCTCTTATAATCATTTTTCCGCTGCTTATTTGCGGCCTGTGCTCGCTCATCTATCCATTGCAGCAGTGACGGTGAGCGAAAGTCTACATCGTATGTGCTCTACATGAGATAAAAAACAAAAAGTCAATATATTTGAAAATTAATAAGAATTTGTGAATAATAAAAAATTATAAAAAAAATACCTGCAATTTCTCCATGAACTCCATCCTCAGCTCCTCTGGCACATTACGCCACTATCGATACCCAATCGGGACAGTGGACCGAAAAATGGACCCCGTGACATTCATGAGTCGCTCATAAGTATTTCTCTGTGACTTCCAGTCCTTCACAATAGGAAGTTGCAATGTCTTCGACCATCGAAGTTTTAAATTCTTCCTTCTCAAACTATCAGCCGCGTCCCATTCCCAGTCAGTGGAAACATCACCCCTCCTTTTCTTCTGAAGTGTCCACCCGTCCACGACAGCCAACGCTGGTGTGTTTATATCAAAATACAGCTCCCTGTCAAATACTTCCGGCTCGTCTAGAAGTTGCCATCTTGACGGGCCGGGATCTTGTGGAGGACCCACAGGAGGGCAGGAATGGATCGACTCGTGTCCAGAGTCGGCAGTAGACCCGGGAGCACGATGCATGGGAGAAGACGAGGGAGACTCGTCAGGCTCATCTAGGAGGGCATCTGCCCAGAAATCTATACCCTGCCTTTGGGCCTCAACCTGGTCGGGTAAACCGACCTCATCTTCCCACGCGGATGTGGGTGTAGGTCTACTCTGACCTATGGTTATTCCAGGCAGAGATCGCCTGACTCCTGCATCCTCCGCATGTATGGCAGCCACAGCTGCCGCTGTGGCTGGGTCGAGCTCGACAGTGCCATCGAAACCGTCATCTCGAACAGATGATGCACGAGAGGACGGCTCCTCGACACGAGGAGTTCTCTTATACAGCTGCGAGAACCCTACAAATCTCTTCTTCTTAACCGGCTCTTTATCTATTTCCTTACCCTTTCCCTTGTCTTTTTTTCCCATCTTCTGAAAACATTTAAATATATTATATAAAGCTAACAATTTCAAATTCATATAATATACATATTCAATTATACAATTAATTTAAATCTATACATATTATACAATTCAATTCTCACATGTTATATTATACAATTCAAATATATACAATTCAATTATACATATACATTTAAATTATTACATAACAATTGTAAATGTACACATTAATTATAAAATTCAAATATATACAATTTCTATACAATTCAATTATATATACATTTAAATTATTACATACTAATTGTAAATGTACAAATTAATTATACAATTCCTAAACATATTCATATATATACAATTCAATTATATATACATTTAAATTATTACATACTAATTGTAAATGTACAAATTAATTATTCATATTTAATGTACAAATTAATTATTACATACTAATTGTAATTATTCATACAGATTATATACAATTATACATGTGTAAACATTGAAATTTACATATAATATATATATATATATATATATATATATACATATATACATATATCTTTCTATAATATATATATACATATACACAGTTATATATATATATATATATATATATATATATATATATATATATATATATATATATATATATATAGGGACGAAATCGTGTACAAATGCTATATTTACATACAAATTTGCGAATATATCGTAGCCGTCCGATACAGATTTCAACGTTCCAGATGAAGACCAATTTGCAGTGGCACGCCGCGTAAATAGTGAAGATTGAAAGACCAAAACAGCCATTAATCAGCGCAATAGAGGGGCAATTTTGGATATTTGCGTTCAATGAAATTCTCTTTCCTTGATTAGCAGATTTGGAAAGCACCCAATTTGGTTTGATTTGCGGCAGAAATCTCTTTCCTTTTTTTCAGAAAACTCAAACCCTACTCGTCGATTACTGTTAATCGATTTTCCGCCTCCGTTTCTTCGTGTCGTAATCCCTTTGTCCCTTTAATTTTCTGGTCCCATAATTTCCGGTGGCGCCGACTAAGAGAATGGCCGGCCTCGACACCTGATTCGCTCTCCTCTTCTCTTATTATTGCTCTCATTCGATTCGATTCATTGGATTCAGATTCGAACAACGAAATCAGGTGATTTTGCTCATCTGTGTCGTGTCGATTGCCTGATCTGTTCTAGGATCGATCGGAGGTTCGTTTCTGTCTTCTCGATCTGGTTTTGGTGGGTTCAATCTGACTCTGGTGGGTTTGTGCTCGGAAATCAGGATTCGATTTTTGGGTTATGTCTGAATTATCTCCAAAGAGCTCAATTCACGCTCATCAATATTCATACATGGCGAGCTCCGTCCACAACAACAACATCATCAATAACAACAACAATTTGCATCGGAACAATCGGAGCAAGGTAGTGTACACTGATGACGATATTGAAGGTTTGTAAAAAAATTCCATTATTCCATTGCTATGGTAAATATTTCCATTGTTCCATGAACATTAGAAATATTTCCATTGTCCCATTGTTAGTTTCTGAAATATAATATTCCATATTTACATCTGTCCATATTTTCATAACTCCATTTTGTATATAAGTCGATTCAGATGATTCATTCATTCTAATTTTCACAAAATCACGTAATTCCATTGTTTCATGAACATTAGAAATATTTCCATTGTCTCATTGTTAGTTTCTAAAATATAACATTCCATATTTACATCCGTCCATATTTTCATAACTCCATTTTGTATATAGTCGATTCAGATGATTCCTTCATTCCATTTTCCACAAAATCACGTAATTCCATTACTTCATTTCATACTTATTTTCATGTCTCATTAAATGGTAGAGTTTGAATTTGGATTCTTCTCCCTAATTTTTTTGTAATAATTTTCTGAATATTTCTTTCAAATTCAAATTCCTAGAATTGTGCTAATTTATTCCTCAATTTACTATTTTAATGCATTTCATTGATTATCAGAATCAAACGCAATGACCATCATACCTTTTTTGTTTATTTAATGAATTTTTAATTAATTAAATCATAATAGAATCTGGACCATTAATTGATTACATCCATTAATCAAGGCGGGGCCGAGGGGCGAGGCGTCTGCGACGGAGCCGAGGCGAGGCGGAGCCGATGCGGAGCGTAGGGCCGAGGCGGAGCAAGGCATCGCCGACGGTGGACGCGGTTGGAGCCGACGAAGCTGAGGCGGAGCGAGGCCGGCGGAGCCGAGGCGGAGCGAGGCCGGCGGAGTCGTCGGGCGCAATCGGGATTTGAGAGAGAGAAAATGAGAGAGGATAATTAGGTTTAGAATGAGAGGTTATGAGCGCATAATAAGAGATAAATGCACTGAAATCGGGGTTTAAATACTTATGACTGCGCACACATGCAATGTGCGCAGTCATAAGTATTTTGATTGGTTGACTTCCATGGTTGACTTTAACTTCGGTCGCCTCATCGACTATGATCCCGTGGTTCGATTTGTGTAAAAATTGTTGTGTATAGGTAATCCATGATTCTCTACATATCCTACGGTTTCGATTTTCATAATTCACTTTTCCTACGTTCGTTGATTGTAGATTATTAAATCGTACAATGTGAACCCTTATTTTCAATATACATAAACTTGTACATCGAAGACGATTCAATGTTGGAAAAAAAAAAGAATCGAACCGTACGGATGAGACCGAATATATGATTCTCGTTTACTCGTAAAATATTGAATAATTTTATTGAGAAATCAACATCGATAAAGTACCCGATGAGTCGCGGACACGTGTGTATATATCAAGATCATCAATTTTTCCTACGTTTTAGTCGATATTTAACAATTTTTTTGTGCGCAGTGAATATCGACAAATTTTATAGTTAAATCAAGACTTGAGGTCAAAAAATTAATAAATCGAGAGCATTGGAAATTGAGGTCAAACATAGATTTGACCTAAATAGTCAAAGGTCAACAATTTGACATAGTTAAGGACGGCGCACAGTTATATGCGCGCAGTCCTTAACACATAGAAAATTTACATAAGTGTTAAGGACTGCGTGCGTATAACTGTGCGCAGTCCTTAACACTTAGAAAATTTTCTAAGTGTTAAGGACTGCGCGCATATAATTGTGCGCAGTCCTTAACACTTAGAAAATTTTCACACTTTTTTCTACACTTTTTTCTTACACTCTTGTCTACACTTTTTTCTAACATTGAAATTTTTTCTTACACTTTTTTTGAACTGAACACATTTTGCAAACATTGAAATTTATTATCAATTCAAAACGAAATTACAACACTTTCAATCAGATACATAATCTTCATGTCCTTCCATATCGTTGTTGTCGGATGCACTACTACTATATTCTTCTATGTCTGGTGGTATGTCGGCAATTTGAACGGGCGGTACATTGTTTTGTAACTGAAAACTGCTAAGATCTATTGTTATTCCTCCCGGCCTGTCAATCTCAATTCTGTTCGTGTTTGGCTCTTGGTAAGGCTCGTTCACCTCGTACGTGGGGGCTTCGGCTGTACGGGCTAGTGTCTTCGGGTTGTAACAACCCCTATGGTTGACAAAGTTCACAACTTTCCACCCGCGACCAGTTCTCGGATCTTCGACATAGAAAACCTGTTTCGCCTTTAAGGCAAGACAGAAAGGGTTCTCCCTGTGACAATTGGTTGTCGTGTTAACCAACATCAACCCCCGATCATGCCTTAACCTGCTCTCATTGTACAATCTACACTTGAACACAACCACATGCAAACTCTGGGGGTATTTAAGTACGCAGACGTCCAGAAGAACACCAAAATATGTCTTGTCGATCGCTTCTATCATTATTCCAGAATTCTGATTCACTCTCCTTTCGTCTAATCGTTGACAGACGAACTTCACGCCATTTACTGTACATTGCGAATATATGCTCGAACTCTGGGGTCCATGAGAAAGCAACGTCAATTCATTCTTATACCCAGGATTTCGCATCTGTAATAACAATCAAAGTTGGGTTTAGTCCAAAACGAAGACAATAATTAGTACACGCGATTTTAGATTTGAGCACTTACACATTTTGCGAATTTTTTGTTGAAGGAAATGACCCGATCTTCAATGCTGCCATTGGGTTGATTTCTTTTGAACCAGTTTTCATGCGTGTCTACGAATGTATCCATCTCTGCACAATTCTCCGTGACTGTCCAATGGGCCCAAAACAACTCATCTTTTGGCAATTTTGAATTGCGAACGACGCTACGCAATTCAATCAACTGAGACACTACCGAGATGTCATGTACCATGGTTGCATTCACCGCGTCGGGAATGGGCGAGGTACCCCGATTTAGGTACATGCGAGTAAAAATAACTGACTCGTGCATCAAATATTGTTGCGCTATGCACCCTTCAGGATATCGCATGTTACGCACACTTCTCTTGTACTCACCGAGTTGCCTGCACGTTAAAGTATAAATTCAACTTCATTTAAGATGAAATGAACTGTACTAGCCAATAACTTAAATATCACATACCTTTCAATCGGAAACATCCACGTGAAGTGAACTGGTCCAGTTCGCAAAACTTGATCTGCAAGATGTATAGGTAGGTTGGCCTGTATTGTGAAGAATGTCGGGGGAAAAATCATCTCCAACTTGCATTGAATCATCGCAATGTCTTCTCTCATCTGAATGAGGGTGGATTTTCTTAACTCCCTGGCACACAACTTCTGAAAAAATGTTCCCAACTCGACCAATACGTCTGCTACTTCTGAATCGACGTATTTTCGAATCATAATCGGAAATATCCTCTGAATCAACACGTGACAGTCGTGCGTCTTGAGCCCGTAAAATCTTTTGTCTTCCTTTATTTTATTCTTCAGACTTCCCGCATACCCACTTGGGTACTTGACCATCCTAAGATGGTCAAGTACTTCTCCACGATCTTTTGGCTTCACAACATACCCTGCCTGAGGGAGAACCCATTTTCCGTCATTACCATGTACAGGCCAAAGATGCGGTCGCACGTTCAAATCCTGTGACGTGAATCGGGCCTTCTCATCATCCTTAGTCTTCCCACCAACTCCCATCACGGTGCTCATAACATTGTCGCACATATTCTTCTCTATTTGCATCACATCAAGGGCATGTCTCACTTGATGAGTCTTCCAATAATCCAGCTCCCAGAATATGCTTTTGTGCGTCCAACAATACTTCTCCCGAGTTGCCCTGGGTTTCAACAGCGGGTCCAAACTCTGTACTGGATATTCATTTTGCAATATGAATGAAAATACTTCCTCCCCAGAGCAGATACGAGGCGCGTCTCTTTCTTCAACTGTTCCATTAAAAGCCTGTCTCGCCCGACGCAATCGATGCCTTCGATGTAAGTACCTGCGTGCACCCAAGTACGACGTTCTCCCCCGTTTATGAGTGGAATCAATGTCGTCCATGCATATAGGACAAGCCTTGTAACCTTTTGTTTGAATTCCACCCAACATGCCCAGCCCTAGATAGTCGCTAATCGTCCATATCACTGCAGCACGCATTTGGAAAGCTTCATCCTTAAACCCATCCCATGTCGGAACACCTTGATGCCATAGTTCCTGCAACTCATCGATCAATGGCCTCATAAAATTATTCAAACATTTACCTGGTGACTTTGGACCAGATATCAACATCGTCAGCAGATTGTATTCCTTCTTCATTGCCATTGATGGGGGGAAATTTAGCGGGATAGCGACGACGGGCCAAAGGCTATAAGGCGGTGTTTTTGGTCCGAACAGACAGAAACCGTCAGTTGCAATGGCGAGGCGCACGTTACGAATTTCTGCTGAAAAACTCGGGTATGTCCTGTCAAACGTAATCCAATCTTCTCCGTCTGCTGGATGTTCGAGTGTATCATCATCCACCCTCTCCCGCTCCCCGTGCCAACGCATCCACTCAGACGTCTCGGGTACGGCAAATAGTCGCTGCAAACGCGGTGCCAATGGAAAATACCATAATGTCTTCTTTGCCACAGTCAAACTTCCAGCATATTCGTACCGACAATCTCCACATACTGGACACTCTGTGGAATATATGTACTCTTTGTAGTAAAATATGCAACCGTGGTAACATGCATCATATTTCACCAACGGCAATTCTATTGACTTCAATTTCTGCTTTGCTGAAACGTAGTTTGCCACATGCGCATTGGGTTGCGGCAACTTGCTGGAAACGTACGCAGCTACATCGTCAAATGTCGTGTCTATCATCCCTGTCTTATGTTTGATTGACAGAATTTGTAGCAGTGCGGCCAACGTTGTATCATCGCTACCATCATACAATGGTTTCTCCATCTCTGCCACCAACTGCTTGTACTTTCTCGTCGTTGCTATAGCAGCATCAGCATCTACTTGAATCGCCATATCAGTTGCTTCTCCAAGTGGTTCAACTCTAACATCTCGCCATGGGTCTACATCATGCACGAACTGATGAACATGATCAACCACGGGACTGTGAACAGGGGAATAACGAAGACCCTGGTTATTGCTCTCCCCGACTTCTCCCACTTCGCCATGTTCGGTCCATATTGTATAATATCTCATGAACCCTTTCCTAAGTAAATGTGTACAAATGATCGGCATCTCGTAGAAACGAAAATTACTACATGTCGAACACGGGCACTTGAATCGATCTGGGCCGTATTGTATACCATTTTCTCTCGCAAAAATTACGAAACTGCTAACACCTCTCTTGAAAGCATTTGTTGACCTATCCATTCCCATCCACGATCGATCCATTTTTTATCTACGTTTTCAACAATCACTAATTACTAAAACGATATATATACTTACAATGATATATATACTAACAAACGATAATCACTAAATTCTATTTCGAAATAAAACGATATATATACTAACAAACGATAATCACTAAATTCTATTTCGAAATAAAACGATATATATACTTACAAACGATAATCACGAAATAAAACGATATATATAACAATGGACACACGTACATACCTTACAATGGACGAGAAAGTGTGAGTGACGATGTCTTCGGATTCTTGATGAGTTTATTTGCCTCTACAAGTCGTATATGTGAACCCTCAATTTGTACCTCCCAACACAACAACAACTATCCAAAATCACTACCACAACACACAACATCAACTTTCTGCCATTTATAGGCAGAAAGTTGATGACTGCGCACACACAAATGAGCGCAGGCACAAGCTAAGGACTGCGCACATACAATGTGTGCGCGGTCCTTGGCAACGGTCTCATGTGCAACGGCTATACATCCGACCGTTGCCACCAACGGGCAATTTTATTGAATCTCTACAGACTGCGCACACAAATATATGTGCGCAGTCCTTACCTTGAAACTGCGCACTTTTGTGTGCGCAGTCCTTGCCTTACGTTATGACTGCGCACATAGATTGTGCACAGGCCTTGCCTTGGCTTAGGACTGCGCACGTTCTCTATGTGCGCAGTCGTCATAACAAAATGGTGTAGTGTGACCTATATATGTTTCTAGCGAATCGATTTGATGCTACCAAGGCAAAGAAATCGACGAGAACAAACTCGAACCATCTGACCACCACCAGTTGGTTCGTCATTAATTTCTCAATTTTGGAAGGTAATTAATCTGGGTTTATTTTATTGATGTATGTTTTTGGTAATGAATCTATATTTTATAATTTGGGGGTAATCAATAGTAGTTATCATTTCAGTTTGAAGATGCTCATATTGGGCAAATTTAAAATTGGATGGTTTTGATATCATGGTGGACGTATCGTGAAGCATGACGTTCTTGCCATTAGTAATGGATGTGTTGTCTATGGCCTTGACGTTGACAAATCTTCAATTGCAAAATTAGAATCGAATATTGAATGGAGTTCTTAGGCAAACCCATGGTTAGAGTAGGTTTATTTTTATTCTGACTATGCTTTTGGTAATTTTAAATTGGGATAATTCCAGATGACTACACTTGAATATGTCACATTATCATATGACTACACCTAGAATTTTTCGTGTCAGGGTGAATATCCAAGAATTTCATTTGTCTCACTTTACTCATTCTGTCCAACTCCGTTAGTTTTTAACATATTTTTACATGTGAAAAGACTAAAATACCCTTCAACTGTAAATAATTGTTTTCAAATTGAATGAAAAGACTAAAATACCCTTCACTATTCATTTAATTTTCAAAAAAATACCACTCTCTCTCTCTCTCTCTCTCTCTCTCTCTCTCTCTCTCTCCTCCACCACCACCGCCTCCATCTCCTCCACCACCATTCCCTCCACCACCACCACCACCACCACCACAACCACCACCACCATCTCCTCCCCCTCCGTCGCCACCTCCTTCACCACCGCCACCGCCACCACCTCCATCTCCTCCACCTCTTCAATCACCACCACCACCACATCCATCTCTTCTACGCCCTTCCACCGCCACTACCACCATCTCCTCCCCTTCCGTCCCCACCCCATCCATCTCATCCATCTCATCCACCACCACCACCGCTACCACCTTCATCCTCCACCGCCATCCCCTCCACGCCCCTCCACCACCACCACCATCTCCTCCACCACCGTTGGAGCCTTATCAGAAGTCGGTCGGAGCCCTGCCGAAAGTCGGTCGGAGTTTCGCCGAAAGTCGGCCGGAGGTGGTGATAGAGGGAGAGGAGATGGAGGTGGTAGTGGAGGAGGTGACGATGGGGAGGAATGAGATAGTGGTGGAGGAGATGGATGTGGTGGCGGTGGAGATGGAGGTGGTGGCGGTGGTGGTGGTGGTGGTGGTGGAGGAGGTGGCGACGGAGGGGGGGAGATGGTGGTGGTTGAGGGAATGGTGGTGGAGGAGATGGAGGTGGTAGTGGTGATGGAGGTAGTGGCGGTGGTGGTGGAGGAGATGGAGGTGGTGGTGGAGGGGAGAGAGAGAGAGAGGGAGAGAGAGGGAGAGAGAGAGAGAGAGAGAGAGAGAGAGAGAGAGAGGGAGGGAGGGAGGGAGAGAGAGAGAGAGAGAGAGAGAGAGAGAGAGAGAGAGAGTATGAGTGGTATTTTTTTGAAAATTAAATGAATAGTGAAGGGTATTTTAGTCTTTTCATTCAATTTGAATACAATTATTTACAGCTGAAAGGTATTTTAGTCTTTTCACATGTAAAAAAATATTAAAAACTAACGGAGTTGGACGGAATGAGTAAAGTGAGACAAATGAAATTCTTGGGTATTCACCCTGAGTAGTCATCTGATAATGTGACATATCCAGGTGTAGTCATCTGGAATTATCCCTTTTAAATTTGTTGTCATTCAATATGACGTGTATCTCTTTTCTCTCTTCTTCTTCTTGTACTTTTCTTTTCTTTTCTTTTATTATTGATGTTTTATCTCTTTCTTTTGCTTTCCACTTGAAAGCTCTAGTTTAGTATGCGTCAATATCTCTCTTTTTGCTGAGAAAAAGAAAGATATAGAAATCAATATACTGGAGTCCCCTAAATTTCTGTTCTATAAACATATATAGTTTTTCATTAATATTCCTTTGACTGGAATCGTTAGAGAGAGAGAGAATAGAGATATTGTGTGACCGGAGGGTAAATTAGTCATTCTACATCAAAACCAATGGAGTTCTACCATAAGTGACGAACCGTAGTTATTTGCCAAAAGAAATAAGTCTTGCAATAAGATGAAACAGACCTCAAGGGCCAAACCATACAAGGCAAAATATATCCTGACTTCCTTTGTAATTGGTTGGTAAATACTCCAAAAGTATCATTAAATTCAAACTTGCTGATGTTAAACTTTAGGGATGCAATCGGCTAGAAACCGTGTTTTAAATAGGTACAAAGGGACCACTGTCATCCGTGCAATCTCATCAACGGCTGTCAATATTAAACAATTTCTGCTCAAATTTAATTCAAAAATCATGAAAATGGCATAATAGTCATTCTGTGTCATGAATTGTGTGTTGGATCTCCGACTATTCTGCGATCTCTTCGACATTTTGGCGATTTCTTCGATCGATCGATCGATCGATCACAATCAATAAACATCGATTACGCAATTGTCAGTGAGTGATCGATCGATCGATCAGTTATGCAATTGTCATCTGCTATTCTGCGATTTCTTAAATTTTAATCAATCGTTCGATTGATTCTGATATTATAATCCATCAATCGATGGATTCTGCAATTCTGATTGATCGATTCATCGTTTCTAAAATTGTAATCCATTGATCGATTCGGTTCTGATTAAACGTTACTGATTGATCAACCAATCAACTGTATATTTTTTATAAACTTTTGATTCAAAATCTGAAAAGTCGTTCAAAATCTGAAGGTCTTTCATATACAAGACGACCGGAACAAGTAAGAGACCAATGTGTCAAAAATGTGAAGGCCTTTCATATATTTGAAAAATCTGAAAGCCTTTCATATACAAGACGACCGGAACAAGTAAGAGACCAATGTGTTCAAAATGTGAAGGCCTTTCATATACCAGAAATTGAAGGCCTTTCATGTACACGAGAGGTACCCTCGTGTGACGAGGGTTTCTGTTATTTTTCTATAGCAAAACACTAATACCCGTCGGGGGAGTGGTGTGACGAGGGGTCCCCTCGTGTAATTAGGGTTATGGGTATTTTTCTATAGGAAAACACTAATACCCGTCGGGGGAGTGGTGTGATGAGGGGTCCTCTCGTGTGACGAGGGGTACCCTCGTGTGACGAGAGTTTATTGTATTTTTCTATAGGAAAACACTAATACCCTTCGGGGGAGTGGTGTGACGAGGGGTCTCCTCATGTGAAGATGGTTTTAAGTTATGAAAGGGTTTCAGTTTTTCAGTTAAAATTTTTGTATCAGAAAAATCTGAAGGCCTTTCAGATGCCAGAAATATCTGAGGACCTTTCAGATACAAGAAGACCGAAACAAGTAATGACTCAATGTGTTCAAAATGTGAACGCCTTTCATGTACCTGTTCATAATCTGAAGGCCTTTCAGATACATGAGGGGTCCTCTCATGTGACGAGGGTTTCGTGTATTTTTCTATAGGAAAATACTAATACCCGTCGGGGGAGTGGTGTGACGAGGGGTCCCCTCGTGTGAAGATGGTTTTCAGTTATATGAAAGGCTTTCAGTTTTTCAGTCAAAATTTTTGTATCAAAAAAATCTGAAGGCCTTTCAGATACCAGAAATATCTTAGGACCTTTCAGATACAAGAAGACCGGAACAAGTAAGGACTCAATGTGTTCAAAATGTGAACGCCTTTCATGTACCTGTTCATAATCTGAAGGCCTTTCAGATACACGAGTGGTACCCTCGTGTGACGAGAGTTTCGTGTATTTTTCTATAGGAAAACACTAATACCCGTCGGGGGAGTGGTGTAACGAGGGGTCCCCTGGTGTAACGAGGGTTTCGAGTATTTTTTTATAGGAAAACACTAATACCCGTCGGGGAAGTGGTGTGACGAGGGGTCCGCTGGTGTAACGAGGGTTTTCAGTTATATGAAAGGCGTTCAGGTTTTCAGTTATAAAATATGAAAGGTTTTCATATTTTGGAAAAACCTTGATCTAAATTGTTTATGAGTTGATAAATTTGAATTTCATGAAATGTGTCTTAGAAAACCTGTTCGAATGTAGTTCTTCATTGTTTTGACATATTTTCAGTTATATGAAAGGCTTGTTTTCAGTTATATGAAAAAATTTCAGGTTTTCAGTTATATTAAAGGCTTTCAGATTTTCATTGTTTTCAATTTCTCATTTGAAATTCTTGGATCCAGATCTGGGCACTCTTTCGAGGCGGTACAGCGCCATAAGCTCGTTCAATGATCTCAGTGCTGAAGCACAATCATGGAGAAGATGGGGAAGCGTCGGAGACAAGAGTGTGATTGCAAATACATTGAGATTCGGGTACTGAAATGGAAATAAGAAAATCGAGAAATGGAGCATAGAGGATGAGGATGTTGTGGAGGAAGGAGAGTCAGCTCTGCCGACGAGCGGCAGATCGTGGTCGGCGCCGGCGGAGACGCAGAGGACGTTGGAGAAGAGGCTCGGGTCGCGGACAGAAGAAGAGGAGGTGCGTGAGGGAAAGGGAAAGAGGGCAAGCTTGAGGAGAAAAATACAAATATACCCCCGTGTACTTGTTAAAAGACTAATAAGAACATCTTGACCATTGCTTATATATTTTTGTGGTTGAGATTGATCCCTTGGTACCTATTTGAAGATATGGTTTTCTGTTGATTCTTTCCCCATCTTTTTCACGAGCCGTGACTAAACCCTTAGAGACTCAGCGGAAACGCAAACGGTGGCGCGTGTAGTTCACTCACCATCATGTGGAGACGACCTGCTTCGCTCGTTAGTTAATTCTTTTGCTTGCTTGGTGTCAAAATTTTTAGCATGTTAATGGAGATTAAGCGGATTTTTCTGTTGAAGGTTGGTCGGTTCTGTCGGCTTGGAATGGACAGAGTCCAAGTCGTGGATTCTGGATATGCTTCACTTGCCGGAGCTCATAGACCAGCCACTGCAATAAATCCGAAGGCATGTCAAAAGCTACGTGACAAGGTTTCAGAAAATAAATGGCGGGTATTCATGCATATAGTGATTTTCTACTCAAATGTCTGTCTTTTCCAGTTATGTGAACTTCAATTTCAATGAACCTAATAAGGGTCATGAAGATGGAAATTTCGATGACAAGTATAATAGTTGAGTTTAACTTCTCTTTTTTTTTGTAAAATTTGGGAAAAAGAGTAGAAAGCTGTGATGGAAATGGATCATACTTGTGAAGTGTTGTTTCTTGTCACTTCTATGTGATTCGATAACTCATTTAGGAAAGTACGACACTTATTTTGGGACGATGAGAGTATATGTGGTCTCATTTGTTGATTTTATAGAGAGAATTGTATTCCAAAGAGGTGTCTGTGTAGTGGGTTTGGGTAGAACAGAAAAAATATGCTCTTTAGTTTTTGTTAAACTCTCCCTAATCCTCAATTCGGCCAGAAAACTCAATGGAAGGGGATATTAAGATGTAGCTGGTATTTTGTTTTGCTGGTTAGAATGAAAGCAATATTTTGGTTGAGCTGAGAATTACTGAAATGATTTTCAGTATGCCATTAACTATTGTGGTCCTCTGACTTGCGCTGTTGCACAACTGTTATCATCTGGTTGATCGTTGTGCTTCTGCTTATTGTTAATTGACTGCTCTTTATTCTGGAATGATGAATTTAATTGCAAAATGGATACCAACAGAATATGTTTGTGAGGTTGAATAAAATCCCTGGAAAACAAGAATACCCTTGATTCCAGTCGATTTAAAGAGGATGGGGTAATAATATGGAATATATTCAGTCTGCTGTTCTTTTTTTCTTTCAGTAATTTCTATTTTTTTTCTTTAAAATACAACGTTAGTTTCAGGATCAAAACAGCCAAGCACTATCTCGCCATCCTGGGCAAGATGATGGAGGTACACAGAAGCACCTAAATGAGAACTATGTTTCAAAAAAGGAGAGATTCAAGTTTCTTTTAAGCACAGTAAGTACAAAAACATTACTGCCTAATAGCCTTATTATATATATAAGTTGAGCAAGGATCACATGTAGACATGTTTTTTTATATCTCACAATTGATAACTGATTCAACTTTCAAAGCCTCTGCATGTTAAACAAGATAATAAATTCAAATGCAAAGAATGCTCTTTTTGTATTATGTTGTCACATGCCAGTGATTTAAGAGAAAGTTGTTAGTGACTGTTTCCGGAAAAGGATATGTAGAACTTTTACTATATACTAAACCATTGGCATTTGCTCTAGATGTGTGGATGTATGATACATAGCTATATCTTTACGGATTATGTGGGGTAAGAGATAGATGAATATCCTGTAAGATACTTCATCCTACTAATTCATATAAATTATAGGATTATAATTATATTGATATTAAGAGAAAATATAATTGATAATGGATGGGACATATTGAGAGAAAATATAATTGATAAAGGATGAGAAGTTAACAATACTGTAGAAGTGTTTTAAAAGAGCGTCTTTTATGCAGCTTCGTGATCTAAAGGACCGTAAAGAAGAGGTTTATGGTGCTCTCGATGCTTGTGTTGCTTGGGAGCAAAGCTTTCCAATTGGGTCGCTAAAGACGGCATTGTTTGTTCTTCAAAAGGAGCAACCGTACAAACAATTTTATCTCTTTCTGTTTCTGACCATGTTCATACGTGGAAATAGGTTCAGTTGGTTTCTGACTTGAGGGAACTTTCCTTTTGGGCTGTGCTTTTTACTCCCCTATATGCCCCTTTCCCTGAAGTCTATATCTAGTTAATAACACCATTGAAAGGGTTCAGAGAGTTCAGAATAATGTTTGAATGGTCAAATTAGGAGAACCTGTTTTACTTGCGAAGGGGTTTGTGTGAACACTATGCCTTTATTTAATTGTCGCTTTTGTATTGTAATATCTTCCTTTAAACTAAGTTTGATATCTTTGTTTAACATCTTCTAGGTAATTAAATGGATGCTAAGCAAGGGGCAGGGGAACACGTATGGAACATATAGGCAATTAATACAGGCATTAGATATGGACAACAGAGCCGAGGAAGCACACATGTTTTGGTTGAAGAAAATCGGTGCCAATCTACATTCAGTGCCTTGGAGCTTATGCCAATGTATAATGTCTGTATACTATTGGCACAACATGCCAAAGAATCTTGTTAAGGTCTCCTACTTTTTATTTCTTTGTTTACGAAGATAACTAGTGTAGTATTGCTTCTAATGAGTTTTTGGTTTGATATCTAGCTTTTACCACAACCTGTTGTGGACTTCCTTTTTTCCAGTTAAGGATCAGATAAGGATATTTCATTTTAGGGATAATTCCAGGTGGCTACACTTAGATTTTGCTGTTTTTCACCTGACTACACCTAGAATTTTTTTTTTCAGCTGACTACGCCTAGAATGTGCAAAATTTTCACTTTGCACTTTTCGTCCAATTCTGTTAGTTTTTACCGTTTTTTCATGTGAAATGACTAAAATGCCCTTCAAGTTTAAAGAGTTATTATAATTGGATTGAAAAGACTAAAATGCCCTCACATATTCATCTAATTTTCAAAGACATGCCACCCTCTCTCTTTTCCCCAAGATGAGCGGAACCGTGTGCTTCAGGTCCTTGGACCTCCTCGCCATGGAGACGAGCCCCTTGGATCTGAAGCAGAAGAGGTCCGAGTCGTGGACCGTCTTGATCCCGAGCTGGTTCTTCAGCCGGAGGAAGTCGTTCGGGTCCATCAGGAGGTGGAGGTCCTCGATCTCGGCGAGGAGGTTCCAGATCTGCTCCAGGGTGTAGCAATCGCTCGTTGCTTCTTCGAACCTCTTGCTCTCGATCGAGTCCTCGATCCGGCCCAGGAGCGCCGTTGCCGCGTGGATCCACGACTCCAGGATCTGGTGCATCGCGTACAGGGTCTGGTTCTCATGGTTCGAGAGCGTGTGGTCGTACGGGGACTTCTTGAGCGCGTGGAGCTCGTTGGGCCTGCAAACGGCGTCGTATTCGAGGCTCGGCTTTCCATTCAGGTTCGGCTCTCCCAGGCCTGGTGTGTACGGGCACTCGCGCTGGTTCGAGTACGGCCTCGGGTCGGACAAGACGGTCGAGACGAACCGGAACGTGATCTCGAGAGCGGCCAGGACCGATTTGAGGAGCGGCTCGTTGGTCCACTCCGGGAAGTCCTGAGAGTTCCAGACCGCCCTGAGCTCCGGCAGCCGGAGATAGTGCTCGTAGGTCCCGCAGGCCGAGGAAGACGCCGGCGAGATCTCGGCGACCCGAACCGGAGCCGGAACCGGGACCGATACGCAGACCTTGCTTGAGAGTTTCGGGGACTTCATGTTGGTTGTTGAGAGAGAGAGAGAGAGAGAGAGAGAGAGAGAGAGAGAGAGAGAGAGAGAGAGAGAGAGAGAGAGAGAGAGAGAGAGAGAGAGAGAGAGAGGGAGGGAGGGAGGGAGGGAGGGAGGGAGGGAGGGAGGGAGAGAGAGAGGGAGAGAGAGAGAGGGTGGCATGTCTTTGAAAATTAGATGAATAGGTGAGGGCATTTTAGTCTTTTCAATCCAATTATAATAACTTTTTAAACTTGAAGGACATTTTAGTCATTTCACATGAAAAAAACGGTAAAAACTAACAGAATTGGACGGAAAGTGCAAAGTGAAAATTTTGCACATTTTAGGCGTAGTCAGTTGAAAAAAAATTCTAGGTGTAGTCAGGTGAAAAACAGCAAAATCTAAATGTAGCCACCTGGAATTATCCCTTCATTTTATCTGACACTGGGAAATGCTTTAGCTTTGATATAGTCACTGCTGCAGCTCCGCCACTAGAGTTATTTTTTGTTGTTTTTGATGTTGTTTTCCCAGTCGTTTGATGTTAGAGTATCCAGTATGATTGCTATTATTTCAGGGTTTATAATGTTTTTCCTTTCTAATGGACCAACCTATGTATTCCACAGCTTTTTGAAGGCCTGGAAGGTTATGATCGGGTAGCTCCAGATAAATCAGTAGTGCAGCAAGTAGTAGATGCATACGAAATGTTGGGCTAGCTTGATAAGAAAACAAAGGTGTTGGAGAAATACAACTATTTCTTTACTGGCAGTGGAAGTCACAAGAAACATAAAACAGGCTCATTTAAGAGAAAGAAGAAATCAGATTAGTTGTTTAAGTCATTTTTATTTATTTTAGCATATGAGTTGAAGATGACATTGGAATTTTTATCATACAAATAAATCAAGGTAAACTTTGAGAAGTACTGCAACTAAGGTTAATTATGAGCATGCCACCAATCATCCTCTTTGCTCTCTTTCTGGGGAGTTCCATGGCTTATGTCATAGTGCAGTGACAATACCTTGCCAAGTATCATTATCATGGAGACTGGACGTGGCATGACAAATACCATCTATAGACGGCAACTTTGTTTAAGTATTTAAATTTTAAAATGTTGGAACTTTCTATTGGTATATTCGGAATTTGGGGAAATGAAGTGCATTTTTATGTGTTTATGGGGAAAATAAATATAGTTTCTTAACTCAAGTGTGTTGAATATTTAGGGAGAAGGGAACCGTCATCAACTTCGGATGGCCTTGCCAATGTTGTATCTCACTCAGGATCAAGGTGATTAGATGCTTGTAAGTATCTCATATGCATCCACTTATAGACTCAAAGCTAATGTACCAGATCATGTCCATCTTTGTGATTTTTAGGATATGGAACTCTTAAACTAAACCCTTGAATACTATTTCACACATCAATTAATGAAGTCCATATGAGGTGAAAAATACATGTATGAAGTATGGTTAAGAGTCACTGTTCAATCATGTCCATCTTCAATTGTGTATGGAATATTTGTAAAAATGAAATGTTTTTTTGCGACTGAATATCATAGTTAGCCCCATAAAGAATCAGTATGCTTAGCTGAATATAATTTGGATTGGACAACTAAGGTTGGAAAGTCAACACATTGGAAAGTCAACACAGTATGTTGTGGCTCTAAAATGATAAAGAAATACCACAAATTGTAAAGATGTCACTCCATGTTTACATAGTGCTTCAGTCTTACCAATCAGTATTGTATTTAAGTTTTCTTTAGGCTCATGTGTCAAGTTATGTCTAAGCAAACAAACGCATGTGTGGTTTGTCCCCGTTTAAGTGGATTCGTTACCCACTATTTAAATATTTGTTCATGAAAGCCTTAAAGAAGTTAATTTTGTTTTCAATTCTTTTAAGATTTTACTAAAGTGTTAAGGTGCTAGAAATGTTCGAGCCAATATGATAATACTCATGATTGACATGGTATTTACGCTCTCTGTTGATGATTGCGGCTTCTTTATGGCCTAGCCTGCAGCAGCTAT
Organism: Geranium rotundifolium; assembly: GCA_963920655.1. NCBI lineage: Eukaryota > Viridiplantae > Streptophyta > Magnoliopsida > Geraniales > Geraniaceae > Geranium > Geranium rotundifolium. The sequence goes on along the minus strand of OY987312.1, from coordinate 29,964,188 downwards.
CGGCGTCCCATTTCTCCTATGAAATGAATTCTTGCAGTTCCAGTTCTAATCGTTTTATCATCAGCCTGAGGTGATTATGACAGTGCTTATACGATGTTTGATGGTATATAATCAGATTGGAAAGCTAAATGAAAAGATGAAGAAGCTACTTGATTTTATTTGAGTTGCAGTGATGAAAACTAGTTATCATTTTGTACACAATCTCCTTACTGAACGAGAAGGGACATTGAAGGGTAGATTATTTGTTCTTCGCAACAATAATATCTGACAATGATCACACTTTTTGAAGAAAAAACAATGGTCAGATAACGCACAAAGAAGGCTTCTACTTTTATGCATCTATGAAATTCATCAAACAATTCTGATACGTATATACTGACACCACATGTCAGAGATGCAAAAAGAAAAAACCAACCAGAAAGAGAAACAAAAAGAAAGAAAATAACTGATATATAGATTATGCTCTTCTATATTTTTGAATTCTTGTTTGGTGTATAATATAATAGTAGTGCTTTTCTTCTATTAATATTTAATTAATGGAAGAAAATCCAAGCGTTATTTGTTCCTATTCAGATACTATTCGCACAGATGATATTTTTTAACTTCGATATAAAAAATGACAATATTCTTCAAACGCCAATAAAGAATATTCTATCCATGGACTAATTAATAAAATGAGTTATAACCCATTTCTCTCGTTGATGAGACATTATTTATTTTGTGACTTTGATGAGTCTTTATTTAGTTTGGAGTAGTGTCCTCCGCTTCCAGACGTACATGGATGCAAAATCAAACTAACTAGACAATAGTTAAGTGGTGGACACTTCATATAATAAGCATAAGATAGCTGGTTTTCCAAACTAGCAGTATTGTTATTTATTTAATGATGATAAGGAAAACTAGACCACGATGAAGTTTGATCCATCAATCGTTTCTTCCTCAAATACCATAGAGAGCAATCAAATTGTAAAATTAAGATATTGAAACTTATAAATTGGAATACAGATAAAATAAAATTACATAATGGGGCTTACTCTTAAAGATCAAAAAATATGCCTAGCTAGTCTCTGCTTTGAGGGGGTTTTGTTCACTTCAATTGATATAAAGAGTGCAATTTGTATCTGGAGGGCGTCTTATGAAAGGCTCGCGTTTATTTCCTCCCAAATAATCGTAAATATTTCCTCAACCCTGCATTAACAGTAAAGTGATAAATCTATGAGAAGAACAATAAGGTATGCATCACAGAGTTCACAATGCTTACCTATGAGTAACTATGCTCACCTCCGCCAGCCATGTTGTTAGATAAATCTGAAACCCACAGTAGTTAAACAGTTCAGTTCAATATTGCCATTGCACCTAATATCTTGTTTAAAAATAATGCTGCTAGATCCCAGATATCGGATGAGTTTTAACTTTCAAATTTCGGCCATCCTAGTAAAAATGCATTCCTTTTATATATAGATAACATCATATCGTGCATAAAGACATTCTTGCACGTAAATATTCCATCAGGGTGTAACAAGATGGGAGAAGCGTGGTCGGCTGGAACAATTGGCCAGACTTGGCAATCTACATCTTAAAACCCGATCCACATAAAAGATCAAGATGAAAGGTAGAGTCCTCAAGATGATTATCAGGTAACTGAATTAATCCACATTCTTTAGATGTGGGGCACTTCAACGAGAAGATAAATTCTTGTTCAATTGCATCCACACATCATATTCCTTACATAAATTTCTTTTTTCCCGGAGTGTTTCATTCTCGGTAAGTGAGGATAGATACAAGCAGACAATATAATACTATGGCAACATGGTGCAAACGAATCGATGAAGCACTATGGCAAGTTACATTGATCATTTAATTATTTCATGTGACTGATCCCTCTCAACATGCATACAGTTTAGGTGTTTTATAGTTGATCATAGATCATATATTACATGCAGTAACGAACATAATACCTGCAAAATCTCACGATTTGGTTGATTGCTGCATTCGTCAACTGGTGTAGTAGATTTCAAACTTGGAGAGATCAGCTCACAGGATTCTTCAGAATACAAGTTGCACACACTTAAATCGTCAAATTCTCCAGGATAAAACTCATCTGACCAACATAACTTCGGAGCTTGCGAAGCTTCGGAGCTAATAGAGAGTAACTTCGATACAAGCAACCTCTGAACTGGGAAAAAATACCAATATTATGAACAAAATACTACATAGACCAAGTAGCATAATTTAGATCATATCCAGAGAAGAGCAACTCATAATAGCCAAAACAAGACCGCATTTTACCTTCAAGCTAAGCTCCGTTGCATACATCTGGGTAACTTCTTCGGATAATTTCTCTGTAATTGTTATAAGAGCGTAGTAACATTAAATTATTTGGAACTTATAAATGTTATATCCTGTCATGTCAATCAAAAAAATGTTTACCATGACTTAAAACCGATCTATGAAAAAACCACCAGCACAGAACTGACTGCAATAGGCCATAAGAAATTAATATCTTTCTTTGTGAGTTCAAATTATTGCCTTGTCATAAAGATTGATTAAGACCTCCAATATACAAAATTCTTCAAAGGATCTCTATCGAATATATATATATAACGTTCCTCGTGATGCTTTCTAAGCATATAACTTCGTCTCTTTGCTGATTCAGAAATTGTAATTTCCCTCGTCAACGAATTCTCTCAACAAATTGTACAAATAAAAACTTAATGATGTGATAGTTATACATCAGGTAATGCTTGCTTCATTTACCTTTTGTGGTATTCTAAATCACTTGAGAAGCATGATGCAGATTTGAATAGGATTTCATCACACATTATATGGTTCGAGGATTGTGCAAGAACCAAATATTTTGTGCTTCAAATAAGTATATTTGCGTGGGAAATTATTTTATTATTCTACTTTTTTCAACAGAATAGATTTACTGCAAGAAACAGTACATGCAACAGATGTATTGATTATATGCAGATAAGTACATACCAAATGACGAGATCGACCAAAATACAAACACTGGGATATCACCACAATCACCAGTATCATTCTTGTCTTCGGAAGAGCTAGAAAATTGTACAATTGGACTACTTGTTCCTTTCAGGAAACATCTCATGGATCTACTGATGTTAACCATTTGAGTAACAACTGCGACCTGCATATAAAATACCATAACTAATATCATTGATGCAATCCAAGCATGTAGTCATAGAAAGTCTGCTAGTGCATCATGCAACACGCGCACAGTAAAATTTGAAATTGCCCCAAAATGTTAGGGAGCTTCTGCAGTTCTCCAAACTGTCATCCTATATCAGATGGAATTGACTAGCAAGAGATTACTAGCATGACCATTTATCTTGATTTGCTTAACTGGATCTCATTAAACTAAATGTTTTCTGATTAATTTAAGCACTATACAGTTTAAACGCTATAATTGTAGAAAGCAAACTTGGCAAGTTAGCGAGGTATTGCATACGAGTATAATATAGAAATGTCATCTATAAATTTGTTTTCCTCTCACAAAATAGTTCAGCAAATGGTAATGATAATATAAAGCATAACATGAAGTTTCTAAGCAGAAACTTTTATCTTACTGCAATTAATTGTTTAGTAGTCTGAGCATAATTTTGGATATACAATGGAGATCATCAAACAATGCAAGTATACAGCACATACCATATCCTTATAATACGATAAGATTTTGGTCCGATGAAGCTCCTATAAAAAAAATCGATGAGGTCAAAGTCAGTACTGTTATCATATATTAATCACCGAAATCAGAGGTTATAACAAGATTTCTTTTACATATAAAATATTCAATGCTGTATATCGATGAGCATACCTAAGAAAATCAATTTTCCCACAGCACACATATATCCCCGCCCTGATCAAGTCTAGTTAGAATACGCAGATGTAAAATAAGGTTACCTGTTATCATCTGCTTAACCAACATATCTGAAGTCACAAAACTATCATGATAAACATTACCCTAAAAGTATCTGTGTTGTATCTAAACTAACAAAAACGCCAAAAGTTTCATTAAATTTGTTCTCATTGCCATGTGTAGGCTGGACGGCATAAAAGCAACACTGTATTAAATTATACCAAGAAAATAATTAAAGTGAAGCACAAGAACCAAATTTAGTAAGCAATCAGCCCAAAAACTACCTGCTGCTTCAGCAACTTTTGGCAGGCTTTTGTTTTAATATTAGGCATGTCTCTCAAAACACCCATCTCCACTGAAGGCATGTATCTGCATCAAATCCCACTCATATAAATCCATAGTTTAAAAAGGCTATTGAGGCTTACGTCTTAAGGCTCGCCTCAAGATGAGGCGGTCGAAAATGACCTTTGAGGCTACGCCTCTCATCCGTGCGCTGAGGCTAATGCCTCACGCCTTAAGTATCGAGGTGGTTGAGACTTACACCTCAGGTTGTAGGCTAAATTTTAAAAAAATTTAAAGCTCATCATGGCATTTTATTAAAGTTATACGTCTGGATTTTTTTTAAATGTTGTTATTGAGCCTTTTATGCTGGGAAGAAGTTAAAGTTAACCTGATAAATCTAAGGAATACAAAATTAAAACATAAACTAGAAGAGAAATTAGCAACTCTTCCTTCGACCTCCATCCACAACTCCTTTTCTAGCCAACCACGCTTCTCCCCCCTATCAATCTTTGTTAACTTTTAACTAATTCTTTGATGATTTTTATTTTCGTTTATTTATTATTTGTTTATTTGCTGATTTTTCTTAATTTATAATGACTTATTTAATTTTTTGTTAATTCTTTGATGATTTCTATTTTTTGTTTATTTTGCTAATTTTTGCTTTTTTTTCTTTCTTTTTTATCTTGATATATAATTGATTTTTTCTTATTTTTATCAAATTATATGAACTTATTGGTCTTATTATTGAAGCTTACACCTCACTACGACTTGAGGCTTACGCCTCGCGGAGCTATGGAAAAACGCCTCAACACCCGATTTAGCCTTTTTAAACTTTGTTAATAGATCCTAATGCTGAAAATGTTCAATATAATCAAAAAACCTAAAGTAAAACAAGCATCACAACATAGCAAAGCGTAAATTGCCAAATCAGCATGAGTAGGCTAAACTTAACAAGTTCAGTTAATGAGGTTTCCTTTCCACAGTTTTATGATTATTGTGACGAAGTTGGCTACCATACCAGGTGGAAATGCTCTTCAAAACTTACATCACATAAAAATAAATTTCATTTTCTTCTCTATCTTCCATGTTTTTTCAGCAACCAAACTGGCTTCAGAAAAACGAGACCAAAAAACATGCAAATTTAAAAACAACCCAAGGTGAAAAGAAGTGCCCACATCCCTCGTCAACCAAAGAAAACAAATGTTGGACATAAAATAAGTAATGGTTGTGTGGAATACTTGTGATTAAGATAAACATTGACGAGAGAAGTTGCATGCGATCTCGCCGCAGAAGAAGTAGAGACCCATTGTTTCCTGTTAGATGACAACTTTGACCATTGGTTTCTAATGTTCTTTTGAGCTGCCGGTCGCCATAGCCTTGCTACAGGGTTCGATATAAGTGATGGGCTGAAGTTAATATGTTCTATCATATTAGGATATGACATGTTAATACTCCGCCAGCAGTTTATCTAAGCCTGCAACACACATGTAGCAAAACCTCTCAATAGGAGACTAGAAAGCTGATGATCAATGTACAAAAATGGATTATCACATAGTAATGTCTTTTTACATTTCATCTGAGAAAAATAAAATGTTTAGCACCTAGCAGACCAATCAAATGGTTAAATTCCATATTTCAACAATCAAACAACAACCGAAGCCCAACAAAAGTAAATAAAAAAGATGAGTTGTATTTGTAAACCCCAAAGTGAAGCATTTGAGGTCATTTTTTTCAATTGAACCCAGTACAAGCCATTAATCTGACTCATTGTCAATTTGACACCAAACCAGGGCCGGCTCAACAATTATTGGGGCCTAGAGGAGCGGAAATTACAAATTGGGCCTTTTGTTTGGTATAGAAAAATAATAACATAGTCCAACAATTTTATTAATTAATTAAACAATAGTATTAAAAATAGGACATGATAAACTTTACTGATTTAATCCAAGTAACACACATTATGTATATATGACAATAGTAAATATAAAAATTAAAAATTAGATCACATAGTATATAAGCATATACATAAATTAGATAAAATGATATAATTAGGGCTCCAAAAAAATGAACTAATGATCATCATACACGGCAGATTTAAAGGCAATAAATACAAAGATTCAACTTATATAATTTTGAGCTTGGAAGCTTAACCCATCTACAGAAATACCCTCAAAGTTAGGAATTCTTAGACAAATCTCACCCACGTATATAGAGGTTTTTTGCTTGAATTGATAGAAAACATTCGCATAACAAATTTATCAGCATTTATATTTAACGAGTACATATACATTACATATTAAACAAAAAACATTAAATATTCTTAAAAATTGAGATTTGCGCGATCAATCATGACGACAAACACGGACACAAAAACCCGCAAATGAAGTCAGCAAACCATTTTGCAGATTCACATTGAACTATCCCACAAAATAAAAACTAACCCATAAAAATTTTCAGTCTAGAACTCAAAAAACCTACAGCAAAAAGAAGATGGTAAAAATAAAAAAATGCATAGAAAATATATCCCGATAAGCCAACCAATCTGAAATCAGTACATACCTTGATGAATATGCATATCCGAATTGTTGAATTTATAGAAATTGATGAGTCTCAATGTCATAGAAGTCGATGATATGAGAACTGAAAAAATTGATGAGAACCAAAAATATGGTAGTTGGGGAAGAGAATTGAGGAGGCGAGTTGGAACTTACAATTCGCGTATGCCAGGAACAGGATGTTTAGGGTTTATTGATTTTGGGACTTTTTGCCTCAAAAGAATGGGCCTAATCTATATTAATAATTAACTTACGGAATGGGTTACAGTAGGGCTGTCCATTTAACCCGGTAACCCGATACCCGACTTGACTCACCCGACACCCGACTCGACTAACCCGATACCCGACTGACCCGATACCCAATTGACCCAATACCCGACCACCCGACAATACAACCGAGTCGAGTATTGGGTCCAATTATAAAACCCGTCGGGTACCCGACTACTCGACTAGTATAGGGAAAAAATCAGCAAAAAACCATGGCTATAAATAGGTACAAAGGGACCAATCTCAGCCACACGATTATATGACCAACGCTGAAGATGGATGCGGTGGCATGAGGCGTAAATAAGTCGAAGTTGTAATTTGTTTTCGTCATTTCGCATTTTCGCCAACATGTGCAGGGGTATGATAGTCATTTCAAGTAGTTTTCTGATCTGTGCTGAGTCGAGTTGCGAGAGGTGGTGATTTGCGATCGATCGATCGAGTGATTAGCGATTTTGGGAAGGCGAATTGACGTAGGAGGTGATTTTGGGAAGGCGATTTGTGAGTGATTTGCGATTTGGGGAAGGCGATTTGCATTAGTAGTCGATTGCGAGCTTTGCGAGAGGTTGCGAGTTTTGAAAACCTAGATCTCTGTATCGTGCCGTTGATTCTGTTGCAGTGATGGCCAAATTATCGCAGAAGAGGAAGTTGAAGGAGGCTCGTAGCATTGAGAAGAAGAAGAAGACAAGTAATTATTGCTTAATTTGCTTGGAGTTTATTTATCTGAAAAGTCTTCATATTGTGTAAATGGCTTGGTTTGAACAGAATGTATCTGAAAGGACTTCATAGGTTTTTGCGTTATATGAAAGTCTTTCATATTTTTGGAACTCCCTTGATTTTTTTAAATGTGTCGCTGTGAACTGGTTTTTTTTATATAAACATGATATTTGTTTACATAAAACATGTTCAGTGTCACTATGGCTTGGTTCGATATGTTTTTGCGTTATATGAAAGCCTTTCATATTTTTGGAACTCCCTTGATTTTTTTAAATGTGTCGCTGTGAACTGGTTTTTCTTATATAAACATGATATGTGTTTGCAGAAAATCTGTTCAGTGTCACTATGGCTTGGTTTGATAGGTTTTTTCCGTATATGAAAACCTTTCGTATTTTTGAAATTCCCTTTGATTTTTTTAAATGTGTCGCTGTGAACTGGTTTTTTGTATATAAACATGATATTTGTTTACAGAAAACCTGTTCAGTGTCACTATGGCTTGGTTTGATATGTTTTTGCGTTATATGAAAGCCTTTCATATTTTTGAAATTCCCTTTGATTTTTTTAAATGTGTCGCTGTGAACTGGTTTTTTGTATATAAACATGATATTTGTTTAAAGAAAACCTGTTCAGTGTCACTATGGCTTGGTTTGATATGTTTTTGCGTTATATGAAAGCCTTTCATATTTTTGAATTTTGTGTGTATATGTCCATGTTAAATGTTTGTTAAGGTATAATGAAATGACTTTCATATTTGTTAATGATATTTTGTGTAGGTGAAGTTGATTCTGATGACAACCAAACTATTGATTTTGTTATGAAGAAGATGAGAAATGTTGGAGCATATGTTTGTTTTCCTTTTCCGATTTCTACAGAAGAATGTAATATGGATGACTTACCCCTCAAAGAGACAACAAACAAGTGCATAACAAAGAAGCCTAGAGCAGAGAAGCCTATTTTGAAACCCAAACAGAGCATGAAAAAGTCTTGTGCTATAAAAGAAAAACCAATTGTTGAGTGTATAGACACTCGTTCGTCTCCAAGAGGTCTTTTCTGCAGCATGAAAGTTTTTAGTGATAAGCAGATGAGTGATATTAAGGAGATGGGTTTTGAAGGGATTTTACAGCTTGGATTAAGTCATACTCAAGGTGCTCTTGGGTACTGGATTGTGGAGAATCTCAATCCTCAGTTTGCGACAATTAAACTGGATTGTGACCATGATTTAGTGATTGAAGAAGAAGATATTCAGTGTACCCTTGGTATACCTCGTGGTCATCGCCCTATTTTGGGTCATAAGGAAGGCGAAGCTCTTCAGTTGTGGAGGTTACAGTTCAGCAAAACTGGTGAAAAAAATCCATAGTTCATATGTATATGATGTCGTGGAAAGGCAGAAGGAAGGGGGTATTTTGTTTAAGCAGAACTTTCTCGTCATGTTTTGCACAAGTTTTATAGATTTTGGGTCAAGTAGTTATCCCAACATGTCATACTTTGAAGCTATAGCAGATGTTGAAGTCGTTAAAGACTTCAATTGGTGTTCTCCTATACTAGAAAGTTTGAGAAGAAATAGCTACATTTGGAACTCTCAACTAAGTAACGTTAAACGCATATACTATGGTTCACTCATATTTTTTACTGTAAGTCTTTCTTTTTTGTTTTGATATGTTTTTGTGTATCTGAAAGTTTTTCATATTTATAAAATGAATATGATTGACATAGTATTATCTGTTTTGTCTCAGCTTTTTTACTTGGATCGAGTTGATTTTGTGGGGAATGTTTCTGTACCACGTATATTTTCAACAATTACTGGATGGACTGACGCGTCTGCAAAAACTCGTGTGAGAGAGGAGCTGAAACATGGGGGATTTGGAAAGGGTTCTTTGATTTTGGAGAGGGTTGAGATCCCAGTGGACATGCAGAATTCACAAGGCAAAGATGCTGAAATGAACGTAAGGATTTTATTTTGTCTACTACAGTGTGAATTTTATATCCTTTATTATTTTAGAAGAATTGTTTGAATGTTTTTCTTCATATGTTGTTCAGTTGTCGTATGAAAGGTCTTCATATTTTTTAATATGTCTGATTCGTGATACTGATGCATGGTCTTCCATTTGTTCAATTTTATGAGAGCCTTTCATACATAACGTTAATATTTTTATAAGTGTTTGATTGAATTTCAGTTATATGAAAGGTGTTCATATTATATTTCGATACATGTTTGTGTGTAGTTTCATACAGTTTTGCATGCTCTGATTTGGTTATTATTTGAAGTGTGTTTGGTAGAAGCAGTTGAATTCTACTTCACCATTTTTTTTTATAGATTTTCTAGTTTTCTGAGAGCCTTTCATACATAGCTTTCATGGTTTTATGAGTGTTTGTTGGATTTCACTTATATGAAAGGTGTTCATATTATATTTCGATACATGTTTGTGTTGTGTTTCATTCAGTTTTCCATCTTTTCATATTTATTCATTTATGTATTCAGAATCTGATTGAAGAAATCAAGTGTGTGAGGAAAAAAGTTGAGGAACATGTTCAAGAGCTTGTTGGATTGTTGTCCCGGGTTGATGTTTCGTTTTCTGGGCATAAATCACAACATCACGAGAACAGACCGGCAGAGGACAAAAATCACAAGGATAGATGTGATGAAGGATTTTATAATGATGCTTATTTCAAGAAACCCTATGTTATTTCTGCATTGGCTGTTGCAAAAGAGACTCTTTCCTGTAATAGGAAGAAGAAGAGTTCTCCAAATTTTTCCTTGGGTGTTTTTGATGTGGAGGAAATATCTACTCCTCTGGAAACACCCCATGATGTCTTGAACGCCATAAGGAAGAATATGGGGATGTCACCAAAGGAATATCTGGAAGCATTGATTGTTGCGCAAGACAGTTTTGGAGATGATAATTTGGGAAATTATGAACCTCCATTTCAAAGTGGAGTACCTGGAGATACTATTGTTAACTTTTTTGGCTTGGAAACTATTGTGAAGGAGTTGGACTTTAGTTTACATGCTGGATGCTCTAGTGGAAGCCCAAGTGGTCGTAGTATTCAAACTGAGATTGAAATGCACAGTGTAACTGATTCAGATTCAGATGTTGTGCAGAAGGATTGTGTTAGAATTGAAGATTTATTGAAATTACAAAAACCTGAAGAAGAAGTAGAAGTTGTGCCATCTGAGATTCTGCTGTCAAAGTTTTGCAATCAAAGAACAAACTTCCATTCTGATTTGAGTTGTTGTGAAGAGAGGTTGTATTCGTGGGTTATGGAAGTTGTGGATGAAATTGAAGGAAGAGATCTCAGGATGTTCTCTCTACTGTGAGGATTCCCAATCCCTCAAGTTCAATATGTGGGTTCATATTCCTGTAATTGATGCTTGGTCTTCGTACCTGAACGAGCAAGAAAGATACAGGGATAATGATGCCCCTTCTCGATTATTTTTATACTGTAGTATGTCGGTAGGTGACTTATATTAACAATCCATGAAATAATTTATGATTTGTTATAATAAGTTTTATGTTTTAAGTAATGTTATTTGTTTTGCATGATCCACTTGTTCGGGCAAGAAAGTTAACAACTATTTTAAGAAAAGAATGGATAGATGATGCACAGAAGCAATTGAAAGATTTATTTCTCCGAATTGATCAAATTGATTTGGTACTTGAGCTGTCATTTTCCCACTAAATTTTGTATTTTGTTGTCAATTATATGAAAGGCTTACAGATTTAACTTTTATAGATATTTGTACCAATTTGGCAGTCCAACCACTATTATTTAACCTGTTTTAATACTAAGAAGTTCAGCTTTGAGGTTTTGGACAATCGCCAATTGCCTTTGGATCACTACCAAAATGTTCCCAACTTTGTGGTATGTTTATTAATAATGAATTTTATTTTAGGTTTTGTGTGCTAGATGTTGTCATGATTTATAACTAATTTGTTATATGACAGCATGAGTGTTTCTGTGAATTGATGTCCAAGTACAACAAGATCATTGCTGCAGAAATGAGGCTAGTTGATTATGATCTTGTAGAACTATGGGCTTCAATATCAAATAGTAATGATTGTGGAATTTTCACTATGTGGCATGAAGAAAACTATATGGGTTGTAATCATTGGAAATCGTTTTTGGAGAAAGATAACGTAAGTATATGTGATTTATGGATTATGTTGTATGACTATTAAGTTTTGTTGGATATATGAATTACTTACAACATTTTGTGTTGTGTTTTTGTAGATTGATCAATTAAAAAGGCTTCGATTCCGTTTCATTTTTCAATTACTCTGTAACGCCCCAAGATCCGGTTCTCCGAATCTTAGTCGTCACGCGATAAAATACAAGTATCGATAATACATATACGAAATAGTTATGAAACACCTCGAGCGTCCTCGAGTGTATCATAACTATACTCGCACAAAGTCAACACCTTTAGTTTAGGCGTCCCTAACTTAAAGGTGATTGCACAAGTAAGTAAACCAGTTCTAAAACAATTCCATCAAAACATCCTTTGAAAATGAAGCAAGTAACTCATAAATAAATACCATAATGGTGAGGCATAACGCCACCTCACCGAGTGTTTTACAAAATAAAGTAATAAACCGGATAATGAAAAGCAGTAACAAAACAGGTTACGACTCAACAGAGTCTACAACAGCCGACCAAACACCACTGGCAAAGACACGTCGACACGACACGCCCCCAAGCTCCCAGTCAAAAGATCTAAACGCATCCATAACCTGCACAAGTTGTAGGGGTGAACACGCTACCTCCAAGACTCAAACATCGCACATACACAAGATGATAACAATGCAAAAGTAGTTGTATAACATAATTAACTACACTCTAGGGTAACCGATTTCAGCCCAGGGAATCCACCCTTGCCTCGGTTCACCCTCCCTTAGGTAAAGGTAACCGATCTCGATCAAGGGAGTCCACCCTCAACTCGATTCACCTTACACCTAAATAAAGGCAACCGATCACAACTAAGGGAGTCCACCCTCAGCTCGGTTGACCTTTCCCACAAAGATAAAGGTAACCGATCTCGATCAAGGGAATCCACCCTCAACTCGGTTTACCTTACACCTAAATAAAGGTAACCGATCACAACTAAGGGAGTCCACCCTCAGCTCGGTTGACCCTTACCACAAATAAAGGTAACCGATCTCGATCAAGGGAATCCACCCTCAACTCGGTTTACCTTACACACCACCTGTAACACAAGTATCACACCATACTCATGCAGAAAACATACTAGGTGCAAGACGGAATAAATCATCGTCTGAAAAGCAAATAATATAATACCTGGCACAATCCCGTGCATACAATCAGTTCAGAGTTATACTAAACTAATTCACCCAACATTATCATGCAAATCTCACTATTCGCATATAATCACACCAAGCATATTCACGCCACTACCATAGTGCCAAATCATGCTCACACGTATATATACACACATATATAATCAAACAAAGGCATCAAGCCATATAGTCTAGGTAGCTATGTCCCCCTACCTTAGGAAAGCTCCACGTACGCTCCTAGCCTCCCGCTCGAGCTATTCACGCCTTGCCTTTCCCGCGAGCGTCAATATCAACTAATAATTATATTCAATAATTAAAAACTCAAACAGACTCCGAAACGAATGCAATAAATTTACAAGTGTACTCCAACAAGTGCCAAACACTTGGACACACTTCAAATTAATCAAAGTAGCCAAAATGGGTCCGGAATGACCCATTTTCCCCGAAACACCCAATCTGCCCGGAAACGAGTTTTTGACCCTCGGGACTCCGAAAATTACGAAACTTGTTTCTAAACTCCTCATTTAATATTATAAGACCAATGCAATTAACGGAATCGAATTCCGACACCCGAGCGTTAAAATACTTCAATTAAAGTTATTGGTGGAAAAACCGTCTTTCACAATTTAAATCCGGAAATTATCAAATACGCAAGTTATCGACTCGGGGGTCACCCGAGACCACCCGAACTCACAAAACCCGAGCCCCGGGCTCGTGGGCCCCACAAAAGCCACCACATTAATTCTCGGGAAACAAAATCGAGCTACGGGATTTACTTCGAATCTGTCCAGAGACAGATTCGGCAGAACAGTCCACTTCCCGGACTTGCAGCTCCAAATCCGTAGCTCGTCTGGAAAACACGTAAACATGAAAGTTGAAGCTCTGCCAGTCCTCTACAAACTTCATGTTTTGCTCGGAACCAAGTTCGAACGGGAACGGCTCCGTCCGGAGCAAAACAGATTGTCCGTCCGGGTGGACAGATTCAGCGGTTCAGTCACTTCCCGGGCTTCTAGCTCCCAAACCGTTGCTCCTTTGGAAAAACTCACAAGATGAAGGTTGAAGCACTTCGAGTCAGCGTTCCATGGCCACCGGAATCAGCCACCAACGTGGCCGGAGCTCCGGCGACCCTCCGGTCACCGGAATTTGTTCAAATTTGTCTTAAAACATGCCTAATCATCTCTAGTGTCTAAGTAACTTAAAACAACACATTTCTACTTAAAACCCACGAACCAAACTACTCCAAATCGAAAAAAGAACCATACCTCTTGTAGTTCTCGATGCCGGGATTCCGAATACGAAGAAATCTCGAAGAAACGACGGACGGATTGACGGGAAATCCTCCTTGCTTGGCCGGACCCTCCTTCTCCTTCCCTCTTTCTCTTTCTCTTTCTCGTTCTCTTTCTCTCTCCTTCTTTCTTCTCTTCTCCCTCTCTTTCTCTTGGTTGTTCTCGGATGAAATGGGAGCTCCCCCTCCTTATAACAACACATTTTATTTAATTAATTACTTAATTAAATAAAATGAAAACCCAAAAATCAACCCTTTTTCCTCTTTCCCAACATCACCAAACCCCACACACAACAACTCACTTCCTTGTCCCCTTGATACCTAACCCATCAATCACATCGGTCACCTTTTCCACCAACCGAAAACGGATCAGATTTCCCAAAATCGGACGTTTCGGACCCCGAACGGGCACTTTTATCGAGATTTCAGAAAAATCTCCCGAGTGACTTAAAATGGGCTGACTAAGAATACTGCATCGACCGTTTTGCGATTCGGGACTTAACGAGTCCAGAATCGCCCAAAACGTCCTCGGTTGACTTTTCCGGCAAAAAGTCAACCTAAGTCAACTTTCCCCGAATGGGTCACGAAGTGGTCTTTAGTCGCCCTGAACTTAGCTTGGTCGAAAATAACGTCATCTTATGTCCAAAACAACTCTTGGGGTCAGGTTCAGACTCGATCTGGTCACTATTCAAAAATTTTGAATTTTCCCAGATTTTAGTCTAACTGCCCGGGAGAGGTCCTTACATACTCACTTGGAAGAAGAATATAATGTGGCCAGAGATATATCAGAAATATCAGAGTTCTTCAAAAGTGAGGGGTAGTCAGTTCAAGATAGCTGAGGATATGAGGAAATAGGTTGTACAGTTTTGAGTTGTTTCTTTTATTGAAAAGATTCAAGTACATGTATTACAGTTGAACACTTTGTAGATACAAAATGTATATGAATTCATTGTTCTGTATATAATTAGTTTAATTTGACAATTTTTATGTTATATGAATGGCCTTCAGATTTCGAAAATTGATTACAGAAATCATGTTGCAGTCAATAATTTGTTTATATGAAAGGCCTATAGATTTTACAAATTTGCCTTACTTGTCTGATTTTTGGATGGATATCTTATTCTTATTCTTTTGTTAATTATTACATTTGAGTTTCATATAATGTATCACTGGAAAACCTGATGAAATGTTGTTGTCCCTGAATTTGACAATTTTTATGTTATATGAATGACATTCAGATTTCGAAAATTGATTACAGAAATCATGTTGCAGTCAATAATTTGTTTATATGAAAGGCCTACAGATTTTACAAATTTGCCTTACTTGTCTGATTTTTGAATGGATACCTTATTCTTATTCTTTTATTAATTATTACATTTGAGTTTCATATAATGTATCACAGAAAACCTGATGAAATGTTGTTGTCCCTGAATTTGACAATTTTTATGTTATATGAATGACCTTCATATTTCGAAAATTGATTACAGAAATCATGTTGCAGTCAATAATTGTTTATATGAAAGGCCTACAGATTTTACAAATTTGCCTTACTTGTCTGATTTTTGGATGGATACCTTATTCTTATTCTTTTGTTAATTATTACATTTGAGTTTCATATAATGTATCACAGAAAACCTGATGAAATGTTGTTGTCCCTGAATTTGACAATTTTTATGTTATATGAATGACTTTCAGATTTCGAAAATTGATTACAGAAATCATGTTGCAGTCAATAATTTGTTTATATGAAAGGCCTACAGATTTTACAAATTTGCCTTACTTGTCTGATTTTTGGATGGATTACTTTTATCATATAATGTTTTGAACGAGTAGAATGTGAAAGGCTTTCATATGTTTCCTAAATTTGTAGTATGTGAAAGGCGTTCATATTTTGTGAACGATTAGCTAGTGGCATTGTTTTGTAATATTCTCCAACTTGTGGGGCTATTAAGTTTTTTTTATCGTTGTTTTGGAAATGAGTTAGGTATTCGAGTTGTGCATATTGGCGGTCACTGTGATCTCTTAGTTGCAATTTCTGGAAACGACAGTCAGAGCGAATTCAAACCAAATAATTCATCAGAGAATGAAGAATCGCGGAGGCTCTGATAACCTTGGAAAAAGTTCTGACAAGATGTTGGAAGTGCGCCGAAAGCGGAAAGCCGGTAAGTATTCACAACTAATAAATCAATTTCAGTGAACCCTAGCTCGTGATTTTGTAGGATTTGTGATTTTTAATCTATTCCAAGCTTTATAGATATATTTATTGATGTAATTTTAACCAGTACATTTGTATGTCATTGTTCGATTGAACAAGTTGTAGCTCGATTTGATGAATTTACTTGATTCTGTGTATAGATTCAAGGCCAGTTGTGATTGAAGGATCGTCTGATTCTGACGACAATCTAGTAATCAGTGCAGTAATTAAAAAGGCAAGAATACAAAACATTGATGAACAGATTGAGAAGGGGGAAGGTACTAGTGCCACTGCTGGTACTATTGTTACTGTACCTGATATTGTGGAACCAGAGGAGATGGAGGTTGATGACAGGTAAAAGAGAAGTGCTGGTAGAGCCAAACAGATTAAGAAGAAGAATGTAAAGAAAGGGAAGGACAAAATCCCTCAACCGCATTTGGACAGACTCGACACACGGTCATCCCCGGATAAGTTACATTATGCTATTTCAGTATTTAGTGAAAAGCAGAAGCAAGATGTGATTGATATGGGGTTTGGGGTATACGTGAACTGGGGTTGGATCGGACTTTTGGCCCACTTGGATATTGGCTGGTTAATAATTACGATTCAAAACTGAAGGCGATTATTTTTGAAGATGGCAGAAAACTTGCAATAACAAAGGAAGACGTGGTTTCAACCCTGGGTATACCACGTGGTGAAGAAAAAATTCTCATGCTACAGAATGACCAAACAACTGATTCACTTATGGAATGGAGGGCTCAATTTTTGACGCATAAAGCTTCTATAACTCCAAGTAAAGTTTTTCAACAAATGGAGACCCAGACGGGTGGCGGCAAGTTATTCAAGTAGAATTTCTTGGTTGCCTTCTGTAGCTACATAATTGATTTTCGTCCAAGTAGCTACATCAACCAATTATATTTTGAAGCAATAGCCGATGTTGAGCGCGTCAAAAAATTCAATTGGTGTGCTGCCGTGATAGAGAGTTTGAATAGAAACAAGGAAGATTGGGTTGCCCGGACCACAAACAAGGGTAGTTAGTATTATGGTCCAATCAATTTCTTGACGGTATGATATTTCAGATTCATTTGAATGTTTGGTTTTTACAGAATATTATGAATATTGAAATGTAGTTCTGGTTTTTACTTACTTCAGTTTATTTTTTGTCAGCTGTTCTATCTCGATCGAGTCTATTTTGAGAACTATCAAGTCCCTCGTGTATTGCCAAGCATCACTGGATGGGAAACTGAAATTGCCAAGAAAAGACTCGAGACAGAAGCTGAAAGTGGAGGATTTGGAAAGGGCACTATTTGGCCTAGACTTGGTATGGACAAACTTGTTGAGGTTGTAGATGTTTCGCAAGAGAATGTATTGACTGATTTTTTGTGTGTGTATTTTCAAGCAATTTATATAAGCTTTTTGTTAAGCTTTTCTGTTCATTTTCTCCTTGTTATGATATGTATTTGGTGTATGTGAATGGTTTGTTCTTCAATGTGTTGACATGTTCTTTAGTTATATGAAAGCCTTTCAAACTATGTAATGTTGTCCTTCACTGGTTTGATAAGTTTGATATTATATGAATGCCTTTCAGATTTTATAAATTTGTCTGATTCATGTGAGAATTTGTTAAATACATTGTTTTGATTTGTTTCAATTGAACTTTTGTTCTGCTTATCTTCTTGACTCTAACTGATATCTGCATTCAGAATGTCATAAGAGAAATGGAAGTAGTGAATCAGAAGATTATCCAAATCATGTCAGAAGCCAGATGTGTAATGGTTCAGGGATGGGCTCATTTTAATGATTATAATTGGTTGGAGGGCATTGTGCAAACTAGGAAGAAAGATGATTATGTAGATGTTGTTGTTGAAGATGCAGTTCAGCAAACTTGTCATGTACTATTTTCTTCTCTGAAAGAAGGTACTCATCATTCTCCTATTTCAATTGCTGACCAAACTGATGGGGTCCATAGAACAGGATGTTCAACAAATGTTTCAAATGTTGAAGAAAATGTGGACGTCGATGAAGTAATTGATAGTGTTGTGAAGGATATTCAGACAACAGAAATTTAAATGTGATGAATAGCTGTAAGAGTGCAGGAGACATTGTCTGTTCACAACAAAATCTGAACCAATTACCGATGAAGGTCATGACGTTGACGCTGACCACTTTGATACATCTGATTTCCCGTCTTTTAGTCTTGGAATCACACAGGATGAAAATGAGCAAGCTGCTGCGATTGGACTGAACGAGCTTAATTCCGGAGCTAACATTTCTACACCTATTGAGAAATTATGCTCTGCATTAGGTGAAGACCTTATACCCGAAGAAGAAGATGATAATGGACAGAAATCACATGACAGTGTTACTACTTCATCAGACGAATGTGCTGCCTCATACCCGAAGAATGTAGACTAGCTCATGAAACATGTTGTGATGATAAGCTCATGAACTAATTTTTTTCGAGTGTGTTTCAGAAATCTTGTTCAAATGTAAATATCCACTGTTTTGTTTTACTTCTAGTTATATGCAAGGCTTAAAATTTTTGAAACATGTCTTATTCTCTTGAATTCCTCTTCAATATTTCAGATTCTCCTGGTATATGAAAGGCCTTCACATTTTAAACAGATCTGTTCACATGACTCTCTTATGGTATATGAAAGGCTTTCACATTTTCAAAACACTGTGTCCCTTATTTGTCTGGTCGACTTGGATCTGAAAGGCCTTCAGGTTTTGAACATATCTGTTCACATGACTCTCTTATGATATATGAAAGGCCTTCACATTTTCAACACACTGGGTCCCTTATTTTTCTGGTCGACTTAGATCTGAAAGGCCTTCAGGTTTTGAACAGATCTGTTCACATGACTCTCTTATGATATATGAAAGGCCTTCACATTTTCAACACACTGGGTCCCTTATTTGCCTGGTCGACTTGGATCTGAAAGGCCTTCAGGTTTTGAACAAATCTGTTCACATGACTCTCTTATGGTATATGAAAGGCCTTCACATTTTGAACAGATATTTTCACATTCTTTTGTTATATGAAAAGACTCAAATTTTGAACATACTGGGTCTCTTATTTTTGTCTGGCTGACTTGGATATGAAAGGCCTTCAGATTTTGGAAACGTGTGAATCAAAGGTTGATCAGAAAACCTATCATATTTTGCACCAGGCCTACTTGTAAATATAATATGCTGTGAAAGTAATAGACATCAAGCTCTTCATTTTCTTATATTGTAAATTTTGAAGAATATAACAGTTGGACATAATTTTCTTGCTCATACTGAATACCAATAACATCTCTAGTATCTAAAGTGTGAAACAATTTATTACTCAAACTCCTAATTAAGAGTTCCTTGCAACATTTGCCTTTTGCTCATCCCTCTTACGTTTGCCACAGGTTGTTGAATTGTGTTCTCCAACATCCTTACAATATCCACATCTCCGGTGATTGTCTTTTTTCTTCATTGCCTTTGTTATTGCCTTCTCTCTTTCACTCATTTCCCGTACAACATGTCCTCTATTCTTGCAAACATTTGGAATAAGTACTTTCACCACTAGAGGTTTCGGAATACCTGATATTTCTTCTATTGAAATTCTTGTAGCATTAGATGAAGAAGCTGAACTTGTACTTGCAACGTTCTGATGGCTTTTTATTGCTTGTAGAATTGATTCCCGTTGTGCGTATGTTGTTGTTGGGTTTTCTAGTACTGTGCGAAGAGCTGTCCAGATCTCAATATTGATAATGCTTTCATTCTTGTTTGTGTGCTTTGAGACGCCACCATATTCTCCTAATGCTAGTGATTCTGGTGTCTCCATACACCAACGCTCCGATATTAACGAACGTGAGATCTCCTTTACATTTGCAGAATTAAGAGCTGCAAATATGTGTGGACAAATTAGTCACCATCCTTCAAACTTTTTGCAAGGGGACAAGCAATGATTGGTCTCCAAATCCATGCTCACCTCATACTCTGACTTGTCTTCAAGTTCGCCAAAAACTATGTATACATTGCAATGTTGTCTCTTGATAATATCCTTTATTCCGTAACCAAAAATTTCTTCCATTATATATTCTTTTACCTTATAGAAAATTGTTCGGCTGAAAACATTCCAAGCATGTGTCTCCAAAAGACAAAATGCGTTCTCACTCGGACGTGCATTTGCTGCATACTGTGTGACTGTCTTCATATGTTCACTTATCTGTTTCTTGATAACAGTATTGTATTCTCCCATGAATTGAAACAGACTCAAAACTTTGTGTCTGTCACATCCAAATGTACTGTTCTCGCTTTCAGAACGTGAAGTAGTACACATTAACATCCACATCGGCCAATCTCTGAAATATGCTGGTATCCACAATCTACGCAAATCAAACAAACCTTCAAGATGTTTTATAGTTTCGGCAGAGCATTCTTCCATTAGTGATTTCCAACAGGCGTCAAAATCTTCGGTATTTAGTTTACTCGACCACACAATGGAGCGGAGTTTTCTCAGAAATTCTGCTGAATTCGGCATATATCGTTGAACCTGTATTAACAAGATTATCTTCAAATTTGTCTGAGAGTGAAAATTGTATACAGAAACATAGACTATGAACATAATTAAAAAAATTATTTTTTTCATACTTACATTTTGTGTTACCCTTTGCATGATATGCCACATGCACAATCTGTGCCTTGAGTCGGGGAACACTTGGGTGAGTGCATTCTTTATTGCTGAAGCTTGGTCTGTGATAATGCATAGTGGTTGTTTACCTTTAACTGCTCCCTTGAAACAGTTGAACAACCATACAAATGAAGGAATATCTTCATGGGTTAGGAATCCGGCACCAAATGTTATGCTCATCTCATGATTGTCTATTCCCGTGAATGGACAGAAGACCAGTGAATACCTTGATAAAAAGAATCAGAATCTGAATCACACCAATCACACATAGTTGGCAAACCAGTGAAACAATAGAAATATTTTCAAAATTTGAAGACCTTTCATATAATTGAAAACCTGTCAAAGTATTGAAGAACTAGATTGAGACAGTTTTTCTAGAAACCATTTCATGTGAATAAAGCGTATAAATTTTCAATTCATTCAGATCAAGGTACTGGCAAATCTGTTTCGCACAAATCAAGCATGTTTTTAAAATCTGAAGACCTTTCATAAAAGTAAAATCCAAACAAAAAAAAGAAAGGACAGAGATGTTAGCTTATAGACTCACCGGTTTGTTGAATAAGTAGAATCAAATGATAAACAATCACCATATCTCTGATAGTTTCTCTTCGAGACTCCATCTATCCAAAACAGCCGTGTAAGTCGATTGTTCTCATCTTGGTCAAATTCAAAATAAAAGTCATTGTCAATTTCTTTCTCCATGTAAAAGTCATTGATGACCATCTGGACATCACTCCCATTAACATACACCTTCAGTTCTCGCTGGAAATTGAGGAAGTCCCTAACAGTGGCACCGACATGCTCGGATCCACCTACCATGTTGGTAAACACAGAGTGCGCTTTTGTTGGTCCAACTGTCGCTTTACCCCAGAAGAGAACAAATTCCTTGTGCTCTTTTGTCATATGTCTGTTTGACCGCAGATACTCATAGTGGACTTGTGAGTAGAGTGGATGATTATGATCTTCATTGAATTTCGAAACCACATAATGCTTGCTGGTTGTTAATTTGAAAACTATGACAGCCTTGCATCCGGTTCTTGTTGTGACACACCTACGTTTCTGTTTTCCAACGTGCTATTCGTCATGTTGAAAATCTTTTTGAATAATATCTCCTTCTTTAGCACAGAAGACATACTTGAGCGAAATTCCATTACGCGATTTTTTTTGTGTGCCACGACGTGAAACAAAACCACAAGCTCTTGCATATTGTTCATAGAAATGAATTCCCGATTCCACGTCTGGGAATATCATATCCTTTGCAGGTTTAAGAAAGTCTTGACAAACCGGTCGATGAGTTTTAAAGTCTCCATGCAACCAATCTGTCTTGTATGCATTATTGTCATCCAACTCTAAAACATCTACATTATTCATCATAAAAGGGAACATGTGAATATGAAGACCTTTCATGCAAATAGAACCACTTGCAACAAATATGTTATTCACCAGAGGCAAACATACACATAAATATGAAGACCTTTCATATTATTCAAAACATGATCACATAAATCTGAATGCCTCTCATATAGATGGGAACATGTTAAATAAATCTGAAGACCTTTCATGCAAACAGAACCACTTGCAACAAATATGTTATTCACCAGAGGCAAACATACACATAAATCTGAAGACCTTTCATATTATTCAAAACATGATCACATAAATCTGAATGCCTCTCATATAGATGGAAACATGTTAAATAAATCTGAAGACCTTTCATACAAGCAGAACCACTTGCAACAAATATGTTATTCACCAGAGGCAAACATACACATAAATATGAAGACCTTTCATATTATTCAAAACATGATCACATAAATCTGAATGCCTCTCATATAGATGGAAACATGTTAAATAAATCTGAAGACCTTTCATGCAAACTGAACCACTTGCAACAAATATGTTATTCACCAGAGGCAAACATACACATAAATCTGAAGACCTTTCATATTATTCAAAACATGATCACATAAATCTGAATGCCTGTCATATAGATAGGAACATGTTAAATAAATCTGAAGACCTTTCATACAAGCAGAACCACTTGCAACAAATATGTTATTCACCAGAGGCAAACATACACATAAATCTGAAGACCTTTCATATTATTCAAAAATCATTGATCAAAATTTCAAATTACTCAAGATATATGTCTGAGATGTTGACCTCACCGTTTTGGTCGAAAATTATTTCCAGATTCAAGCTTGATGATGCTGCTTGACTTTGATTCGTAATCGTTTCCGTTATTTGATCTCTGAGAGCTGAAATACTTCGATTGGTGATTGTTGACAGATTACTTTCACTAGTCGTTTGTGGAGATGAACTTTACATGATGGAGAAGATTAATTTGATCGTTGTTGATCAGCTCGATCTCTGTCGATATATACCTAGAACGAACAGCTCGAGCTCAACTGAGTGATTTTGACTTCATAATTTAAACGTTGACTTGGACTGTATTTATATTTACATATGGTTTAATCATGGCCACACGATCAAGACAGATCGAACGGTTTACATATAAGGTTTAATCATGTCCACACGATTTAGCGGTGGCACGAATTGTAATTATGTCTATTTTACATGGTTTTAAAGTAATTCTAAAATTACTTCAAAATTGATTCCAATATTGGTTCTAAAAGGCTTGAATTCCTTTTTCCCCAAATCAGCTTCCCTCTCGCTGTTAATCTCATTCTCTTTTCTCTCTGACTATCAACAACCCTAACTTGAAAACCAGTCAGCGAACCAGAATGAAGAAACAAGCATCATCAACGATCGGCCAAAGAAAGTGTGATATGTCGGTGAACATTCCAAAGAAGAGGAAATCAGGTAAAAATTGAAGTTGTTTTGAGTTACTAAACCCTAGTTGATCATCCTGTGTATTTAGTGTAATGTAGTTAGTTTAACTGCAATTAAACAAGTTTGTGTCCACTATGACTTGTTTTAGATATTATTTAGTTCTTCGTTTAGGTGTTATCTGTTTCGAATTTTAGGTTTAACTTTCTGATTTAGTTTGAACCAACAGACCTGCGTTTCATGAGTTTTTTGCCTGATTTCCTTTAATGTTTAACTTGATCTTTCAATTGCTTGAATTTTGTCTCAACTATGAAAGTCATTCAGATTTCTGTTTGAGGTTTCCTGTTTTATGAAAGTCATTCAGATTTTTGTTTGAGGTTTCTGCTTTATGAACGTCATTCAGAATCTTGTCTCAAGTATGAATTTTTGGTTTCTTGTGCAGATGAAGTTGATACAAGAAAAAGTATAGTAGATGAATCTTCAGATTCTGATGACAGCCTAGTAATCAGTGAAGTAGTCAAGAAGGCAAAACTCCAGAGAGATGCGGAACATATTAGAGGTACAAGTGCAGATGATTTAACTCTAGCTACTGTAATAGAGGCTGTTGATCCAGAGGACATGGAAGTTTATGATAGCCAGAAGAAAACTGGTTGTAAGACAAAAAAAACTAGAAGAAAAAATGTCAACCTAGTAAAGAACAAAAAACCTGAAGTACAGTTGAAAAGGATTGACACTCGATCATCCCCATTTCAGTTATACACTGCTATTAGCGGTTTCAGTGAGGAGCAGAAGCAGGCTGTCATAGATATTGGGTTTGGGGATATACTAAAACTTGGCTTGGATCGTACATATGGTCCGCTTGGATATTGGATTGTGGACAGTTATAATTCGAATTTAGGTTGCATTATGTTCAAAGATGGTAGGAAACTGCCAATAACCGAGGAAGATGTGGCTCTCACCCTTGGTATACCACGTGGGGAACAAAAGATCCATATCTTACCTGCTGGCAGAGCAACTCCTTCTCTTTTGAAATGGAGGAAACAATTTATGACAAGTAATGGGGAGATAACTCCAAGTGTAGTTATCGAGCACATGAAGACCCAGAAGCGTGGCGGCAAAAAATTCAAGCAAAATTTCTTGGTTGCCTTCTGTACGCTGATGATTGATTTTCGTCCCAGTAATTACTTGAACCGGTACTATTTTGAAGCAATAGCTGATGTGGATTGTGTGAAACAATTTAATTAGTGTGCTGTTGTTATTGAGAGTTTGAACGGAAATAAAAAGGATTGGGTCGCCCGAGCCAACAACAAGGGTAGTTGGTTGTACGGGCCGATCACTTTCTTGACGGTGTGTTATTTTAAGTTTAGAAATCACTTCATTTCCTCGTTTAATAATATATGACATTCATGTGTAACCATTTTTATATGTTTGTTTGTTTCTTAGTTGTTTTATCTCGATCGAGTCTCGTGTGAGGGAATTGATGTGCCACGTGCATTTCCAAGCATTATTGGCTGGACCAAAGAAAAGGTGTAGCAAAGACTGAAAAAAAAATCGAAGATGGAGGATTTGGCAATGGTGAAATTTTGCCAAGATTTATTACATATACAATTGGTGCGGGTTCAACTGACCCTGAAGGGGATGTATTAAATTGTTTCCATGTTTATATTTTTATAAAAACTATTGCAGATTTTGTTGATTTTGATTCCCTAGATTTTTTGTTTGAATATAAATTTCCTTTGCATTCAGAATATAACCAAACAAATGGAACAAGTGAAAGAACACATGATTCAAATCATGTCACAAGCAAAATCTGTTTTGTTCCATGGACAGGAAGTTTTCAATGACTTTTCTTGGTCAGACCAAATTTTTAAAAGTAATAAGGAGGATGCTTCCAACTACAGTTAAGAAGAAGACTCCAACTATAACATATTTCTGACGAAGAAAATGAGTTAAAAAAAATGTTGGAGATGAACAAGAAGCTGTAATCATTGAATCGTTAGAGATTCACAGAAAATTGATGAGCATGCACAACAAGATGAAAATGTTGTACAACAAGGAGAAGAATATGAAGAGATTCAGCGGACAATTGATGACACTGAAAATGTGGAAGAGAATGAAGCACAAGAAGAAGCACATGAAAACCCTTCACACCATCACATAATAGAATCTACTGGCGCTTCTGACACCGACTCTGCCAAAGAGAAGGAAGCAGAAGAAGAAGCACCAAAAAGCCCTTCACACCATCACATAATAGAATCTGCTGGTGCTTCTGACACGACTCTGCCAAAGAGAAGGAAGCAGAAGAAGAAGCACCAGAAAGCCCTTCACACCATCACATAATAGAATCTGCTGGTGCTTCTGACACCGACTCTGCCAAAGAGAAGGAAGCACAAGAAGAAGCACAAGAAAGCCCTTCACATCATCAAATAATAGAGTCAGCTGGTACTTCTGACACTGAAAATGTGAAAGAGAAGGAAGCACAAAAAGAAGCACAAGAAGAAGCACCAGAAAGCCGTTCAGATGATCAGATCATAGAGTCTGCTGGTGCTTCAAGTAATGCTGCAAACCTTGAAAATGTTTTTGACTGTATTGACAAGCTTCCAAATTATATGAATCAGTTTTATATCTGGTTCATAAATCGTTATCACGGAGCAGGAAAAACAAGACTAAAAAAAGATGAAGAAGAAGAGTAAGTCATAAACTTGTTTTGCACCAATTATTTTAAAAATAGTCATACCTATTCCAATATTATGCTTCTGTGCTTTAACTGTTGGTTGATTTGATAGAATTTGTGTTATCTGAAAGGTACTCAGATTTACAAAATGTCTCACTATGAACTGTGTTTTAGTTTATTCTTTCGAATTTTAATTATATGAAAGATCTTCATATAATTAACATGTCTTCACATAATAAAAGAGTACATGTCTGAAGAGTTTTGTGTTTTTGCAGGGAAATTGTTTACGCAGATGGTCATATGTTTCTACTTCTTCTAGATGTGAAGAGTTTCAAATTTGATACATATCTTGACAACAGTGTCATAGATGTCTGGTGCACTATGTTCAATTCGCTGAATTATTCAATGAAAGGAAAAGGACCTTCAAAGTTTTGTTTCAGCACAACAAGTGCAATATGTATTAATCATGATTTCATTAAATTAGCTAGCAATTATATGATATACCCTATCAGTTTGTAAATCATTTTCATGTTTTGAAATAATTTTTTCTTTTGTTTTGCAGAATGCTATTTATAATCTCGAAGATGATTTTCATAAAAACCTTCAAATTTACCAGGGAATGTTGGATCATGAGTTTTCACGGTCCGAGTTGGCATTAGAAGAAATAGATTTGGTAAACAAACTGTTGCCTTGTTTGTTATGTACCATTTGTTTGTAATAAATTTTATAAACAAACTTATGCCTGCTGTTTTTTTTCGTACATAGATACTGTTGCCATTATACTTGAAGAATATGAGACACTTCATCGTAATATGTTTGAACACAACAAACTTTGCGATTGAAATACTGGATAACTTAGCTCTTGTTACGGGAACACATGATGATCGATATAACGATGTTCCAGAAATACTTGTAAGTAATGATTAAATTTTAGTGAGTTCCACTATTTTCACTTAATTTATTGTTCCTCATTTTGATTATATTTTGTTTGCAGGTAAAAGCTTTTAGTTCCTGGGCTAAGAAAAAAAATAAAAGAATTGCCAGAAGATTCTCGAAAGCTCCATTAAATTACATCTCTCTTGAGTGGACTACTCAAGAAAATAAGGTAGATTGTGGAATATTTACAATATGACACATGTGGAATTATATTGGGAACCGTCATTTCAAATCAAGCCTGATCAAATATGATGTAAGCATATTATGTTTTCATATATTATTGAATGTAAAGTACATTTGATTTTTAATAACGAACTAACAATTATTTTGCACTTCTGATTATGCAGATGAAGACACTACGAAACTTACGTAGGTTTTACCTCTTCATATTGCTGAGCAGCACAAGTAACATATACTGGAAAGACTTGGAGGCAAAAGCTAGAAAAGACTACGGAAGGTTGAAAAGGAAGATTAACTTTGTAATTGATGAAAAAATTAGGTTCTAACAATATTTTTTAATATCGGGAGTATTTGTAAATTCTCCGTATTGTTAAATAAGCATTTCTTCAGATCTGTTCACATTCTTTTGTTAAATGAAAGACCTTCATATTTTGAACAAGTCTGCACATTCTTCTGGTTTATGAAAGGCCTTCACATTTTGCAATACAGTTGTCCCTATATTGTTATACTGATCCAAAGGAAGCTTGTTATAATACATCTGCAGAAAAACACAACAAACCCTCGTCGCACAGGGGGGGGGACCCCTCGTGTATCTGAAAGCCTTTCAGATTATGAACAAGCACTTGAAAGCCTTTCATATTTAAAAATTCAAGGGGACCCCTCGTCGCACCACTACCTATAGAAAAACACAAGAAACCCTCGTCGCACGGGGGGGGGGGGGGGGGGGGAGGGGACCCCTCGTGTATCTGAAAGCCTTTCAGATTATGAACAAGGACTTGAAAGCCTTTCAGATTTCGAATTGAAGGGGACCCCTCGTCGCACCACTCCCCCGACGGGTATTAGTGTTTTCCTATAGAAAAATACAAGAAACCCTCGTCGCACGAGGGGACCCCTCGTCGTAGGGGGGGGGGGCCTCTCGTGTATCTGAAAGCCTTTCAGATTATGAACAAGGACTTGAAAGCCTTTCAGATTTCGAATTGAAGGGCACCCCATGTCGCACCACTCCCCCGGCGGGTATTAGTGTTTTCCTATAGAAAAACACAATAAACCCTCGTCGCACGAGGGGACCCCTCGTCGCACGGGGGGGACCTCCTCGTGTATCTGAAAGCCTTTCAGATTATGAACAAGGACTTGAAAGCCTTTCAGATTTCGAATTGAAGGGCACCCCTGTCGCACCACTCCCCCGACGGGTATTAGTGTTTTCCTATAGAAAAACACAAGAAACCCTCGTCGCACGAGGGGACCCCTCGTCGCACGAGAGGACCCCTCGTCGCACGGGGGGACCCCTCGTGTATCTGAAAGCCTTTCAGATTATGAACAAGCACTTGAAAGCCTTTCATATTTCGAATTGAAGGGGACCCCTCGTCGCACCATTCCCCCGACGGGTATTAGTGTTTTCCTATAGAAAAACATAAGAAACCATCGTCGCACGAGGGGACCCCTCGTCGCACGGGGGGGACCCCCTTGTGTATCTGAAAGTCTTTCAAATTATGAACAAGGACTTGAAAGTCTTTTAGATTTCGAATTGAAGGGGACCCCTCGTCGCACCACTCCCCCGACGGGTATTAGTGTTTTCCTATAGAAAAACAGAAGAAACCCTCGTCGCAGAGGGGGGGGGGACCCCCTCGTGTATCTGAAAAGCCTTTCAGATTCTGAACAAGGACTTCAAATCCTTTCAGATTTCGAATTGAAGGGGACCCCTCGTTGCACCACTCCCGCGACGGGTATTAGTGTTTTCCTATAGAAAAACACAAGAAACCCTCGTCGTACGAGGGGACCCCTCGTCGCACGGGGGGTCCCCCCTCGTGTATCTGAAAGCCTTTCAGATTATGAACAAGCACTTGAAAGCCTTTCAGATTTCGAATTGAAGGGGACCCCTCGTCGCACCACTCCCCCGATGGGTATTAGTGTTTTCCTATAGAAAAATACAAGAAACCCTCGTCGCACGAGGGGACCCCTCGTCGCATGAGGGGGACCCCCTCGTGTATCTGAAAGCCTTTCAGATTTTGAATTGAAGGGGACCCCTCGTCGCACCACTCCCCCGACGTGTATAAGTGTTTTCCTATAGAAAAATACAAGAAAGCCTTTCATATAATTGAAAACCCTCGTCGCACGGCCGGGGGGGGGGGGGGGGGGACCCCCTCGCGTATCTGAAAGTCTTTCAGATTATGAACAAGGACTTGAAAGCCTTTCAGATTTCGAATTGAAGGGCACCCCTCGTCGCACCACTCCCCTGACGGGTATTAGTGTTTTCCTATAGAAAAACACAAGAAACCCTCGTCGCACGAGGGGACCCCTTGTGTGTCAGAAAGCCTTTCAGATTTCGAAAATTAAGGTTGATCAGAAATATTACAGTTGATCGGAATCGAATTACAGTTTCAGTTCGGTCAATCACTAAAGTTTAATCAGAATCGAATCGATTAATGAATTACAGTTTCAGAATAGATGAATCGGTCAATCAGAATTTCATAACCGATTTATTGATGGATTACAAAATCAGAATCGATCAAACAATGGATTACAATTTCAGAAGTCGCAGATTACAATTGCAGAACTGATCGATCGATGATGACTGATTATGATCGATCGAAGAAATCGCAGAACCGTCGAAGAGATCGCAGAACTGTCGAAGAGATCGCATAACCGTCGAAGATCTAACGCAAAGATTCATGACGCTGAATGACTGTTATGCCCTTTTCATGTTTTTTTATTTAAATTTGAGCAGAAATTGGTTAATATTCATAGCCATTGATGAGATTGCATCCGACGGATGGTGGAGGTCCCTTTGTACCTATTTGAAACATGGTTTCTAGCTGATTGCATCCCACTAGTATATATAAAATATATGATTATTATAAATCATTAAGCCCAACCTAGCCCAACCCAACAACCAACAACCTTGCCCAACCCAGCAACAAGTCCAGCCCAGCCCACTCGTGTTTGATGTCTGAAGCAGATACAAAGGAGGTTATAAACCATCATTGAGTCCCATATGCTTCCGATGTGGGACTCAATGAGAGTTAATAATCTCTCTTCTTCTTCAGACTAACGACTCAGCGACGTGGCACACCCTCCTCCGTTGATCTCGCGTCGATTAACTCATCCTGACACTCCATTATAAATGAACGTGGCACTCTCTCTTCCACCCACGTCTCTCACTTGCGTCTCCTCTTATCTCTCTCGTTCTTCTGAAACCTAGCCTCTCGCCTCTCACCTCTCGCTTTCTCTCCGTCGTCCCTCTCACATGAATAACCAAATCTCCTCCCCTCTCTATCGACTCGACTCGTCCTCGCCTTCCTTCATCTCCTCGTCGTCATGCCCTCTGATTCGACCCTCCCATCTCCTCTCTCTCTAAAGCCCTAAGAGTACCGTCTTCTAATCTTCTTCCTCGTCGTTTCAGGCGGCCTGAGTTAAGCCGGCATCAAGCATGCCACTGTGAATCGACCGTTGGTGAGTCTCATCTCCACCACTATCAATCAAGCAATGGTGGAGAGGAGACTCATCAACAGCGTGATTCTCCAGTGGAGCTGGAGATTGAAGCTTCACGCACACAACGCCGACCACATGTCTGCAAATCAGGTAAGTGCACAACGTCGACCATTTGAATTTTAGTTTTCAATTTGGGGTTTTATTTTGGGGGTTAGGGTTCTGGACTTAGGGTTCAATTGAGTCTCGATTTTAATTCAGTTTGTTGTTGTAATTTAGAGTTATGATTGAATTTTAATTTGGGATTAAAAATTGGGGGTTAGGGTTCGGATTTGGGTTACAAATTGGGGATTTCACAATACGAATTGGGGGTTTTGATTTGGGGGTTATGGTTCGGTTTGGGATTAAATTTGAGGATTGAAATTGGGGAAATTGATTTGGGGGTTAGAGTTAGGGTTTAACTGAAAGTCTGATTTCAATGTTAATTTTGGTTTGAAGTTGTAATTTGGGGATTTTATTTTCATTTTCATTTCGGAATTAATTCAATTTCAAATTGAGATTTTAAATTGGGGGCTATGGTTAGGGCTTCAAATTGAGGATTTTGATTTGGGAATTAGGGTTAGGGTTCGTGTTCAATTGAAAAAGTCTAATTTTAATTTTAATTTTGGGTTCAATATAAAGTGGGAATTTTGTATTCGGGTCTGTTGGTTTTACCCGACTCACCCGATACCCGAGTCTACCCGAACCCGACTACCCGACTCTTCAGCCGAGTCGAGTATTGGGTCTGGGTTCCACCACCCGACTCAAACTGAGTCGGGTTCGACCCGAGCCGAGTCTACCCAACCCGACTCGATGGACAGCCCTAGTGAAATTCTGAATCGTAGCCGAGTCAGGAAGTCGAACACAAAGTCTTTAACTTGTGTATCGACTTCTTGTGGAAACAGTAAGCAAAGTAATAGACAGATAATAATCACGACACCAGAGATGATTACCCAGTTCGGTGACTCCGCACCTACGTCTGGGGGCACTTTGCAAGTGGAAAGGTTTTTCACTATAGGTAGTCAATAGTACAACTTCAAGCCCAACTAGCTATCACACAAGCTATTGTCCTAAGCTACTATAGATCTCACCGTGAATCGCCTCGACCAGGAGCCTCTCCCCCTGTCTTTGAGATTCCCTCAATTCCACCCTTCGAGCAAGTCCATGCTCGGTGTCGTTGTCTTCTTGGACGGAGTTGTGAATCTTCAATCACAAACAAAAACCCTAACCGATCCAAACACTTAGTCTTCGCGACTCAAGGTTTGATCGGAGCAAAGGTCCGTTCTAGCGAATCTTAATCAGACCCTCAACACGCCGATGGTGCACGGTTAAGAGCTCTGAGAAATCTTGCAATTGTTAGAACAAGAACGGATACTGTTAATGGGAAGCCAAGAGCTTTTTATAGCAGCCTACATTCCTAATCCTTCTTAGATCAGGAACAGGAAAGTCAGGCAAGTTGTTGCCGCCTTCCATAACAGCTGGAAGTCGTCTTGCCTGTTCTGACTTCATGATGAATCAGGCAAGTCGAGTCGCCGCCTATTGCTGATGTGTAACTGCCAGCTGGAAGTCGCCTAACTTGTAGACGTCACTCTCTTGCGCTTCAAGTCTTCGTGGCGCCTTTCTTCTTTCGCTCCAAGCTTCGTCGAAATAGGAAAGCTTCAGACTTTCCTAATCTGCGGCTCGTAACAAGTCGCTCCACATGTCATGCAACATGTTGCTCGACTTCTTATTTTTGCGCTAAAAAATCATGCCAACTATTAAACGTAGCAACACCTAGGTTACAGAGTGCGGGCCATTATGGTTGGCCGGCCCTACCTCCGATCTTGTCAAACCTTAATCTGTCTAAGTCCACTCAACAAGAAATAGATCAATTACTTTTATTTAAAATTAATTTACATAATATTTAAAAATTTATACGAAAATTACAGTTATCATATGCTAGTTTATGAAAAAAGCAGGTTATTCATATAAAGTATATTGTTAAAGAGAGATTATTGTTTTGGTAAATACTGAACTAGGGGATCCTAATTCTCTTAATAGAAAATTCCCCATTTCTCAAGACAAAAGCACAAAATGAGTGGATTCACGTATATAACTATAATCGGAATGAGAAGTTAAATAAAATTTATGGCATGATATGAAATATATGAACATATATAGGTGTTGATCACTAGCTACATGTTAAAATGAGCTAGAAATTTGTTTTTCTTTAATTATGGAAAATGGTCAATTTATTCAGAAATCTCGTACGTACTCATGAAATGAGTGTGTGACCAGAAGCATATATACATATCAAATGAATATAAACATTTTATTTCATTTACTCTATCTATGTATACAAGGCAAAAGTAGAAAAGATGGGGATAATTGTTTGTCCTATTATTTATATAAGTAATAGCTAATAGCTAGTTAGGGTTTCACGCTCATCACTCACATTTCATTTTAGTGTGTCAAATCAACAAAAGAGAAGAGTGAAATGGGGAAAAATTTAGTGGTGAGAGAAAGAGTGGTGTCGAGGGCAGTTATAGGGATGAGCGTACAACGTCGCAGACTCGTCCCTAGAACTAGTTTCGAATTGGAGGTGTCACCTTCACGGCAGCGACGTCTCCTCTGTCGGGAGATTGAAGTTGCGCCGTGGATCCTTGGGCCTCAGTAGCTCCGGCCAGTAGCTGGAGCTACTGAGGCTCAAGGATCCACGACGCAGCTTCAATGTCCTGGAGGAGGAGACTTCGTTGTCGTAGAGGTGGCAGCTACCATTAACGACGACCAAGTTACTGACAAGGGGCTGCCCTAGAATTTTTGGGGTCTTAATCGATACTCATACTTTTTTATTAATTAAGTAAGAATAGATAAATCTATAACAATAAACTATATGTAATCTATTATATATTACAATGTAAAATTATTCTTCGTCATCATCATCATAACGCCATACAATTATTTTTTATGAAATCATCCACTTGTTTCTAAAACTTTAATATACCAAAAAATTTCTCTTATTATATACTGGTATAATTTTAGGGCCTTTTTTTGGTCAGTGGCCTTAAACGTTAGCTTCACTCGCTTAATAGTAGGGATGCCCCTACACCAAACAAACACCAGACAATAATTGCAAACCCAGAAAATCAATCCCACTGGCATAGAATCGCTGAAAACATAATGAGTCGAATGTGAAGACAAAAGTCACAGTAGAAGGAATGAAAGGAAATAAATTAATGACAAGTTTATGCATTGGGCAAATGAAGGGCAATAGAGAAGTGGTGCTTGGAACTTAAAAAGGCCTTATGGATTTCATTTCATGTCCAATTTATAAATAAATAAAAAACTAAATTGATAATATAAATTTGCAATGTGAATAAGGAGAAGTCACAGCCACATCTACCTGGTGGATGGTTGTGTTGGTTCAATTTGTAATTTACGTTCGATGTATTGTTGGTGTTCATTGAATCTGGCTGATTGCTAGGTTGATTTTGATGGTTGCTTACACATGTTCGTTTTCTATATAACTAGAAAACATCAGAAGAAAAATAACGAAGCCATCCGATTTCATTCAAAATCTTACGATTTAGTCTTAGAAAATTTCGACTTGTCATTTGAGGTCCTCTGATTTCTGATCGGCGTAAGCGGTTTCGATGACATATGGGAAATTTCGATGGAACAATTACGTAGTAGGCGTTGAATCGGAGGGTTTTGTTGTTAATTTGATTGCACCGTAAAAGTTATGGATGTAGCAACAGCCGAGATGCGTGCTACTGAAATCTTGTTTGGTCTTGGATTTTACAAGAAGATGCATGCAAAGAAGACCGGAAATTTCTCTAGTGGTTGGAGAATGAGGATTACATTAGCAAAGGTCATGTTTATGAACCCAATCATTATGCTTCTTGATGAGCCCACCAACCATCTTAGTAAGTTTTATGAAACTCTTCTTTTGGTGTTCTTTTTGGTCATGTGCATGAAGTTGATCCTGCTATGCAGAGCCATTACGAGATCAATGAAATAGATCGGTAGAGTGTATGATGTGAATGTGGGAATGTTGTGATGTTACGGTTCTTACCCCATTTATGAATGAAGAGCATTTTGATTATGATATATTTAGCGACATAGTATGGTATGTGTCACCAATTGTAATTGAAATATATGTTGGAGTTTTTGTTTGTGTTTTGCCCAAATTAAATATGTAATGATATAATATTCCAGTTTGTTTGCATCAAGAAATTATAGATGATTCGAGTTTTACATTTGCAAGGTTTTTTAGTGTGTAATAGATTTTTACTATCTATGAATAGTTAGAATTAGCCCCTTATCTTCTCTTTTCTCACCTATGCAAAAGTTAACCAATTTTGCAATACAATTTGATTCTTCTCTAAAGAAAAAACCCTAATGAGTGGTTCACGCGTCCCTCACACTTCTGTGACGGCGTCTCGACGTCGCTCAATCCCTCAGCCAAAACCTTCTTCTACACAATCACATGCTCACCCATCCCAAGTTACATCGATTTTTGTATGCAACATACCATCCACCTTCACAACCTCCAAGCTTCTCACTGTGTTCTCATAAACTGATAAATCTTTGGGGTAAACATAGCTAGGTCAACTGTTGGGTTTTTGTGCCCTAGCACAATGTATTTTCAATCTAATCATGAAATAAAGATTATTAGTTGAAATAAAATTGACATTCATATTACTAAGTGTTGTAGTAATATCTTAAGTATGATTTGATTTGTATCATTGATGTGTCAACACATAATAGTAGATCTAGTGATCAGATAAAATCTTACTTAAGCAGTCCCCGATCAGAATAGCTTCACAAGAAGCGATCAGTATGAGGCTAACTCTAAATGATCACGCTCTACTGATCATGGCCAGAAGGGGGCCGGAGTTAGGTCATAGTATCACCAGACAAGGGTGATATAGGACGACCTAATCATGAGTATGTTACATACACACAGTCATGAACATGCTCATATGTCGGCACATGAAATCACATCCTCAGACGGAAGGATCATTGAGGTCACTATGTAATGAGTGACGAGTTTGACTCAGTCTAACGTCTCCTGTAAAAGGGTTACAATAACGACTGTGATTGGCTCGATCTTGAGGTACATGAGTTGACTCAATAGATCGCTGAAGGATTTATCCCTCACACGGACGTATGAGCAGATATCTGTTTAGGCCACTTGATGAGTACAATTGAAATACAATAGCATGGCCATGCATCTTTTGTTCCTTTTAGAAACTACAGTATGTATGGAATGGCATTGCAAGGTGTGGATGGAAAGATCAATGTGTATATGTCGAAGTTAGTTCGTCTAAACAGACATAATATACTTATTTTGAAGAAAGTGCTAGAAATGTCGTTGCAAATACGATATCTTTTAGGGGTTCTTTCCATGTTCTTTATCCTAACATATTATTCATTTAGCGGTCAATTTAATTTGTGGTATTACCATTGCTGCTACCTGAAGAAGTTTCAAAGACGTTGACCATAAATGCGAGTTTATTAACAGTTTGATAATAGTTTTGGTTTCTCATTTCTCGTCTTTACATGGGTACTTCAATGCAATAGGGAATGGTAGTTTTGCACTACCATATTTGATTATTTTCAAAAAAAAAATCATCAGTTAAGGGAACTTCTATTTTCTTGATGCTCTTTTTTGTACTTTGCATTGTGGCCAAAAGCTTATATTTCAGGTGTTTTTTGTTCCACTTGAGAATTTTTTGTCAACATTTTTGAGCACTCATGTTATATCCCTTCTCATTGTTGATGAAGCTCACTGTGTATCTGAATGGTGAGTAGTCCCTCTCTTTTGTCTTTGGATTTTGGTTATCAAATCCTTCTTCACACACTTATTTGCAACCTCTAGTCTTACATTTGCACTTTACATTTCATTGCATGGTATTTTAATTTATGTTACTTACTTTTATTTTGAATGCATGAGCAGGTCACATAACTCCCAACCTTGAAATCCCTGTAAAGGACCGTAGTCGTACGCATGAGATGTTATGTTCTAACAAAATCAGAGTGGTAAAATTATTATTCTCGACTGGAATAGAATCTGGATCTTAAGTAACTGCAAATACGAGCTTCTTGGTTCAACTGTTTTTATTGACGTATACAAGATTCAGTTTCATTATCATTGTCATGCACGTTTTTGAAGGAGGGTTGTTGCAACTGTGGCAATGTATAACATCACATTTTTATGATTCCATTTCAGCAATCAGACAAATTCAAATAGTATAACATCACTTTAGCAATGTATGAACTAAAAAAAGACAAATAGCAACATCTAAATCAAAAGATACTTGAACCATGCAAAATTGAAAAATCTATTAACCACAAATTTGACATTGTTATATACACGCGTAACCTAAAATCTCACATTGTTCAAACTCGATCAAGCATAGGGTTCAATCTACTTTTCAGCAAAAAGGACAACATTATAATGACGATTTGTTTAAGTTAATGATGAACGTAAGACTTAACCTAAAAATTGAATGCAAATTATCGAAATCACCGAGTGAAGCCAATACAGTACTAACCTTGCTTATTAGTCTTAGTGAAATTAAAAATCTTCTGTGATTCTCGTTTTGATAGAGCCATTCACGAAGATCAACCGGGGTACTATGCAAATTGGAAGTTTCAAGTCGGCTGCAGTGTGTGTTGAAAAGGAATTGACGAATTAATCCTCTGAGATTTTCGCTTAACCGATCCCATTAACGAAGCTGCAATGAGAGATGGAGGAACCATGGAAATGTAATAGACTCTTGAAAGTGATTGCAAATGGAAAAATAGAATACAAACACTATAATGTGGGAATGGAATTACGGACCAATAAAAAGAATGGAATCATGGAATGATTAAATGGATGAACCATTTAACCATAGCAACAAATATTGATACCAAGGAATATCTACACCTGCAAGAATTTTATGATGGCAAAATATTCATGGAAAAACATGGGATACTTTGCGTTCTCTTCAAAATCTGATACAAATTGAAATGACGAAGTGTAACACTTAATTAAATTCAAATTCTCATACAGATTGAAACATGAAAATAATAACAATGTTATCGTGGAAATAAATACATATCATAATAAGTAGAAACATGTTATCATGGAAATAAGTACTGATGGAAACGTGGAATTCTAACAATAAAATGTCGTGAATACGTAACGGAATCATAAAATTTACACATATTTCATTATTCCATTTCATTCATAAGTCGATCAAATGATTCCATTTTGCACAAAAATCACATAATTCCATTGTTACATCAGTGAACTACAATGAATGAAATCGAAAGGCGAAATCAAGAAAAGCGACAAACACACATGAGAATGCAGAAAATTGACATATGAACACAGAAAGGCGAAAACAAGTTACAAAAATGGGAAATTACATATACGTAACATGCAACACCATTTATACCCAATATCTAGATTAAGCACTTGATCGGCTATAAAAAAACCACAATTGCACAAAACCCCCAAAAATTGAAACATCATCAAACAAAACTTGATTAATGACGTGATGAACCCAATAGTCTAGAATATCAAATTCGATTTCATCGACACGTTTTGAAAATAGTATATATTTTTTTCCTAACCTGGCTTCTTGGAACGAGCCAAGTTCATCATCCTTTGAGATTTTGGCTTGGTTGGAGTAATTGCAGATGATCCGAAACAAAAAAATGGGGCTAAAAAAAGGAAAATTACAGATGATCCGAAGTTCATCAACCTTTGAGATTTTCGGAGGGTATGCACTATTGACGAAAATCTTAAAAAAACAAATAGGGTGCGACGAAGATGGTGTGTGTGTTTAAAAAGGTTTGATGATTGTCTGCGAGATGGATTGGTAGGGTTTGATGAGTTGGGAAAAATGGAAAGGCTCATATTTGGAGTGAGTCACCTTGAATTGGGGATATAATATCTGATTTGAATTTGCTACAAAATTGAAGGTACGTAATTGCCCCTCTCCGCGAGTGATTAAGTGCTATTTTGGTGCTAGAATACTTAGTATTTACGGCGCGTGCCACTCGTAATTGCAGCAAATCTGGAGCATTTATTGGTTGATCGAATGGTAGAGAATTATTCGTAGATTTGTACATGAATATGTCATTTGTATGTGAATTGATCCCCATAGTTATTGGGAAACATTTGGTCTAATGACTCTTAGACCACATTTGGATGACAATGAGTAAGAATGTAATCAAGTCGAATTAGGTATAGACTCAGTATGAAAAAGATTTGCATCGTCCAAACGTGGTTACAAAAAGTTACATTTTATTTCGGGGAACAATTTTGATCTTGGCATCTAAAATAAGGTGAAGATTAACTCGGCTGAAAATTAGAGCGAATGACATCATTTTAAAATTTTAATAGACAATGAATCATAATTGTGTAAAAAAATTCAAATACCAACAAATAATATAATAGTAATAGGTTGTCAGGTGCAAATGATAGCAGGGAGAGGTAATCTATTATTTTTCTTTCATAAATTTATATTTTATTATTATTATTCAGCATACCACTAATTAAATAAATACTTAATAATAAATCAAATTTGAATCTTGAAAGGCAAGGAACATATTGAATTTGCTATAAACTAATTTTCCTGTACATCTCATTTGTCTTGCTAGCATAATTAGACAAACTAACTAAATCGAGCCAACCGTGTATAAAGAAAACCAATAGTCATGTAGGGGTGTGGAATTGGGTCCGACACCCATAAAGTTCGGCTTAAAATTGAAATATCCATACCCATTTCGGTAATTTCCCCCAAGAAGACAACCTATTAAAAATCGATAATGAGTACACGTCAGTAGGGAGGTGTTGGCTCCTATCGGTCACTCCACACAGAGCTAATTACTCAATTCATAACCATTGAAGCAGTCATCGTCGTCCAACTTAAAGGTCATTAGCATGTCTTCTACAGAAAGAACATCACGAAAACCTGAACCGTTTGCATGGGTTAAAAGAGGGCGGGAGGTGTTTGCTCGGTGCGTGGCAGATGAAGTCGTAAAGACAAAGACCAACAAGGCTCATACTGTGCTGCCGCTAGAAATAGTGAATTTCAATTTTATTCTTATAGACTGAGTTTTTTGTGTTAAGTTTTTCGAACTGATTAAGTAGGAGAAATCGAATTCGACCGTTTCAAATGTTCAGGAATCATATACGGAGTTTATGGTTTAAATTGAGTACAGAGTTTGTTAAAATTTCATTTAATCGTATTTAAAGATTATATAATAATAAATAAAAATGATGACTAATTATATCTAAATTTTTATAGACAATTTATTTCATTTTAAACATTAATTATCTGAGTTTTTCATGTTCGATTTTGTATAGTGTTCAAGTGAAAATTGGACAAAATGATTTATAGAAGTAAGGAATCATATGCGGAATTACTAGAGAAATTTGGGTTGATTATAAACGATATTTATAAGAAGGTGATTTGTTGGTAATACACATTGAAATGAATGTGATTTGTTATAATCAAGTGTTTTGGAGCTCAAAATTAGACATGTTCACATTTAGAACCAATGGTTTTAAATGTCCTCTACTTCTCCGGTGGCCGTCCCTCTGCCCCGAGAATTGATGTCACAGCTCGACCTTCTCCGCCTCTGAGGCGTGTGCTCCAAGTGGCGGTCCTCCGTCCCTCTCCGGTCGAGCACCAAAGGGTCACATGCGAGCTCCGATGAGCAATTGAAGAGCACGTGGGAGATGATGAGGTGAGCCTGTTCGTGGGAGAGTATATGGCTCACTACGACCGTCTCTTTAACCTTAAGAGCTAGGCAGCCAAATCCGACGTGTTCCATGTCGTCTCCGGTCGAGCGTTGCTTTCTCCGGATCGAAAGTTTCCGACCGTCCGATCTCGTTAAGGCTCGGTCTCACATACTCATAAGAGGAGAGAGCGGATAAGAAATGAGTTCAAAAATTCACTCGCAGGAAAGTGTGCCGGAACATATTTTCCGGCACACTTCTCAGCGAGTGAAAATTTTGAATTCTTGAACACTTTCTGGTACTCAACACCACCGCCTCAGCTCCGACGCCGACCACAACCACTGCCACCGCTCCGGCGACCTCCAACATCACTCCGACCATCTCCACCAGTCGTGCGTTGTCGTCTCAGTCGGGTGCAGGGTCCACCACGCCTGCCTCCAGTTCGACTACTTCTGTCGGCGTCGCCGGAGTTTTCAAGGAGGAGGAGGGGGGTTGAGGAGGAGGAGGAGGAGAGGACGAAGGTGGAGAGAGATGAGATGAGGGGTATGTTTTGAATTTTGAAGTTGATTTAAGGGCATTTTGGTATTTTCAACAATTGAAATTGGATCAGATTAGTTTGTAAAAAGTCTAAAATGCCCTCAATAGTTATGATTTGAAATCTGACTGATTTGACCGGTTTAAATTTCGTCAAACCAATTCAATTTTACCGGTTTAATTATTTGGGTAATTACTATGAAATAACTACATTACCCTCAGTTGAAAAAAAAACTAAAACTAAATTTGTTGTTAGGGGTACATTAGTATTTTTTTATAAATAAAATAAAAAAGAAAATAGAAAATAAAGTGAGATGAAATGACCTTATTGTCCTCTTCTTCAAACTCTCATCTCCCACCTTTCTTCAACCTCGCCCTCTCTAATTCATCAGAGCTACCCATTTTTGTGTGAGTTTGACATGCAAACAAAAGAACTCTCAAATTCTATTACTAGACATTTCAAATCTTTGAATACAATACAATACTTATTATGTGATTATTGGATGTTTCTATAAACAAATTTGTAAATTTAAATGGAATCGCAACAGATCGGTGCTCAACCAAATCGAAACGAGGCGAGACCGAGCTCCAATCTCCGACAGACCGGACGGTGGCTGTTCACCACCAACAGAAACCTTTGGCCACAGTCTCCGACACGGAGGCTCGTCCCTCACCGAATCTCGAAACCTAGAGCTCTAAAGCCTCGATTTGGAGCTTGAGGTAAGAGATCTCGCGGAGGAGCGAGTCGCAAAACCACCGCTGCTCCTTCTAAAGCCATCGATGTCCTCTAGCTCGAAGACCAGAGCCTCCGTGTATGCACTCGCCATCGTCGTTACTTGGACGAGGGTGAAGCTTGCGGGGGAGGACAGATCGGGGAGGACGGCTCAGGGAGGACGGTGGACAGAGGGTCTGCCTTATCGAGCTTGGGGCGGTGGCGCGATGTTCTGGCTGGTGGTCGAAGGCTGGTGAGGCAGATCCGGACCCGTCGTCGAAGCTCGCGCCCTCGCTGGTGAAGAGACGAATCGTCCCCGTCGGCGAGGCTCGCTCTAGCCGGATCTGGTCTCGCCGCCGGAGAATCAGAGGCTACTGGGAGGTTGCAGATGTGATGTGTGGGAGTGGGTGGGAGGAGTTGGACGATCTGTGTAATTAGGTTAGAATTAATAATAATAATAATTATTATTATTTTGAAGGTATGTTAGAATTATTTATTATTATATTATTAATAACTAATATTAAAATAATTAATAATATTATTTTAATTATTAATAATTAAATTGGTCATACCAGATTTGAACCAGTCAAATCAAATTTGAAC
The DNA here is from genome assembly GCA_963920655.1 of Geranium rotundifolium. Lineage (NCBI taxonomy): Eukaryota > Viridiplantae > Streptophyta > Magnoliopsida > Geraniales > Geraniaceae > Geranium > Geranium rotundifolium. Next base: position 29,921,430 of record OY987312.1, on the reverse strand, counting down.
CGATCATACCATACTTATTTTAAATCATAACCATTGAGGGCATTTTAGATTTTTTACAAATAAATTTTGTTATATTTAACCGCCGTTACCTTAAGTGTAATTAAAAAATTGTTGGGGTACCGACAAAAAAAGTTTCAAAGTTGGGGTAATTAATTCGAAATGAGACAAAATTATGGTACTGACATAAAATTACCCATTATTTTTATTTTGGGTTTCATGTGTTCATACAATTGGAAACATTTATGAAGTTGTTATATTTTTTAAATGAATAGAATGATGATAACATCTCAAAAATATGTAGGGATGTTCCGTATAGTGATAGCATAACACGGTACATACTATGAGTTTTATATTTGTACATAAAGTAGTGTTTCGGAAAGATGTATATTTAAATTGCATACATTTACATTTTGCGTTTTATTTTGAATATGAGTTTTGGTTACTGTGTAGACAGTAACATTGAATGAGTTTAATTTGATTAGATAAATATATTGTTAAAACTACAATATTTTAGAAATATGAACAAAACACATTCTTTTGTTTGTTTTCCTTTGAGAAGCATAGTGTTATTTACTACTTCTAATTATATTCAGTTGCAATATTAAAACATTACATTCAATTCTTATAAAAATATCTTTATCCACGTGTAAATAGTATATATCCTTCGACGGATAACTGATTATGTTTCAAATTGATACTTGCTTTAAAAAATATGGATACTATGAGATTTCACTAGTCTACGCTAGCTACAAATTAAAAAGGGTAATCATTGGGGTCAATATTGTAAATAACTCAAAACGAGAATACTATAAAGAAGAGAGGTGGTGTCCATTTTCCACTTCGACGCTGAACCGAACCGAAGGAGCCTAGGGCTCACTGGAGTGAACGAATCGAAGAAGAAATCAACAAGATCCTACGGTCAAATTCTCAATATTTGAATTTCTTCTGGAATATCGATTCCACTCCACGCCCAACGGCTATAATCTCACACTCACTTGCACAACGGCTATATTATGACCAACAATCAACGATAAAAACATTTGAATCACTCGAATTTTGCTTCAGACCCAACCTCTTCTCTCTGTGTGTCTCTCCCACCAATTAACTCCAAACTCGGCCCCAACCCTCTCTATGATAAAAGTCCGGTGGAATCACAGGCAAGCCTCATGTTTCGATTCAGTCTTTGCTGGTATGTTCAAAGGCTTTAGCCTTTTGTTTTGATTCTATTCTTCATGACTTCTGGGTATTTGTGGGTTTTTAATGCCTTTCTGAAATATTGAAAATTTTGGGTTCATTTTCATTGTACGGAGGGTTTTTGTTGTGGTCGAGAGTGTCAAAAGAAGGATTTTTGTTTTGATTTTCATCTTCTTCGGTTCTGTGTTTGTGGGTTTCAGTGCTTTTGAGTGCAAAAACCCAATTACTTATATTTTGTTGTTGTGTAATTTTTTGTGCACTTTCAATTCTTCGATTTTGACCCTACGATTTTGGGCATTCCATGTCACTCTTCAGACCCATTTGATTAATGTGTTTTTTCATGATCCTCTGGTTAGTCATGAATCTATTTTCCCTAGAATAAATACCAATTTCTCGGTTCATTTTCTTGTTGCACAGCCCTATTTTTTTGTTTTACTGGGTATGAACTCGTTTGTGTTTTCTGTCCATATTATTCTTAGTTTTTGTTTATGAAATAAATTTGTGTAATGACATTGCTCAATTTGTTCAGAAAGGTACTTTTATAATCTGTGAATTTCAGTAGGGAAAGCTTGTTTAGGCTCTTGAGGTTTACTTTAGGATAGATTCTTGTTGGTTTATTTTATTGTGGATTTGTAAAAGTAGGATGGTAGTGGGTTTTGATGATAACAATCCTAAGAATTGGGATCTGAAAATAAAATGTTTGTCGTTAGATCCATTACTGTATTTGTTATGATGATTATATTATGCAGATAATCTATTTGTGTTATAGCACTCCCAAAAATTTAACTTTTATCATCTATTTTTTTTGTAGTAGACTTTAATCTTACCACGTATAATAATATTTCAAATGAAGAATTCTTTTCATCATGTGTTTTTTTATTGTTTACTACAGTATATATATAGTTACTGATTGATAGATATGGTATAGTTCTTAAGAAAATGTTCTCTTTAGATGAAAATAGTTGATTATATTGTTGGGGGAGGATCTGTTTCTGCTAGAATTAAGTTTGAATTCTATAAGTACTGTCAAATTTTTTTGCTCATGAAATCCTACGAGCAACTTCTGGTGGCTGCATTCCGACGACCTCTCAATACCATTTGCATCAACTTCATTGATGCCCTCCCAGTGGTAAGCATTCCGTTTCGTATATTTGATTGTTGCCGTCATTTTAATTTCGAGCTTGTAAATTTGGATAATGATAGAATTGATCGAGGTTGATGTGTGTGGTTCTTGACGTGGAGTTTAGGTGAAGTATTGTTCTGAAAACAACAAGCGTTTGATTCACTTCTCCATCTTCCTAAAGATTCACCTCTTCGTCAGGTGAGCTTTCTCATTTTGTGTAGTTTGAACTGTCTTAGGATCTGCATGTTCATTATGTTTTGGGTACTGAAATCATGATTACGTCAAATCAACCAGAATCGAAGCGAACCGACCGACCGATTCTTCACGGTTCGGTTTTGGTTTTAATTTTGAAAATCGATGGTTATATGAACTAACGGTTCAAAAAACAAACCAAAGTCAGACCAGCAATATTATGAAATAAATACAAAACAACATTGAGTATTGAACCTGTGACAGTGAGGAGTTTACAAAAGGATCCAACCACTAAAGCTGTGTTGTTAATTGATGCTATTGCCTCTTTGTTTTATATTATTCATAATAAAATTTCTTTTATCATAAATTGCATCTACCTGAGGATCAGTTATGTCACAAACTACACCTCTAGAGTCTTATGTCGCTAGCACATAATTTTTTTTACTATTCTCCTCCTTATAAGTAGACACAAGTTGGACTGATTGAATGAAATTGTTCTCTCTCCTTTGAGATTGAGAACTGATATGTTATATTAATTAATAATCTTATTTTATTTGGATTATAAACAGTTATTATTTTGATTTTTTGAATTAAAAATCTTTGATTGGATCTGTTGGTTGGGCCTAAAATGTTTGTTTGTGCCTATCTTATTGTACCCAAATTAGTTTTCGGGTCTGGTCGGTTCAACCAAACCGACCGAGTTCTGCCGGTTCAGTTTCAGTTCTCTCTCTTTAAGAACTGATTGTATTCGGTTGGTTCGGTTTTTGAACCGTGAACAACCCTAGTCAGGTTGTCTCACATACACAACTAGGAAAACAAGTGGTCTAATTACATGTATTTTCTATTGTCTTGTTCATTATGTTTGACTGAAAAAAGTAACAGTTCTTTATAGGCGATTTCTTTCACTATGATTGACATATCCTTCCCACTTCCTTATTCAACTAACATAGTTTTAGGAATTGTCTTAGATAAAGATGAAGCAGATACGGACCCACAAATTCTAGATCAATAAAATAAGAATTTCTACGTCTTTGCTCTATTGTATTGTTGTATTTTGTTTGTTGCTATGCGATCTGGTTTTTTTTTCACGTGTTCTACTTTCAGGGAGGGTCTGTATTGCAAATAAGGGTTCATCAAAACTGTCAACCAATAAGAAACTCCTTTATCTTTGTTCTTTGTTGTGATGTTTATTAATTTGTTGTGATGAGATCTGTATTTTCCTTGTAAACTGGTTTGTCTTTCAGGGAGGGGTTGTGCTGTATACATGACTAGGGAACATGGTCTAAGTCCATGGGCTTTCTTCTTCTTTATGTTTTATTATGTTCAGTTAATATATGTTATCAAAATGAAAAATTGCTTCTTTTATGTGCTGCAGTTATGTGGTTGCTTGTGAAGCCTAAGATACAAAGCCATGAGAGTGGTGGATGAGTTTGACATATCGAACTTACTTTAAATTTTTTCCATCACTTATTTCTTATGTCGTTAGTATTTTCTTTTACAATTTTGGATATGTCATTTCCACTTATTAATCTAAATAATTTTAGGAGTTCTCTTGGATAAGGATCAGGCGGTTACGAGCCAGAGATTCTAGGCCGATAAGGACTTCTATCCCTTTGCTTTTTTGCCTTGTTGTTTTTTGTCAGTTGATGTGCGATTTGGCTTACCATAGGTATTTTACGTTTTTGTGTTTCATTACATTTGACTAAATAATATATATTTTTTTAAAAGTTCTTTTTTTCTATTGAACGCTATTATGTATAAATAAAATCACGTTTTTTTGTTTTTTATTTCTTATGACGTTTTTAACTTGTTTCTCATGGATTCGTTATCTTTCATGTTAAATTGGTTGGCCCGTTGCATTTTCTCTTGTCTAAAGATGTGAGTCAGTTTGTCGTTGATGGCAGATGAAAAATGTTTGGCAAATGAGTGATAGTAATAGACAAGGAACCAGCAAACTTCTAAACCAATAAGAACTCCTTCATCTTTGTTCTTGTTTTGATGTTTATGTAATTTGTTGCGACGCGTCTGTTTTCTCATGTTCACTAGTTTATCTTTCAGGGATGGTTGTCTTGCTTAGGGAGCAAGTGGTCCAATCTCAGGAGATTTCTTTTATCTTGTTTCTATGTTCAGTTAATATGTATGATCAAAATAAAAAAATTGTTTCTCTTTTTTCCTGCAGGTAAATGTGTTTGGTTGATGTCGTTGGTTGTGAAGCTATAGATATAAAGCCACGAGAGTGATGGATGAGTTTGTCATATCAAACTTACTTTCAAATTTTCCATTATTTATTTCTTATGCCGTTAACATTTTTTTTCATGTCCTTTCCACTTCTCTAAAATTCCCTTCTTTTCATGTGCTCTTCTTTCATTGATGTGGCATGACTTGCATACTTAGGGACAAACGGTGTACGCTATAGGCGCATGGTGGCTTGAGAAGCCATTAATATAAAGGTACAAATTCGGGAATGAGTTTGAATTGTCCTACTTTTGTTTTTGATCAGCTGAATTGTCCCACTTCTCTATAGTTCTGCCTTTCTGTTCTATAACCTGTTTCGTATGATATAATTTTTATTGGTTTAAAGTGGTCTCGCTAAATATAAAGATTATAGTGATTGAACATTTTTTGTTTTGCTTGTAGATACACCGTTTATACTTTTAATATATTTTTAGTTTATCTTACGTACTAATTTTCACTGGGGCAGTTGAGTATACGTGCTATGGTGGCTTAAGAAGACATGAGTACAAAGCTACAAAGTCGGGAATAGGTTTGAATTGCCCTACTTCTCTACAGTTCTCCCTTTCTGTTTTATATACTGTTTCGTATGATTGAAATGTTTTTGGACATGTTTATTTTTTGCTAACTATAAAATATAGTGATTGAACATGTTTATTTTTTGCTTGCAGATAAACCGTTTTGTGAACATTCAAGCTAACTTGGTTGGGTTCTTTTTAAAATCACTAATTTCTTATCATACACACCGGTTTTTATCTTGGTATTGACTTAATTTAACTGTTTTTCATTGCCTTCTGTTAGGATCTGGTATTGTGCTTCCATGGTCAAGTTAATGTAATTTTTGTCTAATACCTAGCTGGAATCACCTCTGTCAAATATGTTCTCTCAACTAACATGTATGCTAGTGATACCTTTCATCAGTTTTCTTAAAATGCAGCCAAGGTTCGATAAAATTTTCTAGCTCCTTGTTTGAATCAGATATTTCTTATGTTGCTGCGTGCATGTTCTTTCTTTCCCATTTCAGGGTTCTACTAATTTATTTTGCTTATTCAATAATTTTTTCCAATTCTATCTACGATGTCAGGTTTTCATTTTCATGTGCTCTTCTTTCAGGGACAGGGATGTCGCATGTCTTTCATACATATGGACAAATGGTGATCTCAATAAGGGTTAGTGGTTTTCTTTTGTCTCATTTTCTATTATTTTTTATTAGTACAAATAGTAATTAAAAAAAAGTTGTTTTATGTTTAATCTGCAGTTGAGTATACATGCCATCTTTGCTTGAGAAGGGATGAATATAAATGTACTAAGTCGGGTATGAGTTTGAATGATCCCACTTTTGTTTTTTATCAGTTGAATTGTCCCACTTCTCTACAGTTATGCTTTTCTGTTCTATAACCTGTTTTGTGTTGAATTATTACTGGTTTAAAGTGTCTCACTAAATGTAAAATTATAGTAATTGAAAAGTTTTATGTTTTGCTTGTAGATGCACCAATTTGGTAATTTAGTTTGGTTAATTTAATACTTTCAATTTCTTTTTAGTTCATCCTATTTACCAGTTCTTACTAGGTCAATATAATTGTCATGTTTCTTTCAGGATCCTGCATTGTGCTTACATGGCCAAGTCAATGTAGTTGTCAAGTATTACCTGAACTGATCCTACTCTATCATGTGTTCCACTTTCAGATATGGCATATCTTGCATGCATGCGGACATGGTTTCTCTATAAAGATTTTCTTTTGTCTCGATTTCCATTATTTTTTATGAGTATGAATAATAAATATATAAAAAAATTTAATTTTAATCTGGAGTTGAATACTCGTGCCTTGGTGGGTTGAGAAGACATGAATATAAAGTTACAAAGTAGGCAATGAGTTTAATTTTCCCACATCTCTACAGTTCTTTATGTATTCTATATCATGTCTCGTATGATTGATTTGTTCAATTATTCTTGACGTGCGATTTATGTTTTGCTTGTAGATAAACCATTTGGTAAAAAGCAGAGCTAACTTGGTTGGGTTGAATTTAAAACCACTAATTTCTTATCATACACACTGGTTTTCATCTTGGCATCGTTTTAATTGAATTGTTTTCCATTGTCTTCTTTCAGGACTATATTGTGCTATCATGGTCGAGTCAATGTAATTGTCATCTATTACATAATGGGATCCTCCTCTCCGTCAGATAAGTTCTAGTGTTTGAAATTTTCACTTTATGGTCATATTGTTTCAAATGACAGATGCAAAACATTAAGTGGTATGCGTAACACACTGGATATCCGAAACACATATGAACTAATTTTCTTATCTGGTCGGTGGGTTTTTTTTTATTGGTTTAGTGATTGTTTTTTCATGTTCATGTGTTTTACTTTCAGGGACGGACATCTCTTGCATACAAAATCAGGGAACGAATATCCTCTCTTGCCTGGGTTTTCTTATGGTTTATGTTTTAGTATGTTTTTTATTTACACGTGCTCCTCTTTTAGGGATGGTAAATCTTGCATGCTTGCAGACAAATTGTTTTTGCCACAGGGGTTTTCTTGTGTTTACTTTTCCATTATATTTTACTAGTATGAATAGTAAATATAAAAAATGTTTATTTTTAATGTGCAGTTCACGCCATGGTGGCTTTAGAAGACATGAATATTAAAAGCTACAAAGTTGGGGATGAGTTTGAACTGTCTCACTTCTGTACAGATCTGCCTTTCTGTTTTATAACATGTTTCGTATGATTCAATTTTTTTTGGTTTAAGGCTCCTTACTAATTATAAAATATAGTGATTGAACTTGCATGTTTGAATCAATTTGCATGTTTTTCATTTTGTTGTGATGTCATGTAGTAGTCTTTGAAATTTCCACTACATGATTAATGACTTGGTCACATTGTTTTTGATGACATATGCAAAATATCTAACTTGTGGATGATAATAATAGGCGGGATATCCTAAAGCACTGTTTTTGATGACATATGCAAAATATCTAACTTGTGGATGATAATAATATGCGGGATATCCTAAAGCACTAAGAACTTAAGTTTTTTTTTAAGTTTATGTGTTTTCCTTCAGGGAATAGTATTTCTTGGATACAAAATGAGAGAACAAATGTCCTTTTTTGCAGTGGTTTTTTTCCAATGTGTTTTAGTGTGCTTTTTATATTAAAGTGATTGATTGCAATGAAAACCTTTTAATTCTTCTGTGATGCAGTTAATTATTAGGTTGATATGCTGGCTAGTGAAACTGTGGAGTAAAAGACTTCATTATTCGGTTAAGTTTGACCTATTGAACTTATTCTAGGACTTATTTCTTATGTTGCGTGCATGTTCATTCTTTCCCATTCCAGGATTCTACGATGTCAGGTTTTCATTTTAATGTGCTGTTCTTTAAGGGATGTGGCATGTCTGCATACATACGGAAAAATGGTGCTCGCTATAAGGATTAGGGGTTTTATTTTGTCTCGTTTTCCATTATTTTTTATTAGTACAAATAATATATATAAAAGGAATTGTTTTATGTTTAATCTACAGTTGAGTATACGTGCCATCTTGACTTGAGAAGCCATGAATATGAATGTAGTAAGTCGGGTATGAGTTTGAATGATCCCACTTTTGTTTTTGATTGGTTGAAATGTCCCACTTCCTTACAGTTATGCTATTTTTTTTATAACCTGTTTCGTGTTGAATTATTACTGGTTTAAAGTGTCCCACTAAATATAAAAATGTAGTGATTGATAAGATTTATATTTTGCTTGAAGATACACCATTTTGGCGATGTTCCGAGCGAACTTAGTTTGGTTAGTTTAATACTTTTAATTTCTTTCTATTTCATCCTATTTACAAGTTTTAGTAGGTCAATATAACTGTCATGTTTCTTTCAAGTTCCTATATTGTGCTTCCATGGCCTAGACAATGTAGTTGTCAAGTATTACCTAAATTGACCACGCTCTATCATGTGTTCCTCTTTGAGTGATGGCATGTCTTGCATACATGCGGACATGGTTTCTCCACTGAGATTTTCTTGTCTCGTTTTCCAATATTTATTTATTAGTATGAATAATAAATATAAAAAAAATGTTTAATTTTAATATGCAGTTGAATACACGTGCCTTGGTGGGTTGGAAGACCTGAATATAAAGTTACAAAGTCGGCAATGAGTTTGAATTTTCCCACATCTCTACAGTTCTTTGTGTTCCATATCATGTCTCGTATGATTAATTTGTTCAATTATTCTTGACGTGTGGTTTATGTTTTGCTTGTAGATAAACCATTTGGTAAAGAGCCGAGCTAACTTGGTTTGGTTGAATTTAAAACCACTAATTTATTATCATACACACTAGTTCTCATCTTGGTATCAAGTTAATTAAATTGTTTTCCACTGTCTACTTTCAGGACTATATTGTGCTACTATGGTCGAGTTAATGTAATTGCCATCTATTACATAATGGGATCACCCTCTCCATCAGATAAGGTCTAACAAATGCAAAAATAAGTGGTACGCATAACATACAAGATATTTTAAACACATAAAAACTAATTTATGTGGTTGTTTGGTGTTTTTTTATTCTTTGGTGGTTGTTTTTTCATGTTCATGTGTTTTACTTTCAGGGAAGGACATCTCTTGCATACAAAATCAGGTAACAAATATCCTCTCTTGCCTGGGTTTTTTTTATGGTTTATGTTTCATTATGTTTTTTATTTTCATGTGCTCCTTACATAATGGGATCACCCTCTCCATCAGATAAGGTCTAACAAATGCAAAAATAAGTGGTACGCATAACATAAAGATATTTTAAACACATAAAAACTAATTTATGTGGTTGTTTGGTGTTTTTTTATTGCTTTGGTGGTTGTTTTTTCATGTTCATGTGTTTTACTTTCAGGGAAGGACATCTCTTGCATACAAAATCAGGTAACAAATATCCTCTCTTGCCTGGGTTTTTTTTATGGTTTATGTTTCATTATGTTTTTTATTTTCATGTGCTCCTCTTTTAGGGATAGTATATCTTGCAAACTTGCAGACAAATGGTTTTTGCCACATGGGTTTTCTTTTGTGTTTACTTTTCTATTATATATTACTAGTATGAATAGTAAATATGAAAAAAAATGTTTGTTGTACCCGCCATGGTGGCTTGAGAAGACATGAATAAAAAAGCTACAAAGTTGGGAATGAGTTTGAACTGTCCCTCTTATGTACAGATCTACCTTTCTGTTTTGTAACATGTTTTGTATGATTCAATTGTCTTTGATTTAAGGTTCCTCACTAACTATAGACTTAAATGAATTGTTTTCACTTTCTTCCTTAAGAATATTGTGCTTTCATGGTCGAGTCAATGTAATTTTCATCCAATGCCTAACTGGAAACAACTCTATTCCAGATAAGCTCTCTTAATTAACATGTATGCTAGCGATACCATTCATCAATTTTCTTAATAGCCATGGTTTCATAAGTTTTTCGCGTTGTTCCTTTTTTGAATCTATTTCCCTGTTTTTTCCATTTTTATTGTGGTGTCATGTATTGTTAGTCTTTGAAATTTGCACTTTATGATTGATAACATGGTCATGTTGTTTCTGATGGCAGATGCAAAACATTAAAATTGTGGATGATAATAACATACGGGATATCTTAAATACATAAGATCTTCTTTCCTTGTGGTTGTTTGTTTTTTTACTGCTGTAGTGGTTAGTTTTTTGATGTTCACATGTTTTACTTTTAGGGAAGGGTACCGCTTGCATTAAAAATCAGTAACATATTCGTTTTTTCATAGTGCCTAACACACGTCCTTTCTTTCTTATTCTACGGCTCAACTAATTTCTCTAAGAGTTGGTATAGGAGTAGGATCAAGCTGTTATTGTGTCATGAGTCAGCCAAAAATTTTAAACCAGTAAGAACTTCATTCCTTTTGCTTATTCCATATTTTTTTCTAGTTCTAGGTAGGTGGCAGGTTTTCGTTTTGATGTGTCTCTTCCAGGGATTCTTCTGTCTCGTTTTCCATTATTTTTTACAATACATATAATAAATTGTTTAATTTTAATTTGCAGTTGAATACAATTTCCTTGGTAGGTTGGAAGATATGAATATAAAGCTACAAAGTCGGGAATGAGGTTGAATTGTACCACACTCTAGAGTTCTATCTTTGTGTTATGTGTTAATCCTATAGGCCCAAATACATAAAAGCCCATTTAGGTTGTTTATGTATCTTGTCTCGTATGATTGAATTATTTTAGTTTATAGCGTCTCACTAAATATCCAATATATTGATTGAACAGTTTCATGTTTTGCTTGTAGATACTCCATTTGGTAATACTACTAATTTCTTTTTGTTTATCGTATCGACTTAAATGAATTGTTTTTACTGTCTTCTTTCAGGATATTGTGCTTCCATGGTCGAATCAATGTAATTTTCATCCTATGCCTAACTGGAAACAACTCTCTGTCAGATAAGTTCTCTTAACTAACATGTATACTAGCGATACCATTCATCAATTTTCTTAACATGCAGCCATGGTTTCATAAGTTTTTCGCGTTTTTCCTTGTTTGAATTTATTTTCCCCTTTTTTCCATTTTTGTTGTGGTGTCATGTATTGTTAGTCTTTGAAATTTGCACTTTATGATTGATAACATGGTCATGTTGTTTGCGATGACAGATGCAAAACATTAAGATTGTGGATGATAATAACATACGTGATATCATAAATACATAAAAACTTCTTTCCTTGTGTTCATGTGTTTTGCTTTTAGGGAAGGGTACCTCTTACATTAAAAATCAGGGAACATATATCCTCTCTTGCCTTGGTTTTCTTTTGATTTTTGTTTCATTATATTTTTTATCACATTATTGCAATGAAAACCTTTTAATTCTTTTGTGCTTCCAAGGTCGAGTCATTGTAATTTTCATCTATTACTTTACTGGATCCCCCTATTTGCCAAATAGGTTCTCTGAACTAACGTGAATATTAGTGATTTCTTTCATCAGTTTTTTTTAAAATGCAGTCAAGGTTCAATAAAATTTTCTCCTTCCTTAATGCTTGATTTACATTTTTTGTTGTCATGTCATGTAGTAGTGTTTAAAATTTCCACTTTATGATTGATGACATAGTCACATTGTTTTTAACAACAGATGCAAAATATTTAGCTTTTGAGTTATGTTTATCATTTTCACGGTTTCCACTTTCAAGATGTGGAAGTGCCTTGCACGGTTAGGTAGATTAATTAATGTGAAAACAGCCCCTCTTTTTTGCACTACAGTTAATTATGGGTGTTATGGAGGAGTGGAGTGAGGTTGAGCCATCCTACTTCTCTAATTATTCAGTTTCTCTTTTGTCGTGTGTGATTTCTTGCTGGACATAGGTTCTTTTTACTAGAAGTACAGTTCCTTCAAATGAGACACAAAGTTTGTCTTTGTTGTCATATATATTGGTGTGCTGGTTTGATGGACGAACTACGTGGACATTGATCCCCATTCAAATGGAGTTCGTATGCAGCCTTAGTATTACTTGAGCGCAAGTCTGATTTTTCTTTCTGATCTGTGGGAGCTGTTGTTTAGTACACCGTTTAGCGGTCACTTTTGTCTTTGGCAGCGTACTTAATATGATATGCTTTGGATTCTTTTCATTGTGTTTTACCGCAGGGATTTTGACTTATGGTTTGAGTTAGTAGACTGAATGATGAGGATGAAGAACTATTAATTGTTTTGTGTTTATGGCGCTTGGTACTTCTAGGCGAATGAGAATTTTCTTCCTTTTTTGCCCACTGCACCATTTTTTTTCTTCTTAATTTGTTGTTATGAGGTCTTGTTTTTGTTTTCAAACGTTCCTTGGAGGGCATGTCTTGCACGGATACACACAAATGATGCTCACCACATGGATTTTATTTGGTTGATATGCTGGCTAGTCCATTCGTCTGACATGTCATTTCTTTCCCATTTCGGGGTTCTCCTAATTTCTTTTGTTTATTCCATAATTTTTTCTATTTCAATCTACGAGGTCAGGATTTCATTTTCATGTGCTCTTCTTTCATTGATGTGGCATGACTTTTATACTTGGGGATAAATGGTGTTCGATATAGGCGTTTTCTTTTGTCTCGTTTTCCATTATATTTTATCAGTACGGATAATAAATATAAAATAATGTTTTATATTTAATCTGCAGTTTAGTATATGTGCCATGATGGCTTGGGAAGCCATGAATATAAAGGTACAAAGTCGGGAATGAGTTTGAATTGTCCTACTTTTTTTTTATCAGCTGAATTGTCCCACTTATCTACAGCTCCGCCTTTCTGTTCTATACCCTATTTCGTATGATTTAATTTTTATTGGGTTAAAGTGTCACTAAATATAAAAATATAATGATTAAACAATTTTATGTTTTTCTTGTAGATACACCATTTATATTTTGAATTTCTTTTTAGTTTATTCTATGAAACGGTTTTTACTGGGGAGTTGAGTATACGTGCTATGGTGGCTTGAGAAGACATGAATACAAAGCTACAAAGTCGGGAATAAGTTTAAATTGTCCAACTTCTCTACGGTTCTCCATTTCTGTTTTATATATTGTTTCGTATGATTTAAATGTTTTTGGTTCAAAGTGTTTGCCTAACTTTAAAATATAGTGATTTAACAGGTTTATGTTTTCTTGTAGATAAAACATTTGGTGAACAGCCGAGCTAACTTGGTCTGGTTCTATTTAAAACCACTAATTTCTTATCGTACACCGGTTGTTATCGTGGTATTGACTTAATTGAACTGTTTTTCGTTGCCTTTTTTCAGGATCAGATATTGTGCTTTCATGGTCGAGTTAATGTAATTTTCATTTAATACCTAATTGGATCCCTCTCTCTGTCAAATAAGTTCTCTTTAACTAACATGAATACTAGTGATACTTTTCATCAGTTTTCTTGAAATGCTGCCAAGGCTCGATAAAATTTTATCGTTTGAATCTATTTGCTTGTGTTACATTTTTGTTGTGATGTCATGTATTAGTCTTTGAAATATCCACTTTATGATTGATGACAAGGTCACATTGTCTTTGGCACATATGCAAAGTATTTAGCTTGTGATTGATAATAATAGGCGGGATATCCTAAACCACTAAGAACTTCTTTCTTTATGTGGGTGTTTTATGTTTTTTTTTTAATTTGTTACTTTAGTGGTAAGTGTTTTTATGTTCATGTGTTTACTTTCAGTGAGTGGTATTTCTTGCATATAAAATCGGGGAACAAATGTCCAATCTTGCAGTGGCTTTCTTTTCCTTTGTGTTTCAGTGTCTTTTTGTATTACAGTGAATGATTGCAATGAAAACCTTTTAATTTTTTTGTGTTGCAATTAATTGTTAGGTTGATATGCTAGACCAGTGAAACTGTGGAGTAAAAGACTTCAATTTTTGGCTGAGTTTGACCTATTGAACTTATTCTAGTATTTATTTCTTATGTTGCGTGCATGTTCTTTCATGGTGTCTGTCATGCATGTTCTCTCTTTCCCATTCCAGGGGTCTACTAATTTCTTTTGCTTATTCCATAATTTTTTCTAATTCTATCTACGATTTCATGTTTTCATTTTCATGTGTTGTTCTTTCAGGGATGTGGCATGTCTTGCATACATACGGACAAATGGTGCTTGCTATAGGGGTTAGGGGTTAGGGGTTTTCTTTTGTCTCGTTTTCCATTATTTTTACTAGCAAATATATATATAATTTGTTTTATATTTAATCTGTAGTTGAGTATAGCCATCTTGGCTTGAGAAGCCATGAATATAAATGATCACACTTCTCTACAGTTTTGCTTTTCTGTTCTATAACTTGTTTCGTGTTGAATTATTACTGGTTTAAAGCGTCACTAAATATAATAATATAGTGATTAAAAAGTTTTATGAATTGGTTGTAGATGCTCTATTTGGTAAAGTTACCAGCGAACTTAGTTTGGTTAATTTAATACTTTTAATTTTTTTTAGTTTATCCAGTGTACCAGTTTTTACTAGGTCAATGTAATTGTCACGTCTTCTTTAAGGATCTGGATTGTGCTTCCATGGTCGAGTCAATGTGGCTGTCAAGTATACCTAAATTGATCCCGCTCTATCATATAATTTTTCTTAACTAACGTGATTACAAGTGATGTATTTCATCTGTTTTATAGAATGCAATCGCTGTTCGATGAATGATACAAGTTCATATTTACATTTTCATGTGCTCCTTTTTCAGGGATGGAATGTCTTGCATACATGCGGACAAATATTGTTCACCACAGGGGTTTTCTGTTGTCTACGTTTTCATAAATTTTATTTGTACGAATAATAAATATTAAACTGTTTGAACTGTTCACCACAGGTATCGACTTAATTGAACTGTTTCCATTGTCTTCTTACAGGACTATATTGTGCTACCATGGTCGAGTCAATGTAATTGTCATCTATTGCATAATGGGAATTCCCTTCTCCGTCAGATAAGTTATTGTCTTTGAAATTCCACTTTATGGTCACATTGTTTTGATGACAGTTGCAAAACATTAAAGCTTGTGGATGATAATAACATACTGAATATCCTGAACACATAAGAACTTATTTTCTTATGTGGTTGTTTGGTATTTTTTATTGTTTAGTGGTTAGTTTTTTTATGTTCATGTGTTTTACTTTCAGGGACGGGTATCTCTTGCATACAAAATTAGGGAACAAATTTCTTCTCTTGCTTGGGTTTTCTTTTGGTTTGTGTTTTAGTATGTTTTTTATTTTCATGTGCTCCTATTTCAAGGATGGTAAATCTTGCATGCTTGCAAACAAATGGTTTTCGCCACATGGATTTTCTTTTGTGTTTAGTTTCCTATTATATTTTACTTGTACTTATAGTACATATAAAAAATGTTTATTTTTATAGGCAGTTGAGTATGCGCGTCATGGTGGCCTGAGAAGACATGAATATAAAAAGATATAAAACAGAGAGGCTGAACTGTCCCATTTCTCTACAGTTCAGCCTCTCTGTTTTATAACACGTATCGTATGATTCAATTATTTTTGGTTTAAAGTGTCTCAGTGTCTCACTAACTATAAAATATAGTGATTGAACTGCTTTATGTTTTTCTTGTTGATAAACCATTTGATAAAGGGCCGAGCTAACGTTTAGTTAAATTTAAAAGTACTAATTTCTTATCATACTCACCGGATTTTATCGTGGTATCGACTTAATTGAACTGATTTTTACTGTCTTCTTTCATGATCAGATATTGTGCTTCCATGGTTAAGTCAATGTAATTTTCATCTAATACCTAACTGGAACCATCTCTCTGCAAAATAAGTTCTTATAACTAACATGTATACTACTGATCCTTTTCATTAGTGTTTTTTTAAAATGAAGCCTAGGTAAGATAAAGTTTCCTTGTTGTTTAAATCGATTTGCATGTTTTTAATTTTGTTGTGATGTCATGTAGTAGTGTTGTCATCTCTGATCAACATGCAAGGTTCAGTATAACTTACCGCATGAGAACACATGGAAAGTTCAAGAAGAAGGTACAGGTGGCAAGCTGAAGTTCAGGATACAGGTTACTATTGATAAATATTATCTATTAGCAGTTATTAGTATCATTATCTTTTACTTAGCATAAGCTTTTCCATATTCACGTTGTAGGGATTGAGGTCCCGATATTTCCTATTCTTAGCAGTATTATGATGTATGTATTTAAATGCACCTTGGATTATCAATAAAGGCAAGCAAACAATACATTAGGGAAATAGATATTGGAGTGACTTGTTTACTTTGAAGTTATTGGCGATTTGCAGGATAGGTCGCCAACGAAATCAAACGTCTAGGTCCCATTACCCGATGTAGAGCTCAAGACCACAACAAGTAGTCTTTGAAATTTCCACTATATGATTAATAACTTGGTCACATTGTTTTTGACGACAGATGCAAAATATTTAGCTTGTGGATAATAATATTCTTAGCAGTATTATGATGTATTTAAATGCACCTTGGATTATCAATAAAGGCAAGCAAGCAATACGTTAGGGAAATAGATATTGGAGTGACTTGTTTACTTTGAAGTTATTGGCGATTTGCAGGATAGGTCGCCAACGAAATCAAACGTCTAGGTCCCATTACCCGATGTAGAGCTCACGACCACAACAAGTAGTCTTTGAAATTTCCACTATATGATTGATAACTTGGTCACATTGTTTTTGACGACAGATGCAAAATATTTAGCTTGTGGATAATAATAATAGGCAGGATATCCTAACCAACTAAAAATATCTCTACTTATATGGTTATTTGGTGTTTTTTAAATTTGTTACTATAGTGGTTAGTTTTTTATATGTTCATTTGTTTTATTAGCAGGGAGGGTTAAAATCAGGAAACAAATGTTCTTTTTGAGTATACGTGCCTTGGTGGCTTGAGAAGCCATGAGTATAAAGGTACAAAGTCGGGAATGAGTTTGAATTGCACACTTTTCGTCAATTCTGCCTTTCTGTTCTATAACCTGTTTCGTATGACTGAATTGTTATTTGTTTAAAGCGTCTAAGTAAATATAAAAATATAGTGATTGAACAGTTTTATTTTTTGATTGTAGATACACCATTTTTTAACTTGGATTGATTACATATGATATTTTTAATTTCTTTTTGGTTTATCCTACGTACGTTATTTGTGCTTCCATGGTCAAGTCATTATAATTGCCAAGTATTACCTAACTTGATCCCTCTCTTTCATATAATTTCCCTTAACTAACATGAATATTTTATTTGTTTTATAGAATGCAATCGAGGGTTGATAAATCTTCCTCGTTGGTTTAAATATATTGGGCATGTATTTTAGTCTTTGGAAATTTTATTGTTTGATTGATGACTTTGTCACATTGTTTTTAGATGACAGATGCAAAACATTTAGCTTGAGGATGATAATAATAGGCCAGACATCCTAAACTAACCTTTTTCTTTCTTTTGTTTGGTTGTTTTATATTTTATAAATTTGTTGCCTTAGTGGTTAGTATTTTCATGTTTATGTGTTTTAATTTCAAGTAGGGGCATCCCTTGGATACTGAAAGATCGAAATGGAAAATTTTAATTCTTTTGTGATGTAGATAATTGTTTGGTAGATATGTTGGCTAGTGAAACGGTGGATTAAAAAGATTTGAAGTTGTGGATGAGTTTAACATACTGTCCTTATTCTATTACTTGTTTCTTATGTTGCATGCATGTTTTTTATGGTGCCTGACACGTCCTTTCTTTCTCATTCCAGGGCTCAACTAAATTCTCTAAGAATTTGTATAGGAATATGATCAAGCGGTTATTGTGGCCTGAATCTGCCGGAAGTTTTAACCCAATAAGAAATTTTGTGTCTTCTAATTTTGTCTCATATGATTGAATTGTTTTTAGTTTATAGCGTCTCGCTAAATATAAATTGGACTAAAATACTTTATGCTGTTGCTAACCTATTGAACTTATTCTAATACTTATTTCTTTTGTTGCGTGCATGTTCTTTGATGGTGTCTGATATGTCATTTCTTTCCCATTATGGGGTACTCCTAATTTATTTTGCTTATTCCATAATGTTTTCTATTTCTATCTACGAGGTTATGATTTTATTTTCATGTGCTCTTCTTTCATTGATGTGGCATGACTTGCGTACTTAGGGACAAACGGTGTACGCTATAGGCGTTTTTATCTCGTTTTTTTTTATTAGTTTGAATACTGAATATAAAATAATGTTTTTATATTTAATATGCATTTGAGTGTATACGTGCCATGGTGGCTTGAGAACCCATGACATAAAGGTACAAAGTCGGGAATGAGTTTGAATTGTCCTACTTTTGTTTTTGATCTGCTGAATTGTCCCACTTCTCTATAGTTCTGCCTTTCTGTTCTATAACCTGTTTCGTATGATATAATATTTATTGGTTTAAAGTGGTCTCACTAAATATAAAGATTATAGTGATTGAACATTTTTTTGTTTTGCTTGTAGATACACCGTTATGCTTTTAATTTATGTTACGTACTAATTTTCACTGAGGCAGTTGAGTATACGTGTGCTATGGTGGCTTGAGAAGACATGAGTACAAAGCTACAAAGTCGGGAATAGGTTTGAATTGCCCAACTTCTCTACAGTTCTCCCTTTCTGTTTTATATACTGTTTCGTATGATTGAAATGTTTTCTAACTGTAAAATATAGTGTGATTGAACACGTTTATGTTTTGCTTGTAGACAAACCATTTGGTAAACAACCAAGCTAACTTGGTTGGGTTCTATTTAAAATCACTAATTTCTTATCATACATACCGGTTGTTATCGTGATATTGACTTAATTGAACTGTTTTTCATTGCCTTCTGTCAGGATCTGGTATCGTGCTTCCATGGCCGAGTTAATGTAATTTTTATCTAATACCTAACTGAAACCACCTCTCTGTCAAATATGTTCTCTCAACTAACATGCATGCTAGTGATACCTTTCATCAGTTTTCTTAAAATGAAATCAAGGTTCAATAAAATTTTCTAGCTCCTTATTTGAATCAGATATTTCTTATGTTGCTGCGTGCATGTTCTTTCTTTCCCATTCCAGGTTTCTACTAATTTATTTTGCTTATTCAATAATTTTTTCCAATTCTATCTACGGTGTCAGGTTTTCATTTTCATGTGCTCTTCTTTCAGGGGGAGGGATGTCGCACGCATGTCTTGCATACATTCGGACAAATGGTGCTCTCTATAAGGGTTAGTGGTTTTCTTTTGTCTCATTTTCTATTATTTTTTATTAGTACAAATAGTAATTTAAAAAAAAAGTTGTTTTATGTTTAATCTGCAGTTGAGTATACATGCCATATTTGCTTGAGAAGGCATGAATATAAATGCACTAAGTCGGGTATGAGTTTGAATGATCCCACTTTTGTTTTTGATCAGTTGAATTGTCCAACTTCTCTACAGTTATGCTTTTCTGTTCTATAACCTGTTTTGTGTTGAATTATTACTGGTTTAAAGTGTCTCACTAAATGTAAAATTATAGTAAAATTACTGTTTTTGATCGGTCTTCGTCTGCAACCTTCCCACTTCCTTCACCACGGCCAAGCTGCTGTCCATCTTTTCCCAATCAAGCAAGCCATTAGGAGTTGACATCGCAAGATCTGTGACCAGCAAAGGCCAAAGATTTGGATTCGTGCATTACAAAAGGCACAGCGAAGCCTTAAAAGCGATCTCGTCTTTGGATGGACGAACCCTCCTCGGCAATCGGCTGCTGGTCACACTTGCCAGGTCCCCGACCCCTCGTCGCCCTTCCCAGCAACCTCAACCCACCTCTCGCCCCAACCCGTTGAGGTTCTCGGCGACACCAACCCCCAATTTACCCATTGCTCCCCCAATCACCAACCAGAAACCTCACTCAAGCCAAATCCCCTCTACCCCAAGATCCTGCTCAGCACATCCTAATGGGTTCTTCAGTTCAAATCTCAAGCAATCGTTAATTGCAGTATCAAATTACCCATCAGATGCTGAATCTTTTCGAACCCAGTTTCACTCACACCAGATAGCCGATATCTCAATCTCGGCCATCAACGACAGGACTTTTATCCTTTCCTTCCTTGACGACGACCTCATGATATCCATGAGAGGAACATGATGGAGCTGGCTGCGCCAATGGTTTTTTGGATTCTCTGAGCTCAACGAACTCATTACCAACGGTGGAATATTTGTGTGGATAGGGATCTCGGGACTTCCTATCTCTCAATGGTCCCCTGAAACGCTGCTCAATGTAGCAGCCACAATCGGCACACCGGTAGTGATCCACCCACTGTCACATTCAGGGGAGAGACTCAATCAAGGCCTCGCCTTAATTCACACGAGCGACCTTCATTCCAAACAGTGGGACATCTTAGTTCGTCACCGGCGTTCTAGCTCTCTGGCCCGGGTTTGCCTCATAGACCCAAAGGACGTACCGACCGTAATACCGAACCAACCCTCGGATAGCTCCAGTTCTGGCTCAGAAGATGACCCGGAAGACCCCTCGGCAGAAGAGGAATCGCAAGATTCAGACTCAAACGAAGACACAGAAGAAGATGGTGACTCAAATGCCTCGGATGAAGCAGAGCCGGCCAATAAGTAGCATGAATTCCTTCCCGATCCTAGCGAACAGGCAGAAACTCTCCCCAGAGCGCTATCGGCAACTGACCCTCCGGAGAAGAATCAGACTCAAGCCCATCGGGCCCACACAAAGAAATCCAAGCCTATTTTGTCTCCCCTTGGGCCTGGAACTGCTAAAACGAACACCTTTAAAGGTCCCTCGCAATCAAACTGCGAGACCTCCACTTTGGACACATCAACCCCTTCTTTAGCCACACGCCACTCCTCAGCCAAAGACTCTCTTCCTCCTCTTGGACTCTCAGGAGGTAAATTCAAAAGATCACCCAAAGCTAAAACTTCAGATTCCTCGTCTTCGACAGAATCCAAACTCCTTGCACAAAAGACTTGGGCTTATTGCAAATCTGTAGGGTTTAAAGTCAAGGACTCTGAAGAAGATATTATTTCCCATTTGGAGCAAATAAACTCATAAATAAGCCGGGCCGCAGATTCTAGCACTTTGAGTTTCGATCCTCAACATGATGGTCATCTCCTGGAATGCTAGAGGACTCTCCTCTACCCAGAAACATAGAGCCATAGCCACCCTCCTCTCTCGTCATCGCTCGTCCCTCATCCTGATCCAAGAAACAAAATGCGAAAATTTCTCTCAAATACCAGAGCCTGCGGTTTTTCACGTGAATGGGACTTTTTCTTTGCTCCCTCTGTTGGCAACTCAGGTGGCTCCCTCTCAGCCTGGTACAAGCCGTCATTCTCCATGACCTCTACCTCAATCATCAGTTCCTCCATTATGGTCTCAGGTATTTTACAGCCCTCTGGCTTATCTTGTTCTGTCTTGAATATCTACGCCCCATGCAATTCTGCAGGCAGAGCTCAACTATGGTCGGATCTATTACAAGCTATTTCCACTGCCGAACCAAGAACTCTTTTGGCAGGAGATTTTAATGTTATTTGTGACCCGTCAGAACGGTCTGGCCAAACCCTCACAGACAGCGACATACGTGGTTTCAACAATTTCATAAATGCAGCAGGACTGATCGATCTTCCTCTTGCCGGGTGGAAATACACTTGGTATGGACCGGGTACAAGATCGAGTCGCCTGGATAGATTCCTTTTGTCACCTCAATTATTCGAACTCTTTGAGAACCCGACTCAGACTGCACTGGACAGAACTGTCTCTGATCACTGTCCAATTCTTTTAAGCTCGCCGATTGAAGAATGGGGCCCGAAACCATTTCGGTTCATCAACGCTTGGTTTGACGACCCTAGCTTCATGCAACTAATCACAGATTCTTGGAACCGCTGCTCAGTCGACGGCCCTCCGCATATTAGGCTCTGGATGAAATTCAAACAGTTGCGTCAAGATCTAAGACTTTGGAATAAGACTGAATTCCGAAATATTGAGGAAGAAATAAGGGAACTTACTCTAAAAATCAAGAAGTACGATGGCTTAATTGAGATTCGAGCTCTCTCTGACCAAGAACTGACGGAAAGATCATTGTCACAGGCTATTTTGATCCGGAAAATAAAACACCAGGCCTCTCTTTGGAAACAAAAGTCGAGGAATCAATGGCTGAGCGAGGGAGACGGCAATACCGCATTCTTTCATCGGGTCGCAAACTTCAGGCGCTCAAGAAATAGAATCTCTGGGATCCAAACTGAGACAGAGTGGTGCACTGACGTAGAACGAGTACGAATACATGCCTTTGAGCATTTCAAGTCCAGATTTGAAGCCCCGCAGGTTCCTCGACCAGAGCTCCCATCATTGCCCTTCAAATGTCTTACTCAAGCACAAAGTGCCCACTTGGAAGAACCATTCACGCCTGACGAGGTTTACTCAGCCATTAAAGCTTGCAATGGCTCCAAGTCTCCAGGTCCCGACGGGTTTACCTTGAAATTTTTTCACAAAGCATGGCCGCTCATACGCTCCAACTTTATGGACTTCATCCTCGAGTTTCACAGATCAGGGCAAATTGGGAGGGGCATTAATGCTGCCTTTCTATGCCTCATAC
Organism: Geranium rotundifolium; assembly: GCA_963920655.1. Taxonomy (NCBI): domain Eukaryota; kingdom Viridiplantae; phylum Streptophyta; class Magnoliopsida; order Geraniales; family Geraniaceae; genus Geranium; species Geranium rotundifolium. The sequence continues at coordinate 29,898,649 of OY987312.1, read as the reverse complement.
CCAAAACAGAGTCCCCCCAAGACTTCAATGACTTTCGCCTCATAAGTCTGGTCACATCATCCTACAAGATCCTGGCAAAAGTCCTGTCATATAGACTCAAGAGGGTACTACACCTCCTTGTGAGCGATGTTCAATCTGCATTCATCAAAGGCAGACAGATCCTAGATGGGGTTCTTATTGCTAGTGAGCTTATAGACTTGATAAAGGCTAGACACAGGAACGCAGTGGTGGTCAAATTGGACTTTGAGAAGGCATTTGATAAGGTGGATTGGGATTACTTGTGGGGGTCCTGAGAAACATGAATTTCGGGGCGCGATGGATCTCTTGGATTCAAAGTTGTCTCAAGGCAAATACTTCTGTCCTAGTTAATGGTTCACCAACCGAGGAGTTCTTAGTCTCGCAAGGTGTCCGTCAAGGTTGCCCCCTCGCCCTTCCTATTCATCCTAGCCACGGAAGGGCTTCACTTGCTAATCCAAACAGGAATTATGAGGAGAGATTTCGCAGGCGTAACTATACAGGAAGGGGTAGCAATCTCACATCTCCAGTTTGCGGATGACACCATCCTCTTCCTTTCAAGCTCTACTACAGGGCTCACTCGGATGAAAATGTTGTTATCATGTTTCGAAGCACTCTCGGGTCTCTGGATTAATTATGGAAAATCGATCTTGATTGGTCTTGGTCCAAGTGCTTCCGCAACCCCAACTCTGGCTGAAATCTTTGGATGTGCGGCAGGGACCTTGCCCATTCCCTACTTGGGGTTCAAGTTGGGAGCCAGCCCTGCCAGGGTCATCTCGTGGGCGGACATCATTGCATCGCACGAGAAAAGGCTCTCACTCTGGCAGGCAAAGCTTCTGAGTCTCGGCGGGAGGGTGACCTTAATCAGATCTACTCTCACATCCCTCCCACTTTACTACATGTCGTTATTCAAGGCTCCGATATCAGTATTAAATACTCTAGAAGCGATCCAGAGAAAGTTTTTGTGGGCTGCCTCAGAAGACAAGAGGCCAATGCCTAAAATCAAGTGGAGTACTGTTTGTTTATCAAGAGAAAAGGGAGGACTGGGCATCAGAAGATTGCACACCTTGAACCAAGCTCTCCTGGCAAAATGGTGGTGGAGATTTGCGGTAGATCATGACTCCCTTTGGAAGAAGGTGATTTGCGCCAAATATGGTTGGAACTACAGAGAGTGGGACCTTGGAAGGAGGAGAGCCCCTCAGCGTCTCTTCTCCTAAAACACTTATTCTCATTGGCGAGCGATGACAAGTTCAGGGCTCTTTTTGGGGCACACGGCCTTCGCTGGCAGCTCGGCTCAGGGGACAGGATACTCTTTTGGGAAGAACCTTGGCTATCTCCCACCTCTCTGGCTAGTCAGTTTCCTCGGCTATATGCTCGTGCCATCCATACTCAAGCCCCGGTCAGCTCCTTCTGGGAGTCCGAACTTTGGCAGGTGGAGTATCGGGGACGTCTCAGCTCCAGACTTGAGCTTCAGGCCCAAACCTTGCTCGGTCTCCTCTCAGCCTCAAGACCCAACCCCGAGGCAGTTGATACCCTAATTTGGCTCGATGACCCTGAAGGCTTCTCGGTGCGGAAATCCTACTCTCTCCTAGACTTAGAGGCGGGCGACAACGCTCCCTGGGCAACTGCGTTGTGGGGAAGCAATACTCCGCCGAAAATCCAATGCTTCACCTGGCTGGCAATTCATAGAGCAATCCTTACGCGATGTTTCCTCGAGGACAGGGGGATTCCAATTTCTTTAACAGACTGTCTATGTCCCTTTTGCAAACGGTTCTTTGAGGACTCCGAACATCTATTACTCCATTGTCGTTGGGCCCGTCTCGTTTGGAACGCCGTATTTCAATGGTGGGGTGTACAAGTAGTCCTCCCGGCACGAGTCGCTGAGCTCCAAGAATCATGGCCTCACCTCATCTCTTCTAAAAAGCACCGTCATTTATGGTGCCCGTTGTTCAGCATTTCTCTTTGGCACATTTGGCTAACAAGGAATGCTCTCATTTTTGAAGGTGTTGTTGCCTCTCCGTCTATCACCTTCCTCAAAATCAAGCACCTGAGTCTGTCGATACACTTAGCCAGGAATCTGGATAGGGAGCGACTACAACAATCGCTCCAGTCTTGGAACCAGTCTCCTCTACATCAGCAGCCTAAGACCTTTCTACATCACCTCTAGTCTCCCTTCTGTCTTTCTCACCCCCCATCGGGATGGCTCTCGTATATGTTCTGGGTAGTTTTTTTTAACAGGGTTGTTTTAAACTTATGTTTTCTTCTGTACTTTGTCTTTTCTTGCAATAAATTATCGTAGCTTATCAAAAAAAAAAAAAATCTTGCATGCTAGCAAACAAATGGTTTTCGCCACATGGATTTTCTTTTGTGTTTAGTTTCCCATTATATTTTACTTGTACTTATAGTACATATAAAAAATGTTTATTTTTATAGGCAGTTGAGTATGCGCGTCATGGTGGCCTGAGAAGACATGAATATAAAAAGATATAAAGTCAGGAATGAGTTTTAACTGTCCCATTTCTCTACAGTTCAGCCTTTCTGTTTTATAACACGTATCGTATGATTCAATTATTTTTGGTTTAAAGTGTCTCAGTGTCTCACTAACTATAAAATATAGTGATTGAACTGCTTTATGTTTTTCTTGTTGATAAACTATTTGGTAAAGGGCCGAGCTAACGTTTAGTTAAATTTAAAAGTACTAATTTCTTATCATACTCACCGGATTTTATCGTGGTATCGACTTAATTGAACTGATTTTTACTGTCTTCTTTCATGATCAGATATTGTGCTTCCATGGTTGAGTTAATGTAATTTTCATCTAATACCTAACTGGAACCATCTCTCTGCAAAATAAGTTCTTATAACTAACATGTATACTACTGATCCTTTTCATTAGTGTTTTTTTAAAATGAAGCCTGGGTAAGATAAAGTTTCCTTGTTGTTTAAATCGATTTGCATGTTTTTCATTTTGTTGTGATGTCATGTAGTAGTGTTGTCATCTCTGATCAACATGCAAGGTTCAGTATAACTTACCGCATGAGAACACATGGAAAGTTCAAGAAGAAGGTACAGGTGGCAAGCTGAAGTTCAGGATACAGGTTACTATTGATAAATATTATCTATTAGCAGTTATTAGTATCATTATCTTTTACTTAGCATAAGCTTTTCCATATTCACGTTGTAGGGATTGAGGTCCCGATATTTCCTATTTTCATGTGCTCTTCTTTCGTTGATGTGGCATGACTTGCGTACCTAGGGACAAACGGTGTACGCTATAGGCGTTTTTATCTCATTTTTTTATTAGTTTGAATACTGAATATAAAATAATGTTTTTATATTTAATATGCATTTGAGTGTATACGTGCCATGGTGGCTTGAGAACCCATGACATAAAGGTACAAAGTCAGAATGAGTTTGAATTGTCCTACTTTTGTTTTTGATCTGCTGAATTGTCCCACTTCTCTATAGTTCTGCCTTTCTGTTTTATAACCTGTTTCATATGATATAATATTTATTGGTTTAAAGTGGTCTCACAAAATATAAAGATTATAGTGATTGAACATTTTTTTGTTTTGCTTGTAGATACACCGTTTATACTTTTAATTTATCTTACGTACTAATTTTCACTGAGGCAGTTGAGTATACGTGTGCTATGGTGGCTTGAGAAGACATGAGTACAAAGCTACAAAGTCGGGAATAGGTTTTAATTGCCCAACTTCTCTACAGTCTCCCTTTCTGTTTTATATATAGTGTTTCGTATGATTGAAATGTTTTCTAACTGTAAAATATAGTGATTGAACACGTTTATGTTTTGCTTGTAGGCAAACCATTTGGTGAACAACCAAGCTAACTTGGTTGGGTTCTATTTAAAATCACTAATTTCTTATCATACACGCCGGTTGTTATCGTGATATTGACTTAATTGAACTGTTTTTCATTGCTTTCTGTCAGGATCTGGTATTGTGCTTCCATGGTCGAGTTAATGTTATTTTTATCTAATACCTGACTGGAACCACCTCTCTGTCAAATATGCTCTCTCAACTAACATGTATGCTAGTGATACCTTTCATCAGTTTTCTTAAAATGAAACCAAGGTTCGATAAAATTTTCTAGCTCCTTATTTGAATCAGATATTTCTTATGTTGCTGCGTGCATGTTCTTTCTTTCCCATTCCAGGGTTCTACTAATTTATTTTGCTTATTCAATAATTTTTTCCAATTCTATCTACGATGTCAGGTTTTCATTTTCATGTGCTCTTCTTTCAGGGATAGGGATGTCGCATGTCTTGCATACATACGGAAAAATGGTGCTCGCTATAAGGGTTAGTGGTTTTCTTTTATTTTTTATTAGTACAAATAGTAATTTAAAAAAAAGTTGTCTTATGTTTAATCTGCAGTTGAGTATACATGTCATCTTTGCTTGAGAAGGCATGAATATAAATAAATGTACTAAGTCGGGTATGAGTTTGAATGATCCCACTTTTGTTTTTGATCAGTTGAAATGTCCCACTTCTCTACAGTTATGCTTTTCTGTTCTATAACCTGTTTTGTGTTGAATTATTACTGGTTTAAAACGTCTCACTAAATGTAAAATTATAGTAATTGAAAAGTTTTATGTTTTGCTTGTAGATGCACCATTTTGGTAATTTAGTTTGGTTAATTTAATACTTTCAATTTCTTTTTAGTTCATCCTATTTACCAGTTCTTACTAGGTCAATATAATTGTCATGTTTCTTTCAGGATCCTGCATTGTGCATACATGGCCGAGTCAATGTAGTTGTTGTCAAGTATTACCTGAATTGATCCCACTCTATCATGTGTTCCACTTTCAGATATGGCATATCTTGCATGCATGCGGACATGGTTTCTCCACAGAGATTTTCTTTTGTCTCGATTTCCATTATAAATATATAAAATTGTTTTATTTTAATCTGGAGTTGAATACTCGTGCCTTGGTGGGTTTAGAAGACATGAATATATAAAGTTACAAAGTTGGCAATGAGTTTAATTTTCCAACATCTCTACAGTTCTTTATGTATTCTATATCATGTCTCGTATGATTGATTTGTTCAATTATTCTTGACGTGCGGTTTATATTTTGCTTGTAGATAAACCATTTGGTAAAAAGCCGAGCTAACTTGGTTTGGTTGAATTTAAAACCACTAATTTCTTATCATACACACTGGTTTTCATCTTGGCATCGTTTTAATTGAATTTTTTTCCATTGTCTTCTTTCAGGACTATATTGTGCTATCATGGTCGAGTCAATGTAATTGTCATCTATTACATAATGGGATCCTTCTCTCCGTCGGTGCTTAGGATACATGCCATACCACTAATTTCTTATCATACACACTGTGTTTCTTCTTAATTTGTTGTTATGAGGTCCTGTTTTTGTTTTCAATTGTTCCAGGGAGGGCATGTCTTGCACGGATACAAACTATTTAAGCCTTTCAGGCGGCCAATCGGAAAGTTCATGCAAATGAGTCCTAAAATCAGCATGCAACGCAACGCTACGCTGCCGTGGGTCACCGCCTGTGTCACGGCTGTGACTATAGCGGTGACCCACGGCAGCGTTGCGTTGCATGCTGATTTTAGGACTCATTTGCATGAGCTTGCCGATTGGCCGCCTGAAAGGCTTAAGTAGTTTATATGCCCTTAAGATTCATTGTGTGTTGAAATTTCACAAAAATACCCTTTGAAGTGTGCTTGTTTAATTAATTAGTATTGAGGTAGGGTTGATCAGTGGAAGTCAAGTATAATACCTTCAATGGGTCACAAAATCATATGCTAGAGCTTTCTACTGTCTTCTTTCAGGACTATATTGTGTTACAATGATCGAGTTTATGTAATTATCTCAGTGATGTGCAGGTGATTCAGTTTTGGTTGTTTTGTATTACTTCTGCTTATTTTCCTCTGGCTTTAATAAAGTTGGATTAATTATAAAACCTTATTATTATCTGATTAAGGTGATTTGCATTTTTACAAATAAAATCCATTGCTCTACCGAAATAAAGGCATATAAAATGTCACTTAAAAATTAAAGGTAGTAAATAGTTGATCAAGGTAAGGGGAAAGAATCAGCAGAAAACCATGGCTATAAATAGGTACCAAGGGACCAATCTCAGCCACACGATTATATGACCAACGGTGAAGATGGACGCGGTGGCATTGAGGCGTAAATAAGTCGAAGTTGTAATTTATTTTCGTCATTTAACATATACATAAGGGTATATTTGTATTTTTGCTCCTCAAGCTTGTCTTCTTCCCTCACGCACCTCTTCTCCTCCGTCCGCAACCTCAACCTCCTCTCCTAGCTCTCCTCACTCAAACACATTGAGCATCTCCGCCGTCCGACTCTCGATCTCCTTCGTCCGCTGGGTCCACTCCGCCGATCTCTCAGCCGTCGGAATCGTTGTCGATGTCCCCGAACGACCCTTTCGTGAGCGAACTCGTGGCGTCGGGCCGGGGAGACAATCGGGGCTGAAGCCAGTCATGACGGTGTGGGAGAGGTTGAGAGAGATGGAGAGGGGCCTGCTCGACGAAGCCGGACATGGAGGGGACGAGGTCGGACTGAACACCTGGGCACTGAACCGCCTATCTGTTCCGAATCTGAAAGCCTTTCATATAACTGAAAATCTGAAAGCCTTTTCATATAACTGAAAACCTGCAAGCCTTTCATATAACTGAAAACTTGTCCCATATAACTGAAAATCTGCAAGCCTTTCATATAACTGAAAATTTGAAAGTTTTTCACATAACTGAAAACCTGCAAGCCTTTCATATAACTGAAAACCTGCAAGCCTTTCATATAACTGAAAACCTGTCCCATATAACTGAAAACCTGTAAGCCTTTCATATAACTGAAAATCTGTCCAAACAATGATGAACTACATTCGAACAGGTTTTCTGAGACACATTTCATGAAATTCAAATGTATCAACTCATAAACAATTCAGATCAAGGTTTTTCCAAAATATGAAAACCTTTCATATTTTGTAACTGAAAATCGGAGAGCCTTTCATATAACTGAAAACCCTCATTAAATCAGGGGATCCCTCGTCACACCACTTCCCCGACGGGTATTAGTGTTTTCTTATAGAAAAATACTCGAAACCCTCGTTACACCAGGGGACCCCTTGTTCCACTCCCTTAACGGGTATTAGTGTTTTCCTTTAGAAAAAAACATGAAGCCCTCGTTACACCACTCCCCCGACAGGTATTAGTGTTTTTCTATAGAGAAATACTTGAAACTCTCGTTACACTAGGGGACCCCGCGTCACACGATTCCATTTCATGAATTGTGTCTTAGAAAACCTGTTCGAACGTAGTTCTTCATTGTTTTGACAGGTTTTCAGTTATATGAAAGATTTTCAGGTGGAGCCGCCTATCATATAACTGAAAATCTGAAAGCCTTTCATATAACTGAAAACTTGTCCCATATAACTGAAAACCTGCAAACCTTTCATATAACTGAAAATTTGAAAGCCTTTCATATAACTGAAAACCTGCAAACCTTTCATATAACTGAAAATCTGAAAGCCTTTCATATAACTGAAAATCTGAAAGCCTTTCATATAACTGAAAATCTGAAAGCCTTTCATATATAACTGAAAACCTGCAAGCCTTTCATATAACTGAAAACTTGTTCCATATAACTGAAAATCTGAAAGCCTTTCATATAACTGAAAATCTGAAAGCCTTTCATATAACTAAAAACCTGCAAGCCTTTCATATAACTGAAAACTTGTCCCATATAACTGAAAATCTACAAGCCTTTCATATAACTGAAAACCTGCAAGCCTTTCATATAACTGAAAATTTGAAAGCCTTTCATATAACTGAAAACCTGCAAGCCTTTCATATAACTGAAAATCTGAAAGCCTTTCATATAACTGAAAGTCTTTCATATAACTGAAAATCTGAAAGCATTTCATATAACTGAAAATCTGAAAGCCTTTCATATAACTTAAAACCTGCAAGCCTTTCATATAACTTAAAACCTGCAAGCCTTTCATATAACTTAAAACCTGCAAGCCTTTCATATAACTTAAAACCTGCAAGCCTTTCATATAACTTAAAACCTGCAAACCTTTCATATAACTGAAAACTTGCAAGCCTTTCATATAACTGAAAATCTGCAAGTCTTTCATATAACTGAAAATTTGAAAGTATTTCACATAACTGAAATCCTGCAAGCCTATCATATAACTGAAAACCTGCAAGCCTTTCATATAACTGAAAACCTGTCCCATATAACTGAAAACCTGTAAGCCTTTCATATAACTGAAAATCTGTCCAAACAATGATGAACTACATTCGAACAGGTTTTCTGAGACACATTTCATGAAATTCAAATGTATCAACTCATAAACAATTCGGATCAAGGTTTTTCCAAAATATGAAAACCTTTCATATTTTGTAACTGAAAACCTGAAAGCCTTTCATATAACTGAAAACCCTCGTTACACCAGGGGACCCCTTGTCACACCACTTCCCCGACGGGTATTAGTGTTTTCCTATAGAAAAATACTCGAAACCCTCGTGACAATAGGGGACCCCTTGTTACACCACTCCCCTAACGGGTATTAGTGTTTTCCTATAGAAAAAAAACATGAAGCCCTCGTTACACCACTCCCCCGACGGGTATTAGTGTTTTTTTATAGAAAAATACTTGAAACTCTCGTTACACTAGGGGACCCCACGTCACACGATTCCATTTCATGAATTGTGTCTTAGAAAACCTGTTAGAACGTAGTTCTTCATTGTTTTGACAGGTTTTCAGTTATATGAAAGGTTTTCAGGTGGAGCCGCCTATCCGTTCCGAATCTGAAAGCCTTTCATATAACTGAAAATCTGAAAGCCTTTCATATAACTTAAAACCTGCAAGCCTTTCATATAACTGAAAACTTGTCCCATATAACTGAAAACCTGCAAGCTTTTCATATAATTGAAAATTTGAAAGCCTTTCATATAACTGAAAACCTGCAAGCCTTTCATATAACTGAAAATCTGAAAGCCTTTCATATAACTGAAAATCTGAAAGCCTTTCATATAACTGAAAACCTGCAAGCCTTTCATATAACTGAAAACTTGTCTCATATAACTGAAAATCTGAAAGCCTTTCTTATAACTGAAAATCTGAAATCCTTTCATATAACTGAAAACCTGCAAGCCTTTTATATAACTGAAAACTTGTCCCATATAACTGAAAATGTACAAGCCTTTCATATAACTGAAAACCTGCAAGCCTTTCATATAACTGAAAATTTGAAAGCCTTTCATATAACTGAAAACCTGCAAGCCTTTCATATAACTGAAAATCTGAAAGCCTTTCATATAACTGAAAATCTGAAAGCCTTTCATATAACTGAAAACCTGCAAGCCTTTCATATAACTGAAAGCTTCCCATATAACTGAAAATCTGAAAGCCTTTCATATAACTGAAAACCTGCAAGCCTTTCATATAACTGAAAACTTGTCCCATATAACTGAAAATCTGAAAGTCTTTCACATAACTGAAAACCTGCAAGCCTTTCATATAACTGAAAACCTGCAAGCCTTTCATATAACTGAAAACCTGTCCCATATAACTGAAAACCTGTAAGCCTTTCATATAACTGAAAATCTGTCCAAACAATGAAAAACTACATTCGAACAGGTTTTCTGAGACACATTTCATGAAATTCAAATGTATCAACTCATAAACAATTCAGATCAAGGTTTTTCCAAAATATGAAACCCTTTCATATTTTGTAACTGAAAACCTTTCATATAACTGAAAACCCTCGTTACACTAGGGGACCCCTCGTCACACCACTTCCCCGACGGGTATTAGTGTTTTCCTATAGAAAAATACACGAAACCCTCGTCACACGAGGGGACCCATCGTCACACCACTCCTCTGACGGGTATTAGTGTTTTCATATAGAAAAATACACGAAGCCCTCGTCACACGAGGGGAACCATCGTTACACCACTCCCCCGACGGGTATTAGTGTTTTCCTATAGAAAAATACACGAAACACTCGTCACACGAGGGTACCCCTCGTGAACAGGGACATGAAAGCCTTTCAGATTATGAACAAATTGAGTCCTTACTTGTTCTGGGCTTCTTGTATCTGAAAGGTATTCAGATTTTTCTGATACAAAAATTTTGACTGATAAACTGAAAGCCTTTCATATAACAGAAAACCCTCGTCACACGAGGGGACCCCTCATCACACCACTGTCCCGACGGGTATTAGTGTTTTCTTATAGAAAAATACACGAAACCCGTGTTTTCAGGTTTTCAGTTATATGAGAGGCTTTCAGGTTTTTAGTTATATGAAAGGCTTTCAGGTTTTCAGTTATATGAAAGGCTTTCAGATTTTCATTGTTTCCAATTTCTCATATGAAATTCGTGGATCCAGATCTGGGCACTTCTTCGATGCGGTCCAGCGCCAGGTGTTCGGTCCGACCCGTCCCATCCATATCCGGCTTCGTCGAGTAGGCCCTCTCCATCTTCCCCAGCCTCTCCCACACCGAATCGATGTCGCCGGACTCGAGCCTCCGGACGAACCTGAGGTCGGAGAGGTAGGGGCGCGAGGATGGGGAGGCGGGTCGCATCCGTTGAATCGCGGACCGGCAGATCGGATGGCGGCGCGTGGGGCTTGGTTGTGGTGAAGGAGCCGTGTGCGGAGGAGGACGTGGCGGTGAGTGTGGCGGAGGAGGCGGAGCTGGAAGCCATGGAATTGAAGCTCAGACACAATCGTGTGGAAGGGGTGAGAGAAATGATAGATGTGATTTATGAGGCACAATTACTAGTTTACCCTTTATGAGATTTATTGAATTAAATTGGTTAATATTCATAGCCGTTGATGAGATTGCATCTGACGGATGGTGGAGGTCCCTTTGTACCTATTTGAAACATGGTTTCTAGCTGATTGCATCCCCAAGGTAAGCATGTATAATAACTGTAATTTCCCCTGCTTTATATTATAGTGAAAACCCCTTGTAGGTTTGCAGATATGTGATGCACTTAGGGATGGCAATAGAACGGGTTCGGGATGGATTTGACGATCTCATCACATACTCGTTAGAAACAGGGGCATAGTTTCCCTGACGGTTACGAAAACCCCATGTTTTCCTTTTCCAACCCAAAATAACATTTTATTTTTTTAATAAATATGTATTTTAAAATATAATTTTTAATTAAATATATATTTTGTAACATATCAGGGAGAGCGGAGCGGGGGGTACCTTGCCCCGTCTTTGTCCTGTTCTTGTTTGGATTTGAGGATTCACTGCCCTGTTCCCGATCGGATTCAGGGATCTCGTCGAGAACGGAAAATATTGTCATCCCTGAATGCATTTTTTAAACAAACCTGAATGCATTTTTTAAACAAATGGTCTCTTAAATACAAATCTAATAACAAATACTATTCATTGGATAGTATTGGATAAGGTTCACATTAATTCCATATCATTTATCAATAAACTAAATTAAATAATACCCATAAGGGTGTATGAGTAAAAATGATACGCCAGAAACCCTAAACCATTATCTCACATTGGGTGTCCATTTAGAAGAGATCGTCGCTCCTCTCCTCTCTCCACAATCTGACCCACCTCTCTCGTGACCCTTGGTGGGTTGAGAAGACATGAATATAAAGTTACAAAGTTGGCAATGAGTTTAATTGTCCCACATCTCTACAGTTCTTTATCTATTCTATATCATGCCTCGTATGATTGATTTGTTCAATTATTCTTGACGTGCTGTTTATGTTTTGCTTGTAGATAAACCATTTGGTAAAAAGCCGAGCTAACTTGGTTTGTTTGAATTTAAAACCACTAATTTCATATCATAAACACTGGTTTTCATCTTGGCATCGTTTTAATTGAATTGTTTTCCATTGTCTTCTTTCAGGACTATATTGTGCTATCATGGTCGAGTTAATGTAATTGTCATCTATTACATAATGGGATCCTCCTCTCCGTCTGATAAGTTCTAGTGTTTAAAATTTTCACTTTATGGTCATATTGTTTCTGATGCCAGATGCAAAACATTAATTGGTACGCGTAACACACGGGATATCCGAAACACATAAGTAATTTTCTTATGTGGTCGGTGAGTGTTTTTTTATTGGTTTAGTGATTGTTTTTTCATGTTCAGATGTTTTACTTTCAGGGGCGTACATCTCTTGCATGCAAAATCAGGGAACGGATATCCTCTCTTGCTTGGGTTTTCTTATGGTTTATGTTTCAGTATGTTTTTTATTTACACTTGCTCCGCTTTTAGGGATGGTATGCTTGCAGACAAATTGTTTTTGCCACAGGGGTTTTCTTTTGTGTTTACTTTTCCATTAGTATGAATAGTAAATATAAAAAATGTTTGTTTTTAATGTGCAGTGCACGCCATGGTGGCTTGAGAAGACATGAATATTAAAAGCTACAAAGTTGAGAATGAGTTTGATTGTACAGATCTGCCTTTCAGTTTTATAACATGTTTTGTATGATTCAAATTTTTTTGGTTTAAGGTTCCTTGCTAATTATAAAATATAGTGATTGAACTGTCTTATGTTTTGATTGTCCATAAAGCAGTTGGTAAAGGGCCGAGCAAACGTTGGTTAAATTTAAAAGTACTAATTTCACATGCACCGGATTTTATCATGGCATCGACTTAATAACTGTTTTTCACTATCTTCTTTCATGATCAGATAGTGTGCTTCCATGGTTGAGTCAATGTAATTTTTATCTAATACCTAACTGGAACCACCTCTCTGTAAAATAAGTTCTCATAACTAACATGTAATTTTTATCTAATACCTAACTGGAACCACCTCTCTGTAAAATAAGTTCTCATAACTAACATGTAATTTTTATCTAATACCTAACTGGAACCACCTCTCTGTAAAATAAGTTCTCATAACTAACATGTATACTAGTGATACCTTTTATTAGTTTTTTTTAAATGAAGCCAAGGTACGATAAAGTTTCCCTATCCTTCCTCGACGAAGATTTTATGAACACAATGCGAGGAACATGCTAGAGTTGGCTTCGCCAGTGGTTCTTCAACTTCTCCAAGTCAACCAAATTTATTACTAATCACCGTGGTAAGTTCATATGAACTGAAATTATGGGGTTGCCAATCTCTAACTGGTCTCAAGAGTCTCTGCATAATGTCGGCGCGACGATCAATTCACCAATCGGCTCTAAACAGAGAGAGATTGGAACGGGGTTTGGTTCTAATTTACACGAGCGATCATCACTCCAAATCTTGGGAGGTCACGATTAGGCACAATAAGGTCAACTATCTGATCCAAGTAAACTATATTAAAACCAAAGACGTCTCACCTATTATCCCAACAGGGGAATCTGAGGTCAAAAATGAGGCAAGGGATAGGATGTCAATGCTAATGCCTTATCTGACACCGCAAATATGAAGGAGTCATCCATCGAAGAACACGAGTTTCTCCCAGACCCTAATGAACAAGTCGAGCAGACCCCCGCAACTCTGGTAGTCCTAGACCAGAATGACCAAGTGACGTTGTCGACCCAACAGTCCACTCAATTTGGGCATGCCCCAACCCATTCTGGGACAACCCCAAACAAGGCTAAAGTGTCCAAATCTGTGTCGTGTGTCTCCTCAAATGCTTCCAACACAGATCATGCGATAACTACAACCCCAAGTCACGGCAAGCACAATTCAAACTTACCTCCACTCGGTCCATTTGGCAGCAAATTCAGAAGCACGATCAAATCCAATTTCTCTCTCTCATCCTCTTCAGCTGAGTCAAACGTCGCAACCCAAATGACTTGGGCCTATTGCAAATCTCTCGGTTTCAAAGTTAAAGACACCGACGAAGATATCATAGCTCACATCGAACAAATAAATGTTGATTACAAGTTTGCTTTAGACTCTAGTGATCGAAGGCTTGATCCTCACCTTGAGAACAATCATGCCAAGAAACTACTCCTACTCCAAGAAACTAAATGTGCATTATTCTCCCAAGACCTTAGTGAGCCTTCGGAACAATCATGCCAACAACGTGTAGCATTACGACTCGTCTTGGGCACAACTTGGATAAGATCAAACAACGTGTAGCATTACGACTCGTCTTGGGCACAACTTGGATAAGATCAAATTCAACATGAAATCTAGGCTTGGATCCAATCTTCAATCTGGCTTAGTCTAGCAACATTTATGCATCAGTTCAATTTCATACATTTTCTTATTCTTTGGCTTATGGGGTAGCTCCATGGAGTGTCTTGAGTAGTTTTATACCCTCTCTTTTTTCTTTCTGGCTTGTTTCTAGTTAGTTGTTACTTTTCTTTTTTTATTGTTTATATTTTTTGTGCAATAAAATACGGCAACTTATAAAAAAAAGAATAGTTAGAATTATGTTGAATTTATGGATGATGGTTTTTCCTTTTATACTTTTGTTATGTTAGTTTTATCAAGCATTTCATGCTTCTAAGTCGGTGAGGACTCTACTGATGGCCATTTCTACTTTCAGATCACACAACTATGAAACATTAAAATTACAACTCGGAAAGAAGAATGCATAAAATTTGTGATGCATAATGTGATTTAATGAATTTGTTCTATAAAATTTACTTGGTGATCAAGAAGTGTGGAGGAGGTTGAACATTCATCGATCATTCTGCTGATAAGTTTATTCGATGGGCTATGAGTTAATCAAATCTTTACTCTGTTCTTTACTCTGTCACGAGTTTATTTGTGTTTGGATTCAAGCCTCTTTCGTCCCACTGATTCGCTGTTTGTAATATGTCATATCCATGTTGATAGAAATAATGAGAGATTTATTATTGATGTGTATTTATGATGGATAAAAGAGCTCGATTTATAGAGGGATACGAAAACCCTAATACACGTAAGAAAATGAAACATAAATACATGAAACTAAATATAGTAAACCTAATATAATCTAACAGTCACTCTCAAACTCAATGCGGCGAAACAAGAATTGAGTTGTGGCGAGGGTTGCGGCTGCCAAGAATGTTGTCGAAGTGATGCGGCGAGGATTGAGGATGTGCGCCGCTCACAGCCAATGGCGGATGCCTGATATCCGTATGTGTTGAATGATGCATGATGCCCGATGATGCCTGTTGGTACCCAATGATGTCTGATGGCAGATGGCGAGATAGCATCTGCCCGATGATGCCATAGAGTGGTTTTTTAAAGGGATAGTTGATCTCTAAAAATAATGATGGATTTATTATTGATATGTATTTATGATGGACAAGAGAGCTTTATTTATAGAGGGATAGGGAAATCCTAATACTCGTGAGAAAATGAAACATAAATATAGTAAACCTAATATAATCTAACGCATGTATCCGAATCTTTAATCTCCTATAAAAAATTATCATCTAAATTGATCGATTTAAAATATATTTTTGTCAATTATACTGGCTGTTGGGATGGGATGGTAATTTGAATCGCTAAACTTAACAATATATCCAGATATAAATTCAAGTTAGTTCTCTTTTTAAAAATAATCGGTCGGTTGATGGTATTTGTGTTTATTTCAAAACTGAAACCTTTAAATATGTATCACTATTCACAAACTTGTATATTGCATAAATATTTGACATCAACGTTAATGGGTAATGTGCCTACTGTTTTGTCTTACAACTTTTGTTGTATTTAGCGACTGGTTTAATAAAAAAAACATGTGTTATCTGTTATTTAAATATTTGGACGTCGCGTTGAAAATGGATGCTAATGTTGTACTGACTGTTACGAATATCAGTTAGTTCCATTCTTGGTTAGGTGTGCAAAAAGGTTAGTATTTTTATGATATAGTTGGACGTTTTTTCAGCGATATGTTGGGGAATAATATAATCATACAAGTGTAGCAAAAGTATTAAAAATCAAAACCCTATATCACCACAAGCAAGGATCGACTTGCAATTAAACTAGAAATGATGTAGGAGAAGAAGCATGACAAGA
The DNA here is from genome assembly GCA_963920655.1 of Geranium rotundifolium. Classification (NCBI taxonomy): domain Eukaryota; kingdom Viridiplantae; phylum Streptophyta; class Magnoliopsida; order Geraniales; family Geraniaceae; genus Geranium; species Geranium rotundifolium. The sequence goes on along the minus strand of OY987312.1, from coordinate 29,882,677 downwards.
GAGTGAGTAGAGATTTCGAAATTCTTACCTCTCTAACAATATTATGAACAAAAAGATGTAGAGAATCAAGAGGATCGTCTACAAGCTATCCCCGCAAAGCTAGCACTCTATAGGTAATCCACACGAGTTAGGAGGTGTGTAGAACCGATCTCCAAATCCCTAATAGAACAAGTTGGAGATTCCCGAGCAATTTTGGCAGAGGTTCCCTAAGGTTTCAAGATGATGAAATACAAGAGGGGAGAGCCTCTATTTATAGAGAATTAGAGGCTCTTGGGAACTCTCTAAAATTTTGGGCAAAATTATAATAAAGTCCCCAAAAGGAGGGGGACCACACCCTTGTGCCCAAAAGCAAAAAGCGGGGACCACACCCTAAAAGAGGGGCAGACCACCCCATGGCCGAAAATCTCTAACGAGATGGAACCCTAGGGTTTGCTTTTGGGCCTTAATGGGCTAGACCGGCCCAAGGTGTTGGGCCTTTGGCACTTGGCCCATCCCATCTTCTGCCTTTTCCATAATTTCTTCGGGTCCTCGGCCATTGCGTGTGACCTTATAAGCTCACGTCCCGTTGGCAGATCGACATGAAGTCCAACACGATAGTGGATCAGGGGTTTGATAATCTAAGTGTTTGATTGTTTGTTCAGTTGTCGTTATATATTTTATAATACGTTGTTTCGATGTGGATAGATGTGGTTTTTTGGTTTCGAACTGTTTGATGTTTGTTTGTGTTTAGTTTTTTGTATTATATTGTTTTGAATGTTTTGGTGTGATATAAGCGATGAATTGTAAGATATTGACTTGATCATCACTCTGTTAGTTTTTATAATCTATTGTTTCAAACGTTTTAGTGCGATGATTTGCATGATATTTACTTCATTATATCTCTATGTTTGCAATTAATCTCATTAGAGTCCAATTTTGCATGATAGGCCTTCATATATAATAGGGATAATTCCAAATCACTACAGTGATGTTTGACACATTTTCTTGTCACTACGATAAACTTTTTTAACTGTCACTTCAATACGGTAAAGTTTTTTAAGTGTCACCGTTCTAACAGAGTTAGTTTTGATATGAAATGTTCATAGCCTTTGTATTAGAATTTTAAAATAAATCTAAAAAAAATATCTTTTAAACTTTAAAAAAAAGTATTTTTAAACTTTTAAGAATATATATATTTATGAAATAAATAATTAAAAACTAATTTCAATACTATTACTTTTCTATTAAAAAAGTTTTTTTGAAAAAAAAACATTAAAAATAAAAAACGAATTTGAACAACGTTTTTTTAAAATAAAAATAATAAGAAAATATTCGAATCAGTTTTTAATTTATTTCACAAAATAATATTTTATAAAAAAATTAAAAAATAATTATTTTAAATTTTTTTAAATAAAAGGGTATTTTAAACATTTAATAAAATTTGGAATTTAAACAATATATTTTTATCTTTTTTAACGGTGTTAGGGTAAAATAACACATAAAAATAGTTACTCGTATTGAAATGACACTTTAAAAAGTTCACGTAGTAATATGAAAATGTGTCAAACTTCACGATAGTGATAGGAAATTATCCCTATATAATACCATGTTTACATGGAGAGTAGGGTGCTCTGACAGAAGTAGAATACTGCCGTATGAATTTAGAATGTTTTAGTATACCAATGGATAGCTATGAAAGTTTATAAAGGATAATGTTTTTATTTAGTTTATTATGGTCTAACATTTGAAATTGTTTTGTGGTATGTTGTACATGGCATATTTTAAAGTGTATAGTTTTTTCGTTGTGTGTGTTGGATTAATCTTGATTGAAGAGCTTGTTGTTGTTCCCAGTGCAAGAAACCACAACTACCGGCATGCATTCTACTGCTACATTGTTGCAGAAGTTAACAAGAGGTTTAATACTCATTTAAGAGTCTTTAGTATAATAGTTATTAGGATCTTTAAGTTTTGCATTTCATCCTTATTAATGCTAGTAAATAATTGTTGTAATGTCATGTAACCGTAGCAAGATGTGGGTTTTCTTTTTCAAGAATCCATCCGAGTCTCTCTCCAAAATCATCTTTTGTTTCTTTTAGAAACTACAGTGTGTATGGAATGGCATTGCAAGGTGTGGATGGAAAGATCAATGTGTATCTGTCGAAGTTAGTTCGTCTAAACAGACATAATATACTTATTTTGAAGAAAGTGCTAGAAATGTCGTTGTAAATACGATATCTTTTAAGGGTTCTTTCCCTGTTCTTTATCCTAACATATTATTCATTTAGCGGTCAATTTAATTTGTGGTATTATCATTGTTGGTACCTGAAGAAGTTTCAGAGACGTTGACCATAAAGGCGAGTTTATTAACAGTTTGATAATAGTTTTGGTTTCTCATTTCTCGTCTTTACATGGTTACTGTTGGACAAAATTGATGAAAATGGCAAAAGTTGACATATGTGTTAACTAGTGAATGGGTCAACTTGAGCCGTGATTTTGGAACGCTTCGACTCGGCTTAGAATGATGTGAAACACGTTTACATAATCTAGGATATGGGAGCTTTCCAACGGTATATCACTAGCTCTAAACAGACAAGAGGTGAATGAGAAATTGAACCTCAAAGATGACCACTTGAAATGAGTTGTGCTGCAAATTTGGGAACCGAAAGTCTGCCACATTTTCGCTGATGCACAAAAACGAATTTCCATCAATATTTTCAATTTGTAAATAGGGAATAATATTTTCGAATATGTAGTTCGAAAGTAAGTATTTTCCAAATTAGTAAATTTGGGAATGAATATTTTTTCCAAAAATCAAGGAAAGGAAATAATATTATGTAATTATTTCTTTCCATTTCCCTTTAGTTTTCAACTTTTCCCTAAGCCTATAAATAGATTGTTTCACCAGAGACGAAAACACATTGAAAAATACCCTACCCGACCACTTTTCTCTCTAGTTCTTTTTGCTTGATTCTCTCTACATCACGGTTCAGAGTTCGCCTACGATCGACGTTGTATCATGGGAGCGATTTGTCCATACGGGAGCGATTTGCATTACTAGTCGATTTCGAGCTTTGCGAGAGGTTGCGATTTTTGAAAACCGAGATCTCTGTATCGTGTCGTTGATTCTGTTGCAGTGATGGCCAAATTATCGGAGAATAGGAAGTTGAAGGAGGCTCGTAGCATTGAGACGAAGAAGACAAGTAATTATTGCTTAATTTGCTTGGAGTTTATTTCTCTGAAAGGTCTTCATGATTGTGTAAATGGCTTGGTTTGAACAGAATGTATCTGAAAGGCCTTCATAGGTTTTTGCGTTATATGAAAGCCTTTCATATTTTTGTATATAAACATGATATGTGTTTGCATAACACCTGTTTAGTGTCACTATTGGTTTGATAGATTTTTGCGTTTTATGAAAGCCTTTCATATAACGAACTAACAGATTGATCCCTCTTGTGTCTGAAAGCCTTTCATATAATTGAAAACCCTCGTCGCACGAGGGGTCCCCTCGTGTGTCTGAAAGCCTTTCAAATTATGAACAAGCACGTGAAAGCCTTTCAGATTTTTGCGTTATATGAAAGTCTTTCATATTTTTGGAATTCCCTTTGATTTTTTAAATGTGTCTCTGTGAACTTGTTTTTTGTATATAAACATGATATGTGTTTGCAGAACACCTGTTCAGTGTCACTATGGCTTGGTTTGATAGGTTTTTGTGTTATATGAAAGTCTTTCATATTTTTTGAATTCCCTTTCATTTTTTTAAATGTGTCTCTGTGAACTGGTTTTTTGTATATAAACATGATGTGTTTGCGTTATATGAAAGCCTTTCAGAGAAATGTTTGCGTTAAACATTTGTTAAGGTATAATGAAATGACTTTCATATTTGTTAATGATATTTTGTGTAGGTGAAGTTGATTCTGATGACAACCAAACTATTGATTTTGTTATGAAGAAGAAGAGAAATGTTGGAGCATATGTTCGTTTTCCTTTTCCGATTTCTACAGAAGAATGTAATGTGGATGACTTACCCCTCAAAGAGACAACAAACAAGTGCATGACAAAGAAGTTTAGAACATAGAAGCCTATTTTGAAAACGAAACAGATTTTGAAGAAGTTTTGTGCTATAAAAGAAAAACCAATTGTTGAGTGTATAGACACTCGTTCGTCTCCAAGAGGTCTTTTCTGCAGCATGAAAGTTTTTAGTGATATTAAGGAGATGGGTTTTGAAGGTATTTTACAGCTTGGATTAAGTCGTACTCAAGGTGCTCTTGGGTACTGGATTGTGGAGAATCTGAATCCTCAGTTTGCAACAATTAGACTGGATTGTGGTCGTGATTTAGTGATTGAAGAAGAAGATATTCAGTATACCCTTAGTATACCTCGTGGTCATCGCCCTATTTTGGGTCATAAGGAAGGCGACGCTCTTCAGTTGTGGAGGTCACAGTTCAGCCGAACTGGTGAAAAAATCCTTAGTTCATATGTATATGATGCCATGGAAAGGCAGAAGGAAGGGGGTATTTTGTTTAAGCAGAACTTTCTCGTCATGTTTTGCACAAGTTTTATAGATTTTGGATCAAGTAGTTATCCAAACCTGTCATACTTTGGAGCTATAGCAGATGTTGAAGTTGTTAAGGACTTCAATTGGTGTTCTCCTATACTAGAAAGTTTGAGAAGAAATAGTTACATTTGGAACTCTCAACTAAGTAACGTTAAACGCAGATACTATGGTCCACTCATATTTTTGACGGTAAGTCTTTCATTTTTGTTTTGATATGTTTTTGTGTATCTGAAAGGCTTTCATATTTATAAAATGAATATGATTGACATAGTATTATTTGTTTTGTCTCAGCTTTTTTACTTGAATCGAGTTGATTTTGTTGGGAATGTTTTTGTACCACATATATTTCCAACAATTACTGGATGGACTGACGCGTTTGCAAAGACTCGTGTGAGAGAGGAGCTGAAACAGGGGGGATTTGGAAAGGGTTCTTTGATTTTGGAGAGGGTTGAGATCCCAGTGAACATGCGTTCACAAGCCAAAGATGCTGCAATGAACGTAAGGATTTTATTTTGTCTACTATAGTGTGAATTTTATATCTTTTATTGTTATAGAAGATACTGTTTGAATGTTTTTCTTCATATGTTGTTCAATTGTCGTATAAAAGGTCTTCATATTTTTTAATATGTCTGATTCGTGATACTGATGCATGGTCTTCTATTTATTCAGTTTTATGAGAGCCTTTCATACATAACGTTAATATTTTTATAAGTGATTAATTGGATTTCAGTGATATGAAAGGTGTTCATATTATATTTCGATACATGTTTGTGTGTAGTTTCATTCAGTTTTGAATGCTCTGATTTGGTTATTATTTGAAGTGTGTTTGGTAGAAGCAGTTGAATTCTACTTCACCATTTTGTTTATAGGTTTTCTAGTTTTCTGAGAGCCTTTCATACATAGCTTTCATGGTTTTATGAGTGTTTGTTGGATTTCACTTATATGAAAGGTGTTCATATTATATTTTGATACATGTTTGTGTGTAGTTTCATACAGTTTTGAATGCTCTGATTTGGTTATTATTTGAAGTGTCTTTGGTAGAAGGAGTTGAATTCTACTTCACCATTTTTTTTTTATAGATTTTCTAGTTTTCTGAAAGCCTTTCATACATAGCTTTCATGGTTTATGAGTGTGTTGGATTTCACTTATATGAAAGGTGTTCATATTATATTTCGATACATAGCTTTCATAAAGTTTTCCATCTTTTCATATTTATTCATTTATGTATACAGAATCTGATTGAAGAAATCAAGTGTGTGAGGAAAAAAGTTGAAGAACATGTTCAAGAACTTGTCGGACTGTTGTCCCGGGTTGATGTTTCGTTTTTTGGGCATAAATCACAACATCACGAGAACAGACTGGCAGAGGACAAGAATTGCAAGGACAAATGTGATGAAGGATTTTATAATGAAGCTTATTTGAAGACACCCTCTGTTATTTCTGCATTGGCTGTTGCAAAAGAGACTCTTTCCTGTAATAGGAAGAAGAAGAGTTCTCCAAATTTTTCCTTGGGTATTTTTGATGTGGAGGAAATATCTACTCCTCTGGAAACACCCCATGATGTCTTGAATGCCATAAGGAAAAACATGGGGATGTCACCAAAGGAATATCTGGAAGCATTGATTGCTGCTCAAGACTGTTTTGGAGATGATAATTTGGGAAATTATGAACCTGGAATTGATGTGCATCCTTCACAAGCCAAAGATGCTGCAATGAATGTAAGGATTTTATTTTGTCTACTACAGTTTGAATTTTATATTCTTTATTGTTTTAAAAGAATTGTTTGAATGTTTTTCTTCATATGTTGTTCAGTTGTCGTATGAAAGGTCTTCATATTTTTTAATATGTCTGATTTATGTGAATTTTGTAGTAAATATCATTCTCTGATTTGGTTATGATTTGAAGTGTGTTTGGTAAGACCAGTTGAATTCTACTTCACCATTTTTCTATAGGTTTCCAGTTTTATGAGAGCCGTTCATACATAACGTTAATATTTTTATAAGTGTTTAATTTTCAGTGATATGAAAGGTGTTCATATTATATTTCGATACATGTTTGTGTGTAGTTTCATTCTGTTTTGCATGCTCTGATTTGGTTATTATTTGAAGTGTGTTTGGTAGAAGCAGTTGAATTCTACTTCACCATTTTGTTTATAGGTTTTCTAGTTTTCTGAGAGCCTTACATACATAGCTTTCATGGTTTTATGAGTGTTTGTTGGATTTCACTTATATGAAAGGTGTTCATATTATATTTTGATACATGTTTGTGTGTAGTTTCATACAGTTTTGAATGCTCTGATTTGGTTATTATTTGAAGTGTGTTTAGTAGAAGCAGTTGAATTCTACTTCACCATTTTTTTTTATAGATTTTCTAGTTTTCTGAAAGCTTTTCATATATAGCTTTCATGGTTTTATGAGTGTTTGTTGGATTTCACTTATATGAAAGGTGTTCATATTATATTTTGATACATGTTTGTGTGTAGTTTCATACAGTTTTGAATGCTCTGATTTGATTATTATTTGAAGTGTGTTTGGTAGAAGCAGTTGAATTCTACTTCACCATTTTTTTTTATAGATTTTCTAGTTTTCTGAAAGCCTTTCATATATAGCTTTCATGGTTTTATGAGTGTTTGTTAGATTTCACTTATATGAAAGGTGTTCATATTATATTTCGATACATAGCTTTCATACAGTTTTCCATCTTTTCATATTTATTCATTTATGTATACAGAATCTGATTGAAGAAATCAAGTGTGTGAGGAAAAAAGTTGAGGAACATGTTCAAGAACTTGTCGGACTGTTGTCCCGGGTTGATGTTTCGTTTTCTGGGCATAAATGACAACATCACGAGAACAGACCGGCAGAGGACAAGAATCACAAGGACAGATGTGATGAAGGATTTTATAATGAAGCTTATTTGAAGACACCCTGTGTTATTTCTGCATTGGCTGTTGCAAAAGAGGCTATTTCCTGTAATAGGAAGAAGAAGAGTTCTCCAAATTTTTCCTTGGGTGTTTTTGATGTGGAGGAAACATCTACTCCTCTGGAAACACCCCATGATGTCTTGAACGCCATAAGGAAGAACATGGGGATGTCACCAAAGGAATATCTGGAAGCATTGATTGCTGCGCAAGACTGTTTTGGAGATGATAATTTGGGTGACTGTTTTGGAGTACCTGGAGATACTATTTTTAACTTTTTTGGCTTGGAAACTACTGTGAAGGAGTTGGACTTTAGTATACATGCTGGATGCTCTAGTGGAAGCCCAAGTGGTCATAGTATTCAAACAGAAATTGAAATGCGCAGTGTAACTGATTCAGATTCAGATGTTGTGCAGAAGGATTGTGTTAGAATTGATGATTTATTGAAATTACATAACCCTAAAGAAGAAGTAGAAGTTGTGCCATCTGAGATTCTGCTGTCAAAGTTTTGCAATCAAAGAACAAACTTCCATTCTGATTTGAGTTGTTGTGAAGAGAGATTGTATTCGTGGGTTATGGAAGTTGTGGATGAAAATGAGTTTTTGAAGGAAGAGATCTCAGGATGTTCTCTCTACTGTGATGATTTCCAATCCCTCAAGTTCAATATGTGGGTTCATATTCCTGTAATTGATGCTGGTTTTGTACCTGAACGAGCAAGAAAGATACAGGGATAATGCTGCCCCTTCTCGATTATTTTTATACTGTAGTATGTCGGTATGTGACTTATATTAACAATCCGTGAAGTAATTTATGATTTGTTATAAAAAGTTTTATGTTTTAAGTAATGTTATTTGTTTTGCAGGATCCACTTGTTCGGGCAAGAAAGTTAACAACTACTTTAAGAAAAGAATGGATAGATGCTGCACAGAAGCAATTGAAAGATTTATTTCTCCGAATTGATCAAATTGATTTGGTACTTGAGCTGTCTTTTTTCCACTAAATTTTGTATTTTGTTGTCAAATATATGAAAGACTTACAGATTTAACTTTTATAGGTATTTGTACCAATTTGGCAGTCCAACCACTATTATTTAACTTGTTTCAATACTAAAAAGTTCAGCTTTGAGGTTTTGGACAATCGCCAATTGCCTTTGGATCACTACCAAAATGTTCCCAACTTTGTGGTATGTGTATTAATACTGAATTTTATTTTAGGTTTTGTGTACTAGATGTGGGCATGATTTATAACTAATTTGTTGTATGACAGCATGAGTGTTTCTGTGAATTGATGTCCAAGTACAACAAGACCATTGCTGCAGAAATGAGGCTAGTTGATTATGATCTTGTAGAACTGCCATGGGCTTCAATATCAAATAGTAATGACTGTGGAATTTTCACTATGTGGCATGAAGAAAACTATATGGGTTGTAATAATTGGAAAGCGTTTTTGGAGAAAGATAACGTAAGTATATGTGAATTACTGATTATGCTGTATGACTATTAAATTTTGTTGGATATATGAATTACTTACAACATTTTGTGTTGTGTTTCTGTAGATTGATCAATTAGAAAGGTTTCGAGTCCGTTTCCTTTTTCAATTACTCACTTGGAAGAAGAATATAATGTGGCCAGAGATATATCAGAAATATCAGAGTTCTTCAAAAGTGAGGGGTAGTCAGTTCAAGATAGTTGAGGATATGAGGAAATAGGTTGTACAGTTTTGAGTTGTTTCTTTTATTGAAAAGATTCAAGTAGATGTATTACAGTTGAACACTTTGTAGATACAAAATGTATATGAAATCATTGTTCTGTATATAAATAGTTTAATTTGACAATTTCTATGTTATATGAATGGCCTTCAGATTTTGAAAATTGATTACAGAAATCATGTTGCAGTCAATAATTTGTTTATATGAACGGCCTACAGATTTTACAAATTTGCCTTACTTGTTTGATTTTTTGGATGGATACCTTATTCTTATTCTTTTGTTAAATATTAGATTTGAGTTTCATATAATGTATCACAGAGAACCTGATGAAATGTTGTTGTCCCTCAATTTGAAAATTTCTATGTTATATGAATGACCTTCAGATTTTGAAAATTGATTACAGAAATCATGTTGCAGTCAATAATTTGTTTATATGAAAGGCCTACAGATTTTACAAATTTGCCTTACTTGTCTGATTTTTGGACGAGTAGAATGTGAAAGGCTTTCATATGTTTCCTAAATTTTTAGTATGTGAAAGGCGTTCATATTTTGTGAACGATTAGCCAGTGACATTTTTTTGTAATATTCTCCAACTTTTGTGGCTATTAAGTCTGTTTATCGTTGTTTTGGAAATGAGTTATGTATTCGAGTTGTGCATATTGACGGTCACTGTGATCTCTTAGTTGCGATTTCTGGAAACGACATTCAGAGCGAATTCAAACCAAATAATTCATCAGAGAATGAAGAATCGCGGAGGCTCTGATAAGCTTGGAAAAAGTTCTGACAAGATGTTAGAAGTGCGCCGAAAGCGGAAAGCCGGTAAGCATTGACAGCTAATAAATCAATTTCAGTGAACCCTAGCTCGTGATTTTGTAGGATTTGTGATTTTTAGTCTATTTCGAGCTTTATAGATATTGTTGCTACGTTTAGTAGTTGGCATGATTTTTTAGCGCAAAAGTAAGAAGTCGAGCAACATGTTGCATAACATGTGGAGCGACTTGTTACGAGCCGCAGATTAGGAAAGTCTGAAGCTTTCCTATTTCAACAAAGCTTGGAGCGAAGGAAGAAAGGCGCCACGAAGACTTGGAGCGCAAGAGAGTGACGTCGACAAGTCAGGCGACTTCCAGCTGGCAGTTACACGTCAGCGAAAAGAGGCAACGAAGGAGGCAACTATACTTGCCTAATTTATTCAGGAAGTCAGAAACAGGCAAGACGACTTCCAGCTGTCGTGGAAGGCGGCAACAACTTGCCTGACTTTCCTGTTCCTGATCCAAGAAGGATTAGGAATGTATGCTGCTATAAAAAGCCCTTGGCTTCCCATTAGCAGTATCCGTTCTTGTTCTAACACTTGCAAGATTTCTCAGAGCTCTTAACCGTGCACCATCGGCGTGTTGAGAGGCTGATGAATATTCGCTAGAACGGACCTTTTGCTCTGATCAAACCTTGAGTCGCGAAGACTAAGTGTTTGGGTCGGTTAGGGTTTTTGTTTGTGATTGAAGATTCACAACTCCGTCCAAGAAGACAACGACACCGAGCATGGACTTGCTCGAAGGGTGGAATTGAGGGAATCTCAAAGACAGGGGGAGAGGCTCCTGGTCGAGGCGATTCACGGTGAGATCTATAGTAGCTTAGGACAATAGCTTGTGTGATAGCTAGTTGGGCTTGAAGTTGTACTATTGACTACCTGATAGTGAAAAACCTTTCCACTGGCAAAGTGCCCCCAGACGTAGGTGCTTAGTCACCGAACTGGGTAATCATCTCTGGTGTCGTGATTATTATCTTTCTATTACTTTGCTTACTGTTTCCATAAGAAGTCGATACACAAGTTAAAGACTTTGTGTTCGACTTCCCGACTCGGCTACAATTCAGAATTTCAATTGGTATCAGAAGGGGCACCTTAATCTCTTAGGTGATTTTCCTGCAAAATTCTGAGTAGCTAATATGGATTCGAAGGAAGGAGGATTTGTCAATCGTCCGCCGGTACTCGACGAAACAAACTGTGGATATTGGAAAGCACGGATGTGTGCTTTCCTGAAGTCCCTCGACAGCTAAACCTGGAAGTCTATCATCAATGGATGGGAGGAACCTTACTATGCTGATGCTCATGGAAATCAAACCAGCATCAAACTAGAAAAGGAGTGGAACATGGAAGAAGATGAAGCCGCCCTAGGTAATTCTCGTGCACTCAATGCTATCTTTAATGGAGTAGACAAGAATGTGTTTCGACTCATCAACACATGCACAAGTGCCAAGATTTCCTAGGACACACTTGTAGTTGCTTACGAGGGTACTTCAAAAGTCAAAGAGCAGAAGTTACAGTACCTCACGACTAACTTTGAGGCTCTGACCATGAATGACGACGAGACTATTGCGGAGTTTAATGTGCGCATTAAGGATCTGGCCAATGAATCATATTCACTTGGCAAGCCTATGACCGATGAAGATTTGGTCAGAAAGACACTGAGAGCCCTGAGTCCCAGATTCAAGATGAAGATCACCGCCATCGAAAAAGTCCATGACTTGAAGACACTGAAGTTTGATGAACTCATGGGTTCACTAATCACTTTCGAGCTCTCCCTACCTCCTATTGAGAAGAAACATAAAGGTGTGGCTTTCAAAAGGTCTAATCAGAAGAACTCAACACACTTTGAGTCGGATAGTGACATCGAAGAAACTATCGCCATGCTGGCCAAAAACTACAACAGAGTCATGAAAAGATTTGGCCAGATGACAGGAAGAAAAGTCACCCGAGAAGTCAGAGACAAGCCACAACACAAGTTTCAGAAGCTCGACAACACAAATAACGATGGAGGACGAGGAGAACGATCAGGCAAAGGCGCTCAGTGCTTTGAATGTGAGGGGTATGGACACATGCAAAGAGAATGTCCCAACTTCTTGAAGAAACAGAAGAATGGATTAAATGCCTCTCTAACTGACGATGAAGATGAGGAAGACAGTGACCTTGAGCATACAAGTAACTATGTGGCTTTCACTTCCTCCACAATAGATCAAACAGCTGAAAACTCAAAGAAGTATGACTCTGATGATGAGCTATCCGATGAGACTCTCAACAACGCTTACAACGAATGGTATGTCAAGTGGCTTGAAGACTCTCAGGTAATCGAAAAACAGAACGCTCTCATTCTTACTCTTAATGAAGACAAGTCAAGACTTCTCGAGACGACTATTGATCTCAAAAAGGAAGTTGCTCGACTGAAAGGCGAGTTAGAACAGGTCACAAAGTCAGTGAAGATGATGAATCTAAGCACGGACACACTAGATCAAATCCTGTCAATCGGGAAACCAGCCAGAAATATGGAAGGACTTGGATATTCGAAAGAAGTCTCATCATCACACACCATCTTCGTTTCTCAGAAGTCTCGTCAGAAGTCTTCTAACTTCACGGCTGACCAAGCGACCAAAAAGCCTTCTACCCTGGCCGCGTCAAAAACCCAGAACGAAAGACATAACTGGGTTTGTCATCACTGTGGACGAAGAGGACATATTCGACCCTTCTGCTATCAGCTATATGGGAAGAGCTCGGTCAAGAAAAGGACCACCATCAAGAAAAGCCAACCTCGGAAGGAATGGCGAATCAAAGAGGTCACCTATCGAGCTAACATCGCATACACCGCTTTAAAGGCCTCAACCAGCAACGATTGGTACTTCGATAGTGGATCCTCTCGACATATGACGGGTAATAGCTCCTTCTTGGTCACTTTAACACCATGCACAAATAGTTTCGTCACTTTTGGAGATGGTGTAAAAGCTAGAGTACTCGGGAAAGGAAAACTCAATCTTCCTAACTCTCCATGTCTGAAAGAAGCTCTGCTAGTAGAAGGCCTCACAGCAAACCTCATCAGCATAAGCCAAATATGTGATTTAAATCTGGATGTCCACTTCACTCGTGACAAGTGCTCGGTCAAAGACGAACAACAAAAGGAAGTCATGATAGGCCACAGGTCCCTTGACAACTGTTATCTATGGTCTCCAACAGTCAGTACTTTGCCAACCAAGTGCCTTTTATCCAAAGCTCAAGAGACAAAACTATGGCATCAAAAACTTGGTCACATCAATTTGAGGAGTATGCAAAAGATTCTCTCTGAAAAGGCTATCATCGGAGTTCCCAACCTCAAGATCATTGAAGGAAAAATCTGTGGAGAATGCCAAATTGGGAAACAAGTCAAGACGTCACACAAGAAGGTACAACATCTTACTACTTCTCGTGTTCTAGAACTTCTTCATGTTGACCTTATGGGACCCATGCAAGTAGAAAGTCTAGGAGGGAAGAAGTACATATTTGTATGTGTAGACGACTTCTCGAGGTACACATGGGTATATTTCATTCGAGAGAAGTCAGATACCTTCTCAGTCTTTGAAGCCTTATGTCGAAGAGTTCAACGAGAAAAGGGAGAAGTTATTGGGAAAGTCGTTTGACTTCGGAGCGATCATGGAAAGGAGTTTGAAAACATCAGCTTCGCAAACTTTTGTGATGCTGAAGGAATTGCCCATGAATTTTCTGCTCCCATCACTCCTCAGCAAAACGGAATCGTTGAAAGAAAGAATCGCACTCTTCAAGAGATGGCAAGAGTCATGATGTTAGCCATAGACATCCCGCAACACTTCTGGGCTGAAGCTTTGAATACGACATGCCATATTCATAATAGAGTGACTCTTCGCCCTGGAACTTCGCTCACTCTTTATGAAATATGGAGGGGAGAAAGCCGAATGTCAAATACTTCCATGTCTTTGGATCGGTCTGCTACATACTCGCAGATAGGGAACCTCGACGCAAGTTGGATCCTAAAAGCGACGAAGACATCTTCCTCGGATACTCCAGAAATAGTAGGGCGTTTCGGGTATTTAACAAACGCACCCGGACTATCATGGAATCCATCAATGTCGTAATTGATGATGACAATAACGAGCAACCAAGTGACGAGGACGAAGAAGTCCTAAATCTCTCAGGAGAAGTCAGACCAGAGGTCAGAGGAGAAGCCAGACCGGATGACAGAAGAGAAGTCAGACCAGAGGTCAAGGACATGAGCGCAACAAAGAGTCTGAAGAAGAAAGCCAAATCATCCCGGATGAAGAGGCAACTCCTACAAGGCAAAAAGCTCCGTCCAGAAGAATTCAGAAGTATCATCCACCCAGGGATGTGATTGGAGACATTAACGAGGGAGTTCGGACTCGACAAAAGGCATCTCTTGACTGCCAAGAACCGATAGGTAACATGTGCTTTATTTCCAAAATTGAGCCAAAGAATATACAAGAGGCCATCAATGATGAATACTGGGTCTGCGCAATGCAAGAAGAATTGGTTCAGTTTGCAAGGAATGAAGTCTGGGAACTTGTACCCAAGCCTGACAATGTCAATGTCATCGGGACAAAATGGATATTCAAAAACAAGTCTGACGAGCAAGGCAACATCACTCGAAACAAAGCGAGACTAGTGGCTTAAGGTTACACACAAGTCGAAGGAGTCGACTTTGAAGAAACCTTTGCTCCGGTAGCCAGACTGGAAGCCATACGACTTCTTCTCGGCATTGCATGTCATCTGCGCTTAAAACTCTATCAGATGGATGTAAAGAGTGACTTCCTTAATGGAAATCTGAACGAAGAAGTCTATGTAGCCCAACCAAAGGGATTCGAAGACCATGACTCTCCGCACCACGTCTACAAGCTAAAGAAAGCTCTCTACGGTCTCAAACAAGCTCCACGAGCATGGTATGAACGTCTTACCCAATTCCTTGTACAGAATGGCTATATTCGAGGGGGAGTAGACAAAACTCTCTTTGTGAAGAAGGAAGGAAAGGACATCATGATTGCTCGCATATATGTCGACGACATTGTATTTGGAGGGAAGTCAGACAAGATGGTGGAACGCTTCGTCCAACACATGCAGTCTGAGTTTGAGATGAGTATGGTCGGTGAGCTCACATATTTCCTAGGCTTCCAGATCAAGCAGATGTCAGATGGAATATTTATCGCCCAGAGCAAATACGCAAAGAACATTGTCAAAAAGTTCGGGTTAGAAAAGGTTTCACACAAGAGGACTCCTATTGCCACACATGACAAGTGCACAAAGGACGAGATGGGAGAACCAGTTGACCAAAGTCTTTATCGAAGCATAATAGGAAGTCTCCTCTATCTTACAACAAGTCGACCCGAAATTGCTTATTCTGTGGGAGTCTGTGCTCGATATCAAGTCAATCTAAAAGTCAGTCACTTGGCGCATGCAAAGAGGATCATAAGGTACATCTCAGGAACCTCTGAATTGGGTTTGCTATATTCCTTTGATACCTCTCCTACTCTGGTTTGATATTGTGATGCTGACTGGGCGGGAAGCACACCAGATCGAAGAAGTACCTCTGGAGGTTGTTTCTACTTGGGGAACAATCTTGTATCTTGTACCTCTGTCTACTGCTGAGTCCGAATATATTGCAGCCGGAAGTAGCTGTACTCAACTTCTTTGGATGAAACAAATGTTGGCAGAATATGGAGTCAAGCAAGAAGTCATGACTTTATTCTGTGACAACATCAGTGCAATCAACATCTCGAAAAACCCAGTGCAACATAGCAAGACAAAGCATATTGACATCAGGCACCACTTTATTCGAGAGCTTGTAGAAGACAAGAAAATAAAGCTCGAATACCTACCCACCGAGAAACAAGTCGCAGACATCTTTACAAAAGCATTAGACGCCAAAAGGTTTGAAAGTCTGAGGTTGACCCTCGGACTTTGCTGTCTAGAATAGTCAGAAGTCAAGCAAGAAGAGGAAGAGCTTTTGGTTGATTTTACTCTTTTTCTCAATCAGGACCGAACAGGGTCCACAAAATCAAGCCGGGCACAAATCAGAAGCCCGTTAGTCTTTTTGAATTTTGAGAATGATTACGATATGACTATCCACCTATCAGAAATCATTCTGTTCAAATCCTACACTCTGCACCTTATTCATCATTTGAAAAACGCTAGGGTTTCTCAGATCAAAGAGCTCAGCAAAAATTGCTTTCCCCCACAAAGAATAAATCCTAGCTAAATGGTTGGTACTCGCAGCGGCAGAATACCATCTGCTTCAAAAGTACTTCGAGCAAAAATGAGGGCAAAAGTCATTGCCAAGAAATTATCTGCCTCCAAATCAACGAGAACCAAGCATGGAGTGAGGATCCGAGGAGGAAGAAGCTTAGGGGAAACTTCGGCAGTTCCTCAGGAAGTAACAAATTCACCCCCATCTGTCACACCGGAAGACACAATCCCCGACGTTGAGAAGGACGACGCTCTAGCCGGTTCTGCGAACACTGAAGAAGAAGCTTCTCTCTCTACTCCGACTCCAACACGAGGTAAATCTACTATCCTCTCTAGAGAAAACATTGAAGAAAGCCTGCCTGTAGAGGGTTTAGAAATCCTTGTTCCTGAAGTCCACGGCACTGGCTCCGAGGACCAACCTATCCTCTCTAAGTCGACACACACACCAGAGAAATTTCCTCTAAACGAGGACTTGCAAAAGGAAGGAAGTTCCCTTGTCGCCCCAAACAGTGATTCAGGGCGTGATGATAATCCTGAAGTCATTCCAGAAGTCACTCAACTTCTAGAGGAACCTGTCAAAGAAAGTGTCGATATTGAAAACATGGAAAAGGAAGAAGTTGTGCCCAAAAGGGCTGAGAGAAGGAAGCTACCAACACAAAGGTTGGTTGATGAAGAAGAAGAAACTCAAGTTTAGAGAAGATTGACCCCAAAAAGGAAAGCAGCAGAAAAAGGAGAAGCTTCGGCGTCCAAACAGCCGAAGAAGTCAAGAAAGAAGTCATTGACCACTGCAGTAACCATTGTCCCGGAAGAAGAAGAATATGAAGAAGAAGTCACCCAAATTGTGCCACCACAGGTGAAGAAGACATTAGGAGGACAGAAACTTCCTAAGTATGTACCGAAGGCACCTACAGACAACGTCTCTTTCCACTCTGTAGACAATGCCGTTAAGTGGCAATATGTCTATCAAAGGAAGATCTATCCAGAAAGAGAACTCTCCACAGAAGCACAAGGGATAAATGCGATTGTTGAGCTTATCCGTAGAGCAGGCCTGACCAACATGGTCATAAATATTGGGCCATTCTACCCGACTTTGGTTAAGGAGTTTATCGTCACTCTGTCAAGCGAGTTCGATGACCCTGAAGATGCTGAATACCAAAAGGTGTTTGTTCGGGGGGAATGCTTCGAAGTCTCTGCCTCAACCATCAACACCTATCTTGGCAGAGATGACCCAGAAGTCACTCCGGAAGTCCCCCACTTGGACAGAGTAGCCGTCGAAATAACCGGAGGACGTAGGAAGGGCTGGCCAGTCAAGGACACCATTGCGGCAACAGAGCTCACAGCAAAATATTCTATTCTCTACCGCATCGGTCTGGCTAACTGGGCACCATCTACACATGGGTCAAGCATCAAAACAGAGCTGGCAAAACTCATTTACCAAATAGGTACGCAGTCTCCCATTGATTTTGGCGCATACATTATTGACCATCTAGTTAAGCACGCCAAATCATGTGCTATCAAACTTCCGATCGGGTTACCTTCGCTAATCACCGGTATCCTTCTCCAACAATATCCTAACATTGTTCGAGAATCGGATATTCCGGGTAAAAAGCCACTGCATCTAGCCATCAATCTCAAGAACTTTGAAGGGCAGTAGTTGAAGGACCTTGGACTTCCTACGGCCAAAACCCCAGGAGCTGGATCAAGCTCTCGACCCTCAGGACCAATTGGCGCTAGGATGAAGGAAGAACTGGTAGAAGTGATTGCTGATCTGGAGAAGTCAATTGCCACGCTCTCAACTCGCAAAGTCGCCTGTGAAGTCCTTCTAGAAGACCTTCGATCTACTGCTGCTGCTGTTCATGCTGAAGAAGATGTTGACGACTCCACGTCGTTTTAGTAATTCTCTGAAATTGCTATGATAACTTTGTCCCACACACACTATTAAATTCTCGGGGTTTGTCCGAGTTACTTTCCGTACACTGTGACTATTTGTTTTTGGGATATTTGCTCATGTTTGAGCCGTTTATTTGCTCATGGTGTGAGCTATTTCTCTTTTACCCTGCTGTTTAGACAAATTTAGGTTATGAGATTGCCTTTGGCAATATTATTAGACAAACAGGGGGAGATAAATGTGATACGACGCCAGAAGTCGCGCCGAAAGATGTACGCCAGAAGTTACGCCAGAAGTTGTGCCGAAAGATGTACATAGAAGTCGCCGCTCCAGAAGCTGCTCCAGAAGATAAACTAGAAGCCGCACAAGAAGTCGCATCGGAAGTCACGAAACTTGCTGTGTGCGTAACTGCCTCAAGGTGACGACGATGTGCCCGCTTGGAGTAAAGAAGTCACATCACTTGTTGTGCGTAACTGCCACAAGATAATTCGCTTGGTGTGCGTAACTGCCCCAAGATGACGATGGGCTTACAAAAAGGTGTTTGCCTAAAAAATTGTCAAAGGGGGAGATTGTTGCTACGTTTAGTAGTTGGCATGATTTTTTAGCGCAAAAGTAAGAAGCCGAGCAACATGTTGCATAACATGTGGAGCGACTTATTACGAGCCGCAGATTAGGAAAGTCTGAAGCTTTCCTATTTCAACAAAGCTTGGAGCGAAGGAAGAAAGGCGCCACGAAGACTTGGAGCGCAAGAGAGTGACGTCGACAAGTCAGGCGACTTCCAGCTGGCAGTTACACGTCAGCGAAAAGAGGCAAAGAAGGCGGCAACTATACTTGCCTGATTTATTCAGGAAGTCAGAAACAGGCAAGACGACTTCCAGCTGTCGTGGAAGGCGGCAACAACTTGCATGACTTTCCTGTTCCTGATTCAAGAAGGATTAGGAATGTATGCTGCTATAAAAAGCCCTTGGCTTCCCATTAGCAGTATCCGTTCTTGTTCTAACACTTGCAAGATTTCTCAGAGCTCTTAACCGTGCACCATCGGGGTGTTGAGAGGCTGATGAATATTCGCTAAAACGGACCTTTTGCTCCGATCAAAACTTGAGTCGTGAAGACTAAGTGTTTGGGTCGGTTAGGGTTTTTGTTTGTGATTGAAGATTCACAACTCTGTCCAAGAAGACAACGACACCGAGCATGGACTTGCTCGAAGGGTGGAATTGAGGGAATCTCAAAGACAGGGGGAGAGGCTCCTGGTCGAGGCGATTCACGGTGAGATCTATAGTAGCTTAGGACAATAGCTTGTGTGATAGCTAGTTGGGCTTGAAGTTGTACTATTGACTACCTGATAGTGAAAAACCTTTCCACTGGCAAAGTGCCCCCAGACGTAGGTGCGGAGTCACCGAACTGGGTAATCATCTCTGGTGTCGTGATTATTATCTGTCTATTACTTTGCTTACTGTTTCCATAAGAAGCCGATACACAAGTTAAAGACTTTGTGTTCGACTTCCCGACTCGGCTACAATTCAGAATTTCAGATATATTTATCGATGTAATTTTAACCAGTACATTTGCATGTCATTGTTCGATTGAACAAGTTGTAGCTCGATTTGATGAATTTACTTGATTCTGTGTATAGATTCAAGGCCAGTTGCGACTTAAGGATCGTCTGATTCTGATGACAATCTGGTAATCAGTGCAGTAATTAAAAAGGCAAGAATACAAAACATTGATGAACAAATTGAGAAGGGGGAAGTTACTAGTGCCACTGCTGGTACTATTGTTACTGTACCTGATATTGTGGAACCAGAGGAGATGGAGGTTGATGACAGACAAAAGACAAGTGGTGGTAGAGCCAAACAGATTAAGAAGAAGAATGTAAAGAAAGGGAAGGACAAAATCCCTCAACCGCATTTCGACAGAATCGACACACGTTCATCCCCGGAGAAGTTACATTATGCTATTTCAGTTTTCAGTGAGAAGCAGAAGCAAGATGTGATTGATATGGGGTTGGGGGTATACTTGAACTGGCGTTGGATCGGACTTTTGGCCCACTTGGATATTGGATGGTTAATAATTACGATTCAAAACTGAAGGCGATTATTTTTGAAGATGGCAGAAAACTTGCAATAACAGAAGAAGACGTTGTTTCGACCCTGGGTATACCACGTGGTGAAGAAAAAATTCCCATGCTACAGAATGACCAAACAACTGATTCACTTATGGAATGGAGGGCTCAATTTTTGACGCATAAAGCTTCTATAACTCCAAGTAAAGTTTTTCAACAAATGGAGACCCAGATGGGTGGCGGCAAGTTATTCAAGCAGAATTTCTTGGTTGCCTTCTGTAGCTACATGATTTTTTTTCGTCCAAGTAGCTAATAGCCGATGTTGAGCGCGTCAAAAAATTCAATTGGTGTGCTGCCGTGATAGAGAGTTTGAATAGAAACAAGGAAGATTGGGTTGCCCGGGCCACAAACAAGGGTAGTTGGTATTATGGTCCAATCAATTTCTTGACGGTATGATATTTCAGATTCATTTGAATGTTTGGTTTTTACAGAATATTATGAATATTGAAATGTAGTTATGGTTTTTACTTACTTCAGTTATTTTTTGTCAGCTGTTCTATCTCGATCGAGTCTATTCTAAGAACTATCAAGTCCCTCGTGTATTGCCAAGCATCACTGGATGGGAAACTGAAATTGCCAAGAAAAGACTCAAGACAGAAGCTGAAAGTGGAGGATTTGGAAAGGGCACTATTTTGCCTAGACTTGGTATGGACAAACTTGTTGAGGTTGTAGATGTTTCGCAAGAGAAGGTATTGACTGATTTTTTGTGTGTATATTTTCAAGCAATCTATATAAGCTTCTTGCTAATCTTTTGTGTTCATTTTCTCCTTGTTATGATATGTATTTGGTGGATGTGAATGCTTTGTTCTTCAATGTGTTGACATGTTCTTTAGTTATATGAAAGCCTTTCAAACTATGTAATGTTTTCCTTCACTGGTTTGATAAGTTTGGTATTATATGAATGCCTTTAAGATTTTATAAATTTGTTTCAATTGAACTTTTGTTCTGCTTATCTTCTTGACTCTAACTGATATCTGCATTCAAGACGTCATAAGAGAAATGGAAGTAGTGAATCAGAAGATGATCCAAATCATGTCAGAAGCCAGATGTGCAATGGTTCAAGGATGGGCTCATTTTAATGATTATAATTGGTTGGAGGGCATTGTGCAAACTAGGAAGAAAGATTGTCCTGTAGATGTTGTTGTTGAAGATGCAGTTCAGCAAGCTTCTCATGTAATATTTTCTTCTCTGAAAGAAGGTACTCATCATTCTCCTATTTCAATTGCTGACAAAACTGATGGGGTCCATAGAACAGAATGTTCAACAAGTGTTTCAGATATTGAAGAAAATGTGGACATCGATGCATTAATTGATAGTGTTGTGAAGGATATTCAAACAACAGAGAACTTAAATGTTTTCGATTCCTATAAGAGAAGAAGAGTCATTGTCGGTTCACAACAAACATTAGAAGCTTTTATCGATGAATATAATGACGTTGACGCTGACCACTTTGATACACCTGATTTCCCGTCTTTTAGTCTTGGAATCACACAGGATGAAAATGAGCAAGATGCTGCGATTGGTCTCAAGGAGCTTAATTCCGGAGCTAACATTTCTACACCTATTGAGAAACTATGCTCTGCATTAGGTGAGGACCTTATACCCGAAGAAGAAGATGATAATGGACAGAAATCACATGACAGTGTTACTACTTCATCAGACGAATGTGCTGCCTCATACCCGAAGAACGTTAGCAGTGAACAACCAATACTAGGGAAGAGAGTTGCATCTCAAGCTGCTGTGTTTTTGTCTCCATATCGTGAACGCAACACTAACATCACCAGAGCACTGAAGTCTTATGAGAAGCTGCTGTATGAGTGGCTATTTAATCAGAATAGCAGTGAACGTAACTTACAGTAAGTATATAAATAAAAATATATATGTTATATTACTTGTGTGTTAAATTGTTGAACAACAATAACAATGCGACATGATATGTTGCAGGAAATCTGTTGTGGTTAATCATTTTAATGAGACCCTGTCATTATCCAGTGTAAGAACTCTACAGTCAGGTGTTTGTGCTGATACAAATGTTATACACATGTGAGCGAGGTTCTTGAACTATGATGAGCATTATGGAAACCCATATGCTGCAAAGAGAATTTTTCTTTCTCCAGAGTGTACCGTAAGTACTACTGCACTAGCCAGTGTTTGTTTGAATTTTGTTATATTTGGAATGAATATTAGATGTTTAACTTATTTGTTTTGTTTTGCAGCAAAATGTTTTTGAAGATGCATGGGATCCTGAATTGGCTGTAAGACGTGCAAATACGTTCTTTAATTTGAAAGAAATGGCAATGAGAACTTCTGTGGTCAGTATCTGACAATCTTTGAAGTTGGTATTATATTAGATTTGCTTGAATAGAATACAAGAGAAGCTCTCCTTATATAGGAGGAGAAAGAATAATCTAGAATAAGAACATTCTAGATATGGGCTATAGGAACATTCTAGATATGGGCCTTAGGAACATTCTAGATATGGGTTAATTTATAAACAAGCTAAGTGGGATTTTATGTACTTGGGCCTATAAGATTAACACCCCCCCTCAAATTGATGTGGGTTGATCAACCAACATTAATTTGCCTCCAAGAAACTGATGACGGTGGCGAGGGAGAGCTTTAGTGAAGATGTCTGGGATCTGGAGATTCGACGGAACATGAGGAAGTGACAACACTTGAGAGTCATATGCATCACGAATGAAGTGACAGTCTACTTCGATATGTTTGGTGCGTTCATGATAGACAGGATTCGCTGTAATATGAATGGCTCCGGGAGACAAGAATCCCAATTCTGATAGTAAACCACGCAACCAAATGATCTCCGAACATGCTTGAGACATAGCGCGATATTCAGCTTCCGTGGAAGATTTGGAGACACGATCTTGCTTTTTACACTTCCAAGAAATCAGAGCAGGGCCCAAAAATACGCACCAACCAGTCGTAGAGTGTCGAGTGTCTGCACAACCTGCCCAATCTGCATCCCTATATGCGGAGAGATGAAGTGAGGTGCCCGAAGGAAAATAAATTCCCTTGGTAACAGTACCCAACAAGTAGCGTAGAATACGGCGCACAACGGCCATATGCAGATGTCGAGGAGACTGGAGATATTGGCTAACTTGTTGAACCGCAAATGATAAGTCTGGCCGACTAATAGTGAGATAAACCAAGCTGCCCACTAGTTGACGATACACTGTTGGATCGGGGAGGAGATCGCCTTCCTCTTTGCGTAACTTCACATTCAACTCCATTGGAGTGTCAACTGGGGAACTGCCTCGAATGCCTGATGAGTCAAGTAGATCATTGGCATACTTAGCCTGATTAAGAAAAATTCTCGTCGAGCATATACCAACCTCTAGGCCTAGAAAGTATGTGAGCGGCCCAAGATCCTTCATATGAAACGATTTGTGAAGATGAAGCTTTAACTGGGCAATCAATTGGTTATCAGTGCCTGTGATAACAATGTCATCCACATATACCAGAAGGATGACAACCCCTTCACATGAATGACGAAGGAACATAGAAGTATCATGCTTGCTGGGCTGGAAGGAGAAATCGCGTAATGCAGACCTAAATTTTTCATACCATGCACGAGGAGCCTGTTTCAATCCATAGAGAGATCGTCGGAGTTTACAAACCTTGGAGGTCGGGCCAGTAAACAATCCCTGTGGTACCTTCATGTATATGTTCTCCTTTAAATCACCATGTAAGAAGGCATTTTTGACATCCATTTGGCTCAACGTCCATCCTTGGGAAGCTGCAATGGCCAATACAGTCCGAATAGTCGTCATTTTTGCCACCGGAGCAAACGTCTCCTCATAGTTTACACCATACTCTTGTCGATTTCCCAAGGCCACTAACCGAGTTTTGTATCGTTCAATGCTTCCGTCAGCTCGAATTTTAATTGAGTAGACCCATTTGCATCCGAGAGGAGTAACACCAGGGGGACACTGGACAATATCCCACGTGTGGTTCAACTCCAGTGCTCTGAGTTCCTCTTGCATTGCCTGCTTCCAACAATCCAGCTTGGCTACCTTGGAATACCCTGAGGGAATCTCAACAGAGGATAAAGTAGTAGCAAGAGCAGAAGTGGAAGATGAAAACCCATACCGATCTGGTGGTACTGAATGGCGCGTGGATCGACGAAGGGGAACCACCGTCTCTGTATGTAAGTCACAATTATCTGTTGGAACTTCCATATCCCCAGTGTCATCTGAGATGTCTGCAGGGACCTCAGTAAGGTCGAGATCCGGAAGTGCAGAGGAGAGTGCATCGGGACCAGGATCAGTCGGAGGGAGCATGGTATCCTGTGGACGACGTCTCGTGTAAACCACACCTGGTCGGAATCTGACGCGGGTGGAAGGGACAGACGGTTGAGGTGGACCTGTGATGTGTTCAAACTCCGGTAAAGTAACATAAGAGTCTGTATCAGGCGTAGACCGAGGATAAAAATACTGATTTTCAAAGAAAACCACATTCCTAGACACCCGAATTTTGTTGGATTTAGGATCAAAACAGACAAACCCCTTTTGAGAAGTACTATACCCAAGGAAAACACAACGAGAGGATTGAGCAGACAACATAGTGCGTTCGACATGAGGGAGGAGAACAAAACAGACACACCCAAAAGGACGGAGATAAGAGTATGACGGAGTCTTCTGATGGAGACGAAAGTAAGGGGACTCGAGATTTAGAACCTGTGATGGAAGTCGATTAATCAGATAAACTGCCGTTAATAAAGCTTCGACCCAGAAACGGGGAGGAACTGAGGACTCAATGAGAAGAGTACGAACAATGTCTAAAAGATGTCTATTTTTGCGCTCGGCCACGCCATTTTGTTGTGGGGTGTCAACACAGGAGTGTTGAGCAATAATTCCCTTTTCAGACAGAAAATCAGAAAACGGATTAGACATATATTCTTTACCTTGATCACTACGAAGAACTTTAATGCTCATAGAGAAATGATTTTCTATATAAGCAAGAAGTTCCTTAAATTTTCCAAACACCTCAGATTTAGAACGAAGAAAATATACCCAAGTAAACCGACTGTAATCATCGATAAATGTGACAAAATATTTATAATGTGAGTGAGAGAGAACTGGCGAGACTCCCCACAAATCACTATGAATGATGTCAAAACACTGGGAAGCACGACTACCATGTAAAGGAAAAATTAGAGTTTTACTTTTCCCCATTTTGCAAGCATCACATTCAAGAGACGAAGAAGTAAAAATCTTATTGCCCAAAATACCAGAACGAACCAAATGGTTCATTACTTTGGAATTAGGATGACCAAGACGCCTATGCCAAATCCTATCTAGAGGTGGAGAACAAGAATAAACAGGAAAAACAGGCTTGAGTTGAGACGACCGTAGTGGAAAGAGACGTCCAATCTTAGGGCCCTTCGCTACCAGCTCCCCCGAGTCCTGATCCTGCACAACACAACCAGTCGAAGAGAATTTCACATCACAATTTTGAATAGAATACAAGAGATAATTATGTACTTGAACATTCTAGATATGGGCTAATTCATAAACAAGCTAAGTGGGCTTTTATGTACTTGGGCCTATAAAATTAACAATATCAAACTCTTTAATGTATATGTTCTTAATGATAATTATTTTGAGATCACCCTGCACAGTTTTTATGTACTTCTGATGTTTGTATGTTGTTGTACTTTGTTTCATATAGATTATGGTTCCTGTGTGTAATAATAACCATGTGTGGTTGTTATGCTTTGAAGTGAAGAAACGTGTCATACGCATAATTGATAACATGTTTTCAGAAGAGAGTGATTTTGAACGATACAAGAAAGCACCTTTAAGAATGGTAAACACATAGACAATTTATTTCTTTTTCACTTTTGTTTGTTTTATAACTAATTCTTTTTTTATTACATCATGCAGTGCAAAGTTATTTTGGAATATTTGAAGACAATTAGTATAAAATTGGCTCAATCTTTTGAAAATATACAACCAACGTTATTGAACATCCCTTGGGTGTTCTCAGAAAACTTTGACAATTCTGCAATATTCGCAATGTGGGTGAAGGAGAACTACATGGGCAATTTATAGTGGAAAGCACCATTGGCTACAAACAAATTGAATGTATGTCTATTTATCAATTTATTTGCTTATATACACATTAAAATGATTAAATGACAGTGGAAACTATTACTGATGATATGTACTTTTTTTTCACAGCACGAAGCTCAGCTTAATATTCTCCGTGTGCGCTTTTCCTTCAAGCTGTTGACTTGGGAGCATAATGTTGAACGCAAAATTTTTTTAGAAGATGTTGAAAGCTTTTACAATGGAATGGGCAAAACATTTAGAATCGACGAAAAGAATTTAAAGCCTATTAAAAATATTTAACTGCAATTGGTTGTCGATGAATACAATGTCACACAAATATTGTAATTTTTCTATTATGTCATTTCTATTGTATGTAATTGTTATGGGATGAAACATGTTGTGATGATAAGCTCATGAACTCATTTTTTTCGAGTGTGTTTCAGAAATCTTGTTCAAATGTAAATATCCACTGTTTTGTCTTATTCTCTTGAATTCCTCTTCAATATTTCAGATTCTCCTGGTATATGAAAGACCTTCACATTTTGAACAAATCTGTTCACATGACTCTCTTATGAAAGGCCTTCACATTTTCAACACACTGGGTCCCTTATTTGTCTGGTCGACTTTGATCTGAAAGGCCTTCAGGTTTTGAACAGATCTGTTCACATGACTCTCTTATGATTTATGAAAGGCCTTCACATTTTCAACACAGTGGGTCTCTTATATGTCTGGTCGACTTGGATCTGAAAAGCCTTCAGGTTTTGAACAGATCTGTTCACATGCCTCTCTTATGGTATATGAAAGGCCTTCACAGCCTTTCAGATTGTTTGTGCTACATGAAAGCCTTTTAGATTTAAAAGAAAGGCCTTCAGATTTTGAACAAGTCTGCACATTCTTCAGGTTTATGAAAGGCCTTCACATTTTCCAATACAGTTGTCTCTATTTTGTTATACTGATCCAAAGGAAGCTTGTTATAATACATCTGCAGTTTTTATCAGATTGTTTGTGCTACATGAAAGCCTTTTAGATTATGAACAAGGACTTGAAAGCCTTTCAGATTTCGAATTGAAGAGGACCCCTCGTGTATCTGAAAGGCTTTCAGATTTAAATGAAAGGCCTTCAGATTTTGAACAAGTCTGCACATTCTTCAGGTTTATGAAAGGCCTTCACATTTTCCAATACAGTTGCTACATGAAAGCATTTCAGATTCTGAACAAGGACTTGAAAGCCTTTCAGATTTCGAATTGCACCGGGCCTACTTGTAAATATAATATGCCGTGAAAGTAATAGACATCAAGCTCTTCATTTTCTTATATTGTAAATTTTGAATAATATAACAGTTGGACATAATTTTCTTGCTCATACTGAATACCAATAACATCTCTAGTATCTAAAGTGTGAAACAGTTTATTACTCAAACTTCTAATTAAAAGTTTGTTGCAGCATTTGCCTTCTGCTCATCCCTCTTACGTTTGCCATATGTTGTTGAATTGTGTTCTCCAACTTCCTTACAATATCCACATCTCCGGTGATTGTCTTTTTTCTTCATTGCCTTTGTTATTGCCTTCTCTCTTTCACTCATTTCCCTTACAACATGTTCTATATTCTTGCAAACATTTGGAATATGTACTTTCACCACTGGTAGTTTAGGAATACCTGATATTTCTTCTATTGGAATTCTTGTAGAATTGGATGAAGATGCTGAACTTGTACTTGCAACGTTGTGATGGCTTTTTATTGCTTGTAGAATTGATTCCCGTTGTGCGTATGTTGTTGTTGGGTTTCCAAGTACTGTGCGAAGAGCTGTCCAGATCTCAATATTGATAATGCTTTCATTCTTGTTTGTGTGCTTCGAGACGCCACCATATTCTCCCAATGCTAGTGATTCTGGTGTCTCCCTACACCAACGCTCAGATATTAACGAACGTGGGATCTCCTTTACATTTGCAGAATTAAGAGCTGCAAATATGTGTGGAGAAATTAGTCCCCATCCTTCAAACTTTTTGCAAGTGCACAGGCAATGATTGGTCTCCAAATCTATGCTCACCTCATACTCTGACTTGTCTACAAGTTCGTCAAAAACTATGTATACATTGCAATGTTGTCTCTTGATAATATTCTTTATTCCGTAACCAAAAATGTCTTCCATTATATATTCTTTTACCTTATAGAAAATGGTTCGGCTGAAAACATTCCAAGCATGTGTCTCCAAAAGACAAAATGCATTCTCACTCGGACGTGCATTTGCTGCATATTGTGTGACTGTCTTCATATGTTCACTTCTCTGTTTCTTGACAACAGTATTGTATTCTCCCATGAACTGAAACAGACTCAAAACTTTGTGTCTGTCACATCCAAATGTACTGTTTTCACTTTCAGAACGTGAGGTAGTACGTATTAACATCCCCATCGGCCAATCTCTGAAATATGCTGGTATCCACAATCTACGCAAATCAAACAAGCTTTCAAGATGTTTTACAGTTTCAGCAGAACACTCTTCCATTAGTGATTTCCAACAGGCGTCAAACTCTTCCGTATTTAGTATACTCGAGCACACAATGGAGCGGAGTTTTCTCAGAAATTCTGCTGAATTTGACATATATCGTTGAACCTGTATTAACAAGTTTATCTTCAAATTTTTCTGAGAGTGAAAATTGACTATGTACATAATTAAAAAAATTATTTTTTTCATACTTACATTTTGTGTTACCCTTTGCATGATATGCCACATGCACAATCTGTGCCTTGAGTCGGGGAACACTTGGGCGAGTGCATTCTTTATTGCTGAAGCTTGGTCTGTGATAATGCATAGTGGTTGTTTACCTTTAACTGCTCTCTTGAAACAGTTGAACAACCATACAAATGAAGGAATATCTTCATGGGTTAGGAACCCGGCACCAAATGTTATGCTCATCTCATGATTGTCTATTCCCGTGAATGGACAGAATACTAGTGAATACCTTGATAAAAAGAATCTGAATCTGAATCACACCAATCACACATATTTGGCAAACCAATGAAACAATAGAAATATTTTCAAAATTTGAAGACCTTCAGATAATTGAAAACTTGTCAAAGCATTGAAGAACTAGATTGAGACAGTTTTTCTAGAAACCATTTCATGTGAATAAAGCGTATAAGTTTTCAATTCATTCAGATAAAGATATTGGCAAATCTGTTTCGCACAAATCAAGCATGTTTTTAAAATCTGAACACCTTTCATAAAAGTAAAATCCAAACATAAAAAAGGAAGGACTGAGTTGTGAGCATATAGACTCACCGGTTTGTCGAATAAGTAGAATCAAATGATACACAATCACCATATCGCAGATAGTTTCTCTTCGAGACTCCATCTATCCAGAACAGCCGTGTAAGTCGATTGTTCTCATCTTGGTCAAATTCAAAATAAAAGTCATTGTCAATTTCTTTCTCCTTGTAAAAGTCATTGATGACCATCTGTACATCACTCCCATTAACATACACCTTCAGTTCTCGCTGGAAATTGAGGAAGTCCCTAACAGTGGCACCGACATGCTCGGATCCACCTACCATGTTGGTAAACACAGAGTGCGCTTTTGTTGGTCCAACTGTCGCTTTACCACAGAAGAGAACAAATTCCTTGTGCTCTTTTGTCATATGTCTGTTTGACCGCAAATGCTCATAGTGGACTTGTGAGTAGAGTGGATGATTATGATCTTCATTGAATTTCGAAACCACATAATGCTTGTTGGTTGTTAATTTGAAAACTATGACAGCCTTGCATCCAGTTCTTGTTGTGACACACCTGCGTTTCTGTTTTCCAACGTGCTCTTCGTCCTGTTGATAATTTTTTTGAATAATATCTCCTTCTTTAGCACAGAAGACATACTTGAGCGAAATTTCATTACGCGATTATTTTTGTGTGCCACGACGTGAAACATAACCACAAGCTCTTGCATATTGTTCATAGAAATGAATTCCAGATTCCAAGTCCGGGAATACCATATCCTTTGCAGGTTTAAGAGAGTCTTGACAAACCGGTCGATGAATTTTAGAGTCTCCATGCAACCAATCTGTCTTATATGCATTATTGTCATCAAACTCTGAAACACCTACATTATTCATCATAAAAGGGACCATGTAAATCTGAAGACCTTTCATGTAAACAGAACCACTTGCAACAAATATGTTATTCACCAGAGATAAACATACACATAAATATGAAGACCTTTCATATTATTCAAAACATGATCACATAAATCTGAATGCCTCTCATACAGATGAAAACATGATCACATAAATCTGAAGACCTTTCATACAAGCAGAACCACTTGCAACAAATATGTTATTCAACAGAGGCAAACATACACATAAATCTGAAGACCTTTCATATTATTCAAAACATGATCACATAAATCTGAATGCCTCTCATACAGATGGAAACATGTTAAATAAATCTGAAGACATTTCATACAAGCAGAACCACTTGCAAAAAAATTGTTATTCACCAGAGGCAAATATACACATAAATCTGAAGACCTTTCATATTATTCAAAACATGATCACATAAATCTGAATGCCTCTCATACAGATGAAAACATGATCACATAAATCTGAATGCCTTTCATACAAGCAGAACCACTTGAAACAAATATGTTATTCACCAGAGATAAACATACACATAAATTTGAAGACCTTTCATATTATTCAAAACATGATCACATAAATCTGAATGCCACTCGTATTATTCAAAACAACATCACATAAATCTGAATGCCTCTCATATAGATGGAAACATGTTAAATAAATCTGAAGACCTTTCATACAAGCTGAACCACTTGCAACAAATATGTTATTCACCAGAGATAAACATACACATAAATCTGAAGACCTTTCATATTATTCAAAAATCAGTCATCAAAATTTCAAATTACTCAAGATATATGTTAGAGAGATTGATCTCACCGTTTTGGTCGGATATTATTTCCAAATTCAAGCTTGATGATGCTGCTTGAGTTTGATTCGTAATCGTTTCCGGTATTTGATCTCTGAGAGCTGAAATACTTCGATTGGTGATTGTTGACAGATTACTTTCATTAGTCGTTTGTGGAGATGAACTTGACATGATGGAGAAGATTAATTTGATCGTTGTTGATCAGCTCGATCTCTGTCGATATATACCTAGAACGAACAGCTCGAGCTCAACTGACTGATTTTGACTTCATAATTTAAAAGTTGACCTGGACTGTATTTATATTTACATATGGTTTAATCGTGGCCACACGATCAAGACAGATCGAACGGTTTACATATAAGTTTTAATCATGGCCACACGATTAAGCGGTGGCACGAATTGTAATTATGTCTATTTCACATGGTTTTAAAGTAATTCTAATATGACTTCAAAATTGAGTCCGATATTGGTTCTAAAGGGCCTGAGTTACCTTTTCCCCAAATCAGCTTCCTTCTCGTTGTTGATCTCATTCTCTTTTCTCTCTGACCATCAACAACCCTAACTTGAAAACCAGTCAGTGAACAGAATGAAGAATCAAGGATCATCATCGATCGGGCAAAGAAAGTCTGATATGTCGATGAACATTCCGAAGAAGAGGAAATCAGGTAAAAATTGAAGTTGTTTTGAGTTACTAAACCCTAGTTCATCGTCCTGTGTATTTAGTGTAATGTACTTAATTTAGCTGCAATTAAACAAGTTTGTGTCCTCTATGACTTGTTTTTGGTATTATTTAGGTGTTCGTTTAGGTGATATCTGTTTCGAATTTTAGGTTTAACTGTCTGATTTAGTTTGAACCAACAGATCTTCGTTTCATGAGTTTTTTGACTGTTTCTCTTTAATGTTTTACTTGATCTTTCAATTGCTTGAATTTTGTCTCAACTATAAAAGCCATTCAGATTTTTGTTTGAGGTTTCCTGTTTTATGAAAGCCATTCAGATTTTTGTTTGATGTTTCCTGTTTTATGAAAGCC
The DNA here is from genome assembly GCA_963920655.1 of Geranium rotundifolium. Taxonomy (NCBI): domain Eukaryota; kingdom Viridiplantae; phylum Streptophyta; class Magnoliopsida; order Geraniales; family Geraniaceae; genus Geranium; species Geranium rotundifolium. Next base: position 29,850,444 of record OY987312.1, on the reverse strand, counting down.
ATTCAGAATCTTGTCTGAAGTATGAATTTTTGGTTTCTTGTGCAGATGAAGTTGATATAAGAAAAAGTCTAGTAGATGAATCTTCAGATTCTGATGACAATCTAGTAATCAGTGAAGTAGTCAAGAAGGCAAAACTCCAGAAAGATGCGGAGCATATTAGAGATACAAGTGCAGATGATTTAACTCTAGCTACTGTAATAGAGGCTGTCGATCCAGAGGACATGGAAGTTGATGATAGCCAGAAGAAAACTGCTTGTAAGACAAAAAAAACTAGAAGAAAAAATGTCAAGCTAGTGCAGAACAAAAAACCTGAAGTACAGTTGAACAGGATTGACACTCGATCATCCCCATTTCAGTTATACACTGCTATTAGCGGTTTCAGTGAGGAGTAGAAGCAGGCTGTCATAGAAATTGGGTTTGGGGATATACTGAAACTTGACTTGGATCGTACATATGGTCAGCTTGGATATTGGATTGTGGACAGTTACAATTCGAATTTAGGTTGCATTATGTTCAAAGATGGTAGGAAACTGCCAATAACCGAGGAAGATGTGGCTCTCACCCTTGGTATACCACGTGGGGAACGAAAGATCCCTATCATACCTGCTGGCGGAGCAACTCCTTCTCTTTTGAAATGGAGGAAACAATTTATGACAAGTAATGGGGAGATAACTCCAAGTGTAGTTATCGAGCACATGAAGACCCAGAAGCGTGGCGGCAAAAAATTCAAGCAGAATTTCTTGGTTGCCTTATGTACGCTGATGATTGATTTTCGTCCCAGTAATTACTTGAACCAGTACTACTTTGAAGCAATAGCTGATGTGGATTGTGTGAAACAATTTAATTGGTGTGCTGTTGTTATTGAGAGTTTGAACATAAATAAAAAGGATTGGGTCGCCAGAGCCAACAACAAGGGTAGTTGGTTCTACAGGCCGATCACTTTCTTGACGGTGTGTTATTTTAACTTTAGAAATCACTTCATTTCCTTGTTTAATAATATATGACATTCATGTGTAACCATTTTTATGTGTTTGTTTGTTTGTTTCTTAGTTATTTTATCTCGATCGAGTCTCGTGTGAGGGAATTGATGTGCCACGTGCATTTCCAAGCATTATTGGCTGGACCAAAGAAAAGGTGAAGCAGAGACTGAAAAAAGAAATCGAAGATGGAGGATTTGGCAATGGTGAAATTCTGCCAAGATTTATTACAGATGCAATTGGTGCGGGTTCAACTGACCCTGAAGGAGAGGTATTAAATTGTTTAAATGTTTATATTTTTATAAAAACTATTGCACATTTTGTTGATTTTGATTCCCTGGAATTTTTGTTTGAATATAAATTTCCTTTGCATTCAGAACATAACCAAACAAATGGAACAAGTGAAAGAACACATGATCAAATCATGTCAGAAGCGAAATCTGTTTTGTTCCATGGACAGGAAGTTTACAATGACTTTTCTTGGTTAGACAAAGTTTTGAAAAGTAATAAGGAGGATGCTTCAGTGGACAATGTTATTGAAGATGCAGTCCAACAAGCATGTCAAGTTATAGTATCATCTTTAAAAGAATGTAGTTCAAATGATCGGCCATTACATTTAGGGAAGAGCAGTAACAGAAAAGATGACGCTGTATCGCAGACAATATAGAAATTACAGTCAAGAAGAAGACTCCAACTATAACATATTTCCGATGAAGAAAATGAGTTAAGAAAAATGTTGGAAATGAACAAGAAGCTGTAATCATTGAATCATTAGTGATTCAACAGAAAATTGATGAGCATGCACAACAGGATGAAAATATTGTACAACAAGGAGAAGAATATGTAGAGATTCAGCAGACAATTGATGACACTGAAAATGTGGAAGAGAAGGAAGCACAAGAAGAAGAACATGAAAGCCCTTCACATCATCAAATAATAGAGTCTGCTGGTGCTTCTGACACCGACTCTGCCAAAGAGAAGGAAGTAGAAGAAGAAGAACAAGAAAGCCCTTCACACCATCACATAATAGAATCTGCTGGTGATTTTGGAACCGACTCTGCCAAAGAGAAGGAAGCAGGAGAAGAAGCACCAGAAAGCCCTTCACACCATCACAGAATAGAATCTGCTGGTGCTTCTGGCACCGACTCTGCCAAAGAGAAGGAAGCAGAAGAAGAAGCACCAGAAAGCCCTTCACATCATCAAATCATAGTATCTACTGGTGCTTCTGACACTGAAAATGTGGAAGATAAGGAAGCAGAAGAAGAAGCACCAGAAAGCCCTTCACATGATCAGATCATAGACTTTGCTGGTGCTTCTGACACTAAAAATGTGGAAGAGAAGGAACCACAAGAAGAAGCACCAGAAGAAGCACCTGAAAGCCCTTCACATGATCAGATCATAGAGTCTGCTGGTGCTTCAAGTAATGCTGCAAACCGTGAAAATGTTTTTGACTGTATTGACAAACTTCCAAATTATATGAATCAGTTTTATATCTGGTTCATAAATCGTTATCACGGAGCAGGAAAAAAGACACTGAAAAAAGATGAACCAGAAGAAGAGTAAGTCATAAACCTGTTTTGCACAAATTATTTTAAAAATAGTCATACCTATTCCAATGTTATGCTTCTGTGCTTTAACTGTTGGTTGATTTAATAGAATTTGTGTTATCTGAAAGGTACTCAGATTTACAAAATGTCTGACTGTGAACTGTGTTTTAGTTTATTCTTTTGAATTTCAATTATATGAAAGGTCTTCATATAAACTCATGCTATTTATAATCTCGAACATGATTTTCAAAAAAACTATGAAATTTACCAGGGAACGTTGGATCATGAGTTTTCACGGCCCGAGTTGGCATTTGAGAAAATAGATTTGGTAAGCTTTTGTTTGTTATGTACAATTTGTTTGTAATAAATTTTGTAAACAAACTTATGCCTGCTGTTTTTTTTTTCGTACATAGATAATGTTGCCATTATACTTGAAGAATATGACACACTTCATCGTAATATGTTTGAACACAACAAACTTTGCGATTGAAGTACTGGATAACTTAGCTGTTGTTATGGGAACACATGATGATCGATATAACGATATTCCAGAAATACTTGTAAGTAATGATTAACTTTTAATGAGTTCCACTACTTTCACTTCATTTATTTTTCATCATTTTGATTATATTTTGTTTGCAGGTAAAAGCTTTTAGTTCTTGGGCTAGGAAAAGAAATAAAAGAATTGGCAGAAAATTCTCGAAAGCTCCATTAAATTACATCTCTCTTGAGTGGACTACTCAAGTAAATAAGTTTGATTGTGGAATATTTACAATATGGCACATGTAGAATTATATTGGGAACTGTAATTTCAAATCAAGCATGATCAAAGATGATGTAAGCATATTATGTTTTCATATATTATTGAATGTAAAGTACATTTGATTTTTAATAACGAACTAACAATTATTTTGCACTTCTGATTATGCAGTTCAAGACACTACGAAACTAACGTAGGTTTTACCTCTTCATGTTGCTGAGCAGCACAAGTAACATATACTGGAAAGACTGGGAGGCAAAAGCTAGAAAAGACTACGGAAGGTTGAAAAGGAAGATTAACTTTGTAATTGATGAAAAAATTAGGTTCTAACAATATTTTTTAATATCGGAAGTATATGTAAATTCTCAGTATTGATAAATAAGCATTTCTTCAGATGTATTCACATTCTTTAGTTAAATGAAAGGCCTTTAGATTTTTAACAAGTCTGCACATTCTTCTGGTTTATGAAAGGCCTTCACATTTTTGTTACAATACATCTGCACTTTTTTTCCAGATTGTTTTGTGCTACATGAAAGCCTTTCAGATTCTGATTCCACTAGGACTTGGAAGCTTATGCGACGAGGGGTCCCCCTCGTGTTTGTGAAAGCCTTTCAGATTTTTAACAAGTCTGCACATTCTTCTGGTTTATGAAAGGCCTTCACATTTTTGTTACAATACATTTGCACTTTTTTTCAGATTGTTTTGTGCTACATGAAAGCTTTTCAGATTCTGATTCCACTAGCACTCGAAAGTTTATGCGACGAGGGGTCCCCCTCGTGTTTCTGAAACCCTTTCAGATTTTGAATTGAAGAGGATCCCTCGTGTGACTCAAAGCCTTTCATATAATTGAAAACCCTCGTCGCACGAGGGGTCCCCTCGTGTGTCTGAAAGCCTTTCAGATTATGAACATGCACTTGAAAGCCATTTATATTTCGAATAGCAGGAGAACCCTCGTCGCACCACTCCCCCGACGGGTATCAGTGTTTTCCTATAGAAAAATACAAGAAACCCTCGTCGCATGAGGGGTCCCCTCGTGTGTCTGAAAGCCTTTCAGATTATGAACAAGCACTTGAAAGCCTTTCAGATTTCGAATAGCATGGGAACCCTCGTCGCACCACTCCCCCGACGGGTATCAGTGTTTTCCTATAGAAAAATACAAGAAACCCTCGTCGCACCCTCGTGTGTCTGAAAGCCTTTCAGATTATGAACAGGCACTTGAAAGCCTTTCATATTATGAATAGCAGGGGAACACTTGTCGCACCACTCCCCCGATGGGTATCAGTGTTTTCCTATAGAAAAATACAAGAAACCCTCGTCGCACCAGGGGTCCCCTCGTCGCACCCTCGTGTGTCTGAAAGCCTTTCATATTATGAACAGGCACTTGAAAGCCTTTCATATTTCGAATAGCAGGGGAACCCTCGTCGCACCACTCCCCCGACAGGTATCAGTGTTTTCCTATAGAAAAATATAAGAAACCCTCGTCGCACGAGGGGTCCCCTCGTGTGTCTCAAAGACTTTCAGATTATGAACAGGCACTTGAAAGCCTTTCAGATTTTGAATAGCAGGGGAACCCTCGTCGCACCATTCCCCCTACGGGTATCAGTGTTTTCCTATAGAAAAATACAAGAAACCCTCGTCGCACCAGGGGTCACCTCGTCGCACCCTCGCGTGTCTGAAAGCCTTTCAGACTATGAACAGGCACTTGAAAGCCTTTCATATTTTGAATAGCAGGGGAACCCTCGTCGCACCACTCCCCCGACGGGTATCAGTGTTTTCCTATAGAAAAATACAAGAAACCCTCTTCGCACCAGGGGTCCCCTCGTCGCACCCTAGGTGTCTGAAAGCCTTTCAGATTATGAATAGGCACTTGAAAGCCTTTCATATTTCGAATAGCAGGGGAACCCTCGTCGCACCACTCCCCCGACGGGTATCAGTGTTTTCCTATAGAAAAATACAAGAAACCCTCATCGCACCAGGGGTCCCCTCGTGTGTCTTAAAGCCTTTCAGATTATGAACAGGCACTTGAAAGCCTTTCATATTTCGAATAGCAGGGAACCCTCGTCGCACCACTCCCCCGACGGGTATCAGTGTTTTCCTATAGAAAAATACAAGAAACCCTCGTCGCACCAGGGGTCCCCTCGTCGCACCCTCGTGTGTCTGAAAGCCTTTCAGATTATGAACAGGCACTTGAAAGCTTTTCATATTTCGAATAGCAGGGGAACCCTCGTCGCACCACTCCCCCGACGGGTATCAGTGTTTTCCTATAGAAAAATACAAGAAACCCTCGTCGCACCAGGGGTCCCCTCGTCGCACACTCGTGTGTCTGAAAGCCTTTCATATTATGAACAGGCACTTGAAAGCCTTTCATATTTCGAATAGCAGGGGAACCCTCGTCGCACCACTCCCCCGACAGGTATCAGTGTTTTCCTATAGAAAAATATAAGAAACCCTCGTCGCACAAGGGGTCCCCTCGTGTGTCTGAAAGACTTTCAGATTATGAACAGGCACTTGAAAGCCTTTCAGATTTCGAATAGCAGGGGAACCCTCGTCGCACCACTCCCCCGATGGGTATCAGTGTTTTCCTATAGAAAAATACAAGAAACCCTCGTCGCACCAGGGGTCACCTCGTCGCACCCTCGTGTGTCTGAAAGCCTTTCAGATTATGAACAGGCACTTGAAAGCCTTTCATATTTTGAATAGCAAGGGAACCCTCGTCGCACCACTCCCCCGACGGGTATCAGTGTTTTCCTATAGAAAAATACAAGAAACCCTCTTCGCACCAGGGGTCCCCTCGTCGCACCCTAGGTGTCTGAAAGTCTTTCAGATTATGAACAGGCACTTGAAAGCCTTTCATATTTCGAATAGCAGGGGAACCCTCGTCGCACCACTCCCCCGACGGGTATCAGTGTTTTCCTATAGAAAAATACAAGAAACCCTCATCGCACCAGGGGTCCCCTCGTGTGTCTGAAAGCCTTTCAGATTATGAACATGCACTTGAAAGCCTTTCAGATTTCGAATAGCATGGGAACCCTCGTGTGTCTGAAAGCCTTTCATATAATTGAAAAACCTCGTCGCACGAGGGGTCCCCTCGTGTGTCTGAAAGCCTTTCTGATTTCGAATTCAAGGTTGATTACAAATATTGCAGTTGATCGGAATCGAATTACAGTTTCAGTTCTGTCAGTCACTAAAGTTTAGTCAGAATCGAATCGATTAATTAATTACAATTTCAGTATTGATGAATCGGTCAATCAGAATTGCATAACAAATTGATTACAAAATCAGAATCGATCAAACGATGGATTAGAATTTCAGAAGTCGCAGATTACATTCGCAGAACTGATCGATCGAAGAAATCGCAGAACCGTCGAAGATCTCGCAGAACTGTCGAAGAGATCGCAGAACCGTCGGAGAGATCGCAGAACTGTCAAAGAGATCACAGAACCGTCGGAGATCTAAAGCAAATATTCATGACGCTGAATGACTGTTATGCCCTTTTCATGTTTTTTGATTTAAATTTGAGCAGAAATTTGTTAATATTCATAACCGTTGATGAGATTGCATCCGACGGATGGTGGAGGTCCCTTTGTACCTATTTGAAACATGGTTTCTAGCTAATTGCATCCCTAATTACATCTTCTTGCATGCCCATACAAATTAATATTGAATGAAATTGATTCATATCTTAAGTTTCCTTTTTTGACACGTGTTTGGTCAAGCCTTAAGATTGACAGTTGGCACATGCTTCGTTGGTTTGTGTCAATATATTTGATATTTCCAATTATTTAGCACATAAATATTTTGACGTTGCTATACTTTACGATTCTTTTGTCGCATCATGTGTTTCGGTACTTTGAAACCATATCATTGAGAATTGTTTCTCGTATATATTAACACGTGTGCCATTAAAGTCTATTATCATGCATCAAAATGGGTTTAGTCCAATTAAAGATGGTGATTTTTAATTTTCACCGTTGATGTTTTTGGTGGACATAATGTTTGGCTTTTATTTTATTTTCTTATGATTGTATATCTACTGCATTTACCTATATTGATTCATAAGATTAGCTCTTGTGCTTATTAAGTTTCATATGCTTAGACATTTGTTTGACACGTATATGATCAAGTTTGCCTCCTTTTGTGTATGATATGCTTAAGTAATTTATGGATCAAGATCATGTAAAAGCGGTGGATGATGGTTATGTATGTTATGCTTAAGGGCTGTGATTGATGGTTATGTGTGCATAATATATTCAATTGGTTGTATATATGTTATAATTATATGCCGGACATGTTAATGTTACATGAATGTTTCTATTATGTTGAAGAGAATATTGCTATATTATGCATTTGCAGTTCTCTAATTCTAAAACACAAATGCATGTGTCATTGAGTCGACAATATCTCATTTATATTTATATCATAATTCATGTTTCTATATGGTTATTCTAATAGAAATGTGGAACCTTTTTTCCATAATATTATGGTTTGTTAATTCAATCGCATGTTTCATTCTTATTATGAATTAAAGGTTCATTATCATATGCAATTGTATTTTGATATCTAATCATGTTTAACTTGTTAGTCACTAAGTGGCCAAGTTACAAAGGTACATAAATATCAAATCAAATACAATTTATTTACTCTCAGCACAATTGTCTATATTATGAATAATTTGTTAGTCACTAAAGTGGCCAAGTTAAAAAGATTTATAGATAATATCAAATTGAATGAACTTATTTGACAACGAGTATGATAGTTTTAATCTGATGTCTATATTATGAATTAATTTGTTAGTCTCCAAAGTGGCCAAATTAAAATGATTCATAGACATCAAATTAAAATTTAATGAAGCTATTTGAGAATGAATATGATACTTAATATGATGTCTATATTATGAACTGGTTTGTTAGTCACCAAAGTGGTCAAATTGAAATAATTCATAGAAATCAAATTAAAACTAAATAAATGTATTTGAAAATAATTGTGATGCTTTTAATATGATGTCTATATTATGAATTAATTTGTTAGACGCCAAAGTGACCAAATTGGAAAGATTCATAAACATCAAATTAAAATAAAGGGATAATGACACTTTGTTACACCTAACTATAGCGAAATGACACTTTCATACCTTAACTATTTTAGTCTTTTATTAGTACCTTGACAATTTTTTTGTGACAACCTATCTCTAAAATGCCTAAAATACCTAACTAACCATTGGTTTAAGAAATTAAAAATTTAATTAATTCAATTTTGTTTATCTTTTGTTCAATTTGGTTTATATTTAAGATGCAATTTCAATTATGCTCACAAATATAAAATTAAATTTGAACCATTTCAAATTTGGTTTGATAAATCAAATTGGACCAATTTTATTCTAATTTCTTAAACCAGGGATATTTTAGTCATTTTAGCGTAGGTTGTCACAAAAAATATGTCAGGGTACCAAAAAGGAAAAAAATATAGTTAAGGTATGAAAGTGTCATTTCGCTATAGTTAGGTGTAACAAAGTGTTATTATCCCTAAAATAAATTCAACTACTTATGTTTACGTGGTGTTCATATATTAATGACATTATGATAATTATAAAACATTTATGGGTTGCCCATAGGTTTGATCATTTGTTTTATAATTTTTGTGAACATTATTTAGTATATTTAAAGATTACAATTATATTTAACTGTAGTTCGTAAATTACCAATTACGTGGAATTATTGAGCATGAATCATGTATATATAATATGTTGGTGCTATAACCAAAGGTGGACATCAATGTATTATTGTATTTCATGTTTGTTTTATCTGATATTTGTGAATCCATGTTATGTATGAAATTTATAACTTAAAGCATCAATGTTTGTAGCCTATGTTTTTGTTTCTATTCATTCACAAGTTTCGCCTGTTATTATGTTTAATATGCTCAATTTATTTGAATTGTATGAGAAATATATTGATGTTATCGATATTAACAACACTGAGCATAAATCCCTCTATAATGTTTAGGAAAAATCTAATAGACTAAACATGATGTTTATGTGAATGAATGTAGCAAACAACATTAAGTCTACACTTAATAAAATTGAAAGTATCAAGAAACTTATTATGTATGTGAAATAATGCTCTCCATTTGAGTTGACTGATAATTCACTTGATGTGGCACTAATGTGTATGTTAATCATCATGAAGTTTGATGGTTCTCGTATCATGTAATAGTGTGTCATTGAAATGGTGAACATTGCAATAAGATGAAGATTAAGAATGAAAGTGAATGAAATCTTCCTATAAAGATCTTTACTTAATTCCTTTCCATTGAGTATGGTACATTTCACGTGCATTATAATACTCTAAAGGATAAATGGAATGTGCATACATGTATATTCATAAGGAGTCAAGTCTTTGAAAGTCATTAAGTTAATATTTGTTAGGTATTATACAATAATAATAACAAATTGCGAAAATCAATAAAATATAAAATACTAATGATATATGAAAATTAGAAAATGATACATGAACCTTTACATAATATTTGATACAAACTCGGGAATAGTCGAGGCGTGTTGGACACTTTCCTTAAAGTGTATTCGCTCTCCCTCGGGTGTTGGAATCAATGAGCGTACACCTCCCAGGATACAACGACTTCGAACTAACACCGTACACCAAAGGTCTAGTTCCGGCGAACTTGAACTTGTGCCTTTCTCTATCACCAAATCGTACGAACTTTGAAGAGAAGAAATGTAGAATATAGAGAACAAGAACACATAGTTCTTGATATTTGGATGATTCAAAATTGAAGAGAAAGACCATCTATTTATAGTCTCATCTCTTCCACCTCTTGAATTCTAAGAGTAAATGCCCAAATTAAAGACAAAAATGAAAGGTTGTAACCTAAACATTCAAGAGGATTAAAGCACATTCAAAATGAATATTAAATCAATTTTATTCATCATGTAGGATTAATATGAATTTAAATCATATAATATGATCTTAAATCATATAATATCCAACAATCCCCACATGAATAAAATTGAGCGAAACCAAAAACGACACAAAAAGAGAGGCACGAGTAAACTCAACACGATATGATGATAGATTCTCCGGTCAATACCTGTATAGGATAGGTAGGGGGTACCTTTGAACCTTCCCTTGTGAAAACATGTCGACTTTACTAGCTGACCAATAGACGCGATGTCCTTGAATTGTTCTGCCGTTTGTGTAAATGATAACATGCCTCACGCAGGTATCTTCCTGACCCAAGTTCGGTTCTCATGGTTATGTTCATTTTGGTCGTGAACATCGTCCTGGTTCTGCAAGAGTTTCTAAAGGATTTAGCCCCTCAATCCTCCTTTGAAGCGACCCCACTTCTCTCTCACATAGGTGATTTCTTATTTAAGAGTAACCCGCTTTACTCCGCTCGAAACCTCAATATTTTCGACGCATAAGAATCATTAAAAGCTCAATCGCTTAACCTTTCCATACGGGTGTCACTGTTTGCATCATAGAAATAGGACTGGGGAAACCCCCACAGTGACCTTACCAGTCTTAACAATTAGGTTGTCCCATTGAACCATGATCTTGGGATCTCCAGTCAACATGGTTGGGTTTCCTTTGTCTTGACTATACAATTTCATGGGCTTAAGTCCCATTTCTTTAGATGTCTTCTCAACTTGATATTCATTTAACTAGTTAATCACTAGTTCCGCAGTATTTTCTTTAGACCTTATGTAGTCAATCCTCATTGAACCATAGTTGAGAAGTTGGTTAACAACATTATGTCTTCGACATATATATCTAGACTTGTTGTGATTCTTTGCCCTTGATAATATCCTTCCACAAATATTTAGACTTTTATAGTGGTTTATTCTTTTCATAAACTCAGATTCTATTGTGAATCTACTTATCAAAATTTGTTCGAAGGATTTTCACATCATGGCAAAATCTATCCACCAAATGGATATAAGATATTCTACTTGTTTACGTGTATTCTCTTACACCTTTTGAATATCTATTATAATGTAGACCATAATCAAGATTCAATCATGGATACATTAATATTCTCATAATAACATTGTAATATCCAAATTTTGGATAATTCATGTATCTTGTTTGTCTACTTAAGATAAATACAACATCCCAATGTACATGTCTTTAAGTACATGATATTGTCTATGACTTTTGCATACTCATTTTGAGAGATGCTTTCATTTTTATTCTTTCACAAGTATTAGCTTAAATTAATAGATATTATAGCTAAACACCATCACATTTGTTGAACTTGCCAAACTTTATCAACATCGTGTGACCGATAAGTTTGCTTTTATAGCAACTTTGATTCCTTAAATTGCATCAACGAGTCCCATATGATTCACATTTTCCACACTCGTTGATATGGAATTGATCGGACAACATATCAATGTCAAGTATGTCTATTTCATCAAGTGAATTTATCAACTTGCTTTTTGGTTAATTCTTGACTTTTCTAGTCCATAACCCTCTTTAGAATTTTATCACAATCCTCAAGAAATCATTTAGATGATCTCAATTCATCTCGTTTGTCTGAATATTCCAATTCTAGACTTTAATATAATATTCTTGTGTATATCAAGATTTTTTCAAACCATATACAAGAACTTTATATGCACTACTATTGCATATCCAATGAAGACACATTCAACAATTTTGTTCATGTTCTCATTTTTCTTGGAGTCGAAGTTTAAGCTTTTGCTAAGCACCCCCACACATCCAAGTAGCCGTAGGAAATCTTTCTTCCTCTTATTAACTTAAATAAATTTTTATCAACTTTCTTTGTATTACCTTATTCAAAGGTAATTTGTTGAAAAATCATTGCCCCCACATGTATTGTGGTTACCCAAAAACTTATAAATATCACACACTTCTCTCATAAAGTGTGATATTTTCTTTTCAGCAACATCATTGAATTGGTATTGTTACAATATGAATATTTCGGGTTGGATACTCATGTATCAACCTTTTCACATATTCATCTTAAAGTCATTTTGTCCCATTAACATGACTATTGACGTTATCCTCGTTATTGCTTTTAAGCAACTATACACAACAATATTTTGTACTATCAAACTGAAAGTCACAAAATATTTATTCTCATCTCTTATTCGAGCAAATCGTCAATCACAATCTCAATGTGAATTTGCTCAAGAAGTTCAACTTTTCTTTCAACAATTTGAAGGACATTCTAATTACACAAAATTTATATTTGTGTTTGCTTACCAATCTTGAAAATGGTAGATGGTTCAAGTGAGTTAATCTACATATAAATTATAATTCACTTGACCAAGTCTATCATATCATTATATGACTCAATCATATAAATGAATTACTTTTCTTTATTCATATCAATCTACATAATGACATTTTCATTCATGTTCATCATGACATCGGTTATATAACCTGTGTCCACATACATTGTATTTGGAACAATCTTTTTTTTTTTTTTTTTTTTTTTTTTGTGCAAGGAATCAATTATAATTGAATCCATCAATAACAAGTAATATCTCTAATGAGATTATCATCAATTGCATTATTTGTCATGCCGCACACACAACTTATTTGATCAAAGCAATATTTTGAGGTGACATAAGCGTATATGTGCACACTCTCCCCATCATCAATAATTTTTAGATTAGAATTTTCAATTCTATCTATATAAGTATGACTTCAAACAAACATGTCAAGCCAACCCTTTTTGGGATTTGATAGCACAAAGTTTATTTTTTGAGATTGCAACATAACTAGATCATCACTTATGTTGATCTCTTTACTTTGTTGATATGATTTCAAACTAACCATTATCAACTCAAGAATGAAAAACCATTATTTCATTCAACTTAATCACATTCAATTCATATTGATATGATTTATGTATCAATGAATAAAAACTTTATTTTATTCAACTTAATCACATTCAACTAATATGATTTTTCAACACATGAATAAGATCGTTATTCTCATCTCGATCAATCATGTTCAAATTCAAGAGTTATCAATCCAAAACAATTTTCCTTCCGTTGAACATGCTCAACTCATATTTATATGATTCATGAGTTCGTGAATGAAATCGTTATATCATTCAACTCATATGATTCATCAATTCATGATGATTAATTCAAAATAAGAATCATTCAAATTAATCATTTGATTATGATTTTCAACCAATGAATAAATTCAATATTCATTACGCATATTCAATTTCATTGAAATGATTCGTCATTACATGAATTAACTCATTATTTCATTCATGTTAATTTTACTCACTTGTACAAGGAATATTAAGCTATTCAATAGCTAGTTTTTAAATACAAGAGAATCAACTTCTCATCTTTCGCTTTTGAGGTTCGTCATTTACAATCTTGGTAAACTCAACATGTTTACCATCTTTTCTCAGCTTCTTTCAAAGATTAAGTCAATAATCTTTTCAAGTCCTTTGACATTTTTTTTTTTCTCTTCTTATTGATCATTCACAATCTTTTGTATTTCATGGTACACATTTTACAAATAATATCAAAACTATACAATACATAGTTTTGAGTACAACATGATCAATTTCTTCCTCTTTCAATATTGAGGTTTTTTGTGTACCATACATGGTGAATCCATTATGACCACCATCTTTTGTCGTCTTCTTTCAACAATGAATCCAAAAAATTATTGAAGTCATTCGACATATCATATCGAAACAAAATTCGATATATTTGTGGTAGACACTCGTGTCTTAAACCCACTTGGAATTTGACCCAAAGGTACATTCCCAGCCTCAGCCATATTAACAATTTTTTTTTTTTCAATATCCCCATAAAATGAATTAGGCAAGCAAACCCGTTGCTCCCATCCATATAGATTTCAATTTTGTTTTGTTGAAAACTTAAAGCTAGTACAAAGTCCCGTTATTCGCATAAATATGCTTCATCCTTTGTGTTCTTCATTTCTACAACATGAAAACAAACTCATTAGTATTTGTAAAATTATAAATGATCTTAAATGACCAAATTAATCATGTTACAATAATTTATTTAAATTTTGAAGCGAGTATAAAACTTTATAGTTTGTATCCAAAAAGATTCATGTTTTCTAATCTTCATATCTACAAAATGAAATTAACATCATTAATATTATACAATTGAAAACATTCAAAATTTCATAAAACAAAGTATGAACCTTCTCGAATCCGCAACCTGTTGAAACTCAAGAACGATACACTTTAAGATTGTTAGGTATTATACAATAATAATAACAAATTGCGAAAATCAATAAAATATAAAATACTAATGATATATGAAAATTAGAAAATGATACATGAACCTTTACATAATATTTGATACAAACTCGGGAATAGTCGAGGCGTGTTGGACACTTTCCTTAAAGTGTATTCGCTCTCCCTCGGGTGTTGGAATCAATGAGCGTACACCTCCCAGGATACAACGACTTCGAACTAACACCGTACACCAAAGGTCTAGTTCCGGCGAACTTGAACTTGTGCCTTTCTCTATCACCAAATCGTACGAACTTTGAAGAGAAGAAATGTAGAATATAGAGAACAAGAACACATAGTTCTTGATATTTGGATGATTCAAAATTGAAGAGAAAGACCATCTATTTATAGTCTCATCTCTTCCACCTCTTGAATTCTAAGAGTAAATGCCCAAATTAAAGACAAAAATGAAAGGTTGTAACCTAAACATTCAAGAGGATTAAAGCACATTCAAAATGAATATTAAATCAATTTTATTCATCATGTAGGATTAATATGAATTTAAATCATATAATATGATCTTAAATCATATAATATCCAACAATATTGTTGGTCATAAATTAGTCTAAAGGAAACCATGTAAATGAAGGGAGGGGGCAAGCAAAGACTATGAAAGTTTAATTAGTCAATGCCCGTATCCACAAGAATCAAACAATGATACTTGTGTCATGATGTTATTGAACATGGTTTTACTTGATTATTCATCACACAAGACACGTACTAAAAAAAATAGTCACAAAAGCACACACTGATATCTGTGGGTCTTATGATGTTTCATTATTTGGTGGGGAAAAATATTATGTCACATTTATTGATGATTTTTTCACGTTATGAATATATCTATTTGTTGCACGAAACCTCTCAATCGATAGATGTCTTAATGGTGTTTGTCAATGAGGTTGAAAAACAATTAGAAATAAATGTGAAAATTATCATATGAAAGTGGTGAATTTTATGTAAGGTATAATGATGTAGACAATGCCTTAATCCATTTGCTAAGCTCCTAGTCGTGGCAATTTTTCTCAATACAGTGTGTAAAGAACACCGCAACATAATGGTATTGAAGAAAGGCGTAATCGTACTTTATGCACATGATTAGAAGTATGTCAAGTAAGTATTATTTACCCAGACATTGTGGATGCATTTTTTCAAGTAATTGATAACTCTCCAATCATGAATAGTTTAAGTTAATTCCAATTTGTTGTTGTGAATAAGTGATTTTCTAATTACTAATTGTTTTTGGCTGCTTATTGTCGTGCAATATGATAATCGCATCACCGAATGAATGTGTTTGTGTATTTTTTGATGTATAATCTTTATGTTTAAACAATCATCATAATCATAACTTGTTTGTTGAAGTTCTCAGGTTAATACATCAATAATTAACGTATCACTCTTATTGTATTTTATTAAGTTTTGCATGATATTATGCTATCGTCATTATTACATGTGTTCCTTATGAATTTTTTTATGATGCCATCATAATCTTTTGATTATTTGAAGATGAACACGTGATGTTGTTTTGTGATTGTATTGCATAAGTTTAGCTTCTATACCTATACATCTCATTTTGTCTTAGTATGATTACTTATGCATGCCCATTATTGATATATTATCTTAATGGATTTAAGCCAACAAAACATGGTTAAGATCAATTATAGTCTTGGATATTATGTTTAGTCTCATCGCCACTCTTATGACTTATTTTTATCGTTATGTGTGTTAGTGTTCTCGGTTCAATATATATTAATCATTTTCTTTATGATACTATATTTGATTTAAATGTTACTATGATGATTTCATGTTATTAAATCTTTATGAGTCAACACGAAGGTTTTATGGTTGACGAAAATAACATAAGGAGCGTAGTCTTAGGAAGTCAATGTGTGAACAGAATAGAGCTTCCTGAAAAATGGTATCTTAAGTTCAATTATATCATTACATTTTTTTTTAATTTTATGATGACATTGTTAATCGGTGTACACATCCGAAGATCAGTGGGAGTGAGTTTAAGGTTTTATTAAGGTTTCATTTGATATGATTGGATATTAAGGTTTTATTAGATACGTGGATACCAGGGAATCCATTTATGAACATATGTTTCATTTGCATAGAGAAAATTTTCCATTAAAGAGTGTGAAGCATACTGTCATTACCGTATCCACAATAAAATTCATTTGTAGCATGCTTTGAGGCTGCAATTAATGATTTATAGTCGCAGAATTTTATTTCAGGGCTTGGAATTGTTAACATTATTGCCAAGTCGCTAAAAATCTTATTGTTTTCCGCGACAGTCTTCTTTTAAGAAATGACAAGTATTCGAACGGTGCTAAACATATGAAGTTGAAATACTTTGTCATAAAAAAGATCAGAAACAAAGAGTGTCAATCGTGCAAATTAGCACAAAACTTATGATTACAAATTCATTAACGAAAGAATTGCACTAAAACATTTATGAAATATGTCGAAAGTATGGAGATCATTGGATGTCATCATTTATGTTATTTATAATTTTTTAGCATTATGTGATTGACACTTTGGATGTCATCATTTATGAAAAATGTCGAAAGCATAGGATCATTGGATGTCATCATTTATGTTATTTATAATTTTGTAGCATTATGTTATTGACACTTTGAGCTCGTTTATTTTATTTCTGATATGAGGTTATGAATCTTGTTGCTTATGATTGGTATATATACATTATTGTTGGAATGAAACAAGATTCGTCTTTCACAAGACATTATTGTTGGAACTTTATTGAATACCTTATCATGTAACTTGTTGAGTGTGATGTTATTATTGTGATACATAAAAGAGACTAGGGCTGTCCATTTTACCCGGTATCCAAACTCACCCGACGACCCACCCGACACCCGACTGGACTAACTCGAGATATGACTGACCCGATCCCAACAAGCCAACCGAGTCGAGTATTCGGTCCAATTGTATAAACGGTCGGGTACCCGAAAACCCGACAATATGTATAAAAATATAAGATTGGTTGACCGCTCCCAGCCCAATATATACAGCAGGCCTATCCCAACCTAGCCTAACAAAGACTAGAGACTGCCCAACCCAGCTCACTCATATTTGATGCTTGAAGTAGATAAAAATGAGCTTATAAACTCCCATTGAGTCCCATTGGCTTCTGATGTGGGACTCAATAAGAGTGAGAAGATCTCTTCTCCTTCTGACTCGCGACTTGGCGACACGGCATGCCCTTCTCCGTTGATCTCAAACTCATATTCTATCCTGACAATCCACTCGTCGTCTGCACTCTCACTACACAAAATCAAACTTAAACCTCTCTCTCTCATCTCCCCGATTCGACTTCTCTCTCTCGTTCGGCTTCATCTTTAGTCACAGATTGATTTAAGTTGAGTAATCATTGCAAATCGAGCCGTTAGAGGAGTCTTCACCACCACTATAAATCAAGAAATGGTGGAGAGAAGACTCAAACGGCTCGATTCTCTAATGGAGACTCTCATTTCACACAACGGCCAGAAGAGGTGGACGGCGTCGACATGTCTTCGACTCCGATAAATTTTTTGAATTTACTTTCCATTTCAGTTTTGATTTGGGTTTTCGATTTCAACTCGGGATTAAATTTGGGGTTTTTATTAGGATTTTTATTTGGGGGCGAGAGTTCTGAAATTCGGGTTCGATTGAGTCCCGATTTCAATTCAGTTTGTTGTTTTAATTTAGGGTTATTATTGAATTCGAATTTGGAATTAAAAATTCGGGGTTAGTGTTCGGTTTAGGCTACAAATTGGGGGTTTTGAATTGGGGGTTAGGGTTTGGTTCCGATTTCAGTTTGAAGTTATAATTTGGGTGTTTTGATTTGAATTTTCATTTCCGAATGAATTCTATTTCAATTTGAGATTTTAAATTGGAGGATTTGATTTGGGGGCTAGGGTTACAAAATAAGAATTTTGATTTGGGGATTAGGGTTAGGGTTAGGATTCAATTGAAAAAGTCCTATTTGAATTTTAATTTTGGGTTGAATACAAATTGGAAATTTTGTGTCGGGTGTCTTGGGTATACCCGACTCACCTAACACCCGAGTCTACTCGAACCCGACTACCTGACTCCTCAATCGAGTCGAGTATCGGGTCTGGGTTTTGGTACCCAACTGAAACCGATTCGGGTACGACCCGAGCAGGGTCTACCCAACCCGACTCGATGGACAGCCCTAGAAGAGACCATGTCGACAAAATGATGTGTAATCGCTATGATTCTTACTAGTCATCGTACTTGACAATGACGTTATGGCGTAAACAATAATAAGCTAAATTTATCGTAGACTATGCACATTTATGTTTCTCTTAAGTCATAAAATATATATAATGACACATGAGCCAAGTGGGAGAATGTTGGACTTTATTTATTTCAAAGCTCATTAAGCAGGCTTGTATGTGGGATATTGTGTGGCCAGGTGAATATACCACATTATGGGTTTAACATAAATATGATAAATTATATTGGTTAAAAGGTAATTTCCTAATAAACACTGATGGAGGGTATATATAAAAAAACCCTGGGAATTGGTCCTCTCTCTGTCCATGACGCTAGTTATTTGAGTCGTCACAGAAAGCTAATCAAGTTCAAGGGTCAAGAGGGAGAAATCAATTTCTCTCAATCAAGTGTTTCTACTATCGCTCTCATGAATCAAGATATGTTTATCGATCTATTCTCTATATGTAAAAATCATCTAATTTTAAGATTCTAGTTATTATGTATGTATGCAATATTAGGGTTCATGATTTAGATAATAAGCTGAAACTACAAGCAAATGAGAAAGGTATTATAAATGGGCTTTTTTATAATCTATCAGATTTCATTTGATCATAACATAAACATAAGTTTAGTCAAGCGGTAAAACAACTCATTTCGACTCAAGGGTGGTACTGAATTCAAATCTTAATACACAACCATAAGAAACTCAGTTTTTGTGCTACATAGCAGCAACAACTACTACTAGACTAAAGCCAAAGCTATCTCTCAACACAATGGGCTTTGTTTTATTCAATTTCATAAAGATTAGCACAAACAATGGGGATGCAATCAGCTAGAAACCGTGTTTCAAATAGGTATAAAGGGACCTCCACCATCCGTCGGATGCAATCTCATCAACGGTTATGAATATTAACCAATTTCTGCTCAAATTTAAATCAAAAAACATGAAAAGGGCATAACAGTCATTTAGCGTCATGAATCTTTGCGTTAGATCTCCGATAGTTCTGCGATCTCTTCGACAGTTCTGCGATCTCTCCGACGGTTCTGCGATCTCTCCGACAGTTCTCCGATCTCTCCGACGGTTCTGCGATTTCTTCAACAGTTTTGCGCGATCTTCGACGGTTCAGCGATTTCTTCGATCGATTAGTTCTGCAAATGTAATCTGCGACTTCTGAAATTGTAATCCATCGTTTGATCGATTCTGATTTTGTAATCAATCTGTAATGCAATTCTGATTGACCGATTCATCAATTCTGAAACTGTAATTCATTAACTGATTCGATTCTGACTAAACTTTAGTGACTGACAGAACTGAAACTGTAATTCGATTCCGTTCAACTGCAATATTTGTAATCAACCTTGAATTCGAAATCTGAAAGCCTTTCAGATACACGAGGGTGCGACGAGGGGACCCCTCTTCCGACGAGGGCTTCCTGTGTATTTTTATACCAAAACATTGATACCCGTCGGGGGAGTGGTGAGACGAGGGTTCCCCTCCAATTCGAAATCTGAAAGGCTCTCAGGTCCTTGTTCAGAATCTGAAAGCCTTTCAGATACACGAGGGGGACCCCTCGTGTGACGAGTGTTTTCAATTATATGAAAGCCTTTCAGATACACGAGGTGGACTACTCTTCCGATGAGGGCTTCCTGTGTATTTCTATACCAAAACACTGATACCCGTCGGGGAAGTGGTGAGAAGAGGGTTCCCCTCCAATTCGAAATCTGAAAGGCTCTCAGGTCCTTGTTCAGAATCTGAAAGCCTTTCAGATACACGAGGGTGCGACGAGGGCTTTCTGTGTATTTCTATACTAAAACACTGATACCCGTCGGGGGAGTGGTGAGACGAGGGTTCCCCTTCAATTCGAAATCTGAAAGGTTCTCAGGTCCTTGTTCAGAATCTGAAAGTCTTTCAGATACACGAGGGGGACCCCTCGTGTGACGAGTGTTTTCAATTATATGAAAGCCTTTCAGATACACGAGGGTGCGACGAGGGGACCCCTTGTCCGACGAGGGCTTCCTGTGTATATCTATACCAAAACACTAATACCCGTCGGGGGAGTGGTGAGACGAGGGTTCCCCTTCAATTCGAAATCTGAAAGGTTCTCAGGTCCTTGTTCAGAATCTGAAAGCCTTTCAGATACACGAGGGGGACCCCTCGTGTGACGAGTGTTTTCAATAATATGAAAGCCTTTCAGATACACGAGGGTGCGACGAAGGGACCCCTTGTCCGACGAGGGCTTTCTGTGTATTTCTATACCAAAACACGGATACCCGTCGGGGGAGTGGTGAGACGAGGGTTCCCCTTCAATTCGAAATCTGAAAGGTTCTCAGGTCCTTGTTCAGAATCTGAAAGCCTTTCAGATACACGAGGGGGACCCCTCGTGTGACGAGTGTTTTCAATTATATGAAAGCCTTTCGGATACACGAGGGTGCGACGAGGGGACCCCTCTTCCGACGAGGGCTTCCTGTGTATTTGTATACCAAAACAGTGATACCCGTCGGGGGAGTGGTGAGACGAGGGTTCCCCTTCAATTCGAAATCTGAAAGGTTCTCAGGTTCTTGTTCAGAATCTGAAAGCCTTTCAGATACACGAGGGGGACCCCTCATGTGACGAGTGTTTTCAATTATATGAAAGCCTTTCAGATACACGAGGGTGCGACGAGGGGACCCCTCTTCCGACGAGGGCTTCCTGTGTATTTCTATACCAAAACACTGATACCCGTCGGGGGAGTGGTGAGACGAGGGTTCCCCTCCAATTCGAAATCTGAAAGGCTCTCAGGTCCTTGTTCAAAATCTGAAAGCCTTTCAGATACACGAGGGGGAACCCTCGTGTGACGAGTGTTTTCAATTATATGAAAGCCTTTCAGATACACGAGGGTGCGACGAGGGGACCCCTCTTCCGACGAGGGCTTCCTGTGTATTTCTATACCAAAACACTAATACCCGTCGGGGGAGTGGTGAGACGAGGGTTCCCCTCCAATTCGAAATCTTAAAAGCTCTTATGTCCTTGTTCAGAATCTGAAAGCCTTTCAGATACACGAGGGGGACCCCTCGTGTGACGAGTGTTTTCAATTATATGAAAGCCTTTCAGATACACGAGGTGGACCCCTCTTCCGACGAGGGCTTCCTGTGTATTTTTATACCAAAACACTGATACCCGTCGGGGGAGTGGTGAGACGAGGGTTCCCCTCCAATTCGAAATCTGAAAGGCTCTCATGTCCTTGTTCAGAATCTGAAAGCCTTTCAGATACACGAGGGGGACCCCTCGTGTGACGAGTGTTTTCAATTATATGAAAGCCTTTCAAATACACGAGGTGGACCCCTCTTCCGACGAGGGCTTCTTGTGTATTTCTATACCAAAACACTGATACCCGTCGGGGGAGTGGTGAGACGTGGGTTCCCCTCCAATTCGAAATCTGAAAGGCTCTCAGGTCCTTGTTAAGAATCTGAAAGCCTTTCAGATACACGAGGGGGACCCCTCGTGTGATGAGTGTTTTCAATTATATGAAAGCCTTTCAGATACACGAGGTGGACCCCTCTTCCGACGAGGGCTTCCTGTGTATTTCTATACCAAAACACTGATACCAGTCGGGGGAGTGGTGAGACGAGGGCTCCCCTCCAATTCGAAATCTGAAAGGCTCTCATGTCCTTGTTCAGAATCTGAAAGCCTTTCAGATACACGAGGGGGACCCCTCGTGTGACGAGTGTTTTCAATTATATGAAAGCCTTTCAGATACACGAGGTGGACCCCTCTTCCGACGAGGGCTTCCTGCTTATTTCTATACCAAAACACTGATACCCGTCGGGGGAGTGGTGAGACGAGGGTTCCCCTCCAATTCGAAATCTGAAAGGCTCTCAGGTCCTTGTTCAGAATCTGAAAGCCTTTCAGATACACGAGGGGGACCCCTCGTGTGACGAGTGTTTTCAATTATATGAAAGCCTTTCAGATACACGAGGTGGACCCCTCTTCCGACGAGGGCTTCTTGTGTATTTCTATACCAAAACACTGATACCCGTTGGGGGAGTGGTGAGACGAGGGTTCCCCTCCAATTCGAAATCTGAAAGGCTCTTAGGTCCTTGTTCAGAATCTGAAAGCCTTTCAGATACAGTGCATATGTATTGTAACAAATATGTGAAGTCCTTTTATAAACCAGAAGAATGTGCAGACTTGTTAAAAATCTGAAAGGCTTTCAGAAACACGGGGAGGACCCCTCGTCGCATAAGCTTCCAAGTCCTAGTGGAATCAGAATCTGAAAGGCTTTCATGTAGCAGAAAACAATCTGAGAAAAAGTGCAGATGTATAGTAACAAAAATGTGAAGGGCTTTCATAAACCAGAAGAATGTGCAGAATTGTTAAAAATCTGAAGGCCTTTCATTTAAATAAAGAATGTGAATACATCTGAAGAAATTCTTATTTAACAATACTGAGAATTTACAAATACTCTTGATATTAAAAAATATTGTTAGAACCTATTGTTTTCATCAATTACAAAGTTAATCTTCCTTTTCAACCTTCCGTAGTCTTTTTTAGCTTTTGCCTCCAAGTCTTTCAAGTGTATGTTCCTTGTGCTGCTCAGCAACATGAAGAGGTAAAACCTACGTAAGTTTCGTAGTGTCTTGAATTGCATAATCAGAATTGTAAAATAATTGTTAGTTCGTTATTAAAAATCAAATGTACTTTACATTCAATAATATATGAAAACATAAAATGCTTACATCATCTTTGATCAGGCTTGATTTGAAATTACCGTTCCCAATATAATTCCACATGTGCCATATTGTAAATATTCCACAATCTACCCTATTTTGTTGAGTAGCCCACTCAAGAGAGATGTAATTTAATGGAGCTCTCGAAAATTTTCTGCCCATTCTTTTATTTTTTTTCTTAGCCCAGGAACTAAAAGCTTTTACCTGCAAACAAAATATAATCAATATGAGGAAAAATAAATGAAGTGAAAGTAGTGGAACTCACTAAAATTTGATAATTACTTACAAGTATTTCTAGAACATCCTGGTATCGATCATCATGTGTTCCCATAACAATATCTAAGTTATCGAGTATTTCAATTGCAAAGTTTCTTGTGTTCAAACATACTACGATGAAGTGTGTCATATTCTTCAAGTATAATGGCAACAGTATCTATGTACGAAAAAAAAACAGCAGGCATAAGCTTGTTTATAAAATTTATTACAAACAAATTGTACATAACAACAAAAGCTTACCAAATCTATTTCCTCAAATGCAAACTGACACCGTAAAAACTCATGATCCAACAATCCCTGGTAAATCTCAAGATTTTTATTAAAATCATTTTCGAGATTATAAACAGCATTCTGCAAAACAAAACAAAAAAATATTTCAAAACATGAATATGTTTTACAAACTGATTGGGTATAACATATAATTGCTAGCTAATTTAATGAAATCATGATTAATACATACTGCACTTGTTGTGGTGAAACAAAATTTTGAAGGTCCATTTCCTTTCATTGAATGATTCAGTGAATTGAACATAGTGCACCAGACATCTATGACACTGTTGTCAAGATATGTATCAAATTTGAAAGTCTTCACATCTGGAAGAAGTAGAAACATATGATCATCTGAAAAAACAATTTCCCTGCAAAAACACGAAACTCTTCAGACATGTACTCTTTTATTGTGTGAAGACATGTAAATTATATGAAGACCTTTCATATAATTGAAATTCGAATGAATAAACTAAAACACAGTTCAGAGTGAGACATTTTGTAAATCTCAGTACCTTTCAGATAACACAAATTCTATCAAATCAACCAACAGTTAAAGCACAAAAAGCATAATATTGAAATAGGTATGATTATTTTTAAAATAACTGGTGCAAAACAAGTTTATGACTTACTCTTCTTCTTGTTCATCTTTTTTTAGTCTTGTTTTTCCTGCAGCGTGATAACGATCTATGAACCAGATATAAAACTGATTCATATAAGTTGGAAGCTTGTCACTACAGTCAAAAATAGTTTCACGGTTTGTAGCATTACTTGAAGCACCAGCAGACTCTATCATCTGATCATGTGAATGGCTTTCTGGTGCTTCTTCTTGTGCATATTTTTGTGCTTCCTTCTTTTTCACATTTCCAGTGTCAAAAGCACGAACAGACTCTATTGTTTGATGATGTGAAGGGCTTTCTTGTGCTTCTTCTTCTGCTTCTATCTCTTCCACATTTTCAGTTTCAGAAGCACCAGCAGATACTATGATCTGATCATGTGAAGGGCTTTCTGGTGCTTCTTTTTGTGCTTCTTCTTGTGCTTCCTTCTTTTTCACATTTCCAGTGTCAGAAGCACGAACAGACTCTATTGTTTGATGATGTGAAGGGCTTTCTTGTGCTTCTTCTTCTGCTTCTATCTCTTCCACATTTTCAGTTTCAGAAGCACCAGCAGATACTATGATCTGATCATGTGAAGGGCTTTCTGGTGCTTCTTCTTGTGCTTCCTTCTCTTCCACATTTTCATTGTGAAAAGCACCACCAGAATCTATTATTTCATGATTTAAAGGGCTTTCATGTACTTCTTCTTCTCCTTCCTTCTCTTCCACATTTCCAGTGTCATTATTTGACCGCTGAATCTCTTCATGTTCTTCTCCTTGTTGTACAACATTTTCATCTTGTTGTGCATGCTCATCAATTTGCTGTTGAATCTCTAACGATTCAATGATTACAGCTTCTTGTTCTTCTGCAACATTTTTCTTAACTCCTTTCCTTCGTCGGAAATATGTTATAGTTGGAGTCTTCTTCTTAACTGTAATTTCTATATTGTCTGCAATCACAGCGTCATCTTTTTTGTTACTGCTCTTCATTAAATGAAATGGCCTATCATTTGAAGTCTCTTCTTTTAAAGAAGAGACTAGAACTTGACATGCTTGTTGGACTGCATCTTCAATAACATTGTCCACTGAAGCATCCTCCTTATTACTTTTCAAAACTTGGTCTAACCATGAAAAGTCATTGAAAACTTCCTGTCCATAGAACAAAACAGATTTTGCATCTGCCATGATTTGAATCATGTGTTCTTTGACTTGTTCCATTTGTTTGGTTATGTTCTGAATGCAAAGGAAATTATATATTCAAACAAAAATTCCAGGGAATCAAAATCAACAAAATCTGCAATAGTTTTTATAAAAATATAAACATGGAAACAATTTAATACCTCTCCTTCAGGGTCAGTTGAACCCGCACCAATTACATCTGTAATAAATCTTGGCAGAATTTCACCATTGCCAAATCCTCCATCTTCGATTTCTTTTTTCAGTCTTTGCTTCATCTTTTCTTTGGTCCAGCCAATAATGCTTGGAAATACACGTGGCACATCAATTCCCTCACACGAGACTCGATCGAGATAAAACAACTAAGAAACAAACAAACAAAAAAACACATAAGAATGGTTACACATGAATGTCAAATATTATTAAACATGGAAATGAAGTGCTTTCTAAAGTTAAAATAACACACCGTCAAGAAAGTGATTGGCCCGTAGAACCAACTACCCTTGTTGTTGGCTCGGGCAACCCAATCCCTTTTATTTCTGTTCAAACTCTCAATAACAACAGCACACCAATTAAATTGTTTCACGCAATCCACATTAGCTATTGCTTCAAAATAGTACTGGTTCAAGTAATTACTGGGACGAAAATCAATCATCAGTGTATAGAAGGCAACCAAGAAATTCTGCTTGAATTTTTTGCCGCCACGCTTCTGTGTCTTCATGTGCTCGATAAGTAAACTTGGTGTTATCTCCCCATTACTTGTCATAAATTGTTTCCTCCATTTCAAAAGAGAAGGAGTTGCTCCGCCAGCAGGTATGATAGGGATCTTTCGTTCCCCACGTGGTATACCAAGGGTGAGGGCAACATCTTCCTCGGTTATTGGCAGTTTCCGACCATCTTTGAACATAATGCAACCTAAATTTGGATTGTAACTGTCCACAATCCAATATCCAAGCTGACCATATGTACGATCCAAGCCAAGTTTCAGTATGTTTCCAAACCCAATATCTATGACAGCCTGCTTCTGCTCCTCACTGAAACCTCTAATAGCAGTGTATAACTGAATTGGGAATGATCGAGTATCAATCATTTTGAAGTGTACTTCAGGTATTTTGTTCTGCACTTGCTTGACATTTTTTCTTCTAGTTTTTTTGGTCTTACAACCACTTCTCTTCTGGCAATCATGAACTTCCATGTCCTCTGGATCAATAGCCTCTATTACAGTAGCTAGAGTTAAATCATCTACACTTGTACATCTTATCTGTTCCGCAACTTTATGAAGTTTTGCCTTCTTGACTACTTCACTGATTACTAGTTGGTCATCAGAATCTGAAGATTCATCTAGTACACTTTTTCTTGTATCAACTTCATCTGCACAAGAAACCAAAAAAACATACTTGAGACAAGATTTTGAATGCATTTCGTAAAATAGGAAACCTCAAACAAAAATCTGAATGGCTTTCATAAAACAGGAAACCTCAAACAAAAATCTGAATGGCTTTCATAAAACAGGAAACCTCAAACAAAAATCTGAATGGCTTTCATAAAACAGGAAACCTCAAACAAAAATCTAAATGGCTTTCATAGTTGA
Organism: Geranium rotundifolium; assembly: GCA_963920655.1. Lineage (NCBI taxonomy): Eukaryota > Viridiplantae > Streptophyta > Magnoliopsida > Geraniales > Geraniaceae > Geranium > Geranium rotundifolium. Next base: position 29,823,026 of record OY987312.1, on the reverse strand, counting down.
GAAAAAACTCAAGCAATTGAAAGATCAAGTTAAACATTAAAGGAAATCAGGCAAAAAAGTCATGAAACGGAGGTCTGTTGGTTCAAACTAAATCAGAAAGTTAAACCTAAAATTCGAAACAGATAACACATAAACGAAGGCTTAAATAATATCTAAAACAAGTCATAGTGGACACAAACTTGTTTAATTGCAGCTAAATGAACTACATTACACTAAATGCACAGAACGATCAACTAGGGTTTAGGAACTGAAAACAACTTCAATTTTTACCTGATTTCCTCTTCTTCGGAATGTTCATCGACATATCACACTTTCTTTGGCCGATTGTTGATGATCCTTGATTCGTCATTCTGGTTAGCTGACTGGTTTTCAATTTAGGGTTGTTGATAGTCAGAGAGAAAAGAGAATGAGATCAAAAGCGAGAGGGAAGCTGATTTGGGGAAAAAGGACTTGAAAGCCTTTTAGAACCAATATTGGAATCAATATTGAAGAAATTTTAGAATTACTTTAAAACCATGTCAAATAGACATAAACACAGTTCGTGCCACCGCTAAATCGTGTGGACCTGATTAAACCTTATATGTGAACCGTTCGATCTGTCTTGATCGTGTGGCCATGATTAAATCATATGTAAATATAAATACCGTCCAGGTCAACGTTTAAATTATTGAAGTCAAAATCACTCAGTTGAGCTCGAGCTGTTCGTTATAGGTATTCATCAACAGAGATCGAGCTGATCAACAACAATCAAATCAATATTCTCCATCATGTCAAGTTCATCTCCACAAACGACTAGTGAAAGTAATCTGTCAACAATCATCAATCGAAGTATTTCAGGTCTCAGAGATCAAATACCGGAAACGATTACCAATCAAAGTCAAGCAGCATCATCAAGCTTGAATCCGGAAATAATCTTCGATCAAAACGGTGAGATCAACATCTCAGACATATAACTTGAGTAATTTGAAATTTTGATCAATGATATTTGATCAACATCTCAGACATTCCTAATAATATGAAAGGTCTTCAGATTTGTGTGTATGTTTGCCTCTGTGGTGAATATCATATTTGTTGCAAGTGGTTCTGCTTGTATGAAAGGTCTTCAGATTTATTTAACATGTTTGCATGTGTATGAGAGGCATTCAGATTTATGAGATCATGTTTTGAATAATATGAAAGGTCTTCAGATTTGTGTGTATGTTTGCCTCTGTGGTGAATATCATATTTGTTGCAAGTGGTTCTGCTTGTATGAAAGGTCTTCAAATTTATTTAACATGTTTGCATGTGTATGAGAGGCATTCAGATTTATGAGATCATGTTTTGAATAATATGAAAGGTCTTCAGATTTGTGTGTATGTTTGCCTCTGTGGTGAATATCATATTTGTTGCAAGTGGTTCTGCTTGTATGAAAGGTCTTCAGATTTATTTAACATGTTTGCATGTGTATGAGAGGCATTCAGATTTATGAGATCATGTTTTGAATGATATGAAAGGTCTTCAGATTTGTGTGTATGTTTGCCTCTGTGGTGAATATCATATTTGTTGCAAGTGGTTCTGCTTGTATGAAAGGTCTTCAGATTTATTTAACATGTTTGCATGTGTATGAGAGGCCTTCAGATTTATGAGATCATGTTTTGAATAATATGAAAGGTCTTCAAATTTGTGTGTATGTTTGCCTCTGTGGTAAAAATCATATTTGTTGCAAGTGGTTCTGCTTGTATGAAAGGTCTTCAGATTTATTTAACATGTTTGCATGTGTATGAGAGGCATTCAGATTTAAGAGATCATGTTTTGAATAATATGAAAGGTCTTCAGATTTGTGTGTATGTTTGCCTCTATGGTGAATATCATATTTGTTGCAAGTGGTTCTGCTTGTATGAAAAGTCTTCAGATTTATTTAACATGTTTGCATGTGTATGAGAGGCATTCAGATTTATGAGATCATGTTTTGAATAATATGAAAGGTCTTCAGATTTGTGTGTATGTTTGCCTCTGTGGTGAATATAATATTTTTTTCAAGTGGTTCTGCTTGTATGAAAGGTCTTTAGATTTATTTAACATGTTTGAATGTGTATGAGAGGCATTCAGATTTATGAGATCATGTTTTGAATAATATGAAAGGTCTTCAGATTTGTGTGTATGTTTGCCTCTATGGTGAATATCATATTTGTTGCAAGTGGTTCTGCTTGTATGAAAGGTCTTCAAATTTATTTAACATGTTTGCATGTGTATGAGAGACATTCAGATTTATGAGATCATGTTTTGAATAATATGAAAGGTCTTCAGATTTGTGTGTATGTTTGCCTCTGTGGTGAATATCATATTTGTTGCAAGTGGTTCTGCTTGTATGAAAGGTCTTCAGATTTATGTAACATGTTTGCATGTGTATGAGAGGCATTCAGATTTATGAGATCATGTTTTGAATAATATGAAAGGTCTTCAGATTTGTGTATATGTTTGCCTCTGTGGTGAATATCATATTTGTTGCAAGTGGTTCTGCTTGTATGAAAGGTCTTCAGATTTATTTAACATGTTTGCATGTGTATGAGAGACATTCAGATTTATGAGATCATGTTTTGAATAATATGAAAGGTCTTCAGATTTGTGTGTATGTTTGCCTCTGTGGTGAATATCATATTTGTTGCAAGTGGTTCTGCTTGTATGAAAGGTCTTCAGATTTATTTAACATGTTTGCATGTGTATGAGAGGCATTCAGATTTATGAGATCATGTTTTGAATAATGTGAAAGGTCTTCAGATTTGTGTGTACGTTTGCCTCTGTGGTGAATATCATATTTGTTGCAAGTGGTTCTGCTTGTATGAAAGGTCTTCAGATTTATTTAACATGTTTGCATGTGTATGAGAGGCATTCAGATTTATGAGATCATGTTTTGAATAATATGAAAGGTCTTCAGATTTGTGTGTACGTTTGCCTCTGTGGTGAATATCATATTTGTTGCAAGTGGTTCTGCTTGTATGAAAGGTCTTCAGATTTATTTAACATGTTTGCATGTGTATGAGAGGCATTCAGATTTATTAGATCTTGTTTTAAATAATATGAAAGGTCTTCAGATTTGTGTGTATGTTTGCCTCTGTGGTGAATATCATATTTGTTGCAAGTGGTTCTGCTTGTATGAAAGGCCTTCAGATTTATTTAACATGTTTGCATGTGTATGAGAGGCATTCAGATTTATGAGATCATGTTTTGAATAATATGAAAGGTCTTCAGATTTATGTGTATGTTTTCCTCTGTGGTGAATATCATATTTGTTGCAAGTGGTTCTGCTTGTATGAAAGGTCTTCAGATTTATTTAACATGTTTGCATGTGTATGAGAGGCCTTCAGATTTATGAGATCATGTTTTGAATAATATGAAAGGTCTTCAGATTTGTGTGTATGTTTGCCTCTGTGGTGAATATCATATTTGTTGCAAGTGGTTCTGCTTGTATGAAAGGTCTTCAGATTTATTTAACATGTTTGCATGTGTATGAGTGACATTCAGATTTATGAGATCATGTTTTGAATAATATGAAAGGTCTTCAGATTTGTGTGTATGATTGTCTCTGTGGTGAATATCATATTTGTTGCAAGTGGTTCTGCTTGTATGAAAGGCCTTCAGATTTATTTAACATGTTTGCATGTGTATGAGAGGCATTCAGATTTATGAGATCATGTTTTAAATAATATGAAAGGTCTTCAGATTTGTGTGTATGTTTGCCTCTGTGGTGAATATCATATTTGTTGCAAGTGGTTCTGCTTGTATGAAAGGTCTTCAGATTTATTTAACATGTTTGCATGTGTATGAGAGGCCTTCAGATTTATGAGATCATGTTTTGAATAATATGAAAGGTCTTCAGATTTGTGTGTATGTTTGCCTCTGTGGTGAATATCATATTTGTTGCAAGTGGTTCTGCTTGTATGAAAGGTCTTCAGATTTATTTAACATGTTTGCATGTGTATGAGAGACATTCAGATTTATGAGATCATGTTTTGAATAATATGAAAGGTCTTCAGATTTGTGTGTATGTTTGTCTCTGTGGTGAATATCATATTTGTTGCAAGTGGTTCTGCTTGTATGAAAGGCCTTCAGATTTATTTAACATGTTTGCATGTGTATGAGAGGCATTCAGATTTATGAGATCATGTTTTGAATAATATGAAAGGTCTTCAGATTTGTGTGTACGTTTGCCTCTGTGGTGAATTTCATATTTGTTGCAAGTGGTTCTGCTTGTATGAAACGTCTTCAGATTTATTTAACATGTTTGCATGTGTATGAGAGGCCTTCAGATTTATGAGATCGTGTTTTGAATAAGATGAAAGGTCTTCAGATTTGTGTGTATGTTTGCCTCTGTGGTGAATATCATATTTGTTGCAAGTGGTTCTGCTTGTATGAAAGGTCTTCAGATTTATTTAACATGTTTGCATGTGTTTGAGAGGCATTCAAATTTAAAATGTAGGTGTTGGAATTAGTTTTTATTGTTTACTTGTATCCGATTCCTAAAATATACTTCTAACTTGATCATTTTTCAGAGTTGGATGACAATAATGCATACAAGACAGATTGGTTGCATGGAGACTCTAAAACTTATCGACCGGTTTGTCAAGACTCTCTTAAACCTGCAAAGGATATGGTATTCCCGGACTTTGAATCGGGAATTCATTTCTATGAACAATATGCAAGAGCTTGTGGTTTTGTTTCACGTCGGGGCACACAAAAAAAATCTCGTAATGGAATTTCGCTCAAGTATGTCTTCTGTGCTAAAGAAGGAGATATTATTCAAAAAGATTATCAACGGGATGAAGAGCATGTTGAAAAACAGAAACGCAGGTGTGTCACAACAAGAACCGGATGCAAGGCTGTCATAGTTTTCAAATTAACAAGCAGCAAGCATTATGTAGTTTCGAAATTCAACGAAGATCATAATCATCCACTCTACTCACAAGTCCACTATGAGTATCTGCGATCGAACAGAAATATGACAAAAGAGCACAAGGAATTTGTTCTCTTTTGTGGTAAAGCAACAGTTGGACCAACAAAAGCACACTCTGTGTTTACCAACATGGTAGGTGGATCAGAGCATGTGAGTGCCACTGTTAGGGACTTCCTCAATTTCCAGCGAGAACTGAAGGTGTATGTTTAATGGGAGTGATGTCCAGATGGTCATCAATGACTTTTACAAGGAGAAAGAAATTGACAATGACTTATATTTTGAATTTGACTAAGATGAGAACAATCGACTTACACGGCTGTTCTGGATAGATGGAGTCTCGAAGAGAAACTATCAACGATATGGTGATTGTGTATCATTTTATTCTACTTATTCAACAAACCGGTGAGTCTATATGCTCACATCTATGTCTCTCCATTTTTTTTTTGAATTTTACTTGTGTGAAAGGTCTTCACATTTTCAAAATATGCTTCATTTGTCAGTACCTTGATCAGAATCGATTTAAAATTTATACGCTTCATTCTCAAGAAAATATCTGAAAGGTCCTCAAATTTTGAAAATATTTCTATTGTTTCACTTGTTTGTTGGTTTTCAGTTATATGAAAGGCTTTCAAAAATTTGCCAAATATGTGTGATTGGTGTGATTCAGATTCTGATTCTTTTTATCAAGGTATTCACTGGTCTTCTGTCCATTCACGGGAATAGACAACCATGAGATGAGCATAACATTTGGTGCCGGGTTCCTAACCCATGAAGATATTCCTTCATTTGTATGGTTATTCAACTGTTTCAAGAAAGCAGTTAAAGGTAAACAACCATTGTGCATTATCACAGACCAAGCTTCAGCAATAAAGAATGCACTCGCCCAAGTGTTCCCCGACTCAAGGCACAGATTGTGCATGTGACATATCATGCAAAGGGTAACACAAAATGTAAGTATGAAGGAAATATTTTTTAAATTATGTTCATAGTCTATGTTTCTGTATAAAATTTTCACTCTTACAAAAATTTGAAGATAATATTATCGTGTTAATACAGGTTCAACGATGTATGGCAAATTCAGCAGAATTTCTGAGAAAACTCCGCTCCATTGTGTGGTCGAGTAAACTAAATACGGAAGAGTTTGACGCCTGCTGGAAATCACTAATGGAAGAGTGTTCTGCCGAAACTGTAAAACATCTTGAAAGCTTGTTTGATTTGCGTAGATTGTGGATACCAGCATATTTCAGAGATTGGCCGATGGGGATGTTAATGCGTACTACTTCACGTTCTGAAAGCGAGAACAGTACATTTGGATGTGACAGACACAAAGTTTTGAGTCTGTTTCAGTTCATGGGAGAATACAATACTGTTGTCAAGAAACAGAGAAGTGAACATATGAAGACAGTCACACAGTATGCAGCAACTGCACGTCCGAGTGAGAATGCATTTTGTCTTTTGGAGACACATGCTTGGAATGTTTTCAGCCGAACCATTTTCTATAAGGTAAAAGAATATATAATAGAAGGCATTTTTGGCTACGGAATAAAGGATATTAACAAGAGACAACATTGCAATGTATACATAGTTTTTGGCGAACTAGTAGACAAGTCAGAGTATGAGGTGAGCATGGATTTGGACACCAATCATTGCCTGTGCACTTGCAAAAAGTTTGAAGGATGGGGACTAATTTTTCCACATATATTTGCAGCTCTTAATTCTGCAAATGTAAAGGATATCCCACGTTCGTTAATATCTGAGCGTTGGTGTAGGGAGACACCAGAATCACTAGCATTGGGAGAATATGGTGGTGTCTCGAAGCACACAAACAAAAATGAAAGCATTATCAATATTGAGATCTGGACAGCTCTTCGCACAGTATTAGGAAACCCAACAACAACATACGCACAACGGGAATCAATTCTACAACCAATAAAAAGCCATCAGAACGTTGCAAGTACAAGTTCAGCATCTTCATCCAATTCTACAAGAATTTCAATAGAAGAAATATCAGGTATTCCTAAACCACCAGTGGTGAAAGTACATATTCCAAATGTTTGCAAGAATAGAGGACATGTTATACGGGAAATGAGTGAAAGAGAGAAGGCAATAACAAAGGCAATGAAGAAAAAAGACAACCACCGGAGATGTGGATATTGTAAGGAAGTTGGAGAACACAATTCAACAACCTGTGGCAAACGTAAGAGGGATGAGCAGAAAGCAAATGCTGCAACAAACACTTAATTAGAAGTTTAAGTAATAAACTGTTTCACACTTTAGATACTAGAGATGTTATTGGTATTCAGTATGAGCAACAAAATTATGTCCAACTGTTATATTATTCCAAATTTACAATATAAGAAAATGAAGAGCTTGATGTATATTACTTTCAAAGCATATTATATTTACAAGTTGGCCCGGTGCCAAATATTATATATTTTCCGATCAACCTTTGAACATATTTGTTCAAAATCTGAAGGCCTTTCATATGCCAAAATAGAGTCATGTGAACAGATCTTTTGAAAACCTGAAGGTCTTTCAGATCCAAGTCGACCAGACAAATAAGGGACCCGGTGTGTTGAAAATCTGAAAGCCTTTCATATGCCAAAATAGAGTCATGTGAACAGATCTTTTCAAAACCTGAAGGCCTTTCAGATCCAAGTCGACCAAACAAATAAGAGACCCGTTGTGTTGAAAATGTGAAGGCCTTTCATATGCCAAAAAAGTGTCATGTGAACAGATCTTTTCAAAACCTAAAGGCCTTTCAGATCCTAGTCGACCAGACAAATAAGGGACACGGTGTGTTGAAAATCTGAAGGCCTTTCATATGCCAAAATAGAGTCATGTGAACAGATCTATTCAAAACCTGAAGGCCTTTCAGATCCAAATCGACCAGACAAATCAGGGACCCGATGTGTTGAAAATCTGAAGGCCTTTCATATACCAAAATAGAGTCATGTGAACAGATCTTTTCAAAACCTGAAGGCCTTCGAAACCAAGTCGACCAGACAAATAAGGGACCCAGTGTGTTGAAAATGTGAAGGCCTTTCATATACAAAAGTAGAGTCATGTAAACAGACCTGTTCAAAAAATGAAAACCTTTCAGATCCAAGTCGACCAGACAAATAAGGGACCCGGTGTGTTGAAAATCTGAAAGCCTTTCATATACCGAAATAGAGTCATGTGAACAGATCTATTCAAAACCTGAAGGCCTTTCAGATCCAAATCGACCAGACAAATCAGGGACCCGATGTGTTGAAAATCTGAAGGCCTTTCATATACCAAAATAGAGTCATGTGAACAGATCTTTTCAAAACCTGAAGGCCTTCGAAACCAAGTTGACCAGACAAATAAGGGACCCAGTGTGTTGAAAATGTGAAGGCCTTTCATATACAAAAGTAGAGTCATGTAAACAGACATGTTCAAAAAATGAAAACCTTTCAAATCCAAGTCAACCAGACAAATAAGGGACCCGGTGTGTTGAAAATCTGAAGGCCTTTCATATACCAAAATAGAGTCATGTGAACAGATCTATTCAAAACCTGAAGGCCTTGCATATAACTAGAAGTAGAACAAAACAGTGGATATTTACATTTGAACAATATTTCTGAAACACACTCGAAAAAAATGAGTTCATCAGCTTATCATCACAACATGTTTCATGCCATAACAATTACATATCATAGAAATGACATAATAGAAAAATTACAATATTTGCGTCGCATTGTATTCATTGACAAACACTTGTAGGTAAATAAATTTTATCTAAACGTAAATACTTTTTGGGGATTTTAAATGTTTTGCCCATTCTTTTGTAAAAGCTTTCAACTTCTTCTAAAATTTTTGTGCGTTCAACATTATGCTCCCAAGTCAACAACTAGAAGGAAAAGCGCACACAGAGAATATTAAGCTGAGCTTCGTGCTGTCAAAAAAAATACATATCATCAGTAATTGTAACGCCCCAAGATCCGGTTCTCCGAATCTTAGTCGTCACGCGATAAAATACAAGTATCGATAATACATAAACGAAGATACATATACGAAATAGTTATGAAACACCTCGAGCGTCCTCGAGTGTATCATAACTATACTCGCACAAAGTCAACACCTTTAGTTTAGGCGTCCCTAACTTAAAGGTGATTGCACAAGTAAGTAAACCAGTTCTAAAACAATTCCATCAAAACATCCTTTGAAAATGAAGCAAGTAACTCATAAATAAATACCATAATGGTGAGGCATAACGCCACCTCACCGAGTGTTTTACAAAATAAAGTAATAAACCGGATAATGAAAAGCAGTAACAAAACAGGTTACGACTCAACAGAGTCTACAACAGCCGACCAAACACCACTGGCAAAGACACGTCGATACGACACGCCCCCAAGCTCCCAGTCAAAAGATCTAAACGCATCCATAACCTGCACAAGTTGTAGGGGTGAACACGCTACCTCCAAGACTCAAACATCGCACATACACAAGATGATAACAATGCAAAAGTAGTTGTATAACATAATTAACTACACCCTAGGGTAACCGATTTCAGCCCAGGGAATCCACCCTTGCCTCGGTTCACCCTCCCTTAGGTAAACGTAACCGATCTCGATCAAGGGAGTCCACCCTCAACTCGATTCACCTTACACCTAAATAAAGGCAACCGATCACAACTAAGGGAGTCCACCCTCAGCTCGGTTGACCTTTCCCACAAAGATAAAGGTAACCGATCTCGATCAAGGGAATCCACCCTCAACTCAGTTTACCTTACACCTAAATAAAGGTAACCGATCACAACTAAGGGAGTCCACCCTCAGCTCGGTTGACCCTTACCACAAATAAAGGTAACCGATCTCGATCAAGGGAATCCACCCTCAACTCGGTTTACCTTACACACCACCTGTAACACAAGTATCACACCATACTCATGCAGAAAACATACTAGGTGCAAGACGGAATAAATCATCGTCTGAAAAGCAAATAATATAATACCTGGCACAATCCCGTGCATACAATCAGTTCAGAGTTATACTAAACTAATTCACCCAACATTATCATGCAAATCTCACTATTCGCATATAATCACACCAAGCATATTCACGCCACTACCATAGTGCTAAATCATGCTCACACGTATATATACACAAATATATAATCAAACAAAGGCATCAAGCCATATAGTCTAGGTAGCTATGTCCCCCTACCTTAGGAAAGCTCCACGTACGCTCCTAGCCTCCCGCTCGAGCTATTCACACCTTGCCTTTCCCGCGAGCGTCAATATCAACTAATAATTATATTCAATAATTAAAAACTCAAACAGACTCCGAAACGAATGCAATAAATTTACAAGTGTACTCCAACAAGTGCCTAACACTTGGACACACTTCAAATTAATCAAAGTAGCCAAAATGGGTCCGGAATGACCCATTTTCCCAAAACACCCAAGGCGAAGTGCTCGGCCGGATGAACCCCGTTTCCTGTAGCTCCTGGAGTTGACTCTTCAACTCCTCGAGTTCCGCGGGAGCGGAACGGTAGGATGCCACAGAAATAGGCGTCGTTCCCGGCAATAACTCGATCGCGAACTCCACCTCTCGCACTGGTGGCAAACCGCTCAGATCGTCTGGGAACACGCCCGCAAACTCATCAACAACCCGTGGTAGTCCTCGGCCTCCGCCCGTCGGGCTGCTGCCCGCTATGGATAGTGCTGCAAGTAGGACTCCACTCCGACTCCCTAATAGACATGTGATAGTAGAGCCACCGCTCGATACTGTCACTCTCCTCTTGTAACAGTCGATGATCGCTCGGTACCGTCTCAACCAGTCCATACCCAGGATGACGTCGAATGTCGTCATGTCAAGTACAATCAGATCCCCCACAAGGGGATGGTCGGCTACGCGCACCTCGCATGCCTTGCAGACCCTGTCTAGAACAGTGTCGTCCCCCAAAGGTGTATCAACACGCAGGGGCGGACTCAAAGACTCGACCCTCAATGCCAGGGACCGTGCAGAGATAAAAGAATTCGAGGCACCTGTGTCTATGAGAATAGACGCCCACGAATTAAAAACAAGAAACGTACCCTGCGCTGATCTCTGGTCATCAGGCTGTGGCGTCTCAGTCTGGCCCGCAACAAAATATACTCTGCCCCGTGTCTGCTGCCCTTGCCCGGTACTCGGCCCTGCCGACCGTGCTGGTGCGTTTCCCTGCCTGGGCCGGTAGTCCTGCCGTGATGCGGATGACTGTACCGGTGTAGCGCCCTTGGAGGGACAATCCTTGGCAATGTGCCCGAGGCGTCCGCACCTATAGCATGTGGGCGGTCCTGCGCTGGCCCGGCCTTCCTGAGACCCGGCCTGACTTCCCGGCCTTCCCGCCAGCGATCTGGGCTGTCCGCCCTGACTCTGCCTCGCAGTCCCATGCCTCTGTGGGCACTCCCGACAAAGATGTCCCGTCTGCCCGCACATGTAGCAAGTGGTTGGTGGTCTCGATCCTGCCGAGCTGGCAGCTGCTGTGTCTAGCGAAGCCAGCGGCCTCTGCTCCATCCGTCCAGCCTGTTGTGGCGGAAAGCCCGAATGACGGGGCCTCTTGAATTCTCTAGACTCTGAAGGGCCACTCGGTCGGGGCCTCTGTGCACGGAGACGTCGGGTCTCTGCCATCCCCTCCTCAATGGCTGCAGCGGTGTCCACTATCACCGAGTACACTCGGATCCTAAGAGCAAGGATCCGGTCAAAGATTTCGGGCCTCAGCCCCCGCTCGAACCGTTTGCAACGGCTCGCATCGGACCTCACCAGATCCGGAGCAAATCTCGACAAGGCCGTGAAACGGGCCTCGTACTCGGCGACCGTCAGGGTCTCCTGGCGCAGTTCCAGGAACTGCTGCTGCCGGCTATCCCGCGCCGACTCTGGAAAGTAGCTCTCGAAGAAGACCTCCCGGAACTCCTCAAAGTCCTGCCCAACCCGGGCCCTCACCCGCTCCCACCAGTAGTAGGCATCGCCCTTCAGCTGGTGAACAGCTAAAGTGATGCGGATGCTCCCCTCATTGACCCCTGTGGTGTCCAGGTCCCGAGTGATCTGCTGTAGCCACTGCTCGGCTATCGAGGGATCAGGCTCTCCGTGGAAAGCAGGTGGGTGCAGTCGTAGGAAGTCTCGCAATGCGTGCGACGGCTGTACTGCAGCCCGAACTGGTGTTGCCTCAGGTGTGATGGACCTAGCTGCCCTCCGCCCCATGACCTCGGTCAGGGACTGTATCGACCTCAACAGCTCTTCCCCCTTCGGGACCCTGTCGGGAGCGGTCGTCGGGGCAGCGGGCATCCCCATGGGAGTTCCCGCCTGCCCAGCACTGCCGGTGGCAGTCTCCGCGGACTGTGTCTCGACACCAGTGGTCTGCTCCGTGGGCTCGGCAACTCGAGCTCCCTGAGTCGCCCTCGACGCTCCCCGCCCCCTGGTACCTCCTCGCCTAGTCTTCGGCGCCATGTGCACTACTGCACGGAAATGAGATCACAGTCAGGATCCACGATCAAGCGGACTTCGCACTAAAGGACAATGGAACTTCACTGATTTTCTACCATTACTAATCATACTAGGTACTAATATCCTAGCGTAGTAATACCAACCGACAATGTTCTCACTAACATGCCCACCAGTCAACACATGTCATCAATCAAACATGTCAATAATATACTCACGTTAACAAGCAACCTCATGTACTATCACAGTACCACAACCTGTCCATCATTTCTCAAGTCATACAGTCACACCACTGCACATAAGTTGTCAGGCTAACTCACTACTGACCAACTTAACACCACAAAACTCAAAGACCAAAGCCACGTAATACTCTCCTATTACTGACTCTACCCGACGTGTCGACGCAAGGCACACAGGTGTTGAACCTGAGCCTCTGATACCAAACTGTAACGCCCCAAGATCCGGTTCTCCGAATCTTAGTCGTCACGCAATAAAATACAAGTATCGATAATACATAAACGAAGATACATATACGAAATAGTTATGAAACACCTCGAGCGTCCTCGAGTGTATCATAACTATACTCGCACAAAGTCAACACCTTTAGTTTAGGCGTCCCTAACTTAAAGGTGATTGCACAAGTAAGTAAACCAGTTCTAAAACAATTCCATCAAAACATCCTTTGAAAATGAAACAAGTAACTCATAAATAAATACCATAATGGTGAGGCATAACGCCACCTCACCGAGTGTTTTACAAAATAAAGTAATAAACCGGATAATGAAAAGCAGTAACAAAACAGGTTACGACTCAACAGAGTCTACAACAGCCAACCAAACACCACTGGCAAAGACACGTCGATACGACACGCCCCCAAGCTCCCAGTCAAAAGATCTAAACGCATCCATAACCTGCACAAGTTGTAGGGGTGAACACGCTACCTCCAAGACTCAAACATCGCACATACACAAGATGATAACAATGCAAAAGTAGTTGTATAACATAATTAACTACACCCTAGGGTAACCGATTTCAGCCCAGGGAATCCACCCTTGCCTCGGTTCACCCTCAATTAGGTAAAGGTAACCGATCTCGATCAAGGGAGTCCACCCTCAACTCGATTCACCTTACACCTAAATAAAGGCAACCGATCACAACTAAGGGAGTCCACCCTCAGCTCGGTTGACCTTTCCCACAAAGATAAAGGTAACCGATCTCGATCAAGGGAATCCACCCTCAACTCGGTTTACCTTACACCTAAATAAAGGTAACCGATCACAACTAAGGGAGTCCACCCTCAGCTCGGTTGACCCTTACCACAAATAAAGGTAACCGATCTCGATCAAGGGAATCCACCCTCAACTCGGTTTACCTTACACACCACCTGTAACACAAGTATCACACCATACTCATGCAAAAAACATACTAGGTGCAAGACGGAATAAATCATCGTCTGAAAAGCAAATAATATAATACCTGGCACAATCCCGTGCATACAATCAGTTCAGAGTTATACTAAACTAATTCACCCAACATTATCATGCAAATCTCACTATTCGCATATAATCACACCAAGCATATTCACGCCACTACCATAGTGCCAAATCATGCTCACACGTATATATACACAAATATATAATCAAACAAAGGCATCAAGCCATATAGTCTAGGTAGCTATGTCCCCCTACCTTAGGAAAGCTCCACGTACGCTCCTAGCCTCCCGCTCGAGCTATTCACCCCTTGCCTTTCCTACGAGCGTCAATATCAACTAATAATTATATTCAATAATTAAAAACTCAAACAGACTCCGAAACGAATGCAATAAATTTACAAGTGTACTCCAACAAGTGCCTAACACTTGGACACACTTCAAATTAATCAAAGTAGCAAAAATGGGTCCGGAATGACCCATTTTCCCCAAAACACCCCATCTGCCCGGAAACGAGTTTTTGACCCTCGGGACTCTGAAAATTACGAAACTTGTTTCTAAACTCCTCATTTAATATTCTAAGACCAATGCAATTAACGGAATCGAATTCCGACACCCGAGCGTTAAAATACTTCAATTAAAGTTATTGGTGGAAAAACCGTCTTTCACAATTTAAATCCGGAAATTATCAAATACGCAAGTTATCGACTCGGGGGTCACCCGGGACCACCCGAACTCACAAAACCTGAGCCCCGGGCTCGTGGGCCCCACACAAGCCACCACATTAATTCTCGGGAAACAAAATCGAGCTACGGGATTTACTTCGAATCTGTCCAGAGACAGATTCGGCAGAACAGTCCACTTCCCGGACTTGCAGCTCCAAATCCGTAGCTCGTCTGGAAAACACGTAAACATGAAAGTTGAAGCTCTGCCAGTCCTCTACAAACTTCATGTTTTGCTCGGAACCAAGTTCGAACAGGAACGGCTCCGTCCGGAGCAAAACAGATTGTCCGTCCGGCTGGACAGATTCAGCGGTTCAGTCACTTCCCGAGCTTCTAGCTCCCAAACCGTTGCTCCTTTGGAAAAACTCACAAGATGAAGGTTGAAGCACTTCGAGTCAGCGTTCCATGGCCACCGGAATCAGCCACCAACGTGGCCGGAGCTCCGGCGACCCTCCGGTCACCGGAATTTGTTCAAATTTGTCTTAAAACATGCCTAATCATCTCTAGTGTCTAACTAAACTTAAAACAACACATTTCTACTTAAAACCCACGAACCAAACTACTCCAAATCGAAAAGAGAACCATACCTCTTGTAGTCCTCGATGCCGGGATTCCGAATACGAAGAAATCTCGAAGAAACGACGGACGGATTGACGGGAAATCCTCCTTGCTTGGCCGGACCCTCCTTCTCCTTCCCTCTTTCTCTTTCTCTCTCCTTCTTTCTTCTCTTCTCCCTCTCTTTCTCTTGGTTGTTCTCGGATGAAATGGGAGCTCCCCCTCCTTATAACAACACATTTTATTTAATTAATTACTTAATTAAATAAAATGAAAACCCAAAAATCAACCCTTTTTCCTCTTTCCCAACATCACCAAACCCCACACACAACAAGTCACTTCCTTGTCCCCGTGATACCTAACCCATCAATCACATCGGTCACCTTTTCCACCAACCGAAAACGGATTAGATTTCCCAAAATCGGACGTTTCGGACCCCGAACGGGCACTTTTATCAAGATTTCAGCAAAATCTCCCGAGGGACTTAAAATGGGCTAACTAAGAATACTGCATCGACCGTTTTGCGATTCGGGACTTAACGAGTCCAGAATCGCCCAAAACGTCCTCGGTTGACTTTTCCGGCAAAAAGTCAACCTAAGTCAACTTTCCCCGAATGGGTCACGAAGTGGTCTTTAGTCGCCCTGAACTTAGCTTGGTCGAAAATAACGTCATCTTATGTCCAAAACAACTCTCGGGGTCAGGTTCAGACTCGATCTGGTCACTATTCAAAAATTTTGAATTTTCCCAGATTTTAGTCTAACTGCCCGGGAGAGGTCCTTACAGTAATAATTTCCACTGTCATTTAACCATTTTAATGTGTATATGTGCAAATAAATTGATAAATAGACATACATCCAATTTGTTTGTAGCCAATGATGCTTTCCACTCTAAATTGCCCATGTAGTTCTCCATCACCCACATTGCGAATATTGCAGAATTGTCAAAATTTTCTGAGAACGCCCAAGGGATGTTCAATAACGCTGGCTGTATATTTTCAAAAGTTTGAGCCACTTTTACACTACGCGTCTTCAAATATTCCAAAATAACTTTGCACTGCAGGATGTAATAAAAAAAGAATTAGTTATAAAACAAACTAAAGTGAAAAAGAAATAAATTGTCTATGTGTTTACCATTCTTAAAGGTGCTTTCTTGTATCGTTCAATATCACTCTCTTCTGAAAACATGTTATCAATTATGTGTATGACACGTTTCTTCACTTCAAAGCATAACAACCACACATGGTTATTATTACACACAGGAACCATAATCTATATGAAACAAAGTACAACAACATACAAACATCAGAAGTAGATAAAAACTGTGCAGAGTGATTTCAAAATAATTATCATTTAAAACATATCCATTAAAGAGTTTGATACTGACCACAGAAGTGCTCATAATGATTTTTTGAAATTAAAGAATGTATTTGCACGTCTTAAAGCCAATTCAGGATCCCATGAATCTTTAAAAATATTTTTCTGCAAAACAAAACAAATAAAATAAACATCAAATATTCATTCCCAATATAACAAAATTCAAACAAACACTAGCTAGTGCAGTAGTACTTACGGTACACTCTGGAGAAAGAAAAATTCTCTTTGGAGCATAATATGGGTCTCCATAACACTCATCAAAGTTCAAGAACCTCGCCCACATCTGTATAACATTTGTATCAGCACAAACACCTGACTGTAGAGTTCTTACACTGGATAATGACAGGGTCTCATTAAAATGATTAACAACAACAGATTTCCTGCAACATATCATGTCGTATTATTATTGTTGTTCAACAATTTAACACACAAGTAATATAACATATATTTTTTTCATTTATATACTTACTGTAAGTTACGTTCACTGCTATTCTGATTAAATAGCCACTCATACAGTAGCTTCTCATAAGACTTTAGTGCTCTAGTGATGTTAGTGCTGTGTTCACGATATGGAGACAAAAACACAGCAGCTTGAGATGCAACTCTCTTCCCTAGCATTGGTTGTTCACTGCTAACGTTCTTCGGGTATGATGCAGCACATTCGTCTGATGAAGTAGACTCATTATCATGTGATTTCTGTCCATTATCATCTTCTTCTTCGGGTATAAGGTCCTCACCTAATGCAGAGCATAATTTCTCAATAGGTGTAGATATGTTAGCTCCGGAATTAAGCTCGTTCAGTCCAATCGCAGCATCTTGCTCATTTTCATCCTGTGTGATTCCAAGACTAAACGATGGGCCATCAGGTGTATCAAAGTGGTCAGTGTCAATGTCATTATATTCATCGATAAAAGGTTCTGATGTTTCTTGTGAACCGACAATGATTATTCTTCTCTTATTGCAAACGAAAACATTGAAGTTCTCTGTTGTCTGAATATCTTTCACAACACTACCAATTACTGCATCGATGTCCACGTTTTCTTCAAAATCTGAAACACTTTTTGAACATTCTATTCTATTGCCCCCATCAGTTTTGTCAGCAATTGAAATAGGAGAATGATGAGTACCTTCTTTCAGAGAAGAAAATAGTACATGACAAGCTTGCTGAAAACTGCATCTTCAACAACAACATCAACAGAACCATCTTTCTTCTTAGTTTGCACAATGCCCTCCAACCAATTATAATCATTAAAATGAGCCCATCCTTGAACCATTACACATCTGGCTTCTGACATGATTTGGATCATCTTCTGATTCACTACTTCCATTTCTCTTATGACATCCTGAATGCAGATATCAGTTAGAGTCAAGAAGATAAGCAGAACAATAGTTCAATTGAAACAAATCAAAACAATGTATCAATTAACAAATTCTCACATGAATCAGACAAATTTATAAAATCTGAAAGGCATTCATATAATACCAAACTTATCAAACCAGTAAAGGACAACATTACATAGTTTGAAAGGCTTTCATATAACTAAAGAACATGTCAACACTTAGGAAAACAAACCATTACATAGTCAATACCTTCTCTTGTGAAACATCTACAACCTCAACAAGTTTGTCCATACCAAGCCTAGGCAAAATAGTGCCCTTTCCAAATCCTCCACTTTCAGCTTCTGTCTTGAGTCTTTTCTTGGCAATTTCAGTTTCCCATCCGGTGATGCTTGGCAATACACGAGGGACTTGATAGTTCTCAGAATAGACTCGATCGAGATAAACAAGCTGACAAAAAATAAACTGAAGTATATAAAAACCAGAACTACATTTCAATATTCATAATATTCTGAAAAAACCAAACATTCAAATGAATATGAAATATCATACCGTCAAGAAATTGATTGGACCATAATACCAACTACCCTTGTTTGTGGCCCGGGCAACCCAATCTTCCTTGTTTCAATTCAAACTCTCTATCATGGCAGCACACCAATTGAATTTTTTGACGCGCTCAACATCGGCTATTGCTTCAAAATATAATTGGTTGATGTAGCTACTTGGACGAAAATCAATCATGTAGCTACAGAAGGCAACCAAGAAATTCTGCTTGGATAACTTCCCGCCACCCGTCTGGGTCTCCATTTGTTGAAAAACTTTAGTTGGAGTTATAGAAGCTTTATGCGTCAAAAATTGAGCCCTCCATTCCATAAGTGAATCAGTTGTTTGGTCATTCTGTAGCATGAGAATTTTTTCTTCACCACGTGGTATACCCAGGGTAGAAACCAAATCTTCCTCTGTTATTGCAAGTTTTCTGCCATCTTCAAAAATAATCGCCTCCAGTTTTGAATCGTAATTATTAACCAGCCAATATCCAAGTGGGCCAAAAGTCCGATCCAACCCCAGTTCAAGTATACCCCCAAACCCCATATCAATCACATCTTGCTTCTGCTTCTCACTGAATACTGAAATAGCATAATGTAACTTATCCGGGAATGACCGTGTGTCGAGTCTGTCGAAATGCGGTTGAGGGATTTTGTCCTTCCCTTTCTTTACATTCTTCTTCTTAATCTGTTTGGCTCTACCAGGACTTCTGTTTTGCCTGTCATCAACAATATCTACCATCTCCTCTGGTTCCACAATATCAGGTACAGTAACAATAGTACCAGCAGTGGCACTACTACCTTCCCCCTTCTCAATCTGTTCATCAATGTTTTGTATTCTTGCCTTTTTAATTACTGCACTGATTACCAGATTGTCGTCAGAATCAGACGATCCTTCAGTCACAACTGGCCTTGAATCTATACACAGAATCAAGTAAATTCATCAAAACGAGCTACAACTTGTTCGATCGAACAATGACATGCAAATGTACTGGTTAAAATAGACTAAAAATCACAAATCCTACAAAATCACGAGCTAGGGTTCACTGAAATTGATTTATTAGCTGTCAATGCTTACCGGCTTTCCTCTTTCGGCGCACTCCCAACATATTGTCGGAACTCTTTCCAAGATTATCAGCGCCTCCACGATTCTTCATTCTCTGATGAATTATTAGATTTGAATTTGCTCTGAATGTCGTTTCCAGAAATCGCAACTAAAAAATCACAGTGACCGCCAATATGCACAACTCGAATACCTAACTCATTTCCAAAACAACGATAAAAAAAAGTTAATAGCCCCAAAAGTTAGAGAATATTACAAAACAATGTCACTGGCTACTCGTTCAAAAAATATGAACGCCTTTCACATATTACAAATTTAGGAAACATATGAAAGCCTTTCACATTCTACTCGTTCAAAACATTGCTTCACGTTTTCTGTGATACATTATATGAAACTCAAGGTATCCATCAAAAAATTAGAAAAGTAAAGCCTTTGATATAAAATCTGTAGGCCTTTCATATAAACAAATTAGTGACTGCAACATGATTTCTGAAAGCCTTTCACATATTACAAATTTAGGAAACATATGAAAGCCTTTCACATTCTACTCGTTCAAAACATTGCTTCACATTTTCTGTGATACATTATATGAAACTCAAGGTATCCATCAAAAAATTAGAAAAGTAAAGCCTTTGATATAAAATCTGTAGGCCTTTCATATAAACAAATTAGTGACTGCAACATGATTTCTGAAAGCCTTTCACATATTACAAATTTAGGAAACATATGAAAGCCTTTGACATTCTACTCGTTCAAAACATTGTTTCACGTTTTCTGTGATACATTATATGAAACTCAAGGTATCCATCAAAAAATCAGAAAAGTAAAGCCTTTGATATAAAATCTATAGGCCTTTCATATAAACAAATTATTGACTGCAAGAGAATTTCTGTAACACATTCTCAAAATCTGAAGGCCATTCATATGACATAAAATTTGTCAAATCGAGGGAGAACAACATTTCATCAGGTTTTCTGTGATACATTATATAAAACTCACATATAATAATTAAAAAAAGAATAAGAACAAGGTATCCATCAAAAAATCAGACAAGAAAGGCCTTTGATATAAAATCTGTAGGCCTTTCAAATAAACAAATTACTGACTGCAACATGATTTCTGAAAGCCTTTCACATATTACAAATTTAGGAAACATATGAAAGCCTTTCACATTCTACTCGTTCTAAACATTGCTTCAGGTTTTCTGTGATACATTTTATGAAACTCAAGGTATCCATCAAAAAATCAGACAAGAAAGGCCTTTGATATAAAATCTGTAGGCCTTTCAAATAAACAAATTACTGACTGCAACATGATTTCTGAAAAGCCTTTCACATATTACAAATTTAGGAAACATATGAAAGCCTTTCACATTTTAGGAAACTCAAGGTATCCATCAAAATATCAGAAAAGAAAGGCCTTGAATATAAAATCTGTAGGCCTTTCATATAAACAAATTACTGACTGCAAGAGGATTTCTGTAACACATTCTCAAAATCTGAAGGTCATTCATATGACATAAAATTTGTCAAATATGAAGGTCATTCAATTCTCAATTACAACTCAAAACTGTACAATCTATTTCCTCATATCCTCAACTATCTTGAACTGACTTCCCCTAACTTTTGAAGAAGTTTGATATTTTTGATATATCTCCGGCCACATTATATTCTTCTTCCAAGTGAGTAATTGGAAAAGAAAACGAACTCGAAGCCGTTCTAATTGATCAATCTACAGAAACACAACACAAGTTGTAAGTTATTCATATATCATACAAAAACTAATAGTCATACAGCATAATCCAAAATTCACATATACTTACATTATCTTTCTCCAAAAACGCTTTCCAATGACTATAACCCATATAGTTTTCTTCATGCCACATAGTGTAAATTCCACAATCGTTACTATTTGATATTGAAGCCCATGGCAGTTCTATAAGATCATAATCAACTAGCCGCATTTCTGCAGCAATGGTCTTGTTGTACTTGGACATCAATTCACAGAAACACTCATGCTGTTATACAACAAATTAGTTATAAATCATGACAACATCTAATACACACAAACTGAAATAAAAATCATCAATTAATATACATACCACAAAGTTGGGAACGTTTTTATAGTGATCCAAAGGCAATTGGCGATTGTCCAGAACCTCAAAGGTGAACTTTTTAGTATTGAAACAGGTTAAATAATAGTGGTTGTACTGCCAAATTGGTACAAATACCTATAAAAGTTAAATCTGTAAGCCTTTCATATAATTGACAACAAGATACAAAATTTAGTGGAAAAAGGACAGTTTAAGTACCAAATCAATTTGATCAATTCGGAGAAATAAATCTTTCAATTGCTTCTGTGCAGCATCTATCCATTCTTTTCTTAAAGTAGTTGTTAACTTTCTTGCCCGAACAAGTGGATCATGAAAAACAAATAACATTACTTAAAACATAAAACTTATTATAACAAATCATAAATTACTTCATGGATTGTTAATATAAGTCACCTACCGACATACTACAGTATAAAAACAAACGAGATGGTGCAGCATTATCCCTGTATCTTTCTTGTTCGTTCAGGTACGAAGACCAAGCATCTATTACAGCAATATGAACCCACATATTGAAATTGAGGGATTGGAAATCCTCACAGTAGAGAGAACATCCTGAGATCTCTTCCTTCAAAAACTCAGTTTCATCCACAATTTCCATAACCCATGAATACAACCTCTGTTCACAAGGACTCAAATCAGACTGGAAGTTTGTTCTTTGATTACAAAACTTTGACAGCACAACCTCAGATGCCACATCTTCTAATTTAGAACAATCCTTCTGCACAACATATGAATCAGAATCAATTACACTGTGCATTTCAATTTCAGTTTGAATACTATGACGATTTGGGCTTCCACCGAAGCATCCACCATCTATACCACACTCCAACTCCCTCACAGTAGTTTCCAATCCTAAAAAATTAACGATAGTATCTCCAGGTACTCCATTTTGAAAACTATAATCTTCAAAACACTCTTGCGCGGCAATCAATGCTTCGAGATATTCCTTTGGTGACATCCCCATATATTTCCTTATGGCGTTCAAGACATCATGGGGTGTTCCAAAGGAGTACATATTCCTCCGCATCAAAAACCCCCAAGGAAAAATTTGAAGAACTCTTCTTCTTCCTATTACAGGACAGAGTCTCTTTTGCAACAGCCAATGCAGAAATAACAGAGGGTGTCTTCAAATAAGCATCATTATAAAACCCTTCAACACATCTGTCCTTGTGACTTTTGTCCTCTGCATGCCTGTTCTCGTTATGTGGTGATTTATGCCCACAAAACGAAACATCAACCCGGGACAACAGTCCAACAAGCTTTTGAACATGTTCCTCAATTTTTTTCCTCACACATATGATGTCTTCAATCAGATTCTGAATACATAAATGAATAAATATGAGAGCATGGAAAACAAAATAAAACTCAACAGAAACATGTATCAAAACATAATATGAACAACTTTCATATAACTGAAATCCAACACAGTAATAAAAAAATGAAGCTTAAATATGAAAGCCTATCAGAAAACTGAAAAACCTATAGAAAAATGGAGAAGTAGGTTTTAACGGGTTCTACCAAGCACACCTCAGATCATAAACAAATAAGAGCATGAAAAACAGAATGAAACTCAACAGAAACACTTATCAAAACATAATATGAAAACCTTTCATATAATTGAAATCCAACAGACAGTATTAAAAAAGTGAAGCCTAAATATGAAAGACTATCAGAAAACTAGAAAAACTATAGAAAGAAGAGCATGATATTTACTACAAAACTGAAATAAAAATCCTTACATTCATTGCAGTGTCTTTGGATTGTGAATGATGTAGATCAATTCCAGGTACTCCATTTTCCAAATTATCATCTCCAAAACGCTCTTGCGCGGCAATCAATGCTTCGAGATATTCCTTTGGTGACATCCCCATATATTTCCTTATGGCGTTCAAGACATCATGGGGTGTTTCCAGAGGAGTACATATTTCCTCCGAATCAAAAACCCCCAAGGAAAAATTTGGAGAACTCTTCTTCTTCCTATTACAGGAAAGAGTCTCTTTTGCAACAGCCAATGCAGAAATAACAGAGGGTGTATTCTAATAAGCATCATTATAAAACCCTTCATCACATCTGTCCTTGTGACTTTTTTCCTCTGCAGGTCTGTTCTCGTGATGTAGTGATTTATGCCCACAAAACGAAACATCAACCCGGTACAACAGTCCAACAAGCTTTTGAACATGTTCCTCAATTTTTTTCCTCACACATATGATGTCTTCAATCAGATTCTGAATACATAAATGAATAAATATGAGAGCATGGAAAACAGAATGAAACTCAACAAAAACATGTATCAAAACATAATATGAACACCTTTCATATAACTGAAATCCAACACAGTAATAAAAAAGTGAAGCCTAATTATGAAAGGCTATCAGAAAACAGGAAAACAAACAATTGAAGACCTTGCATCGCTATATCAATTCATTACAAAATCACTCTCACAAGTCAGACATATTTAAAAATATGAAATTTAAACAAAACAAAATCCTTACGTTAATGGCAGCATCTTTGGCTTCTGAATTATGAATGTCCATTGGGATCTGAACCCTATCCAATATCAAAGAACCCTTTCCAAATCCCCCCTGTTTCAGCTCCTCTTTCACACGTTTCTTTGCAACCTCGTCAGTCCATCCAGTAATGGTAGGAAATATACGTTTTACACACACATTGCCCTCAAAATCAACTCGATCCAAGTAAAAAAGCTGAGACAAAACAAATAATATCATGTCAAGCAAATTCATTTTAAAAATATGAAAACCTTTCAGATACACAGAAACCGTTCAAAACAAAAAAGACAGACTTACCGTCAAAAATATAAGTGGACCATAGTATCTGCGTTTAACATTGTTTATTTGAGAGTTCCAAATATAGCTGTTTCTTCTCAAACTTTCTAATATAGGAGAACACCAATTGAAGTCCTTAACAACTTCAACATCTGCTATAGCTCCAAAGTATGATAGATTGGGGTAACTACTTGATCTAAAACCTATAAAACTTGTGCAAAACATGACGAGAAAGTTCTGCTTAAACAAAATACCCCCTTCCTTCTGCCTTTCCATGGCATCATATACATATGAACTATGGATTTTTTCATCAGTTCTGCTGAACTGTGACCTCCACAACTGAAGAGCATCGCTTTCCTTATGACCCAAAATAGGGCGATGACCACGAGGTATACCAAGGGTACACTGAATATCTTCTTCTTCAATCACTAAATCACGGTCACCATTCAGTTTAATTGTTGCAAACTGAGGATTCAGATTCTCCACAATCCAGTACCCAAGAGCACCTTGAGTACGACTTAATCCAAGGTTTAAAATCCCTTCAAAACCCATCTCCTTAATATCACTCCTCTGCTTATCACTAAAAACTTTCATGCTGCAGAAAAGACCTCTTGGAGACGAACGAGTATCTATACACTCAACAATTGGTTTTTCTTTTATAGCACGAAACTTCTCCATGATCTGTTTGGGTTTCAAAATAGGCTTCTCTGTTCTAAGCTTCTTTGTCATGCACTTGTTTGTTGTCTCTTTGAGGGGTAAGTCATCCACATTACATTCTTCTGTAGAAATCGGAAAAGGTAAACAAACATATGCTCCAACATTTCTCCTCTTCTTCATAACAAAATCAATAGTTTGGTTGTCATCAGAATCAACTTCACCTACACAAAATATCATTAAAAAATATGAAAGTCATTTCATTATACCTTAACAAGTGTTTAACATGGACATACACACACAAATTTCAAACATATGAAAGGCTTTCATATAACGTAAAAACCTATAGGAAGTTCCACAAATATGAAAGGCTATCATATAACGTAAAAACCTATAAAACCAAGCCATAATGACACTGAAACAGCTTTTTCTGCATACACATTTCATGTTTATATACAAAAAACAGCTCACAGCGACCCATTTACACAAATTAAGAGAGTTCCAAACATATGAAAGGCTTTCATACACATTTCATGTTTGTATACAAAAAACAGCTCACAGCGACCCATTTACACAAATTAAGAGAGTTCCAAACATATGAAAGGCTTTCATATACTGCAAAAACCTATAAAACCAAGCCATAATGACACTGAAACAACTTTTCTTGTAAACACATTTCATGTTTATATACAAAAAAACAAGTTCACAGCGACCGATTTACACAAATCAAGGGAGTTCCACAAATATGAAAGGCTATCATATAACGTAAAAACCTATAAAACCAAGCCATAATGACACTGAAACAGCTTTTTCTGCATACGCATTTCATGTTTATATACAAAAAACAGCTCACAGCGACCCATTTACACAAATTAAGAGAGTTCCAAACATATGAAAGGCTTTCATATACTGCAAAAACCTATAAAACCAAGCCATAATGACACTGAAACAGCTTTTCTTGTAAACACATTTCATGTTTATATACAAAAAAACAAGTTTACAGCGACCGATTTACACAATATGAAGACAGTTCAGATAAATAAACTCCAAGCAAATTAAGCAATAATTACTTGTCTTCTTCTCAATGCTACGAGCCTCCTTCAACTTCCTCTTCTCCGATAATTTGGCCATCACTGCAACAGAATCAACGGCACGATACAGAGATCTAGGTTTCCAGAAATCGCAACCTCTCGCAAAGCTTGAAATCGACTACTAATGCAAATCGACTTCCAAAAATCACCTCCTATGGCAATTCGCGTTCTCAAAATCGCAAATCACTTGATCGATCGATCGATCGCAAATCACCACCTCTCGCAACTCGACTCAGCACAGAATAGAAAACTAATTGAAATGACGATCATACCCCTGCACATGTTGGCGAAAATGCGAAATGACGAAAAGAAATTCCAACTTCGACTTATTTACACCTCATGCCACCGCGTCCATCTTCACCGTTGCTGATATAATCGTGTGACTGAGATTGGTCCCTTGGTACCTATTTATAGCCATGGTTTTCTGCTGATTCTTTCCCCAAACAATGGACTATTATCCTTGTTCCATTTCCAAGTTTAGAGCTTGAAGTGGGGTAGAACAGAATTACCATTAAGACCTTTTTCATGGAAATAGTTAACATATTCATCCACGGTGGTTTCTCTGTACCTTGGAGGATTCTCATCCGATAACAACTCTTTTATGGGTCCGTAAATCTTTCCTGTAGGCCGACACCTGTACAGAAAAAGCTTGCCACAGACAATCTTGGGCCTACTCGGCTTGCCACCACCCGATGTTCTATGCTCTTGAACTTATCATTTGTTATTAGCTGAAAATCATTAGGTATGTTATTTCCAATGCAATAAGAATGTTCCATGACGCATATAATTGATTTATGTTATGTGAGAATTTGTAACAAGACTTGCCTGTAATAGATCTCCAATGTTCACTATCAATGCTCCTGGAACGTGAGGCAAATCGATCCATCTGTTTTGGTTCAGTACTTGGAGTCCCCCTATGCTGTCTTGCAGGAGCACAGTGAGGAAATCATTGTCAGCGTGTTGGGTTGTGCCCATTGTAATCTCTGGCTCTGGACATGCCGGATAATAATGGCCTGTTAGAAAAAGGCCCTCGTCACAATCTATAGCTTTCAAGTGATTTGAACTCAAGCCAAGAGCCTCCGATAATAACTCCAACAATAAAGTTGTCAGTTTCTGTACTTGATACGAATACTTAACCACTATATCTCTGCAAACAAACAAGGGAGTTATGAACTACATGTTGGGACTATATATGTGTTCATTTCACATCTACAAAGATGGAACAGAGATCAAGTTGAAGGGCCAAAACAAATTTTAACATCTTTTCCATTTTTAGTAAAATAATCATTGAATTCTGAAGTAGCACTGTGAATACCTGCATATTTGTGGCATGTCTTCGGAGTTGGGAAAGTTAGGAGACATGTTGAAATTAATGGAATCCCTCCAATTAGTCCATGGATCACTATAGAGAGCAAAATTGGAGTTGTAAATCACTGGCCTCCTTCCATCTCGAGTATACCATTTCTTCTTCACTTCAATATCCTGCTCGTGAAATTCGCGCACCCCATTTAATATTTCCTCCAGAATATTTACAGGAATCCCGTGATTGACAACTTGGAAAAACCCCCAATTTTCAGATGCATCGCCAACTTTATCAGCAATATCCTTGCGCTTCAACCCGCCATCCGTGACTCCTGCGAGGTCTATGGCAGGAATGGTGAATTGGGGGTCATGAGATTCATCGTTCAAGCTAGGAACAAGATGAGGTGGGTGGTGGAAAATACGAGGGACCTTGGTAACCCCAGCATCAACTAGACCTTTAACACCAATTTTGGTTTCATCAAAAGCTTTCACTTCGCTTGCACGATCATAGGCCATTTCTGCTGCTAACCGCTATCTGAGTTGTGATAAACGGCAAAGAAGATTAGTTGGCTGAGATAATGTGTACTTTCAGACCAGAGTATAAATACTGACAAGCATATCATAATTCAGTGAAAGCAGAAAACAATACAGAAATGGTGAGTGTTACCTGTAGAAGAGCAGTGCAATATTAGTCCACCGCTTCGCATCTATTTATACAAGATGATTGATAGTATACTAAAAAAGTAACTTGCTGACCAAGGAGTTTGAATGCAAAAGACAAAAGAGGAACTTGCTGCCCAAGGATGTGGTCCATCTCTAAGAAAAAAACAAATTGTTGCCAAATGGAAAATATGCAACACATATGTCAACAGAATCCACTATATGTAGTCTATTTTTCACTTTCAACATTTCAATTCTTGGAAAATAAATATCAATCTCCATAACCAGCAACTTCTAAGAACAAGCTATTAAAAATCTCAAAACAGGGAACATAACCCATTCAAATTTCATATACCAGTAAAATAAAAATATAAAGGTCAAGCAATCCCATTTTATTTATCTGAACTTTTCCATAATAGTCTTTTACAGTGGTTTGTGTACTTTGCGGGATTGCTTCATGTTCAACGTTTTCAAAGCTGTCTACTAAAAATAAATAAACTGTGAAATTTAGCAAAACGTAGCAATGGAAGAAAATTCAAACTTTGAATATTGAGCATCACGCACATACAGAAATGTGCAAAACTACATCAATATGATATTACAAAAATATAGTCAATCTCAATCACTATATATAGTAATCAGATAAGATCTCCGATATTACTGACCGAAGAACACACGTATTTGCCTGCATAAGATCTCCATACGATAATGACCAGAGCCCATGGGCACAGGGGAGCATCAATAATGTGTATAAAACATCATTTCCTGTGAAAATTTCAGTAATTGTAACTTTCCAGCTAAATGTAGCTATTTAAGCTTTAGTGACTGTAACCTACCAAGTTGAATTTCTTTATTTCAATCTATGAGCATCTGAATGCAAACGATGACAGAGATGTCATTTATAATGATTGTGTACTCAAGTTTATCAGTTTTGAAAATATAAGGGCAAGTTTTACTAATGGCAAGTTTTCAGCTGGAAAGTGGATCCCATAAATATATAGAAGATTCAAGCATTGAGTAACCCCAGAAATTTAATCTTTCTAAACTTCAATTTAACGTCACAAAAGTAGCTCAATGAGAAACAAATATCACACCCATGAAACAAGTAAAACAACCTAATTCACTAATCCGTAAGAAAAAAATTGATACAAGGGATACAAAACTCCGCACAGAATCTGGCTGACAAACAACAAATCCGTCTTACATCCTGCTCATACTGTTTTTGTCTTGTGAACCTTTTTCTTGAGTTGCCTCCTTGGCATTGAGTTCTTCATGCCTATGAAGAAGAGTAATGCACCAAGCAGCGCCAAACTCTGCAAAATATACACGATGACAGTTTATTAACAAAATCCCTTCGTCAATTACAAACAAATACCCAGAGCTAAATATCATTTACCTGTGTGAATTTCACAAACAGTTGGGTAAATTCTTTCTTCTCGGGATCATAATTGTAGAAGTCGTATAATATTGGAGTTGCAATTGCCTGATGCAGAAGCTGCAGCAGAGAACATACTTAATTATCTGATGAAATTATCGATTCAAAGTAAAGGCAGCTGACATGACAAAAGATTACAAACCAGAAGATAAGCCCCTAGGGAGCTGCCAAAGATAAAAAGAAGGCCCCCGACCGCTTTCAATGAAATGCCAACAGCAACCAAATTTTTTATCTGTAATTAAGGCCAAAAATAAACAATTTGTAAATAACAAACTTGAACGAATGACAGTAAAAAACATGTACTCTACTTCAACTGATAGAAAAATATTTAAACATGTACTCTACTCTGCCACTAATATGTACTCTACAGTAAAAATATTACTGTATTTACCTCAAATTCAGGAACCTGCACCCCAGTTTGCTGTAGCACATGCTTCGAGAAGACATCGGACTTTGGTTTCAGATACTTTGCTGCTGGCCCACCGTCATTGCCAAAATCATTGAACCTATAAGCACAAGGAAATCATGTTAAGTTACAAGAAAGTGCTGGGTAGATTTATATAACTCATTGGAATAATAATCTTGCAAGAAGTAATCAAGATAAATAAAGAACAACCACACAAGAACAAAGGATTTACTTGGTTTGGCAATTAGCCTACGTTGACAGCCGGGAAGAAGTAATCAAAATAAATAAAGAACAACCACACAAGAACAAAGGATTTACTTGTTGGTTTGGCAATTTGCCTACGTCGACAGACGCATTACTTTCTTAATATTTATCGCTCTCACAACTCATGAATGGTTTGGGGTTTACAATTACATGGTATTTATAGAGTAGGACAGTAATAAAGTAGGAAACCGAAGTTTCCTAATTCCTTGTACAATAGAGAAACCTTTTCTATCTTTTAAAAACATTTTGACATATATAACACACTTTTCAATATTTTCCAAGGGAAAATACATCTCCGCCACTCTGCGTGAACACAAAATACTAGTCAATAATAGTCCCCTCCTTTCCTATCCTCTAGAAGTGGTATAGAATAATACCAGTTGGAACTCAAAAACATCTCCGCCACTAATTTAAAAAAAACAATGACTCTTATAATGCTAAAGTGTATCATGCACAGAACAAATGAACTTAAAAATTTATAATTGCTAACACACCAGGATGAAATTAAAGTGCTGATCTCATGATATAAGGTTGAAACTAGGAATTCTGATGGGTACAGTTGTTGCAGACGTCTACAGGGAGCTGAATCCCTTCTCCCACAATGGATCTCATCTTAAAGGATGCCCAATATCCTAACCATATCCATAGCTCCATGCCAAAGAAATGAATCTTCAGGCAGGTGACTCAATGCAATGACCATACATATGCGTAAATCATCTTACTAACCCATTAAATGTATAAATTTATTATTCCCGACAAGGAAATTCCTTGTTTTCATTACATTTTTTGAAAGATGATGAAAGTCAGCCTTTATTGACAATCTCAATAAAACCAACCAGGAGTAAATCTGTACAAGATACCCTTCTAGGTTCCAAGTGATTCCTACTGCTAAATACTAAGTTGCACACTACAAAATCAAATCTATTTAACTCAAAATATAAAATAGCCCAACCCTTTTCAGATCCAAACTTCCACATAACATTTCAAGCAATTGCATAATTATATAACTGCTAAAATTAAAATGAACAGGATTTTCCCACAGAGTTCAGATAAAAGCTTCAGTTGAACCAGCTTTTCTCACAAACAATTTATAATCGATTTCATAAAAATATACGAAACATCAAAGCCAAAAATAGGGAATTCATTCATAATTCTCATTTATAACGAAAACATACAAATCAAAACTCTATTTAATGAAATAAAATATCAACAACTTCAAAGTAAAATTCAAAAAAACGAGTAGATCTGGACTTACTCTTGCCAAGCGGAGAGGATAAAGACAGAAGCAAAGAGAACCCTCCCGGCGAAAGAGACGAAGGCCATGGCGGAGCGTATCGGAAAGGGTAGAATCCGATACTCTAAAAAATAATAAGAGAATCAAAATCCAGAGGACAAGATCTGTAAATGAAGTGAAAACATATTTGTTCTCGCTTTAAATAAGTACAGACGATTAATCCCACGCGCGATGGACGCGCCAGATCTCGTCGACATGAACCTGTGGGATACGATACTGATACACGTCGACTCACCAAGTATCGTAACGCGATACGGTGGGCGAGAGATATCGCGAGATACCGAGGTTTTTGATGGTGCCTTTTTGTATTTGTCGGCTCCGGTGATATCTTTGTGGGTTCCTCTAATTCACCGCACTGCGCTTTTTGTCGTCTCTTGATCGACACCGCGTAGAGCGAAATTCACATATTTTTTCCTGATAATTTCATCAACTTTTAATGTGATTGCGATGGTAAGAGTCGTTTTTGTTTCATATATTTTTTTATTTCATCAAAATTGTGTTAGAGTGTAGATAGTTCTTTTTCTTATTACATATCATTATTGATTAAAAATGATGACCGGACTAGATGTTTTTAATTAATTAAAATGTACGCCAAAACTAAATATTAGTACTTAAATGATATTTCATATCAAAGCTAAAATTTAAATGAATTGCTCACGGCGTGATAATATTATAAACACTAGTGTAGGGCCCGTGCGATGCACGAGCTACCCGTAAATTCTTAATAAAGTATTATTACAAACAAAGTTTTCATTTTTTTTTCTAAAAGTTGTTAATTCGTACTTCTATTACTCCCAATTATGTATATGACATTGTATATTATGATTTTTAAATATTATTTTCATTCTAAAAGTAGAAATAACTTGATTTACTTAATAGTTTGTCAACAACAAATAATAACTATTGTTCAACTTATCAGGACGAAACACAAGCAATTTTCGTACCAAAATGACAAACATGTATTTGCCTCAACCATTATAAAAAAATCTGTTGTGCACAAATAAAACTGAATAGAATCGAGAATTGAGAAGTCACGCGATGCGTTGCAACCACCCAGATGATGCACTGATGTGCTTATACAGCCTGACATAAACATAATTCCTCCCAACTTTTTAGCAAACTTTTGAAAGGCCTCAATTTTCCGCGGTAGTAAATGGTCAGAAGATGGAGTAAAGCATAATTTGTTTTCTCTAAATGTGATTTTTCCATCACTCTCATCGCACCCCATAACATTTAGCACCATTGCTTGGCTAAATTCAACCCAATACTATTTTTGTGCCTATCCACAGTTTCATTAAAGAACACATAGTCAGTTGGTCATATATAGGTTGCAATCCCTTTAAATATCATATTTAGATAGTTGTTATACATAGGTTGCAATCCCTTTAAATATCATATTGTGATAAACTGTTGGAAGTACAACACACTTTTGCGGACAGAAAAACAAACAAAAATTCATATAGGACTATTGTTGTTGTATGAAAAGTGAATACATTGCAACAATACAAGATATTTATTAAGTTGCATAAATTTATTTTTGGACGGTAAAAATCTCTAACTTGGATTGTGAACCCCAATGAAAAAAGTGTATGATGACGAAATGGATGACCCGAGTTGTTCCTCAAATGGTATCTTTGAGAACTCCATACTATGTAACCCGTAAGCGCCTAAAAATGCTGTGCTTCCAGCAATATAAGCATCATTATTCCTATTAGAGTTGAATCCAGATCCAAGCATGTCAGAAAGTTGCAAGCCTCTCATTTGTGACTGAAAGAGTATCTTAGTTGTCCCCAAAACTGTATCTGTAAATAAACATTCACTATGTTAGTGTTTAAGACTAATGTTAAGAAAAATCCATTATTTTCTACTTCCATTCACAATTGATATTATTATAAAATTCGAGTTACAAAATCAAACTCATTGAAATAAACACGTCATCTTCTTCTTCGGACGTTTTTGTTTTCTCCAAAATATTCATATGGATTTTGCACTATATACTTCACTTCACACTCTGTTCTAACAGCACATCCAACATGTTTCATAAGAAATACCCAATAAAGTAAGAAGATAGATAGAAGATCATAGAAGATTCGCAAATCAAAAAGATACTTCACTTACAGCAATTTTCTTTAATTTAAAGCACTGCCCAAATTTTCAGTTTATCGATGAAACATCTAATGAATCAGAGAAAAAAAGAATCATATAAAAACCAAACGTCAAGCTATAAGAAACATGTCTGGATTCTTGAATAAATGTATTTTTATACGTAGAATTCTTGGCATTATAAGGACAACTAACAGCACAATTCCCACAGCCTTTGCTCTAAAGGGAAACATCGACAAGGGAAAATCAAATTGCAGTAACCTAGGAACCAAATTTGAGAATAACTCAAATATCATATCTACAATAAACTGAATGCAAAAAACACAAATCAAACAAAAACCCAATTCAAACAATCGAAAACAAACATGTTTCACAATCGCAATCCCTCATCACTCCCAAACAACAAAATTCCCCAAAATTATGAGGAGAAACACAAAACTCAGGTCATAAATTACAAATCGCAACTCGCCGATGATCCTCGGCTTCAGAACCGGAATCACCGACTCGCGCTCCAGCCGAATAACATCATTCTTCTTCTGGCACAACAAAATCCCTACTTTACTCCGATCAATAAACCCATCGCCTCCCTTATTCTCTTGGCATCATGGAAATCGGAGCACCGCTAGCAGGGTCTCTCCTTTCAATTGCAGAAAACTCAATATCGACGCTGACAACACCCCAAATTGGACATGAAAATACACTCTCGCCGACTTCATGTATAACAGGCTGAATGAGGAGAATTTAGAAAAGGGTTGGAAGAGACTTGAGGGATCAGAGGTGTGACCATGACTGGTCTTGTGGAGTCAATTGGTCGAGCCACTGAGCAAAATAACGGGCCTTGAAACACTGCCCGGGAGAGGACCACCAAAAAATAGAAGAAAAGAATCGGTGCCGCCGATTACGTATGAATGCAAAGCTTCATTCAATCAACAAAGCCTACAAACGCCAACGAAACTCCCAAATGAAAA
The DNA here is from genome assembly GCA_963920655.1 of Geranium rotundifolium. Classification (NCBI taxonomy): domain Eukaryota; kingdom Viridiplantae; phylum Streptophyta; class Magnoliopsida; order Geraniales; family Geraniaceae; genus Geranium; species Geranium rotundifolium. Next base: position 29,788,550 of record OY987312.1, on the reverse strand, counting down.
CAACCGTAAATACTCAAACGTCACCATTCACACACTTTCATACCAATCCCATCACCATATGTGAACTCTGCACAAAGCCAGATGTCAACCCTCCATAAAACCAGATGTCAACCAACAACGCACTCAAAGCCCATATCTTATTCATATTATATATAAGGTAGATTACTAAAAAAACCATAAATACCCAAATGTCACCATTCAGATACTTCCATACCAATCCCAACGCTATTTGTCAACTCTGCACAGCCAATTGTCAATCAACAACGCACTCCAAACCAATCTCATATTCCCAAATTTTACATGAACACCACATGTACAAATAAATCCTAATATATGAGAATATGAATGAATTTACCAGGCGGACAAGGATTAAGCATCTCTCATTTTAGGGACCAGACAAAAATGATCAAAACTCTCATAATTATACGCTTTAATTCAAGAGAGACACTATTAATCTTCAAAAACTGAACGCACATAAAGTCTTGGAGCAAAAATCTAGAAACAACCTTAAATTAAAAAATAAAATAAAAATTCAATTAGATCGAGATTCATATTTGACACACAAACCTAAAACATCCCCAAGTTTGCTGGGAGAAATTGAAAATTAAAAGAAAAATGGGTCATAATAGAATTGAATCATCTTATTAAGTAAGGCACAAATAATATAATTGAATTAGATTATTTTGATCTTAATTTTCCCGAAGTCATAGAAGAATCTCCCACAAAAAATCAATAATGAAAGAAGACATTGCATGTCTAGAGAAAGGAAAGGGTTTAGAGGTCATTACATCCAGATCATGAATCAAAAAACCATGAGCAACTAAAATCAATCCATAGTATTGACTTAAACATCCAAAGAGGGCAAACCTAATAATCAACAACAATTCATCCATTTTACCAACAAAAAACTCAATTAAGACAAACAATCACAAACTCACACTCACACTTAAAAAAACCATAACTACCCCACAACAATCAATCATTTCACTCAAACTCAAATTGAACAAACTAACAAAGCAAAAAAAATCAATACCAATAATTTTTTTTTAAAAATAGCTAACCTGAATGCAGATCCGTAGAGCGCAACCCAAAACATTCCGGTATCACAATAGTCCTTGAAATTCTCGGTCTTTCGTTTTCAATCTTCATAAGTAAATGAAGTAAATTGAACCAAACAAAAACTTCACTGTGATGAAGCTGAAACTATAAAGTCATGACTATAATTGAAGGCATGACCCATATCAATATATTATTATTAAGTTAACAAAATGCACTAAATACCGACAACCAAGACCCCATAATTAGATCCGGAAAACAACAAAAATCAACCCATCATTGAGAACCTATTCAAGAGTCCAAAAACACGATGAATCCAATATGAAGAGATAATATTTACGTTGATGAACCCTACTTGAGACTACAACATCACTGATCCATGATTAAAGAAGCCATGATCAACCTACGTTCCCATGTCAAAACACCATTTTTTAACATTGAGAAACCACACTCCAAATGATCATCGCCAACTCATGACTAAAAAAAAACATGAGAAACTCATATTGGGTTCATTCATTATTTTTAATTCAGCATTGAAAACTTAACGATCTACAACAATTCATCCTCTTCGGTCTTTATCAACAATCAATCTCGTTCAAGACAAAAACTCACAAAACCACAATTCAAAAACATCATAATTAACCCACAACAATCAATCATTGTTCTCATATACTCAAATTGAACAAACCAACCAACAAAAAAATCAATATCAATAAGAAAAAAAGACACTACATGTCTAGAGAAAGAAAAGGGTTTAGAGGCCATTACATCCAGATCATCAAGAGTCCAAAAACACGATGAACCCAATATGAAGAGATAATATTTACGTTGATGAACCCCACTTGAGACTACAAAATCACTGATCCATGATTAAAGAAGTCATGATCATCCCACGTTCCCGTGTCAAAACACCATTTTTTAACATTGAGAAACCACACTCCAAATGATCATCGCCAACTCATGACTAAAAAAAACATGAGAAACTCATATTGGGTTCATCCATTATTTTTAATTCGGCATTGAAAACTTAACGATATACAACAATTCATCATCTTCGGTCTTCATCAACAATCAATCCCGTTCAAGACAAAAACTCACAAAATCACAATTCAAAAACATCATAATTAACACACAACAATCAATCATTTCTCTCATATACTCTAATTGAACAAACCAACCAACAAAAAAATCAATATCAATAAGAAAAAAAGACACTACATGTCTAGAGAAAGAAAAGGGTTTAGAAGCCATTACATCCAGATCACGAATCAAAAAACCACGAGCAACTAAGATCAATCCGTAGTCTTTACTTTAACATCCAAAGAAGGCAAACCTAATGATCAACAATTATTCATCCCTTTTATCAACAAAAAACTCAATCAAGACAAACAATCACAAACCCACAATTCAAAAAACCATAATTAACCCATGACGATCAATCATTTCACTCACACACTCAAATTGAACAAACCAACAAAACAATAAATATCAATACCAATAATTTAATAAAAAATAAGCAACTGACCTGAATGCGGTTTCGATTAGTGCAGTCCGAAACAGTTGCTGTTCCAACAGTCCTTCAAGTTCTCTCTGTCTGTCGCCTTCAATCCTCAAAAATTTTACTGTGATGAAGCTGAAGCTATAAACTTAGGACCATGATTGAAAGCACATGAGATAAAGAAAATATGCCACACATAAGAGACCATGACTGACCCATATCAATATATCATTATGAAGTTGACAAAATACACTATAGATAAAACAATAAAATTAGCAATACAATTATCAGATTAATCAGCCACCACAATTCTCAATGATAGCAAAATTTGTCGCACTAACACATACACTAAATAAACAACGCGAAACACATGATATTGAGATACATCATGCATATATTTCAATTTCATCAGCGTACTGAGGGAAGCAAGTGGACCTGCTTTATGGACTCGGTGATCTCAGTCCCAATACCGTCTCCGGGGAACAATCAGTATCATCGAAAATAAAAGAAAACTCTGAACCTCTTCTCATTGCAGACCCCTAAAATGGAGTATCTAGTATCATCCAGTGCAAGTTTTATTTTCATAACTAATAAAGAAGAGTAACAACTCAGCTAACAACACAATCACATTTGATCAAAACAATTATACTAAACTGGTAACTTGATATTTTTGCATAAAATTCCAAAAAAGATAGAATGAAAAGAACACAAGCCAATTTTCAATTATTATTTTTGGCATTTGAATTTGTACCTTTAAAGGATCAAATCAAACCCACTCAAATTTTCAACTATTATTTTGGGCATTTGAATTTGTACCTTCGATGGATCAAAATCCCACTCATTTGCATCATCCGTTGAGTATCATCAGTAGCTGCAAAATCCATTAAGGTACCAAATTAGAAATCATTTTCAAAAGAAAATTAAGCATGGTAATCTAAATTAGAAAGGATACCACATGGTTCAAATTTTATAAAGCTATACTAACTATTTTCCTCTCCAAAAATGAGGTAGAGGCGAAGGTACATAACCTACTCACTATAAAACATTATAATATGAATTGTTAAAAATCAGTGATATCCTTCTACTCACTAACAGGGATAAATATTGGTCATCATATTTTCGTTCAGACCCTATTTTGTAGAACTTCATGGCCTGAAATTTATAGTCGAAAGGTAAATTGACCCTATTAACCCTTTGATTGTTTGGTAAGACTTGGAGAAGGTGTGATATTCATCCATTTCACTCTTCAGTAGACACGGATGCTCTGCATAATGCTTTGGATACCAAATATTCCCTCCAAGAAAATAGTGCAAGAGAAGTGTATACAATTCAAATATAAACTATACTCAAACCTTAATCACTAAAGCTAAATTCAAGGGCCTATGTTCCTACACTTCAAACATACTATGCTAATACTCAGGGCCCAGCTTTAATCTAAAAATGCTCCATAAGGTGTAAATCCCTAACCATACATATATATATATATATATATTTTTATTTTTTTATTTTTAAGAGCTGTACCACAACACTGATACATGGCAGTAACACCTATAAGTCTGAAAATTCAAAAAACTCTCTTGTTCTATCATATATGCAGTAGTAGTCCCAAAGAACTGTCTGGATAAAGCAGCCATAAGAGCAATGGTGGCATAACAAACAAATGCTGCATAATTTGATAGCCCATACCCTATAGTAAAGAAATTAAATTGGCCGATCAGATTTCATATCAAAGCATAGAATAACAATTCACTAACTCTCGTAGTATCCACAAAATGTAATCAATATCTAGCTTCCAATAAAACATTAATGGTATTGTTATCTGCAGGAAATGATCCATCAACCATAACATCAAACCCAACTGGTTCACCAATGATGCTTCCTTTAGATTTAGCATATTCATAAAATCCTTTGTACCTGAACATATAACTATTACTTTCTACTAAAAATAGTTGAACAATTAGTATATAGATTACCATATATAAAATATAAATCAACCCACATTCATAATTATTTGAAGCACCCAGATCTACGAATTTCAAGAATCATTCAAGATAGGAACTGAGACTATGAATTTCTAGTCTGGCTCAATATATCTAGCCCCAGACAATCCATTGGGCATCAATAAACAAAGAAACTTAACAAAAAATGACAGACAATAGCCTTTTTCTTACCCCACAAATGAAGTAATGGCCCATTTATGATTCTTCAAGTCAATTTCCTGCACATGGAATATGTAACTCAGGTCAACTTGTTTCAAAAATGGGGTAGCTAATACATTAACTCATTCTGGCACCGACTTCAAAAACTAATTATGCATAATGTAACAAGACATTGTTAACCAACTTAACCTAGACACTCTGGTGCAATTAATATTGATCTCAAAAGTGTAGAGTAGAATGTAACCAAAAACCATGTAGGAACAAAGTGCACCATGGTACTGCAAATGCTTTAAGATGTAACCAAAGACCATATAATGTTGATTAAAAAACAAAAACTATATAACAGAACTGCTAACTTTAATGACCGAGGTAGAATAGAAAATAGACTACAAATAGCCAAAATGCTTTGAGCTGTTTTCAAAATTTCAGCATTTTATGTCCCTTAACTTTAGAAAATGTAGGGTAAATCATGGTACTTAGTATATAATCTGGTAAAAAGATAAGACACTTAAACAACTTAGAATATGTTTCAGCAAAATAATAGAAAAAGGGCACTTTTTCTTTTGGTAATTACGTTCTTAGTGCGAAAAAGTAAAATCATAATCCCAGTTGAACCAGCTGTGACGAATAATATACCTGTTGAGGATCAGCAGAATAAGTACACAAAGAATACTTACCATTAACATTAACAATTTGCAGAAGCTTAAGGAATGCATGTAAAGGTTCTCAACTTGACATACAAGGCCACTTTGGCATCAAAACTGAAAAAGTATGTACAGACAAATGATGGAATCTAACTTATAGATGTGTAATCAAATACATTGTCAAGAAACAATAAGCAATCACTGAAAATTGAGCAATCTAGGCTGAGCATCAAATTTCATAAACGGATGGACTAAGTTTAGTTTGTATTTAACTTTATTAGTTAGTAGCCATCAATTACCATTTTCTTTCATTCAAAGGAAAATAAACTTTAAGACCCGTCATAAGTCTGCATGCTTTAGAGGGCTTTAATTAAAATTAACAGGTAGATGACATAGCAAGGAAATGAGACAACTGTTGAATGTACAAATTGTATTGTGATGTAAATCATTCCTGATATAAAACGAGATCAAATGAACTAAAAAGGTTGGAAGAATTTGGCAAACTAAAATTTGGGTATTGAATAGCTCTCAGATGTCAAAGACAACATCAACCAAATCAAGGCGCCTAATATTAACAACCACTTCAGAATTAACCACTTTCTTGGAAGACAACTACTACAGCAGCAACAACCAAGCCATCTCAGAAACAAATTCGTAGCAAGCTACATTCAACCTTTAGCAAAACTCATTGGGATCCTCGGCCCGTAATTTCTTCCTCCACTCCACCCTATCTAATGATATCTCGTCTGTTAACTTAAGCTTAGAAGGTATCATACATTTTCTTACTACTTTCCATGTTAACTTAGGTTTTTCCCACCTCTATAAGTCACTAACTTTTATATATATATATGTTGTGCTTCTCTAAACCACCTTAACCAATGCTCTCTCGTCCTTTCTTCAACTGAACCCAACCCAACCCAACCCAACTCTACTCTTGCTCTAATAACTTCATTCCTGATCTTATCTTGCCTCGTGCTAGCACAAATGGGTAATTCAGTTGTCCCCAAAAAAATTCCAACTTGGAAAAATATGTCATAAAAGTCTGCATTTTGTTGGGTCTTCATCTGTTGAATAAAAATTCATCCTTGACACCTTAAATAAACACATTGAAGGACTTTTTAGATCAACCAACCCTAACAATGTCATCCACAAACCAAATCAAATCAAGTAAAACCATAAAAAACACCAACACATCACAAAACCATATCACATTGTCCACGTTAAGACACATGAGTTTAGAAACATGATAATAAATTCTCGCAAGTCTTGCCGAATAGCCACAGGCAACACTGAGTACCCCTCATAGTCAATGTGCTCTCCAATCAAGTTTCCCCTCCCTGTAAACAACACTAACACTCAACTTCACAACTAATTAATATTGAAAATCAAAACTCTCCTTGAAGCACCTACTTAAGATACTCAAGTACAAGTAAGTAACAAAAAGAGGAGTGTCAAACTCCACAATTGAAGAATCATTATCCTATTTCATTTTCACCGAACAAACTTAGAACTGTTCAATATTGATAATTCCCTCACAAACCCAAACAGATTAAGCGGTTCCATCACGAAATCTAAAATCAAGATTAAACGATTTCATGACAATTAAACAGATTTCCTGAGCAAGTAAACGCAGTTTGAGATTGAGAAGGTGACCTGGAGATCTGACGTAGTCGTGAGGAGATGCACCGAAGACTTGAAGAAAATTAGAGTTGAAATAATCGAAGCGGAGTTTCCATTCGTCGAGTTGTGATTCGCTTCCGTACATTGGCTCCAGCGATGAATATAACTCCGACAATGTGGGGTCCAGTGTACGATTTAGTGGCGGGAGGGGCGTCGGTGTCGCCGTATCCGCGGAGGTAGGGAGCGATGGCGCGGTAGCCGAGGGCGGAGAGGGACAGGAGCCACAGAACCAGAAATCTGGTGCTTGAGATGGTCGGAGAAGAAACTTCCGCTCACCATCCTGGAGATTCAGACTGTGGTAACACCCCGTCGACGACGGATTTCCCAACTTCCGCTGGCTTCACCACCGACCAAGATTTGAGAAGGGATTGACGATGATGAAAAAAATGGGTGGAAATCTTAAATACTGTATCAATCGTCTTGCACCTGTTCACAATATCACAATACAACCACAGCAGTTCCTGATGGTTATAAAAAAACTCAAACAATTCCCAAAAATTTATGAAAAAATTAAAAAAAAACCCTGCACAAAACCAGATGTCAGCTCCAAAACCAGATGTCAATCAATCACCACCTCACAAAAAATTAATAATACCATATACTTAAAATATAATACACATAAGCCAGATGGCAAGCACGCAGCATATCAAAACCATTCCCTATTCCTATTATATATAAGTTAGATTAGTGGGTGCGCATACTACTCATAAAAATTTATTGTATTAATTTAACCTGTAAAATTATTTTATAACATAATTCTAAAACAAATTTAAAGTTTGAATTTTAAAACGGTAGTAATAAAGTTAAAGAAAATTTAATCATTATGAAACAAATCAATCATAACTTTTCTTATTTTCTCAATGATGTTTTTACAAAATTGATAATCTAATTTGATAAAAGAATTCCAAACATTTTTTTTACATGGGTGCTAATGGAATCACTTTATCATCTCTATTGAGTGTAAGTTTTGACCTGAAAATAAAATTCACCCTATAAATTTAACAAACACAAACTAAGTACAGTTAACCCACTTCGTATAACCCAATTTAATGTTTGCGGAAACGTAACTACACAAAAAATATAATAATCATTTACTAAAAATAATATTGTTAGTAAATTTTGTGAACCGTTAATTCGAATCGGTTCTCAAAATATTACGGAATTAAAGATATCAAGACTTGAAAACAACACAATTCGTCTTTACTTATCTCAAGAATCTCTGACCAACCATCGCAAAAGAACTAAGCTAGTATTTTTATGTCAATAAAAATCATGCAAATAATATTTTTAGCTCACACTAAATGCAAAAATTCATATTGGGGCACATGTTCTGGAGGGAATTGTTCGTTAAATAGAGAACTCGCTTAGAATTTACAACACAGATATGATAAACCAAGTTTCACAAGAAAACTCTAATCAACAAGAGCAATATTAACCTGGTGATATTGCTAAAGTCTAAATCCCCATGCATTTCTTTAACTTCTTAACAAGCAAGTCTATTAGAATCTGATGAAATATTTACTAAAATAAAAAAAAAACATCATCATAACCACTAAGTCCCCAAAGTAGTAGCGCATATCAAATGATTTATTGTTGGGTTTCAGAGGATTCAAAAACACAGAAAAGCAGCGGAATAAAAATATAAAATTCCCCCAAACCCGCCCTCGGATCGATACAAGCCTAGATGTCATGTTTCTAACCCCGAAACCTTTTAGTATAGTGATTTACCTTGAGATTTGAATCAGATCAAGTAAAGTGGAAATCCTAAATCGGTGTTTCCCTCTATCAAGCACACATGAGTGCACAAGACCACCAGATCTATGATTGAATGCTCCTACTAGAAAGAAAACAAGTTTGGTTAGAAAATCCGACAGAGTAACAGTATGGAAAAAACAAGTTGTGATTATCAGCTCATGGTGCCATGTATTTATAGAGATGGCTAGGGCCTTGGGAGCACAAACCAGCCCATAAAATGGGCTAGGTTTGGTTCCTTCCAAACCATAGCCGCTACCTCTTAATGGGCGGCTTGGGCCTCATGGGCCGCCCATGATGGGCTCGTATAAGGCCTCATGGACGAAACCCATTAGGGTTTCGTCCATGAGGCCTTATACGAGCCCATCATGGCAGCCTATGAGGCTTGCCATTCCATGACACCTCATGGTTTCGGCCCCATTCGACCCACCATGGCAGACGCCCAAAACCCTAGGGTTTTGGCCCGGTCCGTGGCCCTTAAGTTGTCAGGCTCGTGGCCCAAAACCCCGGGTTTTGGCCACGACCCATTTTAACTAATCCATAATTATTTCTACCCGGTTTTCCTAAAATGCGCATCCCTTGCGTGTGAGTCTCTAGGCTCATGTACCGTTGGCAGATCGACATAAAATTACCATTTTACCCTTTCCATCATAAGTGGCCTATAGTAAAACATCATGATTACCCAACATACATGATTATCAGTGATCCGATTTAACCTCATGTCTTCCATGTCATTTTCCTTTTATCTCTAGGTATCTTGATTAATCATAAGGCATAGAGCCGTCATCATTATTTAATTAATCACCGTTTCTTGATATGTGAGATGACTGAAATTGATTCCCCGTATCAACTGCATGACCATGCGTTTCCTTTCAGTCATTCTCATGAAGTGGCCCAAACGGATACCCTTCCCTTACCGTAGCATGAGGGATAAATCCCTTAGACGTCTCTCGTATCACCCATATAACCCATCCCCGAGCCAATCACAACCGTTATGCTTACCTTATCACATATAATGTTAGGTTTAGGTCAAACTCGGATATTAATTATACTGTGATCACAGAGACCCTTTGATCTAAAGATACAATGACAAGCTACGACAACTGAATATGCTCATGACAATATCGATGTCGCATATTCAGGTCGGGTCGTCCAATATCATTTCCCAAATGATATATATGATCTGACTCCGGCAATTCCATTGCCAATGATTAGTAGATCGTGATTATAAAGAGTCATCCTCATACTGGTCGCTTCTGATGAATCTTAATTGACCAGAGACCGGTCAAATATTATTCATACAATTTTTGGTGAAGAAAGGGAAAAAGGATTTCCGTAAGAGAAAACCACATCTTTTTCTGAACTGAAGCAGTTGTTAGATCTGCTTCAGGATATATCATATAATTGCAGAAATGGTTTCCGCAAATATATCTCACGTCGACCCGCCACGGACCCCACCACGGGGTCGTAGCCAATCTTTGCCGCACGTGGCCTCGCCACGGTCCGTGGCCATTTCAATGGTTTCACCGCAGACGTGTGGCCAATGACTTGGTCATGATCCCATGGTTGACCTAGCCACAGTCTAGCCATACCCACCACGGCCAGACCATGGTTCCCGCCATGGACCCGTTGCCAATTTCACGGTCTGTGGCCCTTTACTTTCACCTTACTTTTCCACTCAATTGTCCCAGTAAACGTTCTTTGTGTGTGTGACCCTTTATGCTCATGTCCCGTTGGCAGATCGTCGTGAAATCCCATTTCACCCTATCCATCATAAGAGACATTATGATTACCCAACGTACATGATTATCGACGATTTGACTTAATCTCTTGTCGTCTATGTCAATATCCATTTGTCACTAGATATCTTGATTGATCATAAGGCATAGAGTCGTCATCCTTATTTAATCAATCATTGTTTTTTGATATGTGAGATGACTAAAAAAGATACCATGTATCAACCGCATGGCCATGCATTTTCTTTTAGTCATACTCATCAAGTAGCCCAAACAGATATCGTTCCCACACCAGAGTATGAGGGACAAATCCCTTAACCGTCTTTCGTATCATTCAAGTATCCCGTTCCTGAGCCAATCATAGCTGGAATTCTGAATCCTAGCCGAGTCAAGAAGTCGAACACAAAGTCGTAACTTGTGTATCGACTACTTGCCTAAGAACGTAAACCGTAAGTAAAACAGTAAACAGATAATAACGACACCAGAGATGATTACCCAGTTCGGTGACTCCGCACCTACGTCTGGGGGCACTTTGCCAGTGGAAAGGTTTTCACTATCAGGTAGTCAATAGTACAACTTCAAGCACCAACTAGCTATCACACAAACTATTGTCCTAAGCTACTATAGATCTCACCGTGAACAACCTCGACCAAGGGCCTCTCCCCCTGTCTTTGAGATCCTCTCAATTCCACCCTTCAAGCAAGCCTATGCTCGGTGTCGTTGTCTTCTTGGACGGAGTTGTGAATCTTCAATCACAAACACAAACCCTAACTGATCCAAACACTTAGTCTTCACAACTTAATGTTTGATCAGAGCAAAAGTCCGTTCTAGCGAATCTTAATCAGACTCTCAACACGCCGATGGTGCACATTTAAGAGCTCTGAGAAATCTTGCAATTGTTAGAACAAGAACGGATGACTGCTAATGGGAAGCCCAAGGCTTTTTAGAGCAGCTCACATTCCTAATCCTTCTCGGATTAGGAACAGGAAGTTTCAGACTTCCTGAACAAATCAGGCAAGTCGTTGCCGCCTTCCACGACACCTTGAAGTCGTCTTGCCTGTTCTGACTTCCTGAATAAATCAGGCAAGTAGAGTTGCCGCCTATTGCTGACGTGTAACCGCCAGCTGGAAGTCGCCTGACTTGTCGACGTCACTCTCTTGCGCTCCAAGTCTTCGTGGCGCCTTTCTTCTTTCGCTCCAAGGCTTGTCGAAATAGGAAAGCTTCAGATCTTTCCTAATCTGGATCGTAACAAGTCGCTCCACACGTCATGTAACATGTTGCACGACTTCTTACTTTTGCGCTAAAAATTATGCCAACAATTAAATGTAGCAACAATCTCCCCCTTTGGCAATTTTTTAGGCAAACACCGTTTTAAGCCCATCGTCATCTTGTGGCAGTTACGCACAACAAGTGATTTATCTTGTGCCAGTTACGCACAGCAAGTGATGTGACTTCTTACTCCAAGCAGGCACATCGTCGTCACCTTGAGGCAGTTACGCACACAGCAAGTTATGTGACTTCTGATGCGACTTCTTGTGCATCTTTCTGGTGTATCTTCTGGAGCAGCTTCTGGAGTTTAACTTCTGGAGCGGCCTCTGGAGCGGCGTCTATGCGCAACTTCTGGCGTAACGTCTGGTGTACTTCTGTCGTATCCTATCTATCTCCCCCTGTTTGTCTAACAATATTGCCAAAGGCAATCATACAATGAAATTTGACTGAACAGCAGGGTAAAAAGCCAGCTCACACCATGAGCAAAATAAACAGCTCAAACATGAGCAAATAAAACCAGTGTCATAGTGTGCGGAAAATAACTCGGACATACCCCGAGGATTTAAAAGTGTGTGTGGAACAGGTTTATCATAGCAAATTCAGAGAAAACTTAAAATGAGTTTGGAGTCATCAACATCATCTTCAACAGCAGGAACAGAGCAGAGGTCATTGAGAAGAGCTTCACAGGCGACTTTGCGGGTTGATAGCATCACAATTGACTTCTCCAGATCATCGATCATTTCCACCAATTCTTCCTCCATCCTAGTGCCAAGTGGTCCTGAAGGTCGAGAGCTTGAACCAGCTCCTGATGCTTTGGCCATAGGAGGTGCGAAATCCTTCAAATGCTTGCCTTCGAAGTTCTTGAGGCTGATAGCAAGGGGCAGTGGCTTCTTACCCGGAACATCCGTCTCTCGAACAATGTGAGGACATTGTTGGAGAAGGAGACCGGTAATCAATGAAGGAAACCCGATAGGAAGTTTGACAGCACATGATTTGGCGTGCTAGACTAGATGTTCAATGACATAAGCGCCAAAATCAAGAGAAGACTGCGTACCTATTTGGTATATGAGTTTAGCCAATTCGGTTTTGATGCTCGACCCATGTGTAGAAGGTGCCCAATTTGTCAGGCCAATGCGGTAGAGAATTGAGTATTTAGCAGTAAGCTCAGTAGCTGCAATGGTGTCTTTGATGGGCCAGACCTTCTTCCGTCCTCCAGTGATCTCGACCGCTACTTTATTCAAGTGCGGGACTTCTGGAGTGACTTCTGGGTCTTCTCTGCCAAGATAGGCATTGATGGTTGAGGCAAATATCTCAAAGCATTCTCCCCGAACGAACACCTTTTGTATTCAGCGTCTTCTGGATCATCAAACTCGTTTGAAAGGTTGACAATAAACTCTTTGACCAATGCTGGGTAGAATGGCACAATATTTATGACCGTATTGGTCAGGCCTGCTCTTCGGAGAAGTTCCACGATCGAGTTTATCCCCTGCGCCTCTGTGGAAAGCTCTCTTTCTGGATAGATCTTGCGCTGGTATACATACTGCCACTTAACCGCATTGTCTACAAAGTGGAAAGATACATTATCTGTAGGAGCTTTAGGCACATTCTTGGGGAGTTTCTGTCCTCCCATTGCCTTTTTGACCCGTGGTAGCACAATCTGGGTGTCTTCTTCTTTAGATTCCTCTTCTTCTTCAGATTCCTCTTCTTCTGGAGCAGATGTTGCTACAGAAGTTAGTGACTTCCTTCTAGACTTCTTCGGCTGTTTAGAAGCAGATGCTCCTCCTTTCTCTGTGGTTTTCCTCTTTGGGGTCAATCTCCTCGGTAGTTGAGGTTCTTCTTCTTCATCGACCAACCTTGTTGTTGTTAGCTTCCTTCTCTCAAGCCTTTTGGGCACATCTTCTTCTTTCTCCATGGTCTCAGTGTCGACTATTTCTTCGATGTTAACAAGTTCCTCTATAGGTCGAGTGACTTCTGGAATAGCTTCCGGATTTTCATTAAGCCCTGAATTACTATCCGGGGCGACATGGGAACTTCCTTCTTTCTGCAAGTCCTCGTTTAGAGGGAATTTATCTGGTGCTGGTGTCGACTTAGAGGGGCTGGATTGGTCCTTGGTGCTAGTGCCTTGACTTTCAGGAACAAGGGTTTCTAGACCCTCTACAGGCAGGCTTACTTCTACCGTGTTTTCTTCAGAGAGGATAGCATATTTACCTTGTGTTGGAGCCGGAGTAGAAAGAGAGGTTTCCTCTTCTTTGTTCGCAGATTCGGTTTGAGCGTCGTCCTTCTCAACGACGGGAGTTGTGTCTACTGGTGTGATAGTTGGAGGTGAACTTGTTATTCCTTGAGGTGCTGCCGAACTTTCTCCTGAGATTTTTCCTCCTCGAATCCTCACTCCATGCTTGTTTGTCGAGGATTTTGAGGCTGACAGTTTTCGAGCGATCATCTTTACACGCATCTTTGCTCGTAATTTGGAAGCAGATAGTATGCGCCCGCTCCTTGTTCCAACCATTTTCTCGATCGGTTTTGGTTTTGGAAAGAAGAGCAAAAATCTTACAAATGCATATTTGTTTTAGCCTTCTCTAGGTGCCTTAGCAGTTTTGGGAAGATGGAGAGGATTGTGCAGGCTTTTTCTGCGGAAGTTGAAAGGGGTTGAGAGTTGATTGTGAAATTCTGAATCGTAGCCGAGTCAAGAAGTCGAACACAAAGTCGTAACTTGTGTATCGACTACTTGCCTAAAAGTAAACCGTAAGCGTTAACAGTAAACAGATAATAACGACACCAGAGATGATTACCCAGTTCGGTGACTCCGCACCTACGTCTGGGGGCACTTTTCCAGTGGAAAGGTTTTTCACTATCAGGTAGTCAATAGTACAACTTCAAGCACCAACTAGCTATCACACAAGCTATTCTCCTAAGCTACTATAGATCTCACCGTGAATCACCTCGACCAAGGGCCTCTCCCTCTGTCTTTGAGATCCTCTCAATTCCACTCTTCGAGCAAGCCTATGCTCGGTGTCGTTGTCTTCTTGGACGGCGTTGTGAATCTTCAATCACAAACAAAAACCCTAACCGATCCAAACACTTAGTCTTCGCGACTTAATGTTTGATCGAAGCAAAGATCCGTTCTAGAGAATCTTAATCAGTCTCTCAACACGCCGATGGTGCACGGTTAAGAGCTCTGAGAAATCTTGCAATTTAGAACAAGAACGGATGATCTTCTAATGGGAAGCCAAGGGCTTTTTATAGCAGCTCACATTCCTAATCCTTCCTGATTAGGAACAGGAAAGTCAGGCAAGTTGTTGCCGCCTTCCACGACAGCTGGAAGTCGTCTTGCCTGTTCTGACTTCCTGAATAAATCAGGCAAGTTAAGTTGCCGCCTATTGCTGACGTGTAACTGCCAGCCGGAAGTCGCCTGACTTGTCGACGTCACTCTCTTGCGCTCCAAGTCTTCGTGGCGCCTTTCTTCTTTCGCTCCAAGCCTTGTCGAAATAGGAAAGCTTCAGATCTTTCCTAATCTGGATCGTAACAAGTCGCTCCACACGTCATGTAACATGTTGCACGACTTCTTACTTTTGCGCTAAAAATTATGCCAACAATTAAATGTAGCAACAATCTCCCCCTTTGGCAATTTTTTAGGCAAACACCTTTTTAAGCCCATCGTCATCTTGTCGCAGTTACGCACAGCAAGTGATTTTACTTGTGGCAGTTACGCACAGCAAGTGATGTGACTTCTTTCTCCAAGCAGGCACATCGTCGTCACCTTGAGGCAGTTACGCACACAGCAAGTTATGTGACTTCTGATGCGACTTCTTGTTTGGCTTTTGGTTTATCTTCTGGAGCAGCTTCTGGAGCTTTAACTTCTGGAGCGGCGACTTTTATGCACAACTTCTGGCGCGACTTCTGGCGTAACTCCTGGCGTAGCTTCTGGCGTAGCCTATCTATATCTCCCCCTGTTTGTCTAACAATATTGCCAAAGGCAGTCATATAATGAAATTCAACTAAACAGCAGGGTAAAACCAGCTCACACCATGAGCAAAATAAACAGCCCAAACATGAGCAAATATCCAGCTCAAACATGAGCAAATATCCAAAAATAAAAAGTCATAGTGTGCGGAAAATAACTCGGACAAACCTCGGGATTTAAAAGTGTGTGTGGAACAAAGTTATCATAGCAATTTCAGAGAAATACTTAAAACGACGTGGAGTCGTCATCATCATTTTCAGCAGCAGGAGCAGAGCGGAGGTCATTAAGCAGAGCTTCATAGGCGACTTTGCGGGTTGATAGCATCGCAATTGACTTCTCCAGATCATCGATCATTTCCACCAATTCTTCCTCCATCCTAGTGCCAATTGGTCCTGAGGGTCGAGAGCTTGAACCAGCTCCTGATGTTTTGGCCATGGGAAGTCCGAGGTCCTTCAACTGTTTGCCTTCGAAGTTCTTGAGGTTGATAGCAAGGGGCAGTGGCTTCTTACCCGGAATATCCGATTCTCGAACAATGTGAGGACATTGTTGGAGAAGGAGACCGGTGATCAATGAAGGAATCCCGATAGGAAGTTTGATGGCGCATGATTTGGCATGCTTGACTAGATGTTCAATAACATAGGAGCCAAAATCAAGAGAAGACTGCGTACCTATTTGGTATATGAGTTTAGCCAACTCTAATTGATGCTTGACCCATGCGTAGAAGGTGCCCAATTTGCCAGACCAATGCGGTAGAGAATTGAGTATTTTGCTGTAAGCTTAGTAGCCGCAATGGTGTCTTTGACGGGCCAGACCTTCTTTCTTCCTCCAGTGATCTCGACCGCTACTTTGTTCAAGTGCGGGACTTCTGGAGTGACTTCTGGGTCTCCTCTGCCAAGATAGGCATTGATGGTTGAGGCAGAGATTTCGAAGCATTCTCCCCGAACGAACACTTTTCTGTATTCAGCGTCTTCTGGTTCATCAAACTCGCTTGAAAGGTTGACAATAAACTCCTTGACCAATGATGGGTATAATGGCCCAATATTTATGACCGTATTGGTCAGGCCTGCTCATCGGAGAAGTTCTACGATCGAGTTATCCCCTGCGCCTTTGTGGAAAGCTCTCTTTCTGGATAGATCTTGCGCTGGTATACATACTGCCACTTAACCGCGTTGTCTACAGAGTGGAAGGAGACATTGTCCGTAGGAGCTTTCGGAACATTCTTGGGGAGTTTCCGCCCTCCCATTCCTTTTTTTGACCCGTGGTAGCACAATCTGGGTTCTTCAGATTCCTCTTCTTCAGGAACAGATGTTGCTACAGAACTTAGTGACTTCCTTCTAGACTTCTTCGGCTGTTTAGAAGCAGATGCTCCTCCTTTCTCTGTGGCTTTCCATTTTGGGGTCAATCTCCTCGGTAGTTGAGGTTCTTCTTCTTCATCAACCAACCTTCGTGTTGGTAGCTTCCTTCTCTCAGCCCTTTTGGGCACAACTTCTTCCTTTTCCATGGTCTCAGTGTCGACAATTTCTTCGATGTTAACAAGTTCCTCTAAAGGTCGAGTGACTTCTTGAATAACTTCCGGATTTTCATTAAGCCCTGAATCACTGTCCGGGGCGACATGGGAACTTCCTTCTTTCTGCAATTCCTCGTTTAGAGGGGATTTCTTTGGTGCTGGTGTCGACTTAGAGGGGCTGGATTGGTCCTTGGTGCTAGTGCCTTGACTTTCAGGAACAAGGGTTTCTAGACCCTCTACAGGCAGGCTTACTTCTACTATCTTTTCTTCAGAGAGGATAGCAGATTTACCTAGTGTTGGAGTCGGAGTAGAGTGAGAAGCTTCCTCTTCTTTGTTCGCAGATTCGGCTAGAGTGTCGTCCTTCTCAACGACGTGAGTTGCCTCTTCTGGTGTGATAGTTGGAGGTGAAGTCGTTACTCCCTGAGGTGCTGCCGAACTTTCTCCTGAGATTTTTCCTCCTCGAATCCTCACTCCATGCTTGTTCGTCGAGGATTTTGAGGCTGACAGTTTTCGAGCGATCATCTTCACACGCATCTTTGCTCGTAATTTGGATGCGGATGGTATACGCCGGCTTCTTGCTCCAACCATTTGCTCGATTTTTTTTTATTTTTGGAAGGAAGAGCAAAACCAAATCTTTCAGACGCAGATTTTTAGCCTTCTCGAGGTGCCCTAGCAGTTTTGGGGAAGATTGTGCAGGCTTTTTCTGCGGAAGTTGAAGGGGGTTGAGAGCTGATTGGATAGTCATCAGTTTTTCCAATCATTCCCCTTTTGTATTTTTAACCAAATAATTCCACCTGGGCTTCTGATAATGAGATTTGGGCCCAGCTAGATTTTGTGGACCCTGCCTGGTCCAGATAGAGAGAGAGCAAAAATTCACCAAAAGCTCTCCCTCTTCTTGCTTGACTTCTGGTTACTCCAGACAGCAAAGTCCAAGGGATGACTTTAGACTTTCAAACCTGTTAGCATATAATGCTTTTGTAAGGATGTCAGCGACTTGTTTCTCGGTGGGTAAATACTCGAGCTTTATCTTCTTGTCTTCTACAAGCTCTCGAATAAAGTGGTGCCTGATGTCGATATGCTTTGTTTTGTTGTGTTGGACTGGATTCTTTGAGATGTTGATTGCACTGATGTTGTCACAGAACAAAGTCAAGACTTCTTGCTTGACTCCATACTCTTCCAACATTTGTTTGATCCAAAGAAGCTGAGTACAGCTACTTTCGGCTGCAATATATTCGGACTCAGCAGTAGACAAAGCAACACAATTTTGCTTTTTGCTGAACCATGATACAAGATTGTTCCCCAGGTAGAAACAACCTCCAGAGGTACTTCTTCGATCTGGTGTGCTTCCCACCTAGTCAGCATCACAATATCCAACCAGAGTAGGAGAGGTATCAAAGGAATATAGCAAACCCAATTCAGAGGTTCCCGAGATGTACCTTATGATCCTTTTTGCATGAGCCAAGTGACTGACTTTTGGATTGGCTTGGTATCGAGCACAGACTCCCACAGAGTAGGCGATGTCGGGTCGACTTGCTGTTAGATAGAGAAGTCTTCCTATTATGTTTCGATTAAGACTTTGATCAACTGGTTCTCCCATCTCGTCCTTTGTGCATTTGTCATGTGTGGCAATAGAAGTTCTCTTGTGTGAGGCCTTTTCTAACCCAAACTTCTTGACAATGTTCTTTGCATATTTCCTTTGGAAGATAAATATTCCATCTGACATCTGCTTGATCTGGAAGCCTAGGAAGTATGTGAGCTCACTAACCATACTCATCTCAAATTCAGACTGCATATGTTGGACGAAACGTTCCACCATCTTGTCTGACTTCCCTCCAAATACAATGTCGTCGACATATATTTGAGCAATCATGATGTCCCTTCCTTCCTTCTTCACAAAGAGAGTTTTGTCTACTCCCCCTCGAATATAGCCATTCTGTACAAGGAATTGGGTAAGGCGTTCATACATGCTCGTGGAGCTTGTTTGAGTCCGTAGAGGGCTTTCTTTAGCTTGTAGACATGGTGCGGAGAGTCATGGTCTTCAAATCCCTTTGGTTGAGCCACATAGACTTCTTCGTTGAGATTTCCATTAAGGAAGGCACTCTTTACATCCATTTGATAGAGTTTGAAACGCAGATGACATGCGATGCCGAGAAGAAGTCGTATGGCTTCCAGTTTGGCTACCGGAGCAAAAGTTTTTTCAAAGTCAACTCCTTCGACTTGTGTGTATCCTTGAGCTACAAGTCTCGCTTTGCTTCGAGTGATGTTTCCTTGCTCGTCAGACTTGTTTTTGAATATCCACTTTGACCCGATGACATTGACATTGTCAGGCTTGGGTACTAGTTCCCAGACTTCATTCCTTGCAAATTGAACCAATTCTTCTTGCATGGCTCAGACCCAGTACTCATCATTGATGGCCTCTTGTATATTCTTTGGCTCAATTTTGAAAATAAAGCAAACGTTACCTATCATCTCGTTGTAGTCAAGAGATGCATTTTGTCGAGTCTGCATTCCCTCATTAATGTCTCCAATCACATCCTGGGGTGGATGATCCTTCTGAATTCTTCTTGATGGAGCTCTTTGCCTTATAGGAGATGCCTCTTTATCCGGGATGATTGGGCTTTCGTCTTCAGACCTTTTGTTGCGCTCATCGTCTTTGACTTCTGGTCTGACTTCTCCTCTGACTTCTGGTCTGACGTCTCCTGAGAGATTTAGGACTTCTTCGTACTCGTCACTGGGTTGCTCGTTACTGTCATCGATCACGACATTGATGGATTCCATGATAGTCCGAGTTTTTTTTTTTGAATACACGAAAAGCCCGACTATTTCTGGAGTATCCGAGGAAGATGCCTTCGTCGCTCTTAGGATCAAGTTTGCGTCGAGATTCCCTATCTGCAAGTATGTAGCAGATTGATCCAAAGACATGGAAATATTTGACATTCGGCTTTCTCCCCCTCCATATTTCATAAAGAGTGAGCGAAGTTCCAGGGCGGAGGGTCACTCTATTATGAATATGGCATACCGTATTCAAAGCTTCAGCCCAGAAGTGCTGCGGGATGTCTTTGGCTAACATCATGACTCTTGCCATTTCTTGAAGAGTGCGATTTTTCCTTTTAACGATCTCGTTTTGCTGAGGAGTGATAGGAGCAGAAAATTCGTGTGTAATTTCTTCAGCATCACAGAAATTTGCGAAGCTGATGTTCTCAAACTCCTTTCCATGATCGCTTCGAAGTCGAACGACTTTTCCAATGACTTCTCCCTTTTCTCGTTGAACTCTCCGACATAGGGCTTCAAAGACTGAGAAGGTGTCTGACTTTTCTGTAATAAAGTCTACCCAAGTGTACATCGAGAAGTCGTCTACACATACAAATATGTACTTCTTCCCTCCTAGACTTTCTACTTGCATGGGTCCCATAAGGTCAACATGAAGAAGTTCTAGGACACGACAAGTAGTAAGATGTTGTACCTTCTTGTGTGACGTCTTGACTTGTTTCCCAATCTGGCATTCTCCACAGATTTTTCCTTCAATGATCTTGAGGTTGGGAACTCCAATGATCGCCTTTTCAGAGAGAATCTTTTGCATGCTCCTTAAATTGATGTGACAAAGTTTTTTATGCCATAGTTTTGTCTCTTGAGCTTTGGATAACAGGCACTTGGTTGGCAAGGTAGTGACTGTTGGAGACCATAGATAACAATTATCAAGGGACTTGTGGCCATGACTTCCTTCTGTTGTTCGTCTTTGACCGAGTACTTGTCATGAGTTAAGTGGACATCCAAATTTAAATCGCATATTTGACTTATGCTGATGAGATTGGCTGTAAGACCTTCTACCAGTAGAGCTTCTTTCAGACATGGTGAGTTGGGAAGGTTGAGTTTTCCTTTCCCAAGCACTCTAGCTTTTACTCCATCTCCAAAAGTGACGAAGCTATTTGTGCAAGGTATCAAAGTGACCAAGAAAGAGCTATTACCCGTCATATGTCGAGAGGATCCACTATCAAAGTACCAATCGTTGCTGGTTGAAGCCTTTAGAGCGGTGTACGCGATGTTAGCTCGATAGTTTACCTCCTTGACTCGTCATTCCTTCCGTGGTTGGCTTTTCTTGATGGTGGTCCTTTTCTTGACCAAGCTCTTCCCATATAGCTGATAGCAGAAGGGTCGAATATGTCCTCTTCGTCCACAGTGATGACAAACCCAATTATGTCTTTTGTTCTGGGTTTTTGAAGCGGCCAGAGTAAGAAGATTTTTGGTCGCTTGGTCAGCCGTGAAGTTAGGAGACTTCTGACGAGGCTTCTGGGAGACAGAATTCTGAGGGACGAAGATGGTTTGTGATGATGAGGCTTCTTTTGAATATCCAAGACCTTCCATATTTCTAGATGGTTTCCCGATCGAAAGTATTTGGTCTAGAGTGTCAGTACTTGGATTCATCAACTTTACAGACTTGGTGACCTGCTCTAACTCGCCTTTTAGTCGAGCAACTTCCTTTTTAAGATCAATAGTCGTCTCAAGAAGTCTTGACTTGTCTTCATTAAGAGTAAGAATGAGAGCATTCTGTTTTTCGATTACCTGAGAGTCTTCAAGCCACTTGACATACCATTCGTTGTAAGCGTTGTTGAGGGTCTCATCGGATAGCTCATCATCAGAGTCATACTCTTTGAGCTTTCAGCTGGTTGATCTATTGTGGAGGAAGTGAAAGCAACATAGTTACTTGTATGCTCAAGGTCACTGTCTTCCTCATCTTCATCGTCAGTTAGAGAGGCATTGAATCCCTTCTTTTGTTTCTTTAAGAAGTTGGGACATTTCTTTTGCATGTGTCCATACCCCTCACATTCAAAACACTAAACTCCTTTACTTGATCGTTCTCCTTGTCTACCATCGGTAGTTGTGTTTTCGAGCTTCTGAAACTTGTGCTGTGGCTTGTCTCTGACTTCTCGGGTGACGTTCCTCCCTATCATCTGACCGAATCTTTTCATGACTTTGTTGTAGTTTTTGGCCAGCATGGCGATAGTTTTCTCAATGTCACTATCCGAATCAGAGTGCGTTGAGTTCTTCTGCTTCTGAGTAGAACTTTTGAAAGCCACACCTTTGTGTTTCTTCTCGATAAGAGGTAGGGAGAGCTCGAAAGTCATTAGAGATCCCATGAGCTCGTCAAACTTCAGTGTCTTCAAGTCATGGACTTCTTCTATGGCTGTTATCTTCATCTTGAATCTGGGACTTAAAGCTCTCAGCGTTTTTCTAACTAAATCTTAATCGGACATAGGCTTGCCAAGTGAATATGATTCATTGGCCAGATCCTTGATGCGCACATTAAACTCCGCAATAGTTTCGCCTTCATTCATGGTCAGGGCCTCAAAGTTAGTCGTGAGGTACTGTAACTTCTGCTCTTTTACTTTGGAAGTACCCTCGTAAGCAACAGCAAGCGTGTCCCAGGCAATTTTGGCACTTGTGCATGTGTTGATGAGTCGAAACACATTCTTGTCTACTCCATTAAAAATAGCATTGTGTGCACGAGAATTACCTAGGGCGGCTTCATCTTCTTCCGCGCTCCACTCCTTTTCTGGTTTGATGCTAGTTTGATTTCCATGAGCATCAGCATAGTAAGGTTCCTCCCATCCATTGATGATAGACTTCCAGGTTTTGCTGTCGAGGGACTTCAAGAAGGCACACATCCGTGCTTTCCAATATCCATAGTTTGTTCCGTCGAGCACCAGTGGTCGATTTACTGATCCTCCTTCCTTTGAGTCCATATTGGCTATTCAGAAAATTTGCAGGAAAATCACCTAAAAGAAAAGGTGCCTCCTCTGATACCAATTGAAATTCTGAATCGTAGCCGAGTCAAGAAGTCGAACACAAAGTCGTAACTTGTGTATCGACTACTTGCCTAAAAGTAAACCGTAAGCGTTAACAGTAAACAGATAATAACGACACCAGAGATGATTACCCAGTTCGGTGACTCCGCACCTACGTCTGGGGGCACTTTGCCAGTGGAAAAGTTTTTCACTATCAGGTAGTCAATAGTACAACTTCAAGCACCAACTAGCTATCACACAAGCTATTGTCCTAAGCTACTATAGATCTCACCGTGAATCACCTCGACCAAGGGCCTCTCCCCCTGTCTTTGAGATCCTCTCAATTCCACCCTTCGAGCAAGCCTATGCTCGGTGTCGTTGTCTTCTTGGATGGCGTTATGAATCTTCAATCACAAACAAAAACCCTAACTGATCCAAACACTTAGTCTTCGCGACTTAATGTTTGATTGGAGCAAAGATCCGTTCTAGAGAATCTTAATCAGCCTCTCAACACGCCGATGGTGCACGGTTAAGAGCTCTGAGAAATCTTGCAATTTAGAACAAGAACGGATGATCTCTTAATGGGAAGCCAATGGCTTTTTATAGCAGCTCACATTCCTAATCCTTCCTGGATTAGGAACAGGAAAGTCAGGCAAGTTGTTGCCGCCTTCCACGACAGCTAGAAGTCCTCTTGCCTGTTCTGACTTCCTGAATAAATCAGGCAAGTCAAGTTGCCGCCTATTGCTGACGTGTAACTGCCAGCTGGAAGTCGCCTGACTTGTCGACGTCACTCTCTTGCGCTCCAAGTCTTCGTGGCGCCTTTCTTCTTTCGCTCCAAGCTTCGTCGAAATAGGAAAGTTTCAGATCTTTCCTAATCTGGACCGTAACAAGTCGATCCACATGTCATGTAACATGTTGCACGACTTCTTACTGTTGCGCTAAAAAATTATGCCAACAATTAAACGTAGCAACCAATTGGATAGTCGTCAGTTTTTCCAATCATTCCTCTTTTCTCTTTTTTTAAACCAATAATTTCACCTGGGCTTCTGATAATGAGATTTGGGCCCGACTAGAATTTGTGGACCCTTGCTGGTCCAGATAGAGAGACAGCAAAAATTCACTCAAAAGCTCTCCCTCTTCTTTCTTGACTTTTGGTTACTCCAGACAGCAAAGTCCAAGGGTTGACCTCAGACTTTCAAACCTGTTAGCATCTAATGCTTTTGTAAAGATGTCAGCGACTTGTTTCTCAGTGGGTAGGTACTCGAGCTTTATTTTCTTGTCTTCTACAAGCTCTCGAATAAAGTGGTGCCTGATGTCGATATGCTTTGTTTTGCTGTGTTGGACTGGATTCTTCGAGATGTTGATTGCACTAATGTTTCACAGAACAAAGTCATGACTTCTTGCTTAACTCCATACTCTGCCAACTTTTGTTTCATCCAAAGAGGCTGAGTACAGCTACTTCCGGCTGCAATATATTCGGACTCAGCAGTAGCTAAAGCAATACAATTTTGCTTTTTGCTGAACCACGATACAAGATTTTTCCCCAGGTAGAAACAACCTCCAGAGGTACTTCTTCGATCTGGTGTGCTTCCCCCCAGTCAATATCACAATATCCAACAAGAGTAGGAGAGGTATCAAAGGAATATAGCAAACCCAATTCAGAGGTTCCCGAGATGTACCTTATGATCCTTTTTGCATGAGCCAAGTGACTGACTTTTGGATTGGCTTGGTATCGGGCACAGACTCCCACAGAGTAAGCGATGTCGGGTCGACTTGCTGTTAGATAGAGGAGACTTCCTATTATGCTTCGATAAAGACTTTGATCAACTGATTCTCCCATCTCGTCCTTTGTGCATTTGTCATGTGTGGCAATAGAAGTTCTCTTGTGTGAGGCCTTTTCTAACCCGAACTTCTTGACAATGTTCTTTGCGTATTTGCTTTGGGAGATAAATATTCCATCTGACATCTGCTTGATCTGGAAGCCTAGGAAGTATGTGAGCTCACTAACCATACTCATCTCAAATTCAGACTGCATATGTTGGACGAAACGTTCCACCATCTTGTCTGACTTCCCTCCAAATACAATGTCGTCGACATATATTTGAGCAATCATGATGTCCCTTCCTTCCTTCTTCACAAAGAGAGTTTTGTCTACTCCCCCTCGAATATAGCCATTATGTACAAGGAATTGGGTAAGACGTTCATACCATGCTCGTGGAGCTTGTTTGAGTCCGTAGAGGGCTTTCTTTAGCTTGTAGACATGATGCGGAGAGTCATGCTCTTTAAATCCCTTTGGTTGAGCCACATAGACTTCTTCGTTGAGGTTTCCATTAAGGAAGGCACTCTTTACATCCATTTGATAGAGTTTGAAACGCAGATGACATGCGATGCCGAGAAGAAGTCGTATGACTTCCAGTCTGGCTACTGGAGCAAAAGTTTCTTCAAAGTCGTCTCCTTCTACTTGTGTGTATCCTTGAGCCACCAGTCTCGCTTTGTTTCGAGTGATGTTTCCTTGCTCGTCAGACTTGTTTTTGAATATCCACTTAGTTCCGATGACATTGACATTGTCAGGCTTGGGTACTAGTTCCAAGACTTCATTCCTTGCAAATTGAACCAATTCTTCTTGCATGGCGCAGACCTAGTATTCATCGTTGATGGCCTCTTGTATATTCTTTGGCTCAATTTTGGAAATAAAGCAAACGTTACCTATCATCTCTTTGTAGTCAAGAGATGCCATTTGTCGAGTCCGCACTCCCTCATTAATATCTCCAATCACATCCTGGGGTGGATGATCCTTCTGAATTCTTCTTGACGGAGCTCTTTGCCTTATAGGAGATGCCTCTTTATCCGGGATGATTGGGCTTTCGTCTTCAGACTCTTTGTTGCGCTCATCGTTTTTTACTTCTGGTCTGACTCCTCCTCTGACTTCTGGTCTGACTTCTCCTGAGAGATTTAGGACTTCTTCGTCCTCGTCACTGGGTTGCTCCTACTGTCATCGATCACGACATTGATGGATTCCCTGATAGTCCGGGTGCGTTTTTTGAATACACGAAAAGCCCGACTATTTCTGGAGTATCCGAGGAAGATGACTTCGTCGCTCTTAGGATCAAGTTTGCGTCGAGATTCCCTATTCGCAAGTATGTAGCAGATCGATCTAAAGACATGGAAATATTTGACATTCAGCTTTCTCCCCCTCCATATTTCATAAAGAGTGAGCGAAGTTTCAGGGCGGAGGGTCACTCTATTATGAATATGGCACGCCGTATTCAAAGCTTCAGCACAGAAGTGCTGCGGGATGTCTTTGGCTAACATCATGACTCTTGCCATTTCTTGAAGAGTGCGATTTTTCCTTTCAACGATCCCGTTTTGCTGAGGAGTGATGGGAGCAGAAAATTCGTGTGCAATTCCTTCAGCATCACAAAAATTTGCAAGCTGATGTTCTCAAACTCCTTTCCATGATCGCTTCGAAGTCGGACGACTTTTCCAATGACTTCTCCCTTTTCTCGTTGAACTCTCCGACATAGAGCTTCAAAGACTGAGAAGGTGTCTGACTTTTCTCGAATAAAGTCTACCCAGTTGTACCTCGAGAAGTCGTCTACACATACAAATATGTACTTCTTTCCTCCTAGACTTTCTACTTGCATTGGTCCCATAAGGTCAACATGAAGAAGTTCTAGGACACGAGAAGTAGTAAGATGTTGTACCTTCTTGTGTGACGTCTTTACTTGTTTCCCAGTCTGGCATTCTCCACAGATTTTTCCTTCAATGATCTTGAGGTTAGGAACTCCAATGATCGCTTTTTCAGAGAGAATCTTTTGCATGCTCCTCAAATTGATGTGACCAAGTTTTTGGTTGGCAAAGTTGTGGCTGTTGGGGACCGGTGACCTGTCATGACTTCCTTTTGTTGTTCGTCTTTGACCGAGCACTTGTCACGAGTAAAGTGGACATCCAGATTTAAATCGCATATTTGACTTATGCTGATGAGATTTGCTGTGAGGCCTTCTACTAGTAAAGCTTCTTTCAGACATGGTGAGTTGGGAAGGTTGAGTTTTCCTTTCCCTCGCACTCTAGCTTTTACTCCATCTCCAAAAGTGACGAAGCTATTCGTGCAAGGTATTAAAGTGACCAAGAAAGAGCTATTAAGAGGCTCTTTGGTTGCTTGGTCAGGTGTGAAGTTAGGAGACTTCTGACGCGACTTCTGGAAGACAACCTTCTGAGGGACGAAGACGGTGTGTGATGATGAGACTTCTTTTGAATATCCAAGACCTTCCATATTCCTAGCTGGTTTCCCGATAGAAAGTATTTGGTCAAGAGTGTCAGTGTTTGGATTCATCATCTTTACAGACTTGGTGACCTGCTATAACTCGCCTTTTAGTCGAGCCACTTCCTTTTTGAGATCAACAGTCGTCTCGAGAAGTCTTGACTTGTCTTCATTAAGAGTAAGAATGAGAGCATTCTGTTTTCCGATTACCTGAGAGTCTTCAAGCCACTTGACATACCATTCGTTGTACGCGTTGTTGAGCGTCTCATCGGTTAGCTCATCATCAAAGTCATACTTCTTTGAGCTTTCAGCAGGTTGATCTATTGTGGAGGAAGTGAAAGCAACATAGTTACTTGTAGGCTCAAGGTCACTGTCTTCCTCATCTTCATCGTCAGTTAGATAGGCATTGAATCCCTTCTTTTGTTTCTTTAAGAAGTTGGGACATTCCTTCTGCATATGTCCATACCCTTCACATTCAAAGCAGTGAACTCCTTTACCTGATCGTTCTCCTCGTCTACCATCGTTAGTTGTGTTTTCGAGCTTCTGAAACTTGTGCTGCGGCTTGTCTCTGACTTCTCGGGTGACGTTCCTCCCTGTCATCTGGCCGAATCTTTTCATGACTTTGTTGTAGTTTTTGGCCAGCATAGCGATAGTTTCCTCAATGTCACTATCTGAATCAGAGTGCGTCGAGTTCTTCTGCTTTTGAGTAGAACTTTTGAAAGCCACACCTTTGTAGGGAGAGCTCGAAAGTCATTAGAGATCCCATGAGCTCATCAAACTTCAGTGTCTTCAAGTCATGGACTTCTTCTATGGCAGTTATCTTCATCTTGAATCTGGGACTTAGAGCTCTCAGCGTTTTTCTGACTAAATCTTCATCGGTCATAGGCTTGCCAAGTGAATATAATTCATTGGCCAGATCCTTGATGCGCGCATTAAACTCCGCAATAGTTTCGTCTTCATTCATGGTCAGGGCCTCAAAGTTAGTCGTGAGGTACTGTAACTTCTGCTCTTTGACTTTGGAAGTACCCTCGTAGGCAACAACAAGAGTGTCCCATGCAATTTTGGCACTTGTGCACGTGTTGATAAGGCGAAACACATTCTTGTCTACTCCATTAAAGATAGCATTGAGTGCACGAGAATTGCCTAGGGCGGCTTCATCTTCTTTCGCGCTCCACTCTTTTTCTGGTTTGATACTGGTTTGATTTCCATGAGCATCAGCATAGTGAAGTTCCTCCCATCCATTGATGACTGATTTCCAGGTTTTGTTGTCGAGGGACTTCAAGAAGGCACACATCCGAGCTTTCCAGTACCCATAATTTGTTCCGTCGAGTACTGGTGGTCGATTTACTGAACCTTCTTCCTTTGAGTCCATATTGGCTATTCAGAAATTTTGCAGGAAAATCACCTAAAAGAAAAGGTGCCTCATCTGATACCAATTGAAATTGTGAATCCTAGCCGAGTCAAGAAGTCGAACACAAAGTCGTAACTTGTGTATCGACTACTTGCCTAAGAACGTAAACCGTAAGTAAAACTGTAAACAGATAATAACGACACCAGAGATGATTACCTAGTTCGGTGACTTCGCACCTACGTCTGGGGGCACTTTGCCAGTGGAAAGGTTTTCACTATCAGGTAGTCAATAGTACAACTTCAAGCACCAACTAGCTATCACACAAGCTATTATCCTACGCTACTATAGATCTCACCGTGAACAACCTCGACCAAGGGCCTATCCCCCTGTCTTTGAGATCCTCTCAATTCCACCCTTCGAGCAAGCTTATGCTCGGTGTCGTTGTCTTCTTGGACGGAGTTGTGAATCTTCAATCACAAACAAAAACCCTAACCGATTCAAACACTTAGTCTTCGCGACTTAATGTTTGATCTTAGCAAAAGTCCGTTCTAGCGAATCTTAATCAGACTCTCAACACGCCGATGGTGCACGGTTAAGAGCTCTGAGAAATCTTGCAATTGTTTGAACAAGAACGGATGACTGCTAATGGGAAGCCCAAGGCTTTTTATAGCAGCTCACATTCCTAATCCTTCTCGGATCAGGAACAGGAAGTTTCAGACTTCCTGAACAAATCAGGCAAGTCGTTGCCGCCTTCCACGACAGCTGGAAGTCATCTTGCTTGTTCTGACTTCCTGAATAAATCAGGCAAGTAGAGTTGCCGCCTATTGCTGACGTGTAACTGCCAGCTGGAAGTCGCCTGACTTGTCGACGTCACTCTCTTGCGCTCCAAGTCTTCGTGACGCCTTTCTTCTTTCGCTCCAAGCCTTATCGAAATAGCAAAAGCTTCAGATCTTTCCTAATCTGGATCGTAACAAGTCGCTCCACACGTCATGTAACATGTTGCACGACTTCTTACTTTTGCGCTAAAAATTATGCCAACAATTAAACGTAGCAACAATAGCAATTATGGGTACCCTGTTACAGATAACGTTAGGCGTATGTCATACTCAAATGTTGATTACATAGCGATCACAAAGACTCATTGGTCTTAGGATACAATGACAAGCTACGACAACTGAGTATGCTCATGACAACATCTATGCTACATACTCAGGTCGGATAGTCCAATATCATTTCTCAAATGATATCTATGATCTAACTCTGGCAATCTCATTACCAATGATCAGTAGAGCGTGATCATAAAGAGTCATCCTCATACTTGTCGCTTCCTGTGAAACTTAGTTGACCAGGGACCCGTTGAATGTGATCCGTGTGAACCTATGGTTCTACTATCAGTGATGACACACTCTTAATCAAATCACATTCAACATATTATCACAACACAATGATAATATAATGTCGATTTATTATTGCAGTGATGATGTAACAATTTACACATAAACTGAGATTGGCCTAGGGCACAAATCCTACAATCTCCCACTTGCCCCTAAATCCAATATGTCCCAGCTTATTCCCTTAGACTTTACATGACCATCATGTTTAGGTTGTGAGAGAGACTTCTTCAAGGGGTCGTCTGTATTATCATCAGTAACCTACTTAGCTGCTTATAAGGCAGCTAAATACTCAGTTTTCGTTTGTAAAAATAGTAATGGTAGCTAGCCTGGAACCATCAACTACATTCGATGCAATGATGTTTCAAAATCCAATTTACGTGCAATTCTTGATTAATATCCGATTTTAACCTTTGCATGTGGGTGATAGTTTATCATACAATATCATGCATATAAACTAAAACATACAATACCATGCATATCCAATAAGTATAATATTAAACATAAACGTGCATGGTATAGCCCTTATCTAACTTGGTTCCAGTCACCCTAAGTGTATGGAATTCAAAATTCCTAAGAAGACTATCTTCTCTAGACACTTCTTGATTTACTCTATTAGGGTCTCCTACTGGCTTAAATGTAGGATTTTTGCCCTAGTCTAATCTCAATTCATGAGTAATTGTTACATCATCACTACAATAATAAATCATAATTATATTATCAATGTGTTGTGATAATATGTTAAATGTGATTTGATCTATTGAGTGTGTCATCACTGATAGTAGAACCATAGGTCTGTACGGATCACATTTAACGGGTCCCTAGTCAATTAAGCTTCATCAGAAGCGACTAGTATGAGGATGACTCATTATGATCACGCTCTACTGATCATTGGCAATGGGATTGCCGGAGTCGGATCATAGATGTCATTTAAGAAATGACATTGGACGACCCGACCTAAGTATGCAACATATATGTTGTCATAAACATACTTAGTTGTCGTGTCTTGTCTTTGTATCTTAAGACCAAAGAGTCTTTTTGATTGCTATGTAGTCAATAACCAAGTTTGACATACGTCCAACGTTTTCTATAACAGGATTACCATAATGGCTATGATTGTCTTGGGAACGGGTTGAATGAGTAATACAAAGTACGGCGGAGGGATTTGTCCCTCATACTAAGGTATGAGACTGATATCCGTTTAGGCCACTCGATAAGTATGACTGAAAGGAAATGCATGGCCATGCAAATGATACGGGGTATCATAATTTAGTCATCTCACAAATCGAGAAATAGCGATTGATTAAATAAGGAGACCCATACCTGGCCACGTGGGTGCCAAGGAATGGATCACAGAGGTGCCAAGAATGGCCCTCGCCAACACCCGAGGAACGGCCCGCGGTTGCAGATTGGGCCGCGATTTGTGGCCCACGGAGGCCCAAATCGGCCCAATCCGCCCAAAAGCCTAATCCTTCCTTAAACCCTAATCTACTCCTATAGATAGAAGTGGATGCTAGGAGAAAAATATAACATTATTATTTTTCCTATCATTACTCTGCCAAAATCCCGAGAGACCCTAAATAGTTCTAGTAGGCTAGTTAGGGTTAGATCTTAGAGAACCGAGTGTTCGTTTGGATACCATTAGAGGATTCATAATTAGTTAATTTCAAATCAGATTTGACAACCTCCAATTTTTGGCACAAAAGGTAGTTTTTTCAAACCTTAATTTTTGCTATTCATCTCTTCTATTACAAGTGAAAAGATCCATGGGATTATGAGGTTTATATATATTTTTCTGCTACGTTTTAAATCTGATTGGACCCCTCATAATCCTTCATTCAAGATTCCCACCAATTTCAAGTCGATATCTTCGTTCACCAAGACCCTCATCTAGTTCTCCATCCTTCTCGGCTTGGAAGTTATTACAAAATTACACGATTCGCAGACCGGATGAATTAAATAATAATAAAACTGAAAAACAACGGTTACGTAGACTGCAAATTAAATCACAACCTTAGACCAGCGGTTCGCATACCACAAATAAAGTAGTAAATTAAAGTATTCAATCATCGGTCTAAAGGGCTATATACTAATACACCATGTTATGTCATCACATCACACAACATCATGTTATCAAATATCGATGCAAAACCTGATTTTATCTTACTCTAATTAATTATTAAAGCAATAAAACTCTAGTTTATCGAAATCGAACAAAATCTGAAATTTGAGAACTGAGAGTTCGCCACGGGGTCGCCATAGTCCGTGACCACCCTATGGTCTTACTGCGGTCGTGCCCAACTCTTTGTGTGCCACACCCAATGCCACAGAGTCGCCACGAAGCCGTGGCCATTCAATGGTCATGCACCCTGGCTGTGACCAAACCTTGGCCACGCTCATGGTGCCACGGGCCCGTGACCATCCAATGGTCACGCCCCGTGGCCCGTGACCACTCAGTGGTCCCACCCGTGACCAGACTTTCGACACGGACCCTTGGCCAACCACCACGGTCCATGGCAGTCGTCTTCTCCGATTCGTCAAAAATTTCAGATCCATTTTTTTTCCAGAAAAATCATGCAATACACATTTTATACAAATTTTAATTAGCATAAAAAGCATTTCATTGATTAATCTAGCATGCAACATGGCTCTGATACCACTATTGGTCCATATCATGGCAGCGGAAGAAATAATCCGAATTATAACTACATTCCTGTTCCAGGATCATTTTAGTTTAGCAGATTAATCAAAAGAAGGTCTTGGAACTTTTTACTCGAAAAACGGATCGGTGTGTTTGGACTTGAACCCAAATCCCATTTGGGTGGCTTACGTATCCTGTACCACGGGGATCAAAGCCCACGTAGTTCGAAGGTTTGGACTTCTGGAACCAATTTGGCAGAGTGGCATCTCTTTTCTTCTTTGTGAGATTCATGTGAAGAAAGGGAAAAAGGATTTCCGTAAAAGAAAACCACATCGTTTTCTGAACTGAAACTGTCGTTATATCTGCTTCAAGATATGGTATATAATTCGGAAATCGTTTCCCCAAATAAATCTCACGTCGACTGGCACAGACCCCACTACGGGGTCGTGGCCAATCTTTGCAGCACGTGGCCCCGCCACGGCTCGTGTTTACCACTTGGTACTCGTGTAATTTAAGATCAGAACAAATCAATTACTTAGTAGAAATCGACATAGGAGAGAATGGGAACTGCTCGATAGGCTATATAAGAGCCTAACAGCAATATCGAGACCATTGTTGGCGTCGTGTTTCATTATTTCAAACAAACCACAGGTATTTGTTACCCTTACACTACATTTGTCGTGCTTCACAATCATAAGGACCAGAGCTTGATATGGAATCATATAGCTCCGCTTGGTGGCTGAAACAAAGAAAATTTGTAAAATATATCAGTCCCAAATAAACTATAGCATGTATTTTCCCATAAACCAAACCGACTTCAAGCGATTAAATAATGGTTTCAAACCCAGTTGAATTTGGAAAATCTATCATAAAACCAACACCCATGTATAAAAACCATTAATCCACAAAATTGCAACCTAGGTTTTCCAACAGACCAAATAGACCGCGAGCAACTCATCACTTACATTAAGAACCTGAACAAATTGAACCCATTAAAAAACATCAATTGAATAAAATCTCATTTGAAACGCATCTTCAACAATTCTGTATCCGAAAATGAATTGTTCTCGTCGACCGCTTTTCCCTCCCGAGACCTCGGCATACTCGAGGGAACTACAGAATTCGTCGGCGAATGAACTGAATCACTGACGAGTTGGGCTTGGTCGAATTCGATAACCCATAAATTTATCGCCTAAATTTGGTAGGAGTTGTGCCCTAGGCCAATCTCAGTTTATGTGTAATTGTTACATCACCATTACAATAATAAAACGACATTATATCACTATTGTGTGTAGTAATACGTTAAATGTGATTTGATCTATATCATTGAGTGTGTCATCACTAATGGTTGAACTTTCGATCCACACGGATCACATTTAACAGGTCCCTGGTCAAATGAGCTTCATCAAAAGTGACCAGTATAAAGATGACTCTTTATGATCACGCTCTATTGATCAGTGGCAATGGGATTGCCGGAGTTAGAACGTAAATATCATTTGAGAAATGATATTGGACGAACCGACATGAGTATGTAGCATAGATGCTGTCATGAGCTTACTCAGTTGTCGTAGCTTGTCATTGTATCCTTAGACCAAGAAGTCTTTGTGATCGCTATGTAGTCAACATCTGAGTTTAATATACGCCTAGCGTTATCTATATCAGGGTATCCATACCGGTTATGATTGGCTCAAGGACGGGCTTCATGAGTGGTACGAAAGATGGCTAATGGATTTTTCCCTCATACTCCGGTATGGGAACGATATCTTTTTAGGCCACTTGATGAGTATGACTGAAAGGAAATGCATGACCATGTTGATGATACGGGATATCATTTTCAGTCATATCACATATCAAGAAACAGTGATTGATTAAATAAGGATGATGGCTCTATGCCTTATGATCAACCAGGATATCTAGTTACAAGGGGATAGTGACATGGACGACATTAGGTTAAGTCGAATGATCGATCATCATGTACATTGGGTATTCATAATGTCTTACTGGAGGCCACTTATGATGGATAGGGTGAAATGAGATTTCACGCCGATATGCCAATGAGACATGAGCATATAGCTTCACACACAAAGAATGAGTATGGAGTAGTGGGAGAGAAACCGAGAAAGACATAGAAGTGCCAATAAGATAGGCCACGGTCCGTGGCCAAACCTAGGGTTTGGGCCACAGACCCCGTGGTGGCCTGGGGTTGGCCACGGGCGGCAGACCCTTTATCGCCATAGACCGTGACGGGGTCCGTGGCGACCTACGCTGACCTAGGGAGACCTAGGGTCGGCCATAGAGGGGCGCCACTGCCCTGTGGCGGGGTCCGTGGTGAGTCGCTATCAGCTTTTTCTCGAATCTATAAATAAACCACAAGGCCAAGGGAAAAAGTTGACGAGAGCTCAACTTTCTCTCTGAAATTTCTGGTATTCTCTTCATCCTCAAAGTTGCTTGATGATTCTAGTAGATAATCCTCCACCGGTTTGGAACCGCTCGTTCGTGTGGACTACTCGGAGAATATACTGATCCCGAAATACTTGTTAATTTGATTGTTAAGGTAGAAACTTTCTAAATCTTTCTCCATTGATCAAACTAGGAAATAGCAAAAGATCTGGTGCGAGGGAACGTGGTTATTTCGTGTTTTTATCACTTCCGCTACGTGAATGGATCTTACGTTCCCTTAATAATTCGACGGCTTCAACTGATCGATTATCCATTTCTAAGAAAACCCAAAATGAGAAAAGGAAAATAAATCCACAAACCTGACTCATACGTGTCGCCGGAGATATGCAGATCTAGAGCGAACAAATCGGATGAGCTGATGTGAATATGATCCGACGACGTAAAAATGGTTGAATATTGAAAATTGAGAACCGAGCGCGCACTGTGCACGTAGCGTCTGGTTCGTTGCGTTGCTCAGAGAATCGGAGATTGGTGATGAAGATTTTACTTTTGAGCATTTTTTGTCACTCCGTCAAATTTTCTTGAAAATGTTTTCCATGAAATTACTCCAGTCATTGAAATTTTCCTTTAAACTTCCACAACAATAATTTCTTTCCGATGACAATTGTGCATAGGAACTTAAAAAGTAAAAGAAAACTTGTAATAATTTCATAAGAACAAAATAAGAAACTATATACTTTATCTATATGATTAACAAAATCTTAAAATATCCATAACTCATTTCCTATGCCCCCAACATAAAAAAAAAAAAAAGAACTGAACGAAACCTCTTAACGTCCACCAACATCAATTTATAGTGCAAATGGTTACTGGTTGCATAGACTTTACTATGCAAATAACAGTTACTACATAACTGCCTTGTCAAATTCATCGAACCTAGGCCAGATTTGGGAAATTTACAAGGAAAACTGAAATTTTCAATTTATCATAATAATTAAAGATCAGCTCACAATACTATTGAATTCTTATTTATTTTGTTTGATGTATATGATCGAGTTTAAGAACATTAATAAAAAAAAAATGTGATGCATGGAACTCCAATGCCAAATAACCCAAGATGCCTCAAAGCTTGACATTACTCTTTGTCAGAATCATATCAGTTAGAATAAGACCACAATCCAAAATATGAATTTA
The DNA here is from genome assembly GCA_963920655.1 of Geranium rotundifolium. Classification (NCBI taxonomy): domain Eukaryota; kingdom Viridiplantae; phylum Streptophyta; class Magnoliopsida; order Geraniales; family Geraniaceae; genus Geranium; species Geranium rotundifolium. The sequence goes on along the minus strand of OY987312.1, from coordinate 29,752,267 downwards.
GGTACTCAAAATTTTACACCCGTATTAAAAAATAATAGAAAAGGAAAAACACCAAATATTACACTCTAATTCAATGATAAATTATATTCTAAAAAATTGAAAATAAATTACTCTAAAATGTAGGAAAGATGTTAATTGAACTTGAAAAGACAAACCCTATAATTCTTAATGCACTTAATATCTACAACAAATTATAAAGTGGTTTTTGGGTGCCTATATCCAATACTCTGGATCATTTATACAACAAAAGTCAAACCAAACAAGTAATTGGGCATTTATGATATTATATCAAGAATATGAGATTGAAAGTGTTGATTGATTGAATGATTGGTGATATAATTGATAATTACAATAAAATACAAATGCTTCTATATATATAGGTTTGATAAGCTAAAGTTTACATGAGATATGACGGTTAGGGTTTAAATAGAGATACAAAGTGCAATGGGCATCGGCCCATATATTAATAAATAATATAATATATATAACACTCCCCCACAGTGGAAGCAGGAGGAGGCCGAATGCTTTGACTGGAGCAAAAGTATTCAAAGAGCAGTAGGGAAGCCTTTGGTAAATATATCTGCAAACTGGAATGATTTAATAAGAAGGGAATGAGAATTTAGAAAATAATTTAGGGTGGTGAGAACTTAGAAAAGAATTTAGAGAGGATGATAGAGATAAAAAAAATAAAAATAACTAGAAAGGAAAAGAGGAATTATGAAGGGGGAGCAACTACGTCATATAACAACGGTGCGGCAACTGCGTCTCATAGGGACGGTGCAAAAGATGATTTTAAGATCTACCACCAAACTTGTAGGCAACTACGTCAGTGCGGAATAATTTCAAGCAACTACGACGGTGCAAAAATAAATAACAATGTCGTAGGACGACGGTGCAATATTATATTAAAAAAAAGTAATTTTTGTTTTAGAGAAAAGAGGAGAATATAATAGAGAATATCGAAGAGTGAAGATTATTAAGGAAATAATATAAAAAGTTTGACAAAAAAAGGAAAAAGTAGAGTTTAGGAAAATTAGATGTAATATAGAAATAGAAATAGATTGATTAAGAAATAAATTTTATTTTATTTTATCAAAGAGCCAGGTGCAAAAGGGGTTTACAATGATGAATAAGTGATGGAACGGTAAGAAGGATATGGATGGTGAGAACAAAGACAAAAGTGATGGAAAAATTGCTAAAAGACAGAAAAATATATAGAAAGAGAATAATATAAGAACAATGAAGAGAAGGTGTGGATGATAGAACTTGAGTTTCCTATGGCAAGCTTGAACAATTGGGAGAGCATAAAAAAAATAATAATTGAAAAATAAGCTTAGATAAATGTCTGCAACATATCGGAGAAAAAAGAGAGGATAGAAACAATGTCTTGAAGTTGGCCATAGAGGCAGCATTAAATTGAAGAAAAAAGAATTGCCTCGCTCACCCGTTAAATCATGATTAACGAGTGGACAAAGACATACGCAACAAAAAAGTGTAATCAAGATCTAAACTAAACCTCTGATACCATGAAAGTGTTGATTGATTGAATGATTGGTGATATAATTAATGATTAAAATAGAATAAAAATGACTTTATATATAGGCTTGATAAGGTAGGGTTTATATGAGATATGACAGCTATAGTTTAAGTAGAGATACAAAGTGTAGTAGGTCTCGCCCCATATATTAATAACTAATGTAATATATCTAACATACACGAATAAATCAATATAGCAGACACAACTTTATTTATGTGAGCATTGACCATATCAGTGCAAAAAATTAACTACCTATTATAATTAGGGTAAATTCCACATGACCCCCTTGACTATACGCGTGTCTCACATGACCCCCCTTAACTACAAAATCAATCTGTGAGGTGCCTTAACTATCCAAAAATCCCACTTTACCTTTTTTGTTGACTTTTTTCAAAATTCTGTTAAGTTTTTGTGAAATGACGAAAATACCCTTGTATCTGAAAAATTAAAATAAATAAATAAAAATGATTTTGAACTTTTTTTTCTAATTTTCTCGTTCTACAAAATAAAGAATAAAATTTTGTTAATAGTAAAAATAATTTTTAAAAAGTTTTTTTATAAAAAAAATTTAAAAATAAAAATTTACTTTCAAACATCATTTTTTATTTTTATTAATTTTTATAAATAATTTTTTTTAAATAAAAAATTAATACTAAAATATTATTTTTATTCTTTATTTTGTACAACGAGAAAATAGAAAAAAAAAAGTTCAAAATCATTTTTATTTATTTATTTTTATTTTTCAGATACAAGGGTATTTTCGTCATTTCACAAAAAACTTAACAGAATTTTGAAAAAAGTCAACAAAAAAGGTAAAGTGGGATTTTTGGATAATTAAGGCATCTCACAGATTGATTTTGTAGTTAAGGAGGGTCATGTGAGACACGCTTATAGTTAAGGGGGGTCATGTGGAATTTACCCTTATAATTATTGAGGAGATCTGCTAAAGAAGCTTACACATTTTGGCCTCTTCCAGGCTTGGACGAAATGCGGTTTCTTACCCTTATAAAATCTCAATAAAACTTAAAAGTATAACAAACTTTTCAAAATCATGAGTACAAGAAAATTCACAAACATCATACATTTAAGATCACCAATGAAATATTGATCTACAACAATTGTAGGCCACAGACCATGGTCTTCGACCAAGCAATTGACATAAATAGTAATAGTTAAACCAAACAATAGTTGCCGAATAAATCTAATTTTCTACATAAACTGAATTCTACAGACAACAAATAAAGTTGTTGTCTAACTAAATACAATAATTTGAATACAGTCTAAAGAATTTTAGATGGAACAACACGAGCCTGGTCTAAATTTGTATATGTATATCTTAACTTGTGAAGTCGGAATCAGGAAGTATACTTGGTAGTGTTCAGATCTCTATGAATCATCGGTGACCAAATGCTCACGCAGATACTCTAGAGTTATGTCAAGAATTAGAAGGAAAATAATATATGATGCCAAATTACAATAGAAAATAGCCGATAAATATGTGCAGATATGTTTGTTATGACCAATTTTTTATGCGAATAGGCCAAGTTAAAGCTGAACTATGATATGTTCGTAAATATCGAAGAATATGAAAAATTAAAATTCAAAAATCCATTCTAACATGCAGTGCCCTTCTCGATCTTAAATATTTTTTTTATTAGCTAGCAACATTAAAAAAAATGAATTGATGAATGAGAAATGAAAGTCTTCTGTATTCATGGAAATAAATGAGGTTATTTCAAATTGCTCTTACTCGGTTATTGAGAAATGCAAATCTAATTTATATATAAAAAGAGTAAGAAAATTTGACAAGTGGCAAAAGTTTCTTCACAAAAAATTTTCAATTGCATTTTTTTGTGTTTCATTTAAAAAAAAAAACCTGCCGCATATGTTGGTATGTGTCCAATCATCATGTATTTATATGTGTTGTGTTGCGGGTGTGATGGTGGTGTCGACGGTGTGGTGCTGGTGGGTGAGATGGGGGTGTCGAGGTGTGCATTTTCCGTTCCCACATAACCCACGGCTCGTTCTTGGGAAGTGTCTCGGTCGCCGTTGTGGTCCTCTGATTTTTTGTCTGCGTTAGCGGCTGCATTGGCGTCTGGGAATTTTCCGATCATGCGATCTCGTGGTAGGCGACCGGATTGCTCGCCTTTATCGTGTACTGTCTCATAATTCATGTTTCTACTGCGTTTCTTGATGTTATGTGGTTGTGAGAGCACGTATGTTGTGTTCTCGTTGTGTTTCTTGGTGTTCCGGCTTCGTGAGAATTTATAATAATATGTATTGGTTTCTCTTTTCTTTGTATTTGTGTTGGTTTATGAGTGTGTGTTCTTTTGTGTTTCATGTAATTTGTGGTGTCTCTTATCTTGAAAATGTGCTTCTTGATATTTCTAGTTCTTGTGACTGACATTTATTTGATAATAAGGATTGCTATGCATCACTTTGTTCTTTTTTCAAGTTATATTATTTTATTATTTTATTTCTTTATCATCTTATTATGTTTACTATTTTCTTTTCTGTACACTTCATGTAATTTTCTCTATACACTTCATGCAATTTTTTCTATACACTTTACAGTTAGAGTTGTGGTTAATCTCACGAAGATCAGTGAGTTTGTATCAATATGTTATGTTTTTAATTAATTTACTACATTGTTTTTGTTCTTTATTTTATCTTTTTTGATTGATCTGCTAATGTTCACATTTCATAAGTTTCTCAATTATTTATTTATTTAAGTTTTGCATCACTTTGTTCTTTTTTTAGGTCACATATATATTTTTATTTCTTTGTCACCTTATTATGTTTACTATTTTATTTTCTGTACATTTCATTCAATTTTCTCTATTTTGTATTAGAGCTCTTTATTCTTTCTTTTGTTTTTTCCTTATTTGAAATTATAGATATGGTGGCAGTTAAATGCATATGGTTGTATTTGCCCCAATAGATGTGCCATATTATTTACTGTTTCTTTTTTGATTTATCTGTTAGGTGCTAATATTTTTTTTTCTTATCATGGTGGTTTGCATTGAAGTTTCTCTACCAGTTCTTGTTAAATACATTGTATAAGAATTAGATTTAATAGATATGTGTATTTCTGCATTGTGTGGTATCTTTTTGTCCATGTAGCATAATATGCTATTCATGTTAAAGGTAATATGCTATGACATTTTAAGGCGATGAGTTCGGAGAGTCCGTAAAGAATGATTTGTTTCGGAGATATGAAGCTTTGGATGTTGAGCACATGGTGGCGCGTATGGAGTATGAGGGGTTTATGCAGTTTATAATTCCATATGAACCTGCATGAGTTCAATTATCACATGTTCATTCATGTAGCAATCCCAAGAAGTGAAACTGTTTGTATACACATTTTCCATATTAATTCAGATGATGGCATTTTGATACATGTAGATGTTTTTCCAGTTACTGACCATATTACAAGAGACATTTTACTATAAATGTGAGAAAAATTTATAGTTAAATTCAGTTCTTACAAATGAATTATTATTGTTACTATTGAAAGAAAGAGTGAGAAGTTGGGATGAGACATGTTGTAAGACAAACACATCTATTTATACGTATATTTTATTTCACAATTAAAAACAATATTTTCTAATTCAATTATCAAGTCTAAAGTTAAATACTGAAATTTGAAATATTATTAGCAGTGTATGGAATTGCAAGCAAATGGTATCTTTATTAGAGATTTTAGTTAATAATTAAAACATCGTCGTTCGGGGGAGTTGCAGGAGGCACTCGTGGTTGTGTCTATTTTTGGTGGTTCTGAGTATTTGCTTTGCTTTTCTTTTGGTTTTTGTGTTTATATATCATTCTCAAATTTTGGTTCTTGTATTTGATCATTATTTTTTTGCCGATAATATTTATTTTTTGAATTATTTTATAATATATATTTACTTGCTTCACTTATTTAACTTTTAATCAGTATTTAGATTGAAAATTAAAAAAAAATTGAGTTTGAGCTTGAGCCGAGCTTGAACTAATTTTTATTTCTTCGACTTTAGCTCGAGTTTAGTTGTATGGCTTTGTTAGTGTCCGAACCGAGATCAAGACAAACACTTTACGATTCGAGCCCAATGAAATTGAGGCTCGATTCAGCTTGTTTCAACCACCAACCCGGTAATTTATACAATAACTTATGGTTGTATGTATACAATAATTTTTATAAATTATAATTGTATGTAAAATAATAATCGTTATAATAAAATTGAGAATTTATTTCCGATTAATCTCGAAGATCCTTTCTGATATATTAACGTTTTTTAAAACAAAATTATGTGCTATTGGAAACTATAATACTGTAAGCATAGACTTTGTTAGTTAAAGTGTAGTCGAGTCCACAATATCAAAGAAAAAGTTAAGTTCAAAGCCTGATTTGCGACCAATAATAACATCCAGCAGAATATCGTTCAAGAAGTTCAAAGTTTACTTGATGGTCTGGGAGATATACAATACTAACAATTTCAACGTAGCTAGCTGTTTCAAATGTTCAATATTGGCCAGTAGATAAGAACTTTAAACTTACATTTAATTTGCTAAATATTGTGAAAAAGGTTGTTGATGGTTTCTCAAAAGTCCTCCTACGTAGTTTTGAGTTCAATAATTCAATATGTATATATAAAAGGTGCAAGTTTTTTGGACGTGTGACAAATATTCCTTCAGAAAAAGTTATTAATTGTTGAGTTTTTTTATCTGTTTGAGGCAATCTTCTTAAAGAGAACAATTTCGTGGAAGATTTAGAATGCATGAACGATGAGAGCATTTGATGAGACGTTGGGTGTGACATTAGATTTTCGTTTCTTATTTACTGGAATTGACAATAAAGAAATTATTGTTTTACAAATTTGTTTTCAAAGAACTAATGTGTCAACATGCCCTTCAACAAATAATAATAAAAATATCAAATTTTTGTAGATTATTGTTTAGTCTGATTGTTTATAGTACAGTGAATCAAATTTCTTTTAACATAGTTTTACAATTTTTCATGTTCTGAACTCTCACTCGTTGCATCAATATATGAATTTTTATAGGTATTCAGGAGAAGAAAAAAAATTATCGTTGAGTTTATTTAGGGGAAATTGTAGGTCACTATCATGTACTATGCAACTTTTGCATTTCACCACCATCTATTTTTTTAGTTGCATGACACCACTGTAAGGTTTCATTTAGTTGTGCAGTCCATCATAGAGTTAAATTTGATGTAAGAAGTCCATAATACCCCTACATTAAAAAAATTTAAAAATATATGTTTTGAATTTTTTTAAAAAAAATATTGTTTATCAGATAAATAGTAAGACACTGATTTCAAAATTATTTTTTTTAAGAAAATGGGGTTTTCAAAAAATATTAAACATAAAAAACAACTTTTAACAACGTTTTTTTAATATTTTTTTAAAAAATAATAATATTCATATCATTTTTTTATTATTTATTCCGTAAAAAATTAAAAAAAAATAATATTAACAGATTATCATTTTTTAAATACAAGGGTATTTTAGTCATATAAATATTTCAGTTTCAAATTTTATTAAATGACTAAAATAGTCTTATATTTAAAAAATAAAAAAAATAATTTGTTTAACTTATTTTTTTTATAACTATTATTATGGAATAAATAATAAAAAACTAATTTGAATATTATTTTTTAATAAATAATAATTCTTTTTAAAAAATATTTAAAATACAAAATGGTGTTAAAAGTGGTTTTTTATTTTTAGTATTTTTTTGAAAAAACCATTTAAAAATATAATTTTGAAATCAGTATTTTATTATTTATATGATAAAAAAAATTAAAAGATATTTTTTAATATTTTTAATATAGGGGTATCATGGACTTTTTACATCAAACTTAACTCTGTAATGGACGGTGCAACTAAATGAAATCTTACAATGGTGACATGCAACTAAAAAAAATAGAGATTAGTGACCTGCAATTTCCCTTTTTTATGTTTTGTTTTCAGAATTGACTGTCGCATTTAGTTATTTTAATGAATCGGCAGATGTTTTGGACTGTTGGATGGGTGCATTATATTGGTGAGAAAAATTAAAAAATCTCTTAGGATTTGTTCATGTCAAGTGCAAGTGGTTGTTTGCTTCGTTCCGCTTTGCGATTCTTTGAATGTTGTTGTTTGGCGTGCCTTTTCATTTTCTATATAAGCACAGAACGCTGGGGAAGAGTGGTAACGAGGTTGTCTGTTTTCAACCATATTCCTACGATTTGTTCTCAAAAATTTTTTACTTTCCATTGAGATCCTCTTATTGCATATCGGCGTAAACGATTTCAATGGCGTGGAAGAAATTTTGATGGAGCAGTTGTGTGGTAGGCGTTGAGTCGGAGGGTTTCAATGACAATTGTGTGTTTCTTTATTGTCTTGATCGATGTATCAACCTTAAATCGTTACATACTGATTGATGTATATATAAGCCTCATGTCTGACGAAAATAGATATAATGTTGCTTTTGACCCATTGGACAGATTTTCAAACGTTGAATTTGGCATTTCCATTTGAGTAGTACAACCTCACACCTCATACCAAGATGTTTCCATTTCTTGCACATCAAGTAACAAGAACACTCACTTGTATCTTTCTCAAGATCATATTTTTGGGATTTACTTTGATGAAAGATCCAGAGAATCCATGTCTTGAGGATGTGTTGCACTCTGGTAACAATCTTGTTGCAGTTGTGCATTGCATGTATGAGAGCTCTTGCGTGGTAAATGTTAACACTAGAGAAGATGTTAATGGGTTCACACTCGACCCATCCCTTGGAGAGTTCATATTAATTCACCCTGATATCAAGGTACATGTTGCTAATGTACATATCTGATGAAGATCATGTGTTCTTAGCATGTTTCTTGCAAATATTTCTTGAGTTTGTGTGATTACAAGAACTGGTTTGTTTGAAAACGTGATTTTATTTATAAGTATTGTATTTCTTGATTTCGCTCTCTACTCTTAAATGATGGTGTGATATGCAAGAGTTGTGTATAATTCTTTGCTACTCTTTAAAGTTGTGGCATCTCATTGCCTTTAAAATTACTATTAACATTGAGAACATCTTTTCATATGCAAATCGTGCCTAATTTGTTGGGTATTATTCTTTTTTTTCCATTGGCATAGCCGTGTTAAGGCGTTTCTAAAAGGTCGGTCCAAATTTAATATCACGCACTCTTAATCGATAATATCCAAATTGTTCTTGTTAACAAAAGGCAAAATGTTTACTTCAACCTTAATGAAAGAAAAGAGATTAATATTCTCTTTAGTTGTTGAAAATGCAGAACAATGCATTGAGATTGAGATTGTGGGTTAATTGTGGTTTGGGCACAAACGGTTAACATCTTTAGGTTGGAATTTGATTCACTTATTATATATTAACTAAATTTTGAATTTTGCATTTAATGATAAAAGGAGAGAAATATATATGAGTAATTAAATACTAAAAATTGGTTCATATGTATATAATCATGAATAGTTAAATTGAGCTCCCATATTTAATGAATAAAACTTTAAACGATTTGATTGTAACTCTAATGACATCGTAAATGAACAAGAATTACATATAATAGAGATATTGCTAGTGTCATACTATGTAGTATGAATTTAAGATTGAAATTAATTGGAATGAGTGGTTTTACTTATTTTTAGTTTTTATTTAATTCATTGGATTGAGATTTGTGCTGAAACTCTAAAAGGAGAATTGTATCAAAGAAATGATTTGGAGTTAAGTTCTCACATTTTAGTTAAAGATACAAGCTGTTTTTGCTCTTAATTTTGATATGAAGATGAAGTATAATAATTTACTTTTGTTTATCACCAATTGGAACACCGGTGGATACTTTTTCTGCTGTAAGTTACAAATGGTCATGGATCATTCTTCACTGCAGTCATTACATGCATGTTGTTTATTCTGAAGGAATGCCTCTCCCCTATATAATTTACTGTCTCGAAAATAAGTGCCTCTTTGACCGACAAATTAAGACAACGAATTACAGTCAATCATAGATTGAATTTAATTATTAATAATAAAAATGATCCATAAATTTTCAAAAACGGAGAATGAAATTGAAGTTACATCAGTTATTGTTTGAATTGTGTTAATAGTAATAGAATAACTTTTCACTTATGAGAATGAAATTGAAGTTTGTAATCATTTTTAGTCTTTAGAAAGGAAAATGGTAGAGATAGTTACCATTTCCCAGATGTGGAACCTAATGTCATAATGACATTAGTTTATGGCAATTGTTAGTAAATATTTCAATTTTCACTCACGCCATTTTTATAAGAACTATAAGGCATACTAGACATACTATAGATTATTAACTTTAAGATCGAATAAGAAAATTGAGTTTAGGGGAAATAGCAGGTCACTACCCTGTACTATACAACTTTTGCATGTCACTATCCTTTACTTTTTTTAGTTGCATGTCACCACTGTAAAGTTTCATTTAGTTGCACCGTCAATCACAGAGTTAAGTGTGATGTAAAAAGTCCATGATACCCCTATATTAAAAAAATTCAAAATTTCAAAAAATATATATTTTGAACATTTTTAAAAAAAAAATATTTTTCATTAGATAAATAATAAAACACTGATTTCAAAATTATTTTTTTCAAAAAAATTGGTTTTTCAAAAAAAATATTAAAAATAAAAAACCACTTTTAACAACGTTTTTTATTTTTAATATATTTTTAAAAAAATTATTATTTTCTTAAAAAATAATATTCAAATCAGATTTTTATTATTTATTCCATAAAAAAATTTAAAAAAAAATAAGTTAACCAAATTATTTTTTTTTAATTTTTTAATTTTTTAAGTAGAAGGGTATTTTAATCATTTAAATATTTCAGTTTCAAATTTTATGAAATGACTAAAATACCCTTATATTTAAAAAAATGAAAAACAATTCATTTGTTTAACTTATTTATTGAAATTTTTTTATGGAATAAATAATAAAAAAATAATTTGAATATTATTTTTAAGAAAATAATAATTTTTAGAAATATATATTAAAATTAAAAAACGTTGTTAAAAATGGTTTTTCATTTTTAATATTTTTTCTAAAAAAACCATTTTTCTAAAAAAATAATTTTGAAATCAGTGTTTTATTATTTATCTGATAAAAAATATTTTTTTAAATAATGTTCAAAAGATATTTTTTTTTAATTTTTGAATTTTTTTAATATAGGGGTATTATGGACTTTTTACATCAAACTTAACTCTGGGATGGACGGTGCAACTAAATGAAACCTTACAGTGGTGACATGCAACTAAAAAAAGTATAGGGTAGTGACATGCAAAAGTTGTATAGTACAGGGTAGTGACCTGCTATTTCCCCTTGAGTTTATTATGGAACATAAATAGTATGTTAATTTTTCTCACCCAAAATGTTTACTGAAATTCTTATACCTTCAAATTTGGAGTAGTTTGCTATTATGTAGTTTGAAACAATTTACTCTCATAAACATGGTCATTAGTTGATTGAATGGACAGAGCACGTGATAATGTGATAATAACTTGCTGGCGGGATTTACAATGACAACCCCCATAAATTGAGAACATATAAACTCTACATGTAACATAAAGGCAAGAATCAAACCCAAGTATGAGAAGATTGAGAAGAACTTAAAATTCGTTGCCTCGTTGTTTGTTTGTTTCAAATGCTAAGAAGATGACAATGTGAACGATTGACAATCCTGGAGATCTAAAGAAAAGGAGACGGTTTTGTGAAACCTGGAGATCTGACGATAAAGAGATAGTTTTGTGATATTTATTGATTTTTTGGTTTTGAGTAAAGTAATATGTAGTTGGGGTGTAATATGGTATGGATAAATGTTAGTTCGTTAGTGTGTTTGTTTTCATTTAATTGTGTTTGTTTAGTGAATGTTGATTATATATTGATCAGGTCGTTGTATGTGTTCGATTAATGGGGCATCGTTTCAATTTTGATTTAACTGAATATACATTATAAATCTATGGTCTGATGCTACGTTCTAGTTTTACGACATGTAATTTGGTGGGTATCAGTGGATGGACCATCTTCTAGGAAATTATCCGTGTACATACATATCGCCTTGTGTTCTTGTTTTACTGGAGTCGGTTATGGAAGTCTCCTTTCATGTCCCTCCATCATTGGTTGCGATGAGATTATTGTGCTCACTACGAGTTTAGCGTTGTCGATGCTTGAGTTGGCGGCGACGCTTTTCTGTTTCTGTGCCTTGTTTATGGTTTAGTATTTGCTGAATTTGCGTGAAAAGCTGTTATTGTGGATGGTTTACCGAGGCTTATGTGGGATTATGGGCTATGTTATCGTGCAATATAATGTGAATATGGCCGTGATGACGGGATTGAGACGGAGGTATTTGGGTAAGTGTAGATTTCCATGTTTGTTTTTCTTGTTTTAATGTGTATTCTTAATTTTTGTTGTTTAAAATGTTGTCGTTGTTTAGATAATTGTCTGATATATTGTTTGTGAGTATTATGCGTGTTGTGCTATTTCTCTACGTGTTCCTAAGTATTATTTTTGTTGTTTGTTGTGTTATCAAGATTTGTGGATTGGAAATGTACGGCGACTAAGAGGTTTATGGCTTTGGTTCTTGTTGAGTTGACACTTTTTTGTTCTATTTACTCATAATGTACATGCATACGGAAAGTTTTTTGCATCTTCATTTACATGCAAATTTCAATTTAACACTTACATATGAACATGATGGCTAAATTATCGTGCACTAATGTCATTATCATTTCACAAAACATGTGACTATTTTTGTGTGTTGTCAATGGTCTATTCTTGAAAATAATAAACAGGTTCTTGCAAGTGCAGATTATTTCGATATAATTATCTGTTAATGAATTTTACACATGATAATTTGTATTCAATGTGATAATTTGAAATAATTAATTTAATATATTAATAACTATAACTTATTTATAACAACTGCACACTTTATTTATACGTTACTTCTTTTTCTATTTTTCGGCAATACGCCAAAAACGGCTAAAAATCCGAAGTAACAGAGTCTCTCCAAAAAATTTTATTATTCAAAAAATAAATATGACTTTTAATATTTTTAATAACATATCATCATAATTAATATTTATTCATTATCTATTTGAAGAAAATATTAAATTTTTAATAATTTATATAGCTTATTAGTATTTTTATTAAAGTAAAATTACATTAATCTCGAACTCGAAAAATGTATGCATTTTGCAAAAAGGTGGAAGGTTCACAACTACAACTTGCAAAAATGAAAGCACATCCCGTTTTTGTAGCAATTAAACCAAACTATATTCTTTATGAATATTAAGGTTAGTTTTAGAATTAGGTAAAAACAAAATATTTGGGACATTTAAATTTTTTTTTCCAATGTAACTGTTCTTCATAAAAAAAAGAGGAAAGCAAGAAAAAGAAAAAAATCGGGATATTTAGGACAAAATCCTACTTGCTTTATACATGTATTATATTAATAATCTTATCAAATAAATAAATACTTAGTTTATATTATTCATAAATAATATGTTTAATTAGGCTTTTGGGACATTTACTATAATATTTCAGAAATTTAAACAAAACACATTACTCCGTTTGCTTTGAGATGCACAATGTTATCCATTACCTTCGATTGTACTCGGATGCAATATTAAACCACTATATTTCAATTCATATAAAAATATCTTAACTATATGTAAATATTTTCTGTCAATGGTATGTTTTCTTGAAAAAAATAAACAAGTTCTTGCATGTGCAAATTATTTCAATATAATTATCCGCTAATGAATTTTATACACATGATAATTTGTATTCAATGTGATAACTGAAATAATTAATTTAATATATTAATAACTATTATTTATTTATAACAATTGCACAATTTATTTATGTTTTTACTTCTTGTTTTATTTTTTTTTAAAACCCGACTTTCTTAAGCATGACGTGCGACAATACACCAAAAAACGGCTACAAGATCCGGAGGAATAGAGTCTCCCTAAAATGTTTCATTATTCAAAAAATAAATATTAACTTTTAATATTTTAGTAACATACCATCATAATTAATATTTATTTATTATCTATTTGAAAAAAAAATATTAAATCTTTAATTATTTACATAACTTATTAGTATGTTTATTAAATTAAAGCTACATTAACCTCGATGTATGAATTTTGCAAAAAAGATGAAAGGTTCACAACTACAAGTTGCAAAAACGAAAGCACATCCCCATTTTTTAGCAATTAAACCAAACTATAATTCTTTATGAATACTAAGATTAGTTTTAGAATTAGATAAAAACAAAATATTTGGGACATTTAAAATATTCTCTGATGTAAGTGTTCTTTTATATAAAAATAGAAAGTGAGAAATAGAAAAAATCGGGCTACTTATGACAAAATCCTACTTGATTTTATACATGTATTAGATTAAGAATCGTATTAAATAAATAAATACTTAGTTTATTGTTGGAGATAATGCCTCTTAAAAGTTTCTTTTGTCTTCCAAGCTTTGTGAGTTACATGACCTTAATGGAGGAGTTACATCCTCCACTATTAGTCATGTTAATGACCTATTTATTCCACTCTTTTATCACCATTCTATTCCCCTCTTTTATCACCATTTTATTCCTTTACTATATAATCCTTGTGGGTTCATGTTCGAGACATGAACTAAGACAATGGGTTCATGTTGGAGACATGAAGTAAGACAAGTTTTTCCTTATAATTTATCCCTCTCATATTGTTCTTTTCGAATCGGTTCTTGGGTATTGAGTTGTGTAGTTCCAAAGCTCGGAATCGTGAGTGCACACGTCTCTGAACTGCTGTGTTAACTTTGGGAAGCTACTGGCATCAAACTATTTGCACTGAGGTCATGTCGGAAATAGCTTTTAAGGCAGTGGCTAATCTTATACCACGGCACAACTTTATTCTATCAATAAGTTCCTCTTAATTTCCATATGTATACTATTGTTTTCAAACATTTATTTTAATTAATAAATAATATGTTTAATTAGCCTTTTGGGCCATTTAATATAATATTTCAGAAATTTAAACAAAACACATAATTCCGTTTGCTTTGAAATGTACAATATTATTCATTACCTCTTATTGTACTCAGATGCAATATTAAAACATTACATTTCATATATATACAAATATCTTAACTGTATGTAAATAATATATGTCTCTCGACGAATATATAATTATGTTTTAATATAGATATTTGTTTAAAAAATATCAATACATTGAGTTTTCACGGAAAACACCGCAGATCGCGCGATGTTGTACTGAAAATTTAATTTAACATTATCATACGGGTAACACGTGCGTATTACACTAGTTATAATAAAACTCAGTTTATTAGTGTATTGAAAGTATACAATGAGAAGCATGTTCTATTGATCAATACATCTATCCAATCACCATTTCATATATTTGCTGGCATCGATTCGAGGCTGCTTAGTCATGCATGAGTCAAGATTCAAGACTCTACGTAGCAGCCCCTTACTCGTCAAACATTGCTTGCTTTTATTACTTTTGACCCCCGCGTGAATTCTGTATTTCACATTCACACCCTTCTCGCTGCTCATATTTACCATCACTGTCCTGTTAATTACAGTTAATTAAAAGTGACCTCCAATCAGTCCCCAACATTCATAAAAATATTTAAGTTTAATAGTCGAACAAGAAGAATTGAAATCGTCTTAATTATTATTATCTATTGTATATTTATGAATAATGCTGGTTTAATTAGTCAATGATTTTAGTCTTCCACAATTTTAAATTTTAAATAAATTCATTTAGTTAATTGATAAGCATCAAATATAACTAATCCATTAATTTTAAATTAAATAAATTACTTAAATATGTGTAGTCAATGCTATTACCATTTAACTTTAAGACTATGCAGTTATCATTATATTTCATGTGTTACGACCTCTTTAGCTGCATTTATTGCAGTTATATACTCAGCCTCCGCTGATTAGTTGACAGTTGTGGCTTGCTTAAAGCTTTTCCAGCTGAAAGCGCCACCATTCAATACAAAAACATATACTGACTGAGTTTTGAAGTCATCAGGATCTGTCAGAAAACTAGCATCAACTTGTCCTTTGACTGTTAGTTCTCTATCTACACCCCCATACACTAGGAATGCATCCTTGGTCCTCCTCAAATATTTTGAGGATGGCCTTTGACATCAATCTAGTGTTATTGGTCGGGGTTAGATTGGAATTTGCTGGTACAGCTGAGTGCAAACGAGACTTTCAGTCTCGTGCATATCATGGCATACGTGATATATCCTACAGCCAAAGCATATGTGATCTTATTCATCTGCTCAGCTCATCAGGTGTACTAGGACATTGTGTCTTGCTGAGCTTGATGCCATGATGCATGGGTATGTGTATCATTTTCTTAGATTCAAGCATTGAGAGTCTTCTCAACACTTCACTATGTACGAGTTCTGACTTAGGCCCAAAATCCTTTTGGAATGATCTCTATAGATCCTAATGCCTACAATAAATGTAGCATCACCTAAGTCCTTCATCGATACGCACTTCCCTAACCAAGCTTTGGTGGCAAGGTCGGGATGTCATTCCCGATGAATAAGTACCAGGAATGAATACAATATTACTCCCACTCACTTTCTTATAGCCATAAGGTTCTTCTTCATTCTTGATAAAACCAAATTCTCTTACAGCTTCATCAAAACAAAGATTCCAACTCCGTGAAGCTTGCTTCAACCCACAAACGGATCTTTGCAGCTTACATATCTTTCCGGGATTCTTTGGATCGACAAAACCCACAGGATGTGTGATCTACACACACTTTTGTAAGTTCCCGTTAAGGAAGGTGGTTTTGACATCAATCTATCATATCGTATAGTCGTGGTATGCAGTTATGGCTAGAATAATCTTGATCGATCTGACCATTGCTACTGGTGAAAAGATTTCATCATAATCCAGACCTTCAGTCTGACGATAACCTTTTGCAACCTATCTAGCCTTATAGGTCTGAGAATTTCCATCTATGTCGATCTTGATCAAATAGACCCACTTAGAACTGATGGGTGTTATCCCATGGGTTTGATCAACCAAATACAGATTTGGTTATCTCACATGGATTTCCTCACCTCTTGCTTGGCTGCCTGCCATTTATCGGAGTCGGTACTGACAAAAGCTTGTTGAAAGGTTGCTGGATCTTCCTGATCCAAAATCATCAAGTCATTTCCTTCAGTGGCTAAAACCATATTTGACAGGAACATGACGAGATCTTTCAGACCTCATTGGACCATCTGGAATATATGTAGGGATTGATTCTTCATCTACGACCATCTGAGGCTTTTGTACATCTACATCTTGCATAGAAGGCTCCTGAATTGCTTCAGGCTGCTCCGGACCCTCTCGAATTTCTTTGAGATGCACGGGACTCCCACTAGCTATTTTGGAAATAAATTCTTTCTCCAAAATATCCCTCCTCGAGCAACAAAGAATTTGTTCTCGCTGGGTTTGTAGAATTTGTATCTCTTAGTTTCTTAAGGATACCTTATGAAGACACACTTATCCGATTTTGATGCAAGCAACCCTGCAACCCAAATCATTAGAAAAAATATATTAGGATGTTTCCCACACCTTATATGACTATGGTCCAGTTCTTATTTGGCTACTATGTGAAGGCACACGTATCCAAAAAGAAATGAACATCTCATCCGACTCGCATCCAATGAATACTACGCGAAGGCGCACGTATCCATGGTAACGAGAGTCGTAATGAGTATCATGTGGTGTACCTTCCGTGACTCTGGTCCAGCTCTTATTTGGCTACTACGCGGAGGCGCACGCATCCAAATAAAACTGACAACCTCATTCAGCTTGCATCACAATGAATACTACGCGGAGGCGCACACATCCATAGTAATGGAAGTAAGAATGACTGTCACAAGGTGTACTTTCGTTGTCTTCATTGGAGCCCGATTCAAAATGAATGCGGTTGTTTCAACGGTCAAGCAATTACCACCTCGATCAGAACGAAGTATCTTGATACTTTACCTAGGCTGGTTTAATGCTTCATTCTTAAAGTTTTTGAACTATCTTCTGCCTTGAGTACTCATAGGTCCACATACGTTGGAATGTATTAGACCTAACAAGTCATTCGCCCTTTCACTTAAACCCGTGAAATGTGCCTTTGTCATTTTTCCCATTATTCAAGACTCACATCTTTCAATTTGAGTGAATTCAAACGGACTTAAAAGTCCACACTTGTAAAGTGTTGAAATGCGTTTCTCACCTATGTGCCCTAAACGACAATGCCATATAATAGTATGGTTTAAATCATCGTATTTAAACCTTTTCTTATTTGCATTATGGAGATTAAGCTCAACATCGTAAATATCTGATCCTGAAGACGTGGATGCCCCACTCTTCTTCACATGATCTTTGTATTGCATGTAATTCCTCTTCCAGTGTCCCGGCTTATTGTAGTGATAGCAGACCTCCGCCACTTTGTCCTTAGCCTTCACAGCAGTTTTGGGAGCTACTTGAACCTTTGGACTTTTGGGGTGTCTGATCTGCCCTGCAAGGTGCTCAGGGGCCTTACCCTTACCCTTCTTAGCTTTCTTGAAGCTGACCTTATTGTTAACCATAAGGACATGTTTGGTCTTTCCCTTGAGGTTCTTTTCAGCGGTCACAAGCATCCCATGAAGCTCTGTCAAGGACTTTTCCATGTCATGCATATTGTAACTCACTACGAAATCATTATATGTATTTGGAAGTGACTGCAACATAAAATCCGCCACCATTTCCTTCTGAACATTAAAATCGAGTCTGGTTAGGTGTTCCTGAAGACATTTCATCTTCAAGACATGGGGAATAACAGGGCTCCAGCCTTAAGTTTGCAGGAGATAAGTTCTCTGAAAGTATCAAATTTTTCGACACGAGCTTTTTCCTTAAACATTTCCTTGACCTCTGCCTTCTAGGCACGAAGGTCATCTGAAATGTTCATGAACTGCTTCTGCAACTCTGGCACCATACTGCCCATCATAATGCATGACACGTCGATTTGGTCACTAAGGAACTATTGATAAGTATCCTTAGTGCCCTAGGGGCGTTCAGAGGTAGCTCAGCAGGTGGTTCCTGGGTAAGGATATACTACTTGCGTTCATGCTTGAGTACAAGCTTCAAGTTTCTATCCCAGTCTAAGTAATTCACACCCTTGAGCCTGTCCTTCTCAATCAGGACTCTCAATGTCCTATTACTTTCTTGTGTTGTGTTTGTCATTCAGTTCTACACGATAAAAGAAATTTTAATCAGTATTTAATTAAAGTTAAAGTTGGAGATTTAGTTATAAAACACTTGTCTGATTCTAAACTTTAGAATCTGAATCAGGATTCTCACATACCCTCAATTGAAGTGAATGAAGGCTCACCGCTCCAACTGAGGGAACCAAAGTAGGAACTCATCTAATTACAAGTCCATGTAATTCATGGCTAGGGTTTATACATAAAAGTACGCGACATACCCTATCCTGATACCCTAGGTCAGCCCTAACTGACAATCGTAGACAAGTCTACCAAAACTCAACTATAACCTAAATTATTATGGCTATTACGAAGAGACGCACGCATCCATATTGAATTGTACAACTCATCCTGCCGTTCTCCCCTATGAATGCTACGCGGAGGCGCACCCACTCAAAGGTTCGAATGTGTTTTGAGTGTTGAGGTTTGGGTGGTATCTCGCTTGACTTGTAATTATTTGCGAATAAGTGTTCTATTACTTCCTAATTGTATATCGGTACAATCTTAACTAGAATCATAAATCACAAATCCATACAAAGATAATTCCTTAACCGATTACATGCAAGTATGATTAAATCTGGTTTTAATCTTAGCATGTGGGTGATAATTAAACATACATCAACTCATGCATATATAACTATACATACATTCAAATCTACTGAAATAAATGTAAAGCTGCAAGCATAGCCTATCCCGTATTAAAACTTAAGGAAATCGAAATGCAAATCCTAAGACAAAGTCTTCTAGATTTCAACCGGTCTCCTCCTCTTGGACTTCTATTGGCTCCGAGCCTCCTTAGGAACTCCATCTTGATTTCTTCTTGCATCGGTCTTCGTAATTACAATTTAAATGAAAAAATGAAATTAAAAAATTAACGACACGCATGTCGCAATTAATACAACCCAAATCTAGCAACTCCCAGGTTGCAAAATAAACCGAAATCTAAATCGGGCCTGGCTACGCTTCATATTGAAACCAACATGTTGTCAAACATCATGTTATCACACATCATGTTATCAAACAACAACATTAATTCCAAATTTTATCTTATTTAAAAGTGGGAAAAAATCTGGTTTATCGAAACCTGTTTCAATCTTGATTACTAAAAATTGAACCGGATTACTTTAGTGGGGGAGAGACCATTCATTGAGACTGAGGAGGAGGACCGCAATAGAGTCCAGACCGATCTTGTGGGTTTGGCAAAGTCTCATGCAAACATCTGGAGGCAGAAGTCGAGGGTTCGGTGGGCTCTTGAGGAAGACAGGAACACTCGGTACTTCCAAAGATGCGCTGCGACGAGAGCCAGGAGGAGTCGTATTCAGAGTATGGTCATCAATGGTCAGGAGCATACGCAGCCAGAGCCGATCCGTAGAGCCGCAGTTGATCATTTTGCAGCGAGATTCCGTCCCGACCCTATTTCGAGGCCTAGTTTGCCGCCACTTCCTTCCGGACATTGTCGCTTGGGGCGTCGTAATTTTTAGAGGTTGTGTTCACCGAGAAGGAGATTCTCTCGGCTCTCTCAGAGTGTGATGGGGATAAGGCCCCGGGTCCAGATGGCTTCACCATGTGTTATTTCCGCGAGATGTGGGATGTGGTCAGGGAGGATGTGCTTAGCTTTTTCCGAGATTTTCACCTGAAGGAGAGGATTGGGTCGGGTCTCAATACTTCTTTCATTGCCCTAATTCTGAAAATTGAGACCCCGCAGGACTTTGCGCAGTTTCGACCGATCAATTTTATTTCGGGACCTTATAAGCTTTTGGGTAAGGTTCTATCCGCCTGTGACGTTATATAGGAGATTTGATTAGTGAGGTGCAGTCAGGCTTCATCCTTGGGAGACATTTGGTTGATGGCGTCCTGGTGGCAAACGAGTTGATTGATATGGTTCGGAGGATGAGCTCCAAGGCGGCGGTGGTCAAGGGCCCCTTAGCCAAAACCAAATCAAAACCCATTTAATTGAGTTCTAGTTATATGGTTTAGCTAAACCGGTCAAATTTCTCTAACTTGATTTTTTCAACCGCCTGGTTAATAAACCTAGGTCACAAATCAACCGAATCATTTTCAATCTGACTAAATTGAAAAGCGAATTCTCCCAATTACCATCCATACTTGTTTATCACATATCGTACTTAAAATGTGTGACCCACTAGGCTCACGACCCGTTGGCAGACTGTTAAAATTACTATTTTATCCTTTCCATCATAAGTGTCCTCTAGCAAGACATTATGATTACCCAACGTACGTGATTATCAATTCGACTTAACCTGTTATCGTACATGTCACTGTCCTTTTATCAAACCGATATCCAGATTGATCAATAGGCATAGAACCATCATCCTAATTTATCAACCATTGTTTCTTGATATCTGAGATGATTGAAAACTAATACTAAGGTATCACCTACACGGCCGTGCTATTTCTTCAGTCATACTCATCAAGTAGCCTAAACGGATATCTTTCTCATACCGGAGTATGAGTGATAAATCCCTCAGACGTCTTTCGATTTCACTAATGCAATTAATAACCAAGCCAATCAAAGCCGTTATGGCTACCCTTTTACAGGTAACGTTAGACTAGGTCAAACTCAAATATTCATTACACAGTGCACACAAAGACTCCTTGGTCTTAGGATATAATGACAAGCTACGATCTGTGAGTATCTCATGACAGTATCAATGTTGCATACGCACAATTGGGTTGTCTGATATCATCGACCTGATGATATCTATGACATAACTCCAGCACATACTTTTTCATGATTAGTAGAGCATGATCACAAGGAGTTGGTCTCATACTGATCGCTTCTTAAAGAAGCTTAGTTGATTAGGAACTCATCGAATGCAATACTTTCTGATCTACAGTTCTACTATAAGTGGTTACACACATAATGACATAGATCAAATCACATTCGATATATTACTACAACACATTAGTTATATAATGCCTTTTTATAAGATCGAAAAATGATAAACATTACAATATAGATTAAGGAATTACATTGGACTAGGGCATAATCCTAACACTCCTCTCCTGCAAAATGTCATCAGGCAGCTCTGTTAGTTCCTACGACCTATAGTTGAAGGGACATCTCGAACACCTGACAAGACCGAGTCTTGGGATGGGATAGGAGATGACATTGTAGACTTCGTTCTGCAATCCCTTCCTCGTGCTTATGATAGCTTATGTATGAACTATAATATGCGTGATATGGAAAAGGCCATCTCGGAGTTACATGGAATGCTTGTAACGGGTGAGAAGGCTCTTGTGGCATGGATGTTCTAATGGTCAAGAAGGGATCTAGCTTCAAAGCTGGAGGTGATAAGGGTAACACTCCTATGCACGCGGCAGCAAAGATGAGACTGGCTCGGGTTCCTAAACCTTCTAAAGTTAGGGAGACTACAAAGAAAGGGAATCAGTCTGCTTCTACTGCCAACAGCCCGGTCATTGGAAAGGAGACTGCAAGAAGTTCCAGGATGATCTAAAGAAGGGTGGTGGATCCACGCCTTATGGTATTCTCGTTATTGAGCTTAATCTTTCTACTTCCGATTCATGGGTATTTATACCGAGCGTGAATCTGTACAGATGAACAGAAATTTGAAAGTAGAAGAGATTATGGAAACACGAGGTGGACCTAAGAGTTGGGAACAGAATCAGGGTTGCCGCAACTGCTATAGGCTCCATTATTCTTGTTTTGCCCAATAGACTTGTATCAGTACTTCATAATGTGTATTACATACTTATGGAAGTTCTAATAAGTCGGTGATTTATACATATTGAATATGGAAAACTTAAGCTCATAGTATAAATACTAAAAGGTTTAAATTCGATGATTTACACAAAACTCTAATATGACACTATCATTTAGGTCGGATAAATGAGAAGCGCATTTCGGCACTTCACAAGTGCGAACTTCTAAGGCCATTTGAATTCTATTCGATGAAGGGTGCGAGGCTTGTTTGATG
Organism: Geranium rotundifolium; assembly: GCA_963920655.1. Classification (NCBI taxonomy): domain Eukaryota; kingdom Viridiplantae; phylum Streptophyta; class Magnoliopsida; order Geraniales; family Geraniaceae; genus Geranium; species Geranium rotundifolium. The sequence continues at coordinate 29,729,475 of OY987312.1, read as the reverse complement.
GGCAAAATGACTAGAGTGCCTTCCATCGGCAGAGGTGAAAAGCGGGTGACCTATTTGGCCTTATGCGCAACAGGATGTATGTAGGCCAATGAGTTCACTTGCCATGAGTGGTTTAAGTTACTTTATCACTTTTACTGCTGATTGCAGTAGATTTGATTATATCTATTCAATAAGACATGAGTATGACAATTTTGATAAATTGAAAGAGTTTAAGAATGAAGTACAAAACCATCTTGGAAAAAGTATTAAGGCACTTCGTTTATGTCAAAGTGCAGAATACTTGTCCACAAAGTTTCATAATCATCTTGAGGGATATGGGATCTTATCATAGTAGACTCTGCCAGGAACACCGCATTAGGACGGTGTGTCCAAAGGCTGGAATCGAACATTGTGGGATATGGTTCGTTCCATGATGAGTCACTCTGATCTTCCAATCTCTTTCGGGGGTTATGCTCTAACAACAGCTGTGTTCATTATGAATCGGGCTCTGACGAAATTAGTGGGAGGAATGTACATCTTGATGGTAATATGGATGGTACAATTTCTATGGAACCGCTGGACAACCCTGTAGAGTAGGAACCACCCACTCCAGTTCTTCAGGACGGTCCAAGGCGATCTGAAAGGACCAGTCGTCCACCTGTGAGATATGGAATTTATGTGACTCAAGATGGCAAGCTGGTATTCGTGGATCAAGTTGATAAACCCACCACCTTTTGAGAAGCCGTGGACAATACCAATTCTTAGACAAGGCTGGGTGTCATATAGCGGAATTTGAATATAAGTTTTGATAAAGCTGATAATTAGTTCGACTTTATCAAGATCGAAGATGGGCCTTGCGTTTACAAGAAGGCGGATGAAAGTAAGATAGTCTTTCTGGTGTTGTATGTTGATGACATTTTATTCATTGGAAACGACATCCCAACCTTGAGCTTTACAAAGGCTTGGTTAAGGGAATAGTTTCTCAATAAAGGACTTAGGCAATGATGCTTACATCTTGGGGATCAAGATATATAGAAGTCGCACCAAGTGGGTCTTGGGTTTAAGTCAGAGCATCTATGTGAACAAGTTATTGAGTAGGTTCTCAATGCTTGATTCCAAGAAAGAATTCTTACCCATCCATCATGGCATAAAACTTAGAAAGATTCAGTGTCCGGTGACAGCTAATGAGCGGGAAAAGGATGGATGGAATTCATATGCTTCGGCTATTGGATCCATCAGGTATGCCATGACATGTACGAGACCAGACGTCTCATTTGCCTTAACTTGTACCAGTAGGCATCAATCCAACCCCGGTGAGTAACAATGGACTGCCGTCAGGGCAATCCTCAAAATTTTGAGGAGAACCAATGACGCTTTTCTTGTATACGGGGAAGGAATGATGATGAGCTAGTCATCGAAGATTTTATTGATGCTAGTTTCCAAAAAGAATCCTGATGACTATCAGAGTCAGCCAGGATGTGTGTTTGTGTTGAATGGTGAAGCTTTCAGCTAGTAAAGCATGAAGCAGAACACCATTGCTGATTCTACAGATGAGGCTGAGTACATTACTGCCTCAGAAGCAGCAAGGAAGGTTGTATGGATCAGGAGCTTCATAATTGGGTTAGGCGTAATGCCAAACGCGTCTAATCCATTAGGCTTATTTTGTGACAACATAGGGGCCATTGCATATGCTAATGAGCCTAGAGCACATAACGGATCCAAACATGTACCTAGAAAATATCATCTGATACGAGAAATCGTTGAGAGGGGTGATGTGAAGATCACTTACGTTGCATCAGATGATAACACAACCGACCCTTTGACCAAGGCTCTTCCTCAACCTAAGTATGAAAAGCATGTAAGGTCAATGAGTATAGACTGGGGCTTAGATTGGAACTAAGGGAAGTATGAGACTGTAAGCATTTTTGTGCCCTAGTCCAATTGTATTAGTCTGTAAATGTATGTATATATTAATCATCGTTTGCGATATATAAAATCGGCATTATATTACTTATGTGTTGAAGTAATAGGTTAGGTATGATCTGATATATGTCCACCAAAGTAGTAAAACCATATATCTGTACGGATCACACTTAACGGGTCCCTGGTCAAATATGCTTCAATGAATCGACCAAGTGTGAGGATGATTCTTGATGGTATAGTTCTATTTGCCATTAGGAAGGGATCCCGGAATCAGATCATATATATCACTTGGGAAGTGATATTGGACGACCCACTCTGAATGGTGTCACATAGATACAGTCATGAACACATTCAGTTGTTTTGTGTTCGGCCTAATGAGTTGACAACCCTAGAATGGCGCGCAGAGCCCTCGACCCCGTGTGACCCGAAAAAGGAATAGAAGAGAACCAGGGGAAAACTAAGCCCCGATCCAGAAAGATAAAAGCCAAAAAGACAAAAGGCTAAGAGATAATAGATCGAAGTACCGTCCTCGGATTTGCGCACCATGTGGGCAAAGCACGCTCACCCGTCCAAGACTGAATGTTACGACCCTCGTCCGCCTGTACTAGCGTGTATGAGAGCATCTGCAGCAACCTCAAGGTCTCTCCAGGCGAGCGCTCCTCGTCTCGAAAAATCCGACCATTCCTGGTAACCCAGATGTACCAAAAACCTATCGTGATCTGTCTGCTCCAAGTCCTCATCGCTCCTCTATCCGCGATCCTCGTGCTCCACCCCGTAAACAGGTCATGAACGGATTGAGTGGTGGGGAACGGGATCCCCCACCACCTGTGGATCTCTCTCCAAAACCTCATAGTCCAGCTACATGAAAGCATGAGATGCCCTGTCGTCTCCTCTCTCCTCCCGCACAGAGCGCAAAGGCAGTGACCGATCGGGATGACACCCCTGAAAGCAAGAGTGCCTCTGGTCGGGAGGCCGCCCTGGAGCACTAAGCATCTGAACCTCCTGAAGTTCGGCGGAACTGGCATACCCTATAGTCTGGGAGCCCAGTCTACCGACTCTGCATGATCTACCCCCGACAGCATATGGAAGCCTCTCCTCGCCGTGTAACCTCTCTTGTCAGATGCCCACCAAATCTGATCACTGACACCCTCTCTCGGCTTGGTTGTATCAATAACTGAGAGTAACTCCGCCAACTCTAGCCCTGCTCTGGCCGTCAAGACCCACGGAACGGTATGCACCATCCCCCAGTATCCAAGCAGCACCAACAGTATGCCGCGGGTTACTCACGCAGCTGTAAAGTCTCTGAAATCTGGTCCTCAAACTGAAATCTCCCAGCCAACAATCATCCCAGAACCTAATCTGACTGTCGTCTCTGAGTCTCCAACGAACACAGCCTGGGCCAAAAATCCTAGGGAAGGCCTGATGGGAAGTGAGCCCTAGAATAGTACGCAAAACCCTTGATGGCCAAAAGTCGATGATAAAAATATCGTGTCTTTTCGAACACCCGACAATGAACCGGTCTCAAGTAATAACGGGTAGTAGAAGTAACCCGGAGTATCGAACCCAAAGAACAATTAAGACTTTAAGCACTCAAGTTGAATTTCTCAATTAATCCCAATCAAACGATCGTTTTTGAGTGATGAAGTTTAATAAACGAAACAATATTGATTGAAGCACGATTCAGGGTCTTTGACGGCATTCAACATTTCACAATTCATGACTATTTTAATTTATGCTCAAGAACAAAGTATTTACTCATTAAGGGTGACAACGTGATATCCAAGAACACTTCAAATTACCTCCCGGCCAAAATGAAGACTAAAAAAGTTTGAAGTAACCGAACTATTCCTAGACACGGTTTACCAAGAAAAGTAAGTGACATTACGAACAGTGATATCAAAGAACTATCGGTTTTTGGAACCTATAGATGTTGCAATTGTGCTAACCACACTATCCCTAGCAATGGTTTAAACCCGATTTCCATTATTTCAATCCATTCTTCACATTCGTTTCACAACAATTAGAAAGAACTAAATCAAACATTTGGGCGTACCGAAATTGTAAGCATTAAGCAGTGGAAAATGGAAACACCCGACACGGGCTATGAGCAAGAATTAGATTAGGACATAATAAAAGAAATGAAGAACATCAACAAGCCCTAAATCGATGAACGAAATAGCAATTCATGATTCAAAAGATATTTCAATATATAAATAATGACTCATAAAACGTAAATTCATTCACAAAAAGAGTTATGGAAAACATACAACAAGTTAATTCATTAAATTGGAATTCAAATACAAATGACTCATAAGAGATAGGAAAGGAGAAGATGAAACCCGATTTGAGTATTCAATACATGAATCCGGCCTTCTTCGATCTTCCCCGAACTTTGATTTCGACTCCTTATCGATGAATCTCATCTAGAATGCCTTGGTTTTTATGGAATTTTTGAGCTCTCTCCCTTTTTATTGCTTTAAAACCGGATGCCCTTTCAGAAAATGAGTTGAGCCCTTTTATAGTGCAAAATTCGTCACGACCACGGGCTCGTGTTCAAGTCGTGCTCCACTTTATCCGGCCACTTCTCGCCCACGTCCTTCTGTACGAACTGAGTGGTTGACCGCCTACGACCACGGGTTGGACCCGAGAGGAACCTCGAGGTTGACCACGGCCCCGTGGTCATCGACCTCGGTTTGGACCCGAGAGGGACCCCGAGATCGACCACGGCCTCGTGGTCATCGAACACGGGTTGGACCCAAATTTCCCGTAAAGTCGTTAAAAAGTTATGGAATCAGCACAATAATACTCAAAATACCCGTCAGACATAGAGAGGCTAGAATTGTGTGAAATGTAACATAAACAGGTAGAAATAAAGGTTAAAGGAGGAAAAATGATCGAAAAGAACACGTGAAAATGCTTATGCATCAACACTCCCACACTAAACCTTTTCTCGTCCCGAGAAAAAAATAAAATCCGACCCAAAGGAGAAAACCACTCAAGCGTCAGTTTAAACCCCAAGATCATCCCGATAGGAGGAGTTTGGCATCTCCTGAAGGATTTCAGAACTGACTACCCACAAATTCGCTATACAAAAGTTGCATAAGAATACAATTCGGACACAAAGGTGCAAACGTTAGGACATTTTTTCTCAGGAACATCACTGAGTATATTGGACAGTAGAAGTTTAGAAAAATCAATTTCAAACCGTGGTATGTAGAATAAGAAGGAGTTAGATCGTATACCATCAATCCCAGTTATAACTGTTGTTTGCTCTGGCCACTCCTTTTGCTTTACAAGACGGTATGAGATTTAGGAACCACTGTCGAATCGCCTTCGGAGGAAATAATTGAATTGATTGAATCCTATGTGTATGGCTTTCCTGGCTTGTAATGTTGGCTCGGGCTAAGGATACGGAAAGATGATTTTAGAGGAGCTAAGTCGAGCAAAGCGTGACTAGCAACTCTTCTGCACATTCTCGTGTTGGAATTTTCCTTAGTCCTCCTGAACCTCTTTCAACTGCCTTAGCTTTAACAGAGTAGCCATTTTCTCATCTATTCAATTTTTCTGGTGTGTGCCTTGTATGTGCTCGGAGTTTCTGCATGTGGAAGAGACTTACCTCTCTTCTAAATTTTATTTTATTATATTTTGAACAGCCCCGAGCACCTGGAATGAAAAGACAACATCAACAACTAACTTCTTCGAGCTTCTTTTCTGCTCCATACATGTCTTGGTCTTCTTAATACCCGATTTCTTGAACTTCTCGCAGCTCATTACTCACGATTTCCAGGGTTGGGAAAAAAAACAAGTATTCAAAAAGTGGTACAATGGCTTAAAATGATCATGAGTTTAGAAAACAAGCTTTTTGGCTTAGATGGATGACGATGGATAAAATTGTAATCAGGTAGACAATTGTAAGGCTTAAACGCAACAAAAAAAGGGCTATAGATTTTCCTCAATCCAACTATCAACTCGAAGGGATTGTACTTAGTTCTTAAACTCAAATTGACTTAAAAAGCACAAACAGGGTCTCAGCTACAACAGTTATAACAGTTCAAGCACGCAAACACTTTTTACTCTCCCTTATTAAACATATCACAAATTTAAACCAACTTATCCAAATTACACATCATCCATAAACCCACTAACATACATTCAACAATGAAACTAACATGCACATGCCAGATAGAGTAAATCACACATGAACTATCGATTTCACAAGAATTATCAGCATACATTCACGCATAATGTATTAGCTTTAAAATCAATTGAATCAAATCATGCCAAAATTAAAAATATGTAATCAAATCTTAGCAAGCATAATCATCCATGTCAAGAAACAATATCCAACAAAAAGAGTCTCCAACCATGAGTACACCCCCACACATAGGGTGCACTGCCTTAGTGCAACAGAAAAAAGTCTAAACACGAAAAGAAAAACAAAAGAGAAAAAGAGCATATAAAAATTGAAAACAAAGATAGAGAACGCAAACCCTAAACCGTTGACTCGAAGTCATCCATGTCTCTGATCAGTTTTGCTCCGGTGGCGGGTAGTATAGGCCTGGAGGGTATGGGTAGTGTTGTCCGGGTGGAGAGGCACATGTAGTGCCCAACATAGTTCCTGAAGCCCCACGGCGTTTTGAAAGGACTCGTCAGGCACCCGTCAGATACAGATTTATGGTAACTGAGGGTGGTGACTTGGAGATTGTGGATTCTGACGATCCGGCAACATTTCAAGAAGCCATGGGGCATTCTGATTCCGAGAAATGGTTAAGCGCCATGAAGGAGGAGATGAAATCCATGCATGACAACAAAGTTTGGAACTTGGTGGATCCAACCCCTGGTGTTAAGAACATTGGTTGCAAATGGATCTTTAAGATCAAACATGACATGGATGGAGTTCCTCAAACCTATAAGGCCTGACTGGTTGCGAAAGGTTTTAGGCAAATCCATTGAGTTAATTATGATGAAAGTTTTCGCTAGTGTCCATGGTCAAATCGATCCGGATCCTATTCGCATTAACGGCATATCACGATTATGAGATATGGCAGATGAAGAGGTTCATTTATGGATTGAAGCAGAGGTCCAAAGAATGCCGGAAAGATATGTAAGCTGCAGAGGTCCATTGATGGATTGAAGCAGGCTTCTCGGAGTTGGAATCGTCGATTTGATGAAGCCATAAAAGAATTTGGTTTCATGCAAAATGAAGAACCTTGCGTGTACAAGAGGGCGGATGGGAGTGCAGTCGTATTTTTAGTGTTGTATATAGATGGCATACTTCTTATCGGAAATGACATGCCCACCATGCAAGCCATCAAAGCTTGGTTGGGAAAGTGGTTCGAGATGAAGGATTTAGGCGAAGCCGCGTATATCCTGGGGATCAAGATTTATCGAGATCGCCCAAGGTGGATCATTGGGCTAAGCCAGAGCACTTACATCGACAAGATCTTGAAAATATTTTTGATGCACGAATCAAAGAAGGGATTCCTTCCCATGAGACATGGAGTAAAGCTCAGAAATACCTAGTGCCCCTCAACACCTGATAAGCTGAAGCGCATGAGTGGAATCCCCTATGCATCAGCAGTAGGATCCATCATGTACGCCATGATCTGCACGAGACTTGATGTCTCTTATGCCCTGTCCTGCGTAAGAAGATTCTAGTCTAACCCCAGAGAGGACCACTAGACAACAGTGAAGAGGATCCTGAAGTACCTCAAGAGGACAAAGGACGCCTTCTTGGTCTACAAGGGAAGAGATGAGGAGCTAGAGGTGACGGGATACGTCGACGCCAATTTTCAGACTGACTCGGACGACTCACGGTCATAGTCTGGATACGTGTTCATATTGAACGGTGGGGCTTTCAGCTGGAAGAGCTTCAAGCAGCCGACCGTTGCAGATTCTACCACAGAAGCCAAGTACATAGTTGCTGGAGAAACGGCAAAAGAGGCTGTGTGGATCCGGAAGTTCATGGAAGGATTGGACGTAATGAAGAATTCGTCCGATCTGGTGAACTTGTACTGCGACAACACTGCGCCATAGCACAGGCTAAGGAGCCCATATCTAAACATGTACATAGGCGTTTTCACTTGATTCGATAATACATCGAACAAGGTGAAATGAAGATTTGTAAGATTGCGAAAGAAAATAATGCAACCAACCCGTTGACAAAGGCTCTCTTAAAGCCTAAACATGAAGGTCATGTAAGGTCAATGGTTTACGTTGGAATTTAGATTGGAGCTAGGGGCAAGTGGGAGATTGTTACACCTAGTGCCCTAGTCCAACTCTTTTCTTTATAATCTTCTGTTCAGCAATGAAATGCATTTATATTATTATTGTGTTATGATAATGTGTCAAGCGATAACTTCATCTAGAGTCGTTAGCATTTACACAAGAACAACAAACTATTAGATATAATGAAGTTATGCTTGGCGTATCCCTAGTCGAGTACTTATCTATAAATGACTAGTGTGATGATGACTTATATGATCAAGTCCTGCTGATCAAGGTGGTGGGACTACCAAAGTCATATCGCAAATACCATATGGAGGATGATATTGGATGACCCGCGGTGGAGTATGGCACATAGATTAAGTCACCAACGCATACTCCGTCGTCGTGTGATCACTGCCTTAATACCTTCGAGCGAGTGACTCACATGCACGTCACTCCATTAGTTTGACATGCCCTAATGCTGCCTGTAACTGGGCAGCCATAACAGACATCGTTGGCTATTTGACGGACTGTAGTAGGAGCGCGCATTGTGTCCGAAGGGATTTTTTTCCCACGGTGAGACGTGGTGAAGGGTATGGTTCAGGGCCCCTTGATGAATGTGACTGATGAAGTGTGCGGCCGTACTAATGCGTATCAGTCAACTCGGAATTCAAGGAACTAGATCGAATACATGAGGATGACGATTCTATGCCTCATTCGATCTCATACGCCTTAAAGCAAACAAAGGGTTAGTGATACAGATTACAGAAATGAGATATCGAACCGATCGATACACTCGTGGACATTGGGTAATCACTACGTCTTACTAGAGGCCACTAGTGATGGATCGGGTGAGATGGGATCTCTCGTTGATATGCCAATGGGTCACGGGCCTACAGGGTCGCACACCATGAGCGAGAACTGAAGCCTACTCGATGGACTCAAGAGGTCCAAAAGGAGAATAGGAATATTCGCCACGAAGTGTAGTGCCGATCGCCACCAACACTTGTGGAGGATGGCGATCGTCGCCTTGGGTGTGGCGATCGCCCCCAACAATTGTGGAGGGTGGCGATCGCCACTTATGGTGTGACAATCGCCACGTCGGCCTGACGGGAAAATCCCTAAGGCACTCACCCAAACCTATAAAAAGAGGCCAAGGGTGTGTGCCTCAATAATGCATCCTTGCAATATTCGCTATTCCACCAAAAGTCTCTAGTTGCTACATTTGGGAGCGAGAGAAAGAGTGGGAGTGGGTTCTTTGGTGGTCTAGTAGCCACTAGTTGAATTCTAGCTTTGTGTTTGTCGAGCTCTGGTGTGTGCGAGACGTAGAGGACGAGCTCAAGAACATACCTTTGATCGGGAGATTTCACGCTAAGAGAGGTAAAAGATTGGATCTTTCATCGTTCCTATGATTCATCTATTGTTTGCGAACGTTCTTGCGGCGAGTTCTTGGTTAATATTCGTCGCTTCCGCTGTGCTTGAGACCCCGGGAACCCCAACAACGATATGCAGGAGACCGAATTTCTCGTTGTTGGAGTCCAGGGCATCCAAAACACCGTCAACGCAGCGGGAGCAAGACAAAACAGCCTCGAACCTTCACAAGATCGACTACTCAAGTTAGATCTAAAAGCAAAAGAGTTTTCGGGTTTTATCATGAATCTGCCTAGCAGAAAAACGTGACTTTGAAACTCCATATCTCGAGTTATAGATGTCCAAAGGCTTCGGTTCTTTCTGGAGAGTGAATTTCAGCCAATTATCTACAACCTTCATGTTTTGCACCTTGCCCAGTTCGGACGGGAACACCTCCGTCTGATGCAAAACAGTTTACTGGACGAAGCTGGACAGTGCTGGCCGGATTCTTCGGTTGTTGCATGAATCACGGAGTGACCACCGGATATATCAAGACCGGACTTGAGCCTCCTTAGGCGCCTATGTACCCATATGACGGGATCAAATTCCACGTAGTTCGACTAGGGATCCCGGGATTATTTGGGCAGAGCTTCGGTCAGAAAGGAAGAAGAAGACACATATGAAAATGCTGGAGAGCTCTTGGTTTTATAGAGTAGATGGATGAAATGTAGTCAAGTAATTTACTTTTCATTATCACCACATAATGGGATTAGAATAAGCTCATCTAGTCATCATCCATTAACGAAAAATTAGTGGACAAAGGGATCCACCCTTTGTGCCACTTTAGGCCTTATTGGGCCGGCCACATAGGGCCTCATGGGCCGAAGCCCAATTGTTTCGGCCATTTGGTCCCGTGACATGTCCAATCTTTACCCGTCCTCTCCTCAAAAAAAGTTCGATACGACATCGGCGAAAAACTAGGGTTTTCTCGATTTGTGTGCCATTTTCCCAAGCATGGGCCCACGGCCCAAAACGCCCAGTTTTGGTCGTGGCTCGTGTCTTACGTGATAGCATTTTGTGCCCTAGTCCAATTGCTAGTAGTCTATAAATGTCTATGTATATTTATCATCGTTTGTAATAAATAAAACGGCTTTATATTACTTATGTGTTGAAGTATTATGTAAAGTATGATCTGATTTATGACCACTAAAGTAGTAGAACCATAAATCTGTACGGATCACACTTAACGAGTCCCTGGTCAATGTACGCTTCAATCGAAGCGACCAGTATGAGGATGGTTCTCAATGCTTATCATAGGGATGTGGGATCCCGGAATCATATCATAGATATCATGAGGTGATTGATATCGGACGACCCGCTTTGAATAGTGTTTCATAGATTAAGCCATGAACATATTCAAATGCGATAGCTTGTCACGATATCCTTAGACCAAGGAGTCTTTGTGATCGCTATGAGATCGATGTACGGCTTTAACTTGCGCCTAACGCTTTCCGTAACAGGATTGCAATAGCGGGCATGATTGGGTGGCGAAACGGATTGCATAAGTGACACGAAAGACGGCTAAGGGATTTATCCCTCGTACTACAGTATGGGAAAGATATCCGTTAAGGCCGCTTGATCGAGAGTGACTGAGAGAAATAGTATGGTCATGCCAGTGATACGGGTTATCAGTTCTCAGCCATCTCACATATCAAGTAACAATGATTGATTAAACAAGGATGACGACTCTATTCATTGTGATCAATCGGGATGTCTAGAGATAATAGAATAGTGACTTGTACGCACAAGGTTAAATCGAATCATCGATCATCATGCACCTTGGGTAATCATAATGTCTTATTAGAGACCACTTATGATGGATCGGGCAAGAGAGATCTCTTGCGCCGATCTGCCAACGGTGGCATGAGCTTGGAGGGTTTGCGGGGCTGTTGGATTATATTAGGTTTCCTACCTTTAATTTCCTATATTTATATTTCTTTTTCTCAATATATTAGGGTTTCCTATCATATTCTTATTACCTCTATAAATGGATGTCTCTTGTAATTCACCACACACATCAATAATATACCCCTCATTATTTCTATCAGTTATGTTTAGTTGATAATATCAAATAAAATATAAAAAAAAACATATAAATGCTATTTTAAAATAGAGATAAAATTAGTAACTAACTCAGATCTACAAAGTGGCAAGAAAATATTTATAACTATAGGAACTCACTCATATCTACGTATCAACAATAAATAAAGTCAGATCTACGGATTGAAAAAAAAACTATAATTACTATTTTAATCTACAGAAAATAACTCCAAAGATTAAAAAACAACCACATGCATGGCCATTTGAAGCCATGAAATTAAATAAAGCTGTAAACAATCATACGGGTTTTAATGGGTTATACTTTGCACTATGCAGTAACTTTCATCACACATCATATTATCAAACATTAATACAATATCAGTTTATCAAAATTCTAATTTTTATAATTATTAATTATTGATCACATCGGGTCAAAATCATAACCATGTGATTTCTTCCACGAGTGTGTGGCGATCGCCACATATACCCTGTGGCGATCGTCACACACGTGACGACCAGATCTGTTCCAAACGGATATGGACACTTTTCGAAAAATAAAAAACCGGGGTTTAGATTATAACTTTAATCCAATCGAACGTTAATGTGTGATATTCGAAAATTCTCAACCCTAATTCTATGAACTAGCTTTCTTGTTCATCGTGATCAATTTCATGCATATGAGCAATTAATCAAATCAATATTCAATTAATTATAATCATGCAATTTTAACCAAAACAATTACACATATTATATCCAATATCATGCATAATTTAATTAAACTTAAATTCCAGCCAACCCCTGATACCACTGTTGGGAAACGAGGGATCTCATTCATGTGCAGCAGAAGTAAATGACAAAAAATTTAACCCGTTTCATAGCAAGGATCTAGTGCATGTTCAAGCTTAATTGATGAAAGGGTTAGAGATCTTCAATTCCTCTTGTAGCGGCTTTACCAAACCTTTGAGAGTGCACATGTTCTTTACGAATCACTTGAAAGCGTCTTTTTCAGGATGCGCTCTCTACCGGTATCCACACGAGCAAGTCTTGATCGAAGCTTGGCGAAAAACAATCTACTAGAATTGTTCTTCTCAAATCAAATCTAATTAGCTACTAAGCAGATCTGGAATTTTAGGAGAATTTCTAATGTTGCGAATCTCGCATTATGGTTAAACTAAACAGTTGCAACAATTTTATAGGCTTAGAGTTAGGATCTTGTTTCCAATAAATCCTACAAATTTTTGGAGTTTCCAAACTTCTAAAATACCCAAAATTCGTACTCCATAATTGCTTTTTCTAGTTGGTTTCAGATTTCCAAAAACCAAACCAAAATAGGAAATGATCTGTCTAGAGGCATGTGGCGATCGCCACACCCTTATGGTGCAGGTGGTGATTGCCACACTCCATGTGGCGATCGACACTCCCTTATGGTACATGTGGCTATCGTCACATCCAATGTGGCGATCACCACTCCCTTTGGGCGACTTTAGGGTTTCTTTTCTAATTTTTTGATGGACTTTCCAAAGTCCATTTTTGTTTTTGGCTTGCTCTTTGTGTGTGACCCTGTAGGCTCATGATTCATTGGCAAATGGCAGAAAGTTCCATTCAGTCCATTTATCATAAGTGGTCTCTAGTAAGACATTATGATTACCCAATGATCATGATTATCGGTGGTTCAACTTAAGTTTTGTTGTAACCATCACAATCCCTTTGTCAATAGATATATTCTTTGAACATAAGGTATAGAGTTGTCATCCTTATTTCATTCAAACCTATTTCTTGATCCCGAGATGACTAAGAATGATAAGTACCTTTATCACTGGTGCGGCCGCACACTTTCTCTCAGTTTTTCTCATCAAGAGGTCTAAACAGATATCGTTCCCACTAGTGTGTGAGGGACAAATCCCTTGATCGTCAACTGTATCCCTCATATGATTCATCACAGAACCAATCATACCTATTTTGTAGCCAGTTACGAACAACGCAGATGAACATGTCAAACTATGTGACTTGTCATATAAGAATCCACGAAGACTCCAAAATCTGTAAGGATTGAATGATACTACGACAACTTGAGCATGTTCATGATTGGATCTACGCCCCATACTCAGGCCATGTCGTCCAATATCACTTCCCAAGTAATATCTATGATCTGACTTGGTAAACCTATACAAATGATCATTAGAGCGTGATCAAGAGTCATCCTCATACTGGTCGCTTTATAAAGTTTTGACCATGGACCTGTCGAGTATAATTACGTGCGTATCTAAGGGTTTTACTATCAGTGATGACACACTCGATGACTTAGATAAAATTATGCTTGACTCATTATCACAACACACTGATAAAAAAATGCCGATTTTATTGCTAATAATAGAAGACATAACGTTTGTACATATATCGATTGGGTTAGGGCATATTTCCTATAGTTTTTAGTCCACAGTTTCACTAGCCAACATATCATACAAACAATTATCTGCAGAAGAATTAAATAAAATTCATTGCAATTATTCACTGTAATAAAAAAACATAATAAAACACAAACCCCTGCAAGAGGGAACATTGTATCAAGGAAAAGTAAGAAACAAAATGTTCTGCAAATCGAGTGTATAATCTGAGTATAGAGCTATGGCTCAATCTGTAACCAAAATAATGTGCGTCTATTACCTCTTATCCGAATTGACTTTCAAAAACATAAGTATTCCTTTGGATAAGCGAGGACGATGAGTTTCTTCGGCCACTTCAAAACTCAAAGCAAAACTGATGACTTGATTTAAAAATTAAGAAATTGACAAATGACATTTTTGTCTTTTCACTTTTAAAATGAATATTTTAATCCAAATTATGAATGAAAGGGAGCAAGAAAAATGCAATTTAGGGTATTTATATTTTTCCCAATATTTTTCCAACTTTCATTTGAGGCATATAGATTTATTTAGGGAAAATTCCATACGAGTCCTCTTAACTGTACACGAGTTGCACTTACATTCCCTCAACTTCAAAATCAACTTGTGGAGTCCACTAAGTTTGAAAAAATTTCACTTTACCTATTTTCATTAACTTTTTAAAATATCTATTAACTTTTTTGTGAAATGACGAAAATAGCCTCGTATTAAATAATTAAAATAAATAAGTAAAAATGATTTTGTACTTTTTTCGTTGTAAAAAATAAAGAATAAAATTCTGTTAGTAGTAAAATTTTTTTTATAAAACTTTTTGTAAAACAAAAAATAATTTTTAAACATCGTTTTTAATTTTTATTAAATTTGTTTGAAAATAAATTAATACTTAACTGTTTTTTATACTTTATTTTTGTAAAAAAATTAGGAAAAAAAGTTTAAAATTATTTTCATTTTTTATTTTAAATTTTTTGATGCAAGAGTATTTTCGTCATTTCACAACAATATTGACAGAATTTTCAAAAAGGTTAATGGAAAAAAATTTAGTGAAACATTTTTAATTCAAGAGACTTTAAAAGTTGATTATAAAATTAAAAGAAGGTTTAAACAAAAATGTTTAAGAAGAGTGTGTGGAACTTTCCATTTATTTATTATTAAATCGTCAAACCGAACAGCCCTTTGGGTTTGGTAGTAGGCTCCTCACCGCTCGCTGAAGAAAAAAAATTGAGCAGTAATTTTTATCTCTCTCCTCCTCATTCTGTTTCTCTATAAAACAAGAACAGATCTTGTTGGATCAGACATGGTTGAGACCGCAGCTCCTCCAGCTCCAAGATGATGCTCCCCTCTACCCACGCATCTCCTCCTCCCTCCACCAAGCGATCCAAGGTCCGATCTCTCTCTCCCTTTCTTGTCATTTTTCTGTTAAACCCAAATCCCCGATTTGTGTATTCGCAGATGGGTTGTGTTTTATGTGCCAATTTGGTTTATTGACTTGTTGATCCCAGCCCTAGGCGTCCGAACCGGCCTCTTCGTCCACCAACGATGACCCGAGCTCGTCCCCGGCGAAGATGGATTCTGGGTCTGGCTCGGAGATGGAATCGCCTGATCTTTCTCTCTAAAACAAGACCAGACGCAGCTCCTCCAGCTCCAAGAGGATGCTTCCCTCTCCCCACGCATCTCCTCCTCCCTCCACCAATCCATCCAAGGTCTCTCTCTCTCTCTCTCCATTTTTCTGTTAAACCCAAATCACCAATTTGTGTCTTCGAAGATGGGTTTTGTGTTTTCTGTGCAAATTGGGTTTATCGACATGTTGATCCCAACCCTAGGCATCCGAACCGGCCTCTTCGTCCATCAACGATGATCCAAGATCGTCCCCGGCAAAGATTGATTCTGGGTCTGGCTCGAAGATGGAATCGCCTGATCTGCACAACACTGAAGCCAACAAGGTATCTGCCGATGTGACGGCTCTGGATAAATCTGCCGAGCATGTACATGCCCATGCTTTGGCTTCGCCGTTGCCCCCAGGTGCTTCTCCCTTTTCATATTTCTGGTATCCTTTACAATGTATACTAAATCATCTTGGCTTGTACATGCTTACTGTAATGATATGTAACATGTCTAATACTTTCCAATCTTCCTAAGTTACTCATAGGATGAACACTTCTTCAAAAATTGTACTATTATCCTGTGCTTTGTTTACCTAGGTTTGGAAATCATCTGCATGATGGGTTAGCATGCCCTCATTTGCTGATAGCTTGTGTCTGGCTGCGTGATAGTGATCCTCACTATTCTCAATTCATCGGTGCTAGTTTTCTTGTTTCTCGGAGGCAGTGAATCTATAACTACTAGACTTGTTTATTTTGTTCTAGTAGTTTTCATACTCTAGCGCATCATATGCTTGTCTATTTTGAGTTTCTAGGCTATATGGCTGAGGTTCTATCCTTCTTCAACTGGTTTCTGTGTTCATGCATGATGGTGGGTGAGATGACTGTTATTGGCTCCTTGCTAGTTCTCTAACATTTGGGATTTTATAATTTCAGCTTATAAATAGAGTTGTCTTAGACACCTTATGCATCAAGGATCAAGCTCTTACGAGTGAAGGTCAGTATCTACTAACTTGAGTTTGCAAATGCATTTTTTCTGTTTTTTCCTTTTCTACTATAACACTAGATGTTTTTTTTTGGATTCTAACTTTCAGTGCCATTGTTAATTATTAGGTGTTGAGAAAATAACAGGCTGGGCATCAAGTCACCATCTCATGCACTGTTCTCAGGTGTTCTCAGGTTTTAGTGAAAGATAGTAAACTTGTGATCTCCAGCGAAAGAATATTGTTTCTCTCAAATTTATAGTTATAATAGTTGAAAATGAACTTATTTTAACTCTTCAATTTCAGACATCACACTCGTATTAAAATTATCTTGATTCCCAACGTTGCAGCATTCGATATGGACTTGACATTCTACAAGGCATTAAAAATGAAAACAAAAGTTCAGAGAAATCACTTAAGGTAGAAGCTGCTCTCGTGTAATCAATGGATGTTGATTTCCTTCATACTGGCTTAACTCCCCGGTGCTATTTCAGGATGTGTTCACCGAGAATGAATTTGAGAAGAAGCTTCTAGTGGATGTTATTCCCCCAAGTGATATACGAGTTACTTTTGATGACATTGGAGCTTTAGAGAATGTGAAAGATACTATGAAGGAATTGGTAATGCTTCCCCTTCAGAGGCCTGAATTCTTTACCAAAGGACAGCTGACTAAGGTAGATATATATATTTTTGCGATATTCAGATTGTTAAGCTGCAATAATTAGATAATACCGCCTCAGGTGTTAAGCTGGAATAATTAGATAATGCAATAGTCACTACATTTTTCTTGAAGTAAGCATATAAATTTTGCACAAACACAAGCAGGATGAAGCTTTACTTTTGGATTGGAAGCAGTCGCAGTTAGACCGCGACAATGAACCTCTGAAAGTGCAGTCAATCATAGTTAGTATTCGCTCGTTGAGTAAAATGATTCGATTCCCAAGTCAGTAGTAAATATAAAAATACTTTGATTGAACAGTTTTATTTTTTCCTTGTAGATACAACATTTGTTTAAGTTTAGAGTGAACTTGGATGGGTTATCTTTTTAGTTTATCCTACATGCATTATTGTGTTTCCATGATCGAGTCAATGTAATTGTCAAGTATTACCTAACTTGATCTCTCTCTGTCATATAATTTTCCTCAACTAATATGATTACTAGTGATATATTTCATCTGTTTTATGGAATCAATCGAGGGTCGATAAATCTTCCTCGTGGTTTCTGGTTTAAATATATTTGGCATGAAGTCTTTGGAAATTTTAATGTTTGATTGATGACTTGGTCACATTCTTTTTGGATGACAAATGCAAAACATTTACTTTGGGGATGATAATAATAGGCCAGACATCCTAAACTAACTTTTTTCCCTTTTTTTTTGGTTGTTTTATATTTTTAAATTTGTTGCCTTAGTGGTTAGTGTTTTCATTATATGTTTTATTTTCAAGTAGGGGTATCCATTGGATAAAATATCACGGAACAGATGTCCTTTCCTGAGTATACGTGCCATGGTAGCTTTAGAAACGTCTGATTATTATTTGTTCTTTCTTTCTTTCTGCTCTGTTTGTTGTGATTTTTTTCCTTCCGTTATAAACGTAGCAAAACGTCGATCTGGTAATCGTTTCAGGTCGATAGCATGCTAGGAAGACGTGAAAATCCAGGGGAGCATGAAGCCATGCGGAAAATGAAGAACGAGTTCATGGTCACCAACAGACTGGTACTTGCAGTCTGGTACTTGCAGCCACCAACAGGCCGTTGATCTCGACGAGGTTGTCATTAGGATGCTTCACCAAAGGTAAATGCCTACTCTATCTCGGTGTTTGCGTATTCAATGTACAGTTGCTTTAACCTCTTCGTGTTTTCTTACGGCAGATTAATGGTGAACTTGCCAGACGCCATGAACAGAGAAAAGATCGTACGTGTTATATTAGCTAAAGAAGAATTGGCACCTGATGTTGATCTTGAAGTGGTTGCAAATATGACAGATGGGTATTCCGGGAGCGATTTAAAGGTTTCCTTATTTTCTCTTTTCTGACAGTTTTATTTTAATTTTTAAGTAAAAAACAAAGTAAAAGGGTATTATTATTTTTCCTTCTCATTTAGTCTGTTTGTTGCAGAATCTGTGTGTGACAGCAGTGCATTTGTCTAATAAGAGAAATTTTAGAGAAGAAAAGGAAGGTTTGTTCAATGTTTATTCCTGTTCTATGGTTCTTCTAATTCTTAGTTGTCTACGCAAAGGAGTAATAATGTGATCTTATCGATAAATCAGAAAACATTTTTCATTTGTATATGTTCTTTATGTGATATGGGAAATATTTTATTACTCTGTTTGATAGCTGCATGTAATATAGCACGATATAAGTGGAACACATTTTGTCCTTTGACTTGGCTTGTTCAAAATATTTGTGTTCAAGATCCCAAGTTCCATTTTGGAGATTTTTTTATCCTTATATTTTAGTCTATACGAAATATTGAAGATTATATGCCTCTTGTTCAATGGTCAACCATTTATTTAGTTAGATTACAACAAAATGGTGATTTTATATTGCACAAACTGATTATTTAATTTACTAGGAGTATATTTTCCATACTATATTCTATCCATTTCTTAATTTTTTGATCTTAGTATTTTATTTACTTTATGGACAACGACAAATAGTATATACGAGTCATGATTTTGACAAACAAAAGTATTTACATATCATAATTATTGAATATGACAATTCAGCGAGTTTGCTTTACAAGTTACGTCGTTACAAAATAATAAATGAATTTGAATGATCAAATATGTGCAGAAACAAAATACATTTTTGCTTCCATATTTTTGAGTTAATAATACATTAATACAATATTGACCACCTATTTATGCATACAATACAAATTTATAGTTATGTTCCTTGTAGATATTTATCGGTAGCTTTTATAAAAACAAATATAATCGTCGTTCATTTAGAATATACAATGCGGGTGAGCTAGGGCCGGCCCTGCGTATGGAACCTGATGTTGATCTTGAAGTGGTTGCGAATATGACAGATGGGTATTCCAGGAGCAATTTAAAGGTTTCCTTAATTTTCTCTTTTCTGGCAGTTTTATTTTAATTTGTATGTGAAAAACAAAGTAAAAGGGTATTATTATTTTCCCTTCTCATTTAGTCTGTTTTTTGCAGAATCTGTGTTTGACGGCAGCACATTGTCCAATAAGAGAAATTTTAGAGAAGGAAAAGAACGGTTGTTCAATGTTTTTTCCCGTGCTATGATTCTTCTAATTCTTAGTTGTCTACGCAAAGGAGTAATAATGTGATCTTATTGATAAATCAGAAAACTATTTTCTTTTGTATATGTTCTTTTTGTGATCTGGGAAATATTATATTACTTTCTTTGATAGCTGCATGTATATAGCAGGATATGAGTGGAACACATTTTGTCCTTTGACTTGGCTTGTTCAAAATATTTGTGTTCAAGATCCCAAGTTCCATTTTGGAGATTCTTGTCATAGTTTCCTTGGAGTTATGATGTGTGTTGTTCTCGTCCTTTTCTTAAAATGTGTTTCATTTTTCCACCGAAATTTCAAGAGAAATCGAGAACATTGGCTGAGAACAAACCGGTGCCCTCATTGTATGCAGATGGGCGTCCTTTGAAGATGGAAGACTTCAGATACGCACATGAGCAGGTATTCCTGAGGCTATTTTTTTCAAACCAAATTCAGTAGTTTAGGTTGCATGGTACTTGAAAAATCACATGGTCTTATTTTGACCCGAATCCGATACTTGTGATTCGGACAAAGTTGCAATGCGATTGAAAATGCAGATTTGTGCAAGCGTGTCGTCGGAGTCTACAAAAATAACAGAGCTAGTGCAATGGAACGATTTGTACGGAGAAGGCGGGTCTCGGAAGAAGAAGCCGCTGAGCTATTTCATGTAGGGAAGAGTTTTGTTTATAGGAATCGGTCGGACTCAGTTTACATTTCCTTGATTGAGGCCATAATGTTTATATTCATGAAAATGCCAGCCATTGCAGGTCCTGTTTTCACCCATTATTGTGTCATATACAGGTTTCTGTTTTTAGATTCTGAGATATGCCAGGAGACATTGACAAAGGCTCTCGCCAAATATTTTGGCGCCAGGATACTAATTATTGATTCTCTTATGTTGCCTGGTGTAAGCTTCATTAGTTTTTTTTTTCTTGAGGTCATCTATATTTTCCCTTAACTGACGAGATTACAAATGATATATTTCATATGTTTTATAGAATTCAATCGAGGTTCGATAAATGATACAAGGTCAGATTTACATTTTCATGTTTTCCTCTTTCATGGATGTCATGTCTTGCATACGCGGATAAATTGTGTTCACCACAGGGGTTTTCTTTTGTCTCCGTTTTCATTATTTTTATCAGTACGAATAATAAATATTAAAAGACGTTTTATGTTTAATCAGCAGTTGAGTATATGCGCCATGGTGACTTGAAAATCAATGAGTATGAAGCTACAGGGACGGTAAGGAGTCTAAACTGTCTCACTTATCTACAGTTCTGCCTTTATTTTTTTTTTATCAGCCAGTTCTGCCTTTCTGTTTTGTATAGTGAAACTCATATTTTGCATTCTATGATTTGTATGTTGTATATAGGAGGTATTTATAGGATTAGGTATACAACTACTTACAAGGTATACATGATCCTATTTGAATGGTTTAAACCCCATACATGATCCATGTTTTCATTATTTTTATTAGTACGAATAATGAATATTAAAATATGTTGTATGTTTAATAGTCAGTTGAGTATATGCGTCAGTGGCTTGAGAAGCCATGAATATATAGATAGAAAGCCGTTAATGAGTTTGAACGGTCTTACTTATCTACAGTTCTTTATTACAAGTTTTGTATCGTGAAACTCATATTCTGTGTTTCATGATTTGTGTGCTGTACATAGGAGGTATTTATGGGATTAGCTATCTAACTACTTTTCCTTAACACAATGTCACAAACTACACCTCTATAGTTCCATATCACTAGCACATAAAATTTTCTAGTATTCTCCTCCTCATATATAGACACATGTTGGACTGATTGAATCTAGTTGTTATCTCTCCTTTGAGATTGAGAACTGATATGTTATATTAATTATTAATCTTATTTTATTTGGATTATTAACAGTTATTATTGAATTGTTTTCTACTGTCTTCTTTTAGGAGACTATATTGTGCTACCATGGTCGAGTCAATGTAATTGTCAACTATTGCATAATATAGGATCCCTCTCTCCGTCAGGTAATTTTTAGTCTTTGAAATTTTCACTTTGTGGTCACATTTTTTTTGATGAAAGATGCAACACATCAAGTTGTACACATAACATTCGGGATATCCTAAACACTAAGTGTTTGTTTTTTCATGTTCATGTGTTTTAATTTCAGGGACGGACATCTCTTGCATACAAAATCAGGGAATAAATATCCTCTCTTACCTGGGTTTTCTCTTTGTTTGTGTTTCAGTATGTTTTTTATTTTCATGTGCTCTTTCAGGGGTGGTAAATCTTGCATGCTTGCAGATAAATGGTTTTTTCCACAAGGGTTTTCTTTTGTGTTTACTTTTTCATTATATTTTACTAGTACGAATAGTAAATATAAAAAAATATTTATTTTTGATGTGCAGTTGAGTATACCCGCCATTGTGGGTTATGAAGACATGTAAGTAAAAGCTGCAAAGTCAGGAATAAAAGTTTGAACTGTCCCTCTTCTCTACAGTTATGCCTTTCTGTTTTATAACACGTTTCGTATGATTCAATTATTTTTGGTTTAAGGTTCCTCACTAACTATGAAATATATTGATTGACCCGCCTCATGTTTTTCTTTTCGATAAACCATTTTGTAAAGGGCCGAGCTAACGCTAGTTAAATTTAAAGGTACTAATTTGTTATCATATGCACCGGATTTTATTGTTGTATCGACTTAATTTATCCTATTTTCACTGTCTTCTTTCATGATCAGATATTTGTTATAATATGCACTGGATATATGTTGCGTGCATGTTCTTTCTTTCTTGTCCATTCCAGGGTTCTACGAGGTTTTCATTTTCATGTGCTGTTCTTTCAGTGATGTGGCATGTCTTTCATACATACGGACAAATGGTGCTCGTTATATGGGTTAGGGGGTTTCATTTGTCTCGTTCTTCAATATTTTTTACTAGTACAAATAATCTGCAGTTGACTATACGTGCCGTCTTGGCTTGAGAAGCCTTGATTATAAATGATGCACTAAGTTGGGTATGAGTTTGAAGGATCCCACTTTTGTGTTTGATCAGTTGAATTGTCCCACTATAGTTCTGCATTTCTTTTCTATAACTTGTTTCGGGTTGAATTATTACTAGTATAATGTGTCTCACTAAATATAAAAATATGTTGATTGAAAAGTTTTACGATTTACTTGTGGATGCACTATTTGGTAAAGTTACGAGCAAACTTAGTTTGGTCAATTTAATACTTTTAATTCATCTTCGGTACCAGTTTTTACAAGGTCAATGTAATTGTTATGTCTTATTTAAGGATTTGGTATTGTGCTTCCATGGTCGAGTCAATGTGGTCGTCAAGTATTACTCTGTTTGATAGCTACATATAATATAGCACGATATGAGTGGAACACATTTTACAAACAAAAGTATTTTTTGATCTTAGTATTTTATTTACTGTATGGACAATGACAAATAGTATACGAGTCATGATTTTGACAAACAAAAGTATTTACACATCATAATTATTGAATATGACAATTCAGTGAGTTTGCGTTACAAGTTACGTCGTTACAAAATAATAAATGAATTTGAATGATCAAATATGTGCACAAACAAAATACATTTTTGCTATCATATTTTTGAGTTAATAATACACTAATACAATATTGACCACCTATTTATGTATACAATACAAATTTATAGTTATGTTCCTTGTAGATATTTATCAGTAGCTTTTATAAAAAAAATATAATTGTCGTTCATTTAGAATATACAATGCGGGTGAGCTAGGGCCGGCCCTGTGTATGGAACCTGATGTTGATCTTGAAGTGGTTGCGAATATGACAGATGGGTATTCCAGGAGCAATTTAAAGGTTTCCTTAATTTTCTCTTTTCTGGCAGTTTTATTTTAATTTGTATGTGAAAAACAAAGTAAAAGGGTATTATTATTGCCGTGCTATGGTTCTTCTAATTCTTAGTTGTCTACGCAAAGGAGTAATAATGTGATCTTATTGATAAATCAGAAAACTATTTTCTTTTGTATATGTTCTTTTTTCTGATCTGGGAAATATTATATTACTTTCTTTGATAGCTGCATGTATATAGCAGGATATGAGTGGAACACATTTTGTCCTTTGACTTGGCTTGTTCAAAATATTTGTGTTCAAGATCCCAAGTTCCATTTTGGAGATTCTTGTCATAGATTCCTTGGAGTTATGATGTGTGTTGTTCTCGTCCTTTTCTTAAAATGTGTTTCATTTTTCCACTGAAATTTCAAGAGAAATCGAGAACATTGGCTGACAACAAACCGGTGCCCTCATTGTATAGCAGTGCAGATGGGCGTCCTTTGAAGATGGAAGACTTCAGATACGCACATGAGCAGGTATTCCTGAGGCTATTTTTTTCAAACCAAATTCAGTAGTTTAGGTTGCATGGTACTTGAAAAATCACACGGTCTTATTTTGACCCGAATCCGGTTCTTGTGATTCGGACAAAGTTGCAATGCGATTGAAAATGCAGGTTTGTGCTAGCGTGTCGTCGGAGTCTACAAAAATTACAGAGCTAGTGCAATGGAACAATTTGAGCTATTTCATGTAGGGAAGAGTTTTGTTTATAGGAATCGGTCGGACTCAGTTTACATTTCCTTGATTGAGGCCATAATGTTTTTATTCATGGAAATGCCAGCCATTGCAGGTCCTGTTTTCACCCATTATTGTGTCATATACAGGTTTCTGTTTTTAGATTCTGAGATATGCCAGGAGACATTGACAAAGGCTCTCGCCAAATATTTTGGCGCCAGGATACTAATTATTGATTCTCTTATGTTGCCTGGTGTAAGCTTCATTAGTTTTTCTTTTTCTTGAGGTCATCTATATTTTCCCTTACCTAACGAGATTACAAATGATATATTTCATATCTTTTATAGAATTCAATCGAGGTTCGATAAATGATACGAGGTCAGATTGACATTTTCATGTTTTCCTTTTTCATGGATGTCATGTCTTGCATACGCGAATAAATTTTGTTCACCACAGGGGTTTTCTTTTGTCTCCGTTTTCATTATTTTTGTCAATACGAATAATAAACATTAAAAGACGTTTTATGTTTAATCAGCAGTTGAGTATATGCGCCATGGTGACTTTAAAATCAATGAGTATGAAGCTACAGGGACGGTAATGAGTTTAAACTGTCTCACTTATCTACAGTTCTGCCTTTCTGTTTTGTATAGTGAAACTCATATTTTGCATTCTATGATTTGTATGTTGTACATAGGAGGTATTTATAGGATTAGGCATACAACTACTTACAAGGTATACATGATCTTATTTGAATGGTTTAAACCCCATATCATCACCATCTCAACATCCAAATCATTATATAACACTCCCCTTCAATTTGAGGTATAGATGTTATTAGTCATGCCAAGCTTGTTAAAAAGATAATTGATCCTAGTACCCATTAATGCCTTGTTGAAAAGATCTCCCACATGTTAACTAGTCTTTAACATACTTTCTAAAAATTAGATTTTGTAGGAGTTTTTCAGGTTTGAAGTGATAGTTGGTCTCAATATGCTTAATCTGGTCATGAAACACGGTTGAGTATTACCTAAATTGATCCCGCTCTGTCATATAGTTTCCCTTAACTAACATGATTACAAGTGATATATTTCATCTGTTTTGTAGAATGCAATCGAGATTCAATAAATGATACGAGTTCAGATTTACGTTTTCATGTGCTCCTCTTTCAGGGATGATCTTGCATACATGCGGACAAATCGTGTTCACTACGGGGTTTTTCTTGTCCATGTTTTTATTATTTTTATTAGTACGATTACTGTTAATCTTATAAGCCCAAGTACATAAAAGCCCACTTAGCTTGTTTATGAATTAGCCCATATCTAGAATGTTCCTAAGGCCCATATCTAGAGTATTCCTATAGCCCATATCTAGAATGTTCTTAGTTGTAGAGGAGACATGGTTGGCAGCTCCAGAGTCCATAAACCAAGTAACGGGAGAGGATAAATTTTTACCTTGCAATCCCAGAGCAGAAAAGGCAGACACAATAATTTGTTGTACCAGATCAGGAGTTAGTGTCGGGCATGGGGGTGCAGAAGATGGAGCAGAATTGCCTGCCGGGATCATGGGAGGAATCGCTGCATGATATGTGGGTATAGGAGAGACTTCCCTTCGAGAGACATCTCCACGAGGTCGACGCGTAGGACATGTCTCGAGAGCATGGCCAGACTGCTTGCAATACCTGCATTGCACACTGCATTGACTAGCGTAGTGCCCAAATTGATGACATGTGTAGCATTCAACCTGCCGTATATCCCGTGGTCCAGTCTGAGGTCTGGCACGCGGAGTCTTGGTGGCAGGAAGGGGCCGAGCGGTGTAAGGAGTCCGAGCAGCATAAGCCATCGATGAATGCCCTTGTTCCAATATCCCCTGAGTGAGCATGCGTTGCTCCTCTCGGAGAAGCTCGCCAAAACAGACATCTAAAGATGGAACAGGAATCCGATTAAGCAGTGACGATCTGACTGGTTCAAACTCTGGACGGAGACGCATCATAAACAATGTCCGCTGGCGACTCAATAAGCTTGTCTGAACGGTGAGGAGTGACTCAGCTGGCACCTCTGCAAGGGTGATGTCCATGTACTCGGCCCACAACACCAATAAGGCCGAGTAGTATTCCTGAACCGAACGGGTTTCTTGCTGGAAGTTGGATATGTCCAATTCCAATTGAAACAGACGGGCCGAGTTATCTTGGTAATAAACTCGACGGAGATAGGCCCACATATCTTTAGCTGTGCGATAAGGGCGTAGGTTAAGGACAATCTGGGGGTCCACTGAACCCACAATCCAGCTACGAAGTTGGGCATCCTTGATTTCCCAGTCTTCGGGACAAACATGATCAACCGTTGCAGACTCATTAACCTCACCGGAGTCATTGGGAGGCTTCCCGGGCTCTACAATGTGATCCCAGAGACCTTTTCCAGTCACAAATGTCTCAAATTGAAAAGCCCAGGTGGCGTAATTCTTGCCCGTAAACCGAATAACAATGTTATCAAACTTATCCATGAATAATCCAGAAAAAATGGGACAACAAGAACCTGGTGGTGGCGCCGAAGAAAAATATCAGAAAGAAACTCGCAGAGATACCGAAAATAAGGTACAGTGCCGGAGGTAATTGACTAGATCCAACGGAGGCTTCGGAGACGGAAATCGGGGCCGAAATGTGGAGACCGGAGCTCGGGAACGGAGCCTAGAGCTGATAACGGAGATGGAGACGGAAAAAAACTAAATAAGCTCTGATACCATGACAATCTTTGAAGTTGGTATTATATTAGATTTTCTTGAATAGAATACAAGAGAAGCTCTCCTTATATAGGAGGAGAAAGAATAATCTAGAATAAGAACATTCTAGATATGGGCTATAGGAATACTCTAGATATGGGCCTTAGGAACATTCTAGATATGGGCTAATTCATAAACAAGCTAAGTGGGCTTTTATGTACTTGGGCTTATAAGATTAACAATGAGAAAGAGAATAGCTAATCCCATAAATACCTCCTATGTTCAGCACACAAATCATGAAACACAGAATATGAGTTTCACAATACAAAACTTGTAATAAAGAACTGTAGATAAGTAAGACATTTCAAACTCAGTATCGGCTTTCTATCTATATATTCATGGCTTCACAAGCCACCATGACACATATACTCAACTGCAGAATAAACATAAAACATATATTAATATTCATTATTTGTAATTGTTAATCTTATAAGCCCAAGTACATAAAAGCCCACTTAGCTTGTTTATGAATTAGCCCATATCTAGAATGTTTCTAAGGCCCATATCTAGAGTATTCCTATAGCCCATATCTAGAATGTTCTTATTCTAGATTATTCTTTCTCCTCCTATATAAGGAGAGCTTCTCTTGTATTCTATTCAAGAAAATCTAATATAATACCAACTTCAAAGATTGTCACTCATAAACAGACACAAGTTGGACTGATTGAATCAAGTTGTTATCTCTCCTTTGAGATTGAGAACTGATATGTTATATTAATTATTAATCTTATTTTATTTGGATTATTAACAGTTATTATTGAATTGTTTTCTACTGTCTTCTTTTAGGAGACTATATTGTGCTACCATGGTCGAGTCAATGTAATTGTCAACTATTGCATAATATAGGATCCCTCTCTTCGTCAGGTAATTTCTAGTCTTTTAAATTTTCACTTTATGGTCACATTTTTTTCTGATGAAAGATGCAAAACATTAAGTTGTACACATAACATAGGGATATCCTAAACACATAAGAACTTCTTTTCTTATTTGGTTGTTTGGTGTTTTTTTATTGCTGTAGTGATTGTTTGGGAATAAGTTTGAACTGTCCCTCTTCTCTACGGTTCTGCCTTTTTGTTTCTTTTAGGATCAGATATGGTGTTTCTATGTGGTGGAGTCAATATTTTGCTTGTGGATACACTATTTCGTCAAGTTCAAAGAGAACTTGGTTGGTTTAATTTAATACTTTTAGTTTCTTTTCTGCGGCAGTTGAGTATACGTGCTACTTGAGAAGACATGAATATAAAGTTAACAAGTCGGGAATAAGTTCAAATTTTCAAACTCATGCCATTTTAAAGATATACATGACATCACTATGGACCGCAACTTGATTATCTATTACGGTCCCGACTTTGGATCTCGTTATGGGTCTATTCTGGTTGCTTGTTTGTTTGCGGGAACAATTGGGCTCGTTTTGAGAGAGCTCCTACCTCTTGATACCTTTAACTTTATACTTTAACTTAATTCCCCCTTTATTGATCATTCTCTTCAGGTATTTATAGCCTGAAGTACAACCCAAGTGATTAGGATATAATCCTGATAACAACTAATTTTCAAAACTCAAATCTAAGTATTTAAAACTAAACATATCCTAATAACTATGAATTTTAAAAACTCAATCTTATCTAATAAGGTTGGGATCCTAACATCACTCCCTCCTTCCTAATGGCGCTTGACCGCAAGTGCCAAATTCCTGGATCATACACGTCATAAAGCGAATCAGATTCCCCTTGCTCAGTCATGGCTTGAATGACATCATAGATTTGTGCTGGTAAGTCAAATAGAGTCCGCTTTGATGCAGCCACCTCCTCTCCGAGAATTACCATATTTGGTTGAGACTGGATAGTGCATTCCAAAGCTATACAAGATGCCTTTCGACCCATAACGTTAGCTCTGATACCAATCTGTTACGGTCCCGACTTTGGATCTCGTTATGGATCTGTTCTGGTTGCTTGTTTGCACAAGATTTTATTATGGTATCGACTTATTTTATCTGTTTTTCACTGTCTTCTTTCATGATCAGATATTTGTTATCATATGCACTGGATATATGTTGCGTGCATGTTCTTTCTTTCTTTTCCATTCCAGGGTTCTACGATGTCAGGTTTTCATTTTCACGTGTTGCTCTTTCAGTGATGTGGCATGTCTTGCATACATACGGACAAAGGGTGCTCGTTATATGGGTTAGGGTGTTTCATTTGTCTCGTTCTTCACTATTTTTTACTAGTACAAATAATATGTATGGAAAAAATTGTTTTATGTTTAATCTGCAGTCGAGTATACGTGCCGTCTTGGCTTAATAAGCCTTGAATATAAATGCACTAAGTCGGGTATGAGTTCTAACGATCCCACTTTTGTGTTCGATCAGTTGAATTGTCCCCCACAGTTCTGCATTTCTGTTCTATAACCTGTTTCGGGTTGAATTATTACTGGTCTAATGTGTCTCACTAAATATAAAAGTATGTTGATTGAAAAGTTTTACGATTTGCTTGAGGATGCACTTTTTGGTAAAGTTACGAGCGAACTTAGTTTGGTCAATTTAATACTTTTAATTTATCCTCGGTACCAGTTTTTACAAGGTCAATGTAATTGTCATGTCTTATTTAATGATTCGCTATTGTGCTTCCATGGTCGAGTCAATGTGGTCGTCAAGAATTACTCTGTTTGATTGCTACATGTAATATAGCACGATATGAGTGGAACACATTTTGTCCTTTGACTTGGAGATTCTTTTTGGAGATTCTTTTGTCCTTATATTTTAGTCTGTACGAAATCATGAAGATTATATGCCTCTTGTTCAATGGTCAACCATTTATTTAGTTAGATTACAACAAAATGGTGATTTTATGTTGCAAAAACTGATTATTTAATTTACTAGGAGTATATTTTCCATACTATATTCTATCTATTTCTTAATTTTTTGATCTTAGTATTTTATTTACTTTATGGACAATAACAAATAGTATATACGAGTTATGATTTTGACAGCCAAAAGTATTTACATATCATAATTATTGAATATGACAATTCAGTAAGTTTGCGTTACAAGTTACGTCATTACAAAATAGTAAAAGAATTTGAATGATCAAATATGTGCACAAACAAAATACATTTTTGTTTCCATATTTTTGAGTTAATAATACACTAATACAATATTGACCACTTGTTTATGTATACAATACAAATTTATAGTTATGTTCCTTGTAGATATTTATCAGTAGTTTTTATAAAAAAAATATAATCGTCGTTCATTTAGAATGTACAAGGGGGTTGAGCTAGGGCCTGCCCTGTGTATGGCACCTGATGTTGATCTTGAAGTGGTTGCGAATATGACACATGGATATTCCAGGAGTAATTTAAAGGTTTCCTTAATTTTCTCTTTTCTGGAAGTTTTATTTTAATTTTTAAGTAAAAAACAAAGTAAAAGGGTATTATTATTTTCCCTTCTCATTTAGTCTGTTTTTTGCAGAATCTGTGTGTGGCGGCAACGCATTGTCCAATAAGAGAAATTTTAGAGAAGGAAAAGAAGGGTTGTTCAAAGTTTTCTCCCGTTCTATGGTTCTTCTAATTCCTTATGTGGTTGTTTTATGTTTTTTTGATTTGTTACTTTAGTTGTAAGTTTTTTATGTTCATGTGTTTACCTTCAGGCAGCGGTACTACTTGCATACAAAATGAGGGAACAAATGTCCTTTCTTGCAATGGTTTTCTTTTTCTTTGTGTTTCAGTGTGCTTTTTTTATATTAGAGTGATTGATTGCAATTAAAACCTTTTAATTTTTCTGTGCTGCAGTTGATTATTTGGTTGATATGCTTGCTAGTGAAACTGTGGAGTAAAAGACTTCATTTTTCGGCTAAGTTTCACCATTTGAAGTTTTTCTGGTACTTATTTCTTATGTTGCGTGCATGTTCTTTCTTTCTTTCCCATTCCAGGGTTCTACGATGTCAGGTTTTCATTTTCATGTGTTGTTCTTTCAGTGATGTGGCATGTCTTGCATACATACGGACAAATGGTGCTCGTTATATGGGTTAGGGGGTTTCATTTGTCTAGTTTTTCAATATATTTTACTAGTACAAATAAAATGTATGAAAAAAATTGTTTTATGTTTAATCTGCAGTTGAGTAGACGTGTCTTTGCTTGAGAAGCCTTGAATATAAATGCACTAAGTTGGGTATGAGTTTGAACGATCCCACTTTTGTGTTTGATCAGTTGAATAGTCCCACTACAGTTTTGCATTTCTGTTCTATAACCTGTTTCGTGTTGAATTATTACTAGTTTAATGTCACTAAATATAAAAATATGGTGATTGAAAAGTTTTACGATTTGCTTGTGGATGCACTATTTGGTAAAGTTACGAGCAAACTTAGTTTGGTCAATTTCATACTTTTAATTTCTTTTAATTTATCCTCGGTACCAGTTTTTACAAGGTCAATGTAATTGTCATGTCTTCTGTAAGGATTCGGTATTGTGCTTCCATGGTCGAGTCAATGTGGTCGTCAAGTATTACCTAAATTGATCCTGCTCTATCATATAATTTTCCTTAACTAACGTGATTAGAAGTGATATATTTCATCTGTTTATAGAATGCAATTGAGATTCGATAAATGATACGAGGTCAGATTTACATTTTCATGTGCTCCTCTTTCATGGATGGCATGTCTTGCATACGCATAATAAATGGTGTTCACCACAGGGGTTTTCTATTGTCTCCGTTTTCATTATATTTATCAGTACGAATAATAAATATTAAAATACGTTTTATGTTTAATCAGCAGTTGAGTATATGTGCCATGGTGGATTTAAAATCAAGGAGTATAAAGCTACAGAGACGGTAGTGTGTTTGAACTATCTTACTTATCTACAATTCTGCCTTTTTCTTTTTCTTTATCAGTCAGTTATGCCTTTATGTTTTGTATAGTGAAACTCATATTTTGTGAAATGGAACGATTTGTACGGAGAAGGCGGGTCTTGGAAGAAGAAGCCGCTGAGCTATTTCATGTAGGGAGGAGTTTTGTTTATAGGAATCGGTTGGACTCAGTTCACATTTCCTTGATTGAGGCCAGAATGTTTTTATTCATGTAAATGACAGCCATTGCAGGTCCTGCTTTCACCCATTATTGTATCATATACAGCTTTCTCTTTTTAGGTTCTGAGATATGCCAGGAGACAATGACAAAGGCTCTTGCCAAATATTTTGGCGCCAGGATGCTAATTGTTGATTCTCTCATGTTGCCTGGTGCAAGCTTCATTAGTTTTTCTTTTTCTTGAGGTCATCTATTGTTTCAGCGCTTAATAGCCTTTTATGTTTCTTATTTACTTCAGGGACCGGCTCCTGAAGAAGTTGATTGTGTGAAAGAAAGTTCAAGGCCCGAAAGAAATTTTGTATTTGCTAAACGTGTCCCAACTCTTGCTGTTGCTCTACATCACAAGAAACAAACTTCAATTGGTGTGGCTGATATTACAGGCGGTTCTACATTGAGTTCTCAGGCTCAGCCAAAGCAGGAGACATCTACTGCAACATCTAAAAACTATACTTTTCGAGCAGGCATGCTTGGCTTCCATAATTCTGTTACTGTTATTATAAGCTCATCTCATTCATCCTTTGTTCTGTTTGAGTTTGTAATTATTATGTATTAATAATTTCATGACATGTAGGTGATAGAGTGGGATTTGCTACTTCCCTCCCTACTGGTTTTTCCAGTCCAACACAACCATCTTTTAGGTATATCTTGCAACCTTTCTCTGACTGAGTTCATTTGCTAGATGGAATATATGAATTTTTTTCTATGTCAGGCCACTAACTTTTATGTTTAGGCCACGATTGATCAGTTCACTATTACGTTTTTTGATAATATAGATTGATGGGCAAAGTTATGAGTTGTGTTATATTGTTGGCATCTAATTTATGTGCAGAGGACCAACAGTTGGTTGCCGGGTAAAATTTGTCCTTGCAGTTGAGGAAAATGAGACCTCAAAATTTTGGGTTAGATTTGACAGATCAATTCCAGAGGGAAATGATCTAGGTGTTCTTTGTGAAGAAGATCATGGTTTCTTTTGTTCCGGTGACTGGTTGACCTGTCCTTATTTTTGCTTTTGTCTGAGCATTTATTATTTTATGTTAATACTTCTGCTTTGTTTCAAAAACAATAATCTACATTTAGAGAGTTCGGCAATGGAACATACCGAGAAACTTGAAATCAGTGAACTCTTTGAGGTGAATTCTTACTTATCCTATACTGTAATCAGAGCATACAATCTTGCTCAGTAATTTTTGTGTTCTTGATATTTGTAGGTTGCATCAAATGAAAGTAAAAAAAATCCCTTCATATTGTTTGTGAAATACATAGAGAAGTCTCTAGCCAGAAACTCAGATGCTTATGCTGCCTTGAAAATATACCAGAGATGGTACAGCCGCCTCTGGTGTTAAGCTGCAATAATTAGATAATGCAATAGTCACTACATTTTTCTTGAAGTAAGCATATAACTTTTGCACAAATACAAGCAGGTTGAAGCTTTACTTTTGGGTTGGAAGCAGCAGCAGTTAGACTGCGACATTGAAACTCTAAAAGTGCAGTCAAACATAGTTAGTATTCACTCGGTGAGTAAAATGATTCGATTCTCAAGTCAGTAGTAAATATAAAAAGACTGTGATTGAACAGTTTTATTTTTTCCTTTTAGATACAACATTTGTTTTAAGTTTAGAGCGAACTTGGATTTGTTATCTTTTTAGTTTATCCTACATGCGTTATTGTGTTTCCATGGTCGAGTCAATGTAATTGTCAAGTATTACCTAATTTGATCTCTCTCTGTCATATAGTCTTCCTTAACTAATATGATTACTAGTGATATATTTCATCTGTTTTATAGAATCAATCGAGGGTCGATAAATCTTTCTCGTGGTTTCTGGTTTAAATATATTTGGTATGAAGTCTTTGGAAATTTTAATGTTTTATTGATGACTTGGTCACAGTCTCTTTGGATGACAAATGCAAATCATTTACTTTGGGGATGATAATAACAGGCCAGACATCCTAAACTAACTTTTTTTCCTTTTTTTGGTTGTTTAATATTTTTATATTTGTTGCCTTAGTGGTTAGTGTTTTCATTATATGTTTTATTTTCAAGTAGGGGTATCCATTGGATAAAATATATGGAAAAAATTTCCTTTTCTGAGTATATGTGCCATGGTGGCTTTAGAAACCATGAGTATAAAGGTATAAAGTCGGGAATGTGTTTGAATTGTCCCACTATTTTTTATATCATTTCTCTGCAATTCTGCTTTTTTGTTCTGTAACTTGTTTCGTATGACTGAATTGTTATTGGTTTTAAGCGTCTCAGTAAATATAAAAATATAGTGATTGAACAGTTTTATGTTTAATTTGCAGTGAGTATACGTTCCATGATGTCTTGAGAAGCCATGAATATAAAGGTACAATGTTGGGAATGAGTTTGAATTTTCCCACTTCTATACAGTTCCGCCTTTCTGTTCTATAACTTGTTTCTTATGATTTAATTTTTATTGGGTTAAAGTGTCTCACTAAATAAAAAATATAATGATTGAAATTTTTTATGTTTTGCTTTGTAGATACACCATTTATATTTTGAATTTCTTTTTACTTTATCCTACGAACCGGTTTTTACTGGGGCAGTTGAGAATAAGTGCTATGGTGGCTTGAGAAGACATGAATACAAATCTTCAAAGTCGGGAATAAGTTTGAATTGTCCAACTTCTCTACAGTTCTCCCATTCTGTTTTATATATTGTTTCGTATGATTGAAATGTTTTTTGTTTAAAGTGTCTGCGTAACTATAAAATATAGTGATTGAACAGGTTTATGTTCTCTTGTAGATAAAACATTTTGGTGAACAGCCGAGCTAACTTGATTAGATTCTATTTAAAACCAATAATTTGTTATCATACACCGGTTGTTATAGTGGTATCGACTTAATTGAACTGTATTTCATTGCCTTCTTTCATGATCAGATATTGTGCTACTATGGTCGAGTGAATGTAATTTTTATCTAAAACCTAACTGGAACACCTCTCTGCCAAATAAGTTCTCTCAACTAATATGTATACTACTGATATCTATCATCAGTTTTCTAAAAATACAGCCCATGTTCGATAATCTTTACATTTTTATTGTGATGTCATGTATTACTCTTAAAAATATTGTGATGATAAGGTCATATTGTTTTTGACACATGCAAAATATC
The DNA here is from genome assembly GCA_963920655.1 of Geranium rotundifolium. Classification (NCBI taxonomy): domain Eukaryota; kingdom Viridiplantae; phylum Streptophyta; class Magnoliopsida; order Geraniales; family Geraniaceae; genus Geranium; species Geranium rotundifolium. The sequence goes on along the minus strand of OY987312.1, from coordinate 29,694,151 downwards.
TAACTTGTGAATGATAATAATAGGTGGGATATCCTAAAGCACTAAAACCTTTTTTCCTTATGTGATTGTTTTATGTTTTTCTGATTTGTTACTTTAGTGGTAAGTTTTTTATGTTCATGTGTTTACCTTCAGGGAGCGGTACTTCTTGCATACAAAATGAGGGAACAAATGTCCTTTCTTGCAATGGTTTTCTTTTTCTTTGTGTTAGTGTGCTTTTTTTATTAGAGTGATTACCTTTTAATTTTTCTGTGCTGCAGTTGATTATTTGGTTGATATGCTAGCTAGTGAAACTGTGGAGTAAAAGACTTCATTTTTTTGGCTAAGTTTGACCTATTGAAGTTATTCTAGTACTTATTTCTTATGCTGCGTGCATGTTCTTTCTTTCTTTCCCATTCCAGGGTTCTACGATGTCAGGTTTTCATTTTCATGTGTTGTTCTTTCAGTGATGTGGCATGTCTTGCATACATACGGACAAATGGTGCTCGTTATATGGGTTAGGGGGTTTCATTTGTCTAGTTTTTCAATATATTTTACTAGTAAAAATAAAATGTATGAAAAAAATTGTTTTATGTTTAATCTGCAGTTGAGTATACGTGTCTTTGCTGGAGAAGCCTTGAATATAAATGCACTAAGTCGGGTATGAGTTTGAACGATCCCACTTTTGTGTTTGATCAGTTGAATAGTCCCACTACAGATCTGCATTTCTGTTCTATAACCTGTTTCGTGTTGAATTATTACTAGTTTAATGTCACTAAATATAAAAATATGGTGATTGAAAAGTTTTACGATTTGCTTGTGGATGCACTATTTGGTAAAGTTACGAGCAAACTTAGTTTGGCCAATTTAATACTTTTAATTTATCCTCGGTACCAGTTTTTACAAGGTCAATGTAATTGTCATGTCTTCTTTAAAGATTCGTTATTGTGCTTCCATGGTCGAGTCAATGTGGTCGTCAAGTATTACCTAAATTGATCCTGCTCTATCATATAATTTTCCTTAACTAACGTGATTAGAAGTGATATATTTCATCTGTTTATAGAATGCAATTGAGATTCGATAAATGATACGAGGTCAGATTTACATTTTCATGTGCTCCTCTTTCATGGATGGCATGTCTTGCATACGCATAATAAATGGTGTTCACCACAGGGGTTTTCTATTGTCTCCGTTTTCATTATATTTATCAGTACGAATAATAAATATTAAAATACGTTTTATGTTTAATCAGCAGTTGAGTATATGTGCCATGGTGGATTTAAAATCAAGGAGTATAAAGCTACAGACACGGTAGTGTGTTTGAACTATCTTACTTATCTACAATTCTGCCTTTTTCTTTTTCTTTATCAGTAAGTTATGCCTTTATGTTTTGTATAGCGAAACTCATATTTTGTATTCCATGATGTATATGTGGTGCATAGAAGGTATTTATAGGATTAGCCATCCATCTACTTACAAGTTATACATTATCCTATTTGAATGGTTCAAACCCCATATCCTCACCATCTCAACATCCAAATCATTATATAACACACTCCCCCTCAAGTTGAAGTATAGATATTATTAATCATGCCCAGTTTGTTACAAAGATAATTGATCCTAGTCACAGTTAATGCACTATAAAATATCTCCCACATGTTATCTAGTCTTATAGAAATTAGATTTTGTGGGAGTTTTTCAGGTATGATTTGCTTGTAGATGCCCTATTTGGTAAAGTTACGAGCGAACTTAGTTTTGGTCACTTTTATACTTTTAATTTATCCTCTGTACCAGTTTTTACAAGGTCAATGTAATTGTCACGTCTTCTTTAAGGATTAAGTATTGTGCTTCCATGGTCGGGTCAATGTGGTCGTCAAGTATTACCTAAATTGATCCCACTCTATCATATAATTTCCCTTAACTAAAGAGATTACAAATGATATATTTCATATGTTTTATAGAATCCAATCGAGGTTCGATAAATAATACGAGGTCAGATTTACATTTTCATGTGCTCCTCTTTCATGGATGTCATGTCTTGCATATGCGGATAAATTGTGTTCACCACAGGGGTTTTCTTTTGTCCCCGTTTTCATTATTTTTATCAGTACGAATAATAAATATTAAAATACGTTTTATGTTTAATCAGCAGTTGAGTATATGCGCCATGGTGACTTGAAAATCAATGAGTATGAAGCTACTGGGACGGTAATGAGTTTAAACTGTCTCACTTATCTACAGTTTTGCCTTTATTTCTTTTTTTATCAGCCAGTTCTGCCTTTCTGTTTTGTATAATGAAACTCATATTAGCCATACAACTACTTACAAGGTATACATGATCCTATTTGAATGGTTTAAACCCCATATCATCACCATCTCAACATCCAAATCACTATATAACACTCACCCTCAGTTTGAGGTATAGATATTATTAGTCATGCCAAGCTTGTTAAAAAGATAATTGATCCTAGTACCGTTAATGCCTTGTTGAAAAGATTTCCCACATGTTATCTAGTCTTTACAGACTCAGTAAAAATTAGATTTTGTAGGAGCTTTTCAGCGGTCTCAATATGCTTAATCCGGTCATATTACCTAAATTGATCCCGCTCTATCATATAGTTTCCCTTAACCAGCATGATTACAAGTGATATATTTCATTTGTTTTATAGAATGCAATCGAGATTCAATAAATAGAAAATAAAACTTTTGTGCACCTAAATATACACTTTTGACGCTTTCATACCCTAATTTTTTTTTTCCATACCTTACTTTCATTTTGGGACAACTTTCTTTAGAAATTTTAAAATACGCAAATTACTCATGAATTGAACCAAAATTAAATCTGATTTAATTATGATCCAATTAAAGAGTGTGAAAAGACGAAATTGCCCTCAACTATTCATCAAATTTTCAAAGGTATGCCACCCTTTCAACTATTCATCTCTTCCTCTTCCTCTTCCTCTTCCGCCACCGGCGTTTCTCCGGCATGTGGGGAGCACGGTGGACCAACGAGGCCTCAAGAACACCTGCGCCAAGGTGTCCGTCTCGACCCAATCGTCCTCGACCCCTCCTTCTCGTCTTCTCCAGTGATTTTTCGCCGGAGTCGGCCATGGTTCTTCCTCTGCAGCCTCCACAACACAAAATGGCGAGCATCGACGAGGTGGGCAATGGGCAGCGTCTGAAAGGGTAGAATCCGGTGCTCTGACGATCGTCTCCGGCACAGAATGGCCGGAAAAGAGTTGGAGGGAGAGAAGGAATAAGAAATGTGTTCAAGAATTCAAAATTTTCACTCGCCGGAAAGTGTACCGGAACATATTTTCCGGCACACTTTCTGACATGTGAAAATTTTGGCACAACTTCGGTCGCCTCCACCAACTCCGGTCACTCCGGTACAAAGCCCAGCAGGGAAGCTCCGGCGATCGCCGCAATTATCTCCCGCCATCGCCGCCACAGGAGGCTTTGTTTTGATGAAGTATGAGGGTCCAATAGCATTCACTAGAAAATTTAATGAATAGTTGAGGGTAATTTCATCTTTTCCCACTCTTTAAAAAATTGGGCCGGTTCTCTCCATTAGACCAAGAGTAATTTCGGTATTTTGAGAATTTTAGTGGTAAATTGTCCAAAATGAAAGTAAGGTATGGAAAAAAGAGTTAGGGTATGAAAGTGTCAAAAGTGTATATTCAGGTGCACAAAAGTGTCATTTTCCCTTCAATAAATGATACGAGTTCAGATTTACATTTTCATGTGCTCCTCTTTCAGGGATGATCTTGCATACATGCGGACAAATGGTGTTTCACCACGGGGATTTTCTTGTCCATGTTTTTATTATTTTTATATATTAAAATATGTTGCATGTTTAATATAGTCAGTTGATGTGTCATGGTGGCTTGAGAAGTCATGAATATATAGATAGAAAGCCAGTAATTTTATGTGCAAGTGATGTGGGACTACAGTTCTTTATTACAAGTTTTGTATTGTGAAACTCACATTCTGTGTTTCATGATTTGTGTGCTGTACATAGAAGGTATTTATGGGATTAGCTATCTAACTACTTTTCCTTGGCACAATGTCACAAACTACACTTCTATAGTCCCACATCACTAGCACATAGAATTTTCTAGTATTCTCCTCATAAATAGACACAAGTTGGACTGATTGAATCAAGTTGTTATCTCTCAAGTTGTTATCTCTCCTTTGAGATTGAGAACTGATATGTTATATTAATTAATAATCTTATTTCATTTGGATTATCAACAGTTATTATTGAATTGTTTTCTACTGTCTTCTTTGAGGACTATATTGTGCTACCATGGTCGAGTCAATGTAATTGTCAACTATTGCACAATAATAGGATCCCTCTCTCCGGCAGGTAATTTCTAGTCTTTGAAATTTTCACTTTATGGTCACATTTTTTCTGATAAAAGATGCAAAACATTAAGTTGTGCACATAACATTCGGGATATCCTAAACACATAAGAACTTCTTTTCTTATTTGGTTGTTTGGTGTTTTTTTTATTGTTGTAGTGATTGTTTTTTTATGTTTATGTGTTTTACTTTTTGGGACGGACATGTCGTGCATAAAAAAATAGGGAATAAATATTTTCTCTTGTCTGAGTTTTCTTTTGGTTTGTGTTTCAGTATGTTTCTTATTTTCATGTGCTCCTCTTTCAGGGGTGGTAAATCTTGCATGCATGCAGACTAATGGTTTTCGTCACAGGTGTTTTCTTATAGTAGGTAGAAAAAATGTTTAGGTGTTTTCTTATAGTAAGTAGAAAAAATGTTTATTTTTGATGTGCAGTTGAGTATACCCGCCATGGTGGGTTGACAAGACATGAAAATAAAAAGCTGCAAAGTTGGGAATAAGTTTGAAGTGTCCCTCTTCTCTACAGTTCTGCCTTTCTGGATTAGATATGGTGCCCGTGGAGTCAATGTTTTGCTTGTAGATACACTATTTCGTCAAGTTCAGACTGAACTTGGTTGGTTAAATTTAATACTTTTAGTTTATTTTCTGGGGCAGTTGAGTATACGTGCTATGGTGACTTGAGAAGATATGAATATGAAGTTAACAAGTCGGGAATAAGTTTGAATTGTCCACCTTCTCTACAGTTCTGCCGTTCTGTTTATAACTTAATTCGTAAGATTGAATTATTTTTGATGTAAAGCGTCTACCTAACTTTAAAATGTTGTGATTAAACAAGTTTATGTTTAGCTTGTAGATAAATCATATGGTAAAGAGTAGAGCTAACTTTGTTGGGTAGAATAAAAACCACTAATTTCGTATCACACCGAGTTTTATCGTGGCATTGACGTAATAGAACTCTTTTTCAATGTTTTCTTTCGGGATGAGATCAATGGTCGAGTCTATAATTTTCATCTAATATCTGGAGCTTCTTTTCTTTCAAATAAGTTCCCTTTTTGTTATGAGCTGAAGTATATTATTGCACTAAAGGAAACAATAACAAAGATAATAAAGGACAATGAAGGAAAGGCAAAAACAAAAACAGAGAGCCAGAACACTATGGAAAGAGTATAAAACGAAGCACTGTCAAATAAGTTCCCTTAATTAACATGTATACGAGTGATACCTTTCATCAATTTTCTTAAAATGCAGCAAAGGTTCCATAAAATTTCATTGTTGTTCAATGTGTGAATCTATTGGTTTGTTTTACATATATTTTGTGATGTCTTTTATTAGTCTTTGAAATATCCACTTTATGATTGATGGCAAGGTCACGTTGTGGTTGACGACATACGCAAAATATCTCAACTTCAGCTTTAAACTCTTTGAACCTGCCAAACGAGTCAAACTTCTGTGAAGTCTCATAATCCCCTTCTGGCCAGTGTACTCATGGGCCAGCATACATTCGAGTGTATCAGGCCTAACAAGTCACCCGCTCTCTCACCCCTACTGGTGAAGGGCGACTTCGTCATCTTGCCCATCAAGTAAGATATGCGCCTATTAATTTGACCGAATTCAAATGGACCTAACAGTCCATACTTATGAAGTGTTGATGGTCGTCTCTTATGCCGCCCATTGGCAGATCGGCGTAAGAACCCATCTCACCCGAACAATCGCCAGTGGCCTCTAGTAAGACATAGTGATTACCCAATGTCCACAAGTGTATCGATAGGTTCGATATCTCTTGTCTGTCATCTGTATCACTAACCCTTTGTTTGCTTTAAGGCGTATGAGATCGCGTGACACATAAAATTGTCATCCTCATTTGTTCGATCTAGTTCCTTAAATTCCGAGTTGACTTGTAGGTATTGGTGCGGCCGCACACTTTATCAGTCACACTCATCCAGGGGCCCTGAACCATACCCTTCACCACGTCTCACCGTGGGGAAACAAATCCCTTCGGACGTTCAATGGCCAACGATGTCTGTTGTGGCTGCCCTGTTACAGGCAGCGTTGGGACATGACAAACCAATGGAGTGACTTGCATGTGAGTCACTCGCTCCAAGGTAAGGCAGTGATCACACGACGACGGTGAAAGGGATTCTCATGGGTTCCAAAGATTAATTTCATGCAGCGGAATGAATTAACCATGGGAATCGATGAACATATATAGAACTTATTGAGAAATTCAGCATACATGTAACTTTTCTAATCTGAAAATTATACCTTTAATCGATGCAAAAACACAAGTGTAGTATTTCGTTCCTCTGGAGAGGCAAAGGCGGACGCAGGGGGTTTGCGAAGGTTAGGTGGGAACGCGTCTGTAGGCCGATCAGACAGGGAGGCTTAGGCATCCGGCGCCTTCAGGAGGTCAACATCGCTCTGTTGTTGAAATGGTGGTTGGCGTTTCGCAACAGAGCCAAATCCATTGTGGAGGAGAATTCTGTGTGCGAAATACGGATGGGACAGATCGTCTTGGGACTTTTCATCGCTCCCTTTCTCTGGTCACTCAGGGTCGAGGGCTTTGCGGGATATTCTTGGTCTCTCGTCTCATCAGGCTTTTCCTAGGATTTTTGGATCGGGGTGTGTTCGTTAGAGGATGGGGGATGGTAGACAGATCCGATTCTGGGATGATTGCTGGTTGGGAGATTTTTGCTTGAGAACCATATTTCACAGATTATACAGTCGTGTGAGTCAGCCGGGTCATACAGTTCATGATGCATGGGTCCTTGAGGGATGGTCTATTCCCTTCCGTGGGGTGTTACCGGCCAAGACAGGGCTAGAGTTTGCAGAGCTGCTTACAGTACTTGGCACGGTCAGACCGACATATGGGATCCGGGATCAGATCTGGTGGACATCTAATAGGAGAGGATATACCGCGAGCAGGGGCTACCACATGTTGTTGGGGATAGACCAGACAGTTCTGGTAGACTGGGCTTCGAGGCTGTGGGATACGCCAGTTCCCCCAAACTTCAGGAGTTTCGGGTGGCTGATTCTTCAGGACAGTTTACCGACTAGAGGCGCTCTTGCTTTCAGGGGGTCATCTCGATTGGTCATCGTATGTGCGCTCTGTGCGAGAGGAGGGAGGAGACGACATAGCACCTTATGCTCTCCTGCAGGTGGACTGGGAGATTCGGGAGAGAGATTCACAGATGGTGGGGTATCCAGCTTCCTTCTACTCAGACAGTTCATGATCTCTTCATGGGATGGAGAGCCAGAGTCGCAGACAGAGGAGCGAGGAGGGCCTGGAGCAGACTCGTCACGATGGGTTTTTGGTACATCTGGGTCACCAGGAACAGCAGGATCTTCAAGTGTAGTGTTTCTCTAGCAAGTCCACACAAGCACAATACCTTATGAAGTTTCTTCACTCTCTCTTGCTAATGAAAATAATGAAGAATTGGACAAAAGGCAATGAGGCCCCATTAATCTCATAATCACAATTAGGCCTCATTCATGACTTAAAACCCTAAATGGGAGCCCATTTAGCCAAATTAAAATTAAAACTCATTTAATTGAGTTCTAATTATGGTTTAGCTAAACCGGTCCAATCTCCCTCATTCAATTTCTTCAACCGTCTGGTTAACAAACCTAGGCCAGAAATCAATCGAATCGTTTTCAATTTGACTAAATTGAAAAGCGGATTCTCCCAATTACCATCCATGCTTGTTTGTCACATATTGTACTTAAAGCGTGTGACCCTCTAGGCTCATGACCCGTTGGCAGACTAGTAAAATTACTATTTTACCCTTTCAATCATAAGTGGTCTCTAGCAAGACATTATGATTACCCAATGTTCGTGATTATCGATTATTCGACTTAACCTGTTATCGTAATGTCACATTCCTTTTATCAAACCGATATCCAGATTGATCAATAGGCATAGAACCGTCACCCTAATTTATCAATCAATGTTTCTTGATATCTGAGATGACTGAAAACTGATACTAAGGTGTCACATGCACGGTCGTGATATTCCTTCAGTCATACTCATCAAGTGGCTTAAACGGATATCTTTCTCATACCGGAGTATGAGTGATAAATCCCTCAGACGCCTTTCGAGTTCACAAATGCAATTAATATCCAAGCCAATCAATGTCGTTATAGCTACCCTTTTATAGGTAACGTTAAACTAGGTCAAACTCAGGTATTCGTTACACAGTGCACACAAAGACTCTTTAGTCTTAGGATATAATGACAAGATACGATCTGTGAGTATCTCACGACAAAATCTATGTTGCATACTCACAATCGGGTTGTCTGATATCATCGACCTGATGATATCTACGATATAACTCCGACACATATTTTGCCATGATCAGTAGAGCATGATCACAAGGAGTTGGTCTCATACTTTATCGCTTCTGAAGAAGCTTAGCTGACCAGGGACTCATCGAATGCAATTCTTTCTGATCTACAGTTTTACTATAAGTGGTTTTACACATAATGACATAGATCAAATTACATTCGATATATTTCTACAACATATTAGTAATATAATGTCTTTTATTAAATCGAAAAATGATGTACATTACAATATAGATTGAGGAATTACATTGGACTAAGGCATAATCCTAACAATCTCCCACTTGCCCCTAGTTCCAATCTACCCCCATAGACTTCACATGTGCCTCATTCCTTAGGCTGCGGTAACGCTTTCGTCAAGGGATCAGCAACGTTATCATTAGTCGATACATAAGTAATCTCCACATCACCATTATCGATATACTCCCTGATAATGTGATGCTTCCTCTGTATGTGTTTAGTTCTGTTGTAGAATCTGGGCTCTTGAACTAATGCTATGGCCCCCCGTGTTGTCACACAACAAGCTTACCGGATCAGACGCTCGCAGCATTACATTTAATCCGGTTAGAAAGCTTCTAACCCATACGGCTTCCTTAGCTGCTTCTGCTGCATCTATGTATTCAGCCTCTGTTGTAGAATCGGCAGTTGTGGCTTCCTTGAAGCTCTTACAGCTGAATGCTCCACCATTTAACACGAATACAAATCATGCCTAAGATTTGAAATCATCAGGATCTGTTTGAAAACTAGCATCAACATATCCTTTGACTGCTAGTTCTCCATCCTTCCCACCATACACTAGGAATGTGTCCTTAGTTCTCCTCAGATATTTGAGGATACTCTTGACAGCAATCCAGTGCTCCTGGCCTGGGTTAGACTGATATCTGCTAGTACAGCTTAGTGCGAACGAGACGTCCGGTCTCGTGCATATCATGGCATACATGATGGATCCCATAGCCGAAGCATATGGGATCTTACTCATCCTGCTCAGCTCATCAGGAGTACTAGGACTCTATTGTTTGCTGAGCTTAATGCCATGCCGCATGGGTATATATCCTTTCTTAGAATCAAGCATTAAGAATCTTCTCAACACCTTATCTATGTAAGTGCTCTAACTTAGGCCCAATATTCTTTTGGGACGATCTCTGTATATCTTGATGCCCAAATGAAAGCAGCATCACCTAAGTCCTTCATCGAGAAGCATTTTCCTAACCAAGCTTTAACCTTAAGCAAGGTTGGGATGTCATTCCCGATGATCAATATGTCATCGACATATAGCACTAGGAATACAATATTACTCCCACTCGCTTTCTTATATACGCAAGGTTCACTTTCATTTTTGATAAAACCGAATTCCCTTACGGCTTCATCAAAATGAAGGTTCCAACTTTGTGAAGCTTGCTTCAATCCATAAATGGATCTAAGCAGCTTACAAATCTTTTCGGGATTCCCTAGATCAACAAAACCCCCAGACTGTGTCATATACACATCCTCTTTTAAGTTCCCGTTAAGGAAGGCGGTTTTGACATCCATCTGGCATATCTCATAGTCGTAGTATGCTGCAATGGCTAGAATAATACGGATAGATTTGACTATAGCTACTGGTGAGAAGGTTTCGTCATAATCGATACCTTCGATCTGGCGATAACCTTTCGCAACCAATCTAGCTTTATAGGTCTGAGGTTTTCCATCCATGTCAGTCTTCAGTTTATAGACCCATTTACAGCCGATGGGTTTTATTCCAGGGATTTGATCCACCAAGCACCAAACTTAATACATGGAATTCATTTCCTCACTCATGGCATTCTGCCATTTTTCGTAGTCTGGACTGACCAAATCTTGTTTGAATGTTTCTGGATCATCTTGATCCACCAATATCAAGTCATTTCCCTCAGTGGCTAGAAAGCCATATCTGAAGGGAACTTGACGAGATCACTCAGACCTTCTTGGACCCTCTAGAATAGGTGTAGGGATTGGTTCTTGATCAATGACCTCTTCTGGCTCCTGTATTTCTATATCTGGCATAGTGGGTTGTTCCGTATCATCTTGAATTTCTTCAAGATGCACGGCACTCCCACTAGCACTTATGGAAATAAATTCCTTTTCAAAAAATACCCCTCTTCGAGCAACAAAATCTTTGTTCTCGTTTGGGTTTAAAGAAATACCCCGTTGTTTCCTTGGGGTACCCCACAAAGACACACTTATCTGATTTGGGTTCGAGTTTATCGCCTAGCAAACGCTTGACATAAACTTCACATCCCCAAATCTTAAGGAAAGCTAATAAGGGTTTCTTCCTGTTATATACTTCGTATGGAGTGCTTTCTATTGTCTTTGTAGGAGCCCGATTCAAAATGAATGCGGCCGTCTCTAGGGCATAGCCCCAAAAGGAGATAGGGAGGTCAGCCTGACTCATCATTGACCGAACCATGCCAAGCAAGGTCTGATTTCTCCGTTCGGATACACCATTCATCTGAGGTGTTCCAGGCGGAGTCAATTGAGAGAGGATCCCATACTCCTTTAAATGACTGTGAAACTCATGGTCCAAGTACTCACCGCCTCGGTCAGATCGAAGCGTTTTTATACTTTTACCAAGCTGGTTTTGTGCTTCATTCTGGAACTCTTTGAACTTGTCAAAAGTTTCCGACTTATGTCTCATAAGATAGACATACCCGTATCTACTGAACTCATCAGTAAATGTGACGAAGTAGTGAAAATCCCTTCTGTCCTGAGTGCTCATAGGTCCACACATCGAAATGTATGAGACCTAATAAGTCACTAGCCCTTTCACCTAAACCGGCAAAAGGTGCCTTTGTCATTTTGCCCCTAAGGCATGACTCGCATCTCTCAATTGAAGTGAATTCAAACGGACTTAAAAGTCCACACTTGTGAAGTGTTGAGATGCGTTTCTGGCCTATATGGCCTAAACGGCAGTGTCATATCACAGTCTGGTTTAATTCATCAGATTTAACCCTTGTGTTACTTATGTTATAAATTGAGTCAGTGTGAGTGTTTTGAATATTAAGAATATATAAACCACCAACCAACGATGCATTGCAATAAAATTTATTATTCTTTAAAATATTGAATATTCCATTATCAATAGAAAAACAATATCTTTCCTTGTCAAGCAATGATACAAAAGTAATATTCCTGCGAAATGCAGGTACACAACGAACATTGTTTAAAATTAAAACTAGCCCACTAGGCTAACTAAGACTAACGTTTCCTACTGCAGTTGTTAAGACTTGATTGCCATCACCAATTCGTAGGTCCGCCTCGCCCCTGCCCACGTCTCTTCTACTTCCTAGAGCCTGCACTAACACAAATGTGAGATTCTGCACCGGTATCTAGTACCCAAGAATCTGAAGTAGATTAACTAAGATTGAGCTCAATAACAAATATATCTGATCCTGAAGATGTGGAAGCTCCACTCTTCCTAAGAAACTGCTTGTGTTTCTTACAATCCTTCTTCCAGTGCCCATGTCCTTGGCAATAGAAGCAGACGACATCCTCCTTAGGATTCTCAACAGCCTTGGGAGCTACTGGACCATTACGTTATCGAATCTTCCCCGCTAGGTGCATATGGGCCTTATCCTTGCCTAGGCTGGCTTTCTTGAAGCTCACTTGCTTGTTGACCATAAGAACCTCCTTGGACTTGTCCTTGAGATTCTTTTCAGCAGTCACGAGCATACCATGAAGCTCTGTCACAGTCTTATCCATGTCTTGCATATTATAATTTCCAACGAAATCACGATATGTCTCTGGAAGTGAATGCAGCACACAGTCTGCAGACATTTCCTTATCCATAGGATGACTGAGTCTGGTCAAGTGTTCCAAAAGACGTTTCATCTTAAGGACATGGGGACTGACAGGAGCTTCAGCCTTCAGCTTGCAAGACATCAGTTCACTGAAAGTGTCGTATCTTTCGTCACGCGCTTTCTCTTTGAACATTTTCTCAATCTCTACCATTAAGGCCTTGGGATCATCAGAAATGTCCAAGAACTGTTTTTGCTAGTCAGGTACCATACTGTCCATCATGATGCACTGCACGTCGATCCGGTCGTTAAGGAATTTCTGGTAGGCATCCCTTTAGTGCCCTTGCGGCGTTCAATGCTGGCTCAGCAAGTGGTTCCTAGGTAAGGATATAATCCTTACATTCATGCTTGAGAACGAGTCTCAAGTTCCGATCCCAGTCGAGGAAGTTTACTTCGTTAAGCTTATCCTGCTCGATTAGTGACCGAAGCGCGCTGTTACCAGAATGATTTGTGTTTGCCATTTAAATCTACACAGTAAACAAAATTTTAATCAGTATTGATTAAAGTTGAAGTTGGAGATTTAGTTATAAAACACTTTCTGATTCCAACATTAGAATCTGAACCAGGATCCTATCATATTCTCAATTGAAGTGAACGAAGGCTCACTGCTCCAATTGTGAGCTTCAAGGTAGGAATACATCCATCTACAAGACCATTTAGTTTATGGCTAGGGTTTGTACTGTAAGTACGTGGCATACCCTATACTGATACCCTAGGTCAGCCCTAGCTGACAATCGTAGACAAGTCTACCAAGCTTGAACTATGGACAGAACTAATGTGGTTACTACGCGGAGGCGCACGCACCCACACAGAACTACCCATCTCATCCAGACTTCTTCTCTATGAATGTTACGCGGAGGCGTACCGACATCAATAGGGTCAAAGCCCTTTTGAGTGCCCAAACTTGGATGGTATCATGCTTGACTTGTAATTACTTGCGTTTAAGTGAATTATAATAGTCTGATTGTATATCGATACAATCTTAATCTGGAATCATCAATTGCAAATTCATGCAAAGATGATCACTTAGCAGGTTACATGCAAGTCTGGTTAAATACCGGTTTTTTAATCTTTGCATGTGGGTGATAGCTAATCATACATAAACTTGTATATTAAAACTATCATACATTCATACATTCACAACATACAAATGTAACGGTAAATTATGCAAAACTAAACCCATCTTAAGTTCCTAAGAATCTAGCAAAACTTATCCTAAAGACTTTGTCTTCAAGGTCCAGACTTACTCCATTCTTGTGCACTCCCACTGGCTTCGAGCCTCCTCCAAACTTTGAGTCTTCCTCTTGACTTGTATCTTGCATCGGTATTCGTGATTAAAAATTTAAATAAAATAAATAAATTACAAATCACGACACGCAGGCCGTATTTACTACAACCCAAAACTTAGCAACACGCAGGTTGCAAAATCGAAATTAAAAATACAAGTGTAGAGGGCTTAGCTATACATCATGTTATCAAAGATCATGTGATCACTCAACATGCTTATCAAACAACAAAATTTTCCAAATTTTATCTTTCTTAAGTGTGGAAAAATTCTAGTTTATCGAAACCGGACGATTTAATTAATTAATTGAATTTTAAATCGGTTCATGCTGGTTTATCAAAACCGAACAAAATCTGAAAAATAAATTTTTTTTAGGACTTTAAATATTCTCGCGAACCGGCCGGTTCAGCTCGAATCTGTTCGAGGCGAACCGGCCAACCGAGGTCGCCCGCGAAGGCAATCATAGCGGCCCACGAGGGCTGCCATGGTCGCCCGTAAACGACCTGGTCGGCCCTAGGGCATTCCATGGTCCACCAAGGGTCTCGACCCTGGTTAGCCATGGCTAACCCGAAACAGCCCCAAAAATTAATTTTTCCAATTTTTCAAAATCAAATAAATCTGATTTTTTTTATTTCATGCATATTCATTCAAAGACCATATGAACATAAAAATAAAAATCAGATCATGCATAATGAATTAAACACAAAACAACTCATGCTCTGATACCACGTAAAGGGATTCCCATGGGTTCTAAAGATTAATTTTGTGCAGCGGAATGAATTAACCATGGGAATCAATGAAGAACATATGGATTTTATTGAGAAATTCAGCATACATGTAACTTTTCTAATCTGAAAATTATACCTTTAATCGATGCAAAAATACAAGTGTAGTGTTTCTCTATCAAGTCCACACAATCACAATACCTTGGAGGTTTCTTCACTCTCTCTTGCTAATGAAAATAATGAAGAATTGGACAAAAGGCAATGGAGGAATGATGAGAGGGAGGATCGGCCAATATGAGAGAGATGGGGGAGTGATTGCCGAAAATTTGAGATATTTTTGGTAAAAATATATTGTGTATTTATCAAAAAATCTTATTTTGAATATCATTTTGATAATTACACAATATACCCATTTAATTTCATAATCACAATTAAGCCTCATTCATGACTTAAAACTCTAAATGGGCTTTAAGCCCATTCAGCCAAATAAGAATTAAAACCCATTTAATTGAGTTCTAATTATGGTTTAGCTAAACCGGTCCAATCTCTCTAATTCGATTTCTTCAACCGTCTGGTTAATAAACCTAGGCCATAAATCAACCGAATCGTTTTCAATTTGACTAAATTGAAAAGTGGATTCTCCCAATTACCATCCATGCTTGTTTGTCACATATTGTACTTAAAGCGTGTGACCCTCTTGGCTCACGACCCGTTGGCAGACTGGTAAAATTGCTATTTTACCATTTCCATCATAAGTGGTATGTAGCAAGACATTATGATTACCCAACGTTTGTGATTATCGATTATTCGACTTAACCTGTTATCGTACATGTCACTGTCCGTTTATCAAACCGATATCCAGATTGATTAATAGGCATAAAGCCGTCACCCTAATTTATCAATCACTGTTTCTTGATATATGAGATGACTGAAAACAGATACTAAGGTATCACCTGCACGGTCGTGTTATTCCTTCAGTCATACTCATCAAATGGCCTAAATGGATATATTTCTCATACCGGAGTATGAGTGATAAATCCCTCAGACGCCTTTCGAGTTCACAAACGCATTTAATATCCAAGCCAATCAAAGCCGTTATAGCTACCCTTTTAAAGGTAACGTTAGACTAGGTCAAACTTAGGTATTCGTTACACAGTGCACACAAAGACTCTTTAGTCTTAGGATATAAAGCTACGATATGTGAGTATCTCATGACAGGATCTATGTTGCATACTCACAATCGGGTTTTCCGATATCATCGACCTGATGATATCTACGATATAACTTTGGCACATATTTTGCCATGATCAGTAGAGCATGATCACAAGGAGTTGGTCTCATACTGATTGCTTCCGAATAAGCTTAGCTGATCAGGTACTCATCGAATGCAATTCTTTCTGATTTACATATCTACTATAAGTGGTTATACACATAATGATATAGATCAAATACATTCGATATACTACTACAACACATTAGTAATATAATGTCTTTTATTAGATCAAAAAATGATGTACATTACAATATAGATTGAGGAATTACATTTGACTAGGGCATAATCCTAACAATCAGAGTATGCGTTCATGACTTAATGTATGCGCCATACTCCTAGTCGGGTCGTCCAACATCATCCTCTAGATGATATCCGTGATATGACCTCTAATCTGCAGAACGTGATCATAAGTCATCATCACACTAATCACTTATGAATAAGTATTCGACCAGGGACTCCGTCAAGCATAACTTTATAATATTTAAAGGTTCTGCTGTCCTTATGTAAACACTAACGACTTTAGATGAAGTTGTCGCTTGACACATTATTATAACACAATAATAATGTAACTGCCTCTTTTATTTCTTAACAAAAGATAAGAGATTACATGGTTAAGACTTGGACTAGGGCACTGGATCTTACACAGGGCTCGGATCACTAGCGCAGACTCCTAACAGACACTATCACGGCACACCGTCCAATTTTCGTGGCTTTACAGAAGTTCAGGTATGCAGTGGTAGCTCCGAAGATTATCAGAGCACTCATATTTTCTTTCCAGTTTGAGTTTCGATTCAGTATGGGTTGGGTTCAGGCGAGATCTCAATTTGGGACGCTTCAGTACTTCGTATGACCAGTTGTGACATTTTCCCGGGGCTGACTGTGTGGGATGGGGAGGACATAGCTTCTGGAGAGGCCGTTTCTTTTCTCAACCTTCACGCCCCTTCGGTACCCGCCGCGAGGAGGGACTTTTGGGGTGTTTTGAGACAAGTTCACCATTTGGTAGGACAGAAGTTTGCCCTTTTGGGATACTTCAATACGGTCAATGATCTGAGCGAGGTAGCCAATCAGGCGGTCCAGGCGGATTGGAGAGATTTTGACGCTTTTCTTACGAACTTAGGCCTTATCGACTTCCCTATGTCGAACAAGGATTTCACCTGGTTCGCGCAACGCTCGAGAGCGAGTAGGCTTGACCGTATCCTCCTCAGTCAGGACATGTTGGCTATCTTCGCAGACCCGATCCTAACGGGGCTGACGAAGATGCTCTTGGATCACAATGTCATTCTTTTAGGCACCCAGGAGGCTGATTGGGGACCGAGGCCTAGACGGTTCCTCAACGCCTAGTTGGATCATAGTGATTTCAAGAGTTTTGTGGCGGCAAAGTGGACCTCTTTACATTGACGTTGTGGGCTGCCCAAACTATATGTTGTGGGCGAAGCTCAAACGTCTGAGGTCAGACTTAGCTACCTGGAACATCGAGGTGTTTGGTCACGTGGAGCACCAGATTTCCAAGACCACAGCCAACATTCAGGCTTTAGATGCTATAGTGGCGGAGAGACCACTTATTGAGGTTGAGTAGAAGGACCGAGGTAGACTCCAGACCGAGCTCTTGGGCTTGGCGAAGTCTCGCGCGGACATTTGGAGGCAGTAGTCGAGGGTTCGCTGGGCTCTTGAGGGAGATAGGAACACTCGGTACTTTCACAGATGCGCCGCGACGAGAGGCAGGAGGAGTCGTATTTAGTGTATGGTTATTGACGGCCAGGAGTAGACACAGCCGGAGCCGATCCGCAGAGATGCAGTTGATCATTTTCAGGCGAGATTTCAGACGGATCCTATTTCGAGACCTAGTTTGCCGCCACTCCCGTTCCGGACTCTGCCACCGGGAGGTCAGACTTTTTAGAGGAGGAATTCACCGAGGAGGAGATCCTCTCGGCCCTCTCAGAGTGCGAAGGGGCTAAGGCCCCGGGTCTAGATGGCTTCATCATGCGCTTTTTTCGTGAGATGTGGGATGTGGTTAGGGAGGATATGCTCGGTTTCTTCCATGATTTCCACCTGACAGGGAGGATGTGCTCGGTTCCTTCCATGCACTCATATGACATCAGTTCTTAGATCATTCCCTATCATATGAGAGAGTTTGAGGCATTTCGAGAAAATCATTTTCAAAATGTAACTTTACTTACATAATAGAGCAATTTTTGCAATAGGAAATTGAAGAATAACATGTCTTCTTTTTTGGAAAAGCACTCACATGACATTAATTCTTAGGTCATTGTCTATCACATGGGAGAGTTTGAGGGCATTCCTGGAAAATAATTTTCGAAACGTAACTTTACTTACATTATAGAGCCATTTTTGCAGTACGAAATTGAAGCATTACCGGTATTGTTTTTTGGAAAAGCACTCATATGACATTGATTCTTAGGTCATTCCCTATCACATGAGAGAGTTTGAGGGCATTCCGAGAAAGATGTTTCAGAACGTAAGATTTCCTACATTATAGAGCTATTTTTGCAATACGAAATTAAAGTATTATCGGCACTCTTTTATGGAAAAGCACTCATATGACATTGATACTTATGTCATTCCCTATCATATGGAGGAGTTTGAGGGCATTATGAGAAAGACATTTCGGAACGTAAGTTTTTTTACATTATAGAGCTATTTTTGCAATACGAAATTAAATCATTACCGGTACTCTTTTTTGGATAAGCACTGATATGACATTAATTCTTAGGTCATTTTCTATTATATGGGAGAGTTTGAGGGCATTCCAAAAAAGTCATTTTCGGAACGTAAGTTTTCTTACATTATAAAGCAATTTTTGCAATACAGTATTGAAGCATTACCGGTCTTCTTTTTTTAAAAAGAGAGCTCTCTAATTGGGTCAATTTCTGGTGAGGGATTCCAGCCAACTCTGGCGACGGCCATCCGTGGCGATTTTGGCCTCTTTCTTCATGAAATGGGGAGGAGAGTGTGGTGGAGTGATGATGGCGATCACCAGCTGAAGGTTTCGAATAGTTTTGAACCTCTAACCGATCGGCTTGACGAATCTGTGGTGATGCCTGATCGGAAACATGTCGGCTTGACGAATCTGTGGTGATGCCTGATCGGAAACATGGTTGCTTCGTGGATAGCATCATGGCAGCGTCGGGGCGGGCAGGTGGGACTCGTCCAGGCAGCGCGACACGATTGCAAAAGGCAGGAAGGAGATGCCAGCCAGATCGAGATCGAGCTTGATCGAAAACGCAAACGCTAGCGCGAGGGTGGAGGCTACGAGCTCGTCGTTGCAGAGGCCTATTCGCTTCTCTGGCGAGGTTAATCCAGTGCAGGGAAATGAGCAAAACAGGGAGGTCAACGCTAAACGCACATGATTGGGTTCTTGAAATTCAAAATTTGTGTTGGCGGCTACGACCCTCAAAACCCTAGCTGCGAGACAGCACACGTCCGCGATGGTGGAGACGCTGAGGGACCTGGTCGGGTGATTCAAGGCACAAGGAGGGTGAATGTCAGAGGTGGACGGAGCCTCAGGGTGGAGATCGTCGTTCGAAACAAATCTGAAGGCCTCATCGCGACCTCGGCAGTGGCGGCCAGGGTGTCTTCGATCATCGCCGAAGATGTTGGTCGCCCACTCGACGTAGCAGGAGATGATGATCGTCCTCTTGGCCTCGCAAGTGAGGTTCGTAGTACCAGGCGATTGGGAAGGGCATGGGCAGGGCGAGGAGGTTGTGGCGCTCGCGAGGCTGCTTCGAGGAGGGTTCAGTCAGGGAACCGAGGCAGACGAGAGGTACGGTGTGGGAGAGAAGGCGCTCAGACGACTTCACATCGGCAGGTCAGCTCTGCCGACGTCATCGGCTGCTGCGACACCAGGAGCTGTGGCAGACTCTCTCGGGCCGAAGCAGCAACTTGGGCCTGTACCGGACCGATCCTCTAATTTGGACCCAGCAAGTCATGTAAGTGGGCTGATTCGTCACCAATCAGGCCAACCCAAACCGATTTTGATTGAGCCGGTCCATACCCCAGCCAGCTCCAGTTCTTCCTTTACTGGTTCCACAGTGAAGCTAGGATCGGCCGGTTCGTTTGACAAGGTACATAATCTGATTAATCGTTCAGAATTTTTTTACTGATTTTCCTGAATAAGTTGAGCCGGTTAATTCGGCGAAACCAGCCAGTTCTTCTCTGGCCAATCCGAAATGCCCTTTTGATTGTAGCCATACTGAAATCAAATAGGGGAAACGACCTTTGACTGCTTTAGCTCACTCCCCCGTTGCTGATAGTGTAGGCTCCACAGACCGGACCGCCACTTTGGTGGTTCCGATGGACTCAGCTCCAGCCAATTGTGAGGCTCGAGGCGGGCAGATTATAAAAATTATCAAACTTGTGGATCGGAAATTTGTGGAAGCTTCCAAATCCGCGTTTCCGACCCATGTGGATAATTTAGCGGCTCGCCCTTGAGGCTCTTTGGTTGACTTGGCGGACTCGGCTCATGCCGATGGTGAGACCTTAGGCGATCGGGCAGAAAAAATTACCTCACGTAAGGATAGGAAATTTGAGGAGGCTTCCAAATCCGCTTTTCCAACTTACGTGGGTAATTTACAGACTCGCCCTTCGGTTGCAGAGCTACGAGATCTTTTTCAGAGTTTTGGGGAGATTTTGGAGGTGACGCTCCCGAGGAGACACCGTCAGGCGAGCTACAGTTTCGTTCATCTCGCTACGGAGCAGGCGTGTATGGAGGCGATCTCGGCCTTACACGGATCAGTCCTGAGAGGGCGCACCCTTATTTTGGCAGCTGGACGATACTCTTCTACTCCTCGACAGTCACAGTTTGCCACTGCTCGTGGGCCGCAGACCACCGCTCCAGCTACTTCTCGCGAGCCTCGGACTATCAGTTCGGGCATCTCAGTTCGTAGCCGCGTTTTATTTCAAACCTTCTCGCAGCGATTCAAGTTATGTATCCTCGCAGTGGCGGTTCGAGATTTTGTTCGATGAGTCCTTCTCTCGAAGATGTGGGGCACAGGCTCGAAGGTGGTCACGATTTCTGATTTGGGACAGCGGGTGTTTTTACTACCCTTCGCTGATGCTAGTGCGATTGACAGACATCGGGCCGATCAGTGGGCAGATTGTAACTGGTTCTTACATGGCGGAGTGTTCCGTTGGGTACATATCTGGGGGATCCCGTGTTCAGCTTGGTCATCGGCTTCGATCGAGACGGTGGAAGGCGGTATTGGCAGCTTCATTGTTACTCACCCTGATTCCATCAGCGAGAGGTGCTTCGAGCGTGTTGCAGTACTGATTGAGGAGGATACGGTCAAGCCTGCTCGCTCTTGAGCGTGGCCCGAACCAGGTAAAATCCTTGTTCGACATAGGGAAGTCGACAAGGCCTAAGTCCGTAAGAAAAGCGTCAAAAATTCTCCAATCTGCTTGCCTCGCCTGATTGGCTACCTCGCTCAGATCCCTGACTGTATTGAAGTCACCCAAAAGGGCAAACTTCTGGCCTACCGAGTGATGAACCTGTCTCAAAATGCCACAGAAATCCCTCCTCGCGGCGGGGACCAAAGGGGCGTGAAGGTTGAGGAAAGAAACGGTCTCTCCAGAAGCTAAGACCTCCCCAACCCACACGATCAGCCCCGGGAAGACGTCGCAGCTGGTCATACGAACTACTGTTGTTTCCCAAATAGATATCTTTCCTGAACCCAACCTCGATCCTGCCGGACTGAACTGAAACTCAAACTGGGAAGAAAACCCGAGTGCTCTGATGATCATCGGATCTACCACTGCTAACTGGACTCTTTTAGAGCCACGAAGACTGGACCGTGCGCCGTGATAGTGTCTGCCAACCCCAGAGGCACTCATGCTTTCACGGGTGTAATCCCGATCGGTCACTGCCTTTGCGCGCTGTGTGGGAGGAGAGAGGAGTCAACGCAGCATCTTATGCTTTCCTGCAGCTGGACTAGGAGGTTTTGGAGGGAGATCCACAGGTGGTGGGGGATCCTGTTCTCCACGACTCAGACTGTTCACGACCTTTTCATAGGGTGGAGTGGTAGGATTGCGGACAGAGGAGTGAGGAGGGCTTGAAGCAGACTAATCACGATAGGTTTCTGGTATATCTTGGTTATCAGGAACGACTGAATTTTCTGAGATGAGGAGCCCTCACCTATAGAGGCCCTTAGGTTGCTGCAGATACGCTCATACACGCTGGTACAGGGGGACGAGGGTCGTGACATTCAGTCTTGGACGGAGGAGCGTACTTTGCCCACCTAGTGCACAAACCCGAGGATGGTACTTCGCTCTATTTTGTCTTAGCCCTTTGATTTTTGGCTTTTATCTTTTGTTTTTGGGCTCATTTTTCCCTTTTTTTGGTTGTACTCTTTATTTCTCTTGTCATTTATGATATCATTTATCGCTGATAAAAAAAACTCATATGACATTGGGTGGTTGATCTTTTTTGGCACTTGGCGGTTGCCGGTAGCACCTCCGGCCACTTTCCGGTGACCTCCGGCAGGGCTATTTTCAGCCTTTTCTTCATCCTATGAGGAGCAGAGGAGGTCGGGAAGGCTATTCCGGCGACCAGCACATTGTTTCCAACAGTTTTGAGCCACTTTCCAATCAGTTTTGTGAAACTCCAGATCGGAAACCATGGAGGAGGCAGCAAACCGCATGGGAGAAGTCAAGGAAGGGTCGGTCTATCTCTTGGGGATTGAGAGGCAATGTAGATGCCGATGATCGACGACGGGTTGCCAGGAAAAGGACGGATAGGCTCGTTGAAGGGAGATCTGAAAATGGCGAGGGCGGATCAGTGAAGGAGGCTCGACTGCGGGGCCCTCTTTACTTCTCCGGCGACGGAGGCGCATCGGATCATTGCCATGATGCCTCTCACACCACTTCCTTGCTGATTGGACGTCAGGATCTGGTTGGGGAATTTTCAAAATATGTGTTGACGGCTGCAGACTCCACGAACCCTAACCTGGTGGTTTCAGTCAATGGGCTGGGTTAAACAACCAGCACCCGATCGGTTCACCGTGGCTCGGGAGGGATTTCTGGGGAACAAAGGTTTGGCTCGAGGCGAACAGGCGAGCGGGGAGGCCACTCGAGAAGTCGAGCTCTTATCCCTCGTCGAAGTATAGCGGCAGAGAACTCCTTGAGAAGTCCTCCGACCACCTGGTTGGCTGGAAGGTCTACGGTCAATGACGTCCGACCTCCAAGAGGTACTACCGGCACGGTTTACGGATCGGAAGCGCTGAGGCGTCTGCGCTCCGGCAGCCAGGCTCCAACAACGTCGAACGAACTTGCAAGTAGCTCAGGCTCGACCTCAGGTGGGACGCGCAACATTGGGCTAGGTCGAGCCCATTTCTCTACTGGGCTGACACCTTCTGATGGGCTGGACAAGGGCTCTTCTGGTGGGCTGGTCCGGGACAAGCCTGCAAATGATTGACTGGGCCGAGGGAAGGCAGCAGCTAATCGTCCCATACCAACACCGGCCCAAACAGACTCTCTCTACTCCGGCTCGACGCTACGGACCGATTTGTATTGGAGCAAGGAAATAAGGTACACAAACCGGCTCATTGTTCAGAAAATTTATTTACTGCTAGCATTTTAATTCCCAAATTGGCCGAGCTTGTTTATCCGGCAAAGCCAGTCAGACCTTCTCTGGCCGATTCGAAATGCCCTTTGCATCGTAGGTTTAGTGACATTAGAGAGGGGAAGCGCCTGATGGTCGACTTTGTTGATTCGGCTCTAGCTGATTGTGTTTTTTTTTATCAGTAGCTCTAGCCGATTGTGTTGCCTCAGGGGAGAGGGGCGATAGGGAGGCAGCTGATTCGGCTTACACCGATTGCGAGATTTTAGGTGGTCGGTCCGCAAAAAATTACTTCTGGCACGGTTCGGAAATTGGAGGAGGCATCCAAATCCGCTTTTCTGACCTACGTGGGTAATTTACCGACTCACCCTTCCGACACAGAGCTTCGAGGCCTTTTTCGGAGTTTTAGGTAGATTTTGGAGGTGACTCTTCCGAGGCGACATCGTCAGGCGAGATATTCTTGTTCACCTCGCTTCGGAGCAGGCACGTTTGGAGGCAATCTCGGCCTTGCACGTATCGCTTTTGAGATGGCGCACTCTCTGTGTGGCAGCTGAACGACATCCACCTACTCCTCGCGAGTCTTAGATTGCTCCTTTGATCACTCATGGACGACACCCACCTACTACCCCTTCGATCACCCTGACCCACAACCGTGTTTTATTTCGTTCCTCCTTGCAGCGGTTCCGGTTTCGCATTCTTATCAGTAGTGGTTCGAGATTTTGATCGTACTGCTCTTCTTTCGAAAATGTGGGGTGAAGGCACAACAAGTGGTTACGATCTCAGATTTGAGCCAGCGAGTGTTTATACTTTCTTTTGCGGACGCCAGTGCGGTCGACAGACTTCGGGCCGATTAGTGGGCAGATCTCCGTCGTTGGTTTTTCTTCTGCTCTGTTGCTTGCGACCAGTTTTTACATGGCGTAGTATATTGTTGGGTTTTCATCCGGGGGATTCCGCTGTCAGCTTGGTCTCCGGCTTCAATCGAGAGGGTGGCAGGTTGTATTGACAGTTTCATCCACTTACCCAGACTCCATCATGGAGGGGTGCTTCGAGCATTTTGCAGTATTGGTGCACGTCTCAGACCCCCTCCGGATATCTTGGGGAGTGCATTTCCGGCTAGGAGAAGGGTCACTTAGAGTTGGTTTGGAGGTTGTTGACATCTCAGACATTCCACCCACCACTTAGGCTGACCCTGACCTGAACCTATCCCCTGCCCGTGCGGGAGCACTTGTACCGTTTGGGCAGGGTCGGGGTAGGGTTTCCTGGGCCGAGGAGTTGGAGGCTATGGAGGCGCAGACGGAAGTTCTAGGGGAGCAGACTATTAACAAGGGGGAGGTTATGGAGACACCGGTTGATGCTCAGGGTTCAGGGGACGCAAGTTGTTGTTCAGGAGGAGGTTATAGAACCACAGGCTGACGCTCAGAGTGAGGCTCTGGGAGGGAGATTATTGTTCATGAAGAGGTTTTGGAGGCGCAGTTCAGTGCTCAGGGGTGGACACATCGCGTGAGGTTGTGTCTTTTGTTCGGACTCCGAAGTCCCCTCCGACGCCCTACCCGAGTATTGTTGACCTTGATTCTACTCGGATCGGTGAGGGGGACTCATTATGCTTGGGCTTCGAGGAGGGAAGTCTTTTTCCGACGTCCAGACTTTTGACCCCCGATTGATCATGACAGTGAGGGTGAGCTACCAGGGAGAGACGAGGACTCAGTTTGGGAGGGTTCGTTATTGGACCTAAGACCGATCTCTACTGATAGACTGCGCAGGGGCTGCGCTTTGGAGGAGATACGCTCCTTTTTCTCTGCAGGGAGGCGCCCGACATCTTCAGTCTATGCGACCTGGGTTCCGCGTGCGCCTATCAGGATTGTCAAAGGCAGGACCCAGCCCAGACAGGGTGATGGGAGTGAGGAGTTCTCAGGGTTGAGGGATACACGGGTAGAGGAAATAGCTGGGTTATCGGACTCGGACGGAGAGTGGGAAGAGGCCTCTGTGGATGAAGATTTGGGTAGAGGAGAGGAGGCGGTTGGAATTCTCAGGGAGATTGAGGAGGAGGTAGAGGAGTTTGAGGTTTTGGAGGCCGAGGAGGGCCTTGGGAGGGTGGAGGCGGGTCTTTTGGCTGAGAGTATCACGGTGGCTGATGTTTGGAGGGTTATTAATCTATTGGGAGGTTCGCTTCCGACTCAAAGTGGAGCTGATATTGCTTTTCTAGTAAGGCCGAGGGCTCCCACTCAGTAATGAAGTTCTTGAGTTGGAACGCTAGGGGTCTGGGCTCGGCACACAAGTGTAGACTCATGGCAGACACTGTCACGGCAGACCATCCAGTTTTCGTGGTTTTACAAGAGTCCAGGTATGCAGTGGTATATCCGACGATTATCGAGGAAGTCGGGTTTTCTTCTCAGTTTGAGTATCAGTTCAGTCCGGCATGGCCAAGGTTGGGTTCTGGAGAGGTTTTGATTTGGGACTCGTCAGTACTCCGCATGACCAGCTGCGACATTTTCCCGGGCTTGATCGTGTGGGTTGAGGAGGTCATAGCTTCTGGAGAGATCTTCTCCTACCTCAACCTCCACGCCCCTTCAGGTCCCGCTGCGAGGAGGGATTTTTGGGGTATTTTGAGACAGGTTCACCTCTCAGTAGGACAAATGTTTGCCCTTCTGGGTCAGGACTTCAACAAGGTACACAGCAGCCCGGTTCACTGCTCTGCTAATTTTATTTTTGATTCCCCTGGTTTACACGAACCAGTTGAGTCGGTTAATCCGGTGAAGCCAGCCAGTCCTTTACTGGCCAATCCGAAATACCCTTCGAATCGTAGGCTTAGTTGTATTAGAAATCGAAGGTTGTTGATGATCAGAAACACTCCATCGAACTCCTTCCCATGACGACGGAGCATCTCGTGCTTTCCTGCTGCTGAACTAGGAAGTTTTTGAGAGAGATCCACAGGTGGTGGGGGATTACTTCCCCACCACTCAGTCCGTTCACGACCTTTTTATGAGGTGGAGCGCGAGGATCGCGGACAGAGGAGCGAGGAGGGCTTGGAGCAGATTGATCACGATGGGCTTCTGGTACATCTAGGTTACCAGGAATAGCCGGATTTTTTTAGATGATGAGCTCTCACCTGGAGAGTCCCTTAGGTTGGTGCAGATGCGCTCATACATGCTAGTACTGGCGGACGAGGGTCGTGACATTCAGTCTTGGACGGGCGAGCATGCTTTGCCCACCTGGTGCGCAAACTCGAGGACAGTACTTCGCTCTATTTTATCTTAGCCTTTTTTTGTTTTTTTGGCTTTCTTTCTTTTGGGTTTGGTGCTCAGTTTTTCCCTGGTTATGGTTGTACTCTTTTTTCTCATCATTTATTGCTGATAAAAAAAAACTCATATGACATTGATTCTTAGGTCATTTCCTATCATATGGGAGAGTTTGAATGCATTTCGAGAAAGTCATTTTCGAAACGTAAGTTTTCTTACATTATAGAGCAATTTTTGTAATACAGAATTGAATCACTACCGGTCTTCTTTTTTTGGAAAATCACTCATATCACATTGATTCACCGGTGGTGGGGTATCCAGTTCCCTACTACTCAGTCAGTTCACGATCTCTTCATGGGGTGGAGAGCTAGAGTTGCAAATAGAGGAGCGAGGAGGGCATGGAGCAAGCTTATCAATATAGGTTTCTGGTACATATGGGTGACCAGGAACGGCCGAATTTTCAAGGATGATGAGCGATCACCGGGAGCGGCTCTCAGGCTACTACAGATGCGCTCTTACACTTTAGTGCAGGCGGAAGAGGGGCGAGACATCCAAGGTTGGACGGGGGAGCGCACTTTAGCCACCTGGTGCATGAACCCGAGGTTGGTCCTCCGTTTTATCCTGCTTTTCTCTCTGTTTTTGGGTTGTTTTGGGGCTCTTTTTCCCCTTTTCTTGTTTGGGGCTCAGTTTTCCCCTTTTGATTACTTGTACTTTTTTCTCTTGTCATTTATAATTTCTTTTACTGCTGATAAAAAAAACTCATAGGACATTGATTCTTAAGTCATTCCCTATCATATGAGAGAGTTTGAATGCTTTCTGAAAAAGTCATTTTTGGAACGTAAGTTTTCTTACATTATATAGCAATTTTTACAATACGAAATTGAAGTATTACCGGTATCCTTGTTCGGAAAAGCACTCATATGACATTGAATCTCAGGTCATTCCCTATCATATGGGAGAGTTTGAATGCATTCCGAGAAAGTCATTTTCGGAACGTAAGTTTTCTTACGTTATAGAGCAATTTTTACAATACGAAATTGAAGCATTACCGGTACTCTTTTTTGGAAAAACACTTATATGAGACGGTGGATCATCTTATGCTCTCCTGCAACTGGACTAGGAGATTCTGGAGGGAGATTCACATATTGGGGTATCCAGTTTCTTTCTACTCAGACAGTACATGATCTCTTCGTGTGGTGGAGAGCCAGAGTTGCAGACAGAGGAGCGAGGAGGGCATGGAGCAGGCTTATCACGATGTGTTTTTGGTACATCTGGGTCACCAGGAACGGCCGGATTTTCAGAGATAAGGAGCGATCACATGGAGAGGCTCTCAGGCTACTACGAATGCGCTCTTACATTTTAGTGCATGCGGATGAAGGGCGAGACATCCATGTTAGGACAGGGGAGCGCACTTTAGCCACCTGGTGCGTGAACCCGAGGTTGGTCCTCCGTTCTATTCTTTCTTAGCTTTTCTCTCTGTTTTTGGGTTGTTCTGAGGCTTTGTTTTCCTCTTCTTCTGGTTTGAGGCTCAGTTTTCCCCTTTTGATTACTTGTAATTTTTCTCTCGTCATTTATAATATCTTTTATTGCTGATGAAAAAAACGATCTCCACTGCAGTCAACTCTGGTTATCTTTATTCGGGTTCCACTCTACATCCTAATCCGTCTGGTTTATCTGATAAGGTACACAGCCCGGTTCCCTGTTCATATCATGTTATTTCTGCTACTATGGTTTACAAGAACCGGTTGAGTTGGTTAAACCGGTGAAGTCATCCAGTGTTTTATTGGCCGATTCGAAATGCCCTTCGGATCGTAAGCGTAGTAAAATTAGAGAGGGGAAATGACCTTTGACTTCTTTAGTTCACTCAGCCAGAGCTGATAGTGTGGACTCCACAGACCAGACCTTGGTTGACCCAACCGTTACGGCTATTTCCGTTTGTGAGGCCTGAGGCGATCAGATCAAAAAAACTATCACACGTGGGTATTGGAAATTGGATGAGGCTTCCAAATCCGCGTTTTCGACCCATGTGGATAATTTACCGACACACTCTTCGGACACTTTGGTTGATTCGGTGGTTTCAGTCCATGCCGTTGGTGAGTCCTTAGGCGATTGGGTTGTAAAATTTATACCACGTACGGCTCATAGGAAGTAGAGCTTCGAGGCCTTTTTCAGAGTTTTGGGGAGATTTTAGAGGTGTCTCTTTCGAGGCGACACCATCAGGCGAGCTATGCTTTTCTTCACCTTGCTTCGCAGCAAGCGCGCACGGAGGCGATCTCGGCCTTGCACAGATCGGTTCTTAGGGGACGCACCATCGTCATGGCACCTGGACGACGCCCACCTACTACTAGCGAATCCCGGATTGCTACATTGGCCTCTCCGGCTACTTCTCACGAGCCTCGGACTACCCCCTCGACCGTCTCGGTTTGGAGTCGCGTTCTATTCCGTACCTCCTTGCAGCAATTCCAGTTTTGGGTTCTCGCAGTTGAGGTCCGCGATTTTGAGCGACGAGCTCTTCTCTCGGAAATGTGGAGCACAGACTCTAAGGTGGTCACGAATTCAGATTTGGGGCAGCGGGTGTTCTTGCTATCTTTCGCAGATGCTAGCGCGATTGAATGTCTTCGGGCCGATCAGTAGGAAGATCTCCGTTGATGGTTCTTCTTCTACTCGGCTGATTGTGACCGGTTCTTATATGGTGGCGTGTTTCGCTTGGTACATATCCGGGTGATTATGCTGGCAGCTTGGTCGTCGGCTTCGATCGAGACGGTGGCAGGCGGTATTGGCAGCTTCATCTTTACTCACTCATATTCCATCAGAGAGGGGTGTTTCGAGCGTGTTGTAGTATTGGTGCACGTCTCGGATCCTCTCCGGAGATCTTAGGGAGTAGATAGTCGGCTAGGAGAGGGTTCGGTCATAGTAGGGTTGGAGGTTGTTGGTATCTCCGACATTCCAACCTTGACTCAGGCTGACTCTGATCTGAACCTATCCCCTGTCCACACGTGGGCACTTATACGATTCGGGCAGGGTCGGGGTAGTGTTTCGTGGGCCGAGGAGTCGGAGACTTTGGGGGTGCAAACGGAGGTTCTAGGGGAGTAGATTATTAATCATGAGGAGGTTATGGAGACACATGCTGATGATCAGAGGGCGCAGGTTAAGGAGGAGGTTATGGAGACACATACTAAGGCTCAAAGTGAGGTTCTGGGGGTGCAGATTATTGTTTAGGAGGTTTTGGAGGCGCAATCTAGAGCTCAGAGGGTGGCCACATCACGGGAGGCGGTGTGCTTCGTTCGGACTCCGATGTCCCCTCCGACGCCCTACCCGAGGATTGTTAACCTTGATTCTACTCGGATCGGTGAGAGGGACCTTGGACCCCTGATTCGACGTCCAGACCTTTGACCCATGATGATCATGACAGTGAGGGCGAGCTACCAGGGAGAGACAAGGACTTAGTTTGGGTGGGTTCGTCATCGACCTTGAGGCTGATCTCCACGGATAGTTTGCGCAGGGGCTACTCTTTGGAGGGGGTGCGCTCTTTTTTCTCTGCATGGAGGCGCCCGACATCTTCACTTTATGTGATCCGGGTTCCACTTGCGCCTATCAGGATTGTCCGCGGTAGGACCCAGACCAGACAGCTACGGTTCCCGAGATCTCAAGCACGGCGGAAGCGGCCAATTTAACCGAGAACCCGCCACAGTGACGTTTGCAAACAATAGATGAATCATAAGAACGAGTAAATATCCTATATTTTACCTCTCGTAGCGTGAAATCTCCCGATCAAAGACGTGCTCTTGAGCTCGTCCTTTACGTCTCGCACACACCGGAACTCGACAAACACGAAGCTAGAATTCAACTAGTGGCTACTAGACCATCAAGGAACCCACACACTCTTTCTCTAGCTCCCAAATGTAGCATCTAGAGACTTTTGGAGAAATAGCTAATATTGCAAGAATGCATTGTGGAGGCACTCACCCTTGGCCTCTATTTATAGGCTTGTGTGAGTGCCTTAGGGCTTTTCCAGTCAGATGTCGCAATAGCCACATTTGTTGGTGGCGATCGCCACACCCAAGGTGATGATTGCCACCCTCCACAAGTGTTGGTGGCGATCGCCACCCCATAGGTGGTGATCGGAATTACACTTCGTGGTGAATATTTGCATTCTCCTTTTGGACCTCTTGAGTCCCATTGAGTGGGCTTCGGTTCTTGCTCATGGTGTGCGACCATGTAGGCCCGTGACCCATTGGCAGATTGGCGTGAGATCCCATCTCACCCGTTCCATCACTAGTGGCCTCTAGTAAGACGTACTGATTACCCAATGTCCACGAGTGTATCGATCGGTTCGATATCTTCTTTCTGTCATCTGTATCACTAACCCTTTGTTTGCTTTAAGGCGTATGAGATCGAATGAGGCATATAATCGTCATCCTCATGTATTCGATCTAGTTCCTTGAATTCCGAGTTGACTGATAAGTATTGGTGCGGTCGCACACTTCATCAGTCACACTCATCAAGGGGCCTTCACCACGTCTCACCATGGGGAAACAAATCCCTTCGAAATCAATGTGCGTTCCCACTACAGACCGTCTAATAGCCAACGATGTCCGTTATGGCTGCCCTGTTACAGGCAGTGTTAGGACATGTCAAACTAATGGAGTGATGTGCATGTGAACCACTCGCACCAAATTATACTAAGGCAGTGATCACACGATGATTGAGTATGCGTTGGTGACTTAATCTATGAGCAATACTCCGCCGCGGGTCATCCAATTTCATCCTCCATATGGTATCTGTGATATGACTTTCATAGTCCCACCACCTTGATCAGCAGGACTTGATCTTAAGTCATTATCAAGCTAGTCACTTATAGATAAGTACTCGACTACGGATACGTCAAGCATAACTTCATTATATCTAGAGGTTCTATTGTTCTTGTGTAAACACTAACGACTTTAGATGAAGTTATCGCTTGACACATTATCACAGCACAATAATAATGCAAATGACATTCATTGCTAAACGGAAAATTTCACAGAAAAGATTTGGACTAGAGCACAAGCTCTTACAATCTCCCACTTGCCCCTAGTTCCAATCTAAATCTCAACGTAAACCCATTGACCTTACATGACCTTCATGTTTAGGCTGTGAGAGAGCCTTTGTCAATGGGTCGGCTGCATTGTCTTTTGTCGCAATCTTACAAATCTTCACTTCACCTTGTTCGATGTATTCTCGAATCAAGTGGAATCGCCTCTGTACATGTTTGGATCTGGCAGTGTTGTCGCAGTACAAGTTCACTGGATAGGAAGAATTCTTCATTACGTCCAATCCTGCCATGAACTTCCGGATCCACACAGCCTCTTTTACCGCTTCTCGAGCAGCTATGTGCTCGGCTTCTGTGGTAGAATTTGCAACGGTCGGCTGCTTGAAGCTCTTCTAGTTAAAAGCCCCACCGTTTAGTATGAAAACGTATCCAAACTGTGACCGTGAGTCATCCGAGTCAGTCTGAAAACTGGCGTCGACGTATCCCGTCACCTCTACCTCCTCATCTCTTCCCCCGTAAACCAAGATGGCATCCTTTGTCCTCTTTAGGTACTTCAGGATCGTCTTCATTGTTATCTAGCGGTCCTCTCTGTGGTTAGATTGGAATCTGCTTACACAAGAAAGGGCATAAGAGACATCAGGTCTCGGGCAGATCATGGCGTACATGATGGATCCT
This sequence comes from Geranium rotundifolium, assembly GCA_963920655.1. Classification (NCBI taxonomy): domain Eukaryota; kingdom Viridiplantae; phylum Streptophyta; class Magnoliopsida; order Geraniales; family Geraniaceae; genus Geranium; species Geranium rotundifolium. The sequence goes on along the minus strand of OY987312.1, from coordinate 29,661,866 downwards.
ACTGCTGATGCATAGGGAATTCCACTCATGATGGATTCTACTGCATGATGGATTCTACAGCTCATCTGGTGTTGTGGGACACTGAGTCTTGCCTCTTCACTCCATGTCTCATGGGAAGGAATCCCTTGTTGGATTCGTGCATTAAAAATCTTTTCAAGATTGTCGATGTAAGTGCTCTGCTTAGCCGAATGATCCTCCTCGGGTGATCTCGATAAATCTTGATCCCCAGGATATACGTGGCTTCACCTAAATCTTTCATCTCGAAACACTTCCCCAACCAAGCTTTGCTGGCTTGCATGTTGGGGATGTCGTTTCCGATAAGGTGTATGTCATCTACTGTCAATCAGGGTAAATTAGGGCTAGTATTATATTAGGCCCATTAGAGCTAGTATTATGGAAAGCCCATTAGGGTTTAGGTTTGAGTATTACTAGTTTGGTTTATATTCCTATTGTTCTCTATATAAAGAAGTCTCCTCTATGTAATTCACAACCAATTTGAGAAAGGAAGTACAATAAAATACATATTGTTTCATAAAGATTGTCATGGTATCAGAGGCTCTCTAAAAAATTTCGATCTTGTTTCAATTTTCGAGCGAGTTTTGCTTTGCCCACTCGTTAATTATGTTTTAGCGGGTGGGCGAGGCATTATAAATCCGTAATCTGGCATCCACCAGCATCATCCGCCATCATCCGTCATCCGCCGTCATCTGCCATCCGCATCCGTCATCTGATCATCTGTCATCCGATCATTCGTCATCAATCATCCATCATCCGATCATCCACCAACCAGATCCGTCATCTGTCGTCCGTCATCCGTCATCCGATCATCCAGTTTCCTTTCCACCTGATTTGCTCCAATACCCCGTTTGCTACCAAGATTTTCGGCCAATTTTCTTTGTTCATCAACATGATTTGGGTGTTTTCTCGAGACGTTTGGTTTATTTCATATTATTAGCCTCCCTTAAATGTGGGAGGATGTGCTAAAGCCGTAGCGCATTCGGTATCTATCTCTAAATTCAGTATCTCCGTATCCGGTCTTCACCTCGGTTTCCAGTTCCGTCTCTGGTCTCCGTATTTGGTCCATCTCTGACATCTGTATCCGGTCTTAGAATTGGGGATCATTCCCCAAAACCTCCAGGCTCCGGTCTCCTTCATAATTGGGTATAAATTCCCAAAGCCTTCAGGCTCAGGTCTCTGTCTTCGAGTTTTCGAGTTCAAGCACCAGTCATCGTCACTTCAACGCCATTGCCGTCATGTGCTGCTATTGCATCAGTTTTTTTCGTAATCAAATTGATGTTGGTCGACCCACATCAATTTGAGGGGGGGTGTCAATCAGGGTAAATTAGGCCCATTAGAGCTAGTATTATGGAAAGCCCATTAGGGTTTAGGTTTGAGTACTACTAGTTTGGTTTATATTTCTATTGTTCAACATATAAAGGAGTATCCTGTATGTAATTCACAACCAATTTGAGAGAGCAAGTACAATAAAATACATATTGTTTCATAAAGATTGTCATCTACATACAACACTAAGAATACGAATGAACTTCCATATGCCCTCTTGTACACGCAATGCTCGTCTTCATTTTGCATGAAACAAAATTCTATTATGGCTTCATCAAATCGACGATTCCAACTCCGAGAAGACTGCTTCAATCCATAAATGAACCTCTGCAGCTTACAAATATTTCCTGCTTTCTTTGGATCGACAAAACCCCGAGGTTGGGTTATATACACGTCCTCATTTAGCTTCCCATTGAAGAAAGCAGTCTTGACTCCATCTGCCATATCTCATAGTTGTGATATGCAGCTAATGCGAATAAAATTCGGATCGATTTGACCACAGCCACTGGCGAGAAAGTTTCATCATAATCAACTCCATGGATTTGCCTAAATCATTTCGCAACCAGTCGGGCCTTATAGGACTGAGGAACTCCATCCATGTCGTGTATGATCGTAAAGATCCATTTGTAACCGATGGCCTTAACACCAGGGGTTGGATCCACCAAGTTCCAAACTTGGTTGTCATGCATGGATTTCATCTCCTCCTTCATGGCGCTTAACCATTTCTCGGAATCAGAACTCCCCATGTCTTCTTGCTAGGATGTCGGATCATCACAATCCACAATCAATAAGTCACCACCCTCTGTTACCATAAATCCGTATCTGACGAGTCCTTTCAGAATGCCGTGGGGCTTCAAGAACTATGTTGGGCACTGCATGTGCCTCTTGTTCTAGCTCAGGCTCTACCTCTATATTGTCTAGGTGGGGATCCCGAAATTCTTTAGGATTCTCAGTACTCGTGCCATCTCGGATCTCTTCCATATGCACAGTCCTCCCACTGGCTGTTTTGGAGAGGAATTCTATCTCCAAAAAGACACCTTTCCGAGCAACAAATACTTTTTTCTCGTCGGGTTTGTAGAAGTAGTACCCAAAAGTCTCTTCCGGGTACCCTGCGAAGATACACTTGTCAGATCTTGGATCGAGCTTGTCTGCCATAAGGCGTTTGACGTAAGCCTCGCAACCCCAAATCTAAATGAACGACAACTTGGGACGTTTCCCACTCCACACTTCGTATGGCGTTGTCTCCACCGCCTTCGTAGGTGTCTGGTTCAGAATGAACGCAGTTGTCTCAAGAGCGTATGCCCAAAAGGATACGGGGAGATCTGTCTAACTCATCATAGAGCGAACAATGTCCAACAAGGTTCGGTTTCTCCTTTCGGACACACTGTTCAATTGAGGTGTTCCTGGCGGAGTCCATTCAAATAATATCCCACACTCTCCTAGGTGGTCGATGAAGTCTTGGGTCAAATATTCACCACCTCGGTCTGAGCGAAGTGCTTTAACTTTCTTCTCAAGTTGATTCTCAACTTAAGCCTTAAACTCTTTGAACTTGTCAAACGAGTCAGAGTTATGTCTCATAAGATAGACATAACCATATCTACTGTAATCATCAGTAAATGTGATAAAGTATCTGAATCCTCTCTTGGCTTGTGTACTCATGGGCCCACATACGTCAGTGTGTATTAAGCTCAACTCGTCACCCACCCTCTCACCCCTACCGGTGAAGGGCGACTTCGTCATCTTGCCCATCAAACAAAATTTGCACCTATCAATTTGTCCGAATTCAAATGGACTTAACTGTCCACACTTGTGAAGTGCTGATAGTCGTCTCTCGCTTATGTGGCCTAGACGGAAGTGTCATAATCGAGTCTCACTCGATTCATCAACCTTGAGCGTTTTGGTATTCACATTTTATATCTCATTCTCGCCGAGCTCGCCAGGCAGGGGACAGGGAGGGTGGTGGTGTTCAAGGCAGGGGCGGAGACGAGGTTGCGAGAGGCAGGAGGAAGTCCGGGAGGGCTGCCAGTCCTCCGCCATTGCCGATCCCCAACCCTAGGGCGATGAGGAGAGAGAATGGAGGCTCGGCTTCACATAGGCTACCAATCCAATTCTCCGGCGAGGAGGGGCCTTCCCAGACTGAGGAGGGACGTTAGCCGGACACCATGAAGCAGGGCACCACGAAGCGGGGCGGACCAGATCAGGTCGCGGAGGCTGCCCAAACCCTAATTTTTCAACAGACGCGTCTCGGTCAACTGAGAGAAGAACAGGTCATCGACTCGGGCAAGAGATGCCGGCAGGTCCTGGGCAAAGGCGATGGGAAGCTCCGAGTCACGCTCCTGGCAACGCACCGAGCTGGCTGGCCTGACTGCCGCGAGCCCTAAAGCTCGACACATGGGACTCCAGCGTCGAGGAACAGTAAGGGGGATGGAGAGAGTTAGAGTCTCCCAGGTGCGCGAGCCGAAGCAATCCAGAGGAACGATGTGGGGGCGTAAGCTCTCCGGCGTCTCCATTCCGTCAGGCTCGCTCCGGCGAACTCCTCCACTGCTGGTTCGGGCTCTACTGGGCAGATTGGTGATGCAGGACAAAGGACTCAAGCTGAGGCGGGCTCACAGTCGCTTGGGCAGATGGCAGGTGTTGGCCCGATTGGGGCTGGTGATGCTGGGCGGAATGCAAGTGGCCCTTCACGGGCGTCGACGGGGGGTGGAGGTGCCCAGAAACTCAGGCAGACGAGAGGAGGGACGGTGATGGTCCCGGATGTGCTCAGGCGACTCCAGGATGATAAGAGAGTTCCGGAGACCGTCGCAGCTGCCCGATCAGCCTCTACCGTGCCGGTGGCGTTCGGGCCAAACACAGGTAGGCTCTCGAAGGGTGTCGGTCTGGGGGCGACGTATATAGCTCCTGCCCTTTCCTTCTTGGGAGGCTCTGTCGCGAATTGCTACCACCATTTCAACAGAAGAGCGTTGTTGACCTCCTAAAGACGACGAATACCCAACCCTCCCTGTCTGATCGGCTTAAAAACAAGCTCCCATCTGACCTTCGCAAACCCTCAACGTCCACCTCTGCCTCTCCATAGGAACCTCCTCATAATGGACTCCACATGTAGAAAATAGGCAAGCTTGAGAGAGCCGCCTTAATCAGCGTGTTCCGTCCTCCAAAGGAGAGTGAGCTCGCCTGCCACAAAGCTAACTTGGTCCTGAACTTGGCCACAATCGGCTCCCAAGTCACCACCCGTCGGTAATCTCGTGCCAAGCGACTGTCACCACCATCGTCTAGAATTTACCCCAACAAGACTGACTTGTCGAAGCTGATCCTCATACCTGACGCCCACTCAAAACACTGTAGAACCAACCGAGCTAAAACAACTGATGTGGCTCGGCCTCAACAAATAACAGAGTGTCGTCTGCAAACTGAAGGTGTGAGACTCTCTCCTCATTACCCACCCGAATCCTCCCAAAAAGCATAGCCTCCTCTCCGCGCTGAAGAAGAAGGTGTAGTCCCACCGCTGCAATGATGAACAAGAGCGGGGATGAGGGGCATCCCTGCCTGACTCCTCTCCTGATGTCAGACTGACTCGTGGGGGAGCCGTTGACCAGGACCGAAGCATAGGAGCCAAGACAAGAAGTAATCCAGTATCTCCACCTGGGGCCAAAGCCCATAGCACCCATAACGCTCCAAAGGTAACTTCAGTTGACCCGGTCAAAAGCTTTTTCGAAATCAAGCTTGACCGCCGCCGCCCTGGAACCTCTCCCGCGAACCATGTCAATCAACTCGTTCGCCACCAAGACGCCACCGACTAACTGCCTACCATAAAGGAAGCCAGATTGTACCTCGCTAATCAAATCACTAATGTACCGTCGCAGTCATATGGAAAGGACCTTAGCCAAAAGCTTATAAGGTCCTGAAATCAGACTAATCGGTCGAAACTACACAAAATCTCGTGGGGTCTCAATCTTCAGAATAAGGGCAATGAAAGAAGCATTGAGACCAGACCCAATCCTCCCTGTTAGGTGGAAATCTTCGAAGAAACCGAGTACATCCTCCCTGACCACATCCCACATCTTAAGAAAGAAGCGCATGGTGAAGCCATCTGGACCCGGGGCCTTAGCCCCATCGCACTCTGAGACGGCCGAGAGGATCTCCTCCTCAGTAAAAATTGCCTCTAAAAAATCTGACCCCCCAATGGCAGAGTCCGGAATGGGAGCCGCGGCAAACTAGGCCTCGAAATAGGATCCGGTCGAAATCTCGCCTGAAAATGATCAACTGCAGTTCTGCAGATCGGCTCCGGCTGTGTCTGTTCCTGATTGTCAATAACCATACACTGAATACGACTCCTCTTGTCTCTCGTCACGGCGCATCTGTGAAAGTACCGAGTGTTCCTATCTCCCTCAAGAGCCCAGCGAACCCTCGACTTCTGCCTCCAGATGTCTGTGCGATACTTCGCCAAGCCCACTAGCTCAGTCCGGAGTCTGCCTCGGTCCTCCTCCTCAACCTCAGTAAGTGGTCTCTCCCCCACGACAACATCTAAAGCCTCGATGCTGGCTGTGTTCCTGGAAATCTGGTGCTCCACATGACCAAACACCTCAATGTTTCAGTTAGCTAAGTTTGAGCTTCGCCAACAACATAGAGTTTGGGCAGCCCACAACATCAATGTAAGAGGTCCAGTTTTCCGCCAGAAATCACATGATCCAGCCAGGCGTTGAGGAACCGTCTAGGCCTCGGTCCCCAATCAGCCACCTGGGTGCCTAAAAGAATGGCACTGTGATCCGAGAGCATCTTCGTGAGCCCCGTGAGGATCGGGTCTGCAAAGATAGACATATGTCCTGACTGAGGAGGATACAGTCAAGCCTGCTCGCTCTCGAGCGTGGCCCAAACCAGGTGAAATCCTTGTTCGACATAGGGAAGTCGATAAGGCCTAAGTCCAAAAGAAAAACGTCAAAATCACTCCAATCTGCCTAAACCGCCTGATTGGCCACCTCGCTCGGATCCCTGACCGTATTGAAGTCTCCCAAAAGAGCAAACTTCTGGCTACCGAGTGGTGAACCTGTCTCAAGATACCCCAGAAGTTCCTCCTCGCAGCGGGTACCGAAGAGGCGTGAAGGTTGAGGAAAGACAAGGTCTCCCCAGAAGTTATGACCTCCCCAACCCACACGATCAACCCCGGGAAAATGTCACAACTGGTCATATGAAGTACTAAAGGGTCCCAGATCGAGATCTCGCCTAAACCCAATCCCGACCCTGCCGAACTGAACTCAAACTCAAACTGGAAAGAAAACCCAAGTGCTCTGATAATCGTAGGATCTACCACTACATACCTGGACTCCTGTAAAGCCACGAAAACTGGATGGTGTGTCGTGATAGTGTCTGCCAGGAGTCTGCGGTTGTGATCTGAGCCCAGACCCCTAGCGTTCCAACTCAAGAACTTCATTGCTGAGCGGGAACCCACAGCCCCGCTGGAAAAGCAACAGCTCCACTCTGAGTCGGAAGAGAACCTCTGAATAGATCAACAACCATCCCAACATCAGCCACCGTAATACTCACGGCTGAAAGTCCCTCCTCCACCCTCCTCGAGGCCTCCACTACCTGTGAAAGCTCACCCTCCACTGGCTCCTCCTCAAGCTCACTCAGAACTCCAACCCCCGCCTCCCCTCTACCCAGATCTAGGTCTCCCCCAGTGGCCTCCTTCAACTCTCAATCTGAATCCGCAGTCCTATCTATCTCCTCTACCCGTGTATCCCTCAAAACTGATAACTCCTCACTCTCCCTGCCCTAACTAGGCTTGGTCCTACCTCTGACAATCCTATAAGGCGCACGCAAAATCCGGATCGCAGTGACTGAAGACCTCAGGCGCCTCCCAACTGAGAAAAAAGAGCGCATACCCTCCAAAGAGTATCCCCTGCGCAAACTGTCCGTAGAGATCGGCGCCAAGGCCGAAGACAATCCCAATCAAACTATGTCCTCGTCTCTCCCTGGTAGGTCTCCCTCGCTATTGTGATCATCGGGGGTCAAAGGTCTGGACATCGGATAAAGACCCACCTCCTGGAACCCAGACACAATGAATCCACCTCATCGATCCGAGTAGAATCAAGGTCAACAATCCTCGGGAAGGGCGTCGGAGGGGATCCTGGAGTCCGAGCAAAGCACACCGTCTCCCGCAAAGTTGTCTCCCCCTGAGCTCCAGGCCGTGTCTCCAAAGCCTCCTCCTGGACAATAATCAGAGTCTCAGCCTGCGTCTCAGTAACCTCATCCTGTACAATAACCTCTGTCTCCTGAACCTCTCCTTGAGAGGTATCTTGCTCCAACCCGCTCCTAGCCGGCAGTCAACTCCCCACGATCTCTGGAGAGGGTCCGAGACGTGCACCAATACTGCAACACGTTCGAAACACCCCACCCCAATGGAGTCTGGGTGAGTAGCTATGAAGCTGCCAATACCGTCTACTACTGTCTCAATCGAGGTCGAAGACCATGCTGACAGCGGGATCCCCCGAATGTGTATCCAGTGAAACACTCCGCCATGCATAAACTTGTCACAGTCAGCCGAATAGAAAAAAAACCAGCGATGAAGATCTCCCTACTGCTTAGTTTGGAGTTTGTCTATCGCACTGGCATCTGCATAGAATTGAAGGAACACTCGCTGTCCCAAGTCTGAAATTGTGACAACCTTCGAACCCGTGCCCCACATCTCTGAGAGAAGAGCTCGCCGATCAAAATCGTGGACCGCCACGGCGAGGATACAAGACTGGAACCGCTGCGAGGAGGTATGAAATAAAACGCGACTGCGAACTAGGAGTGGTAGTCCAAGGCTCGCGAGAAATAGTCGGGGCAGTATGTGGCTCACTAGTCTCTGGCCGACGGGGAGTGGGTGAGTGTGGTCCAACTGCCACAATGAGGGTGTGTCCTCTCAAAACCAACCCCTGCATGGCTGAGATCACCTCTGTACGCGCCTGCTCCGAAGCTAGATGAACAAAACCATAGGTCGCCTGACGATTTCTCCTCGGAAGCGTCACCTCTAAAATCTCCTCATTACTCCTGAAGAGGTTCTTAAGCTCCTCGTCTGTCGGGCGGGTTGGTAAATTACCCACGTAGGTCGGACAAGCGGATTTGGAAGCCTCTTCCAATTTCCAGTCTGTATGTGAAGTAATTTTTGTGGTCCAACCGCCTAAAAACCCACCATCGGCATGAGCCGAGTCAGCCAAAGCGACTCCACTATCTGCCCTCTCTCTTGAGGCAGCACAATCGGCTTGAGCCGGATCAACTAAATCAACACAAGTGCGTTTTCCTTCTCCAATCTCAGTACACCAACGATCCGAAGGACATTTCGGATCGGTCAGAAGAGGGCTGGCTGACTTCGCCGGGCTAACCGGCTTAGTCGATTCATGAATAAAATAAGTAAAATGTACTGAGCTAAGGACCGGGCTGTGTACCTTGACGGCCGAACTGGACGGGTTGTCCTCGATTGTTGTTCCCGAGAAGAGTGACCCGGAGTTAACTGGGGTGTGAACCGGTTCCGATTTGTTCGAATTGGGTCGCCCTCCAGCTTGTCCAAACAAGTCCAGTCCAGCAGCAAGTAATTGGGCCGCACCTGGCCCAATTGGCTTCTTCGGTCCATGAGCGCCCGGACGGACTGTGGTGGCCATTGAGGAGGTCGCCGGAACAGCATGTTGGTCTGCCTGCAGTCGGGCAAGGGCGACTCTCCCCCAAACCGTCCCTCGTCTACCCGGTGGAGGTTTCACCGAGACCACCAGCACATTCGGTGATCGGGAAAAAGAGCTGGCAACACCGCGCGGACGTCCCAACTCCTGTCCGGCCTAGTGGGGATTGCCTCTCCACCCAGGCTGCCTGTCTGCGGTGCCAGACCTCGCTAGAGATCTCCTGGAGGTGAGCGGTTGTCCCTCCTATCGGGCCCTGTCCTCCAAGCGACTAGCAGAAGTCCTAGACGTAAGGTCGCCAGTGGAGGCAAGCTCGGATTTGAGCTTGGCTGCGCCTCCCTGTTCTCTAGTCATCGTTCGGTGGGTTTTGCCCGAGTCGCCTGCCCCCTCTTTCCCCAGAGCCACCCATGATCAACAGGCCAGTGGGCTGCACCGTCGCGTTAGCTGTTGAGCCGTCTATGGTTTCTGTTGCGTTGCGTCCCAGAAGCTTGGAGATACGATGCGGCCGCCGCAGACCTCTTCCTTCAATCTCGACGAGCCCGGAGACGTCCCGAGGAGCCCCATCAACGTCAGAGAAATGGAGAGGCCCCCTCGCATGCGCTTCCACCTGATTTCCTCCCCTCGAAGAGTTGGCCGATCGTGATCGAGCCCCTGCCCTCCAACCATCAATCGTGTCTTCCTCTCCTGGCCTCGGATAGGAGCTGTTGACGTCGCAAGTGCAACCAGATCGCCGAGAACCCCGCGACCGTCGAGTAGTGGCCGTCTGCCACGAGATCCGACGAGAGAGCAACCTGGATCGACCAACTGATCTGAAAACGCCTCAAATCTGTTCGAAAATCACCAGATTTTGGTCGCTCTTACTGACCCTGCCTCTCCCTCTCCCTCCCATGATGAGAATCGGCTGAAAAAACCTCTGCCGGAGCGTCGCCGGAAACTGGCCGGAGGTTCGCCGGAAATCACCCTAGTTGAGAGCTCCCTTCTAGTTACAACGTGTGTGCTTGGCTCGTTGCCATTATCTACACAGATCAATAAAATCAAGTTAGACTCTGAATTTATATATGAAGATTTGTCGCAAAACCTTGACCATTTTTATCCTTCACAAGAAACAAGAACCAAATCAACTGATTCACCCTCTTGAAGTGATCTAGTGCATCAACGCTTCAATTGGGTTATGTTGGTAGGAGTACTTTCCAATCACACCCTGTGTGACTCTTGGCCAGAACATATGTACAAAGTACATTGGCATTATTTTGTCTGATGCTCTAAGGCGGCGCAATTATAGATATGTGGACCAGATCTTGATTAGAGAGAGCTAATGCATCTACGCTCCAACCAAATCTCTCCGCATCCTCTATAAATGCTTCCATGAACGCACTACTAACGCACACGACGTTCATGGCCTAGTTGAGTCAACCAATTAATGAATTGTGGACCATAACTTGAACTGGAGAGAGCTAATGCATCTACGCCCCAAACAAAACCATCCACCTCTACTAGTTTTGGTTCCACAAACGCTCTGCTAATGCACACGATGTTCGTGGTCACGCAGTTTCGTAGACTGTCAAAATTGGATAGCATTGTCGCATGACTCAATTTCACTGCGATATGATCAAGTTTTGCGAGACATGTACCTAGTACATTCTCTACATGACAACTGTTCATCTGTACCGGGTACAATGATATGTTTCATGCTTCACTTAGTTGTGTATGTTCAAGTTTACGTTGTTTAACCAATTTCGGACATGCAAAACATATGTACATTTGAACTTATCATGCTCTCATGCATATAAAATAAACATTCATCACCAATTATGCAATTCTAAAAGGCACAATTTAAACATGTATAGCCTAAGCCCATATCTAGGTTCGATCTTTAACAGACTTAGGCCTTGTCGATTTCCCTATGTCGAACAAGGATTTTACCTAGTTCAGGCCACGCTCGAGAGCGAGCAGACTTGACCGCATCCTTCTTAGTCAGGATATGTTGGCTATCTTCGCAGACCCAATCCTCATGGGGCTAACGAAGATGCTCTCGGATCACAGTGCCATTCTTTTAGGCATCCAGGAGGCTGATTGGGGACCGAGACCCAGACGGTTTCTCAACGCCTGGTTGGATCATAGTGATTTCAAGAGTTTTGTGGTAGCAAAGTGGACAGACAAAGGTAGCAAAGAGAAGTTCCAATACGACCTGTCCCAACCGTACCTCGCATACAAGATCCTCCTCAACAAAGGATTCGGCTCTGTCGCGAATCACCACCACCATTTCAACTGCAGAGCGCTGTTGACCTCGTGAAGGCGACGAATACCCAACCCTCCCTGTCTGATCGGCCTACAAACAAGCTCCCACCTGACCTTCGCCAACCCCCGACACCCACCTCTGTCTGTCCATAGAAACCTCCTCATGATGGACTCCATCACAGCAATATCCTGCTGATGAGGTTGTTTCGACGTCCCCATCATCTCCCTGATCGCGCCAGCGGTGTCTGAGAAGCGCAGCGGTTCCTGCCTAGACGGACGGTCGTCTCCCTCGGCTCGAACTGGTCTAGGGTTTATATCAAATCCAGATCTCCTCTGCACCGACCCCAGCCGCCTCGAGGTGTCATCCCTACCCCCTCGTGAGGCTCTCTGCTGCCTACTACCGTCCACTCCAACGTCAGCATGGCCTGTCCGCCTCGTCTGCCATGGATGCCAATTACAAGCTTCGAGGAGAAATCTGCTCGAGGCCTTTAGGGCATTAACACTGTTCGAAAACAGTAGGGGTGATCAGACTCATCCTGCCAGCGCACCGATCTGCCCATCGGGCGTCAAAACAGCCCCAAAAGACGTCGCCGGAGCTTGCCAGAAGTTGGTCGGACCGGTCGCCGGAAATCACCCTCGAGAGCTCTCAAATGTCATATGAGTGCTGCCCAATGTCATATGAGTGTATCCAATGTCATATGTGTGCTTTTCCAAAAAAAGAAGTTTGGTAATACTTTAATTTCGTATTGCAAAAATTGCTCTATAATGTAAGAAAACTTACGTTCTGAAAACGACTTTCTCGAAATGCATTCAAACTCTCTCATATGATAGGGAATGACCTAAGAATCAATGTTATATAAGTGCTTTTCCAAAAAAGAGTACCGGTAATGCTTCAAATTCATATTGTAAGAATTGCTCTATAATGTAAGAAAACTTACGTTCCGGGAATGACTTTCTCAGAATGCATTCAAACTCTCCCATATCATAGCGAATGACCTAAGAATAATTGTCATATATGTTCTTTTCCATAAAAGAGTACCGGTAGTGCTTCAATTTCGTTTTGTAAAAATTGCTCTATAATGTTAGAAGACTTACGTTCCAAAAATGACTTTCTCGGAATGCATTCAAACTCTCTCATATGATAGGGAATGACCTATTAATCAATGTCATATAATTGCTTTTCCAAAAAAAGAACACTGGTAATACTTCAATTTCGTATTGCAAAAATGGCTGTATAACCGGTGTTCTTTTACAAAAAAGAGTACCGGTAATGCTTCAATTTTGTTTTGCAATACGAAATTGAAGCAATACAGCAATAAAAAGATGTTATAAATGATGAGAAGTAAAAGGTACATGAAAGTTAGAAAAAGGGGAAATCAGAGCCCCAAACCAGCGAAGGTGAAAACAAAGCCCCAAAACCACCTAGAAAACACTGAAAAAAGAGTTAAGAAAGGATAGAACGGAGTACCAACCTCGGGTTCGCGCACCAGGTGGCTAGAGTGCACTCCCCCGTCCATGCCGGGATGTCTCGCACTAGAGTATAAGAGATCATCTGTAGCAGCCTGAGAGCCTCTCCGGGTGATCGCTCCTCGTCCCTAAAAATCCGGCCGTTCTTGGTGACCCAGATATACTAGAAACCCATCTTCATAAGCCTGCTTCAGGCCCTCCTCGCCCCTCTGTCCGCGACTCTTGCTCTCCACCTCATGAAGAGATCGTGGAATGTCTGAGTAGCAGGGAACGGGATGCCCCAACACCTGTGAATATCTCTCCAGAATCTCCTAGTCCAGCTGCAGAAGAGCGTAAGAGGCTCTGACGTCTTACGAGATGCTCCTCCCTCTTATCGCACAGAGCACACATGCGATGAACGATCGGGATGATCCCCCTAAAGGCAAGAGTGCCTCTAGTCGGTAAACTGCCCTGTAGCCTCAAAGCCCTAAAATTCGGCGGAACCGGCATATCCCATAGCCTCAAAGCCCAGTCAACCGAATCGGTCTGATCTGTCCCCAACAACATATGATAACCCCTCCTCACAGTGTAACCTCTCCTGTCTGACGTCCACCTCATATGATGGCGAACCCCATCTTTCGGTTTGATAGTGCCGAGGACTGTAAGTAACTCTGCAAATATAGCCCTGCTTTAGCTGGCAACACTCTGTGGAAGGGAATGGACCATCCATCAAGTACCCACGCATCACGAACCGAATGACAAACTGACTTGTGGGAGAGCCGTTGACCAGTACCGAGGCTGAGGAGCCTAGATAAGAACCTATCCAATGTCTCCACTTAAGGCCGAAACCCATAGCTACCATAACTCTCCAAAGGTAGCCCCAATCGACCCGGTTAAAAACTTTCTCAAAATCAAGCTTGACCACCACCGCCTTTGAGCATGTCCTACGAACCATATCAATCAACACATTCGCCACAAGGACGCCATTTACCAACTGTCTACCCCTGATGAATCCCGACTGAACCTCCCCAATCAAATCACCAATGAATCGACGCAACCAGATGGAGAGAACCTTAGCCAAAAGCTAATAAGGTCCCGAAATCAAACTGATCGGCCGAAGGTGTGCTAAGTCACGCGGGGTCTTAATCTTCGAAATTAAGGTAATGAAAGAAGCATTGAGACCCGACCCAATCCTCCCAGTCAAATGGAAATCATGGAAAAAATCAAGCACGTCATCTCTGACCATATCCCACAACTCACGGAAGAAACCATGGTGAAACCGTCTGGACCTGGGGCCTTAGCCCCATCACACTCTGAGAGAGCCGAGAGAATCTCCTCCTCAGAGAACGGGACCTCTAAGAAGTCCGACGTCCCGGTGGCAACATCCGAAACGGAAGTGGCGGTAGGCTGGGCCTCGTAATAGGGTCTGGCCAGAATCTCGCCGCAAAATGATCAGCGACTGCTCTGCGGATCGGCTCTGGCTGTGTCAGATCCTGACCATCGATAACCATGCTCTGAATACAATTCCTCCTACTTCTCGTCCGGACACATCTATGAAAGTACCGAGTGTTCTTGTCTCCCTCAAGAGCCCATCGAACCCTCGACTTCTGCCTTCAGATGTCCGTACGAGACTTTACCAAGCCAACATGCTCGGTCCGGAGTCTGCTGCGGTCCTCCTCCTCAACCTCATTGAGTGGTCTCTCCCCCACTAAAGCATATTTAGCCTAAATGATGGCTGATGTCTTGGAAATTTGGTGCTCCACATTAACAAACACCTCGATGTTTCAAGTAGCCAAGTTTGACCTCAGACGTGTGAGCTTCGCCCACAACATAAAGTTTAGCCAAAGCACTTATATAGACAAGATCTTGAAAAGGTTTTCGATGCACGAATCCAAGAAGGGATTCCTTCCCATGAGACATGGAGTGATGTTCAGCAAGACTCAGTGTCCCATAGCTGCTTGAGAAGCCGCAAAAGAGGTTGTATGGATCCAGAAGTTCATGGGAGGATTGGACGTAATGAAGAATTCGTCCGATCCGGTGAACTTGTACTGCGACAACATTGGCGTCATAGCACAGGCTAAGGAGCCCAGAGCGCATGCCAGATCCAAACATGTGCAGAGGCGATTTCATTTGATTCGAGAATACATCGAACAAGGTAAAGTGAAGATTTGTAAAATTGTGACAGAAGATAATGCAAACGACCCGTTGTCAAAGGCCTTCTCACAGGCTAAATATGAAGGTCATGTAATTCAATGGGTTTACGTTGGGATTTAGATTGGAGCTAGGGGCAAGTGGGAGATTGTAAGAGCTTGTGCTCTAGTCCAAGTCTTTTCTATGTAATCTTCTGTTTAACAATGAAAGGCATTTACATTATCATTGTGTTATGATAATGTGTCAAGCGATAACGTCATCTAAAGTCGTTAGTGTTTACACAAGAATAGCATAACCTTTAGATATAATGAAGTTATGCTTGACGTATCCCTAGTTGAGTACTTACCTATAAGTGACTAGTGTCATGATGACTTAAGATCAAGTCCTGCTGATCAAGGTGGTGGGACTACAAAAGTCATGTCCCAGATATCATCTGGAGGATGATATTGGATGACCTGAGGTGGAGTATGGCGCATAGATGAAGTCACCACCGTATACTCCGTCGTCGTGTGATCACTACCTTAATACCTTGGAGCGAGTGGCTCACATGCACGTCACTTCATTGGTTTGACATATCCTGACACTGCTTGTAAGAGGGCAACCATAACGGACATCGTTGGCCATTGGACGGACTGTAGTGGGAGCGCACTTTGCGTCCGAAAGAATTTGTTACCCCACGGTGAGACGTGGTGAAAGGTATGGTATAGGGCCCCTTAATCAGTGTGACTGATGAAGTGTGCGGCCGCACCAATACGTATCAATCAACTCGGAATTCGAGGAACTAGATCGAATACATGAGGATGACATTTTATGCCTCATACGATCTCATACGCCTTAAAGCAAACGAAGGGTCAATGATACAAATGACAGGAAGGAGATATCGCATTGATACCTCGTGGACATTGGGTAATCACAACGTCTTACTAGAGACCACTTGTGATGGATCGGGTGACGGGCCTACAGGGTCTGAAATGGGTGGAATTGAAGTGTGGGTCATGTGGGTGGTGATCGTCACCTTTGTGGTGTCGATCGGCGCACGCCACATAGGGTGTCGATCGAACAGCTGACACGTGGGGGTGTCGATCGACACCTCTGTTCTCAGAGGAGTGTCGATCGACACCATACGTGGACGGCTGAGCCCTAGAGGCCCTCATCCAAGCCTATAAATATAGGCTTGGGGTGAGAGCCTCCATAAGCTTGATAGAACATATTTGCTATTCACCAAAAAAGGTTTCTTCTAGCTCTCTCATTGAGATTAGAAGAATAAGAGAGAAATAGAGGCCACCAAGGAAGCTAGTAATTCTTGTGGAGGTCTTAGCTCCCGGTTGTGTGTGCACACGTAGAGGGCGAGCTCGTTTGCTATCTTGGGATTCGAGAGGAGGACAAGCTTGCAAGAGATTTTTAGAAGTAAAAGTTCTCATCTTTCTCTTTGTTCATGATTCATCTAGCCTAAGCATAAAGATTCATGAGGGGTTCGGGTCACTCTTTCCAATTCCGCTGCGCTAGACCCGCTAGGAACCCCAACAGTACCGAGTGTTCCTGTCTCCCTCAAGAGCCCAGCGAACCCTCGACTTCTGCCTCCAGATGTCCGCACAAAACTTCGCCAAGCCCACAAGCTCAGTCTGGAATCTGATGCGGTCCTCCTACTCAGCCTCTGTGAGTGGTCTCTCTCCCACTAATTCATCAAGTATGCTGACTGTGGTCCTGAAAATCTGGTGCTCCACATTACCAAACACTTCAATATTCCAGGTAGCTAAGTCTGACCTCGGGCGGTTGAGATTCACCGACAACATATAGTTTGGACAGCCCACAACGTATAGATAAGAGGCCCACTTTTCCGCCACAAAGCTCTTGAAATCACTATGGTCCAGCCAGGCGTTGAGGAACCGCCGGCCTCATGGGCGCCTAAAAGAATGACGTTGTGATCCGAGAGCATCTTCGTCAAACCCATGAGAATCGGATCTGAGAAGAGAGCCAGCATGTCCTGACTGAGGAGGATACGGTCTAGCCTGCTCGCTCGCGAGCGGGGACCAAAGTAGGTGAAATCCTTGTTCGACATGGGGAAGTCGACAAGGCCTAGGTCTGTAACGAAAGCGTCAAACTCTCTCCAATCCGCCTGGACCGCTTCATTGGCCACCTCACTCGGATCCTTGACCCTGTTGAAGTCTCCCAAAAGGGGAAACTTCTGGCCTATCGAGAGGTGAATCTGTCTCAAAATACCCCAAAAATCTCTCCTCACGGCGGAGACTGAAGGGTCGTGAAGGGTTGAGGAACGAGACGATCTCTCCAGAAGCTATGACCTCCGCAACCCCCACAATTAGCCCCGGAAAAATGTCGCAGCTGGTCATACAAAGTACGGTCGAGTCCCAAATCGAAACCTCTCCAGAACTTAATCCTGGCCCTGTTGGACTGAAGTGATACTCAAACTGTGAAGAAAACCCGAGTGCCTGATAATCGTCGGATCTACCACTGCATACCTGAACTCCTGTAAAGCCACGAAAACTAGATGGTGTGTCGTGACAGTGTCAGCCAGAAGTCTGCGCTTGTGCGCCGAGCAAAGACCCCTGGCGTTCAAACTCAAGAGCTTCATTGCTGAGCGGGAGCCCTCGGCCCTGCTAGGAAAGCATTGTCAGCTCCTCCGAGTCAAAAGCGAACCCCCAACAGATCAATAATAACCCTCCCAACATTAGCCGTTGTGATACCCTCAGCCGAAAGACCCGCCTCCAAAACCTAAACCTCCTCTTCCTCCTGTGTAACTCCCGACTCTGAGAACTCATCGCTACTCTCACCCTATCTGGGCAGGGTCCCGCGTCTGACAATTCTGATCGGTGCAATTGGAACCCGGATCGCAGAGACTGAAAGAAGTTGAGTGCCTCCCTGCAGAGAAAAAGAAGCGTATCCCCTCCAAATAGCAGCCTCTGCGCAGTTTGCAAGCGGAGATCGGTCCTAAGGCCGATGCCGAACCCGTCCAAAGTGAGTCCTCATCTCTCCCTGGTAGCTCTCCCTCTCTATCGTGATCATCGGGGGTCAAAGGGCTGGACGTCGGATAAAGACTTCCTTCCTCGAAGACAAGGCACAATAGGTCCCCCTCACCGGTCCGAGTAGAATCAAGGTCAACAATCCTAAGGTAGGGTGTCGGAGGGGACCCCGGAGTCCGAACAAAGGACACCTCCTCCCACGATGAGTCCATCCCCTGAGTACCGAGCTGCGCCTCCAAAACCTTCTCCTTAACAATAATCTCTGCTCCAAAAACACTATGAGCGTCACCCTCTCCCTCCCTAATCTTCTCCAGAGCAACCCCCTGGATCCCCTGAACCTCCCTCTAAGTGTCATCCGGTATCTCTATAACCTCCCTCTAAGTAGCAGTGTGTTCCCCCCAGAACCTCCATCTGCGCCCCCTAACCTCCGACTCCTCGGCCCAGGAAACCCTAACCCCGATCTGCCCGAACGGTACAAGTGCTCCCACACGGACAGGGGATAGGCTCAGGTCGGGGTCAGCCTGAGTGGTGATGGGGTGTTTGAAATGTCAACAACCTCCAGACCAACTCTAACGGACCCCTCTCCTAGCCGGAAATCGACTCCCCAAGATCTCCAAAGGGGGTCAGAGGCGTGCACCAATACTGCAACACGCTCGAAGTACCACTCCCTGATGAAGTCTGGGTGAGTAACGATGAAACTACCAATACCACCCGCCCTTGTCTCAATCGAAGCAGGAGACCAAGCTGACAACGAAAAACTATGAATCCCTTGACAACAAAAAATGAATCCCCCATATGTGGACCCAATAAAAAACTCTTCCATGCAATAACCGGTCGGAATCAGCAGAGCAGAAGAGGAACCACCGGCGGATATCTTCCCACTGATCTGCCCGAAATCTGTCAACCGCACTGGCATCCGCAAAATACAGTATAAACACTTGCTGCCCCAAATCTGAGATCGTGACCACCTCTGAGCCCTCCACCCCACATCTCCGAAAGGAGAGCAGTACGCTAAAAAATCTCGAACCGCTCTTGCTATAATGCAAAACCGGAACCGTTGCGAGGACGTATAGAATAAAACGCGGTTGTGGTCCAAGATGATCGAAGGGGCAAACCGTGGCTCTCTAGAAGCAACTAGAGTGGTCAAAGAAGCAACCCGTGACTCGCGATTAGTAGGTGGATATCGACCTACTGCCACAATAAGACTGCGGCCTCTCAGAACTGAACCGTGCAACGCCGATATCGCCTCCATACGTGCCTGCTCCGAAGCGAGGTGAACAAAAGCGTAGCTCGCCTGATGGTGCTGCCTCGGGAGCGTCAACTCCATAATCTCCCCAAATCTCCGGAAAAGACCTCTAAGCTCTGTGCATGAAGGGCGAGTCGGTAAATTACCCACGTAGGTCGGAAAACGGATTTGGAATCCACCTCCAATTTCCGAGCCGTATGTGTGGTAATTTTTGCGGTCCGACCGCCTGAGATCTCCAAATCGGCATCAGCTAAATCAACCGAGACAACCTCCCTATCGGCCCTCACCCCTGAGACAACACATTTGGCTTGAGCCGAATCCACATAATCGACCATCGGGCGCTTCCCCTATCTAATGTAACTAAGCCTACGATCCGAAGGGCATTTCAAATCGGCCAGAAAAGAACTGGCTGGCTTGGCCGGGCTAGCCGGCTAAGCCGGTTTAAAGGTAGTAATATAATCAATAAATTATTTGAGCTGAAAACCGGGCTATGTACCTTGTCCGTTGAACCGGGCAGGTTGTTCCGATTTGCTGCACCCGAATAAAAAGACCCGGAATTAGCTGGGGTATGGATCGGCTCGGAGGCTCGCAAATCCGGTCCAACAACTGGCAATTGGGCTGCACTCGGCCCGGAATGCTCATTCGGCCCGAATGAGCCCAAAGCAGCTCCCGACGTCGCTGCTGCACCTGACGGTGCTGCCGGAGCTCCATTTCCGGAATGGAGCCGGCTGAGGGCATCCGCTCCCCACACAGTGCCTCTCTTCCGCCTCGGTTCCTTGACTGAGGTCCCGACCGCCGGTCTCCGATGAAGAAATCGATTCACCCTTGTTGCAGCCCCAACAGCTCCACCACCTCGACCTGCCCGATGGAGCCTCGAGCGTCCAACCACACCGGAGAGGCCAGGAGGGCAAGCAGCATCTCCAACAAGGCCAGCGTCGTCGTTGGTCTTCGGAGACACCCTGGCAGTCCACCTGGAAGTCGCGTCGGAGCTCTCAGATTGGTCTCGATCGAGGATCTCCACCCTGAGTCTCCGTCCGCCTCCATCTGTCACCCTCATTGCGCCTCGATCGTCTCCACCGTCGCGCCTGTAAGTCGAGTAGTAGCTAGTTTTTTGGAGGTAGCCGCCCTCCTAGAGGCCTAAACCACCTCCGAAAGCTCTCCCTCCTCCTCCCTCCTAGAGGCCTCCACCACCTAAGAAAGCTCTCCCTCCTCTGCCTCCACCACCTCCGAAAGCCCTCCCTCCTCTGCCTCCTCCTAAATCTCCATCAAAACTCCAACCTCCGCCTCCCCTCTACCCAGATCTAGGTCTCCCCCAGTAGTCTCCTCGACCTGTGTATCCCTCAACCCTGATAACTTCTCACAATCCTATAAGGCGCACGCAGAACCCGGTTCGCAGAGATTGAAGATGCCGGGCGCCTCCTAGCAGAGTTAAAAGCACGCATCCCCTCCAAGGAGTATCCCCTGCGCAAACTTTCCGTAGAGATCGGCGCCAAGGTCGAAGACAATCCCACCCAAACTGAGTCCTCGTCTCTCTCTGGTAAGTCACCCACACTATCGTGATCATCGGGGGTCAAAGGTCTGTACGTCGGATAAAGACCCTCCTCGAATTCCTAACACAATGAATCCCCCTCCCCGATCCAAGTAGAATCAAGATCAACAATCCTCGGGTAGGGCGTTGGAGGGGATCCTGGAGTCCGAACAAAGCACACCGTCTCCCGCAAAGTGGTCCCCCCCTGAGCTCCAGACTGTGTCTCCAAAGCCTCCTCCTGGACCATAATCTGAGTCTCAGCCTGCGTCTCAGTAACCTTATCCTGCACAACAACCTCTGTCTCCTGAACCTCACCCTCAGAGGTAGCCTGCTCCCTCAATACCTCCGCCTATGTCTCCATCGCCTCTATCTCCTCGGCCCAGGAAACCTTACCCTTACCCTGCCTAAACGGTACGAGGGCCTCCGCTCGAACAGGGGATAAGACAAGGTCGGAGTCTGTCGGAGTAATGAAGGGGACCTCAGAGATGGGAACGAGCTCCAAACCAACTCTGACCGACCCCGCTCCTAGCCAGCAATAACCTCCCCACGATCTCGGGAGAGGGTCCGAGACGTGCACCAATACTGCAACACGCTCGAAACACCCCTCGCCAATGGAGTCTGGGTGAGTGAGTAGCTGTGAAATTGCCAATCCGCCTACTACCATCTCAATCGAGGCCAATACCATGCTGACAGCGGGATCCCCCGAATGTGTACCCAGCGAAACACTCCGCCATGCATAAACCTGTCATAGTCGCCGAGTAGAAGAAGAACCAGCGACGAAGATATGCCCACTGCTCAGTTTGGAGTCTGTCTATCGCACTGGCATCTGCAAAGGATAGAAGGATTACTCGCTGCCCCAAGTCTAAAATGGTGACAACCTCTGAACCCGTGCCCCACATCTTTGAGAGAAGAGCTTGCCGATCAAAATCACAGACCGCCACGGCGAGGATACAAGACTAGAACCGCTGCGAGGAGGTGTGAAATAAAACGCGGCTGCGAACCGGAGTGGTCAAGGGATAATCCGAGGCTCGCGCAAAATATTCAGGGCATTCTGTGGCTCATAGTCTCTGCCCGACGAGGACTGGGTGAGTGTCGTCCAACTGCCACGATAAGGGTGTGTCCTCTCAAAACCGTCCCGCGCAAAGCTGAGATCGCCTCCGTACGCGCCTGCTTCGAAGCTAGATGAACAAAACCATAGCTCGCCTGGCCATGTCTCCTCGGAAACGTCACCTCTAAAATCTCCCCAAAACTCTGGAAGAGGCTCCTGAGCTCCTCGACTGCCGGGCAGGTCGGTAAATTATCCACGTATGTCGGAAAAGCGGATTTGGATGCCTCCTCAAATTTCCTATCCATACGTGAAGTAATTTTTGCGGTCTGACCACCTAATATCCCGCAATCGGCAGGTGCCGGTTCCCCCGAGACAACTTCCCTGTCTACTCTCTCCACCGAGGTGGCACAATCGGCTTGAGCCGAATAAACCGAGTCAACACATGGCCGTTTTCCTTCTCTAATATCGCTGAGCCTACAATCCGAAGGGCATTTCGGATAGACCAGATAGGAACAGGATGGGTTTGTCGGATTAACCAACTTAGCCGGTTAAGGAAAAGCAGGTACGACAGAAATAAAATTATCAGAAGAGAGTGTCGGGCTGTGTACCTTATGTAACAAACCACATGATCCGAGTCGCAAAGTGGAGTTTAAGTAAAGTGTGTCCGAGCTGGTCGGGGTAGGGACCGAGGCAATCTGAGGTGTTGGGAGGGCCGGCCCAACTTGGGCTTGGTGGTCTGTCTTGCTCATTAAGGGAGAATGGGCTGCAGCAGCCCTTGGCCCAAGAACCTTCACTGGCCCGTCAGCGTCAGCAGTGAACGAGGCTGCCTGAGTGTTGAACGCCGGAGCCCGAGCTCGACGCCGCCGCCTGAGCACCCTCGCGGCCTGGACAGAACCTCCCAACGTTCTATGCTCGGTTGTCTGTGAGTCTCCTCCCTTCCTCAACGGTGCTGGCGGTGGTTCGGACTTCAGAGCTGCCGTCCCTCGGGTGATCATCCTCAATCGAGGCGCCTCGCGACAGTCTTGCTCGCCATGGGTCGCCCGATCCGCCCTGAAGATGACCTTGAGTCGTGCACTGTCGCCCTAGACCTGCCTGCAGCCTCGGATCAAGCCCCTCCTCTGCTGACCCGAGTGTGACTGCTGCACCATTAAGGTTTCTGGTGCAGCAGCCGCCACACTCTGTCGTTTCCTCCCTCTTATCACACAGAGCACGAATGCGATGACCGATCAGGATGATTCCCCTGAAGGCAAGAGTGCCTCTAGTCGGTAAACTGCCCTGTAGTACCAGCCACCCGAAACTCCTGAAATTCGGCGGAACCGGCATATCCCACAGCCTCGAAGCCCAGTCCACCGAATCAGCCTGATCTGTCCCCAACAACATATGATAACCCCTCCTCGTAGTGTAACCTCTCATGTCTGACGTCTATCAGATATGATCGCGAACCCCATCTTTCGGTCTGATAGTGCCGAGGACTGTAAGTAACTCTGCAAGTATAGCCCTGCTTTAGCTGGCACACCCCGCGGAAGAAAATGGACCATCCATCAAGTACCCATGCATCACGAACCGAATGTCCTAGGTGACTCACACGGCGGTAAAATCTGTGGAACCTGGTCCTCAAGCAAAAGTCCCCCAGCCAACAATCATCCTAGAATCTAATCTGACTGCCATCACCAAGTCTCCAACGAACACACCCTGTCCCAAAGATCCTAGGAAAGGCCTGAAGAAACGATAGGCCGAGAATATCCTACAAAACCCTCGACCCTGAGTGACCAGAGAAAAGTAGTGAAGAGAGATCCCAAGATGACCTATCCCAACCGTATCTCGCGCACAAAATTCTCCTCCAGAAATGGCTCGGTTCTGTCGCGAACCGCCAACACCATTTCAACAGAAGAGCGTTGTTGACCTCCTGGAGGCAACATATCCCCAAGCCTCCCTGCCTGATCGGCCTATAAACAAGCTCCCATCTGACTTCGCCAACCCCTGCGCCTCTGCTTCTCCATAGGAACCTCCTCATAATGGACTCCATCACAACTACAGTAGTCCTGGTAGCCCTGAAAAGAGACATGTATAAAATAGGCAAGGTCGAGAGAGCTGCCTTAATCAGCGTGATCCATCCTCCAAAAGAGAGTGAGCTGGCATGCCAAAGAGCTAATCTGGCCCTGAACTTGACCACAATCGGCTCCCAAGTCACCACCCGACTGTAATCTGCCCCAAATTGAAACCCAGATAAGGTAGAGGAAGCTACCCGACCACACAACCGAAAGGTCGTGCCAGACGTCTGTCACCGCCAACCTCCAGATTCAACCCCAACAAGACTCACTTGTCAAAGTTGATCCTCAAACCTGAAGCCCACTCAAAATAATACAGTACTAATCGAAGCTCAAACACCTGATGAGGCTCGGCCTCGACAAACAGAAGGGTATCGTCAGCAAACTGAAGGTGAGAGACTCTCTCCTCATCGCCTACCCGAACCCCTCTGTAAAGAAGTGCCTCCTCGCTGAAGAAGCAGATGTAGCCCCTCTGTTGCAATGATAAACAAGAGAGGGTATAGGGGGCATTCCAGTCTGACTCCTCTCCTGATATTAAATTGACTTGTGGGAGAGCCGTTGACCAGGACCGAGACTGAAGAGCCTAGACAAGAACCTATCCAATGTCTCCAATTAGGGCCGAAACCCATAGCAGCCATAACACTCAAAAGGTAGCCCCAATCGACCTGGTTAAAAGCTTTCTCAAAATCAAGCTTGACCACCGCCGCCTTGGAGCGTGTCCTGCGAACCATATCAATCAACTCGTTCGCCACAAGGATGGAGAGAACCTTAGCCAAAAGCTAATAAGGTCCCGAAATCAAACTGATCGGCCGATAGTGCGCAAAGTCACGCGGGGTCTCAATCTTCGGAATCAAGGCAATGAAAGAAGCATTGAGATCCAACCTAATCCTCCAAATCAAATGGAAATCATGGAAAAAATCAAGCACGTCATATCTGACCACATCCCACAATTCACGGAAGAAACCATGGTGAAACCGTCTGGGCCTGGGGCCTTAGCCCCATCACACTCTGAGAGAGCCGAGAGAATCTCCTCCTCGGAGAACGGTGCCTCTAAAAAGTCCGACGCCCCCGGTGGCAACGTCCGGAACGGAAGTGACGGTAGGCTGGGCCTCGCAATAGGGTATGGCCTGATAGCATTTGTGCCCTAGTCCAATTGGTATTAGCCTGTAAACGTCTATGTACAAATATCATCGTTTGTGATGTATAAATATAAACGGCTTTATATTACTTATGTGTTGAAGTAATATGTTAAGCATGATCTGATTTATGACCACTAAAGTAGTAGAACCATAAATCTGTACGGATCACACTTAACAAGTCCCTGGTCAACCTATGCTTCCTTGAAAGCGACCAGTATGAGGATGGTTCTTAATGACGTAGTTCTACTTGTCATAAGGATGTGGGATCCTGGAACCATATCATAGATATCATGAGGTGATTGATATCGGACGACCCGCATTGAATAGTGTTTTCATAGATTAAGCCATAAACATATTCAAATGCGATAGCTCGTCACGACGTCCTTAGACCAAGGAGTCTTTGTGATCACTATGCAATGAACGTACGGCTTTAACTTGCGCCAAACACTTTCTGTAAAAGGATTGCTATGAAGGGCATGATTGGGTGGCGGAACGGGTTGCATGAGTGACACGAAAGACGGCTAAGGGATTTATCCCTCATACTACGGTATGGGAAAGATATCCGTTAGAAGGCCTCTTGATGGAGACCGAATGAGAGAAAAGCATGGCCATGCAAAATGATACGGGTTATCATTTCTCAGTCATCTCGCATATCAAGTAACAATGATTGATTAAACAAGGGAGACGACTCTATGCCTTGTGATCAATCGGGATATCTAGAGATAAAAGGATGGTGAATTGTACGCACAAAGGTTAAGTCGAATCATCGATCATCATGCACCTTGGGTAATCATAATGTTTTACTAGAGACCACTTATGATGGATCGGGCAAGAGCAATTCTTGCGCCGATCTACCAACGGTGGCATGAGCCTAGAGGGTCACACACATACAAGACGGATAACTTGAGACAAGGAAACATGGATGTTTCTTAAGGAGAAGTATATGGACAAAACTGGAGGTTTTGTGCCATAGGTTCGGTTTGAGAGAATAATTAGCGAATCGAGAAAAATTGAGTTTTTCGTCGATATCGCGTCGGACTTTGTTTGATAAGTAGCGACAAAAAGGTCGGGAAACTTTTGGACGCGGCATGAGACAACACGGGAGGGCCCATTGGGCTCGGCCCATGAAGCCTCATGGCCGGCCCAATAAGGGCCCAATAAGGCCATATGGCCGGCCCACTTGGTGGGGCCAATGTGGGGGCCACACAACACCATGCTTAGTTGGTAGTTGTGGATTAAGAGGTGAGTGATTTAAGGGGTATGGGTTAAAGCTCCTTTAAGCCCATACCAATCACTTTTAACCCATACTTGTGAGTTGGATGATGAGATATATTGCAAGACATTATTTCATTAATTGATTAAGTCACAAAAAAACTCACAAAAACCTCTCTTTCTCTCTCATTGTGGCCGGCCACCCCTCTCCTCTTCATCATCTTGCTCTCTTGTTCTTCATTTAATTGTTCTAGTAGGCAATTAAGTGAAGGATCTTGAAGATCATCCTCTTGGTGTGGACTAGCTTTAGAGAAGAAGATCCGAACGTTCTTCTTTATCGATTCAAACAAGACTTAAAGGTAAACATCTTGTGGAAT
Source organism: Geranium rotundifolium (assembly GCA_963920655.1). Classification (NCBI taxonomy): domain Eukaryota; kingdom Viridiplantae; phylum Streptophyta; class Magnoliopsida; order Geraniales; family Geraniaceae; genus Geranium; species Geranium rotundifolium. The sequence continues at coordinate 29,635,465 of OY987312.1, read as the reverse complement.
AGATTTTGCTTTGGGATTTAATGGTTTAAATGTTCTTGGACAAGGTTTGGAGTAGATTATCTTTTATTGCTTCCGCTATCTCGACGATCTAGAACGCTCCAAAACCCTACAGTGGTATCAGAGCGTTGGTTACCCTCTTAATCTTTGTCTTGTTGAATTTATTTCGGTTTTGTGATTATTTTTATGCCAAAAGTTGATAACATGATTTTAATGCTTTTTGGTATATTTGCATGAAATATGTTACTTTTGAAAAATATATTAAATTTGGAATTTTTCGGAAATTATTGGATTTGTCGGGTCCGAGAAGAGACTCTCGGGGAGCCGGATCGGAGGTACCGGACGGAGGTCACCGGAGGCCGGGGAGGCCGGCGGTGACCGGGCCCGTCCCCACTCTCGGCCGAGGCCGAGAGTGGCGGCAAGCCGGGTTTGGGCCTTCCAAGGCCCAAACCGGGCCGTGCATGGTTGGGCTCGGCCCAATGGGCCCTCGGCCCATTGGCTTGGCCCAACTTGGTTCGTGTGTGGTGTTTGATCCATTTCACGAACCCACGATCCAATATTTCGAAAACTTTCAAAATTTGATCGGTTTCGATAAATCGTTTTTCGAAAAGGTCTAGTTTCGATAAACTCGACCAAGCAACTTGGCAAAAGAAAAACCGGAATTATTGCATATTATTTGATAACATGTTTGTGTGATAACATGTTGGATGATATGATGAAATGTATGATGCTTTAGTAGCCCATTAGATTTATCGCTTTCACGGTTTGCATACCGTTAGTGTTAGCGTGTAATTATTCTTTTATTCGAGCCCATAAAGTGTAATTATTTTTTATCCGGTCTACGAACCGAGTATTAATTGTAATTATTACTCAAAGACGAGAAGGATGGAAAATCGAGCACGATGACGGTCTTGGAGGAAGTCCAAGAGCTAGTGGGAGCCCGAATGAGAAAGACGAGAAGATGTGAAGACTCGTAGATTCCTAAGATTAGGATGGGCTATAAAATGCATATTTAACGCTTTATGGTTGCTTGCTTGAATCATTTAAATTAATTGCATGGTTGCATGATTAGTTTATAAGTTTATAAGCGATCACCTCACATGCAAAGATTAAAAACAAACTTTAATTGTTTGCATGTTTAAAGCGTTGTGAACTATCACCACACGGGTTGTGATGGATGAGTTCAAGTTTGGAACGTATTTTGCATGGGTTGCAAATGACGGATTCAAATGAAGATAGTATGTGATACAATTAGAAACATCACAACACGGGTTGTTGGTGACGGATTCGTAATTGTACCAAATACTTTCGAATTATTAAACACAACCAAATTACAAGTTAATTTGAGTTAAGTGAGATGCCACCCTAATTCACACCCATGTAGAAACATTTTATCGGTGTCGTGCGCCTTAGCGGAGCATCGATCGAATGGGTTCTAGATGGGAATGGTAAACTTTGTGGGATGTCGTGCGCCTTAGCGGAGCATCTGCACAAAGTTAACTCGTTAGTGAAAGTTGGTTGACTCAACCACGATTCTTGGCCTGAGGTCGAGCTGGGGCATCGGAAGGGTAAGCCGTGTGTTTTACACATACCCTGACTAAGAGTTACACGGGTTGTAATTGGACGGATGTCCTACCTAAATAAGTCAATTGGAGCGGTGCGCCTTAGCGCACTTCAAATGACGAATAAGGGATCTTGGTTTAAAGATTCTAATTTTAGAATCTAATGGTTGGTGTTTAATTCGGATCTTCGTAAATTTATTCAACTATTCTGATTAAATTTACTTTCTTCGTGTAGAAATGGCTAGTAATTCAACAAATTCGTCTAATTTGTCATTGAGGACTATACTCGAGAAGTGTAAACTCAACGGAACAAATTATCTAGACTGGGACAGAAATTTACGACTTGTATTAAAAATGGAACGCAGGGAGTACGTCCTTGATAAGGCTATCCCTGAGGAGCCAGCTGCCAACGCAACAAGGGTCGTTAAGGATGCGTACCAGAAACACCTTAGCGACTCTATCGACGTTGCGTGTGTCATGCTGGGCTGCATGGAGGCGGACCTCCAAAAGCAGTTTATGGAGCTATCCCATGATCCGTTTGCAATGTTTGCACAGATCAAGGATATGTTCAAGGAGAAAGTACGTATTGAAAAATACGTTCTCCGAGAACTCATAGCCTGCAAGATGTCAGCAGGCAGCTCCGTAGGTCCTCACGTCCTACAAATGAAGGGGCATTTTGACCATATGACTAGTATCGGTATGTCTATGGAAAAGGAAATGGAAGCGGATTTTATTCTGCAATCCCTTCCTCATGCATATGGTGGGTTCGTCATGAACTATCACATGCATGATATGGACAAGACCGCGTCGGAGTTGCACAGCATGCTAGTAACTGCCGAGAAGAGCATAAGGGGCAGTTCGTCCAAAAATGTCTTCATGGTCAAGAAGGGACCCAGCTTCAAAGCTGTTGGTGGCAAGGGTAAAGGCCCAAGACACCTGGCAGGGAAGAACAGACGACCATTTATTCCTAGACCTCACATGCCCGTACAAGGCAAAGGGAAGGCAAAGGAGTCGGTCTGTTTCTATTGTCAAAAGCCTGGTCATTGGAAGAAAGACTGTCAGCAGTTGAAGGAGGATCAGAAGAAGGGCGGTGGGGCCGCCACTTCATCAGGTATTCCATTAGAGCTATATCTTTCTACAATAAATACCTGGGTACTAGATACTGGAGCTGAGTCTCATATCTGTGCCGATGTGCAGGTGTTACACAGTAGAAGAGATGGTGGGGAAAGCGAGGTGGACCTAAGAGTTGGGAACAATACCAGAGTTGCCGCAACTGCCGTAGGTTCTGTGAACCTTGCTTTGTCCAGTGGGCTTGTAATTGAACTAAATGATGTTTTTTGCGTACCTGCTTTCAGCAGGAATATTATCTCAATTTCTCTTCTAGAGAAAGAAGGTTATTATTTCAATATTAAAAACGGGTTTTTTGATATTATGCGCAACAACATATATTATGGCAATGCTCACACTGTTGGAGGATTATACATATTGAATATGCAAAACTCGAAATCCAACATGCTCTATAATATAAATGCTAAGAGGTTTAAAACGAATGATTTAGACCAAACTCTAATCTGGCATTGTCGTCTGGGTCACATAAATGAGAAACGCATCTCAGCGCTTCATAAGCGCGGACTTCTAAGTCAATTCGAATTCCAAGCGATTGAAAGATGCGAAGCTTGTTTAATGGGCAAGATGACTAAAGCGCCCTTCACTGGTTTAGGTGAGAGGGCAGGTGACTTATTAGGTCTAATACATTCAGACGTATGTGGACCAATGAGTACGCATGCCAGAGGTGGTTTAGGCTACTTTATCACATTTACTGACGATTTCAGTAGATATGGTTATGTCTATCTCATGAGACATAAGTCCGAAGCTTTTGATAAATTCAAAGAGTTTAGGACTGAAGTAGAAAACCAACTCGGAAAGAGTATCAAGGCACTCCGTTCTGATCGGGGTGGAGAATACTTATCCGAGGAGTTTCTTAGTTATCTTACTGAAGGTGGAATACTATCTCAGTGGACTCCGCCAGGAACACCGCAACTTAATGGTGTGTCCGAACGGAGGAATCAGACATTGTTAGATATGGTTCGATCAATGTTAAGTCTCACTGATCTCCCGATCTCCTTCTGGGGTTATGCTCTGCAAACGGCCGCTTTCATAATAAACAGGGCTCCGTCGAAAGCAGTGGAAGGGACATCATTTGAAAAATGGTACGGGAAGGAACCCGTTTTGTCCTTCCTTAAAATCTGGGGTTGCGAGGCTTATGTTAAAAGGTTGCTTGCAACCAAGCTCGAACCAAGATCAGATAAATGCACTTTCGTCGGATATCCAAAAGAAACAAAAGGATACTACTTCTATAAGCCGAGCGAAAATAAAGTTTTTGTCGCTCGAGGTGGGACGTTCTTGGAAAAAGAGTTCATTTCCAAGACAGTCAGTGGGAGGGCTATTCATCTAGATGAAGTTCTAGATGAGATGGTCACTCGGGAACCACGAGAGGACCCACTAGAAGAGGTAGAGCCAGAAGTGGTCATTGAGCAAGAACCAATAGCTGCAGTTAATGAGGACGGTCCGAGGCGCTCTGAAAGGATAAGTCATGCACCTGTCAGATACGGGTTCTTAGTAACTGAAGGTGATGGTTTAGTACTAGTGGACAATGATCCAGCTACCTTTCGAGAGGCTTTGGACGGAACCGACTCTGAGAAATGGCTGGACGCCATGAGGGAAGAAATGCAATCCATGTCAGATAATCAAGTGTGGGACTTGGTAGATCATACCCCTGATGTTAAGGTCATAGGGTGTAAATGGATCTTTAAAATAAAGATTGACATGGATGGCAAACCTCAGACCTATAAAGCGAGACTGGTAGCAAAAGGTTATAGACAAATCCACGGAATTGACTATGAAGAGACCTTTTCTCCAGTAGCTATGGTCAAATCTATCCGCATTCTTCTTGCCATAGCAGCGTATCACAACTATGAGATATGGCAAATGGATGTCAAAACCGCCTTCCTCAACGGGAGGTTAGCTGAGGACGTTTATATGTCTCAGCCTGAGGGTTTTGAGGATCCAAAGAATAAGGGAAAGATTTGCAAGTTGCTCAAATCAATCTATGGTTTGAAGCAAGCATCTCGGAGTTGGAATCAGCGTTTTGATGAAGTAGTAAAACAGTTTGGCTTCGTCAAGAACGATGATGAACCCTTTGTGTATAAAAAGGCAAGTGGGAGCAATATAATCTTTTTAGTGCTTTATGTTGATGACATACTGCTCATTGGTAACGACGTCCCTACCTTGCTCTTAACGAAGACTTGGTTAGGTGAGTGTTTCTCAATGAAGGACTTAGGCGAGGCCTCTTACATCTTGGGAATCAAGATATATAGAGACCGTGCCAAGCGGGTCTTGGGCTTAAGTCAAAGCACTTATATAGACAAGGTGTTGAGACGATTCTCAATGCAAGATTCAAAGAAAGGATTGCTGCCCATGCGTCATGGCATAAAGCTTAGCAAGAAGCAGGGTGCTGAGACACCTGCAGAGCTAGCAAGAATGAATGAGATCCCATATGCTTCGGCTATAGGGTCCATAATGTATGCCATGATATGCACGAGACCGGATGTCTCGTTTGCCCTAAGCTGTACCAGTAGACATCAATCCAAACCCGGTGAGGCACATTGGATGGCTGTCAAGGCGATTCTCAAATATTTGAGAAAAACCAAGGACGCTTTTCTTGTATACGGGGGCAGAAATGATGATCTCGTCGTCAAAGGATATGTCGACGCTAGTTTTCAGACAGACCCCGATGACTTTAAGAGTCAGTTGGGATATGTGTTTATGTTGAACGGTGGAGCATTCAGCTGGAAAAGCAAGAAGCAGGATACCATTGCCGACTCTACAACGGAAGCTGAGTACATTGCCGCATGTGAGGCGGCAAAAGAGGCTGTATGGATCAGGAGTTTCATGGCTGGGTTAGGTGTAATTAAAAACCCGTCTAACCCAGTAGACTTATATTGTGACAACACCGGGGCTATTGCGCAAGCTAAAGAACCCAGGGCACATAACAGATCCAAACATGTACTCAGAAAGTATCACATCATCCGCGACATAATTGCTAGAGGTGACGTGAAGATCCAATACGTTGCAACTGATGATAACACAGCCGACCCATTGACCAAGGCTCTTCCTCAAGATAAACATGAAAAACATGTTAGGTCAATGGGTATAGACTGGGACTTAGATTGGAGCTAAGGGCAAGTGGGAGATTGATAGCATTTGTGCCCTAGTCCAATTGGTATTAGCCTGTAAACGTCTATGTACAAATATCATCGTTTGTGATGTATAAATATAAACGGCTTTATATTACTTATGTGTTGAAGTAATATGTTAAGCATGATCTGATTTATGACCACTAAAGTAGTAGAACCATAAATCTGTACGGATCACACTTAACAAGTCCCTGGTCAACCTATGCTTCCTTGAAAGCGACCAGTATGAGGATGGTTCTTAATGACGTAGTTCTACTTGTCATAAGGATGTGGGATCCTGGAACCATATCATAGATATCATGAGGTGATTGATATCGGACGACCCGCATTGAATAGTGTTTTCATAGATTAAGCCATAAACATATTCAAATGCGATAGCTCGTCACGACGTCCTTAGACCAAGGAGTCTTTGTGATCACTATGCAATGAACGTACGGCTTTAACTTGCGCCAAACACTTTCTGTAAAAGGATTGCTATGAAGGGCATGATTGGGTGGCGGAACGGGTTGCATGAGTGACACGAAAGACGGCTAAGGGATTTATCCCTCATACTACGGTATGGGAAAGATATCCGTTAGAAGGCCTCTTGATGGAGACCGAATGAGAGAAAAGCATGGCCATGCAAAATGATACGGGTTATCATTTCTCAGTCATCTCGCATATCAAGTAACAATGATTGATTAAACAAGGGAGACGACTCTATGCCTTGTGATCAATCGGGATATCTAGAGATAAAAGGATGGTGAATTGTACGCACAAAGGTTAAGTCGAATCATCGATCATCATGCACCTTGGGTAATCATAATGTTTTACTAGAGACCACTTATGATGGATCGGGCAAGAGCAATTCTTGCGCCGATCTACCAACGGTGGCATGAGCCTAGAGGGTCACACACATACAAGACGGATAACTTGAGACAAGGAAACATGGATGTTTCTTAAGGAGAAGTATATGGACAAAACTGGAGGTTTTGTGCCATAGGTTCGGTTTGAGAGAATAATTAGCGAATCGAGAAAAATTGAGTTTTTCGTCGATATCGCGTCGGACTTTGTTTGATAAGTAGCGACAAAAAGGTCGGGAAACTTTTGGACGCGGCATGAGACAACACGGGAGGGCCCATTGGGCTCGGCCCATGAAGCCTCATGGCCGGCCCAATAAGGGCCCAATAAGGCCATATGGCCGGCCCACTTGGTGGGGCCAATGTGGGGGCCACACAACACCATGCTTAGTTGGTAGTTGTGGATTAAGAGGTGAGTGATTTAAGGGGTATGGGTTAAAGCTCCTTTAAGCCCATACCAATCACTTTTAACCCATACTTGTGAGTTGGATGATGAGATATATTGCAAGACATTATTTCATTAATTGATTAAGTCACAAAAAAACTCACAAAAACCTCTCTTTCTCTCTCATTGTGGCCGGCCACCCCTCTCCTCTTCATCATCTTGCTCTCTTGTTCTTCATTTAATTGTTCTAGTAGGCAATTAAGTGAAGGATCTTGAAGATCATCCTCTTGGTGTGGACTAGCTTTAGAGAAGAAGATCCGAACGTTCTTCTTTATCGATTCAAACAAGACTTAAAGGTAAACATCTTGTGGAATAGATTTTGCTTTGGGATTTAATGGTTTAAATGTTCTTGGACAAGGTTTGGAGTAGATTATCTTTTATTGCTTCCGCTATCTCGACGATCTAGAACGCTCCAAAACCCTACATGGCCGGAATCTCGCCGCAAAATGATCAACGACTGCTCTGCGGATAAGCTCTAGTTGTGTCAGATCCTGACCGTCGATAACAATGCTCTGAATACAACTCCTCCTACCTCTCATCTCGGCGCATCTGTGAAACTACTGAGTGTTCCTGCCTCCCTCAAGAGTCCATCGACTTCTGCCTTCAAATGTCCGCAGGAGACTTTGCCATGCCCACAAGCTCGGTCAGGAGTCTATTGCGGTCCTCCTCCTCAACCACAGTGAGTGGTCTCTCCCCCACTAAAGCATCTATAGCCTCAATGCTGGCTGTGGTCTTGCAAATCCGGTGCTCCACATTAACAAACACCTCGATGATCCAAGTAGCCAAGTCTGACCTCAGACGTTTGAGCTTTGCCCACAACATAAAGTTTGGACAGCCCACAACGTCGATGTAAGAGGTCCACTTTGCTGCAACAAAGCTCTTGAAATCACTATGATCTAGCCAGGCGTTAAGGAACCGTCTAGGCCTCGGTCCCCAATCAGCCTCCTGGGTGCCTAAAAGAATGGCACTGTGATACAAGAGCATCTTCGTCAGCCCCGTGAGGATCGGGTCTGCAAAGATAGCCAACATGTCATGACTGAGGAGGATACGGTCAAGCCTACTCGCTCTCGAGCGTGGCCCGAACCGGGTGAAATCCTTGTTCGACATAGGGAAGTGAACAAGGTCTAAGTCTGTAAGAAAAGCGTCAAAATCTCTCAAATCTGCCAGGACCGCCTGATTGGCCACTTCGCTCGGATCCCTGGCCGTATTGAAGTCTCCCAAAAGGGCCAACTTCTAGCCTACCGAGTGCTGAACCTGTCTCAAAATACCCCAGAAGTCCCTCCTCGCAGCGGGTACCGAAGGGGCGTGAAGGTTGAGGAAAGAAACGGTCTCTCCAGAAGCTATGACATCCCCAACCCACACGATCAGCCCCGGAAAAATGTCACAACTAGTCATAGTAAGTACTGAAGCGTCCCAAATCGAGATCTCGCCTGAACCCAACCCCGACCCTGCCGGACTGAACTGAAACTCAAACAAGGAAGAAAACCCGAGTCCTCTGATAATCGTCGGATCTACCATTGCATACTTGGACTCCTGTAAAGCCACAAAAACTGGATGGTGTGCCGTGATAGTGTCTGCCAGGAGTCGGCGCTTATGATCCGAGTAGGAACAGAACCTCCCAATAGATCAACAACCCTCCCACCATAAGCCGCTGTGATACTCGCAGCAGAAAGTCCCTCCATCTCCCTCCTCGAGGCCTCCACCACCTCCGAAAGCTCTCCCTCCTCTTCCTCCTCCTCAATCTTCCTCAGAACTCCAACCTTTGCCTCCCCTCTACCCAAATCTAGGTCTCCCCCAATGGTCTCCTCCCACTCACCATCCGAGTCCGAAGTTCCACCTATCTCCTCTACCCGTGTATCCCTCAACTCTGATATCTCCTCACTCTCCCCGCTCTGACTGGGTTGGGTCCTGCCTCTGACGCATAAAGTTAGCTCTCGCCTAGGGTGATTTCCGGCGACAATCCAGCGAAGTCCGGCGACTCTTTTTTCGACTTGATCGGACCATGGGAGGCAGGAGAAGGGGTTGGGCAGGCCGGGAAGAGAAAAATCTGAGAGTTTCCAATCGTTTTGAGGTACTTTCTGATCCCTCTTCAGATCGAGACGACCTCCCTCGCCGAGATCCATGGCGAGCGGACAACCAGAAGGTTTCTGGGCATGGTGGGAGTGCTCACGTGTCTGCACAGCCACACGGGGTGGCGATCCTGCGCGAGAGGCCGATGGAGAAGACGCGGAGGGGCCACTAACTGAGATCGTGACCTAGGTCTGCGAGAGGAGACTCCGGCCAGGCGGCGACGGGAAGAGGGTCGCTGATCTTTTCTGGCGACTAAGCTCAGCCTGAGGACTCTACCAGACGCACCAATGATGTGGGAGGATTGGCTTTTAGCCACGATCGTTTTGCTGGTGGCTCGGGCAATGAAGTTCCAGAAACCCTACTTCGATCACACTGTTGTTGGAGGGGATGGAGACCGGAAACCACACTCGAGTGGGGTCATGGGAGGAAGAAACACAGAGAGGCGGATGCTGGGCCGTCGAGGGTCTCGGGATAGGGCGACGAGGGCTACTGGTAGGGCTTTTCGTGCCACCGAGGCAGACCCGACCAGATAGGCCCGACCGGAGATAACTCTCAGGCAGAACATTGCAGAGGGCGGTTCGAGAGGCAGCCGGCATGGTAGCAACGCGACCTCCTCTTGCTTGCTCTCTTAGGCGATCGGAAACGGAACAATGGAGGGAGGCCCCACAAGCCACCACCAGTGTGGGTGGCGGACGTCAAGGCACCGACAAACAGTGGGGCACGGTGTGGGGTGGCGATGCCCTGAAGCGCCTCCAGGTCGATCGGCGGCAATCGTCTCCGGCATCTACCCCGGACGTGCTGCTGTTCTTGCAAGCTCTCTGTTGTGGCTTGTTGGGCCGGCAGCCCACTCTGTTACAGCCCATTCTTCCTCAATGGGTCTTGCCGTCAGGCCTGCCGGTCTGACCCAAGACGTCGCCGTCCAGACCTTCCCGAGTCACTTCCAACCGGTTCACACCCCGGTTAATTCCAGCCCGACAATTCCTACTTCTGCAGATAAGGTACACGGCCCGACTCTTTACTCAGATAATTTTATTTGTGTTGATATTCAAGAACCGGTTGAGCCGGTTAATTCAGCGAAGCCAGCCAGTTCTTTTCTGGCCGATTCGAAATGCCCTTCGGATTGTAGGTGTAGTGAGATTAGAGAGGGGAAGTGCCCGTCGGTCGACTCGGCTCAAGCCGATAGTGTAGCCTCAGGTGAGAGGGCCACTAAGGAGGTCGCCTTGGCTACTTCGGCTGTTGCCGGTAGTGAGATAGTTGGCGGTCGGACCGTAAAAAGTACTCCAGGTACGGTTCGGAAATTGGAGGAGGCTACCAAATCCGTTTTTCCGACCTACATAGGTAATTTACCGACTCGCCCCTCAGACGCTGAGCTCAGGCACCTCTTTCGGAGCTTTGGGGAGATTTTGGAGGTGACACTCTCGAGGAGACATCGTCAATGAGTTATGATTTTGTCCATCTCGCTTCGGAGCAGGCGCGTACGGAGGCGATCTTGACCTTGCACGGATCAGTTTTGAGAGGGCACACCCTCATTGTGGCAGCTGGACGACACCCACCTACTCCGCACCGCCCACATGCTAGTGAGCCACAGGCTGCCCCTACTATTTCAGACTTTGGACAACAAGTGTTCCTTCTATCCTTTGCAGATGCTAGTGCGATAGAAAGACTCCAGACTGAGCAGTGGGCAGATCTTCGTCGCTGGTTCTTCTTCTACTCGGCTGACTGTGACAAGTTTATGCATGGTGGAGTGTTTCGCTGGGTACACATTCGGGGGATCCCGCTGTCAGCATGTTCTTCGGCCTCGATTGAGATGGTAGTAGGCGGTATTGGCAGTTTCATAACTGCTCACCCCGACTCCATTGGCAAGGGGTCTTTCGAGCATGTTGCAGTATTGGTGCACGTCTCGGACCCTCTCCGGAGATCGTGGGGAGTTGATTGCCGGCTAGGAGCGGGGTTGGTCAGAGTTTGTCTGGAGGTCGTTCCCATCTCTTAGATCCCCTTCATTACTTCGAAAGACTCCAACCTTGACCTATTCCCTGTCCGAGTGGGGGCCCTCGTTCCGTTCAGGCAGTGGGTTTCCTGTGCTGAGGAGATGGAGGCGATGGAGACACAGGCAGGGGTATTGAAGGAGCAGGCTACCTCTCATGGAAAGGTTCAGGAGACAGGTTGTTGTGCAGAATTAGGTTACTGAGACACAGGCTGAGACATAGATTATTGTATAAGAGGAGGCTTTGGAGACAGAGTCTGGAGCTAAGGAGGAGAGCACTTTGCGGGAGACGGTGTGCTTTGCTCGGACTCTAGGATCCCCTCCGACGCCCTACCCGAGGATTGTTGATCTTGATTCTTCTAGGATCGGTGAGGGGTATTCAATGTGTCTAGGCTTCGAGGAGGAGGGTCTTTATCCGACGTCCAGACCTTTGGCCCCCGATGATCACAATAGTGAGGGTGACCTACCACGGAGAGACGAGGACTCAGTTTGGGTGGGATCGTCTTCGGCCGATCTCTACGGACAATTTGTGCAAGGGATACTCCTTGAAGGGGATGCGCTCTTCTTTTTTTTCTGCTGGGAGGCGCCCGACATTAGTCTCTGCGATCCGGGTTCCGCGTAGAGGCTGGTTGCTTTCTAGATGAATCATATATACATGATTTCGTGGTAAAATTGATTGATTGATCATATATGATTGTTGCCATGATTGATTTATGCATGAATCTCTACTTGGTTATCTTGATTTGGCCTAAGGAATGATAAAAATCCGTTCTATGATCGTTTTACGGATAAAAGTTGGATTTTTATTTGTGTTCGGGTGTTATTTCCGCTCGGAATTCGTGCAATATGTGTAGCGGATTATTCTTGGGAGTCAAATCTCGATTCGAGTTTGGTTGAGAATCGGTCTTGGGAAAGGCGAAAAATCGATCAGGCCGAGGAGGGTGGCGATCGACACCGCCCCTCACCTCAGTTTCTCCGCCACAGCGGTAGTGTAGATCGACACTCCTTGGACGCCTGAGGTGGCGATCGACATTAAGGTGTCGATCGACACCTCTCGGACCTTAAAAGGTGGCGATTAACACCTATAGTCAGTGGGGAACTTTAGCACCGAATCGAAATATCGACCTAAGGCGAATCAAGATTTCCAGTTGGATTTTTTATCGTTTTGATGCTATGAATATACTCGATCCTCGATATGGTTAAATTGGTTATCATCGAGTATATAAAATATCGAAAACTAGTTTTCCGACCAGATAAAGTATGTTCTCGAGTTTCCACGGGATTGATGACCCGATGAACCGTAGGACGGCACAGTTGTGTCGTTCGATGTATTTCGGTGCGTTGTTGGCACATTATGTTGAACTTTTTGTATCACCCAACGACCTATCAGGGTTTTGCTCGATACACTAGAGTTTCAATATACCGGTTGATGAAGTGATTACATCGACCGGCGGCGGGGCCAGGTCCTTGATATTAGATCAAAAGGCCGATTCCCGGTTTTCATGGGGAAAACGCAGGAGTCTGGGTTTAGGATTTCGAGATCGGGACTTTCGAGTACCAAATGAGATCGATACTCTAAAATCATAAAGATTAAAATATGATTTAATGTGATTGATAACATGCATTGTGTGACAACATATATGTTTGATAACATGATATGATTGCAACGTGCGTAAGTTAGATCAGATGATGTATAGCTAAAGCCAATCAAGACAAGACCATTTATATTGCATTTGATTTATAAATATTAAAATGCAGTTTGTACCATCTTAAGATTTGGGTTGTATATTTTGCGACAAGATGCGTCGTAGTTTACATGTATTATATTTATACCCGGCCTGCGAGCCATTTATATTTTATGTAAACGCACGTCCCAGATATGGCACGTTGGGAGTCTTGGAGCTGGCGTTGAGTCGTAGAGACATCAAGGAGCCAGTGGGAGCGTCGCCAAGGATGAAGAAGACTTGTATAGTTTTAATCTTCACACTTAGGATGCGACCCCGATCTTTATGGACTGGCCCCATAAAGATCGAACCTAGATATGAGCTTAGGCTATACATGTTTAAATTGTGCCTTTTAGAATTGCATGATTAGTAATGTATGTTTATTTAATATGCATGAGAGCATGATAAGTTTTAAACATACATATATTTTGCAGGTCCGAAATTGGTTAAATAACGTAAACTTGGACATACAAAACTAAGTGAAGCATGAAACATATCATCGTACCCGGTATGGATGAACAGTTGTCATGTAAAGATTGTACAAGGTACATGTCTAGCAAAATTTGGTCATATCCCAATGAAATTGAGTCATGCAATGATGATATCCAATTTTAACACTCTACGAAACTGCGTGACCACGGACGTTGTGTGCGTTAGCAGAGCGTTTGTTGAAGCAAAGCTAGTAGATGTGGACAGTTTTGTTTGGAGCGTAGATGCATTAGCTCTCTCCAGTTCAAGTTCTGGTCCACAAGTCGTCAATTGGTTGACTCAACTAGGCCATGAACGTCGTGTGCGTTAGCAGAGCGTTCATGGAAGCATTGATAGAGGATGTGGAGAGATTTGGTTGGGGCGTAGATGCATTAGCTCTCAACAATCAATATCTGGTCCACATATCTATGATTGCGCCGACCTAGAGCATCAGACAGAACAATGTCAATGTACTTAGTACATATGTTTTGGCCAAGAGTCACACGCGGTGTGATTGGAAAGTATTCCTACCTACATAACCTAATTAAAGAGTTGATGCATTAGCTCACTTCAATAGTGTGAATCAAGGGTCTTGGTTCTTGATTCTTACGAAGGATCAAAGTGGTTAAGCTTTTGCAACAAATTTTCATAGATAAATTCAGAGTCTAACTTGAATTTATTGATCTCTGTAGATAATGGCAGCGAGCCAAGCACACACATTGTCACTAAGGTCGATCATGGACAAGGAGAAACTAAGTGGAAGGAACTTCCTCGACTAGGAGCGTAATTTGAGAATTGTACTCAAACACGAGAGGAAGGAACATGTGCTTGACGAGCCCATAGCCCCTGTGCGAGATGCGGGTTCCACGAGGAGTGTTAGGGACGCTCATCAAAAGCGCCTTAACGACATGCTGAGCACGATGGAGGCTGATCTCCAGAAACAACTAATGGATCTTAGTGGGAACTCATACGCCATAATGGAACAACTCAAAGAGATGTTCAAAAGAGAAGGCTAGGACCGAAAAGTTCAAGTCTGTCAAGGGTTTGATGTTCACCAAGATGCCATCTAGAGAGTCAGTGAACCGTCATGTGCTGCAAATAAAGGGTCAGTTCGAGCACCGAACTAGGTTGGGTGTCGTATTCACTAACGAATTGAAGATCGATATGATCCTGTCAACTCTCCCTTCCATGTATGATGGGTTCATCATGAACTACAACATGCATGACATGCACAAGACCATCACAGACCTGCACGACATGCTTGTATTTGGTGAGATAAACCCAAAGGGTAAAACCAAAGAGGTGATGATGGTCAGAGGGGGCACCAGCTTCAAGAGAGCTGGTGGGAGCTCGGTCAAGCCTTCCAAACTGACTTGTAGTAAAGGGAAGGGTCCTGAGGTTCATAAGGACAAGTCTGCGCTCAAGGGAAAGGGCAAGGGCAAGGCCAAGTTGGACGTGAAGGACGCCATTTGCTTCTTCTCCGATCAACGTGGTCACTGGAAGAGGGACTGCAAGAAGTTCATAGAGGAGCAGAAGAAGGCCAATAGGATTGGTGCTTCAGGTCGATTGGGGCTACCTTTGGAGAGTTATCACAGCTATGGGTTTCGGCCCTAAGTGGAGACACTGGATTGGTTCTTGTCTCGACCCCTCAACATCGGTCCTATTCAACGGCACTCCCACGAGGAGAGAGTCTCTCACCTTCAGTTTGCTGACGATACCCTTTCTGTTTGTTTAAGCTGAGCCTCACCAGGTGTTTCAGCACCCAGACTCCATCAGTGAGGTGCAGTCTGGCTTCATTCCTGGGAGGCAGTTGGTTGATGGCGTCCTTGTCGCGAACGAGCTGATTGATATGGTTCACAGGACGAGATCCAAGGCGGTGGTGGTCAAGGCTGATTTTGAAAAACCTTTTGACCGTGTCGATTGGAGCTACCTTAAGAGAGTTATGGTTGATATGGGATTTGGCCTTAAGTGGAGACACTGGATAGCCTTTTGTCTAGGATCCTCCGCTTCGGTCCTGGTGAACGAAGCCAGGGATGCCCCTTATCCCTGCTTATGTTCATTATTGCAGCAGAGGGGCTACCCCTTGTTTTTCTGCGCGGAGAGAAGTCTTTTCTTTTCTGGGGGATTCGGGTGGTAGACGAGATGAGAGTCTCGTACCTCCAGTTTGCCGATGATACTCTGTTGTTTGTAGAGGCCGAGCCTCATCAGTTGTTCCAACTCCGATTGGTTCTGCAGTATTTTGAGTGGGCATCACGTCTGAGGATCAACTTCGAAAAGTCGTCCTTTAGAGAACGGATCACGCTGATTAAGGCTGCTCTCTCGAGCTTGCCTATTTTCTACATGTCTCTTTTCAGGGCTCTCAGGACTACTGTAGCTGTGATGGAATCCATTATGAGGAGGTTCCTATGGAGAGGCAAAGCCGGCCGTTGGGGGTTCGCGAAGGTCAGATGGGAGATTGTTTGTAGGCCGACCAGGCAGGGCGGATTGGGATTCGTCGCCTTGAGGTGGTCAACAGCGCTCTGCTGTTGAAATGGTGGTGGCATTTTGTGACAGAACCAAGTCCTTAGTGGAGGAGGATTTTGTGCGCGAGGTACAGTTGGGATAGGGTTGCATGGGATATCTCCTCTGCCTTTTTCTGGTCACTCAGTGTTGAGGGCTTTGTGGGCGATCCTAGGCCTGGCATCTTTTCAGGCCTTTCCTCGAATCTTCGGGCCTGGTTGTGTTCGTTTATCAGATTCTGGGATGATTGCTGGCTGGGAGATTTTTGCTTGAGGACTAGGGTCCACAGACTTTATCGTTGTGTCAGTCATCCAGGTCACTCGGTTCGTGATGCTTGGGTGCTGGTTTGACTGTCTATACCCTGCCCCATGTTTTCTTACAACCAGAGCGGAGCAAGAGTTTGCAGAGTTACTTACAGTTCTTGGCACTATCAGTCTGCCAGATGGGGTTCGCAACCAGATCTGGTTGACATTTGACGGGAGAGTATACACATCGAGGAGGGGTTATCATATGTTGTCGGGGGCAGATCAGGCTGATTCAGTGGACTGGGCTTCAAGGTTGTGGGATATGCCGGTTCTGCCGAACATTAGGAGTTTCAGATGGCTAGTACTCAAGGGTAGCTTACCGACTACAGGCATTATTGCTTTCAGGGGGATCATTCCGATCAGTTACCGCATGTGTGCTCTGTGTGATAAGAGGGTGGAGACCACAAAGCATCTCATGCTCTCTTGCAGCTGGACTAGGAGATTCTGGAGAGTGATCCACAAGTCATGGGATATCCCGTTTGCCGTTACTCAGATAGTTCATGATCTCTTCTTGGGTGGAGAGCTAGGATTGCGGACAGAGGAGCGAGGAGGGCTTGAAGCAAACTTATCACAATGGGTTTCTGGTACATCTGGGTCACCAGGAATGGCCAGATTTTTAGAGATGAGGAGCAATCACTCAGAGAGGCTTTTAGGCTACTACAGATGCGTTCTGACACTTTGGTGCAGCCGGACGAGGGGCGTGATATTCTGTCTTGGACGGGGGAGCGTACTTTGACCACCTGGTGCGCAAACACTCGCCGAGTTCTTCTTTCAGAGATGTGGGGCACAGGTTCGGAGGTTACTACGATTTTAGACTTGGGTCGGCGAGTGTTCCTACTATTTTTCGCAGATGACAGACTTCAGACTGATTACTGGGGAGACCTCCGTCGTTGGTTCTTTTTTTACGCAGTAGACTGTGACAGATTTCTGCATGGCGGAGTTTTTCGCTGGATACACATCCGAGGGATGCCACTGTCAGCACCCAAACTCCATTAGCGAGGTGAATTTCGAGCGTGTTGCAATATTCGTGCACGTTTCGGACCCCCTCCGGAGATCGTGGGGAGTTGATTGCAGTTTGGGAGAGGGATCGGCCAGAGAGGGTTTGGAGGTTGCTCACATCTCTGACATCCCCACCATCATTCCGGCAGACCCCGACCTTCACCTAACCCTGTCCGGACGGGAGCCCTCGTACCGTTCAAGCAGGGTAGGGGTAAGGTTTCCTGGGCCGAGGAGATGGAGGCGTTGGGGACACAGACAGAGGTATATTCCCTATCATATGGGAGAGTTTTGAATGCATTTCTAGAAAGTCATTTTTTGGAAAAATACTTATATGACATTGATTCTTATGTCATTCCGTATCATATGGGAGAGTTTGAATGCATTACGAGAAAGTCATTTTCGTAACGTAAGTTTTCTTAGATTATAGAGCAATTTTTACAAAACGAAATAGAAGTATTACCGCTCTTATTTTTTGGAAAAGCCCTCATATGACATTGATTCTTAGGTCATTCCCTATAATATGGGAGAGTTTTAATGCAATCCGAAAAATTCATTTTCGGAACGTAAGTTTTCTTACATTATATAGCAATTTTTGCAATACGAAATTGAACTATTACCGTTCTTTTTTGGAAAACCACCAATATTAAATTGATTCTTAGGTCATTCCCTATCATATGGGAGAGTTTGAATGCATTCCGAGAAAGTCATTTTCGGAACGTAAGTTTGCTTACATTATAGAGCAATTTTTGCAATACGAAACTGAAGTATTACCGGTCTTCTTTTTTTAAAAAGCACTCATATGATATTGATTCTTAGGTCATTCTCTATCATACGGGAGAGTTTGAATGCATTCACATTATATAGCAATTTTTATAATACAAAATTGAAGCATTACCGGTACTCTTTTTTGGAAAAGCACTTATATGATATTTATTCTCAAGTCATTCCTTATCATATGGCAGAGTTTGAATGCATTCCGAGAAAGTCATTTTCTGAATGTAAGTTATAGAGCAATTTTTGCAATACGAAATTGAACTATTACCGGTACTCTTTTTAAGGAAAAGCACTCATATGAAATTGATTTTTAAGTCATTCCCTATCATATGGGAGAGTTTGAATACATTCCGAGAAAGTCATTTTCGGAACGTAAGTTCTTACCATACAGAGCAATTTTTATAATACGAAATTGAATCATTACTGGTTCTCTTTTTTGGAAAAGCACTCATATGACATTGAATCTTAAGTCATTCCCAATCATATATGAGAGTTTGAATGCATTCCGAGAAAGTCATTTTTAGAAAGTAAGTTTTATTAGGTATTGAGCAATTTTTAGAAAATCATTATTGAGCAATTTTTGCAATACGAAATTGAAGTATTACCGGTCTTCTTTTTTTGGAAAAGCACTCATATGACATTGATTCTTAGGTAATTCCCTATCATATGAAAGAGTTTGAATGCATTCTGAGATAGTCATTTTCGGAACATGAGTGTTCTTACATTATTAAGCAATTTTTACACTACGAAATTGAAGCATTACTGGTATTCTTTTTTGGAAAAGCACTCATATGACATTGATTCTTAGGTCATTCCCTATCATATGAGAGAGTTTGATAACATTCCGAGAAACTCATTTTTAGAACGTAAGTTTTCTTACGTTATAGAGCAATTTTAGCAATACGAAGTTAAAGTATTACCGGCCTTCTTTTTTAGAAAAGCACGGATATGATATTGATTATTAGGTCATTCCCTATCATATGGGAGAGTTTGAATGAATTCCGAGAAAGTCATTTTCGGAACGTAAGTTTTCTTACATTATAGAGCAATTTTTGAAATACGAAATTGAAATATTTCCGGTATTCTTTTTTTGAAAAACACTCATATGACATTGATTCTTAGGTCATTCCCTATCAAATGGAAGAGTTTGAATGCATTCCGAGATAGTCATTTTTTGGAACGTAAGTTTTCTTACATTATATAGCAATTTTTACAATATGAAATTGAAGCATTACAGCCATTATATTTTTGGAAAAACACTCACATGACATTGATTCTTAGGTCATTCCCTATCATATGGGAGAGTTTGAAAACATTCCAAAAAAGTCATTTTCGGAACGTAAGTTTTCTTACATTATACATATAATTGGGGTATTTTATAACATGTGCTTCGAGTGGGTCGGGTATGCTCGGATATTGGATCTTCAGCCCGTCACCCACCCGCATTGTGTACGGGTCCCCGTTCTCTCACCCACACCCAACCCGTCACCCGACGGGTGTTGTTTACACGGGTAACGGGTCGGGTTGGTTCACGGGTAGGTCGGGTCCCGGGTCTAATGTGGGCACCCCTAGGTACAAGGGCTCCCGCTCAGACGGGTGAAGGTCGGGGTCTGCCGAAATGATGGTGGGGATGTCAGAGATGTGAGCAACCTCCAAACCCACTCTGACCGATCCCTCTCCCAACCTGCAATCAACTCCCCACGATCTCCGGAGGGGGTCCGCAACGTGCACGAATACTGCAACACGCTCGAAACTCCCCTCGCTGATGGAGTCTGGGTTAGTGGATATGGAGCTGCCAATACCACCTGCAATGGTCTCTATCGAAGCCGAAGACAATGCTTACATTGGCATCCCTCGGATGTGTATCCAGCGA
The DNA here is from genome assembly GCA_963920655.1 of Geranium rotundifolium. Classification (NCBI taxonomy): domain Eukaryota; kingdom Viridiplantae; phylum Streptophyta; class Magnoliopsida; order Geraniales; family Geraniaceae; genus Geranium; species Geranium rotundifolium. The sequence goes on along the minus strand of OY987312.1, from coordinate 29,615,670 downwards.
AAAACTCCGCCATGCAGAAATCTGTCACAGTCCACTGTGCAGAAAAAGAACCAACGACGGAGGTTTCCCCAGTGATCAGTCTGAAGTCTGTCTATCGCACTGGCATCTGCGAAGCATAGTAGGAACACTCGCGGACCCAAGTCTGAAATTGTAGTAACCTTCGAACCTGTGCCCCACATCTCTGAAAGAAGAACTCGGCGATCGAAATTGTGAACCGCCACCGCGAGGACACAAAACTGGAACTGCTGCGAGGGGGTCTGAAATAAAACGCGAATAAGAATCGATGTGGTCGAGGGGATAACAAGAGCCCGCGGGGAATAGTCGGAGCGGGCTGTGTCTCACTACTGTGGTCGATGAGGTGTAGAAGCAGGTCGTCCAACTGCCACGACGAGAGTGTGTCCCCTCAAAACTGATCCGTACAGAGCCGAGATGGCCTGCGTACGCGCCTGCTCCGAAGCGAGATGAACAAAACCATAGCTCGCCTGACGAGGTCTCCTCAGAAGCGTCACCTCTAATATGTCCCCAAAGCTCCGAAAAAGGCTCCTTAGCTCCTCGTCTGACGGGCGGGTCGGTAAATTACCCACATAGGTCGGAAAAGTGGATTTGGAAGCCTCCTACATATTCCGAACCGTACCTGGAGTATATTTTGCGGTCCGACCGCGTAAGCTGTCACAATCGGCATGAGCCGATTCCCCCGAGGCGACCTCCCTAACGACTCTCTCTGCCGAGATGGCACAATCAGCTTAAGCCGAGATAACAGAGTCTACACACGGGCGTTTTCTTTCTCTAATCGCACTACGCCTACAATCTGAAGGGCATTTCGGATTGGCCTGAAGCAAACTGGCTGGGTTAGTCGGAGTAATCGACTTAACCGGTTCATGAATAACATGGAAATGAGTAGCAAATTTTTCAGAGCAGTGAGCTGGACTGTGTACCTGAATCGTTGCTCCTGAATAAAATGAATTGGAATGAGCCGGGGTGTGAATCGGGTGTGGCTGACCGGTTTGCCCAACAGATTGGGATTGCAGTGATGCTCGGACCAAGGACGAGGAGTGGGCTGTAGGCAATTGGACCGTACCTGACCCAATTGGCTTTGCCAGCCCATGCTCTCGAGATCGAACGACGGTGGAGCTCGACCCTGGTGCTCGCCCTAGTTGCTGGAGAGCCTCCGCCCCCAGACTGTCCTGCCATGGCTCGCCGGAGGCCTGAAGTCGTCGCTGGCAGTTGACGTGGCGATGATCCGACCTGCAACACTGCCCACCAGTTTCGAGCTCGCTCTCCCGCCCCTGCCACCTCTTCCACCTCTGCCAAGACCTGCCCTGGCTCGACCTGCCCTCCCTTGGCCTAATCTGGATGAATGTCTGACAACGACAAGCGGATCAACGACGACTGCCGGAGATGCCATGGCAGCTCGACCCGAGGTGGTGGCAAAGGACTCAGCTGAGCCTCGATCAGAGATCTCCACCCTGACACTTTGGCCAGCACATGCCAGCACCTTCTTCGAGCCAGGCCTTGAACCTGCCAGCTCCGCCGTCGCGACATCTCCTTCCACCCGACGCGCCTCCTTCCTCGTGCTCGGATCGGTCACCATTAGGGTTTCTCTGGGGTTCAATGTCGCCGCCTCCTTTCTCTGCTGACGAGGTTGTTTCGATGTCCCCATCATCTCCCTAATCGCGCCAGGGGTGTCTGAGAAGCGCAGCGGTCCCCGCCTCAACGGACGGTTTAATCCATTGGCCCGAACTGGTCTAGGGTTTCTGCCAAATCCAGATCTCCTCTACTCCGACCCCAGCCGCCTCGAGGTGCCATCCCTACCCCCTCGTGAGGCTTTATGCTGCCTACTACCGTCGACCCCAACGTCAGCATGGCCGGTCCGCCTCGTCAGCCATGGATGCCGATCAGAATATTCGAAGTGTAATCTGCTCGGGGCCTTTAAGGCATCAAAATGGTTCGAAATCTGTAGGGGGTGATCGGAATCATCCTCCCAGCGCACCGATCTGCCCATCGGGCGTCAAAACAGCCCCAAAAGACGTCGCCGGGGCACTCCGGAAGTGAGCGGACCTGTCGCCGGAAATCACCCTCAACAGCTCTAAAAAAACAGTTCTTACATCCAATGTCATATGAGTGCTTTTCCAAAAAGGAAGACCAGTAAAGCTTCAATTTCGTATTGCAAAAATTGCTCTATAACGCAAGAGAAATTACGTTTCGAAACCCTTCATTTTCACTCACTCCCTCACAAAGAACAAGGTGTAGCCCCTCTGCTGCAATAATGAACAGGAGTAGGGATAAGGGGCATCCCTGCCTCGTGGTGGAGCCGTTGACCAGCACCGAAGCGGAGGATCCTAGACAAAAGGCTATCCAGTGTCTCCACTTATGGCCAAAGCCCATATAAACTATAACTCTCAAAAGGTAGTTCCAATCGACACGGTCAAAAGCTTTTTCGAAATCAAGCTTGACCGCCGCCGCCTTGGAACTCGTCCTGTGAACCATATAAATCAGCTCGTTCACCACAAGAACGCCATCAACCAACTGCCTCCCACGAATGAAGCCAGACTGCACCTCACCAATCAAATCCTAAATGTAACGCTGCAGACGGATGGAAAGAACCTTAGCCAAAAGATTATAAGGTCCCGAAATCAAACTGTTCGGCCGAAACTGCGCAAAATCTCGCGAGGTCTTAATCTTCAGAATCAGGGTAATGAAAGAAGCATTGAGACCCGACCCAATCCTCCTAGTCATTTGAAAATCATGGAAAAGGCTAAGCACATCCTCCCTGACCACATCTCACAGAAAGAACTCATAGTGAAGCCATCTGGACCTAGAGCCTTAGACCCATCACACTCTAAGAGAGCCAAGAGAATCTACTCCTAGGTAAACACAGACTCTAAAAAGTTTGATGCCCCCTGGCGGCAATGTCTGGAACAGGAGTGGCGGCAAACTAAGCCTTGAAATAGGGTCTGGACGGAATATCGCCGCAAAATGATCAACTGTGCCTCTATATATCAGCTCTAGCTGCGTCTGCTCCTGACCATCAATAACCATGCTCTGAATGCGACTCCTCCTGCCTCTCGTCACAGGATATCTGTGGAAGTACCGAGTGCTTCAATGTCATATGAGTGCTTTTTAAAAAAGAAGACCGGTAATGCTTAAATTTCGTATTGCAAAAATTGCTCTGTACAGTAAGAAAAGTTACGTTTCGAAAATGATTTTCTTGAAATGCCCTCAAACTCTCCCATATGATAGGGAATGACCTAAGAATCAATGTCATATGAGTGCTTTTAAAAAAAAAAGAAGATCGGTAATGCTTCAATTCCATATTGCAAAAATTGCTCTATAATGTAAGATAACTTAAGTTCCGAAAATGACTTTTTCGGAATGCCTTCAGACTTTCCCATATGATAAGAAATGACCTAAGAATCAATGTCATATGAGTTTTTTTTGTACAGCCATAACCATGGGAAAACTGAGCCTCAAATGAAAATAAAAAAGCCAACAAAACAAAAGGGCTAAGATATAATGGAGCGAGGTACCACCCTCGGGTTTGCGCACCAGGTGGGCAAAGCACGCTCCCATGTCCAAGACAGTATGAGCTCATCTCGCAACCCAGATGTACCAGAAACCCATTGTGATTAGTCTGCTCCAAGCCCTCCTCCCTCCTCTATCCGCGATCCTCGCACTCCACCCCATGAAAAGGCCTTGAACGGACTGATTAGTGGGGAACGGGATCCCCCACCACATGTGGATCTCCCTCCAAAACCTTCTGTCCAGCTGCAGGAAAGCATGAGATGCTCTGTCATCTCCTCTCTCCTCCCGCACTGAGCGCAAAGGCGGTGACCGATCAGAATGACACCCCTGAAAGCAAGAGTGCCTCTGTTTGGGAGGCCGCCTTAGAGCACTAACCATCCAAACCTCCTAAAGTTCGGCAGAATTGGCATACCCCATAGTCTAGGAGCCCAGTCCACGGAACCTGCAAGATCCACCCCCGACAGCATATGAAAGCCTCTCCTCGCCGTGTAACCCCTTTTGTCAGATGCCCACCAGATCTGACCACGGAATTTGCGTGTGTCATGCTGGGCTGTGTGGAGGCGGACCTACAGAAACAGTTTATGGAGCTATCCCATGATTCTTTTGCCATGTTTGCACAGATCAAGGATATGTTCAAGGAGAAAGTACGTATTGAAAAATACACTGTTCTCCGAGAACTCATTGCCTACAAAATGTCAGCAGGCAGCTCCGTAGGTCCACACGTCCTACGAATGAAGGAACATCTCGATCACCTAACTAGTCTCGGGTTGACTATGGAAAAGGAGATGGCTGCAGATTTCTCTCTGCAATCCCTTCCTCATGCATATGGTGGTTTCGTCATGAACTATCACATGCATGACACTGACAAAACCGAATCGGAGTTGCACAACATGCTCGTGACTGTCGAGAAGAGCATAAGGGGCAATGCGCCCAAAGGTGTTCTTATGGTGAAAAATGGATCCGGCTTCAAAGCTGGTGGTGAGAAGGGTAAAGGCCCAATGCACCTGGGAGGAAAGAACATACGACCTTTTGTTCCTAAACCTTCCAAGCCCATGAAGGGCAAGGGAAGGTAAAGGAGTCAGTCTGTTTCTACTGCCAAAAGCTTGGTCATTGGAAGAAGGACTGTCAGCAGATGAAGGAAGATCACAAGAAGAGCGGTGGGGCCGCTACTTCGTCAGGTATTCCCTTAGAGCTAAATCTCTCTACTAAAAATACCTGGGTACTGGAAACTGGAGCTGAGTCTCATGTCTGTGCGGATGTGCAGGTACTGCGCAGTAGAAGAGATGTGGGCGAAAACGAGGTGGACCTAAGAGTTGGGATCAACCTGCGTGTTGCCGCAACTGCTGTGGGTTCGGTTGATCTTGTTTTGCCCAGTGGGCTTGTAATAGAACTCCTTAATGTGTTTTGCGTATCTGCTTTCAGCAGGAATATTGTATCTATATCTCTTCTTAAAAAATGAGTTGTTATTTTGATATTAAGAACGGGTCTTTTAATATTATGCGCAATAACATGTATAATGGAAATGCTCACACGGTTGGAGGTTTATACATATTGAATATGCAAAACTCGAATTCCAACTTGCTCTATAATGTTAATGCTAAGAGGTTTAAAACTGATGATTTAGACCAAACTCTTATATGGCATTGTCGTCTAGGTCACATAAACGAGAAACGCATCTCAGCGCTTCACAAGCGCGGACTTTTAAGTCAATTCAAATTCCAAACGATTGAAAGGTGCCAGGCTTGTTTGATGGTCAAGATGAATAAAGAACCCTTCACCGGAAAAGGTGAAAGGGCGGGTGATCTATTGGGTCTCATACATTCTGACGTATGTGGACCAATGAGTACACCAGCCAGGGGTGGTTTAGGCTACTTTATCACATTTACTGATGATTTCAGTAGATATGGTTATGTCTATATCTCATGAGACATAAGTCCGAAACTTTTGATAAATTCAAAGAGTTTAGGACTAAAGTAGAAAACCAACTCGTGAAAAGTATTAAAGCACTCCGTTTTGATCGGGGTGGAGAATACTTATCCGAAGAGTTTCTTAGTAATCTTATAGAATGTGGAATACTATTTCAGTGGACTCCGCGAAGAACACCACAACTGAATGGTGTGTCCGAGCGAAGGAATCGGACATTGTTGGATATGGTTCGATCAATGTTAAGTCACACTGATATCCCGATCTTCTTATGGGGTTACGCTCTACAAACGACCGCGTTCATATTAAATAGGGCTCCGTCGAAAGCAGTGGAAGGGACATCATTCGAGAAATGATATGGGAGGGAACCCGTTTTTTCTTTCCTAAAGATTTGGGGTTGCGAGGCTTTTGTAAAATGGTTGCTAGCAACCAAGTTCGAACCAAGGTAAGAAGTGCCTTTTCGTCGGATATCCCAAAGAAACAAATGGATACTACTTCTATAAACCAAACGAGAACAAAGTGTTCGTCGTCCGTGGTGGGATAGTCTTGGAAAAGGAGTTTGTTTCCAAGACAGTTAGTGGGAGGACTATTCATCTTGATAAAGTTCTGGATGAGAGAGTTACTCAGGAACCGCTGGACGACCCCATAGAAGAAGTGGAGCCCAAAGTGGTCATTGAGCAAGAACCAATAGTTGCAGTTGTTGAGGACGGTCCTAGGCGGTCTGAAAGGACCAGTCATGCACCTATCAGATACGGTTTTCTTGTAACTGGAGGTGATGAATTGGTGTTAGTGGACAACGATCCAGCTAGATTTCGAGAAGCCATGGACGGACCCGATTCTGAGAAATGGCTGGAAGCCATGAGGGAAGAAATGCAATCCATGTTGGATAATCAAGTGTGGGACTTGGGAGATCAAACCCCTGGCGTAAAAGTCATTGGGTGTGAATGGACAGCAAAAGGTTATAGACAAGTCCACGGAATTGACTATGAGGAAATCTTTTCTCCAGTAGCTATGGTCAAATCTATTCCCATTCTACTTGCCATAGCAGCTTATCATAATTATGAAATATGGCAAATGGATGTCAAAACCGCTTTCCTTAATGGGAGGTTAGCTGAGGACGTTTATATGTCCCAGCCTGAGGGTTTTGAGGATCCAAAGAATAAGGGAAAGATTTGTAACTTGCTCAAATCAATTTACAGTTTGAAGCAAGCATCGAGTTGGAACCAACGTTTTGATTAAGATGTGAAACAGTTTGGCTTCATCAAGAACGGTGATGAACTTTGCGTATATAAGAAAGCGGATGGGAGTAAGGTAGTCTTTTTAGTGCTCTATGTCGATGACATATTGCTCATTGGAAACGACGTCCTTACCTTGCTTTTAACAAAGTCTTGGTTAGGTGAGTGTTTTGCAATGAAGGACTTAGGCGAGGCTTCTTATATCTTAAGGATCAAGATATATAGAGATCGTGCCAAGCGGGTCTTGGGCTTAAGTCAGAGCACCTATATAGACAAAGTGTTGAGAAGATTCTCAATGCAAAATTCCAAGAAGAGACTGCTGCCCATGCATCATGGCATAAAGTAAGAGTCAGTGTGCCGAGACACCTGAAGAGCTAAAAAGAATGAATGAGATCCCATATGCTTCGGCAATAGGGTCCATAATGTATGCCATGATATGCACGAGACTGGATGTCTCGTTCGCCTTAAGCTGTACCAGTAAGCATCAATCCAAATCCGGTGAGGAGCACTGGATAGCGGTCAAGGCAATTCTCAAATATTTGAAAAATAACCAAAGACGCTTTTCTTGTATACGGGGGAAGGAGTGATGATGGTCTAGTCGTCAAAGGATATGTTGAAGCTAGTTTCCAGACAGACCCTAATGACTTTAAGAGTCAGTTAGGATATGTGTTTACGTTGAACGGTGGAGCATTCAGCTGGAAGAGCAGGAAGCAGGACCCTATCCCCGATTCTACAACGGAAGTTGAGTACATTGCTGCATCAGAGGCGGCAAAGGAGGCTATATGGACCAGGAGTTTCATGGCTGGGTTAGGTGTAATTCAAAACCCATCTAACCCAGTAGACTTATATTGTGAAAATACCGGGGTCATTGCGCAATCTAAGGAACCCAGAGCACATGACAGATCCAAGCTTGTACTCAAGAAGTATCACATCATCCGGGACATAGTTGCTAGAGGTGACATGAAGATCCACTACGTTGCATCTGATGATAACACAGCCGACCCCTTGACCAAAGCTCTTCCTCAAGCAAAACATGATCAACATGTTAGGTCAATGGGGATAGACTTGGAATAGATTGGATCTAGGGGCAAGTGGGAGAGTGATAGCATTTTTGTGCCCTAGTCCAATTGCTAGTAGTCTATAAATGTTTGTGCTCTCTCTCCTTGCCGCCCCTCCCTCTCTCCTCTAAAAGCTAGGGTTTTTGCTATTTTTCTACACACAAAACTAGTAAATTTGTGTGTAGAATTCTTTGTTTAGGTGTTGTACTTGTGTGGACAATCTAGAAAACACATAATCTTTATGTTTAATCAATTCCTTAAAGGTAATTTTCAGATTTGAACTTCATATTGCATGCTGAAATTTTTTCGTAAAAGATCGTATTTTACGAATTCCATGGTTAGATTATTGTCCGCTGCATGTAATTAAATCTAAGGAACCCATGGAACTCCTTCAGCGACACCGATTTTAAGAGGAACGGGTTGTGCTGGACCTAGATAGAGGGTTAGGGTTCGTGACCGTGTCATGACGCCCATATACAACCCTTGGCTTAAGATTGTCGTGCTTTATGCAGTTACAAGTCACATTTGATCCTGAGAGGGTAAGATTTACCTGAGACTAGTCTAAGACCAATGTCGAGAGACGGACTTACTATTTTTAGGCATAGATCATTTAACTAAATTGCAGGCTTAGGATTAATAGTTCAATTAAAACTTGATTAGTATAAATGTCTAGTTCCTTAGGTTCTCGAATCCTTGACTTCTAACCAACCATCTACCATCCGCCTGATAGTATTTTTGTGCCCTAGTCCAATTGATAGTAGTCTATAAATGTCTATGTATATTAATCATCGTTTGTAATAAATAAAACGGCTTGGTATTACTTATGTGTTGAAGTAATATGTTGAGCATGATCTGATTTATGACCACTAAAGTAGTAGAACCATAAATCTGCACGGATCACACTTAACGAGTCCCTGGTCAAAATACGCTTCAATTGAAGCGACCAGTATGAGGATGGTTCTTAATGATGTAGTTCTGATTATCATAAGGATGTGGGATCCTGGAATCATATCATAGATATAATGAGGTGATTGGTATCGGACTACCCGCTTTGAATAGTGTTTCATAAGTTAAGCCATGAACATATTCAAATGCGATAGCTTGTCACAATATCCTTAGACCAAAGAGTCTTTGTGATCGCTATGCGGTCGACGTACGGTTTTGACTAGGGCCTAACGCTTTTCGTAACTGAATTGCAATAACGGGCATGATTGGGTGGCGGAACGGATTGCATAAGTGACACGAAAGACGGCTAAGGGATATATCCCTCATACTGCGGTATGGGAAAGATATCCGTTTAGGCCACTTGATCGAGAGTGACTGAGAGAAAGTGCATGGCCATGCCAGTGATACGAGTTATAAGTTCTCAGTCGTCTCACATATCAAGTAACAATGATTGATTAAACAAGGATGACGACTCTATGCCTTGTGATCAATCAGGATCTCTAGAGATAATAGGATAGCGACTTGTACGCACAAGGTTAAATCGAATCATCGATCATCATGCACCTTGGGTAATCATAATGTCTTACTAGAGGCCACTTATGATGGATCGGGCAAGAGAGATACGCCGATCTACCAAACGGTGGCATTTGCCTAGAGGGTCACACACATACAATATGGGTAACTTGAGACAAGGAAAGATTGCCGTTTCTTGAGGAGCGAGACATGGCCAAAACTAAGGGTTTTAGGCCTTGGGTTCGGATTTGTGGGAATGATTAGTGAATCGAGAAATCTGAATTTGTCGTCGATATCGCGTCAGACTTTATTTGATAAGTGACGACAAGGGTCGGATAATTTTTGGACACGGCACGCGACCATATGGGTGAGCCCATTGGCCGGCCCATTAAAGGCCCAATTGGGCATGTCTTGGCCGGTCCACTTGGTGGGGCCATATGTGGGGTCCACACACCATGCTTTGTTGGTGTTGTTGATTTTGATAAAGAGCAAATTGTGGGATTAGGTGGTGGAATGACTTTAGCCTATGCCTTCATCATTTGTTGCTTTGTCAAATCAACTTATAATATATCATTTAGTATACACAAATCACAAGACACAACTTGGACTCTCTTCCATTGCCGGCCTCCCCTCCCCTCCCCTCTTCTTCCTTTGCTCTCTTGTTCTGAATCACATTCAAATTCTAGTAGGCTAAGTGTGTTGGATCTAAAGGATCATCCTTTTGGTGTGGACTTGCTCTAGAGAAGGAGATCATTTTGTTCTTCTTTCTTGATTCAACAAAATCAAAGGTAAATTCTTGTGAAATATTTTTTTCCCTGAGATTTAATAGTTTATGTTCTTGGACAGATTTTGAAGTTTATATTGTTATTGCTTCCGCTTTTATATTCATCTTGGTGGCTCCAAATCCCTACATCCCCTCCAACAACAGTGTGATCGAAGTACCATGTGGCGTCCATGAAGCGGCTAGGGTTTCTAGAGCTTTGAAGCCATTGCCCGAGCCACCAGCAAAACGATCGGCGCCAAAAGTCGATCCTCCCACATCATCGGTGCATCTGGTAGAGTCCTCAGGCTAAGCATAGTCGCCAGAAAAGATCAGAAGCCCTCTTTTCGTCGCCGGCTGGCTGGAGTGTCCTCTCGCAGACCTAGGTCGCGATCTCAGTTAGTGGCCCCTCCGCGTCTTCTCCCTCGGCCCCTCGCGCAGGAACGCCACCCCGTGTGGCTGTGTAGACACGTGAGCGCCCCCACCATGCCCATAAACCTTCTGGCTGTCCGCCCGCCATGGATCTCGGCGAGGGAGGTCTACTCGATATGAAGAGTGATCAGAAAGTACCTCAAAACGATTGGAAACTTTCAGATTTTTCTCTCCCCGACCTGCCCAACCCCTTCTCCTCCCTCCCATGCTCCGATCGAGTCGAAAAACGAGCCGCCGGACTTCGCCGGAGTGTCGCCGGAAATCACCCTAGGCGAGAGCCAACTTTCTGCGTCAGAGGTAGGACCCAGCCTAGTCAGAGCGGGGAGAGTGAGGAGATATCAGGGTTGAGGGATACACGGGTAAAGGAGATACTTCGGACTCGGATGGTGAGTGGGAGGAAACCACTGGAGGAGACCTAGATCTGGGTAGAGGAGAGGCAGAGGTTGGAGTTCTGAGGGAGATTGTGGAGGAGGAAGAGGAGGGAGAGCTTTCGGAGGTGGTGGAGGCCTCAAGGAGGGAGGAGAAGGGACTTTCAGCTACGAGTATCACGGCGGCTGATGTTGGGAGGGTTGTTGATCTGTTGGGAGGTTCTCTTCCGACTCAGAGTAAAGCTGTTATTGCTTTTCCAGCGGGGCCGTGAGCTCAGCAATGAAACTCTTGAGTTGGCAACACTAGGGGTCTAGGCGGATGCGCCCAAAGATGTGGGGCAACTCTTCAGTTTTGCATATTAGCAGTGGCGGTCCGTGATTTTGATCAGCGAGCTCTCCTCTCAGAGATGTGGGGCACAGGTTCGGAGGTTGTCACGATCTCAGACTTGGGACAGCGTGTGTTCCTCCTGTCATTTGTAGATGCCGGTGCGATAGACAGACTCCGGGGGGACCAGCGGGCTGATCTTCGTCCCTGGTTCTTCTTCTTTTCAGCTGATTGCGACAGATTCCTACACGGGGGAGCGTTCCGCTGGATACACATACGGGGGATTCCGCTATCAGCATGGTCTTTGACGTCGATCGAGACGGTGGTAAGCGACATTGGCAGCTACATGTTACTCACTCAGACTCCTTTGGAGAGAGATCTTTTGAGCGTGTTGCAGTATTGGTGCACGTCTCGGATCCTCTCTGGAGGTCGTGGTGAGTTGTTTGCCAGTTAGGAGTGGGGTCGGTCCGAGTGGGTTTGGAGGCCGCCTCCATTTCAGAGATCCCATTCTTTACTCCGGCAGACTCCGACCTTCACCTATCTCCTGTCCGAGCGGGGGCCATCATACAGTTCAGACAAGGTAGGGGTAAGGTTTCCTGGGCAGAGGGGATGGAGGCGTTAGATATACGGGCTGTGGTGCCGGGGGAGCAGACTACTTCACAGGGAAGGGCTCAGGAGGCAGAGGTTGTTGGGCAGGATGAGGAGGTTGAGACTCAGATTCTAGTTCAGAAGGAGGCTCTAGAGACACAGTCGGGAGCTGTCGGATTCGCTCGGACACCAGGATCCCCTCCGACGCCTTACCCAAGGATTGTTGATCTTGATTCTACTCGGATTGGTGAGGGAGATTCCCAGCACCTGGGATTCGAGGAGGGGGATCTTTATCCGAAGTCCAGACCCTTGACCCCCGATGATCACGATAGCGAGGGTGATATACCAGGGAGAGACGAGGACTCAATTTGAATGGGATCATCTTCGGCCTTGGCGCCAATCTCCACTGACAGTTTGCGCAGGGGCTACTCTCTGGAGGGGATGCGCTCATTTTTTTCTGCAGGGAGACGCCCAACTTCCTTAGTCTCTGATCCGGGTTCCGCGTGCGCCTTATAGGATTATCAGAGAAAGGGCACAGACCAGTCAGACCAGAGAGTGTGAGGAGATTTTGGCTCCAAGAGATACACGGGTAGAGAAGATCGATGGGACTGTGGATTCGGAGGATGAGTGGGAGGAGACCACAGAGGGAGACTTAGTCTTGGGTAGCGAGGGGCTGGAGGCTGGAGCTTTGAGGGGGATTGAGGAGGATGATGAGGAGGACTTGATAGAGAGCCCGAGAAGAGAGGAGGAGGGACTCTCGGCTGCGGACATCATGGCGGCGGATGTGGGGAGGGTCGTTGAGCTGTTGGGAGGCTCTCTTCCAACTCAGAGTGGAGCTGTCACTCTTCCACGGGGCCGTGGGCTCCCGCTCAGCAATGAAGCTCCTGAGTTGGAACGCTAGGGGTCTGGGCTCGGCTCACAAGCGTAGACTCCTGGCAGACACTATCACGGCGCACCGTCCAGTTTCCGTGGCTCTCCAAGAGTCCAGGTTCGCAGTGGTAGATCGGTTGACCATCAGAGCACTCGGGTTTTTTTCCCAGTTTGAATTTCAATTCAGTCCGGCAGGACCGGGGTTGGGATCAGGCGAGATATCTATTTGAGACACTTCAGTTCTTCGCATGACCAGCTGCGACGTCTTCCCGGGGCTGATCGTGTGGGTTGGGGAGGTCCTAGCTTCTGGAGAGACCGTTTCTTTCCTCAACCTTCACGCCCCTTCGGTTCCCTCCGCGAGGAGAGCTTTTGGGACATTTTGAGACAGTCACACCACTCGGTAGGCCAGAATTTCGCCCTTTTGGGTGACTTTAACACGGTCAGGGATCCGAGCGAGGTGGCCAATAAGGCGGTCCAGGCAGATTTGAGAAATTTTGACGCTTTTCATACGGACTTAGGCCTTGTTGACTTCCCTATGTCGAACAAGGATTTCACCTTGTTCAGGCCACGCTCGAGAGTGAGCAAGCTTGACCGTATCCTCCTCAGTCAGGACATGTTGGCTATCTTTGCATACCCGATTCTCACGAGGCTGACGAAGATGCTCTCGTATCATAGTGCCATTCTTTTAGGCACCTAGGAGGCTGATTGGGGACCGAGGCCTAGATGGTTCATCAACGCCTGGCTGGATCATAGTTATTTCAAGTGTTTTGTTGTAGCAAAGAGGACCTCTTACATCGACGTTGTGGGCTGTCCAAACTTTATGTTGTGGGCGAAGCTCAAACGTCTGAAGTCAGACTTGGTTACTTGGAACATCGAGGTGTTTGGTAATGTGGAGCACCAGATTTCCAAGACCACAGCCAGCATTGATGCTATAGATTGTTTAGTGGGGGAGAGACCACTCACTGGGGTTGAGGAAGAGGACCGCAGCAGATTCCGAACCGAGCTTGTGGGCTTGGCAAAGTCTCGTGCGGACATCTGAAGGCAGAAGTCGAGGGTTCGATGAGCTCTTGAGGGAGACAGGAACACTCGGTACTTTCACATATGCGCCGCGACGAGAGGTAGGAGGAGTCGTATTCAGAGCATGGTTATCGACGGTAAGGATCTGACATAGCCAGAGCCTATCCGCAGAGCAGTCGTTGATCATTTTGCGGCGAGATTCCGGCCAGATCCAATTGCGAGGCCCAGCCTACCGTCACTTCCGTTTCGGACGGTGCCACCGGGGGCGTCGGACTTTTTAGAGGCGCCGTTCTTCGAGGAGGAGATTCTCTCGGCTCTCTCAGAGTGTGATGGGGCCAAGGCCCCAGGCCCAGACGGTGGGATGTGGTCAGAGATGACGTGCTTGGTTTTTTCCATGATTTCCATTTAACTGGGAGGATTTGGTCGGGTCTCAATGCTTCTTTCATTGCCTTGATTCCGAAGGTTGAGACCCCGTGTGACTTTGCGCACTTTCGGCCAATCAGTTTGATTTCGGGACCTTATTAGCTTTTTGCTAAGGTTCTCTCCATCCGGTTGTGTCGATTCATTGGTGATTTGATCGAGGAGGTTCAGTCGGGATTCATCAGGGGGAGACAGTTGGTAAATGGCGTCCTTGTGGCGAACGAGTTGATTGATATGGTTCGCAGGACGTGCTCCAAGGCAGCGGTGGTCAAGCTTGATTTTGAGAAAGCTTTTAATCGTGTCGATTGGGGCTACCTTTGGAGAGTTATGGCAGCTATGGGTTTCGGCCCTAAGTGGAGACATTGGATAGGTTCTTATCTAGGCTCCTCAGCCTCGGTCCTGGTTAACGGCTCTCCCACGAGTCAGTTTGATATCAGGAGAGGAGTCAGACTAGAATGCCCCCTATACCCCCTCTTGTTTATCATTGAAACTGAGGGGCTACATCTGCTTCTTCAGCAAGAAGAGGAGGCACTTCTTTACAGAGGGGTCCGGGTGGGTGATGAGGAGAGAGTCTCTCACCTTAAGTTTGCTGACGATACCCTTCTGTGTGTCGAGGCCGAGCCTCATCAGGTGTTTCAGCTTCGATCAGTGCTGCAGTATTTTGAGTTGGCTTCCGGTTTGAGGATCAACTTCGACAAGTGAGTCTTGTTGGGGTTGAATCTGGAGGTTGGCGGTGACAGACGTCTGATACGAGCTTTCGGTTGTGTGGTCGGGCAGCTTCCTCTACCTTATATCTGTGTTTTAGTTTGGGGCAGATTACCGTCGGATGGTGACTTGGGAGCCGATTGTGGCCAAGTTCAGGGCTAGATTAGCTCTTTTGCATGCCAGCTCACTCTCTTTTGGAGGATGGATCAAGCTGATTAAGGCAGCTCTCTCGAGCTTGCCTATTTTATACATGTCTCTTTTCAGGGCTCCCAAGACTACTGTAGTTGTGATGGAGTCCATTATGAGGAGGTTCTTATGGAGAGAAAGAGGCGGCCGTCAGGGGTTTGCGAAGGTCAGATGGTAGCTTGTTTATAGGCCGATTAGGCATGGAGGGTTGGGGATACGTTGCCTTCAGGAGGTCAACAACATTCTGTTGTTGAAATGGTGGTGGCGGTTCGCGACAGAACTGAGTCCTTTGCGGAGGAGAATTTTGTGCGCGAGATACGATTGGGATAGGTCGTCTTGGGATCTCTCTTCACTACCTTTCTCTGTGTTGGGATTCGGGGGATCCGAATCAGAGATACGCAGCGGAAATAAAACAATAAAAATAACCCCGAACCCGTCAGGATGTTATCTACGTGATAGATCTACAAGTTACAAAAGCATGTACCTTTTCGGTTTTGCAGATCAGTCAGGTTTTGGGCTAGATAGCACCCAAACCTGACCTCTAATGGAAAAGCTATTTCACGAGAAATTGAAGAGCTTTAAATTTCCTTTAATCTGGCGCTGGTTTCGGGTCAATCGGACTTTAGACCTGGGAGATATGTTCTCGCAAGGTTCGTTTCCTGATCTGGAAAAAACAACAAGTTTGATTAGAAAACAAAATATAACTTGAGGTTTGGATCGGATCAGCCGTCTGGAAATCCCGAACCAATCTTTTCCTCTATCCGGCACACACGAGTGCACAAGACCACCAGATCTGAACCCGAGTTCCCCTACTAGAAAGAAAACAAGTTCAGTTAGAGAATCCGGCAGAGTAACGGTATGGGAAAATTAAGTTTTAACTTTTAAGCTCATGGGGCCTCTATTTATAGAGTTTGGCTAGGGTTTTGGGTTCATGAACCAGCCCATAAAATGGGCTAGGTTCGGCTTCCTCCAAACTCTAGCAGCCGGCCGGCGGTTTGGGCCTCATGGGCCGAACCCATTAGGGTTTCGGACATGAGGCTTAGCCTTGCCCAACTTGGCAGCCCATGAGGTATTTCAACCTCATTGGTTTCGGCCAAATTATCCATCATGGACGGCGCCCAAAACCCTAGGGTTTTGGCCCGGTCCATGGTACGTGAGCTGACAGGCCCGTGGCCCAAAACCATATGGCTTTTGGCCACGGCCCGATTTAACCAATCCACGATTAATTCTGCCCGGATTCCCTAAGATGTGCACCCTATGTATGTGACCCTTTAGGCTCATGTCCTATTGGCAGATCAGTGTAAATCTACCATTTTACCCTTTCCATCATAAGTGGCCTCTAGTAAGACATTATGATTACCCAAAGTCCATGATTATCGGCGATCCGATTTAACCTCATGTCGTCCATGTTACTATCCTTTTATCACTAGGTATCTTGATTAATTATAAGGCATAGAGCTGTCATCCTTATTTAATTAACCACCGTTTCTTGATATCCGAGATGACTGAAAATGATACTCCGTATCATCTACATGGCCATGTGTTTCCTTTCAGTCATTCTCATCAAGTGGCCTAAAACGATACCTATCCCATACCGTAGTATGAGGCATAAATACCTTAGACATCTCTCGTATCACACATATAGCCCATCCCCGAGCCAATCACAACCGTTATGGTTACCCTTTCACAGATAACGTTAGGCTTGAGATAAAATTAGATATTGACTATACTGTGATCACAGAGACTTTTTGGTCTAAGGATAAAATGACAAGCTACGAACTCTGTATATGTTAATGACATCATCTATGTAACATATTCAAGTCGGGTCGTCCAATATCATTTCCACAATGATATCTATGATCTGACTCCGGCAAAACCTATTGCCATGATCAGTAGAGCATGATCATAAAGAGTCGTCCTCATACTGGTCGCTTCAGATGAAGCTTGACTGACCACAGACCCGTTAAGTATAAATCATTCAGATCCATAGTTCTACTATTAGTGATGACACACTCAATGATATAGATCGATGTATACTTAACATATTACTATAACACAATAGTAATATAATGCCGAATTTATTTCGTTGCATACATACGTGAGCTGACGGGCCCGTGGCCCAAAACCGTAGGGCTTTTGGCCACGGCCCGATTTAACCAATCCATGATTAATTCTGCCCGGATTCCCTAAGATTTACACCCTATGCGTGTGACCCTTTAGGCTCAAGGTTTTGCAGCGACCGTCGCGCCCTCCTACTCATCGGGACTTGGCTCTTGCCCCGACGCCCGGTTATAGGTCGCGCGCTTTAGCGCCATCCCTTTTCGGGGCTAGTTGATTCGGCAGGTGAGTTGTTACACACTTCTTAGCAGAGTTCGACTTCCATGACCACCATCCTGCTGTCTTAATCGGCCAACACCCTGTGTGGATTCTAGGTTAGCCCGCGGTTGGGCACCGTAACCCAACTTCTGGTTCATCCGGCATCGCCAGTTCTGCTTACCAAAAGTGACTCACTTGGAGCTCTCGATTTCGTGGCACGGATCGATGAAGCAGTTGTGCCGTCTTACCTATTTAAAGTTTGAGAATAGGTCGAGGGCTTTGCGCCCCCGATGCCTCTAATCATTGGCTTTACCCGATAGAACTCGTCCGCGGGATCCAGCTATCCTTAGGGAAACTGCGGAGGGAACCAGCTACTAGACGGTTCGACTAGTCTTTCGCCCCTATACCCAAGTAAGACAAACGATTTGCATGTCTATATCGCTACGGGCCTCCACAAGAGTTTCCTCTGGCTTCGCCCCGCTTAGGCATAGTTCACCATCTTTCGGGTCTCGACAGGCATGCTCTCACTCGAACTCTTGTCAGAAGATCAAGGTCAGTCAGCGGTGCAACCCTCAAGGGGATCCCGCCAATCAGCTTCCTTGCACCTTACGAGTTTACTTGCTCGTTGACTCGCACACATGTCAGACTCCTTGGTCCGTGTCTCAAGACGGGCCGAATGGGCGGCCCGCAGGCCGACGCCAAGAGCACGCAGGTGACGAGGCACGCCGTGACGGCGTGCGCTGCCTTCCACAATCGCGGTGGCAGCGTCTCTACGGGCTTATCAAGAGCCCGGGCTTGGGCCGCCGCCGCAATCCGCATCCTTCCATGCCCCGAGTCGATCGGCGGACCGGCTCTCGCAGTTCCACATCCGATCGGGCGTATCGCCGGCCCCCATCCGCTTCCCTCTCGACAATTTCAAGCACTCTTTGACTCTCTTTTCCATGTCCTTTTCATCTTTCCCCGCCGTACTTGTTTGCTATCGGTCTCTCGCCAATATTTAGCCTTGGACGGTGTTTACTGCCCGATTTGGGCTACATTCCCAAACAACCCGACTCGCCGACAGCGCCTCGTGGTGCGACATGGGTTCGCAAATGGAGCTCCCTCGCCCGAACGGGAGAGGTCATGCAAGGGTCATAGGGTCCGAATCGGGCAGCGCTGAAGCGGCATGTTTTCGAGGGCTTCTCAACCACCTTCGGCCGTAGTACTGATCGTCCAGGACTCGATTTTAGGCAAGCCGCGAGCAAGGCACACGGGAGACCAATGTCCCCACCACAAGCACCCTGGCCCGTTTCGGGGTTTGGGGTTCGAGGTTGCGGGGTGACAGAGCGCGTGACGCCCAGGAAGGCGTGCCCTCGGCCTAATGGCTTCGGGCGCGCCTTGCGTTCAAAAACTCAATGGTTCACGGGATTCTGCAATTCACACCAAGTATCGCATTTCGCTACTTTCTTCATCGATGCGAGAGTCGAGATATCCGTTGCCGAGAGTCGTTTAGTATACATTGGAAGATCGTGTTGCCGTCCACTTCCCGCGAATGGGGCATGCGGCACATATTGATTCGTTTCGATTCCTTGGGGCGCACAGCGCCGGAGGTACGTTTTTTGTCGGGCGGCGTGGGCTTGCGCCCTATCCCCCGACATCGGGTTGCAGTGGGCGCATGCGCCACCTGCTCCCCACGGTTTGTTAACGAGTTTGCGGGTCATTCTGCTGCGCAGGGTTCGACAATGATCCTTCCGCAGGTTCAGCTACAGAAACCTTGTTACGACTTCTCCTTCCTCTAAATAATAAGTTTAGTGGACTTCTCGCGACGTCGCCGGCAGCGAACCGCCCACGTCGCCACGATCCGAACATTTCACCATAGCATTCAATCGGCAGGGGCGACAGGCAGTGTGTACAAAGGGCAGGGACGTAGTCAACACGAGCTGATGACTCGCGCTTACTAGGAATTCCTCGTTGAGGACCAACAATTGCAATGATCTATCCCCATCACGATGTAATTTCAAAAATTACCAGGCATGTCGGCCAAGGTTATAGACTCGTTGAATACATCAGTGTAGCGCGCGTGTGGCCCAAAACATCTAAGGACATCATAGACCTGTTATTGCCTCAAACTTCCTTGGCCTAAACGGCCATAATGTCACACCCTGGGGAAATTTAATACAAATTTTCACCAAAAGTGTGACGTCTCGACCCTCGCACCCACTCAGGTCGTACATCAACTCTTGTATGGCCCACTCCTTCGCCATCAAGAGGATACAATCCTAACCGACGAAGCCCACACTACTGCTACGATGAGCGCTCGTTTGTGTCCCGTGGACAACCCCGGCGTCTGTCTTCGCCAGCAACAACCCCCCTGTGGGCAAAACTCTGCCCATAGGCCACTTTACCAACAGCTCGGCGCCAACGGTGCCCGACGAGGGAGCTGTTGCCCGCAACGCAACCACGGGCCATTCTCGACAATACCAGCACCCACAAGCGTCCACAACGGCTCGCGGGCCACTTCTGCATCACGACCACCCTGTGGGCCACCAAGCTAACCACGGGCCATTCATAAGCTACCTTCGATGCGCCTCCAACCTTCGGAGGTTAACACTTCGACAAAAGGCGAGCGCCCGCAAAAGCTCATGGGCCACCTACACATCAAGCGCCTCACTGAGCCTTGATTGTGGCCCACGGACGACAATGACGACGCCCGTGGGCTAATCTCTGCCCACGGGCCACTTTCGCAACCACCGAGTGTCAACGGCGCCCAAGACCGGAACCTATGGCCCGCGACATATCTACGTGCCACTTCCTTCGCAACCGGAAAATCCCGACGGAACTCGTGGCCCACGACGTAGTCACGGGCAACTCCCTCCATCCCACGATCACGTCAATTCCCGCGGATACCGATGAGAATCTGTGGGCCACTTCTGCGACACCGACGTTGTGTCGCTGTCCCGAGCGCCGACAGCCGCTCGCTGGCCATTTCCGGGACACCGACGTTGCGACGCTGCCCCGAGCGCCCACAGCCGCTCGCGGGCCTCTTTCGCTCACACCGACGCTCCAACAGCCGCGGGGGCGCCCATGCCAACCCGCGGGCCACTTCCACGTTGCCAACACGGGCTGGCCACGCAACGCTGGCCCCATCTTCGATCAGCCCGAGTCCAACAAGACGAAGCCTGCAAAGCCCATCCCGAAGTCAACTCGTGGACCTTCATGGGCTGACCAAATCAAAGGGGATATCATCTTGGTCCCCAAGTCATGCATCATTTCCTTTCCGGGAACAAATCACACTTAGCGTAAGATTGAGTCATAAATGTATTTCCTTTCTTAGTTCAGTCGAGCCGAAGCAGTCCCGGCCTAATAAAATATACACATTTCCCTTTTATTTGTGGCTCTCGTCCCTTGGTAAGTCTCCAACTCCGACTACCATTGTATTTATCATTCTCTTCATCTCTCCACTTGAGGACTCGGATTGATTTCAGGCCAATATATCCTTGTCACTTATCCATCACCTCCTACATTTGGAGACTCGGGCTCTGTGAACCATATCACCCCCGATTCAACATTTGTAAACTCGCCCTGTGTGTTATTGGGAGTTCAGGCACTACGAACAATCTCGTCCCCGACTCATCCTTGGCACACTATATTCGAGGCCTTGAGATGCATCCCACCATAATCATTCCCAAGGTCCTCTTCCCTTTCCGCTGCCTTAATTTTGCCGAACCCTCTCAAGGTTGGATCGTCAATATCCTCCCTTAGAGGACCGGCCCCTTTCATTTGGGGATCCTTTGAGGAATGCCGAGAGTACGGGATCAATGGACCTGGAAGCTCGTGCCTCAAAGGTTTTTGCCTTGGCCAGTTTGTTAGAGCCGAGTGGAATACGGGTACTAAGTCGCCCGATCATCCTCGCTCCGAACTAGCCTCGGTTGTATCATCTTCTCATCCCTTTTCTCGGCCAAGGCTTGGTCCATCCTATATTGGGACCAAGCCTGCCACCTTCGATCCCCCGTGCTAGCTAACCACGGGAGGAACAAGACCATAGCCGGTCATACACGTACTATCACTCTCGAGACTCCAACTTGTTTCTCGAATGAAAGGCTAGCCCGACGTCTGACGGGACTGCGCAAGAGTCGCGAACCGCACGCTCGGGCGCCGCACGGGTACATCGAGAGTTGAGTGTA